>CM046878.1:353773651-356173651 GCA_025667525.1 Glebionis coronaria | reverse complement strand
ATGGTTAAAATTGATCCAATGGGTGTTTTGGTGTTGTTTTTGGATGGCAAAAAGAGAGAGAATGGAGGGGAGTTTTGAGTAGTTTGCATGTGATAAAATGGAAGGAAATGGGAAGTATGAGTGGTTTTGCTAGTTTAGTGGGACAAGTAGCTTCAATGTGAAGCTATGCTTACAAGTGTAAGCTTATAGCTTACAAGGGTGCCACATCTTTGATGTGGTGTCCTAGTTGGCCGTCCCTTTAGATAGTGGGGTGGGATAAACTTGTTAGTCCCATCCCGCTAATTTACGGGTATTCCTCGATTCTAGTTTTCTCGATTTGCGTGCCCTCGGGTCGTTTTACGAAAAAAGTTTTTATAAATTATGAATCAACGGCACAAAACGAATCTAATAAAAATTGTCTCATCAAAAACGGAGTTCGAAAAGGTAAATACGTAATCCTAAGGTTTCCGGTTTAGTCGTAAAGGACGTTAAATTAAAATCGTAAGTCCTAATCTCTTCTCGTAAATTTGTGAGTTTATGAACCAACACAAATTTAAAATCTCAAAATAATACTCACGGAAAAGTTTATTTTCTGAAATGTCGGACTGTCACCAAATCGGTGTATGTAAACGTAAGCACGTAACGTAGAATCCTCAGGTTTAGACGTAGTCGATGCTACTTCAAGACGTAAATCCAAATTTCTTCCCAAAATAAGTGAGTTCATAATATAACATCAAAATAATATTTTCAAATAATAATTGAGAATAAAATATCAATCATAAATTGACGGATTGTCACAACATTGGCTTATCCCAGATTTTTACAAATGGTTTTTGATGTGCAAAATAACTGCACAAGGGATCATGATGATTTTTATGAGATCCCTGTGCAAAAAAAGCTATTTTTACAAAGATGAACTCACCCCCTCACCGTGACTTACCCCTCACCCAAGCTATGCTTGCTGTTATTGCAGCAGCACAACCCCAACCAGACCCACAAGCAGAACTTGACCCCATACCAGAACCTTTGCCTTCACCTCAACACATGCAAATTGACCAAGAACCCTTCGACGCTGACACATTAAATGTTGGCGTTGACACACTTAATTCAAACGTTGAAACCATTCCTTCATAGACCCAAACACCCCTTAATCTTCCAACATCCACCCAATCCACATCCTCTTCTACCCCACCACAATATAGGTTGCAAAAACGCCAAAGGACTACTAGAGTGTTCTCCTCTAGTGGTCCTAGCCACTTAGTAGAGAGAACCACCACTACAAGTGTGGTTGGTGCTATGGATGAGGCTGGGACTAATGGTTTTGGCTTAGTTGCTGGCCAAGACAGTCCTAACATCTTTAAGACCTTATCCATGCCCCATGAATCTAACTTAGGAGGTCAAATACCCATTTTAGAGGAGGGCAGATTGGAACCATACACATTAATGGAATTGACGGCTGTCTACATTAGCTTGCAAAAGCAAAATGCAGACTTGGTACAAATTGTCAATACACAAAGCCTTGAACTCAAGCAATTGAGGGAGAGGATTGAAATTTTGGAGAATGCTAGCACAAGGCGTGGGATGGAGGAATCTTCCAAAGGGGAGGATGAGCAGATTAATGTGACTGATAAGGGCTCACATGATGGTGAATCCTTGGGTGTTGCTGAAGCCCTAACTGAATTGAAGAAGCAACCAGGTTTTGTTAGATCTCTGGTAACTCCTACAAATTTAGACTTGTCTTTTACAGCTATGTTAGAGCAAATTACAAGAGGCGCTGAGACAAGTAATTTTGGCGTTGACAAGCAAAATTTGAACACTGACACACCAAGCGCTGACATGAGTAAATTGGACGCTGACACAAGAAATTTGAGCGTTGACAGACCTGCAGATGAGGTTGATGTATTCCAGTCATCAGCTATCATCAAAGAAGTATCTTCACAGGTATTACCATCATCCTTACCCATCATTGATCCATTAGATAAGGGTAAAGGAATCATGGTAGAAGAAGAAGTTCCAAAGAATGCAGCACAGGTAGAGTTTGATAGAAGGATGGTTGCACAACTTGTGGAACAAGAAAGTAAGAAGGTTGGTGAATCACCATTTGTTGCCACTTCAGAGGAACAAGAAGGAAGTGATGAAGCCAGTTCAGATTCGAGTGTGATGATAATTGAGCAACCTGAGAGGCTTGAATATGGTGATGATTTGGAAAAAGAGAAGCTTAATGAGTTGAAATTGCAAGTGGATTTTGATATGCCAGAAGTTGTTCAGATGTACCATGCTTGGGAAGATAGGTGTATGGAGAATCCAGATTTGACTATATCAGACCAAATTTGGGGTTTGGAGATTCTTCTAAGAGTACAAAAAGACTGCAAGGTAATTCTGAAACACAAAGCTAGCAATGTTCTCTCAATGATGAAGAGGGATAGAAGGGAGCTGTACTACATGCTACTCAGATGTCATGGAACAGGATGGACCTATAAGAAATTGTTGGGATTATCCTTTGAAGAGTTGGAGTACAAGGCGTATCCCATTTGGGCAAAAGTTCAGGAAATGAACACTATCAGACTTCTTTCAGATGAAAGGAAAGAAGAACTTACAGAAGATATGGAGCTTAAGAAGGCAATGATTGTTCCAAGACCTTTGAAGAAGGGAGTTCCTCTTGAGTTTCCTAAAGATATGGATAGATTGAAGCCTAGTGAAGCTATTATAAGAAGAAGCATCAAGCTTTCACCTTTGGAAGCTTCAGATATAGTACAAGTGTTACCTCTTGATGCCATAAACCCTATTATAAGCTATGAAGAAGATGAAAGTGGGTTTTGGAAGATTGGCAGGTATGGAAAAGAGGTACACACTTTTACTACACTTATATCTCTCTTTGCAAGTTTGGATAGAGAAGACTTGGTAGACCTTTGGAGGTTGTTGGAGGCCAAGTATGAGACTGAAGCTCCTACTTCAGTCAATGGAATAAAACTTTGGTCAACATTCAAGAGAATGTGTGGACCAACAGAAGAAGATCCTGCTGTTTGGAAAGATCTTGAGGATGATCTCAGTGGTCTTCAATGGCGTTTGTATTCAGCTGCTAGTGTATATTATTTGAGTTTTACAAAGTTTGCTGAGTATCTTCTTGTAGATGGTCAGTATCCCATGTCCAAAGAAGTTTTGGAAAAGATGAAGACAACACAGCTGGAGATTGATTATTCAAGTGACGTGGCCAAAGATTTGATCAGACATGTTTATTACGAATATGATAAGAAGTTGTAAGATTCCTCCTAGTTCTTAATTTTTATTCAAAAACTTGATCACTAGAGTAGATATCAAGTATAGGGGAGGATTGTTGGGAATAAAATGTTGCCAATTCACTTGAGCGCTGACAAAAGGAAAACAAGCGTTGATAGGAAGAAAACAAACGCTGACAGATCAAGCGTTGACAAGAAGAAGTCATGCGTTGATAGGTTAAAGACAAGCACTGATAGGAAGATATGGTCTACGCGTATTTTGTTTCTAGTTTGTTTCTAGTAAAGATAAGTTCAACATTTATTTTCTATAATTATCTTTACCTAGAATAGTTGATACGTAGACTCTTGTACAACGCTTCTTATGTCTATAAAAGAAGACCTTTAGGTTATGTTTGATAATAAGTTTTCATACGTTAAACACTTTCATTGTAAGCAAGTTCGTTATTATCAATCAAGTGAAAGTTTGTTTTACATCTTTGTGTGTTCTTGTTTAAGTGTTAATTCCGCATAAAACTTAGATTACTTTATACATAAACAAAGTTTCTCTACGTGTATAACTTGATCTAATCTCGTATACACAAGCTTAATCGATCTAAGTTTGGGATTAACATCCCACCGCTCCATTTGGAACTTATTTCATAATTCTTCGTAAGCACCAATTCTGACCCATATTAGAAATTACTCATCCTAATGTAATTCTGTTATGAATCAGATCAGGAAGTGAGAATCACATGAAAGTAGACTCTTAGACCTTTTAAACGACGTATGGCACACCTAAATCGGAGTTACGGTTAACTTTATATGAATGTTTGTAAACTGCTGAAAATATGCGCAAAGCTGTCAAGTGTGCACAACTTGCACTTTACAGTTTTAGGTTATGAATCTAGTCATTCTAACTTGATTATTAAGCTAATATCCACCATAAACAATCATCATCAATATCATGTTTCTTGAATTACCTTGGGCTGAATGTTAAACATTCTTTATGAAGATATAATAAGGTTGGCTAAAAGTATTTTGGTTGATTAGATTATGCTTTGAGGCAAGGTTTTTTTGGTGTAATATATTTTACCAGGAAACCCTCCCTTTAAATCTTGGGCTTTTACGAAAAACAGAGAATCTCAGGTTTCGTACACGGGCTGAAAACAAGAAACCTCGTCGAGTTCTTATCCACATACCTTCCGACAACTTTTAAGGGACCGATGGAGAAGACTTACACGTGGAGCGAGGCGAAATAGGTAGCAACCAATGGCACTCTTTTCAAAAATAGAGGAAGCATTAAAAAATTTAACAACAGTTCTAACTAGATAAAAAAAGGGAAAAGGAAGAATAATGAGCGGTAGACATCCTATAGAGGACCAAACCATGGTCTTCTAGATAGCTTAACCAAGAAATAAAGGGAAATTTTGGTTACCAAGAAAGTAGCAAAATTATTCGAATATCCCCACGCATGGTCGGAAACAAACGATCAAGGGATATGTCTAAGTACTGCTATTTCCAAGAAGACCACGCTCATGACACCAATAGCTTCCGAGAGCTTCGACACCAAATCTGTGAAAGGAACCAAGAAAGGAAAGGATGAAAAAGAAAAGAAGCAAGACAAAGAGCTAGTAAAAGACGAAGCTCCAATTTTGATTATCCAAATAGGGGAAGCAAGACCCGAAAAAGAAATGCTAGAAGAAAGGAGCGATAGAGAAGAAGAAATGACCTTCCACGCCGTAACTAGAGAAAAAATAAATCTGATAGGTGTGAAAACACCCATCCTTTTACCACTTATTTCTTGCTAAAACAAGACCAAAACGCGTATTTAATGTCATTTGTTCGGAATTATGCGTGGTTTGTGTGTTTGTTGTGTTTTCAGAGCCAACCGGATAAATATTAAAGAAAACATGGGATTGCACGGGTTTTATCGAAGAAAAAGACGAAAAGACGAAGTCTATAGTCCAAGAGATGCAAAAGATTTGAAGTCAATGGGCCTATTTGAAGATTTATCGAAAAAAAGGACCAAAGATGGAAGATTTACATATGTCGAAGAACTCAAGTCTATTAAACGAAGAAATTAAAAGACGAGTTGAATTTATTCATCGACAAATCCCGAATCAGAATCGAAAACGTCAACTTTACTGAAAAGACGAGAAGACAAAAAGAAAGGAAGAAAGCCCACTCACCAACCAAGTCCATGGCCTATAAATAGAGGATCCCTTCCCACACATTAGAACTAGTTTTCATTTTCCAATTTTTCTCTCTTTTTTGTTTCGTAGGAAACCAACATCATTAAGGTGTTGGTGATTTTTCATTTTTGTTGAATCAATAGATATTGTAAGTTTTTAATCTTCCCTTTTGTTTACTTAACCTTAATCATTCAATATCATCTTTCATTTAATCTTGATCTTTCTTTTCTTGGTGATTCAAATTTTTATGTTTTTATTTTGTTGAGTTTGATCTTCAAAAGTAAGTGGGTTTTGTGTTTTTATTGTTTTGGTTTGATGTTTATCATTAGTAAATGATTAGTGGTTAAATTGGTTTAAGTTTTGGTTAAAAAATTTGGTGGATTTCGATTAAATTCGTTCTTGTTTTATTTCCCTGTTCTTCGTATATCTCTGTTTACCCAGATTCCGGATGAAGCTTATTAGTTAAGTTATTCCGAGTCAACGTTTATTCCGAACGAAGGGTTTTAGTTTATTATTCCGGATGAGTATTATATTCCGAACCAAAGTTTATTCCGGGTGAACATTTTATTCCGGATCAAGGGTGTATTCCGAACGAACAAATTATTCCAGATCAGCTCTTATTCCGAACCAGTAAAGTTTATATTCCGAATGAAGCCTTTTCCGAATAAAGCAAATATTCCGAGTGAGTTGATTATTCCGAATGAGTTACTATTCCGCATGAGCCAGATATTCCGAAGAAAGGTTTTCCCGAACGAAGCTTTTGTTATTCCGAATAAAGTTTATTCCGAATGAAGGTCTGAAAAGTATTCCGAACCAGTTTTATTCCGCATGAGTCCAATTATTCCGAATGAGCTGTTAGTTTTAATTATTCCGAATGAATGGAACTTATTCCTAATGAACGACTTTTTCCGAATGAAGCTTTTTGTTCCTGATTATTCCGAATGAGTATGATTTTCAGTTTTTCTAAATTTCTAAATTAAGTTTTCTGATTAAGTTACGTTTTTTTGTAATTGCTTTCCATTTGATGTTTAAATTTTAATTCCACTTTATTTCTTTTAATTTGATTTTAATTTGTCAAGTGTTTTTAGCTTAATTTTATCACTTTGCTCTTTTAATCCTTTTTAGTAGAATAGAAAACCCAATCCCCTCTTTGTTACCAAGAACGATAATTCCACTTTGAGCAGTGAACAATTCGAGAAGATACCGAGAAACGAACATTCAACCTAGTAAAATCTATTGTAGCTTGTATTAAAATCTTTAGACCTAATCATTATAAAAATAAGAATCCGCAAAAGACAAGTAAGCATGGTCTATCTAGATGGCGGAAGCTCTAGTGAAGTCGTATACGAACACTGCTTTCTCAAACTAAACCCTTTGATCTTATTCCAAGCCTTCAAGTCAAACTAGAGAACCACATTCATAGTCTTTCGGGAGGACGCTCATGCTCCATGGGTGAAGTAACTCTTGGAATCACACTCTGAGAGCACCCTTACTCTAAAGCGAAGGTACTAACCTTCTTCATCGTCAAGTGAGATTCACCTTATAACGTCCTATTGGGAAGAAAAGTAATGCAAAGAATGGACATCATAGACAATACACGTTGTGGTTAAATTCCACACCCCGAGAAGAATAAGAAAAATCCTCTCCCACTACGAAGAAAATAACTTGACGAAAGGCTACAAAAGGGAAAACGAGACACAGTCGAAAACATTTTAAGCTGTGAAGATGCAAAGGAAAGGGTGGTCGTTAACAACAAGTACCAAGAGCAAACGGTAATTATTAGGAAACAAAGGCCAAACACTTTCAAAAAGAAGCTACAAAGCTTATTACAGGCAAACATGGAGGTATTCGCGTGGACATACGCAGACACGAAAAGTATCCCAAGAAACATAATAGTCAACGGGGAAACCTTCAACACTGAGCACAACTTGAATGGAAATAAAAATATAGAACCACCGAAGAAAAAGAAGCGAGGGTCGGAATTAGATAGAAAGGAAGCTACATGCACAGAAGTGGACAAACTTACGAAAGCATCCCTAGGGAAGAAAAATAAAAAACATAGGTGCGAACCCATTTATGGTGAAGAGAAGTGACGGAGGCCAGAGAATGTGTGTATACTTCACAAACGTAAACAAGGCCTGTCCAAAAGACTGCTACCCCTTCCCGGAAATAGACTAGAAGGTGGAATCTCTATCAGGGTTCAGACTCAAAAGCTTCCTAAACACATACAAAGGATATCATCAAATCCAGATGGCTGAAGGTGATGAAGACAAGACATCCTTTTTCATAGGTAAATGGGTTTTTTGCTATAAAAAAGATGCCCTTGGGGGTTAGAAAACACAGGGGAAACATACCAAAGACTGGTGGACAAAATCTTCAATATCCAAATCGGAAGAAACATTGAAATGTATGTTGATGACATGGTCATAAAGAGTAATTCAGAAGAAGAAATACTGAAAGACATTTAAGAAACCTTTAACAAGCCCCGATCAATCAACATGAAGCAAACCCGTCGAAGGTAAAGTCTATCATAGACCGTAAGTCTCCAAAAACAAAAAGGAAATACAACGCCTCAATGAGAAGCTAGCAGCGTTAAGTGGAGTAACGAAGCACTGAAGTGGCAGAGAAACCACTACCGTTTTTCAAAGCACTCAAGGACAACACGAATAAAGCAACACTGAAGTGGAGTAACAAAGCAGATGAAGCCTTCCAAAAATGAAGGACTTCATAGCAAATATTACAACCCTAACTACCCAAATAAAAGGCGAAATACTCACCATGTACATAGCTACATCACATGAAAGCATAAGTGTAGTACTGCTAGCAAAAAGGGAGAGAAGAAAAGTACCTATCTACTTTGTCAGTAGGGTACTACATGGCCGATTTTAAATTACCCAACATTGCAAAAGGTTATATTGGCACTCGTTCATGATGCAAGGAGACTACGAAGGTATTTACAAGCTTAGCCAATCAAGGAACTAACATACAAACAAATCAAGTAATTTCTAGCAAGACCATAAAAATCTGGATGAATAGCTAAATGGGATATAGAACTCAGAGAACACGACAGTGGATACATATGACGTAACTCGATTAAAGTCCAGTTCCTCACATATGTTCTAGCTGAAGCACATTTAGAAATATCAAATGAGGTTAAAAAAAAACAACAAAGGCAAAAGACATGTCATCTAATATAGAGATATAAGTTCTTGAAATTGGTCTAATCGAATTGATCTTCGTTTAAATGTGTGATTCAGTTGTTCTTGGTGTAAAAAGCAAATGTCGTTGAGTAACTAAATAAAAATGAAAACTTGAAAAGATTTAACTAAAAATAAAGACTTTAAAAGTAAATAGCAAAAGATTAAGAGAAATGTTTGAAGATTAAGAGAAATGTTAGGCAAAAGACTTTAAAAGTAAATAAAGACTTTAAAGAAAAGATCTATAACAATTATGTTATAATCTAATCTTTATTTCGATTTTCAAACACGACTTGCACCAGTTAAAGAATACCTACCCGAGACCTTCTTTCTGAAAAGATCTTGAAGATGATTCTTCGTGAATCTTGCCTCCCATGAACGAGATTCGCTTTGTGGTGATCATTTGATTTGGTGGTGTTTTTGATTCAATTCATCTTCAAAACGGGTTATAGATCTTGTGTTCAGATTCACTTTGGTGGCTGCGATTTGTGTTTCCCTTGTTTGAGAGAGAATAAACAGTGGGTGTTTGTGTTTGAGAGAATACATTTTGGGTGTGTGTTGCTTTGTTTATTTTGAGGTGAGTGTCTTTGGGTATATCGAAAGTCACAGACAGAAACAAGTGGGGTGGAGTTTACCAAGAGTTTGAGATTAGGGATAAAAGTGAGTAAAATTAGGGTTGCATTGGATAAAGGGGGTTTTAATAGTGATTTTTTTAGACGGAGAAAACTAGAACTGCTTACTAAGCCACATGTGTAAGACAGTTCACCAAAGCCACGTGGGTTTTTGTTATTTAAACTGAGGGTATCGTGTGTAGTGAGTTTGTGTTATTAGCCACATTTTATCTCAAATTTTTATTTTTTTATTTTATTTTATAAATTTTGTGATAAAAGATTTATTTTAAGCCCAATTTTTTTTGGATTGTGTTAAATTGGAATTTATCCAAATTTTTATTAGTTATACAAAATTTTATTTTATTTTTCTACTTTTTTATTTTTATTTTTTTAAATTTTTTGATATTAAATTATAGTCGGGACAAAGACAACGTGACTGATGAGACTGCTTTTATACATAGTCTCATCGTCCAAATAGGGCTTAAAATGCATTAAATATCATCAAAATACCCAAATATATGCTTGTGTTTGTTGCTTGTGTATTTTAGGTACGGATATTGAGAAAAATGACAAAAGATCACAAGAATCAAGCAAAAACGAACACGGGAAAAGAAGCCGCACAATGAACCAAGCCCTAATGAAGAATTTTCCAAAGAAAACCCTTGAAGATTTGAAGAATTATGAAGATTGGTCCTCCAATTTTGAAGAATTGACACTTTATACCCTTGTATCTTCATAATTACAAGTTTGGTCCCTAAAGTTTGTCAAAATTACAAAAAGGACCCTTAACTTTGAAGAATTGGCAAATTTAGTCCCTCAACAAAACTAAATTGTCAATATTGGTCCTCCAAGAAATCAACAAACAAGTCAAAGCCTTGAAATATGAAGACATGTCAAAAACAGCCCTTGAATATTGAAGAATTTACATGTTTAGTCCTTGTTTCAAGCTTATAAAGTTTTTGTGCCAAAATTGCCAAATGATGAAACTTGTTTACAAAGGGAAATGAAGTTTGTGCCAGTTTATACAAAGTGAAGAAAACTAAAACCTATGGGGACCTAATCTGCCCAGACAACCTAACTACAACCACCACTCTTGAGCCGCCACGTCATCAACCTTAAACAACCAACCAATCACAACTCCCTCACCCTCCACGTCACAAATCCACTTTCACCATTTTAAATAAACAGATTTTATTTATCTGTTTAAACAAAATTTCGTGGGAAACATTGATTTAAAAACTTAATTAGCTTTAACCTCATCAAAACCACCACCTGCTTCCCTTAAATCCCATAAACCCTAAATTTTTAATCACCCCAAAACAAAGGGTTTTACCCCTATAATTTCCAGAACTCTGATTAACTACATCCTAATCACATCCCACCTCCCCAAAATGTCACCATCCTCACCCATGTGACTCTCCAACCCTCCCCTGACCCACACTTTGGCTGCAAGACAAACTCACAGCAGAAAATCAACAACTCACAAGAATTTCGTGCTCCCAAAGGATACACCAACGGCTGGGATCATCTTTTTACAACTGGGATCTTAGCTACAAGCCAAGAAATTCACATGGTGTTCTTGACAAAATTCAAAAAATGGCATATTCTGAAGAATCTTCAAGGGCATTACAGGAAGTTTACACATTAGGGTTTTAAGTTTCTTTCAGCTTTCTAGAACAAATGTAAGCCTATATAAAGGCATTATAGGACTTAGCAGTTTTTTGTTCTTTTTTCTCCGTTTTGTCACAAGCTTGTAAATCCTCTTTTGTTAATGAAATGGGTTAAGTGTTGTTGATGAGAAGCAAAGAACCTCTTTTACATTCTTGCAATTTTAATTTTCCAAGTTTAAGTTTCATTTTAAGTTTCTGTTTGGACTCAAGTTTTTAAATTTCAGAATTGGTCCAAGTGTTTTAAGTTGGTCATATAAGCCTGATAATCTTGTTGATTATCAAGCTTAAGTGAGGATTAAAGTGCTTGTTGATTTAGTTGTTAGTAAAATTTTCAAAATATTTCAAAATCAGTTTTATTTGTCATATAAGCCATAGGCAGCTTAGGTGATAAGCTGGCTTATAGCTTATTTGTTTTGTGAACAGCAATCTTGTTTACCTTCTTTCTAAGCAGGTTCCAAAGCTCAAATCATTTTAAAAAGGCATATTGGGTGTGTGTGTTAGCAGCAACCACCACCATCACTCTCTATTTTTACTTACTTGTTCAAGGTTCAGCACAAGCCACCAGCTTGTGGGAGGTGACATAGCAGTCACTGTTGGGCCTGGATGTAGGCCCAACAAGGTATTACTTTATTACCTTGTTTGATTTTCAAAAATCTGACATTTATGTGATTTGGAGTGAAGTTGTATGCAAGTTGTCCTAAGTGTTGTTTTATTGTCTGCTATTGCTTATTTTAGGTGTTGATGCATGTTAGATAGCTTAGGAATCAGTTTGCTTGAGTTTGGTTAAGGTTTTGTTTGAAAAAGCGCATATTTCAGATTTACAGGTGTGTTCGGATTAGGGTATTAGTAGGGTTTAATGTTTTGAAATTAGCTTAAAACCTGTTTAGACACTTCTCTTAGGTTGATATTAGGTGTTAAGTGTGATTGGTTTTCGATTGAACAAGTTTTGAACACAATTGCATGTTTTAAATTGGGAAATAGCAGAAAAATTCAGTGAAACCCTTTTGCTACCAGTTTTATGTGATTTATGCCATCATACTTTGATCTTTGCTAGATTAGAGGTTTGATTAGGATTGTTTATGGTTTGTATGTCAATGGGTAACCTTGTGTGCAAGATTTGAAGGTTTGAAAGTTGATTTTGTGCCAACTGCATCAGATAAACACCCTTAGAACTAGCTATTCATATCAGCAACTTTCTTTGTGCATTTTGTGTGGATTTTGTGAAGAGATCTTGCTTGATTTGTGTTTATTTTGACTCCTTATACTCCAGAGAGTATAAGGGTGCCCCTTGTATCCAATCAAACACCCACAAATCCAAGGATCAAGCCCTCTTGATCTTGTTTGCACAAGTGAAGAATAACACTTGTGTGTTCATCAGAAGCACACTTGTTTCTAGGAACGTTTTTGATTTCAAATTAGCTTAATCTTGTCACATTTGGATTTGAGTTATGTTTTAGTAAGTAAAAAGGTTACTGGATTTGAGTTTTTAAAAGTAAAAAAAAAGAAAATAAAAATAAAAAAAAACTCACCTGGCCTGGGCTCGAACACGCGACCTCCCGTTTGGAGGAGTAACGTGTTTACCAGTGATCCGGATGGTTTTTTACGTTTAAGTTTCATTTCATCATCTATTTAAGGTGTACTTGTTTGGTGGCTTATTTACTTAACAACTTTTAAATAAGCTGTTTCTGTTTAGCATTTTTCTTAGGTTTATATTAGGGTTTTTGACTTTTCTGAGCAAAAAGTTTATTTTTCCCATTATTAATTAATTTATTAGGATTATTTTAAGTTTTTATTTTAGAAAGTCATTAAAAAATTGAAAAAGGTAATTTAAAAATCTAAAAAAATAGTTTTTAGGTTTTTAATCATATTTTTGAGGTTTACAGCTTTTTAAGTTTTCAATTTAGCTTATTTTTTATTTTATAAGATTTTTAGGGTTTTTATTCAACTTTAAAATTGAATATAAAATTATTAAATAGGTTTCAGAAAATTTGGATTGCATTTTTTTTTAGTTACATTATTTAGGATTTTTGGTAATTTTTTAGAATTATTTAGTGAAATTTGAATTTTTTGATTATTTTAATATAATTTTATTATTAAAAATTGAAGTTTTATTTTTTCTTGTTTTTACATTTTTCCTAGGTTAAGGACACTTAATTAAGAGTTTTGTCACTTTCCAAATATTTTTAAGACTTTTCAATTAATTTCTAGAATTAATTTAAGATTTAATAGATTTTAATAGATTTTAAGTGTTTAAAAATAGTTTAATTTGGTTTTAAAATTTTTAAAAATAGTTTTTAGCTTAATTAGGTCATTTTTGAGGTTTACAAACTATTAGATCTTGTTTAGGGCTTTTTAATATTTAATTGTGATTTTTAGGGCTTTAATTAGCATTAAAAAGTCATTATTGAATTAATTAAAAGGTTTTAGCAAGTTTGGATTTTTTATAAACTCTTAGAATATTATTGGGGATTTTTAGTAATTTTTAGGAATTTTTAGATTAAAATTTTAATTTTTGTACTATTTACGGTTTTACGTGTTCGCCTTTTTTTCGTCGTAGTTTAATTCGTTTTCGTAACCGTCTTTCTCTTCTAATCCCATTTCATTCTCAATCATATAATCACAAACATTAATCAATTCTTAACACAACGCACTAGCCTCCTCGAGAACGAACTCACTTAGGGTCATTCACACACGGTTTTCCTAAATCGTCGTGCTCTCTTGCCCTATTTATTGCTCTTTTCCTAAAGAGTGGTAAAAACTCCAACATCATTTTGGCGCCGCTGCCGGGGAGGCGTGTTGTGTTTTGGTTGAACCATTGTTGTTTTTATATTAGCCATAATTAGTATTTGTATTAGTAGCACTCTACTAATACGTATTATCGTTTTTCGTTTTTTGTGAATATTATTACTATATTGTATACGTAGAACAATAAATTTACAAGTACTCCAAATACGTGAGAAATCACAACCTTGACTTGGGAGGTCATTACCCAATCATTGTATTCGAATCTCAAACCAAAGAAAAAGGCAAAAATAGATAAATACTTTCGTGAAGCTCGATTTTGAGAAATACAAACTATAAGGTGGGTATAAGGCGGTTGTATTTCACGACCTAAAGGAAAAAGGCTCTTAAGTGCTTCGCGCCGCCTCGTTTCCTCCGCTTGCTTGTGCGTATTTTGATTTTGAAAGCTAATCGAGGGTTTTGCCGCCCAAAGTATTACTTAAGTATCATATATATTTTCTTGGTTTCTATTGATTAAACCCTCTTGAACGATTTGGTGTTCCACCATCGTTCTAAAGTCATCGAAGGTGTTCACTTCACGTGATCGTTTTCATTCCTTGAGGCTTCTTTAATCGAGAGATTTGATTAAGGAGGAGATTTGTAGATTTGTGTCTACCTAATACATTCCAAAAAATCCAAAAAAAAAAGTAAAAACAATCAAAAACCACAAAAAATTTTTTTTGAAAAAGTAAAAACACCAAAAAGAATCTTCTTTGCTCGCCTTCTCGTTGTACGTGACGTTTATGCAAACTCTCTCTTAAGCAAGACGTGCTCGTAAACGAAGAAACAAATCAATCACTCCTACTAGTGAGGAGTCTCCTATTGACGAACCCATTGTAGTAAAAGAAGCACCCATGGCTAATCGAACTTTGATGGAGTTTCTTCAAGCACCCACCGAGGGTTATGGAGAAGCGATTGTGATTCCCGCTATCCTTGCGGAGAATTTTGAGGTTAAGACGGGTTTGTTGTCCATGATTCAAAACAACAAGTTTCGAGGTGACGAAAAGGACAACCCTCATAACCACATTCGCCAATTTAATCGTCTCACCGCCACATGCAAGTTTAAGGACGTCTCTAACGACTCGATTAAGATGATGCTTTTTCCGTATTCCTTAGCGGGGCCCGCAAAAATTTGGTTAGAGAAAGAGCCACCCAATTCTATATTGACGTGGAAGGATCTCGTTTCAAAGTTCCTGAACCAATTTTTTCCGCCCTATAAGACTACGCACTTGAAAAACGAGATTTCAAAGTTTTCACAAGAGCATAATGAGAGTTTTTCAACGGCCTGGAATAGGTTTAAGGAAATGTTGCACGAATGTCCTCATCATGGTTTTTCCGACTTGCATCAAATTGACACATTTTACAATGGCTTGAACGATCATGAGCGTGATTATCTTAATGCCGCCGCGGGTGGTAATTTTTTGTGTAAGACGGTCGAGGAAGCATTGTTAATCATTAAGAATAGGTCTCAGGTCTATAGTCCTCGTAGCACGTCAAGTGTTCGTAAGACTTCGTCTTCGCCTTCATTGTCACACACCGTTGATGCTTGCCAAATCGAGGCTAATTTGGAGAACAAAATTTTTGATAAGTTGAAAGGATTGTTAATTGAGTTTAAAGTTGGTGAGCAACCCGCTCCCGCTACGATTAAAGCGGTTGAGGTTTCTTGTATGTATTGTGGTGGAGCTCACAATTATTCCGAGTGCATTACCAACGGTGGTAACACTTCGAGTGCCTTCGCGGCCGCGGGAACTTATAACCAAAATGGTCAAGTTCCTCGCACTAATCAATTGACTCCACCGGGTTTTCCACCAAATCAAAATGCTAACAATTATCGAAACAATCAAGTTGATTACCAAAGCAATCAAAGGAACAATTTTAAGGGTAATAACAACTATGGGAATCAAGAAACTAGTAGCCAATTGCAAAATCAAAATCAAAACCCTAATTTTCAAAACACAAGTCAAGGTCTTCAAAATGTTTACACAAAAGAACTTCCAATGGACTTTTTGAATTACGCCACGACAAATGATAAGATTTTGGAAAACATTCAAGAGCAATTGGCTAGTCAAGCTAGGGACACAGCTAAAAACACTAAGGAGTTAGCAAATTTTGTGAAGGAAAATCTTAACATGAGAAATGAGTTGAAAAATGATTTTGCTAATCAAATTAGAGGTCAAAACAATAAGATTGAACAAAGTCATGCTAGGCTTGAACAAAGAATTGACCAAAAAGCCGCTAGTCAAGATTTGAAGTTTAATAGTCAAGATGCTAAGCTTAATGCAATTTTAGAAGCCGTCATGGGGAACAAAGCCTCTACTTCGAGTGGTCTACCTAGTAACACCGTTTCAAACCCGAAGGGAGAGATGAAAGTGATTACCACACGTAGTGGTAAGACACTTAAAGAACCGACTCCTCAACCAATTACTCCAACGGTGGAGGAAATTGAGGAAGAACCCGAGGTGGTGGTCGAAAAGGAGCATATTTCAAGCCCACAAAGTACCGCTCATGCCACACCTACGGTCGACCCTTTACCAACATTGGAACCCGAGATTCCAAAGGCTATGCCTATGCCCCAACCCACACCACCCTTGCCTTACCCATCGAGACTTAGGAAGGAGAAACGACAAGAGCGCGACAACTACCAATTTGAGCTTTTTATGAAAATGTTTCGTGAGTTGCACCTTAATGTGAGTTTCGCCGATGCTTTGGTCATGATGCCTCGATTTGCCGCTAACTTTAAGAGTATGTTGAACAACAAGGAGAAATTGCACCAAATGTCTAGTTGTTTGTCGGTTTATCTTAATCGCATACCTCAAAACGTCGGTGATCCCGGTAAATTTTTGATCCCTTGTGCAATTCAAGATATGGAAGAATGCTATGCCTTGGCCGATCTTGGTGCTAGCATTAACTTGATGCCACTTGTAATCGTCAAGTCGCTCAATCTTCCTAATCTTACTCCTTCACGAATGTCTATTGAGTTGGCCGACCATTCCACGATTCTCGCATGTGGTTTGGCGGAAGACGTTTTTGTGAAAGTGGGGAAGTTCTACTATCCCGTAGACTTTATTGTTGTTGATATCCCCACGGATCCTCAAGTTCCTCTCATTTTAGGTCGTTCGTTTTTAGATAAGTCTATGGCTTTAATTGATGTGCATGCTAGAAAGATCACCTTACGTTTCAACGACGAGGAACTTGTTATAAACGCAACTCAAAATTCTCAACTTTCTCATGTTTATTCCGTTGCAACCATAAACCTCGTTGATATGATCGACGTGGTTTGCGAGGAATTTTCACAAGAAGTTCTAGGATTTGGTGATGAAGAAACTAGTGGCAATCCCACTATGTTAGATCCAATTCTTGATAATTCGACACCAACCTTCACTCCTTTCGAAGGTGGTGGTTTTACGTTGGAAGAATGTAATGCTCCACGTACTTGTGACGAAGACCTCGACAACGATGAGGACTTCTCGATTATCAAGGATTTTCTCAATGATTTCCCATTTCCTCCACCCGAGGAGGTTATGAGTATCGAGCCCAAATCTTCACTTGAGGCACCACCTATCCTCGAGTTGAAAGATTTACCTCCTCACCTCGAATATGTCTATTTGGAGGAGGACGACAAGTTGCCGGTTATTATTGCGAAGGATCTTTCGAATGATGAAGAAACCGCACTTGTCGATGTTCTAAAGGATCACAAAGGGGCGATTGCGTGGAAGTTATCCGACATTAAGGGAATCGATCCCAAATTTTGTACCCACAAAATCTTAATGGAGGAGGATTTCAAGCCAACAATCCAAAGTCAAAGGAGGGTGAACCCCAAAATTTACGACGTCATCAAAAAGGAGGTCCTTAAACTCCTTGACGCGGGAATGATTTACCCTATTTCCGATAGCCCTTGGGTGAGTCCTATTCATTGTGTCCCTAAAAAGGGAGGGATGACCGTTGTGCCAAACGATGCCAACGAGTTGATTCCCACTAGACTCGTGACCGGATGGAGAGTGTGCATTGACTATCGTAAGTTGAATGAAGCCACTCGAAAGGACCATTTTCCCTTGCCCTTCATGGACCAAATGTTGGAGCGTCTTGCGGTAAACGATTTCTATTGCTTTCTAGATGGTTTTTCCGGTTACTTCCAAATTCCCATCGATCCTCGTGATCAAGAAAAAACTACGTTTACGTGTCCATATGGAACGTTTGCCTATCGTAGAATGCCATTCGGACTTTGTAATGCACCGGGAACTTTTCAAAGATGCATGATGGCTATTTTTCATGATATGATCGAGAAGACGATGGAAGTCTTCATGGATGACTTTTCCGTGTTTGGTGATTCTTTCACTTCGTGTTTGTCGAACCTTGAGAGAATGTTAAAACGTTGTGAGGAAACCAACCTTGTGCTCAATTGGGAAAAGTGTCATTTTATGGTCAAGAGTGGAATCGTCTTAGGGCACAAGGTCTCGAAAGCGGGGATTGAGGTAGATCAAGCTAAGGTAGACGTCATCGCCAAATTACCTCATCCCAAAACCGTTAAGGGAGTTAGGAGTTTCCTAGGCCACGCGGGCTTTTATCGTCGATTCATCAAGGACTTTTCAAAGATTTCTCGACCTATTACACATCTTCTTGAAAAAGAGGCACGCTTTGTCTTTGACGAAGATTGTGTACGAGCCTTTGAAATCCTTAAGAGGAAACTTACCGAAGCTCCCATTCTTGTTGCTCCCAATTGGAACCTCCCCTTTGAACTCATGCGTGATGCTAGTGATTACGCTATTGGGGCCGTTTTGGGGCAACGTCATGATAAGCACTTCTTGCCTATTCACTATGCTAGAAAGACTATGACCGAGGCTCAACTTAAATACACTACAACGGAAAAGGAATTCCTTGCCGTGGTGTATGCATTTGAGAAATTCCGACCTTACCTTGTCTTAGCTAAATGCATTGTATATACGGACCATTCGGCTATTAAGTATCTTATGGCAAAGCAAGATGCTAAGCCTAGATTACTTCGTTGGATTCTCCTCCTTCAAGAATTTGATCACACCATCGTTGACAAAAAAGGAGCCGAGAATCTAGCGGCCGATCATCTCTCTCGTTTGGAAGATCCTCACCAAAGTGTTTACGAGCCCAAGGAAATCACCGAAACATTTCCGCTTGAAACACTTGGTATAGTGAATTCTAAGCTTGATTCTTCTACCCCATGGTTTGCGGATTTTGAAAATTACCATGCGGGCAACTTCATCATTAAGGGTATGACAACTTAAGAAAAACGAAAATTATTTCGTGACGTCAAGTTCTACTTTTGGAACGACCCTTACTTGTTTCGAACTTGTGCGGATCAAATCATTCGATGTTGTGTATTTGGCACCGAAGCTTCTAACATCCTTAGAGCTTGTCATGAGGGACCCACGGGTGGTCACCACGGTGCTAATCTCACGGCTAAAAAGGTGTTTGATGCCGGCTTCTTTTGGCCTACTATTTACAGAGATGCACAAGATCTTGTGAAGTCGTGTGATGCATGCCAACGACAAGGAAAAGCCTCACAAAAAGATGAAATGCCACAAAATATCATTCAAGTATGTGAGATCTTTGACGTTTAGGGCATAGACTTTATGGGGCTATTCCCATCATCTCGTGGTAATAAGTACATTCTCGTTGCGGTTGACTACCTTTCTAAGTGGGTGGAGGCCAAGGCCTTGCCCACCAATGATGCTCGTGTGGTAGTCAAGTTTTTGAAGCAATTGTTTTCTCGGTTTGGAACCCCTCGTGCTATCATAAGCGATCGTGGAACCCATTTTTGTAATGACCAATTTGAAAGGGTTCTAAGGAAATATGGGGTTACACATCGTCTTTCGACGGCTTATCACCCACAAACGAGTGGGCAAGTCGAGGTTTCAAACCGAGCTTTGAAGAGGATCTTGGAGAGATCCGTAGGGGAAAACCGACAATCTTGGTCGGATAAGTTAGACGATGCTTTATGGGCCTTTAGGACCGCTCATAAGACGCCCATTGGGTGCACTCCCTATAAGCTTGTGTATGGAAAGAATTGTCATTTGCCTATCGAGTTAGAACACAAGGCTTATTGGGCCCTAAAGCATTGTAATGATGATATGGAGACCGCGGGAAAACACCAGAAAATGCAATTGAATGAATTAGATGAATTAAGGGACATTGCTTATGAAAATTCATTGATTTATAAAGAGAAAACTAAAAAGTTGCATGATTCTAAAATTAAAAACCGGGTTTTTAACATTGGGTATCAAGTTTTGCTTTTTAATTCAAGATTAAAAATCTTTTCCGGTAAGTTGAAATCCCGTTGGTCCGGTCCATTCACCGTGACTCAAGTGTTTCCGTATGGGACCATCGAGCTAGCTCAAGATGATGGTCCTAACTTCAAGGTGAATGGACATAGGTTGAAGCACTACTTTGGCGGGGAAGTTCCATCCTTGAACTACCTCGACCAAGTCACCTTCCACAATGATAATTAGTATTGAGGGGATCGAGTCGAGCTCATGACTCGGTAATAAAAAACGAGGTGCCTCGTGGGGGAGTCCCATGCTTATCCTATGTACATATTATCGCTTTCTAATGTAGCTTACGTGTGGGGATTTGTGCCCTTCCAACCTTTGTTCCGTGGTTGTTTGAGATATGTGGTTTTTAGATCATGATCTTCACGATTGGAGCCTCTCGTGTTCGTTTTATAGGAGCACTCGATCTTTTGCTTTGGAGACATTTCTCAATATCCATGATATATCCTTTTGATGTTCTAACCTTAGGTTTTTAGCACACTTCATAAACGGCTTTAAATTTAATGGTTACACCCTTTCCATGCTAGATTAGGCATTCGACTACGTCTCTAGTATGGGGGTGTTTGCACCCCTAGACTCGAAACATTTAGGACAATGTTTAACTTTAGTATGGGGGGGTGAATAGATACTTGCCTTGCCAAACCTTCACGCTTTCCAAAGTTTATGTTTTGTTTATCGTTTTGTTGCAAAATAAGGCTAAAAATGGCCAAATTTTAAAATTTTTCTCATGTTTTATAAGTGTTTGAGTACACGAATGTAGGTTTTCCGATGGCGAGAATAAGAGTAATTTTTGACTTGACCGTGCGTGTTGAGCACTTTGCTTCGATTCCTTAACTACACATTAGGCTAAGTCTCTTAAATGAGGACGAGAAATGATAGAGTTAATTATAAGTTACTATGCTAAACGTACAGTACTCGTATTCTTTCAAAAACTCATGTGTTCTCGTTGTTTGCTTATTCTCCCTTCGCATGTAAATATTTTTTGCTTAATAAATATTGACTTAGCGGTTTAGTTAGGATTGTTGGGTTTCTAGTCTTTTCTAGTAGCTTCCGTGTAATTAAATTGGGAAGACATTAAGGTATCGCCAGCGTCACGGTTTTGAAGTATTGGCAACCCGAATAATCGAAAGCTTCACCTAATAATAAGATTTCAAGTTCTCACCTAAATCTAGCAAACAATTTGAAGCCCCACAAGGCCTAAAATCTAAGCAAAATTGAAAGTGAATCAAGCCTTAATCTTCGAAGCTTTAAATATCCAAAATTCGCTTTATCGTAAGGATATACGTCTTTGGCTAATAAAACCACCGATGAGGCGGATAATAAAAGGCAAGGCAAGACCGAAGTCATAATAAAAGCTTCATGGCGAAGTTGAATAAAAGATGGAGGTAAACCAAAGATAATAAGGTAATTCCGTTAGGGGGCGTATAAAAGTCTTGGTAATAAGTCTCATGTTCAAAACCGTTATAAAACCGTGTTTATCGATTCTTCTTGTCAACTTAATTTTTTAACATCATTGTCTATTAGGAGGGGTTATTAATTTGATGGTCTTAGTTACACCGTTAGGACTCTATTTTTAGACCTAAATCTCTATTATCGCATAAGTCAACAATGTATCCTCGTGAAACATTCAAGACAAAATAAAATATAAGAGATACAACTTAGGAATAATGGGAGGATAAGTACGTGATTAGGGCATATGAGTAGTGTTAGCATTACTAACTTATAATGACAATGATCTCGTTGCACGCTTGGCATGGAATTGGAGTGAAAATCGAGGACGATGAAATTATTTCTAATGAAGCATTCACGTGTTCTTATTCTATGAACCTAAACGTCCCATTTTGCGATGAAAATCATACATTATGTCTAAAACGCAAGTAGTAGTAATATTAGTAGTATAGCTAGTTTATCATTTCAATAAAGTAAATAAAATTGAATTTTGGAGATGCTATGATACTTTATTCTAGCATTGCGTGAGGGCACGGCAATGGTTTAGTATGGGGGAGTGATGAGACTGCTTTTATACATAGTCTCATCGTCCAAATAGGGCTTAAAATGCATTAAATATCATCAAAATACCCAAATATGTGCTTGTGTTTGTTGCTTGCGTATTTTAGGTACGGATATTGAGAAAATGACAAAAGATCACAAGAATCAAGCAAAAACGAACACGGGAAACGAAGCCGCACAATGAACCAAGCCCTAATGAAGAATTTTCCAAAGAAAACCCTTGAAGATTTGAAGAATTATGAAGATTGGTCCTCCAAGTTTGAAGAATTGACACTTTATACCCTTGTCTCTTCATAATTACAAGTTTGGTCCCTAAAGTTTGTCAAAATTACAAAAAGGACCCTTAACTTTGAAGAATTGGCAAATTTAGTCCCTCAACAAAACTAAATTGTCAATATTGGTCCTCCAAGAAGTCAACAAACAAGTCAAAGCCTTGAAATATGAAGACATGTCAAAAACAGCCCTTGAATATTGAAGAATTTACATGTTTAGTCCTTGTTTCAAGCTTATAAAGTTTTTGTGCCAAAATTGCCAAATGATGAAACTTGTTTACAAAGGGAAATGAAGTTTGTGCCAGTTTATACAAAGTGAAGAAAACTAAAACCTATGGGGACCTAATCTGCCCAAACAACCTAAGTACAACCACCACTCTTGAGCCGCCACGTCATCAACCTTAAACAACCAACCAATCACAACTCCCTCACCCTCCACGTCACAAATCCACTTTCACCATTTTAAATAAACAGATTTAATTTATCTGTTTAAACAAAATTTCGTGGGAAACGTTGATTTAAAAACTTAATTAGCTTTAACCTCATCAAAACCACCACTTGCTTCCCTTAAATCCCATGAACCCTAAATTTTTAATCACACCAAAACAAAGGGTTTTACCCCCATAATTTCCAGAACTCTGATTAACTACATCCTAATCACATCCCACCTCCCCAAAATGTCACCATCCTCACCCATGTGACTCTCCAACCCTCCCCTGACCCAGACTTTGGCTCCAAGACAAACTCACAGCAGAAAATCAACAACTCACAAGAATTTCGTGCTCCCAAAGGATACACCAACGGCTGGGATCATCTTTTTACAACTGGCATCTTAGCTACAAGCCAAGAAATTCACATGGTGTTCTTGACAAAATTCCAAAAATGGCATATGCTGAAGAATCTTCAAGGGCATTACAGGAAGTTTACACATTAGGGTTTTAAGTTTCTTTCAGCTTTCTAGAACAAATGTAAGCCTATATAAAGGCATTATAGGACTTAGCAGTTTTTTGTACTTTTTTCTCCGTTTTGTCACAAGCTTGTAAATCCTCTTTTGTTAATGAAATGGGTTAAGTGTTGTTGATGAGAAGCAAAGAACCTCTTTTACATTCTTGCAATTTTAATTTTCCAAGTTTAAGTTTCATTTTAAGTTTCTGTTTGGACTCAAGTTTTTAAATTTCAGAATTGGTCCAAGTGTTTTAAGCTGGTCATATAAGCCTGATAATCTTGTTGATTATCAAGCTTAAGTGAGGATTAAAGTGCTTATTGATTTAGTTGTTAGTAAAATTTTCAAAATATTTCAAAATCAGTTTTATTTGTCAAATAAGCCATAGGCAGCTTAGGTGATAAGCTGGCTTATAGCTTATTTGTTTTGTGAACAGCAATCTTGTTCACCTTCTTTCTTAGCAGGTTCCAAAGCTCAAATCATTTTAAAAATGCATATTGGGTGTGTGTGTTAGCAGCAACCACCACCATCACTCTCTATTTTTACTTACTTGTTCAAGGTTCAGCACAAGCCACTAGCTTGTGGGAGGTGACATAGCAGTCACTGTTGGGACTGGATGTAGGCCCAACAAGGTAGTACTTTATTTCCTTGTTTGATTTTCAAAAATTTGACATTTATGTGATATGGAGTGAAGTTGTATGCAAGTTGTCCTAAGTGTTGTTTTATTGTATGCTATTGCTTATTTTAGGTGTTGATGCATGTTAGATAGCTTAGGAATCAGTTTGCTTGAGTTTGGTTAAGGTTTTGTTTGAAAAAGTGCATATTTCAGATTTAAAGGTGTGTTTGGATTAGGGTATTAGTAGGGTTTAATGTTTTGAAATTAGCTTAAAACCTGTTTAGACACTTCTCTTAGGTTGATATTAGGTGTTAAGTGTGATTGGTTTTCTGATTGAACAAGTTTTGAACACAATTGCATGTTTTAAATTGGGAAATAGCACAAAAATTCAGTGAAACCCTTTTGCTACCAGTTTTATGTGATATATGCCATCATACTTTGATCTTTGCTAGATTAGAGGTTTGATTAGGATTGTTTATGGTTTGTATGTCAATGGGTAACCTTGTGTGCAAGATTTGAAGGTTTTAAAGTTGATTTTGTGCCAACTGCATCAGATAAACACCCATAGAACTAGCTATTCATATCATCAACTTTCTTTGTGCATTTTGTGTGGATTTTGTGAAGAGATCTTGCTTGATTTGTGTTTATTTTGACTCCTTATACTCCAAAGAGTATAAGGGTGCCCCTTGTATCCAATCAAACACCGACAAATCCAAGGATCAAGCCCTCTTGATCTTGTTTGCACAAGTGAAGAATAACACTTGTGTGTTCATCAGAAACACACTTGTTTCTGGGCACGTTTTTGATTTCAAATTAGCTTAATCTCGTCACATTTGGATTTTAGTTATGTTTTAGTGAGTAAAAAGGTTACTGGATTTGAGTTTTTAAAAGTAAAAAAAAAGAAAATAAAAATAAAAAAAACTCACCTGGCCTGGGCTCGAACACGCGACCTCCCGTTTGGAGGAGTAACGTGTTTACCAGTGATCCGGATGGTTTTTTACGTTTAAGTTTCATTTCATCATCTATTTAAGGTGTACTTGTTTGGTGGCTTATTTACTTAACAGCTTTTAAATAAGCTGTTTCAAGCTTATTCCTTTAAGCTTTTTTTCTGTTTAGCATTTTTCTTAGGTTTATATTAGGGTTTTTGACTTTTCTGAGCAAAAAGTTTATTTTTCCCATTATTAATTAATTTATTAGGATTATTTTAAGTTTTTATTTTAGAAAGTCATTAAAAAATAGAAAAAGGTAATTTAAAAATCTGAAAAAAATAGTTTTTAGGTTTTTAATCATATTTTTGAGGTTTACAGCTTTTTAAGTTTTCAATTTAGCTTATTTTTGATTTTATAGGATTTTAGGGTTTTTATTCAAATTTAAAATTTAATATAAAATTATTAAATAGGTTTCAGAAAATTTGGATTGCATTTTTGTTTTAGTTACATTATTTAGGATTTTTGGTAATTTTTTAGAATTATTTAGTGAACTTTGAATTTTTTTGATTATTTTAATATTATTTTATTATTAAAAATTGACGTTTTATTTTATCTTGTTTTTACATTTTTCCTAGGTTAAGGACACTTAATTAAGAGTTTTGTCACTTTCCAAATATTTTTAAGACTTTTCAATTAATTTCTAGAATTAATTTAAGATTTAATAGATTTTAATAGTTTTTAAGTGTTTAAAATAGTTTAATTTGGTTTTAAAATTTTTAAAAATAGTTTTTAGCTTAATTAGGTCATTTTTGAGGTTTACAAACTATTAGATCTTGTTTAGGGCTTTTTAATATTTAATTGTGATTTTTAGGGCTTTAATTAGTATTAAAAAGTCATTATTGAATTAATTAAAAGGTTTTAGCAAGTTTGGATTTTTTGTAAACTCTTAGAATATTATTGGGGATTTTTAGTAATTTTTAGGAATTTTTATGTTAAAATTTTAATTTTTTTACTATTTACGGTTTTACGTGTTCGCCTTTTTTTCGTCGTAGTTTAATTCGTTTTCGTAACCGTCTTTCTCTTCTAATCCCATTTCTTTCTCAATCATATAATCACAAACATTAATCAATTCTTAACACAACGCACTAGCCTCCTCGAGAACGAACTCACTTAGGGTCATTCACACACGGTTTTCCTAATTCGTCGTGCTCTCTTGCCCTATTTATTGCTCTTTTCCTAAAGAGTGGTAAAAACTCCAACATCAGTGACAAAGCGACGGGATTAAGTGACAAGGTTTATTTTGCCGACGGATTTTTGATCGGGTACTTGTAAGTGAAGACGGATTTTATCATCCATCGAGGATTTTTCAGATTTATTTTCGGATCGTTTCGTTGATTTTGTCATATTCTGTGACTTTCTGTTTCTAAGTTCCTTCACGAATTGTTTAATTCCGAAAACAACCACATCCATAATTACCTTTCATCGACATTCAATGGAATCGTCGAATTCGACAGTTCAAGAGGAAGAACTGCAACACATGGAACTCAACGAGATCAAATTTCATCAAAAAACATTGGAAATCTTTCACGAGCTCAAGACACATCTTGCACTTCTTTATCCGCACAACATGACTGAACTTCCAGCCACGGTTCAAATATTCTTTGGCAAAGTGGATAATTTTAAAGAGAAGATTTTCAATAATTTGAATGAGTTCCGGTTGCAACTTGAAAGGGAAAATCTTCATGAGGTTAAAGCAAAGATATGTCTAGAAATCCTTCGCACTCAGTTTAAGGATTTCTTTGCCTCAACAATGGTACCTCCTTTTGATTATTCGACTCCAATCCTTCACCAGATTTTCAACTTGCATACGAGTTGCCAGACTGACACCTTTAGAAGTGGTTTACTCAATCACATCAATATACTTGAGAAGTGTATTGAGGTCAGGTTAGTTAATTACAACGAGATACGGTTGAAAAAGGGTCAGATTCAAAGAATCAAGGAGTCGTCTAAGTCATTGAATGCAGCAATACCTCATGAACATGAGAGAGAGACATGCTTCAAGTTGTCGTCAAAAGATGATTACATCTGCCCCATGCAAGAAATAGGTGCCAGTTTGGCCGTCAAGGTAAGCAATGGCAAGGAATCAGGAGGAACACATGAAACAAGTAGCAAGTCACAAGCACCAACTGCTCAGGTGCCAAGTTTCAACAATATACAGCATGTTGAACTTTCTGAACCTAATTATGCCAAACATGGGATGGAAAAGAGTGATAGAGATACCACCTCTGATTCATCCGATGTGAATCATAATGGGGGAGAAAGTGTTCAAAATGCTAAACATCATGATAAGTGTCTTATGATTGCTTCTTTAAATAATTCTGTTTCTATGATTAAAGAGCTTGAAACGATTTTAGCTCAGCAATCCAAAGAGCTTGAGGATGCCAAAATTGAATTTTCAAAGAAAATGGAGAAATTTGTAACTTATTTTGAAAAACTTGAAAAGTCAAACGTTGTTCTTGAAAGAAAATTGGATCAAACTGTTCTAGATTCTAAAGCTAAAAAGGATAATCTTTTTAAACAAATTAAGTTGCTTGAATCTAAGTTGGCATCCCAAGATGAATTGCTCAAAGAGAATGAGACATTAAAAGCTAAAGTGCGGGAAAAGGTTTTTGCTATAGCTGCGTTGAAAAACGAATTAAGGAAAAATAGAGGAACTAGTGTGGACATAATAAGTGTGAAAACACTTATCCTTTTACCACTTATTTCCAATAATAACAAGACCAAAACGTGTAATTTATGTCGTAAAAGTTGGAGTTATGTGTGGTTTGTGTTTTTATTGTGTTTTAGGACCAAAAGATGAAAAAGGAAGAAAACACGGGCTTTCACGGGCTTTTATCGAAGAAAACGAGAAAAGACGAAGTCAGAAGATCAAGAGTGCAAAAAGAACGGAAGTCCAAGGCCTATTCTTAAGATTTATCGAAGAAAAAGTCTAAAGACGGAAGTTTAAAGAAGAAGAAGAACTCAAGTCTAATTACAGAAGAAAATTATAAGACGAGTTCAACTCCCGAGACGACGTCGAGAAAGACAAAGAATTTAAATCGAGTCGAGCCGAGAAGATAGAAAGAGGAGGCAACACATGCACCTCCCTATTTTCCTATAAATACCCTCCTAAACACATTAGGAGGTTTGGTTAGCTAGTTTTATTTTCTTTGTTTTAGTTTTCATTTTTGAGAGAGAAAGTGTTTAACTTTCTCTCACTATAACTTCATCTTTTCTTTCAAGTTAAGCTTTCTTTAATCTTTGTATTTGAGTTTTATTAATCAAAAAGTTCAAGTTCAAGCTTTTAATTTTCAATCTTTTTCATCCTTTCTTGATTTCACTTTTGTTTTAATCCGAATTTCAAAACTTCGTGTGTGATTTTTATGTTTTGTTGATTAAAAAGTTAATCTTTTGATTCCTTACTAAGCTTTTATACGATATAAGCTATAAGCTTGTTGTGCTTATTGGCTTATTTCATATATTTAGCTTATTGCTTTTTAGTTTTCTTAATAAGTTTCATCCTTTAAAAAGTTAATCTTAGAAAGTTTGCTTATTTGGTGATTTGATAAGTTTTCCATTCGTAGCTTATTAAGTCCCCTTATTATTGGCCTTGTTGAGTTTTTGACAAATGCTTATTGGTACTGCTTATTGAGCTTTTAGCTTTTCTTCATTTTTGGATTATTTGTGTTCATCGCAATATTGAGCTTTTACACATTCCGACGCCTCATTCCGATAGGTTGCTTGTTTGTATCGCAATAACCCAAGGGGTTTTACTTTGCGATCACTTGATTTTTTCCCCCTTATTCCGATCTGGGATTGCTATCGCTCATTGCGATCGCATATTCCGACGGGACTTAAGGTCATTTTAAGTTGAAACTCTGCCAAAATTTTGTTAACAACATTCCGATACTTGAACATTGCGACATTAGGGTTTTCATACATTCCGATAGAATTGATAATCTGTATTCCGATCTGACATTCCGATTGGACAACATTGCGACAGAATTGACTTGGTTACATTCCGATGGTTGTTAAGATGGATTATTCCGTTGGCTTTGTTTTAGTCACATTCCGATGATTCTGAGTTTAGTACATTCCGAAAGATTGGTTTATTTCCATTCCGATAGTTTAAGATCTTAAGTTTTAAAGTTTTATGAGGATTTAAGTTCTAAATTTACTTGTTAAGTTTTTAATCATTTACATTTTACTCAACGACAATTTATTTGCTTAAAATAGATAATCAACCAAACCTTTTTATTCTCCACCAAGAACGACGGAGTCACACTAATTAACAGTAATCAATTCGAAAAGACTTGGAACAACGAACTCTCATACTTAGTGAAAATGTTTGTATTAAATGGCGCCGCTGGTTGCTCTTTTCGTTAAGATTAACGGTTTTAAGTGAGAGACGCGTTGGATTTTGGGATCCGTTACTTTTGAACGTTATTTTTCTTGCCAAAAATTTTCAAAAATCCAAAAAAAAAAATTAAATTAAATTAAAAATTTTCAAAAATCAAAAAAAAAATACAAAACCATAAAAAATCAAAAATATTTCTTGTCTATATTTCTTTTGCTTTTGTAGGTGTGCATGTGTACTCGTGCTCGTAAGAAGAAAGTAGCTCAAGCCGAAGTCATTACTCCACCTATTGTCACCATGGACAATCAACCAATGATCGAGCTTTTGCAATCGCACGTAGAAGGCAACACCGATGCTATTGTCATACCTGAGATTGGAGCCAACAATTTTGAACTCAAATCCGGCTTCATTCAAATGGTCTCTGCTCAACCTTTCTTGGGGCGTTCGCTTGATGATCCTCATGACCATATAAAACGGTTTCTTCAACTCACCAATACGGTTAAGTACAATGGAGTATCACAAGAAGTGATTCGCTTGCAAATTTTTCCTTTCTCCTTAGAGGGACAAGCTAGGAATTGGCTTGATAAGGAACCGCCACAAAGTATTCTTACGTGGACGGATTTAGAGACCAAATTCATCAATTACTTTTTCCCACCCTCACGTACTACCACTTTGCGGAATGAAATCATTACATTTGAACAAAAGTACGGTGAGACATTTAGTGAATCTTGGGACCGTTTTAAGGAACTTTTAAGAAAGTGTCCACAACATGGTTTCACAAAAGTACATCAAATTAATAATTTTTACAATGGTTTAAGCATGAATGACCAAGATTCACTAAATAGTGCCTCGGGGGGTAACACTTTTGTTAAGTCTTCTAATGCCACTTGGGATATTATTGAGAATAAGTCTAGAGTGCAAACCAAGAGTGTTCGGACTAATGTGGCTAGTGCTAGCACTAATGAGAGCGACAAGTGAATAGATAAGCTTACTTCGCTTGTTGAATCACTTGCTCTCCAAACCTCCAACAATGCCAAACAAATCACTACCCAAGCTAATGCTTTGAGTCAATCATGTGAAATATGCGGGGGATCTCACTCATACTCCGATTGTCCTTCGACTCATGACAATCCGGAAAATGTGTATGCCGCCAACGGTAACTTTTCTACGGGAGGCTATCAAGCACGTCCTCAAGGTGACCGCAATTTGCTCAGCTATCGCTCAAACAACTTTCTTTCACCACCTGGTTTTCCCCCACAAAAACCAAAAAACCTCAATCGCAACAATCAAAACCAACCTCGTGCTCCAAATCAATATCAAACCCAAAGAACCCCATATCTGCCCTAAAGAAACAACCAAGTTTACTAACAACCCACTTATCAACTACCTGCCTACCATGCTCCTCCTCCCAACCAACCCACCGTATTTAATCACGAGGTTGAAACTTACATGAGGACTAATGATGCGATAGTGAAGAATCTTCAGCGGGAAATGGCCAACATGAAAGAAGATATGGCGAACCAAGGGAACGATCTTCGTGCCGATATATGAAACACTTTGGCAAGTCAAACGAATGACTTAGGGAACATGATGGCCAGTTTCTTCCCAAGTAATCAACCCTCTGGTTCTGGTTCTCTTCCGAGTAACGCCGTTGCTAATCCAAGAGGGGAGATAAAAGAAATCACCACTCGCAGTGGAAAAGGTTTAAAGGAACCCGAGCTTCCTACACCTACATCGGTGATTATGACAAAGGAAAACGAGTCTCCTTCTCCGGTTCCTCCACCTTCTATTTCTCAAACACCTCCAACTTCTACTTATCCAATTCCACCCCTCCACCACCCAAGGATGCGAGTGAGAATTCCATCCCAAAGCCTTCATCTCAACCCAATATACCTTATTCCTCAAGGTTTAAGAAAGAGAAATTGAAGAACAAGGATGATATTCAGGTTTCTAACTTTCTCAATATGTTTAAACAACTAAATTTCAATATCTCCTTTGCTGAGGCTCTCGCTCACATATCGAAATATGCTAAAATGTTTAAAGATCTTCTCAGTGATAAGGAGAAACTTCTCGATATTGCTCAGACCCAACATAATGAGAATTTCTCCGCAGTGCTCTTAAGGAAATTACCAACCTAACATAGTGATCCGGGTCGTTTCTTGATTCCTTGCAACTTCCCCGGGGTAGAGAATTGTATGACCCTAGCCGATCTAGGTGCTAGTATCAACTTAATGCCTCTAATCGTTTGGAACCAATTATCTCTACTCGAGCTAGTCCCCACCCGAATGAATTTGGAATTAGCTAACCGTAAGGTTGCTTATCAAGTGGGGATAGCCGAAGATGTCTTTGTTGGTTTCGACAAATTTACCTTTCCGACGGATTTAGTTGTCGTTGACTATGAGATGGACCCCCGTGATCCATTAATCGTTGGACGTACATTCTTGAGGACCGGTCTCACTCTCATTGATATAGCCGCGGGCGAATTAATTATGAGAGTTGGTGATGATAAATTCGTCTTCAACATGGGTAAACTTTCTAAGCAGCCTTCTGAAAACGAGAGTGTTAATTTCATTTACGTTCTTGATGAGGCTTGTGAAGAACATTTCAAAGACGCTTGTAAAAGTGGTTCTTCTTCTCTACCCATTGTTGAGACCGTTGCCTCTATTGCTCCATCACTAACTCTATTTGGAGAAAGTGATTTCATCTTGAAAGAATTTGAAGCAACTTTGGGAGATGTGAACTTGCAATATGACGATTCTCCCTCCAATTGGGATGAAGACATTCCTACCATTGAGAAATTTCTCAATGAGGACCATATTTCTTCACCATCTCCTAAGGATATCTCTATCGATGAACCGAATTTGACTACACCTTCCATCAAAAATCCTCCGGATTTAGAGCTTAAGGACCTACCGTCTCATCTCGAGTACGTTCCTTGAAGACAACAAGAAGCTACCCGTCATCATCACAAAGGACTTGAAAGAAGAAGAAAAATCTAGACTTATCGCCGTGCTGAAGAATCATAAGAAAGCGATTGCGTGGAAAATTTCCGATATTCGTGGAATTGATCCTCACTTTTGCACACATAAAATTCTCATGGAGGACGACTTTAAACCCAGTATTCAAAGCCAAAGAAGGGTGAATCCCAAGATCCATGACGTTATCAAAAAAGAGGTTATCAAACTTCTTGATGCGGGAATGATCTATCCTATCTCGGATTCACCATGGGTTAGTCCCGTCCATTGTGTGCCTAAGAAAGGCGGAATCACCGTTGTTCCCAACGAAAACAATGAGTTGATTCCTACTCGTCTCGTTACAGGGTGGAGAGTTTGTATAGAATATCGCAAACTCAATGATGCTACGAGAAAGGATCATTTTCCCCTTCCTCTTGTGGATCAAATGTTTGAACGTCTAGCGGGTAATGACTATTACTGCTTATTAGACGATTTCTCCGGGTATCTTCAAATTCCCATCGATCCCAAAGACCAAGAGAAAACCACATTCACTTGTGCTTATGGAACATTTTCTTACAAACGAATGCCTTTCGGCTTATGCAATGCTCTTGAGACATTCCAAAGGTGTATGATGGCTATCTTCTATGACATGGTTGAAGAAATTATGGATGTCTTCATGGATGATTTCTCGGTCTATGGTGATTCTTTCTCATCTAGCCTTGCCAATTTGGAACGCATGCTTCAGCGGTGTGAAGACACTCGCCTTGTTCTAAATTGGGAAAAATGCCATTTCATGGTAAAAGAAGGAATTGTGCTTGGACATAAAATCTCAAAAACCGGTCTTGAAGTGGACCGTGCTAAAGTGGATGTCATAGCCAAATTAGCTCCACCTTCAACCGTGAAGGGTGTGAGAAGTTTCCTTGGTCATGCGGGCTTCTATCGTCGATTCATTCAAGATTTTTCTATTATCGCTCGCCCGATGACCGACCTCTTGGAAAAAGATACTTCTTTCATCTTTTCCAAAGAGTGTCTTGAATCCTTCAATCTTCTTAAGGATAATCTTACTAAGGCACCGGTCTTGGTTACCCCTAATTGGGAGCTACCTTTTGAATTGATGTGTGATGCTAGCGATTTTGCTATTGGAGCGGTTTTGGGCCAAAGAGTGAATAAACACTTCCAACCAATCCATTACGCTAGCAAGACAATGAAGGGGGCTCGATTGCATTATACCACTACCGAAAAAGAGATTTTAGATGTAGTGTATGCTTTTGAAAAATTTCGCCCCTGTCTTGTCCTTTCTACCACCATCGTGTATACTGATCATTCCGCGTTGAAGTACATGTTGACTAAGCAAGATTCTAAGCCAAGACTTCTTCGTTGGGTTTTGCTCCTTCAAGAATTTAACATTGAAATTCGTGACAAAAAGGGAGCCAAAAACATAGCCGCGGATCATCTAAGTAGACTTGAGGATCCTTATCAAGGGGATCATCCAAACCAAGAGATCAATGACTCTTTTCCCCTTGAGACCTTAATGTCTATAAATTCCAATCTTGATGAAACCCCGTGGTTTGCGGACATTTCAAACTACTTAGCGGGTGGAATTCTCAAGGAAGGGTTAATGTCCGAACAAAAGAAAAAGTTCTTTAAAGACATTGAACACTATTTTTGGGACGACCCTTACCTTTTAAAACAATGTGCGGATCTTGTCATTCTTCGATGTTTTGATGGGCCGGCAGCTTTACAAATCCTTGATGCTTGCCATAAAGGACCCACCGGTGGTCACTTTGGTCCCAATTACACCGCGAAGAAAGTATTCGAATCTTGATTTTATTGGCCTACCATTTATTATGACGCTCATGAAATGGTTAAACATTGTGATGCTTGCCAAAGACAAGACAAGATCACACATAAAGATGAGATGCCTCAAAATTTCATACAAGAATGTAAAATCTTTGATGTATGGGGTATCGACTTTATGGGGCCATTTCCATCATCTAAAGGGAACAAGTACATCCTCGTATCCGTTGACTACGTTTCTAAATGGGTTGAAGCTAAGGCTCTCCCTAAGAACGATGCGAGGGTGGTTGTGAACTTTTTGAAGCAGCTTTTTGCTCGATTCGGTGTTCCTCGTGCTATCATCAGTGACCGCGGGACTCATTTTTGCAACGAACAATTCGCAAGAGTCATGGCTAAGTATGGTGTCAATCACCGTCTTTCCACCGCTTATCATCCCCAAACCAATGGTCAAGCCGAGATTTCTAACCGCGGTTTGAAGCGAATTCTAGAGCGTACTGTGGGAGAGTATCGTGCCTCTTGGGCCGATAAATTAGATGATGCTTTGTGGGCTTTCCGTACCGCATATAAGACCCCGATTGGTTGTACACCTTATCTTCTTGTGTACGGGAAAGCATGCCACCTCCCTATCGAGTTGGAACATAAGGCATACTAGGCCTTGAAGTGGGCTAGCTTCGACATCAACAAAGCCGGCGAACTTCAGAAGATTCAACTCAACGAGCTCAACGAACTAAGGAATGAAGCTTATGAGAACTCGTTGATCTACAAGGAGAAAACCGAGATCATCCATGATGCAAGGATTAAGAACCGAGAGTTCCAAGTTGGTGATCAAGTTTTACTCTTTAACTCTCGGTTGTAGATCTTCTCGGGAAAGCTGAAGAGCCACTGGTCTGGTCCATTCACCGTCGCCAAAGTCTTCCCATATGGCACGATTGAGCTTTGTCAGCCAAATGGGCCCAATTTTAAGGTGAATGGCCAGCGCGTGAAGTTGTACTTTGGTAAGGACATCTCTCATGAGATGATTCCATCCCTCACCACGTTTCCCTTGAATTAAGTTTTGGGTCGAGTCAGGCTCGTGACTCGGTTAACAAAAACAAGCGCTTCTCGGAAGGCAAACCGTTCATCTATCCTTTACCGTTTTCATAACAAGTGTAGGGGGAGCCCCGTATGTGTTCGTTGTCTTGTTTCTTCTAATATGCAGGGATTAAAGCTTCAAAGATCCACTCTTGATGACATTTGATGAACCGTGATCCCGTGTTCCCGTTTTCCTGGTTCTATCCTAAACTGTCGTGATTCAATATTTCATATCTTATATGTTCACATTGAAATCACTATAGTTTTCCTTTCCTTAGCAAGATTTAAACAAAAGTGCACAATGTCCTAAGTGTAGGGGAGTTTACTCCCACATGCTTAAACATTGAGGACAATGTTTATATCAAGTGTAGGGGGACTTCTATCAAAATAAGTGGTCTTTTCCATGAATTTGCCCTCATTTTAACCGGAAAATATGATTTTTCAAAATTTTTAATCTGTTCTGGCCTTGTAATTTTCCTTTGTTATCGCTATTTACTTTCTTTGCTAAAAATAAAGTTTAATAAAGTGGTTTTAAATTTTTCAAAGTCATGAATATTTTGACTCAACCCGAGTTTACTTATCTAGGTTTACTCTAGCTAGTATCCTTAACGTGTTTAAGTCAAGTTTAGCTAGGCTTTTATATAGGGAACTTTAAAACGCGAAAGTCTTAACTCTCACGGGTTAAGAACGAGAACTTTTCGCAAGTTCCTATAATTGATCCTAGAGAGTCGTTTATCAAGGGAACTTTAAAATGCGATTTCTAAACTTGAAAAAGTCTAAGAGTTTGCAAGATCCTATAGATGACTCGAAAACCCAAAACTTTGATTTAATTGGCTAACCATCCACGAGTCTCATTCCTTGAGATTTTAAACTATGCAGGACGAGAGATGATAGAGTCAATTATAAGTTTGGTATTCTTTCGTGAATTTATGTGAGTTAATTATGAGCTTCTTCTCCCATCGCTTGCTAATAAATTTATCTGCAATAGATAAGGTTGTACGATTTGAAAAGTTACTTAGCTTCTAGCCCAAGATCGTTTAAAAGTTTCTCGGTATTAATTAGAGTTCATAGCGAAGGCATAACTTATTGAAGCGGGATGCGAAGATTGGCGAGTCTGAAAAGGCCCTAACAAGGCATGAGGGCTACATTTTGTTGCTAAAGATCCAAAAGTGATGTGAAGAATCATTTATCAAAAATCAATATGAAGGATCGAGACACACGACGAAAAGCAAAAACTCCCCACAAGATCATGGAGAAGTCTATCCAAAAAGGCCCTAACAAGGTATGAGGATAAATAGATCTAAGTCCTAAAAGGAGGCGGATCGTTGTATATCAGAGTCCAAAATAAAGATTGGAGAAAAATGAAGAAGTCGTGGTCCAAATATGAAGAATCTCTCAAAAAGTTCAAGAGAAGAAATTCCTATAATGAAGAGAAGACCATTATTTCATGAACGTCTCTCAAGATTCGAAGTATGAAGTCGCTGCCAAATATCGGTCCGAGAAAGGTCTCAAATCGTGAAGCGAGTTATGCAAAGATATGAACTTTAAGAGGTCCCGAGAAGTAGTTTTAAAAGATTTTGTCCTTTAGCTAACTATTGATTAAATCATCCCACTTTATTTTTAGTCTAAATAACAATCGAAATAAGTCAAACAATACATCCTCTTGATCATTCAAGACAAAAGTAAAATATAAGAGATACACCTAGGAATAAGGGAGTCTAAGTAAATAATTGGCCCACATGAATTCGTGTTAGTTTGCTAACTTATAATAACAATGATCTCGTTTTTAAGCTTGGTATGGGGAACGTGAAACTTGAGGATTATAAACGTTCATGGCAGATAAAACCCCAATGTAAGTCTTTGATTTCATTACTTGTTTCTATCTTTTTATTTTCCTTAATGTTTAGTATTTAATAAAGGCCAAGGTGGGTTATTTATGATGGAAAATGTAAACCGTTCTTTAAAATTAATACATTGCTTGAGGGCATTTCAATGGTCAAGTGTAGGGGATTTAATAAGTTTGAAAACACTTATCCTTATACCACTTATTTCCAATAATAACAAGACCAAAACGTGTAATTTATGTCGTAAAAGTCGGAATTATGCGTGGTTTGTGTTTTTATTGTGTTTTAGGACCAATAGATGAAAAAGGAAGAAAACACGGGCTTTCAGGGGCTTTTATCGAAGAAAACGAGAAAAGACGAAGTCAAAAGATCAAGAGTGCAAAAAGAACGGAAGTCCAAGGCCTATTCTGAAGATTTATCGAAGAAAAAGTCTAAAGACGGAAGTTTAATGAAGTCGAAGAACTCAAGTCTATTTATAGAAGAAAATTATATGACGAGTTCAAATCCCGAGACGACGTCGAGAAAGACAAAGAATTTAAATCGAGTCGAGCCGAGAAGAAAGAAAGAGGAGGCAACACATGCACCTCCCCATTTTCCTATAAATACCCTCCTAAACACATTAGGAGGGTTGGTTAGCTAGTTTTATTTCCTTTGTTTTAGTTTTCATTTTGGAGACAGAAAGTGTTTAACTTTCTCTCACTAAAACTTCATCTTTTCTTTCAAGTTAAGCTTTCTTTAATCTTTGTATTTGAGTTTTATTTATCAAAAAGTTCAAGTTCAAGCTTTTAATTTTCAATCTTTTTCATCCTTTCTTGATTTCAACTTCGTGTGTGATTTTTATGTTTTGTTGATTAAAAAGTTAATATTTTGATTCCTTGCTAAGCTTTTATACGATATAAGCTATAAGCTTGTTGTTCTTATTGGCTTATTTCATATATTTATCTTATTGCTTTTTAGTTTTCTTAAAAAGTTTCATCCTTTAAAAAGTTAATCTTAGAAAGTTTGCTTATTTGGTGATTTGATAAGTTTTCCATTCGTAGCTTATTGAGTCCCCTTATTATTGGCCTTGTTGAGTTTTTGACAAATGCTTATTGGTACTGCTTATTGAGCTTTTAGCTTTTCTTCATTTTCGGATTATTTGTGTTCATCGCAATATTGAGCTTTTACACATTCCGACGCCTCATTCCGATAGGTTGCTTGTTTGTATCGCAATAACCCAAGGGGGTTTTACTTTGCGATCACTTGGTTTTTTCCCCCTTATTCTGATCTGAGATTGCGATCGCTCATTGCGATCGCATATTCCGACGGGATTAAGGTCATTTTAAGTTGAAACTCTGCCAAAATTTTGTTAACAACATTCCAATACTTGAACATTGCGACAGAAGGGTTTTCATACATTACGATAGAATTGATAATCTGTATTCCGATCTAACTTTTCGACAGGACAACATTGCGACATAATTGACTTGGTTACATTCCGATGGTTATTAAGTTGGATTATTCCGATGGCTTTGTTTTAATCACATTCCGATGATTCTGAGTTTAGAACATTCTGATAGATTGGTTTATTTGCATTCCGATAGTTTAAGCTCTTAAGTTTTAAAGTTTTATGAGGTTTTAAGTTATAAATTTACTTGTTAAGTTTTTAATCATTTACATTTTACTCAACGACAGTTTATTTGCTTAAAATAGATAGTCAACCGAACCTTTTTATTCTCCACCAAGAACGATTGAGTCGCACTAATTAACGGTAATCAATTCGAAAAGACTTGGAACAACGAACTTTCATACTTAGTGAAAATCTTTGTATTAGGACACTAAGCTTGAAAAACCATCAATCTTGGGGAAACCGCCTACAAATCAGTTCATTCGACAACCGACTGCATTTAGATCCGTGCGATCATAATCCTCGAGACCGCGGTTTGCCTCCCAAGTTGATATGGTTCATATTTCTAGAACAGTCACTCCACCAACTAGGGCCAATGTGACTAAAACAGCTTTTGCAAGACCTACTCACATGATTGCCTCTAGTCTTCCTAGACATTGTCCAAAGACCACGTCTAGAACTAGTTCAAATGACGTTCACCATAAATCTGGTCTGAGGGAAGTTAAGAAAAAGACACAAGTAAGAGATAGGAATTTCAAACCTAGACAGATGCCTTCTAGATTACCCAACACTGCTAACCGTAGCATGTCTAATCCTAGGAGCATCAATCAATCATCAAGGAATTCTAGATCTTACTCGGACATTAAATATGCTACTTGTAAAACATGTAGAAAATGTGTCTTTACGGTAAATCATGATTTTTGTATCAAGAAACTACTTAATGAGGTGAACTCCCGTGCTAGATTTAAATCCCAGTGGGTTGCCAAAATCAAACCCATTGGACAAATGTGGCGCCCCACTGGTAGAAATTTCACTCTTGTAGGAAACGAGTGCCCTTTAAATAGGATAGTATCCGATTCTACTAAGACTACTAGGGAGGAAATTGATAAGGATGATACATCACTTAAGCCTGAACTTAAGGTTTTCTATAAAAGGAAACGTTTACCAGATAAGACAAGTGAATCATCTCCTCAGGTCACCTCCAGCACAAGAAAAGACAACTGTGAACCTCCACTTGCTTCTAAGATAGATATCGCTAATCCATATCAATGCATGCAAATTCCTAATAAGAATGCAGGTACCAAAGTTGATGTTCCAAAAGAACGAAGCGGTCCAATCGTTGTATACCGTTCAACTAAGGACACTCTTAGAGTTTGGTTGCTGAAGAAGCAGATATCGGAAAAACAAGTGTCTCAGGGGATTCATGGTTAAGCTTACGACAAGGACTTACAGTCACATTACAGTTTGTAACTCGATCTCAAAAGACAGGAAAGTTCATCCCGATGATGACTTATCTCAAAACGAGAAATTAATTTTTTTCGGACACGAGCTTACATTAAAACCATTCAAAGGTTTCTAGCTCGTGTATATGGCTCCTCGTTAAATGACAGACGACGACCTGGACTTATTTTTAGGAAAGCTTATCTTTAATGATAGCTTATACTTGTAACGAGAAATTAATTTTTCTCGGTCATGAGCTTGTATTAAAACATTCCAAGTTTTAAGCTCATAAAGAAAATTGTATCTTTTAAATAAGAGAACTTTTCTTCTTAACGAGAAATTCATCTTTCTCGGTCATGAGCTTTACGTTAAAACATTCAAAGTTTTTCAAGCTCATGAAAACGACTTCTAAGTAAATGTCAACTTAGAACTCGTTATTCAGTTAAAAGGAAAGTTTATCGCTGATTATAAACTTATCCTTACAACGAGAAATTAATTTTTCTCGGGCATGAGCTAATATTAAAAACATTCGAAGTTTTTAAGCTCATGCACAAGGACTTACAGTCACATTACAGTCTGTAACTCGATCTTCAAATAAACAAAAGTTTATCACCGATGATAAACTTATCCTTACAACGAGAAATTAATTTTTCTCGGAGACGAGCTTAAATTTAAAACTATTCAAGGGTTTTAAGCTCGTGTAAATGACTTACAGTCACATAACAGGTTGTAACTCGCTCTCAAAAGACAGGAAAGTTCATCCCGATGATGACTTATTCTCAAAACAAGAAATTAAATTTTCTCGGACACGAGTTTACATTAAAACCATTCAAAGGTTTCTAGCTTGTGTATATGGCTCCTCGTTAAATGACAGATGACGACCCGTTAGGAAAGCTTATCTTTAAAGATAGCTTATCCTTGTAACGAGAAATTAATTTTTCTCGGTCATGAGCTTGTATTAAAACATTCCAAGTTTTAATCTCATAAAGAAAAGTGTATCTTTTAAATAAGAGAACTTTTCTTCTTAACGAGAAATTCATCTTTCTCGGTCATGAGCGTTACGTTAAAACATTCAAAGTTTTTCAAGCTCCTGAAAACGACTTCTAAGTAAATGTCAACTTAGAACTCGTTATTCAATTAAAAGGAAAGTTTATTGCCGATGATAAACTTATCCTTACAACGAGAAATTATTTTTTCTCGGGCATGAGCTAATATTAAAAACATTCGAAGTTTTTAAGCTCATGCACAAGGACTTACAGTCACATTACAGTCTGTAACTCGATCTTAAAATAAAGGAAAGTTTATCGCCGATGATAAACTTATCCTTACAACGAGAAATTAAATTTTCTCGGACACGAGCTTACATTTAAAACTATTCAAGGGTATTAAGCTCGTGTAAAGGACTTATAGTCACATCACAGACTGTAACTCGTTCATCAAAGAAAGGAAAGTTTATTGCCGATGATAAACTTATCTTCACAACGAGAAATTAAGTTTTCTCGGGCATGAGCTAAAATTAAAAAACATTCAATGTTTTTAAGCTCATGCACTAAGGCTTATAGACAAATCACAGTTTGTGACCCGTTCTTTAGAGAATGGGAAGTTTATCTACGCAACGACAACTTACCCTCATAACGAGAAATTAAGTTTTCTCGGACACGAGCTTACACTAAAACTATTCCACGGTTTTAAGCTCGTGTAAAAATGGCTCCTCGTTAAATGACAGACGATGACCCGGACTTTAGAGACAGGAAAGTTTATCTACGCAATGATAACTTACCCTCAAAACGAGAAATTAAGTTTTCTCGGACACGAGCTTATCCTAAAACCATCAAAGGTTTTAAGCTCGTGTATATGGTTCATTCTTAAATATCAGACCATGACCCGATCTTCAGAGAAAGGAAAGTTTATCACCGATGATAAACTTATCCTCACAACGAGAAATTTGTTTTTCTCGGGCATGAGCTTATGTTAAAAACATTCGATGTTTTTAAGCTCATGAACAACGGCTTGCAGTCACATGTCAGATTGTAACCCACGATTCTAAGAAAGGAAAGTTTATCGCCGATGATAAACTTATCCTTACAACGAAAAATTAATTTTTCTCGGGCATGAGCTTATATTAAAAGCATTAGAAGTTTTTTAAGCTCATGCACAATGGAGTATAATTATATTTCAAATTATGCCCCGTTCTTCAAAGGTAGGAAAGTTTATCACCGATGATAAACTTATCCTTACAACGAGAAATTAATTTTTCTCGGGCATGAGTTAATGTTAAAAACATTCGAAGTTTTTAAGCTCATGCACAATGCCTTACAGTTAAATATCAGACTGTAACTCAGACTAACTCGGACTTCAATTTTAGGAAAGCTTATCTTTAAAGATAGCTTATCCTCATAACGGGAAATTAATTTTTCTCGGTCATGAGCTTGTATATAAAACATTCCATGTTTTAAGCTCAGAAAGGAAAGTGTATCTTTTAAATAATAGAACTTTACCTCATAACGAGAAATTCATCTTTCTCGGTCATGAGCTTTACGTTAAAACATTCAAAGTTTTTCAAGCTCATGAAAACGACTTCTAAGTAAATGTCAACTTAGGACTCGCTCTTCAGTTAATAGGAAACTTTATCGCCGATGATAAACTTATCCTCACAACGGGAAGCTTACAACTTCTCGGACTTGAGCTCGTTTTGTAAGATATTTAACATCTTAAGCTCAAGTAATTGGTTTTCAAAACAATGAACACAATATTTTGAGAATTTCTCAAACGGTTTTTCTAAATCTTTCAAAATTGTGTGTTCAAAAATGTTTTGATAAAAAGAGCATGTCTTCTGGAATCGATAATATTTACGATACTAGAAATGTCATTCAATAATGACACGGGGTTGTAAATAAAGTTCGAGTAGAAGTTCAAATGTTTTAAAACATGCTCAAAATGGTTTGCTATTATTTCAGATAGTATCCCGCTTTTCATACTCAAGTCAAGCATTTCATCGGAAAGCTTTGACTCAACAACGAGAATTAATTTTCTCGGGCATGGTTTACTTTATAACCATGTAAGGGATTGTGTTTATGTTATAACAAAATCTAACACGAATTTATGTACGTGTCAGTGCATTCATTTGTTAAAACAAGAGAAATCTTGTTTTTATGAAGTTATCATCTCCACCAACCGTAGCAATTTACAATTGATATCTATATACTCGACGATGCGACTACTCAAACGACGACTACAGTTCTTTCAATAGAACACGGGTCAACAATTGAGGGGGAGCAATTGTCCAGCATTCAGAATCCTTGATGCCGAGAGTGCCAAGTTCACATATTGGTGTCAAGACAACGATATCAATCGTACACATGGAGTCAAGAGATAACTTCAGACGTGATGAGGCGACCAACATTCGTGAACAAGAACCATGTGCTTCTTTCATATGATGTTCTCCATCATTCAGGTCTAACCTCATAAATTGCTAATCTTGTGAATACATTATCATATATGATCTTTGCAGGTGATAAATATCTTACACTTGTGTTTAAAACGTATTTAATTTACGTTTCAAGTACACCCTCAGTAATTTGAGGGGGAGCTTGTGTAATTCATGAAGATAATTGGATTTGCATTTTTCTTCCCAAATTTTCTTAAAATGCTATTAAATCACTTGATATTAAAAACATTGATTGGGTTAATATTTTTAATATGGGGAAGAAAATGTGATTTAATATGCGAAATGATTAATCACAAATGGATTGACTTAACGTGCTAGCTTATCCCAACATGTGCGAAATGTTTTCGGATATCGTGGAATATGTTAAAGGGGAGCAAAATGGATTTTCACTTCAAAATGGATTTCATGGTGACATACACTTACCCAAAACATCTCTATTCACGACGGTGAAGATTGTGGTGACATAAGGATGGTAGGATAGGTTAAAGTCCAATGATTCCTCTAGAACCGGAGGAATCTTCCCAAGGACATTCCATAGCTAGAAATAGTAGTCCTTAGGAAAGATGGAGAAAGATTGTGAACGTAGCTGAATGCCGACCAAGTACTTAAGTTAGCACTGGAACAATCACAACAAGGTGCTAGTTATGACGTATTGGTAAGCATTGAAGGGGTTGAAGAATGAAAAAGAATTGTAATGATAAAGGGTGTAAAGAAAGAAGCCATCCTTACAACTTAGGCAGAAACCGGGTCAACTCATTAGCTATTGAGATCATTTTTAATGATGCTTGATATTGAAGATAGACATCAGGAACCCAGTGATGCAATGCACAACCCATCCCAGCTAACTCAGATATCTCTCAAAAGATATTTGTTTTAATCACACGGAGACAACGCATTATCTATTGATTTATTCACTCCGAATAAATTGGTATTGAAATGGTGGCACTCCTCTCCAGCCTCCGATCACTAAAAATCCAAAATGCACGATCGAGTCTAGAGATCATCAAATATCTCATTAGGACACACTTTCATATTTCCTTGCTTCTTCACACATTGTGAAAAGTAAGAAAGATCTAAAGAGTCCTACGCAAAATCTTCATGATCTTGCCTGAACATCCGAGTAATACGAAAGGATTTACAATGAAGATGGAAATCCTTCTTGAGCGAATATCAAAAAGCTCATGGTAGGTGACTTGTGCGATTCTTTATGAATCAAACTTGTGATAACTGGAAAGCAACAGTGGTTTAATTCTTAACTGAATTTAAACACGTTCCAGGCCTCTACGCAATATCTTAGTGATCTTGCCAGAACACTCAGAGTGATACCTTTGTTTTCACAGTGATGAGAGGAAATCCTTCTAGTGTTAACCTCAAACAGCACTTGGTAGGTAACTTGCAAGATTCTATACGAATCAAGCTCGTGACAACTGGAAAGTAACGATGGTGCGGTTCTTAATTGAATTTCACTTGTTCCAGGAACATGAATTGACGGCTTCAAATCATGCAGATATTATTATCCAAATGATTCACTCTTTATGTTCGCAGTCAGCTTTGGACGGTCGAATAAAGAGAACGGGTGTACCCGCGAAATCTTGTCAAGGAGGTTCTTAATTGAAACTACCTGTCACAAGTACGATATTTTTATATCGTCCAACGGTCTTCAACGACCGGAGGTAAAATTATACCGAATTAGAATGAAATGTTCAAGGACATTTCATCCATGTATATGTTTTGTTGCTAACTGTCTTATGCAGCGTAACAAGAAGGTGGCATTGCGGTGTACAATTCAGAAGAAGTTGTCACCACATGCTTATACTGTATGCACTTAATACTTCAACAAATTCAAGAAAGTCTAAAAGTCAAGTCTTCTTCTGTATCAAACTCTAAAGCTTTCAAGAATTTATAAAAGTATAAGTATGTGGAACATGAAGTCACGAGAAGGCAAATATCACAAGTGATGAATGCACAAGGTCAAGATAAGGAAACATTCTCAAGACAAAAGTCAAAGATTTCATCAGCATATTCACAAGAACAAGATCGAAGACTCAAGCATAGTATGCTAGGTTTAAGATTTTGTAAAATGGTGTGACCTCCCTTTGGGGGAGTTTGTTGGAAATACGTTTTTCCAAGGAAAGTCTCGGTCACATCATTGTTAGCATAGATCACGAGCTATAGACTATTTAGGACATTGTAACTTGTAGTGACCTCCCTTTGGGGGAGATTGTTGGAAATACGTTTTTACGTATTTAGAAAGGATCGGTCACTCCAATGATATTGGGCTCGTGATCCAATATAGCCCATATAGCCCACATGTAGGGTGGGCTATATATACCCCCTCCTAGCATGTTAGAAGGGGTTAGTCATTCATGTTTACACACACTTTCATTAATCAACCATTTTCCTCTCTTTCTCTCCTCTTTCTCTCTACCCTTCTCTCTCTAAGTTCTTCCTTCTTCCATCATTAAATAGATAATCCATAACATGCTTAATCCTTAGAAAACACGATCCTACAGAAACAAACTTAATAAAATGTAAAATTTTAAAAATTAAAACTTTATAAAAGAAGTAAACTTGAAAATAAAACTAAATAAGTCAATTCAAATAAAGATATGTAAAATTTGGCGAGAAAAATTAAAAGTTTAAAAATAAAACAATTCGCGATAACAAATTGTGAATTAAAGCTGAATAAAAGTTTTAAACTAAATCGGAATCTAATGAAAACATTTAATCCGGAATCCTAGCTAATTGAACTAATCCGGAATCTAATTTCCACAAACAATCCGGAATAGACTCATAAGAATTCAATCCGGAAACTACAAATGACAACAATCCGGAATGATTAATGTCTAGATAATCCGGAATGTGTATACTTCACATAATCCGGAATGTGTGTATTCAACGTAATCCGGAATAACGTTTAAACTAAGTAATCCGGAATGTGTGTTAGACACACAATCCAGAATCCATGGTTTTCAACTAATCCGAAATACCAGGTAAAACATACAATTCAGAATACGATTTAGACACACAATCCGGAATACTAATCATGCACACAATCCAGAAAGAATTAAAACTATATAAGTCGGAATAAACTGTATTGAACCTGATTCGGGATATGAGGGTTTTGATAACCCGGATAAGGAACAAAATTAAGCACAAATGAAAATAAGCTAAAATCTAACAAGCACTTAACCAAAAACTTAACCAAAATAATTTTAAGAAAAAGCTAATAAACCACAAATTAAAAACTTTAAAACACTAAATAATCAAAATATTAAAAATCAACTTTTAAAAAGATTAACTATTAAAAATACTTGATTAAAAAAAACAATCACATAATAAGCTATAAGAACAATAAGCTAAAACATAAAACACATGAAAAACAACAAGAACACTAGAATAAGCACATCAATAAGCAAATAAGCATAAAGATTAAACAAACTATATGATTAATCAAATCAAAACAATAGATTAAAAACAGGAAAGGTAGAATGAGAATGATTATAAAAAGGCTTAAATTAAGATGAAGATTAAAGATTCAAATACAAGATTAATATGAAAAGCTTAAGAACATGAAATAAATCTAGAGAGAGAAAGTACTTAATCTACTCCTACTCCTACTCTAATCTATCTAATTCTACTCCTAAATGACTAACACCTCCTAATGAAGGATTAGGAGGATATCTATAGGAGGAAGGGAAGGTAGGAGTTGTTGCTTTCTTCTTTCACTTTTTCTTCTCGTCTTTTAATTTCTTCGTCTTTCTCGACGTTGTCTCTGTATTTGTCGATATAAAATGAACTCGTCTTCTAATTTTCTTCTTTTATTAGATTTGTGATAGTTGTAAATTAGCACTTGTTTAGGGAAACAAGGTAATTAGAGCAAGTATTAGGTGTCGGTTTAGGAAAACCAAGCACTAATGACCCAAAAGTGGGGATCGTTCTCAAGGAGGCTTGTGTGTTGTGTAAAGATAAGATTAAGTGTTTGTGATTATATTAATGAGAAAAGAAAATAGAAAAGATATTAGAAAAGAAATGACGTTTACGATTATGAATTACACTAAGACAAAAAGTCGTGCACGTAAAACCGTAAAAAGTCACTAAATTTAAAAACTACGCTAAAAATACCTAGAAAATTGTAATAAATCCTAAAAAATGTAATTAGAGTTTAAAAAAATCAAAAATCACTCAAACCTTTTATTAAATTAAATATTAATTTTTTAATGCTAATTAAAGCCCAAAAAATCAATTTAATTAACAAAAAGCCCAAAATGAGATTTTTCAACTTGTAAACCTCTAAAATGACTTAACTAAATTTAAAACTAATTTTGAAAATCTAAAAATTAATAAAAACTATTTAAAAAAAATTAAAAACTATTAAAACTTTAAATAATTCTAAAAATTAATCTAATGACAATAAAACTAATCTAAAAATTTTAAAAATCCTAACTTAATGTATTTGAACTAGGAAAAATGAAAAACTTGCAAAAATCTAAAATTTATTTTTTAATAATAAAATAATAATAAAATATTAATAAAAATCCAAAATTTATAAAAAATTCAAAGAAGTTGCAAACTAGTTTATTTAAACCTAAATAATACAGAAATGAACTTGAAATTACAAAATTACCCCTATTGGGCCTTCAAATGGGCCAAATACCCAAACAGTCCCTTAATGGGCTTAGAATTGGGCCCAATAAGAAAAAGTCCACAGAATTGGCCCAAAAGCTCCAGTTAAGCTTAAAATCTAATTTTAAACACAGTTTTTCAAAGGCCCAAAAGCTGAAAATGAGCTTTTTGGCCCATTAAGCTATAAGCTGATGCCATAAGCTAAAATTTTACCCACTTCCCTCTCTTGGCCTAAATAATCTATTTGCAAAAAGAAACTTGAAATAAGCCCAAGGAATAAGCCTAAAATAAGCCAAAGCTCTCTTCACAAAGCGACAAAATAGTCGTTTTTGAGTTCTAGACTATATCAAGAGCTGATTCAAGTTGCAATAAGTTACAAATAGCTTAACTAATCTTAATAATCAAAAAACTTTCAAAAAGCACCACTCAATAAGCTGGAATAAGCAATAAGCAAATTTGTAAAAGTGAAACAGTTTGGTTTTCTGGTCAAACTTAAAAGTCAAAGTCTACAAAGCTCCAAATCTCTTAAATGGGTCAAATAAGTAAGACTGATTAAAAAAACACGGTTGTTGCATCTCCCAATAAGCTAGAATGTCTTATGAATAAGATGTTTAGATTTTAACAATAGAAGGGGCTTGTTTTGGGGGTTCAGTAGTGGGAAAAGTTTCCACTGCTTGACCTTTTTGAATATTTGTCCTTTGTGACTTTTTGTTGGATTCAATTTACAAACAAGGCACCCTTGTAATCAGTGGATCACAAGGAGTCAGAAACAACAAAGATATCACAAATTCACCAAGCCAATCAGTGCAGTTAATTCAAAACATCACCAGACTTTGCCCAGATATGAACAATAAGCAGTTTCAACTCAATAAGCACTTTTAGCAAGAATAAGCCAGCCAAAATTCACCAAATGCATACACAAGCTATACATAATTCAAATGAACATAAATAAACAGGTTTAATGCAATGGTTCAAGGTCTAGATCAAGATTCAAGCTCAAAAATGTTACTGATGAACAAAGAACATGCAGTTTTGATACTTTGCTGATATACTTGACCACAAATCCAATTTCAAACACTCAAATCTTCTTAACATGTTACACAAACTTTGATTTAACACTTTTTAGCCCTAAACATGCATACACTCTAGGTGTTTCCCAAATCTTAGGTCAAAACAAGCAATATCAAGTGAGTTATAGCACAATCTTAGATTTGATGTTTTAAAGTCAAGAACTTGCAGCAAATAGAACTCAACCAAGTATATAACAGATACCAACTCAAATAAAAAACAAACAATAACTCAAGAACACTTTGTGATCTTAAATAGGTTAACCCAAACACCCTTAACTTTTTTAAATCCAATTTTAACAAAGTATAAGTGTGATTTAGTGTTACCTAAGCCCAATGAAACACAATATCAACAATATTATGCAGTATCAAGCAATATTAAGCCACAAAATCAACAAGAACAACAGCAGAACACAAATTCACAATAATCAAGTACTTTATTAGATTTTTGAGAAAAGGGACTCAAACCTCATGAATGTACATCCACACTCACGGATTTTTTAGCTGATGTGCCTAGCAAAACAAGGCACAAGCTTCCATAACAAGGCTACTAAGATTCAACAAGGTTAGAACACAAAATATGAAAAACAGGAAAGTAGAAAAAGCTTGATTAATGCAACCTTTGTACCCACTCTTTGATTATCCCCAAACCACAAGCTCCCAACACCTTGATAAGCTCTTTATCAGGGTGTTTAGATCACTTGTAATACAAAAATTACTAAGATGTACCAAAGACTTAGCAAAATATCAAGATTTTGAACTTTGAGCAATTTCTTGCACAAAGTTTGAAAACAGGTTTTAAGAATTAAACAACGCAAAGAAATATCAATAACTAGTAATGAAATAAGTTGGCACTTGGATTTTCTTCAAATATTCAAACACTTTTCATGAAAAATGAAGGAGGAGTTACAGAACTTTGAACAAAGGAAAAACCAAGAGCATGGCTTAAAGTTGTGGCCCTAATGCCTTTTACAGGCTACATGAGTTCTACGAAAGCTGAAAAATACATAAACCCTAATGTGCAAAAGTCCCAATGTGCCCTTGTCGAATTTGAACTTGCTTGAACATGTGATGATATCTTGGCAGTTTGTGTGAGTTGTCAAAGGTGGAAATGCATCCAATGGCTCTTGTTGATGCTTAGGATGTAAGCTGCTTGTGGATGGTGGATTCTCTGGCAAGAATTTGGCTTGTAGTAAAAAGGGTGGCATGGGAATCTCGTGTGGCTTAAAGGGGTGACGTGGCAAGTGTTTAGAGGGTTAGGTTATGATTAAGATGACCTTAATCATAATTCTGGATAATATGATAGCTTAATTTCAAGCAAATTAGGAAAACCTAATTTTGTCAAGAACATGAAGAACATGGTGTTTTGATCTGTTTTATGTTTTAAAAACATTTTTAGGCGCGAATTAAACTAATCAGTTGGATTAGTTTAATATAAGCTGAGTGGGATGCTGAGGTGGCCAAAAGATGAGCTCCCATTGGTGGAAAGGGTGGGTAGGGCACGTGTCACCCCCTCACTGGCCTAGGTAACTATTGTGTCTTGGCAAAACATACCCCCTGCCTTTCTTCTTTCTTTCACTTTGTGATTAAATGATAAAAACTGATTTTCCTTTGTAATCAAACTTTCAGTTTTCACACTTTTGCCCCAAATACTTTTCCAAAGTATTTTCAGGGGTATTTCTTGCCAATTCTTGATACTTGAAGGGTTGTTTGGCATTTTCTTTAAACATTATGGTCTTGACTTGTGTTGTTGACTTCTTGGAGGACTAATATTGAGAAGTCTTGAATTTATGAGCAACCATTCTTGCCAATTATTCAAAGTGGAGGGCCCTTTTTTCAAATTTGACAAACTTTAAGGACCAAACTTGTAATTATGAATATACAAGGGTTTAAAGTGTCAATTCTTAAATATTGGAGGACCCTTCTTGTACAATCTTTATTTCTTCAAGGGTTATTCTTGGAAAATCAACACTAGGGCTTGGTTCATTGTGCGGCTTCGTTTCCTGTGTTCGTTTTTGCTTGTTTCTTGTGATATTTTGTCATTTTCTCACCATCCGTACCTAAAATATACATATAACAAACACAAGCATATATTTGGCCTTTTTCATGATATTTAATACATTTTAAGCCCGTTTTGGACGATGTGACTATGTATAAAAGCAGTCTCATCACTCCCTCATACTAAACCCGGGTAGCATCTCCAAAATTTATTTTTATGCACTTTTATTGAATAATAAACTAGTTACACTACTACTATTACTACTACTTGTGTTTTAGACATAATGTATGATTTTCATCGTAAAATGGGACGTTTAGGTTCATAGAATAAGAACACACGAATGCTTCGTTAGAAATAATTTCATCGTCCTCGATTTTCACCCCAATTCCATGCTAAACGTGCAACGAGATCATTTTCATTATAAGTTAGTAATGCTAACACTACTCATATGCCCTAATCACGTACTTATCCTCCCATTTTCCTAAGTTGTATCTCTTATATTTTATTTTTGCCTTGAATGTTCACGAGGATACATTTTTTACTTATGTGATGATAGAGATTTAGGTCTAAAAATAGAGTCATAACGGTGTAACCAGGACCATCGAATTAATAACCCTTCCTAATAGACAACGATGTCAGAAAATTAAGTCAACAAGAAGGATCGATAAACACGGTTTTATAACGGTTTTGAACATGAGACTTATAACCAAGATTTTCATACGTCCCCTACCGGATGGGCCTTATTATCATAGGTTTACCTCCATCTTTTATTCAACTTCTCCATGAAGCTTTTATTATGACTTCGGTCTTTCCTTGCCATTTATTTAACCTCGCCATGAGGTGTTTATTATGGCCCAAGATGTATATCCTCACGCTAAAAGCGAATTTTGGATCTTTAAAGCTTAAAAGATTAAGGCTTGATTCACTTTTAATTTCACATAGATTTTTCGACCTTGTGAGCTTCAAATTGTTTGCTTGATTTAGGTGAGCACTTGAAATCTTATTATTGGGTGAAGCTTTCGATTATTCAGGTTGCCAATAATTCAAAACCGTGACGCTGGCGATACCTTAATGTGTTCCCAATTTAATTACATGGAAGCTACTAGAAAAGACTAGAAACCAACAATCAAGACTAAACCGCTAAGCCAATACTTATTAAGCAAAATAAATTTACAAGCGAAGGGAGAATAATCAAACAACAAGAACACATGAGTTTTTGAAAGAATACGAGTACTCTACGTTTAGCATAGTAACTTATAATTAACTCTATCATTTATCGTCCTCATTTAAGAGACTTAGCCTAATATAAAGTTAAGGAATCGAAGCTAAGTGCTCATCACGCCCGATCGAGTCAAAAATTACTCTTATTCTCGCCGTCGGAAAATCTACATTCGTGTCTTCAGACACTTATAAAACATGGAAAAAAATTTAAAATTTGGCCATTTTTAGCCTTATTTTGCAACAAAACGATAAACAAAAATGTAAACTTTGGAAAGCATGAAGGTTTGGCAAGACAAGTATCTATTAACCCCCCATACTAAAGTTAAACATTGTCCTCAATGTTTTGAGTCTAAGGGTTGGAAACCCCCATACTAGAGACGTAGTCGAATGCTTAATCTAGCATGGAAAGGGTGTAACTGTTAAATTTAAACCCGTTTATGAAGTGTGCTAAAAACCTAAGGTTAGAACATAAAAGGATATATCATGGATATTAAGAATTTCTTCAAAGCAAACGATCGAGTGCTCCCATAAAACGAACACGAGAGGCTCCAATCGTGAAGATCATGATCGTTCAAAAACCACATATCACAAATAACCACGGAACAAAGGTTGGAAGGGCACAAATCCCCTCACGTTACTACATTAGAAAGTGATAATATGTACATAGGATAAGCATGGGACTCCCCCACGAGGCACCTCGTTTTTAATTACCGAGTCATGAGCTCGACTCGATCCCCTCAATACTAATTATCATTGGGGAAGGTGATTTGGTCGAGGTAGTTCAAGGATGGAACTTCCCCGCCAAAGTAGTGCTTCAACCTATGTCCATTCACCTTGAAATTGGGGCCATCATTTTGAGCTAGCTCGATGGTCCCATAAGGAAAAACTTGGGTCACGGTGAATGGACCGGACCAACGGGATTTCAACTTGTTTGAAAATATTTTCAAACGAGAGTTAAAAAGCAACACTTGATCTCCAATGTTAAAAAACCGGTTTTTAACATTTGAGTCATGAAACTTTTTAGTTTTTTCTTTATAAATAAATGAATTGTCATAAGCAATATCTCTCAATTCATCCAATTCATTTAATTGAAATTTCCGGTGTTTTCCCGCGGTCTCAGTATCATCATTACAATGCTTAAGGGCCCAATAAGCTTTGTGTTCGAGTTCAATTGACAAGTGACAATTATTCCCATACACAAGCTTATAAGGAGTGCACCCGATGGGCGTCTTATGAGCGGTCCGAAAGGCCCATAAAGCATCGTCTAACTTATCCGACCATAATTGTTGGTTCTCTCCAATTGATCTCTCCAAGATCCTCTTCAACGCTCGATTTGAAACCTCGACTTGCCCACTCGTTTGCGGGTGATAAGCCGTAGAAAGATGATGTGTAACCCCATATTTCCTTAGGACCCTTTCGAACTGGTCATTACAAAATAGGGTTCCCCGATCGCTTATGATCGCACGAGGGGTTCCAAACCGAGAAAACAAGCTTTTCAAAAACTTGACTACCACACGAGCATCGTTCGTGGGCAAAGCTTTAGCTTCCACCCACTTAGATAGGTAGTCAACGGCGACAAGGATGTACTTATTACCACGAGATGATGGGAAGGGGCCCCATAAAGTCAATGCCCCAAACGTCAAAGATCTCACACACTTGGATGATATTTTATGGCATTTCATCGTTTTGTGAGGCTTTTCCTTGTCGTTGGCATGAGTCACACGACTTCACAAGTGCATGTGTATCTCGGTAAATAGTAGGCCAAAAGAAACCATCATCAAAGACCTTCTTAGCCGTGAGATTAGCACCGTGGTGACCACCCGTGGGTCCCTCGTGACAAGCTTTAAGGATGTTAGAAGTTTCGGTACCAAAGATACAACGTCGAATAATTTGATCCACACAAGTCCGAAAGAGATAAGGGTCGTTCCAGAAGTAGAACTTGACGTCACGAAAGAATTTTCGTTATTGTTGAGTCGTCATACCCTTAATGATGAAGTTTCCCGCATGGTAATTTGCGATGTCCGCAAACCATGCGGTGGATGAAGCAAGCTTAGAATTCACTACACCAAGTGTTTCGAGAGGAAATGCTTCGGTAATTTCCTTTGGCTCGTAAACACTTTGGTGAGGATCTTCCAAACGAGAAAGATGATCGGCCGCTAGATTCTCAGCTCCTTTTTTGTCAAGGATTTCGACATCAAATTCTTGTAGGAGGATAATCCAACGAAGTAATCTCGTCTTTGCATCTTGTTTAGCCATAAGATACTTGATAGCCGAATGATCCGTATACACTATGCTTCGATTCAAGACGAGGTAAGGTCTGAATTTCTCATATGCATACACCACGGCAAGGAATTCCTTTTCCATTGTAGTGTATTCCAATTGAGCCTTGATCATCGTCTTGCTAGCATAGTGGATAGGCAAGAAGTGTTTTTCATGATGTTGCCCCAAAACGGCCCCAATAGCATAGTCATTAGCATCACACATGAGCTCAAATGGGAGGTTCCAATTGGGAGCAACAAGAATGGGAGCTTCGGTAAGATTCCTCTTAAGGATTTCAAAGGCACGTACACAATCATCGTTAAAGACAAAAGGAGCATGTTTTTCAAGGAGATGTGTAATAGGTCGAGATATCTTTAAAAAATCCTTGATGAATCGACGATAAAAGCCCACGTGGCCTAGGAAACTCCTAACTCCTTAACGATTTTGGGATGAGGTAATTTGGCGATGAAGTCTACCTTAGCTTTATCTACCTAAATCCCCGCTTTCAAAACCTTGTGCCCTAAGACTATTCCACTTTTAACCATAAAATGACATTTTTCCCAATTGAGCACAAGGTCGGTTTCCTCACAACGTTTTAGCATTCCCTCAAGGTTCGACAAACACGAAGTGAACGAACAACCAAACACGGAAAAATCATCCATAAATACTTCCATTGTCTTCTCGATCATATCATGAAAAATAGCCATCATGCACCTTTGAAAGGTTCCCGGCGCATTGCAAAGTCCGAATGGCATTCTACGATAAGCAAACATTCCATATGTACACGTAAACGTATTTTTTTCTTGATCACGAGGATCGATGGGGAATTGGAAGTAACCGGAAAAACCATCTAAAAAGCAATAGAAATCGTTTCCCGCAAAACGCTCCAACATTTAATCCATGAAGGGCAAGGGAAAATGGTCTTTACGAGTGGCGTCATTCAACTTACGATAGTCGATACACACCCTCCAACCGGTCACGATTCTAGTGGGAATTAACTCGTTGGCATCGTTTGGCACAACGGTCATTCCTCCCTTCTTAGGGACACAATGAATAGGACTCACCCAAGGGCTATCGTAAATAGGGTAAATCATTCCCGCGTCAAGGAGATTTAGGACTTCCTTTTTGATGACGTCGTGAATTTTGGGGTTCACCCTCCTTTGACATTTGATTACGGGTTTGTAGTCCTCCTCCATTAAGATTTCGTGGGTACAAAATTTGGGATCGATTCCCTTAATGTCGGATAATTTCCACACAATTTCCCCTTTGTGATCCGTTAGAACATCGACAAGTGTGGTTATTTCATCATTCGAAAGATCTTTCGCAATAATAACCAGCAACTTGTCGTCCTCCTCCAAAAATACATATTCAAGGTGAGGAGGTAATTCTTTCAACTTGAGGATTGGCGGTTCCTCAATTGAAGATTTGGGCTCGATACTCATAACCTCCTCCGGGGGAGGAAATGGGAAATCGTTAAGAAAATACTTGATAATCAAGAAGTCCTCATCATTGTCGAGATCTTCGTCACAAGTACGTTGAACATCAAATTATTCCAACGTAAAACCACCACCTTCAAATGGAGTGAAGGTTGGTGTTGAATTATCAAGAATGGGATCAAGCATATTGGGATTGCCACTATTTTCATCATCACCAAAACCTAAAACTTCTTGTGAAAATTCCTCGTAAACAACGTCGATCATATCAACGATGTTTATGGTAGCGACGGAATAAACATGAGAATTGGAGAATTTTGAGTTACGTTTATAACAAGTTCCTCGTCGTTGAAACGTAAGGTGATCTTTCTAGCATGCACACCAATTAAAGCCATAGACGTATCTAAAAATGAACGACCTCAAATAAGAGGAACTTGAGGATCCGTGGGAATATCGAAAACGATAAAGTATACCGAATAATAGAACTTTCCGACTTTCACAAAAACGTCTTCGGCCAATCCACATGCGGGAATAGTGGAATGATCGGCCAACTCGATAGACATTAGTGAAGGAGTAAGATTAGGAAGATTGAGTGACTTAAATATTGAAAGCGGCATCAAGTTAATACTAGCACCAAGATCGGCCAAGGCATAGATTCTTCCATATCTTAGATTTCACATAGAATCAAGAATTTACCGGGATCACCGACTTTTTGAGGTATGCGGTTAAGATAAACCGATGACCAACTAGAGAATTGTTGCAATTTCTCCTTGTTGTTTAACATATTCTTAAATTTAGTGGAAAATCGAGGCATCATGACCAAAGCATCAGCAAAAATCACATTAAAATGAACGTCACGAAACATTTTCATAAAAATCTCAAATTGGTAATTATCGCGCTCTTGACGTTTCTCCTTTCTAAGTCTCGATGGATAGGGCAAAGGTGGTGTAGGTTGAGGCATAGGCATAGCCTTTGGAATCTCGGGTTCCAAATGTAGTAATGGGTCAACCGTAGGTGTGGCATGAGCGGTACTTCGTGGGATTGGGACATGCTCCTTTTTGACCACCACCTCGGGTTCTTCCTCAATTGCTTCCTCCGTAGGAGTAATTGGTTGAGGAGTCGGTTCCTTAAGTGTCTTACCACTTCGTGTATTGCTAGGAAGACTACTCGAAGACGGTTTACACATTATAGCCTCAAACATGGATGAAATTTTATCCTCAAACATAGATTGCCTCTTCTCGGCCTTAATCATCTCTTGTTTTATTTCATTTTGCCCTTGTTCCATTTTTTGTTTGTTTTGTTGTAACCTAGTTACATTTCCCTCCATTTTGTTTGTATGGATCTTAAGCTCATTGGCTAACTCATTTTTCAACTCCTTTTTCAAGTCATTCTTAAACTCGGATCTTAGGCTAATGATCTCTCTTTGAATATTATCAAACCTAGCATCGTTTCCATTTGCGTATTCGACAAATTCATTGGGAAGATCTTTCAAAGTTTGCAAACCCTTGTTGTTGTTTTGAAAATCATTGTTTTGATTTTTGTTTGAAACTTGATTGTTATCAGCCCCTTGATTCCCATAATTGTTCCCTTTGTAATTGTTTTTGAAACCAACTTGATTGTTTTGATAGTTGTTGTTAGCATTTTGATTGGGAGCAAAACCCGGTGGAGTCATTTGATTATAGCTGGTAACTTGACCGTTTTGGTTGTAAGTTCCCGTGGCCGCGTAGGCACTCGAAGTGTTACCACCATTGGTAATGCACTCGAAGAAATCATGACCACCACCACAATACATACATGAAACCTCAACCGCTTTAGCCGTATCGGGAGCACTTTGTACACCAACTTTGAATTCAATTAAAAGTCCTTTAAGCTTATCAAAGATTTTGTTTTCCAAGTTCGCTTCAATTTGGCAAGCATTGATGATATTGGACAATGAAGGTGAAGCCAAAGACGAAGCCTTACGAACACTCGATGTGTTACGAGGACTATACACCTTAGATCTATTCTCAATAATCAACAACGCTTCCTCAACCATTTTACACAAAAAATTACCACCCGCGGCGGCATTAAGATAATCCCTTTCATGATCATTTAAACCATTGTAAAACGTGCCAATTTGATGCAAGTCGGAAAAACCATGATGAGGACACTCATGTAACATTTCCTTAAACCTACTCCAAGCTGTTGAAAAACTATCATTAAATTCTTGTGAAAATTTTGAAATCTCGTTTTTCAAATGCGTAGTCTTAGAGGGCGGAAAAAATTGGTTCACAAATTTCAATACGAGATCCTTCCACGTCAATATAGAATTGGGTGACTCTTTCTCAAACCAAATTTTAGCGGGCCCCGCTAAGGAATACAGAAAAAGCATCATCTTAATCGAATCATTAGCAACATCCTTAAATTTGCAAGTGGCGGTAAGACGATTGAATTGGTGGATATGGTTGTGCGGGTTGTCCTTATCATCACCACGGAATTTGTTGTTTTGAATCATCGACAACAAACCCGTTTTCACTTCAAAATTCTCCGCAAGGATGGTGGGAATCACAATAGCCTCTCCATAACCCTCGGTGGGTGCTTGAAGTAACTCCATCATAGTACGATTCGCCATGGTTGGTTCTTCTTCTACGATAGGTTTGTCAATAGGAGACTCCTCGCTGGAAAGATTAGGAGTAGGTGTGGACTCCTTTTGGTTTTTCATTTACGTGCACGTCTTGCTTGATTACGAGTAAGCATAAACGTCACGTACAACGTGGGGATGAATAAAGAAGATTCTTTTTGGTGTTTTTAATTTTTCCAATTTTTTGTAGTTTTTGATTGTTTTTACCTCTTTTTGGATTTTGTGATTGTATTAGGTGGACAAAAATCTACAAATCGCTCCCTTAATCAAATCTCTTGATTAAAGAAGCCTCAAGGAATGAAAATGATCACGTGAAGTGAATGCCTTCGATGACTTTAGAACGTTGGTGGAACACAAAACGTTCAAGAGGGTTTAATAAAACGAAACCAAGAAAATATATATGATACTTAGATAATACTTTGGTTGGAAAACCCTTGATTATCCCTTTTTATCTAAACACGCATAAGCAAGCGGGGAAAAGAGACCGCGCGAAGCACTTAAGAGCCTTTTTCCTTAGGTATATTTTATAATACCCGCCTTATTCCCACCTTGATACAAGGCTTTTGACACCCCGTATAAAAAATTAAAGTTCAAGTTCGTGTTCTCGGTATCTTAACGAATTGATCTAGGCCTATGTATGACTCAGTTGATCTTTGGAGAAACAAATATTTTTGGTTGTTTTCAATTAAACGTGCAAAGACTTAAAAGTAAATGGGCAATTAAAGTAAATCTAAGTCTAATAAAAGTAATGGTGCAGGTATTTAAAAGCGAGACAGAAAGTAAAGGGCACTAAATGAAAATAACGCAAACTTAAATCTAACTAAGGCAAACTTAAAACGCAACTAAAACTAAATATTAAACTAAGGCAAATAAACTTAAAGTGCGATTAAGGAAAAAGGCGGGAAAAATAAAGCTTAAAATAAAAGGGCAGAAACTTAAAAACTAAATTTAAAGAAACTGAAAATAAGCTCTATTCGGAATAAACCCTATTCGGAATATATGGCAATTCGGAATATGTCACCTATCCTGAATAATACACTACTCGGAATAATGGCCTATTCGAAATACTATCCCTATCCGGAATATCAAGTTTATTCGGAATAAGTCCCTATGTGGAATATTGTCACCCTATTCGGAATGTGAGCCTTACTCGGAAAAATGGCCTATTCGGAATACTATCCCTATCCGGAATATCAAGTCTATTCGGAATAAGTCCCTATGCGGAATATTGTCACCCTATTCGGAATGTGAGCCTTACTCGGAATAAACTTCCTATTCAGAAAATCCCCCTATTCGGAATAATTTCCTATTCGGAAAATCCCCCTATTCGGAATGTTGGGGTTATGCGGAATATTCTTGCTATGCTGAAAACCCTCCCTATTCGGAATAATGGATATTCCGAATAGCAATCTCTGCTAAACCCTTACTCGGAATACTTCCCCTATACGGAATAACTCAATATTCCGAATAAGCAGCCTTTCAAAACCTTGATTCGGAATAATTGGGGCTGCGTCCAGGGAAAGAACAGAAATCCAGATCCGAAGAACAAGGGATAAGAAATAAGCTCGGATCTAATCAAAACTAAGGCAAATCAACCACATGATTAAATCAAACAAACAAATAAACAACTATTAAGCATAAACAATCAATCCAAAAAAATTAAATTAACAAAACTAATAAAAATAATCAAAAACAACTTAAAAAAATCAACAAACATTAAGAACTTGATCATAAACAAATCAACACAAAGATTAAAGAAAGTTAGAATGAGATTAACAAGATAAATATAAAGATTAACAAGAATTAAAAGAAAAACTTACATGAAATTAAATGGTAATTAAGTGCAAGACAAGGTAATTAAATTTTGACAAGTATTTAAATTAACAAGGTAATTAAAGGTGCAAGGAAAGTAAATGGTGGAAGACTAATTGTCACACTTAGCCAACAAAATGAAAAGATTACAACTAATGACTATATATAGGGGAGGATTAGGAAGCTTCCTCCCCTCCTTCATTTCTTGTTAATTGCAAGATTAAGCCCTTAAGCATATAGTCTTCATTAATTGCACCATTAGTCCTTTTTCCTTCTAATCTTCTTTAAACTTGGACTATAATGACTTGTGGCTTGGGATTTCTTTTGAACTCGTCTTTAAATTCTTCAATAAAATAGACTTGAATTCTTCGGCTTTTGATAAACTTCCGTCTTTTGACTTTTTCTTCGATAAATCTTCAGAATTGGTCGTGGACTTCCGTTCCTTTTGCACTCTTGACTTCTCGACTTCGTCTTTCATCTTTTTCTTCAATAAAAGTCCGTAAATGCCCGTGAATTTCCGTGTTTTCTCCACTTTTCACCTTTTCGTCCTAAATCACAACAAAAACACAAACCACGCATAATTCCGACATAAAAGACATAAAATACACGTTTTGGTCCGGTTATTATTGTAATTGAGTGGTAGAAAAGATGGGTGTTTACACACCTCTCAAATCCCCTACACTTGACCATTGCAATGTCCTCATGCAATGCATTAGTTACAAAGCAAGATTACATTTTTCATCATAATCATTGGCCTTTATTAAAGAAATAAAAACTATAAACATTCAAAGTAAAGAAATCAAAAGCATACCTTGGGTTTTGGAATTGTTATGAATAATCATCATCCTCAAGTTTTCACTTTCTCCAAACCAAGCTTAAAAACGAGATCATTGTTATTATAAGTTAATAGACTATCACGAACTCATGTGGGCCAATTACTCACTTAGACTCCCTTATTCCTAGGGGTATCTCTTATATTTTATTTTTGTCTTGAATGATCACGAGGATGCATTTTTTGACTTATTTTGATAGTTATTTAGGTCTGAAAATAAAGTGAACGATTTAATAAATAGTTAGCTAAAGGACAAAATCTTTTAAAACTGCTTCTCGGGACCTCATAAAGTTCATATCTTGGCATAACTCGCTTCGCGATTTGAGACCTTTCTCGGACCGATATTTAGCAACGACTTCATACTTCAAATCTTGAGAGACGTTCATGAAATTATGGTCTTCTCTTCATAATAGAATTTCTTCACTTGAAGTTTTGAGAGATTCATTCTTGGACCACGACTTCTTCATTTTTCTCCAATCTTAATTTTGGACTTTGATATACAACGATCCGCCTCCTTTTATGAATTGGATCTATTTATCCTCATACCTTGTTAGGGTCTTTTTGGATACACTTCTCCATGACTTTTGGGGAGTATTTGCTTTTCGTCGTGTGTCTCGATCCTTCATATTGATTTTCGATAAATGATTCTTCACATCACTTTGGATCTTTAGCAACAAAATATCGCCCTCATGCCTTGTTAGGGCCTTTTCGGTCTCTCCAATCTTCGCATCCCGCTTCAATAAGTTATGCCTTAGCTATGAACTCTAATCCATACCGAGCAACTTTTGAACGATCTTGGGCTAGAAGCTAAGTAACTTTTCAAATCGTACAACCTTATTTATTAGCAGATAAATTAATTAGCAAGCGATGGGAGAATAGGCTCATAATTAACTCACATAAATTCACGAAAGAATACCGAACTTATAATTGGCTCTATCATCTCTCGTTCTCCACAGTTTAAAATCTCAAGTAATGAGACTCGTGGATACTTAGCCTATTAAATCAAAGTTTTGGGTTTTCGAGTCGCCTATAGGATCTTGCAAATTCTTGGACTTTTTCATGCTTAGAAATCGCATTTTAAAGTTCCCTTGATAAACGACTCTCTAGGATCAATTATAGGAACTTGCGAAAAGTTCTTGTTCTTAACCCGTGAGAGTTAAGACTTTCGCGTTTTATAGCTCCCTACATAATAGCCTAGCAAAACTTGACTTAAACACGTTAAGGATACTAGCTAGAGTAAACTCGGGTTGAGTCAAAAGATTCACAACGTTTGAAAATTAAAACCACTTATTAAACATTTATTCTAATAAGGAAAGAAAATAACTATACAAAGGGAAAAACTAATAGGCCAAAATAGATCAAAAATTTTGAAAAATGTCGAAAAATTGATTTTCCGGTTAAAATGAGGACAAATACAAGGAAAAGACCACTTAACTTCGATAGAAGTCCCCCCTACACTTAAGATAAACATTGTCCTCAATGTTTAAGCATGTGGGAGTAAACTCCCCTACACTTAGGACATTGTGCACATTGTTTAAATCTCGCTAAGGAAAAGATAACTAAAGAGATTCCTATTTTAATATTGAGAAAATATAGAATAGTGAATCGAAAAGAGTTTAGGATAGAACCGGGATGAAGTGGACACGGAATCACGGGTCGTCAAGAATCATCAAGAGTGGATCATTGAAGCTCGAATCCCTGATTAAGAGGTGAGGAGAGGATAGCAAACCAAAGGGTCCCCCCTACACTTATGATAAAGAAAGCGAAAAGATAGATGCATGGGTTGCATCCCAAGAAGCGCTTGGTTTTTGTTTACCGAGTCGTGAGCCTGACTCGACCTTTATCATCAGCGGAAGAAGCATGAAACATATCCACCAGGATCAAATACATAGTTTTCATCCATCAATAAGCAAGAGCTTAAGGCGAACAAGGCAAGCCAAAGGAGAGTAGGCAAGGTTCCCTTAAGCAGTGATGGAGCACGGTGGAAGCAAGGGTGAAGTGGTGCAAGCATGTCTTCAAGATTTCCAAAGATTTTTCCTTTTATTTCATCAGGTGGATACTGAGATGGCTTAAAGACTTCAATACCGGGGTCGAACACCTTTTCCTTTAAGGGAAAATAGCACTCAGGCTCAGCCGAGTGTGAAGAAGATCCGCAAAGAAGCACAACCTCGTCCTAAGAAGGAAGACAAAGAGGTGTTAAATCATATGTGCAACGGATTTCGGTGTCGACTGGTTTCTTCTCCTTTGACAGAATGTGCTTCAAATCCAAAGTAGGATCAAGACGATAATCTTCAAAGTCATAAGGAGGAGCATCACTCTCATGAGGGAAGTAAGTGTTGAGAAATTCAGAGAAGTCTTCCTCAAATGAATAATCGTCCAAAGTAGGATCGAGTGATGGCGGAGGATCTTCAGCATGTGAAGAATCACTCGAGAGAGTATCAGCCTCAACAAAATCATCGAAAGTGGGCTGCTCGGGATACTCAGAAGTACAATCAAAATCATCCGAGTCTGAGCTAGAATCATCATCATCATAAGCATCAAAGACCGGTGGAGAATCATAAATGAGAGAAGCGTCCAAAGTAGAGTGAGAATCATCCACATTATCTTCAAAGAGTGGATTATCAGTGGAAGACTCGAATAGAGGATTGTCATAGACGGTAAAGTCATCGAGCACATTTATCATATTCACTGATTCTCGGCCTCCAAAGGATTTGCCTGTAAGCTTCCCCATTTTAAAAACTTTTGAATCATCCCCGACTCGTAAGATTAACTCACCTTCGGCCACATCTACTAAAGCTCGTCCGGTTCTAAAAAATGGCCGACCAAGTATTAAAGGAATACGAGGGTCCATTTCATAATCAACTACGACAAAATCGACCGGGAAAGCAAATGTGCCAACTTTGATGAACACGTCTTCCGCTATACCAACGGGGTAAGCGAGAGTGCGATTTGCAAGTTCGAGAGTCATCTTTGTTGGAATGAGGTCGGGCAATGATATTGTTTTCCAAACACTCAGTGGCATCAAATTGATACTAGCCCCGAGATCAGCAAGGGCAGTAAATTCTTCAGTTTTGTTGAACACGCAAGGCAACACAAAACGACCGGGATCTCCAAGCTTTTCCGGAAGTTCTTTAAGAATAACTGCTGAGCAGTTTTCATTTAAGCGTGTGTTGTCGAGTTCAATCAGCTTCTCCTTCTTGCTAAGCAATTCCTTGAATGCTTTGACAAATTTCGGCATGTGGCAAAGTGCTTCAACAAGGCTAATGTTGATGGTCATTTTAGATAGCATTTCCATATATTTTGATACTTGACAATCATTCTTGGTTAGGTCGTTGGTCTTGCCTATGCGAGAAGGGTATGGGATTCTAGGTTGATAGGGAGACGGTGAAGGTGTAGTTGGTGAAGGTTGTGATGTTGAAGGGTCCTTCCGAGATACATCGTCATGACGAGGCGGAGACGGTAATGGTGTACTAATACTAGGTGTAGGAGGAGTAGGGATACATGGTGGTGGAAGAGGTGTAGATGATGGGGGTGGGATTGGTGGTCCTATGATGGTGACTCCACTACGAGTAGTAATAGCACTCACATTGGCTCGTGGATTAGGGACGGTGTTTGAAGGTAAAGAACTCGAAGAAGAAGGTTGAGCTTCGGGCAAGAAACTAGCCAACAGATTCTTTAATTCAGTTGTTTGAGTGCTGAAGGAGGATTGAATATTATCACGAACCTCGGTTCTAATGTCATTTCCTTGCTTCAAAATATCTCCTTTCAAATTGATTATTTGGCTCTGTAGATTCTTGATTTGCTCACCTTGAGTTCTCATGATGGCGTCAACATCGGGATTACTGGGTGGGTGTTGTTGGGTGGGTGGTTGATAAGGGTTAGAAGCTCTTGGTGGGATTTGGTTGCTTCTATTGTAGTTGTTGGCGGGGTTTTGGTTTTGAGGAGAAAAACCGGGTGAAAGGTAATTGTTGGAACGGTAGCTCAGCAGATTTCTATCCCCTTGTTGTCTAGCTTGGTAATTTTCCGGTGAATAATTACCATAAGCAGCATACACATTTTCCAGATTTCCTTGTGTCGAAGGACAATCGGTGTATGAGTGAGGACCGCCACATGTTTCACAAAGATTAGCAACCGCTTTAACTTGTTGTTGTTGTTGGTTTGAAGCGAGAAGCGTAATACTTTTGCTCATTTCAGCCATCATGCGGGTGAGTTCGGTCATCTCAGGGTTTGCTGAGGTGGAAGAAACATTGACTCTCGGGTTGTTCCTAGAAGAAGAAGAGGAATCCCAGTTTTTGTGGTGAGTAGTCATGTTCTCAATTAGCTCTCTACACTCCTCGGGTCTCCTTTTCATGAATGTGCCACCGGCGGCTGCATTAATCGTATCACGATCTCGAAAAGTCAAACCGTTGTAGAAAGTATCGATTAAGGTCACAGGGAGCATGTTGTGGTTTGGACATCTATCGATCAAGACATTATATCTCTCCCAAGCATCAAAAAGAGATTCACCAGGGTCTTGCATGAAACCGCTGATCTGATTGCGAAGGCTCGTGACCATGGATGGTGGAAAGTAGCGCGACAAAAAGCGTTGAGTCATATCATCCCAAGTGTGAATAGAATTCTTCGGGAGACGATCAAACCATTTCTCGGCATGATACGATAAAGTATGTGGAAAGAGTTGTAGGCGAAGAACATCCATTGTGGCCCCAGGCAACTTCATGCTTTGGGTGATTGTAATGAACTTGTCGAGGTGTTTGTTGGCATCATCATCAGGCAATCCTCTAAATGGGTTTGTTTGTACTTGCTGAATCATGTGGTGCTTCAACGAAAACTCAGGAGCGTTGATTTGCATCGGCGCAATCGGTCCTCCTCGTCCAAACATTGTTGGTTGACAAAGTTCCTCCATGGTCCGAAGATCGGGCTGTGGAAGAGCATTGTTGTTATTATTATTATTATTGAGGTGCGGTGGAATGTTGTTGTTGTTAACTGCCATATCTAAATCTTCTTGAGGCTCGGGCTCTTGATAATTAGAAGATCTAGTATGCATACACCTGAAAATGCAAAATAAAACAAAACCAAACACAAAAACAATATATATACGCAATAAAGATAAAATGTTTTTGGATTTTTGAAATTTTTAATTTTTATGGATTTTTATCAATTTTTAATTTTTATGATTTTTTTTTGAATTTTTTAGACAAGAAAAATAACGCTCACAAGTGAACGGATCCCAAAAAGCAACGCGTCTCTCACAGAAAACCGTCAATCTTAACGAAAAGAGCCGGCAGCGGCGCCATTTGATACAAGGCTTTTGACACCCCGTATAAAAAATTAAAGTTCAAGTTCGTGTTCTCGGTATCTTAACGAATTGATCTAGGTGTATGTGTGACTCAGTTGATCTTTGGAGAAACAAATATTTTTGGTTGTTTTCATTTAAATGTGCAAAGACTTAAAAGTAAATGGGCAATTAAAGTAAATCTAAGTCTAATAAAAGTAATGGTGCAGGTATTTAAAAGCGAGACAGAAATTAAAGGGCACTAAATGAAAACAACGCAAACTTAAATCTAACTAAGGCAAACTTAAAACGCAACTAAAACTAAATCTTAAACTAAGGCAAATAAACTTAAAGTGCGATTAAGGAAAAAGGCGGGAAAAATAAAGCTTAAAATAAAAGGGCAGAAACTTAAAAACTAAATTTAAAGAAACTGAAAATAAGCTCTATTCGAAATAAACCCTATTCGGAATATATGGCAATTCGGAATATGTCACCTATCCTGAATAATACCCTACTCGGAATAATGGCCTATTCGAAATACTACCCCTATCCGGAATATCAAGTCTATTCAGAATAAGTCCCTATGCGGAATATTGTCACCCTATTCGGAATGTGAGCCTTACTCGGAATAATGGCCTATTCGGAATACTATCCCTATCTGGAATATCAAGTCTATTCGGAATAAGTCCCTATGCGGAATATTGTCACCCTATTCGGAATGTGAGCCTTACTCGGAATAAACTTCCTATTCGGAAAATCCCCCTATTCGGAATAATTTCCTATTCGGAAAATCCCCCTATTCGGAATGTTGGGGTTATGTGGAATATTCTTGCTATGCTGAAAACCCTCCCTATTCGGAATAATGGATATTCCGAATAACAATCTCTACTAAACCCTTACTCGGAATACTTCCCCTATACGGAATAACTCAATATTCCGAATAAGCAGCCTTTCAAAACCTTGATTCGGAATAATTGGGGTTGCGTCCAGGGAAAGAACAGAAATCCAGATCCGAAGAACAAGGGATAAGAAATAAGCTCGGATCTAATCAAAACTAAGGCAAATCAACCACAAGATTAAATCAAACAAACAAATAAACAACTATTAAGCATAAACAATCAATCCAAAACAATTAAATTAACAAAACTAATAAAAATAATCAAAACCCACTTAAATAAATCAACAAACATTAAGAACTTGATCATAAACAAATCAACACAAAGATTAAAGAAAGGTAGAATGAGATTAACAAGATAAAGATAAAGATTAACAAGAATTAAAAGAAAAACTTACTTGAAATTAAATGGTAATTAAGTGCAAGACAAGGTAATTAAATTTTGACAAGTATTTAAATTGACAAGGTAATTAAAGGTGCAAGGAAAGTAAATGGTGGAAGACTAATTGTCACACTTAGCCAACAAAATGAAAAGATTACAACTAATGACTATATATAGGGGAGGATTAGGAAGCTTCCTCCCCTCCTTCATTTCTTGTTAATTGCAAGATTAAGCCCTTAAGCATATAGTCTTCATTAATTACACCATTAGTCCTTTTTCCTTCTAATCTTCTTTAAACTTGGACTATAATGACTTGTGGCTTGGGATTTCTTTTGAACTCGTCTTTAAATTCTTCAATAAAATAGACTTGAATTCTTCGGCTTTTGATAAACTTCCGTCTTTTGACTTTTTCTTCGATAAATCTTCAGAATTGGTCGTGGACTTCCGTTCCTTTTGCACTCTTGACTTCTCGACTTCGTCTTTCATCTTTTTCTTCAATAAAAGTCCGTAAATGCCCGTGAATTTCCGTGTTTTCTCCACTTTTCAAGTTTTCGTCCTAAATCACAACAAAAACACAAACCACGCATAATTCCGACATAAAAGACATAAAATACACGTTTTGGTCCGGTTATTATTGTAATTAAGTGGTAGAAAAGATGGGTGTTTACACACCTATCACACCTTATAGTTTGTGTTTGTCAAAATTAAGCTTCACGAAAGTAATTATCTATTTTGCCTTTTTTTTTCTTGTTTGAGATTCGAATAAAATGATTGAGTAATGACCTCCCAATCAAGGTTGTGTTTTCACACTTTTGGAGTACTTGTGAATTTATTGTTCTACGTATACAATATAGTAATATTCACACAAAAACGAAAACCGATAATACGTATTAGTAGAGTGCTACTAATACAAATAGCTATTATGGCTAGTATAAAAACAATAGTTGTTCAAATCAAAACACAACACGCCTCCTCGGCAGCGGCGCCAAAATGATGGTTGTAAATTAGCACTTGTTTAGGGAAACAAGGTAATTAGGGCAAGTATTAAGTGTCGGTTTAGGAAAACCAAGCACTAATGACCCAAAAGTGGGGATCGTTCTCAAGGAGGCTTATGTGTTGTGTAAAGATAAGATTAAGTGTTTGTGATTATATTAATGAGAAAAGAAAATAGAAGAGAGATTAGAAAATAAATGACGGTTACGATTATGAATTACACTAAGACGAAAAGTCGTGCATGTAAAACCGTAAAAAGTCACTAAATTTAAAAATTACGGTAAAAATTCCTAGAAAATTGCAATAAATCCTAAAAATGTAATTAGAGTTTACAAAAAATCAAAAATCACTCAAACCTTTTATTTAATTAAATATTAATTTTTTAATGCTAATTAAAGCCCAAAAAATCAATTTAATTAACAAAAACCCCAAAATGAGATTTTTCAACTTGTAAACCTCTAAAATGACTTAACTAAATTTAAAACTATTTTGAAAATTTAAAAATTAATAAAAACTATTTAAAAACAATTAAAAGCTATAAGAACTTAAATTAATTCTAAAAATTAATCTAATGACAATAAAATTAATATAAAAATTTTAAAAATCCTAACTTAATGTATTTGAACTAGGAAAAATGAAAAACTTGCAAAATCAAAAATTTAATTTTTAATAACAAAATAATAATAAAATATTAATAAAAATCCAAAATTTATAAAAAATTCTAAAAAGTTTCAAACTAGTTTATTTTAACCTAAATAATACAGGAATGAACTTGAAATTACAAAATTACCCCTATTGGGCCTTCAAATGGGCCAAATACCAAAACAGTCCCTTAATGGGCATAGAATTGGGCCCAATAAGAAAAAGTCCACAGAATTGGCCCAAAAGCTCCAGTTAAGCTTAAAATCTGATATTAAACACAATTTTTCAAGGGCCCAAAAGCTGAAAATGGGCTTAAGTTAGCTTATTTCAAAACAACTTATTCTTAATGGGCTTTTTGGCCCATTAAGCTATAAGCTGATGCCATAAGCTAAAATTTTACCCACGTCCCTCTCTTGACCTAAATAAGCTATGCAAAAAGAAACTTGAAATAAGGCCAAGGAATAAGCCTAGAATAAGCCAAAGCTCTCTTCACAAAACGACAAAATAGTCATTTTTTAGTTCTAGGCTATTGCAAGAACTGATTCAAGTTGCAATAAGTTACAATTAACTTAACTAAGCTTAATAATCAAAAAAAATTCAAAAAGCACCACTCGATAAGTTGGAATAAGCAATAAGCAAATTTGTAAAAGTCAAACAGTTTGGTTTTCTAGTCAAACTTAAAAGTCAAAGTCTACAAAGATCCAGATCTCTTAAATGGGTCAAATAAGTAAGATTGATTACAAAAACAAAGTTGTTGCAAGTCCCAATAAGATAGAATGGCATATGTGTAGAATCATGATAATCTTGTAACTAATCAAGAGGGTTGTTGTTAAACTAGAGAGAGAAAACTAGAGAGAGAGAAACAGAGAAACTTTATTAAATGTGTAAAACAAACTAAACAACCAACACCCCTTTCCATGGTGGAAAGGGGATTATATACCCATGTCCTTAAGTGGACTTGGGCCTCCGGCCCATGAACATGCTCATGAGTCGGGATAAACATAAGTATTACTTAAACAATACTACGAGCCTATAACTATATAGTTAGAGTGACCGAGACTTTCTTAATACAAAAAACGTATTTCCAACAATCTCCCCCAAAGGGAGGTCACTCCAAGTTTACAAAGTCCTAATCTAGCATGTTACATCTTGTTCTTGAGCTCGTAGTCCACTTTTCTCTTTTCTCTTTTCTTTTTGTTGTGAATATGTTGATGTTGATCTTTTAGGCTTTGGCTTTAGAGCATTGTTCTTTTGACCCTTCACGTACAATCTTTGCCTTCTTGTGATTCTTGCCTGCTCGTGACTTCATGTCCCACACACTTATCCTTTGTTGAATTCTTGAAAGTTTCAGAGTCGATACAGCGGAAATCTTTTTAGGTCAGACTTTCTTGAATTTGCTGAAATATTTGAAGCAGAAGGAATAAATATGTGAGGACGACTTTAACATGTACACCGCAACGTCACCGTCTTCAACAGGTACACCGCAACACCACCGTCTTCGAATGCAGCAACATAATAAGACACGAATAAATGGCTTAGAACATTTAATTCTATATCGGTAGCATTTTACCTCCGGTCGGTGAAGACCGTTGGACGATATTATATATCGTACTTGTGACGGATAGTTTCAATTAAGTAACTTCCTGACAAGATTTCGCGGGTAAACCCGTTCTCTTTATTCGACGATCACTAAGCTTGACTGCGAACATAAAGATTGAATCACTTGGATAAATTATCCTTGTGATTGAAGCCGTTAATTCATGAAACTTGGAACAAGTGAATTTCAATTAAGATTTTCACCATCGTTGCTTTCCAGTTATCACGAGCTTGGTTCAAATAGAATCTTGCTTATCACCTACCAAGTGCTGTTTGATGTTAACACTAGAAGGATTTACACTCGTCACTGTGAACACTAAAGAGTGTCACTCTGAGTGTTTTGGTAAGATCATACGATAATGCCTAGAGGCATGGAACGATTTTAAGTTCAGTTAAGAATTAAACTACTATTTCTTTCCAGTTTTTCACAAGATTGGTTCATAAAGAACCGCACGTGTCACCTACCATGAGATTGTTTGATGTTGGCTCAAGCAGGATTTCCATCTTCATTGTAATACTTGCGTATCACTCGGATGTTCTGGCAATATTACAAATATACTGCGTAGGACTCATAAAGATCTCTTACTTTTCACAGTGTGTGAAGAAGCAAGGAATGAATGAAACGTGTCCTAATAATACTTTTGATGATCTCGTGGCTCTAGAATCGATAGTGCGTTTTGATTTAGTGAGCGATGGCTGGAGAGGATTGCAACCTATTCAATATCAGTCTATTCGGAGTGAATAAACCAATAGATAATGTGTTGAACTCCGTGTGATTAAAACAAATACCTTTTGAGAGATATTTGAGTTAGCTGGCATGGGTTGTGAATTGCATCACTTGGTCCATGATGTCTATCTTTAATATCAAGAATCATTAAAAAATGATCTCAATAGTATATGTGTTGACCCGGTTTCTGCCTATAGTTGTAAGGAGGCCTTCTTTCTTTACACCCTTTATCTTTACAATTCTTTTTCATTCTTCAACACCTTCAATGCTTACCAATACGTCATCACTAGCACCTTGTTGTAATTGTTCCAGTGCTAGCTTAAGTACTTGGTCGGCATTCATCTACGTTCACAATCTCTCTCCATCTTTCCTAGGACTTCTAATTCTATCTAGGGAATTGTCCTTGGGAATACCTAATCCTACCACCCTTTTGTCACCACATTCGTCGTGAATTAAGTGTGTTTTGGGTAAGTATTGTCACCATGAAAAATCCTTGAAAATCACTTAAAGCACTTGTGATATTTTAATCAAAGTTTTTGTGCCTTAAGTGTTTTGTTCATAAAAAACGCTCCCCCTTAACATGTGCATTAAACATATTAAGTTGGTTTATCTTTTAAGCCTTTTTCATTGTTTAGCCAAGTATCATTAAGTCTCCTTAATTCCATTTTCTCCCCTTTCCAAAATTTTAACCATCAATATTTTGGATATTAATGGATTAACCGGTCTTTGGGTAATAAAATGAAATTAGATGTTGGCCAAAGAACATATTAATGCTCCCCCTCAAATTAATGAGGGATAGTTGTAGTGCTTGAGTATGATATATTTTGAAAGATTTAGAATTCGTGAGAAATTATTGAAACATTATCATACTTTCACACTACAACAAGCCACAAAAGCAGAATATTCACGATATTTACATATTCACAAATTTAACAATATGGAGATGACCTGAGGTAGTACGACCCATTAGATGGATCGTTCCATGAACTTGTGGTGCGCTCCATACGGTCTTCCACCAACGAATCGTTCTAAACTTCTTATGAGACGTCTTTCTCTCAGCTTCTCATCAATCTTCTTGATTGAGTATGTAGCACTCTGTTGATATACCTTGTCCAAATCTACAGTGACCTCTGGAAGACTCTTATGCTTGTTGAGATGCACCAACTTGTCCCGAATATGGGTGAGAGTCCCGGTACTTAATTTGTTGATCTCTGGAATTCTCATGAACTTCATAAGACCACGACCATTCAGGTAGAAAATGCCAGGCATCAGGTCAGAGGTGCTGGTGTAAGGAGATTTGTCCGCATGCCTCTGGAAGACTTTAGTACGTGGTTTTGAAAGGTTGAACTTCCTTTGATAACTTTCTACTCCAAGTTGTAGATCTTCAACTCTTTTCTTAATGACTACTCGACGTGTGTACATTCGAAGAGCTGAATTCAGGGCAATTAGTTCTTCTGACGTCAAGTGTCTGAGGGCGTTGTGAGTTAGCAAAAGCAGCATGTCCTCAATGTCCTCGAGACGAAGAAGTGGAAAGTCGCCTTCCTGGATAGTGTAGACTTTTTAATTTTCTCGAATGAGCCTGATCTCTATCAAATGTTGATAGCCTGTTTTAGGTTCAATCCTAACGCCTTGGATGCTTTTGATTCGAATTAGGGAGAAGACTTGGGAACCTGAGTTGTGCACACATGCATAGTTGTAAGCGCGTCGCACATGCTCATCCCAATGTGAAGCACCCAATTCAGCATATCGATCATATGCAGGATATTGTTGAGGGACCCAGAAACGGTTAACTTTTTCTTTTAACCAAGGAATCAAATCCCAAGTTGCATCCTTTACCAATGTTAAGGAAGTTGCATACTTGTTTGCTCCCTTGACCAAGTATTCGAGATCCTCAATGACAAAGAATTCAAGTGCAATTTGATCATCATCTGCAGTTGTAGTAGGAGGAGGTTTTTCAGGCGCATGAAGACCATCCCTTTGAGTAGTTCTCAATGCTTTCAGAAGTTCATTTGTGTTGTACTCCAAGTATCTTGAAAAGTCTATTGGATTTCTTAGGAATTGAGAGAAATCAGCTTCATCAGCCTTTGTCAATGGATGAAGTGCAACAGCATTGGACACCCAAGGTTGTACGGGTGCATTTTCATCTTCCTCGAGTGTATCTGCCCATGCTGGTTCACTTGACTCTGGAACATCAGGAACTGCAGTAGAGACTTGAACATCATCAACAGGTTCTGCTACTGCTTCAGTGTCTGGTATGTCCTGGACTGGATCAGAGACTGGAATGTCTGGTACAGGTTGATCGGGTTCCGTCAGTTGTTGTTGCACTAAAGGTGTAGTGACAGAAGCAACTGGGGCAGATGTGGTTGCAGGAGTAGTTGTGGCCGGAGTATGTGATGAGGCTGTATTAGCATCTACATCATGAAACTTCTTGGTGCGTTTGCCTTGACGAGGTGTAGGTTTTGGAGTTGATTTACCCTTGGTAACCTCATCTTTGGAAGATTTGTTACCTTTGGACTTGTCTTGCTTGTCTCCATCCTTTTTCCCTATATCATTGTTCCCTTCTTCTTGATCATCACCATTTTTTCCATTACCATCACCATCACCATTATCATCACCATCGTTGTGTTTAGCACTTCCTTCTTCGTCATCAGTACCTTTGTCTTCATCACTCCCGCCTTTGTCATCACTATCTTTGTCTTCATCACCCTTGTCATCATCACCCTTTTCCTCATCATCATTGTTATCATCAGCATCGTCGTCATCATCGTCGGATTCATCTTCTTCTTCACTTAAGATATCGTAGGGAACTACAGAACCATGTCTCTCGAATATCTTAGTATCTTGATATATGGTCGTCTTAAGAGCTTTCTGAAGGATCTTTTGAGCTTTGGTTTTGTTGTAGGACCCGACTTGAATCATCCGAGCATGTAAGATTTTCTTTAACTCATAATTCGTGAACTTTTGAGCCATGAGAAAATCTGACTTTTTAGCGTCAAAAGACTTGATCATGACGTTGCTTGCAGCAATTTGTTTCAACTCATCGCGCAGATTGTCAACAGATTCCTTGACGTTTTCATCAAGTGATTGAACAATTGCTTCATTAGCTTCTTCAAGAACTTCTTTCTCAGCTCGGTACCTCTTTTTGAGGTCTCGAAGACGAATGAACGTTGCTTCGTGTTTGGCAGCTTCCTTTGCTTTGACGTGAGCTAGTTCTTCTGCATGAAGTTTGCGAGATAATTCTAACTCTTCTTGGAATTTAGCCATGGCGACTTCTTGAGATTTTCTTAAGGATTTTTCACTTTGTTGTCTACGAGCTAACTCTTCTTTAATCCGAACCATCTATTCTTGTTGAGCTGTCAAGTGTTGTTCTATCTGAATCATGAACATTGTTGATAAAGATGGAATAAACTATATCGGTGCAGCTGTGGTTTGTAGTGTAGGAGCAATGGTCATGGCAGTGCTAGACAATGAAGTGGAGAGAGGTCAACTTGGTAGAGTTAACGGGAGTTGCGTTGACGCATGTGGAGTCTCTGTAATAACCGGTGGGGGTAGAGTTAAAACTAGTGGAGGCACTGTAGTAACTGGTGGAGGCACTGTAGTAACTGGTGTAGGCACTATAGAAACTTGCAGAGGTATTGTTGAAAGTGGTAAAGTCATAGTAGAAACTTGTGGGGTCACTATAGAAACTTGTAGAGGAACTGTAGAAAGTGGTATAGACACTGTAGAAACTGGTGGAGGCATTGTAGATACTAGTGGAGGCATTGTAGTAACGGGTATAGACACTGTAGAGCTTATGACTTTGGTAGTATCAACAAATGTTGTCGTATTAGTGGACCCGGTAACATCCATATCCTTCAGTCCGTCATGAGGTTGTTGTTCATCATCAACATCATCAGTAGTTTGGGCAGATTTGTCACGATGAGGTGTGTGCTCATCAGGTTTCCTAAATTCATCAATATTAGAAGGTAGTATGGTTTCCTTTGCTTTCATATTAGAACCACTACCCCCAGTGTCTTTCTTACTTTGCATGATAGTTGCCTTGACATTTCGTCTTTTAGTTTTGCGAAGAATTTCTTCTTCATTGATATCTTCATCTTCATCCTCAAGCATTAGCTCCTTCCCACTAGACTTGGCAACAGTTTTCTTCTTTTTGGGCTTAGGTGAAGTTGTTTCATCTCATGGTTCACCTTGTTTGCGTTTGCCTTTGCCTTTGGGTTTTGATGAAGGTAAATCTCCCAATGCAACTCTTTCATTTTGAAGTTCCATTTCATCCAACAATTGCTTGTATGCCGCACTTGCTTTGAGTTCATCAGTCAACATATGATTAGGAATAGCGGTTGGAATACCTGAGTAAACACCGGTGTGTCCGTCGTGTTTTAAATCCTCAAGAATATCATCGTCATCAGGAGTATGCTGAGGACTTCCTTCAAGCTTATCGATTGAGGCATCTAATTGCATGAAGTGACGAATAATAAGCTTACTGAAACGTGGGAAAGGAATGTAATCTGTCTTCTTCTTGGTATTGTGGAAGAGTTGATAAGTAAAATCCTCACATAATAACTCTGCATAGTTCACATTCTTCCTCTCATAGATGCCCCAAAAGATACAAGTAGTTGAAAAACGCAAAGAGTCATATCCAGTTGATTTAGTAGTAAAACACCGAATGAGTATTCCGAAAAATGTTTTCCAAGGTTGACCCAAGTTAGTTGTAGTAAACTGAGACACCAGTCGTAACTCACGATCACCGTATCCAAGAGAGTGATACATCTTCACAATTGCATTCTTGTCCGGGTCGGCTGTAAACCTTTGACCTGCAGGTGGTATTGGTAATCCGAATATTTGATGAAAGATAGAAATTGTGAGATTACATTCCTTTTTGTTGATGGTGAATGAGAACTTTCTGTCTGTTAGCCATTTCTTTGAAGCCCAAAATTCATACATATAATCGGTTGGAACCGAAGTCGTACCCCAGAACACCTTCTTAATTGGAGTTCGATTAAGAATATCTGTGACCATTTTGAAAGCATAGTGAGATGAGGCATAATCTTCTTTGTCTTATTTTAGTCGAAAGTTGTTTGGTATGAACTGTAGAGCCTTGGCGGCTTCAAATGCCCGATTAACTTTGATTTGCTTCTCGGTGAGTTGAGACATGTTTTCTTCTTAAGACGAACAAACATACAAGATTGATATACCCAAAAATATATGTCATGATGTATTTATACCTAAGCAAATCAAGCATATACCAAGGTCAACAAGTAATACACCATCTACATATAAAATCACATACTTTGTATAAATGCACTTGACATTTTCGGAATAGGTGACATTTTCAGATAAAAAACATGTTTTTCTGATAAACAAAACTTTTTCAGAAAAAACTACTTCTTTGGAAAAACAACATCTTCGGAAAACCAACTTCTTCGGAAAACAAACTTCTTCGGAAAACAAACTTCGTCAGAAAACAAACTTCTTCGGGAAACAAACTTCTTCGGAAAACAAACTTCTTCGGAAAACAAACTTTATCGGAAAACCAACTTTTTCAGAAAACCAACTTTTTTCGGAAAACCAACTTTTTTGGAAAACCAACTTTTTCGGAAAACCAACTTCTTCGGAAAAACAACTTTTTCGGAAAAGAAACTTCTTCGGAATAATGGACTTTTTCTGTGAAATCAACTTTTTCGGAATAATGGACTTTTTTCAGTGAAATCAACTTCTTCAGAATAATGGACTTTTTCAGTGAAATCAACTTCTTCAGAATAATAACATTTTCAGTGAAATCGACTTTTTTTTTGGAAAAATGACATTTTCAGAGAAACTTTTTCGGAAAAACATATCTTTTCAGATAAATCCACTTTTTCGCAATAAATGACTTTTTCAGATAAATCCACTTTTTTGCAATAAATGACTTTTTCAGATAAATCTTCGGATAAAAGCCATGTTTTCAGAAAAAAGCATGTGTTTCATAGAAATCTTCGGATAAACTCATTTTTTCAGAAAAAAAATCTATGACATCCTCAACTACCATCTCGTTATGATTCTTGGGGCAAAGAGTGATTCTAAGGCATCCTAAACAAAAACATCTATGATCTAACCCTATCCTTTTCCAAAACCCACTTAATAATCCAATGATACAACCTAATTAAATTCATAAACACTAAATTGAAATATTTTGGGATTTAACTAATTAGACTGATACACAAGTGGATCATAAGCAAAAATTAGATAAGAACTAGATTAACTTTGATGTTGTTTAGCAGATTAAAGCTGTGATAAGCTCAATAAAAGAAATCAATGGCGGCAAGGTTGTGTTTTGAGTGTGTGAATAAACAGATAAACGATACACAGTGAATGGGGGGGGGGGGGGCGTTTATATGTATTTGACTTAGGTCAAAGATAAGATTTTTCCCTTTTTACGCAATTAGTCCTCCTATTTCCGTATATTTGCGTTTAGTGATTATCCTATTTAGTCACACTCAAACCAAACCGCACAAGTGACCTCCTATGTCTTAGCAGTTATTAATTATATTGTCACGAAAAAAATCCTAAGACCGAGTCACATAAATCACAAAAGGTCACGAAGCACAACGAGTACACACGAAGAATGATACACCATAAAGTAAATAACCAATTAATTTTTCTGAAAGACTTTTGAAGACCGATTTGATGATGAAAACAATTTGACATTTTCTCCCCCTTAAATACAGACCCGTTTTCTATTTAAGATCTGTAGTCTTTGTATTTAAGAGAACTGATGAAACACTGTTTCGTTTAAGATGATATTAAAACAATTCGTGGTGGTAATAAGATTTCTCTTATTTTAACAAAATAAGTGCACTGAAACGTACACAGATTTGTGTTAGACCAAGTTATGAAGTAAACTCGATCCCTTGTATGGTTTTAAAGTAAACCATACCCGAGAAAATTAATTCCCGTTGTGAGCCAACGCTTTCGTAAGAAATACGTGACTTTAATGCGAAAAGCGGGTTGCAGTATGAAATAACTACAAGCCATAAAGGGGATGTTTTAAAATATGTACAACTTTTATACAGACTCTATTTATGGCGCCGTGTCAATTTTAATCGACATTTCTAAGGCCGTAAATATTACCGTACTAAAAGACATGCCCGTTTTAAAATGAAAAATATTTTTAGATTTTCTTGATTTTATATTTTTTTATGGATTTTCTATGTTTTATATTTTTTTATGGTTTTCTATGTTTTATATTTTTGTATTTTTCTTTTGGTGGTTTTAAATATATACTATAATATACAAAATCACGATCAAAGGATACTCTAGAATAGTTTACCACCACTATTCTTCAGATTCTTCTGCCAACTTCTTAAGTGTCGCTGGTGAGAATGATTTCATGCCTAGCTTTTCGATAAAAAACTCGATACGTCCTCGATCTAAGGCCTTTGTGAATATATCTGCCAGCTGATACTCAGTATTGATGAAGTACAGTTCGATCACTCCATTTTCCACATGCTCTTTGACGAAGTGATAGAGTATGTCAATGTGCTTTGCCCGCGAATGTTGAACATAGTTGCAGCACAGAGCAATTGCACTTTTGTTATCACAGTACATCGAGATTTTGTTGTAGCCAAGACCGTAGTCAATTAATTGTGATCTCATCCAAAGAACTTGAGCACAACAACCGGACATAGCAATGTATTCAGCCTCAGTACTTGATATTACAGCTCTTTTCTGCCTTTTTGATGCCCAACTAACCATTCTATCTCCAATAAGTTGCACACTGCCAGAAGTGCTACGTCTAGTATCTTGACACCCAGCGTAATCCGCATCTGGATATGATATTAGTGCAATAGAGGAGTCCTTCGGATACCACAGACCACGATGAAGTGTTCTTTTAAGATACCGAAAGATCCTTTTCACAACATGTAAGTGCTTTTCGGTAGGCCGAGCCTGATACCGAGCACACATGCATATAGCAAATTGCAAAGCAGGCCTGCTAGCAGTCAGATAAAGAAGGCTGCCGATCATTCCACGGTAAAGTTTAGGATCGACAGCTATCCCTTCCTTATCTTCATCTAACTTGGATCTCTCCACCATTGGAGTATCCACGGGGTCACAATTTTCAAAATGATATTTCTTTAATGATTCAAGAGCAAATTTGGATTGATTAATGAAGATGCCTCTGGGATTCTGAGAAATTTGTAACCCTAATAAAAATGAAATTTTTCCCATCATTGACATTTTAAAACGTGTGGACATAATTTTCTCAAAATGGTCAGACAGTCTTTGATTAGTAGCAGCAAATATTATATCATCAACATAAATTTGTACCGGAATCATGTCGTTTTCCTCCTTGAGAATAAATAATGTTGGGTCCACTTTGCCTTTGCAGAAGCCTTTCGAGATGAGATAAAATGATAGGAGATCGTACCACGCGAGTGGAGCTTGTTTCAACCCGTAAAGAGCCTTCTTGAGCTTGTACACGTGATTAGGATACTCCGAGTTGACGAATCCATTCGGCTGCTTACGTAGACATCTTCCCTTAATTCACCATTGAGAAATGTCGTCTTAACATCCATTTGGTAGACGATCATGTTCATGTGAGCAACATACACAAGGAATAGTATAATCGCCTCCAATCGTGCAACAGGAGCAAAGGATTCTTCAAAGTCAATACCCAAAGTTTGTTTGTAACCTATAGAAACCAATCTAGCTTTGTTCTTTAGCACTCCACCTAACTCATCGAGTTTAACCTTATATACCCACAACAATGTAAGGATTTCAACGTTGTTGGGTAAAGGAACTAATTCCCACACTCCAAGACGTTGAAATTCATTAAGTTCCTCTTGCATGGCTTCAATCCAATGTGATTTAGTCATGGCTTGTTGCCAATTTTTAGGTTCAGTATCGGAAAGAAATGCATCAAAGTAGCAATATAATGCATGTTCTTGGAGTTGGTGGCGAGTTAAGACTGGTCGATTGATGTCACCAATAATATTTCGGATTGGGTGATCCTTTGTCCATTTTGTGTTGTGAGTTTCAATCCGTGGTGGTCGGGAGTGAACGATTGCAGGAGCTTCCTCTGAGGTAGACGCACCATTAGGGTTTTCAAGTATGTGTGAACCAAAGAAAGGAAGCTCTTGTAAGTGAGAAAATTCCAAATCGTGATCATAGTGATCCTCTTCAACATCATTAGGAACGAGTGGGGGTGAAGATTCAGGTGTGGTTTGTGAATTGGTGGGGGATGGGACATCTTTTTCAAGAGTGACAGTAGATGCCTCTAACTGATTTCCATTATCTTGAACAATAACTTCAGGAATTGGAGCTACTGCGACAGGTGCTGGAGAATCATCACTAGGTGGATCAAAGAAATCATCAAACATAGGTTGAAATAACTCATCCCACTCGGGCCTTGTAGGTGGTATAAATGATGGAGAAGTAGGATTGTTGGGAGTTAATCCGGAACTAATTGTACCGGTTCCCATCTCATGTAATGTGGGTTCAGAGATGTGTTGATCAGAAGCCATCGCTGTCAGCTCATCAAAATCGGCATCCTAAGTTTCTACTATCTTGCCAAGATGACGGTTATAAATTCGGTAAGCTTTCTTTGCAGGTGAATAACTAATGAAAATTCCAATATCAGGCTTCGGTTGAAGTTTGTCCAAATTCTCACTATTAGTATTTGGATAACACAGTGCACCAAATACATGAAGAAATGAAATATCTGGTTTTTGTCCATGAAGTAGCTCATATGGAGTTTTACCATGGCGTTTACGAATGATGGAGCGGTTTTGGGTATAACATGCGGTTGCCACTGCTTCAGCCCATAAGAATAAAGGAGCATTCGCATAAATCAACATAGTTCTAGCAGCTTCCATTAGTCTACGGTTACGTCTTTACATAACACCGTTTTGTTGTGGAGTGCGAGCAACAGAAGTTTCTTGTGAAATACCGACCTCTTCATAATAGTCTCGTAGAGTTTGATTAACAAACTCAGTTCCATTATCAGTGCGAATGCGGCGAACAGTAGCATTAAGACGTACTTGGATCATCTTTAAGAAAGTAATAATATACTTTGGTGCTTGATCCTTGGATGCTAAAAATTTTACCCATGTAAACCTTGAGAAATCATCCACCATGACGAAGATGTATTTTCTACCACACACACTAGTCGTACGTATTAGCCCGCAAAGATACATGTGTAAAAGATACAGTGGTTCTTGGTTGGTGTCTTCAGCTTTAGGTTTGTATGATTTCTTGGTGCTTTTTCCCAAAGAACACGCGGAACATAAATGATCCTTGTCGAACTTAAGTTTTCGAAGACCACGAACAAGTTTGTTTTTAGCCAAATGGTTTATAGCATCAAAGTTAAGATGAGATAACCGACAATGCCACAACCATGACTTTGTCTTAGATGCTTTGGAAAGAAGGCATACAGGAGAGGCGACCATCATGTTTTGAATAGACAATGTGTAGAGATTATCCCGTCGAGAACACTTTAACAAATCATTTCCTGCAAGATCGCTAATAAAGCAAGTATGTTGTCGAAAAGCCACTTCAAGGTTTGAATCGCAAAATTGTCCCACTGAAAATAAATTATGACCAAGTCCCTCCACATAATATACCCTTGAAATCGTAACATTCCCAATTTGATATTCACCGTAACCCATGATCTTCGCAATATGGTCATTGCCGAAGTTAACCGTTCCTAGAAACTTGCTAACGAAATTTTTGAGCATCGAGCGATCTCCGGTCATATGCTTTGAGCATCCAGAGTCCAAGTACCAGAGGATGATTTTGACCACCTGAAAATATCACCAGACAAGGACGATGTATCGGAATCTAGTAGTTCCTCTGAGTTAGCAGGTAGAGATATAATTATCTTAGATTTGCTAACCGAAGAATTCTTAGGCTTCCATATTTGCTTCCTAAATGCCGGCTTAGATTCTAGTTGTCTAAGATCCTGAGGTACTTCTTCACTGGTAGGCACAATAGTGGGGGCAGACCTAGTTAAAGGGCGCTTTTTCCATTTCTTAGTGCTAGTGTTCCTATTTAAAGGACGCTGAGACCTAACTTCCATAGATGTGATGCTAGTTAAAGGGCACGTAGTTCCATTAGCATTGAAGGTCCTACCAGTGGGTTTCCATTGCCAACTAACTTGGGGAAATTTCTTCCCTGTTGGAATCCATTCAAGATTGTTTCTAATTGCATACATTTCATTCACGTGATCAACAAGGCATAAATCATGATGCTTAGAAAACATGCATTCATTACAATTCCAACATCTCAAATTAGAATTCACATTTTGCTTAGGCTGCTGCACAAGCGCAGGGCCTTTAGTATTAGTTACATGATTCTTTTTATTCAAATTTGAAATAACATTCCTAGGGTGAACTTCTACTTTCTTCTTCTCAGTCCTACTCGTGAAAGGCTTGATCCTATTGTTCTTGTCTTGAGATACTTTAGCCTTTGTAGATACAATTACTCCTGTAGAAGCCAAGGGAACATTAGTTACAGATTTTGATTTAGCCTTGATGGGTGTGTTTAATATAGGCTTAGATCCTGGATTCTGTTGGGAATAAATTAAGGCCAGATCACTTGAGCGCTGACAAGAACAATTCAAGCGTTGACAAGAGCAAAACAAGCGCTGACAGCTCAAGCGTTGACAAGTTAAAGTCAAGCGTTGACACATTGAAGACAAGCACTGATGGAAGATATAATCTACACGTTTATTATATTCTAGAATACTTCTAGTAAGGATAGAAACGACAATGTATTTTCTATATTTATCTTTACCTAGAATAGCTGATACGTAGATTATTGTACAAGGCTTCTTATGTCTATAAAAGAAGGCCTTTAGGTTAATGTTTAATATATAAGTTTTATATAAGTTTTCATTCGTAAACATCTTTCATTGTAAGCAAGTTCGACATTCATAATCAAAGTGAAAGTTTGTTTACATCTTGTGTGTTCTTGTTTAAGTGTTAAATTCCGCATAACACTTAGATTCATAAAGCATATACAAAGGTTTCTCTACGTGTATTACTTGATCTAATCTCGTATACACAAAGCTAATCGATCTAAGTTTGGGATCAACAAGTGGTATCAGAGCTTGTTGAGGAACTTTTGATCTTTAAAGAACACCAGAACCCTAAAAACACCAAAACCCTAATTTTCTCAGAAACCCTAACAACATCATGTCTGAAGCAATAACCTCCTCCTCCTCAGCCTTACCAAACATCAAGATTCCCATGCTTGATGCAACCAACTTTGACTTATGGAAGTTCAACTTTGAACAATATCTGGGGATCTATGACTATACACTCTGGGAAATTATTGAATATGGAAACACATTCCATAAGGCTCAAAAGATTATTGATGCCATTAATCAAAGAACAGCTGTTGAAGGATGCCCTGAAGAGGATAAGAAAGAAAAACCTGGAGATGGTAGAGCTGTAGCTGCTGATGATATTGCAAAGAAAAGGGTTGACATGAAAGCCCTAAATATTCTGAAAGTCTCTTTGGGACAAGAAAACCAACATAAATATAGAGGCTATGAATCTGCTAAGGATCTTTGGGAAGCTCTTGAAGTTGCATATGGTGGCAATACAGACACTAAGGAAGAAAAGAAAAAGCAACTCCTGCATGATTATGCTGTCTTCAAAGCTCAACCCAATGAGAAACTGAGTAGTGTGAGAAGCAGATTGCTTGACATCACAAGTAAGTTGTCCTTCATGGGAACACAAGTTGGTGATGTTGACACCAATGCTACCTTTCTCAAAAGTCTTGGTGACGCATGGAAGATTGTGGCAAGATCTATTCTTGCCAACAATACTTACAAGAGCTCCTCGTTTGATGACATCTACAACAAACTAAGACTGTTGGAAGATGAAACTCTTTCAGAGCATGGAAGCAAATCTACCACCAGCAACATGGCCTTCTTCTCTCATAGTGAAGGTCATTTAAATCAGAAGGACTCTTATATGCATCCAGTTACTGGATCATCATATGTCAGCGCTGGAACAAGTCCTGTCAACGTCTCCTTTTCAGACGCTGACACATTCAAGAATGACTCCCCAAGAGTTAAACATGCTGGTTTGGATTTGGATACTGTTTGTGCTTACATTGCTTCTTTGCCCAATGGTTCAGTGATTACATATGAGGACCTTGAGCAGATAAGTGATGAGCACTTGGAAGAGATGGACATCAAGTGGAACATGGCTCTTGCTAGTATAAGAGCAAATAGGTGGAACAGAAGGTTTAAAAAGAAGATGACCTTCAATGCTAAAGACACAGCTGGATTTGATAAATCCAAAGTTGAATGCTACAACTGTCATCGTATGGGGCACTTCATGAGGGAATGCAGATCTCCTAGAAGATCTGATGCTGGTAAACCCTCAAGTCAGGTTGTTAAAGCTCAGGATTCCAAAGCTATGGTTGCAGTTCAAGGAATTGATGGTACAGGATGGGATTGGAGCTATCTGGCTAAGAATGTTGAAGAGGATAAAGCTTTGGTTGCTGATATTGAAGAAGAAGAGCATGTTGAATATGCTCTCATGGCACACTCCTCCTCTTCATCTGATAATGAGGTATATGATGATGCTTTTTGTAGCAAAGGTTGTAGGTTAAATACTGAAAGACTTAACAAAGAGGTGTTAAAACTAAAAGATGACATGAGTACTGAAAGATGTAAATTGTCTAATTACCAACTAGCTCTTACTGAAACTGAGAAAACCGTTTCTGAATACAAGAAAATGGAATTTGACTTAAAAGATAAGATCAATATCTTAAAACATGAGTTAGAGGGTAGTATGGATATTAGAAACATCATGAAAAAGGTTAATAGTGAATTACAGGCTAAGTTAGATGAGGCCATTAAGAATAAAGATAATGTTTACCTCAAAATTCAAAGATTTGATAGAGCCACCCAAACCCTAGGAGACTGTGTAGCTAAACAAAGGGATCCTAAGCACATGACTGGGATTGGAATGAATGATTACTCTCTGGTTCCACCACCAGCTGGTGACTTCTATGGTGTCCAATGAAGGGACTTATCTTGGACTGGTTTACCAGAGCTTCAAGAGGAGGAATTCATTCCTCCACCAAGAGTTGTCACTCCAGTGGAAGAGTATCAACAAAAAATTGACTGACCTAAATGAGTGGAAGAAAGCTAACCCTACTTTATTTGTTAAGGGAGGTTTGCTATGTGAAAGTCCCAATGAATCACCACCCATTAAGGTTACTAACCCAATCACTGGTAAAGCTGTTGACCTAGGCTCAAACACTGTTAGAAGACCTACCATTAAATATGTAGAGATGTATAGGAATAATAGGTCACCCAAGAGCCAAGTTAGCAATCATGGAACAGGCTTATTCTCTTCTAGACCTAAGGTTGTGTCTAAGAAAGCCTGTTACACTTGTGGTAGCTTTTCACATTTGGCATACAAGTGTGTCAACACTCCCAAAGCCAGCGCTGACAGGAACAGTTTCAGCGCTGACAGGAAGAAAGTCAAAGTTGTTAGAAAGTCAAACGTTGTCAGACCCAAACCTTGTGTGCAGCAAAGTACACAAGTGATTAGACCTGCCCCATTCTTTTCTAGAAGGTCTAACACTCATGGACAAAGACCATTTCAAAAGACAAACACCTGGTCAAATAGGCAATGGGTTTCTGTAGCAAACCTTAGGTTCAACGCTGACAAGGGTAACTTCAGCGTTGACAGGACAAATTCTAACGCTGACAGAAACGTGATCAGACCTAAATATTTGCAGCCACAAGGTAAGGGGTCTAAAGCTTCTTCAAGCTTAACATGGAGACCCAAGAAAGATCAAAACCCTAATGATAATGGGATTTCAATGACTTGCAATAGATTTAATTACATTTCAAAGGTCATTACAAAACCTATTGGGGTTAACTGGGTATTTCATCCTAAAAAGGATGAGAATGGGGTTGTTGTGAGAACTAAGTCTGTTCTTATTGAACAACCAGATGAATCCAAGTCTTTTGAGACTTGGGTTCCCAAAGAAAAATAATTTGTTTTCTTTATGTACAGGGCATTCAAAGACAGATCAATGATTATGGATATTGGGATAGTAGATGCTCAAGGCACATGACAGGGAAGGAAGACTATCTGACGAATTTCACCCCTATTAAAGATGGTGATAAGGTATACTTTGGAGGTGGTTATGGTACCATTACAGGCAAAGGAACCCTTCTCACCAATAATCTGCGTTTTGAGAACGTCTTCCTGGTAAAAGAACTTGATTATAATCTGTTTAGTGTATCACAAGTATGTGATAACAAAAATAAAGTTCTTTTTACTGATACTGAGTGTTTGGTGTTAAGCAAGGATTTTAAGATCCCTGATGAGAAATATATTGAGTATAGAACACCTAGGAATAAGGACATATATAATGTGAATTTAAATGGGATTAAAATGAATACCAATATGTCTTGTTTTTATGCTAAGGCCTCAGTAGATGAGAGTAATTTGTGGCACAGGAGACTAGGGCACATAAATTTTAAAAATATAAATAGACTTGTGAGGCTTGGTTTAGTTGATGGTTTGCCTGAGAAGGCCTTCCACAATGACCACTCTTGTGTTGCATGTCTTAAGGGTAAGCAACACAAGGTCTCATTCAAGTCCAAACAGGTGCATACTAGTTCCAGACCTCTTCATATGCTTCACATGGACCTCTTTGGTCCAACAAATATAGAAAGTTTGAATGGTAAGTCGTATTGCTTTGTTGTCACAGATGACTTCTCTAGATTTACTTGGACATTCTTTCTATCTATGAAGAGTGACACAGCTGATGTTCTTATTGATTTTATCACTTAGATTGAGAAAAGGTCTGGCAATGAGGTTAAAATGCTTAGGAGTGATAATGGTGGAGAATTTAGGAACAAGAAGCTAGATGATTTCTGTGCCAGGAAAGGAATTACTAGGCAATTTAGTATTGCTAGAACCCCACAACAAAATGGGGTTGCTGAGAGGAAAAATAGAACCCTAATTGAAGCAGCCAGAACAATGTTGGCTGATGCTCACTTTCCAATAGCCTTTTGGGCTGAGGCTGTTAATACAGCATGCTATGTGCAAAATAGAGCATTGGTTAACAAAATTCAGAACAAAACACCTTATGAGTTACTTTGGGGAAGAAAACCTAATATTGGTTTTCTCAGACCTTTTGGTTGTCATGTAGTAGTGTTGGATACTAGTGATGCCTTAGGGAAATTTAGTGCAAAAGGTGATGAGGGCTATTTCATGGGGTATTCAGTGCAGAGCAAGGGTTATAGGGTTTATCTTAAAGAGGACAAACGTATAGTTGAGAGAGTACATGTTAGGTTCTTAGAGAATAAACCTAGTGATCCTGAAAGTGGTCCTAATTGGTTGTTTGATTTGGAACCCTTATCTAGAACTTTAAATTATATGCATGTCACTAATCCAGACATTGTGAAGGTAACTTCAAATGTTGTGGAGGAACAAGTTGTTAATGTTTCAGGTACATAGGTTCATGAGAAGGTTGGATCACAAGTAGAAAAGGCATCTCCTACATTAGAATATGTCACAATTCCCATTTGGACAGATGCTTTTGCTGCTGCTGCTGCTGGACAAGATAATGGTGGTTTCCAAATACCATCAGATACAAACATGCATGGTCCTTCAGGCGCTGACAAAGGCAAATCTAGCACCGACAAGACCAATTCAGACGTTGATGGCTCAGACGTTGACAACAACATTTCAAGCGCTGTTAGCCCAGACGCTGACAACCAAGATTCAGACGTTGACAACACTTATGGGCATCTTTTCTCTTCCAGTTTTGAACAAGGTGGACCTTCCAATATTCTTGAAGAAGTTCACATTGATCAAAGAGAGTCTGATGAAGAAGATATTGGCAACATGGAGCGTGAGGTTGAGGACACCAGACTTTTTGAAGGATGGGTTCTCACTTCCACAATGAAGAATCACCACACATCTTAGATCATTGGTGATATTATGACTCCAGTTCAGACTAGAAGATCTCATCAAGGTCTTGGTGGGTTTATTGCCAATATACACAAGAAGGTTGATACCCCTCTTGTGCAAGCATGTTTGTTTGCATGTTTTCTGTCACAAGAAGAACCCAAGAAAATATTTGATGCTCTCAAAGAACCAAGTTGGGTGGAAGCAATGCAGGATGAGCTTCACCAATTTGCAATTCAGGATGTTTGGGAGCTGGTTGATTGTCCTAGATATGTAAGACCTATAGGGACAAGATGGGTTCTCAGGAACAAAAGAGATGAAAGAGGTATTGTGGTCAGAAACAAGGCAAGGTTAGTGGCTCAAGGTTATACACATGAGGAGGGGATAGACTATGAGGAGGTCTTTGCACCAGTTGCTAGGATTGAAGCTATTAGGATTTTTCTAGCCTATGCCTCCTGCATGGGCTTCACAGTCTATCAAATGGATGTCAAGAGTGCTTTCTTGTATGGCACCATTGTTGAGGAAGTATATGTCATGCAACCTCCTGGTTTTGAGGATCCAGAGCATCCAAATAAAGTGTATAGAGTCAAAAAGGCTATGTATGGCCTTCATCAAGCCCCTAGAGCATGGTATGGTACTCTGTCTACCTATTTGGTGGACAATGGATTCAAGAGGGGCACCATAGATCAGACACTGTTTACAAAGAAAAAAGGCAAGGATGTGTTGCTTGTGCAGGTCTATGTTGATGATATCATTTTTGGGTCTACTGATCCAAAGATGAGTGAGGGTTTCTCCAAGCTTATGACAGACAAATTCAAGATGAGTGCTATGGGGGAGATGAACTTCTTTCTTGGTTTACAAGTTCAGCAGAAAGAAGATGGTATCTTCATCTCCCAGGATAAATATGTTGCTGAGATCTTGAAGAAGTTTGGCTTTTCTCCACATGAAAAGAGGGCTACTACTCCTATGGATAGAGAACACCCTTGGGGGAAGATTGGAGATGGGAAAGATGTTGATGTCAGGCACTACAGATCCATGATTGGATCCTTGATGTATCTTACTGCCTCCAGACCTGACATTATGTTTGCTGTGTGTGCTTGTGCACGCCATCAAGTGACTCCCAAAGAATGTCACCTTTATGCTGTGAAGAGGATATTTAGGTACCTAAGATTCTATCCTAGTCTTGGTTTGTGGTACCCAAAGGATTCACCATTGGAGCTGATTGCATATTCAGATAGTGATTATGGAGGTGATAAATTTGATAGGAAATCCACAACTGGTGGATGTCAGTTTCTTGGGAGCAGGTTGATATCTTGGTAATGCAAGAAACAAACAGTGGTGGCTAATTCTACAACTGAAGCAGAGTATGTAGCTGCAGCTGCATGTTGTGGCCAAGTTTTGTGGATTCAGAACCAGCTGTTGGATTATGGGTATAATTTTATGCATACTAAGATATTTGTTGACAATAATAGTACTTTATGTATCATTAAGAATCCTGTACATCATTCTAAAACTAAACATATAGAAATTAGACACCATTTTATAAGAGATTGCTTTGAGAAAGGTTTAATACAACCAGATAGGGTTAACACTGAGGAAAATGTGTCAGATTTATTAACTAAACCTTTTGATGCTGGGAGATTTCAATACTTGGTAACAAGTATTGGAATGGTTAATGTGACAATCCGTCAATTTATGGTTGATATTTTATTCTCGAATATTATTTAAAAACATTATTTTAATGTTACAATATGAACTCACTTATTTTTTGGAAGAAATTTGGATTTACGTCTTGGAGTAGCATCGACTACGTCTAAACCGGAGGATTCAACGTTACGTGCTTACGTTTACATACACCGTCTTTGGTGGCAGTCCGACATTTCAGAAAATAAATTTGTCCATGAATATTATTTTTGAGTTTTAAATTTGTGTTGGTTCATAAACTCACAAATTTACGAGAAAAGACTAGGACTTACGATTTTATTTTAACGTCCTTTACGACTAAACCAGAAACCTTAGGATTTCGTATTTACGTTTTCGAACTCCGTTTTTTATGAGACAATTTTTATTGGATTTGTTTTGTGTCATTGATTCATAATTTATAAAAACGTTTTTCGTGAAACGACCCGAGGGCACGCAAATCGAGGAAACTAGAATCTAGGAATACCCGTAAATTAGTGAGGTGGGACAAAATACATTATCCCACCCCACTAATACACATGGGATGGCACAACATGACACCACATCAAAGATGTGGCATCATGTTAACTTGTAGCTTACAAGTGTAAGCACTAGCTTAACACTTAAGCTAGTTTCTTCCACTCATCCCACAAAAACAACTAGCTACTCATAACCATCATTTTCACTCATGCAAACCACTCTCATCCTCCCATTTCTCTATCAAAAATTCGTCCTACTCTCACCCTAAATAACCCATTTGATCTTGATTTAACCATGAAATCATATGTTATTCACACATATGATAAAAACCTATTGAAGTTATGAAGATTGGAGGTGATCTTAACATGTAAAAAGGAGTTTTCAAGGGAGTTTGGGGCTGATTTCTCAAGGAGTTTTCATGAAGAACAAGGGCTGATTTTTGGAGGAATCTACAAATAATTGGTGATCCTAGAAGTGGTGTTGATATCTCATAAGATTGGTTACCCAAAACCATGTCTTGTTCATCCAAAAGCTCATCATTTCATCATCATGGTGGTATAAAGATTGTTCTCCTCATCCTATTGTTATTTTGATTATGTAATCATGTATTTTCTTTCCTATTGTATATGTATATGATGATTATATGATGATAAAAGTGTTATGTCGGGATTTGGTGTTGATAAACATGATTAAAAAGGTGAAAAACCATAAGAAACAAGGTTAAAATCTTGGTTAAATTTGTTGGCTGTATAAAACAGTAAAGAAACAGGTCATGGACTGAAAAAATGATGAAGTAGAATCCATTTACAGTAAGCTATATGTCTTGTACACATGTGAGAGTTGTCCATGCAATGGAATCATTGTAATGAGTGAGATATGATCAAAACAAGTTTAGGGTATAAATCTGAGGTTACTGTTTTGGACGATTTTTAGAAAATACTTAAAGGATGATTCAACAGTAGCTATAGAAGAGTTAAATGGAGCAAATATTATGTAGTTTATGTGATAAAATATTGAGCTTCTATCTCCATATAGAACTCAAGATATAGCAGTTTTGGTGAAAGTCAAGATAAAAATCAGATTTTTGGAATTAATGTTTATTATTATTATATAAGCACTCACATTTTAATGTATAAAATGTAAAAATAAAAACCCACTAACTTATAAAACTTATTTATATAAATATATAAAAGGTTAATTAGATGGATAAATTATATAAATGGTAATGAAATAATATTTATAACTCATAAAAACCATAAACTTGATTTTTACGACTTTTTCGGCTATCGCCGTAAAATTAACGTTTTCCGCCAAATAAAACTTAGACGACCAAACCCGTCTAATGTAAAGTTTATAAAAGTCATATACTGATATATAAGTATCTAATACAAGTAAAAACCGATAAAACCCAAACTATAAGAAATACGGACATTTACGAGCTAATTAAGCATATTGGACTAATAATTGGACTAAATAAGATAAAAACTTGTAAAAAGAACTTATTTGGCTTAACCCATTTGGGCCCAACATGGAAAGTATACATACTGATAATATAGGTATAAAAGGGATTAAAACAAGTTAAAGAACTTATAATAAGTTTATTGGACTTAAAACACGAAAATAGGTGAAACTAGTAAACTAGTATAAAAGTTATCGACATATAACACAAAAATGAGTAAATGAGGATATGTAAACCCACTTGATCATCATATATATAAAATCATCATATGTATACATAATTGTTACTTTCATAAAGTCATTGGACATGAGTCTAAGACGAGTATTATTTGTCTAGGTTTCCGTGATTGAAGCACGTACTGTACATCCAAATCGCCGATAATCATCTTCCCACATCAACGTGAGTTCATAGCCTCGCACTCTTTTAAATGTTTTTATAAATGTTTTATAAACCCGCGAGGGAGATAACATGATAGTTTTTATAAAATAAGACACCATTTGTCCCGATTGTTTGTTTATTGATTTGGACCCGAATGATTGAATGACCCGATTGTATGACCCGATAAATGATTAAAGGACCCGATAGATGAAATTAAATGGATTATTAAAGTTAGGTTATGTCACTAAAAGTCCCATTAGCATGAATTGTGAACTACCAGGATTTGGTAGACGCTTGTGCATATAATAGTACTATTTGGGGACGATCACCCCAGTTCGCGCCTTAACGTTTGATCCCCGTCGTGCCACATTGATTGGTAAGCGAATTTATGTATGAGAAGATTTCCATAGCGTGACCTTTGTGACGACACGCTACTTTAGGTGGGCAAAATTGGTATCGGGTTAGCTACCCGTTGTTGGTTTAGTAAGGTAACAATGTCATGCGGCTTATAATAATCCAATCACCGAAATATTACTAGACGCTCCGAATTACGATGTATTGCCTGACTAGCAATACAGGGTCATACTATTGATATTATGTTTGTGTTTTGGTTTTCATAACCATATTCATATAACGGTTTTTATTTTCATACAACGTTATAAGACGTATTGTATGATATTTTTGCGACATTGGCTCGTATAATGATTTTTAAGGCAAATGCCTATATTATGATTTTGATGAAGATTTGCATAAAATGACTTTGGCTATTTTATGGCCTATTAAAATTATTTGTACAAAATGATTTTCAGTAATAATTTTATACTGATATTATATTGATGGATTTTATTAAACTCTATGAATTCACTCGGCGTTATCGCTGACCTTTTCTTTTAACATGTTTTATCTCAGGTACTTGAAGGTAATTCTCGGGAAGACGACAAGAATTCATGGCCCACACTTAAACAATATTTTCCATTCAAATATTTTGTAAAACTTTGTATGAAATGTCATGACTTGGGACCGATGTAACTTTGATATTTATGAATGGAAATGCTTTATTAATAAACGACGCTATTTTTATGCGTTGTCTATGATGTGAGTAATGTGCTATCCTGTAACACCAACTAGTCTTCCGCCGTATTGAGTTGTATAAATTTGGGGGTGTTACAGTTAATCTCACATAATATGTGTTTTGGATTCTTTTTGTAAAAGTATGTACAGGATGATGCATTATTATTATTGGTCTTATTGATGATTTAGATTTTCCACTATATTTTTCTAACACTAACAAAGGTTGCTTGAACGCTGATAAGTGTTTTTGCAACGTTGTTAGCAATATAATTGTCTAACGCTGACAAAGCTTCCCTCAACGCTGTCATGTGTTATCGGGGCGTTGTCAGCAACAATGTTAGTTTTGTGGTTTTCAATCTAAATGTACAGATGGTGTTAGCAGTATACCATTGGATACAGAGTTGCTTATGGATCAATGGAGAAGCATTTGGACAAGTTTTTATTTATGGATGATGGTTGGAATGTTTCATTCCTATCTTGACATAAAATTTTTATGTTCATGCATGATTTTAGCAAACTTTTTGTATCATAATTTAAGGGGAGGTTTTAGGAACCTTTAGGATGTTTGGGTATACATATGATACTCATATCATAATTCTAGATTGTGTCCATAGGTGAGTATGAGTTAGTTTTACTAAATCATGAGGCTCTGTAGCATGCATAGTATATCAACTTTGCATGCTGCCAAGACATTTTTGGCCTAGAATTGGTTGTGGTCTGTTGGGAGACTTGGGAATGATTTTGATATGGGATTTACCTGGGAGTAACAAGGATTTTATAAGGTAACTTAGTTGTTAAGAGTTTTGGTTAGCAAGGGACACTAGAGGACTGTTATGTCTATCTTGCTTATGCAAGTGTGCATAACTGGACAGTGCTTGCCGCCCTATAATAATTATCAGCTTTTGGTTATCTTCTCTAGGATAAATTACTTGTTAAGGTCATTTTTCACTTTTTTTTAAAAAAATTTATTTTTGGACGCTGACAAGAATTTTCCAAGCATTGTTGTGACCAAATTGGACGCTGACATGGCTATAGGCAAACGTTGACAAGATTATAGCCGTTGGGCGTTGATAGGTTTTTTTTACCGTTGACACTCAATGGGACCTACCCAGTTGTTACTTTTTGACATATTTTCAAGCCGTAATTTTAGGAGTTGTTACTTTCATTTAATGCATGAGATAACTTATAACCTTTTCAATATTTTCATGATTGATTTTTGAAAATCTTTGCCTATTTTTGGGCCAATCACATGCATTCTTTTTCTCCTATAAATTTGGATCCTATTTTAAACAGGGTATCTATAATTCTTGTCTAACACTTTTCTCTTATCAACTTCATCTTCTTCACTTAAAATTAACAGCTTTCATCAATGGCACCAAAGTTTAAACCAGCAGAATTGGAATTGGGGTTCAGATCACAACACAACATGATTGCTTATCTTGACGCTGATGATGCTCTGTTTCCCCAATACACACAAATGGTGGCGTATTTGAACGCATCCCCATTAAGGTATGCTCTTTCTCATGCACTACTCATTCCAGTCACACACATTAAGCAGTTTTGGAACACTGTTAGTTCCTCAACAGTTAATGGAGTGACCACATTGACTTCTATTGTTCATGGGAGATCTTGGGTGGTTACTGAGGCCTTGGTACGCCAAGCCTTGCATCTTGATGATGCTGATGGTATAGCCACTCTTCCCATAAATGAAATAGAACAAGGGCTTAGGGCTTTGGGATATCCTTTTCCTGATGAAGGTACTCTTAATAAGTATCATAAGCAGGAATTTCCCCCAGCCTGGAAGTACCTCATACATGTCCTCCTTCAATGTTTGAGTCCCAAATGTACTACACACAATGAGATCAATAGATCCATTGCTAGTGCTATTGTGTGCATTGCAACAGGGCAAAAATATAACTATTCTAAAATGATTTTTGAAGGGATGTGTAAAAACAAGGGGACAAAAATGACTTTAGCTTATCCCCGTTTTCTGCAAATGGTTTTTGATGATCAAGGTTACTGCTCAAGGGATCACAATGATTTTTATAAGATCCCTGAGCAAAAGAAAGCTATTTTAATGAAGATGGATTCACCACCCCATAGAGACTTACCTTTAACCCAAGCCATGCTTGCTGTTATTGCAGCAGCACAACCCCAACCAGACCCCCAACCTCAAATTGACCCTCAACCACAACTTGAACCCATTCCAGAACCTTTACCTTCACCTGAACACATGCAACTTGACCAAGAACCATTTGACGCTGACACATCAAATGTTGGCGTTGATGTGCCTATTTCCAACGCTGACACACAACCTTCACAACCCCAAACACCCCTTAACCAACCCACATCTACTCATTCTTCCACACCATCTTCCACACCCCCTGAATATAGGTTGATGAAACGCCAAAGGACTACTGGAGTGTTCTCCTCTGGTGGTCCTAGCCATGTAGCAGAGAGAACCACCACCACAAGTGTGGCTGGTGACCTGGATGAGGCTGGGACTATTGGTTCTGGCTTAGAAGCTGGCCAAGGCAGTCCCACCATCATTAAGTCCTCATCCTTGCCCAATGAATCTGACTTGGGAGGTCAAATTCCCATTTCAGAAGAGGGCAGACTGGAACCAATGACTCTTATGGAATTGACGGCAGTCTGCATTAGCTTGCAAAAGCAAAATGCAGACTTAGTACAAGTAGTCAGCTCACAAGGCCTTGAACTCAAGCAATTCAGGGAGAGGATTTTTGTTTTGGAAAGTGATCGTGCTAGAAGGGGTATGGAGGAATCTTCCAAAGGGGAGGAAGATCAAATAAATCTGAGTGATAAGGGCAGCCAGGATGGTCAATCAATGGATGTTGCTGAGGCCCTTACAACTTTGAAGAAACAACCAGGTTTTGATACGTCCTTAGTCTCTCCCACCAACTTAAATTTATCATTTACAGCTATGTTGAGAGAGGTTACACAAGGCGCTGAGGGAAAATATTTGAGCATTGACAAGGAAAATGTGGACGCTGATAGAAGTATTTTTGGCGCTGATAGGATAAATTTGGGCGTTGACAGACCTGCACATGAAGGTGATGTATCCCAGTATTCATCTATCATCAAGGAGGTTTCTACTCAGGTATTACCATCTACCTTACCAACCATTGCACCATCAGATAAGGGTAAGGGTAAAATGGTAGAAGAAATTATTCCAAAGGATGCAGCTCAAGTTGAGTTTGATAGAAGATTAGCTGCACAAATCATAGAACAAGATGAAAAGGAAAAGTCACCATTTGTTGTGACTTCATAAGAAGAAAGTGATGGAGCTAGCTCAGACTCAAGTGTGATGATTATAGAACCAGAGAGGCTTGAGTATGGTGATGAGTTTGCTAGGGAAAAGTTGAGAGAATTGAAATTGCAGGTTGACTTTGACATGCCAGAGGTGGTTCAAATGTACAATGCTTGGGAAGAAAGATGCATGGATAATCCAGACTTGACCATTTTAGATCAAATATGGGGTTTGGAGCTTCTTCTTAGAGTTCAGAAGGATTGACAGGTAATATTGAAACACAAGGCAAGTAATATTCTCTCAGAGTTGAAAAGGGATAGAAGGGAGCTCTACTTTATGTTGCTCAGATGTCATGGAGTTGGATGGACATATCAGAAGTTGAAGGCTTTGACATTTGATGAGTTGGAAAACAGGGCTTATCCCATTTGGGTGAGAGTGCAGGAAGCAAACACTCCCAGACTTCTTTCAGATGAAAGAAAGGAGCAACTTGCAGAAGAAATGGAAATCAAGAAAGCTATGATGGTTCCCAGGCCAGTGAAGAAGGGAATTTCATTTGAGTTTCCAAAAGATATGGATTCACTATATCCAAGTGAAGCAGTTATAAGAAAGAGCCTCAAGCTCTCCCCATTAGAAGCTTCAGATATGGTGCAAGTGTTACCATTAGATTCCAGGAACCCAATTGTGAGCTATGAAGAAGATGAATGTGGGTTCTAGAAGATTGGCAGATTTGGCAAGGAGGTACACACTTTTACCACTCTCATATCTTTGTTTGCAAGTTGTGATAGAGAAGACTTGGTGGACCTTTGGAGGTTGCTGGAGACCAAGTATGAGGTTGAAGCACCAACTTCAGCTAATGGAATAAAACTTTGGACCACATTCAAAAGAATGTGTGGGCCAAAAGATGAAGATCCTGCAATTTGGAAGGATCTTGAAGATGACCTCAGTTGTCTTCAATGGAGGTTATATTCAGCTGCTGGTGTATACCATTTGAGTTCTACAAAGTTTGCTGAGTATCTACTTGTGGATGCTCAGTATTTCATATCCAAGGCTATTTTGGAGAAGATGAAGGACACTCCGCTGGAAATAGATTATTCAAGTGACGTGGCAAAAGATTTGATCAGATTTATTTATTACCAATATGAGAAGGTTTGTAAGATTCCTCCTAGTCCTTAATGCTTATTCAGAAACTTGATCATAAGAGTGGATATCAAGTTTAGGGGAGGATTGTTGGGAATAAATTAAGGCCAGATCACTTGAGCGCTGACAAGAACAATTCAAGCGTTGACAAGAGCAAAACAAGCGCTGACAGCTCAAGCGTTGACAAGTTAAAGTCAAGCGTTGACACATTGAAGACAAGCACTGATGGAAGATATAATCTACACGTTTATTATATTCTAGAATACTTCTAGTAAGGATAGAAACGACAATGTATTTTCTATATTTATCTTTACCTAGAATAGCTGATACGTAGATTATTGTACAAGGCTTCTTATGTTTATAAAAGAAGGCATTTAGGTTAATGTTTAATATATAAGTTTTATATAAGTTTTCATTCGTAAACATCTTTCATTGTAAGCAAGTTCGACATTCATAATCAAAGTGAAAGTTTGTTTACATCTTGTGTGTTCTTGTTTAAGTGTTAAATTCCGCATAACACTTAGATTCATAAAGCATATACAAAGGTTTCTCTACGTGTATTACTTGATCTAATCTCGTATACACAAAGCTAATCGATCTAAGTTTGGGATCAACAGATTCTTACTGAATGGAGTCATGGCAATGGTGGTGGTTTGTTGTTTAAGTGCTGCAGAACCCGGTTGTCCTATGTACTTCAAGTGCTCTAAGCATTGTTGTACCCTGTCAATGTAAGCATGAGCAGAGTAATAGTGACAATTCATAGGATCAATTTTATAGTAATCATCTACCACATCCCTAGCAAGCTCTGCGTGCTTAACTGCATCTTCCATATACCACTTATATGATAGTGAGTTGTTCTTATTGTACGGGTTCTTAATGATCACCACCTTGTTGGTTTTGGAGCACTAGAGGTTGGGGCAGAGATGGTGGCTGGATTATCAACAACTTCTTGTCCTTTGAGTTGAAGTGTCTCCTTTATTTCAGCCAAAACCATGTTTTTGTCTATGAGTTGAATATTTAAGTCAGAGATTTCCTCGCACTTATGGTTCAATTGGTCAACAAGTGACTTTTGCTTTGCCGCATTAAAAGCGAAGCGATCTTCTAATGAACCATAAATTTGTGAAAAACCCTGCTTTACTTTATCAAACTCCCCTAGCATAGAAGTAATTCTATCTTCTATGACATGATTTTTAATCTCTGCAGCCTCTAGTTCCAATTTCTCTGCTACTTATTCTCTCTTAAGTCTCGTAATTTCTTCCTCTAATGCTTGAACTACCTGAATCATCTTGTCACTTGTCTCAACAGAGTTTTCACAATCATTTGTTTTTGAAAGAGTTTCATTTTTAGATTGATTTTCAACTTCAAGAGATATACAATGTTGTTGAAGCTCATTAAAACGTTTTGAAAATGTGTTATAAGAATCTTGAAGCTCTAAAAATTTAGCGTTAGATTCATGACAAGAATTATTATCTACATTAATCACAGGCTCAACAATATTCACAGACATATCATGCACATCATCACATTTATTCACAGTAGATGAAATCTCATGAGCATATTTAAGAGTAACAACTTGCATCACTTCGAGAGACACTATATGTTCTAAGAATCGGTCATATTCGGATAAAATATTTTCTTTTTCAATTAAATGTTGTTCATAAGCATCATCCATTTCATATAAAACTTTTTGAACTTCACCAATTTCAAAATTTAGATTTCCCGCTAGATCATAGACTCTATTTTTAATATGGTTTACAAACGGAACGATCTCTTTCTCAAACATCATTTTCATGTGTTCGAAAGCCCATTCTCCAGCGGTTTGAGCCGCTGAAGTCGTACATTCCAGGATGACCTTGTCAAACTCGGTAAGGTATCGCTCAATCTCTTCCAAGCTGAGCTTTACCGTACATACCGGTGGAAGATTCTTAGGAATTTCCTTCGGTTCGTCCGAGTTAACGAGTGTAGGAATTATACTAAGGCATTCTATAGTAGGCATGAAAGCGGATGTCTGGATAGATTTCTTTTGCATATTCAATCGAGTTCTAAGATCTATTTTTGCATTTGTTGCATTCATTTGTGCATAGTCATACTCAGGATATGTAGGAAGTAATTTTAACCGATTCTCTTCATATGATGACATGCTCTCAGATTCATTTAAGAACACAATCGGATCTAATACCAATCCTAACTTGGTTGCATCATAAAGTCGTGGGTTGTGGTGAAATTCTTGCTTTGCATACCCCGGGTTAGGTGGTAGGTCTATTAAACGCGATAGATTGAACTCTTGAAAAGAAGAATGAAACAAGTGTACTAAATGTGAAGCAGAGCATTGTTTAAAAGCAAAATTTCAGTCTTTTTAACTCTCTCAGACGCCTTAATTTCCGTTTCAACCCTTTTAGACTCGAGAATTTCGAAATCCGTTTGTAGTTTTTGAAAATTATTAACGACTGACTCTTTTTCTTTAAGTTCTTTTGAAAGATTTACTCTTAAACTCTCAATTTCTAGCAGATTATCCATTTGGACTTGCCTAAAACTTCAGGATTAGTTATGGTAGTGGATGTTAATCCCAAACTTAGATCGATTTAGCTTGTGTAAACGAGATTAGATCAAGTTATACACGTAGAGAAACTTTGTTTATGTATAAAGTAATCTAAGTGTTATGCGAAATTAACACTTAAACAAGAACACACAAAGATGTAAAACAAACTTTCACTTGATTGATAATAAGGAACTTGCTTATAATGAAAGTGTTTAATGTATGAAAACTTATTATGAAACATAACCTAAAGGTCTTCTTTTATAGACATAAGAAGCCTTGTACAATAGTCTACGTATGAACTATTCTAGGTAAAGATAATTATAAAAAATACAATGTTGATCCTATCTTTACTAGAAACAAACTAGAAACATAATACGCGTGGACCATATCTTTCTATAAGTGCTTGTCTTCAACCTATCAACGCTTGACTTCTTCTTGTCAACGTTTGATCTGTCAGCGTTTGTTTTCTTCCTATCAACGCTTGTTTTCCTCTTGTCAACGCTCAAGTGGACTGACTACATTTTATTCCCAACAATCCTCCCCTAAACTTAATATCTACTCTAGTAATCAAGTTTCTGAATAAAAATTAAGTACTAGGAGGAATCTTACAAATCTTATCATATTGGTAATAAACATTCCTAATCAAATCTTTGGCCACGTCACTTGAATAGACCATCTACAAGAAGATACTCAACAAACTTTGTAGAGCTCAAGTAGTACACACCAGCAGCTGAATACAAACGCCATTGAAGACCACTGACATCTTCTTCAAGATCCTTCCAAATAGTAGGATCTTCTTCTCTTGGTCCACACATTCTCTTGAATGTTGACCAAAGTTTTATTCCATTGACTGAAGTAGGAGCTTTAGTCTCATACTTGGCCACCAACAACCTCCAAAGGTCTACCAAGTCTTCTCTATCTACACTTGCAAAGAGAGACACAAGAGTAGTAAATGTGTGTACCTCTTTCCCATACCTGTCAATCTTCCAAAACCCACTTGCATCTTCTTCATAGCTTATGATAGGGTTTCTGGCATCAAGAGGTAACACTTGTACCATATCTGAAGCTTCTATGGGTGAGAGCTTGATGCTCCTTCTTATAACAGCTTCACTGGGCTTCAATCTATCCATATCTTTAGGAAACTCAAGAGGAACTCCTTTCTTCAAAGGTCTTGGAACTATCATTGCCTTCTTAAGCTCCATCTCTTCTACAAGTTCTTCTTTTCTTTCATCTGAAAGAAGTCTGATAGTATTAATTTCCTGCACTTTTACCCAAATGGGATAAGCCTTATACTCCAATTCTTCAAAGGATAATCCCAACAATTTCTTATAGGTCCATCCTATTCCATGACATCTGGGTAGCATGTAGTAAAGCTCCCATCTATCCCTCTTCAGTAGTGAGAGAACATTGCTAGATTTGTGTTTTAGAATTACCTTGCAGTCTGTTTGAACTCTTAGAAGAATCTCCAAACCCCAAATTTTGTATGAAATAGTCATATCTGGATTTTCCATACACCTATCCTCCCAAGCATGGTACATCTGAACAACTTCTGACATATCAAAATCTACTTGCAATTTCCGCTCTCTAAGCTTCTCTCTTGCCAAATCATCATCATATTCAAGTCTTTCTGGTTGTTCTATAATCATCACACTTGAATCCGAACTTGCTTCATCACTTCCTTCTTGTTCCTCTGAAGTGACAACAAATGGTGATTCACCAACCTTCTTCCTTTCTTGTTCCATAAGTTGTGCAGCCAACCTTGAATCAAACTCTACTTGTGCTGCATTCTTAGGAACTTCTACTTCTACCATGATTCCTTTACCCTTATCTAATGGATCAATGATGGGTAAGGATGATGGTAATACCTGTGAAGATACTTATTTGATGATAGCTGATGACTGGAATACATCAACCTCATCTGCAGGTCTGTCAACGCTCAAATTCCTTGTGTCAGCGCCCAGTTTGCTCATGCTAGCGCTTGGTGTGTCAGCATTCAAATTTTGCTTGTCAACGCTCAAATTACTTGTCTCAGTGCCTCTTGTAAATTGCTCCAACATAGCTGTAAAAGACAAGTTTAAATTGGTAGGAGTAACAAGAGATGTGTCAAAACCTGGTTGCTTCTTCAATTCAGTGAGGGCTTCAGCAACACCCAAAGATTCTCCATCATGTGAGCCTTTATCACTCACATTAATCTGCTCATCCTCCCCTTTGGAAGATTCCTCCATCCCACGCCTAGTGCTATCATTCTCCAAAAGGACAATCCTCTCCCTCAATTGCTTGAGTTCAAGGCCTTGTGTACTGACAATTTGTACCAAGTCTGCATTTTTCTTTTGCAAGCTAATGCAGACAGCCGTCAATTCCATCAATGTGTATGGTTCCAATCTGCCTTCCTCTAAAATGGGTATTTGACCTCCCAAGTTCGATTCATGGGGCATGGATGAGGTCTTAAAGATGTTAGGACTGTCTTGGCCTCCATCTAAGCCAGAACCAATAGTCCCAGCCTCATCCATAGCACCAACCACACTTGTGGTGGTGGTTCTCTCTGCTACATGGCTAGGACCACTAGAGGAGAACACTCCAATAGTCCTTTGGCATTTTTGCAACATATATTGAGGTGGGGTAGAAGATGATGTGGATTGGGTGGATGTGGGAAGGTTAAGGGGTGTTTGGGTCTGTGAAGGAAAGGTGTCAACGTCTGGATTACTTGTGTCAACGCCAACATTTAAGGTGTCAGCGTTGAAGGGTTCTTGGTCAATTTCCATGTGTTGAGGTGAAGGCAAAGGTTCTGGTACAGGGTCAAGTTGTGGTTGTAGGTCTGGTTGGGGTTGTGTTGCGGCAATAACAGCAAGCATAGCTGGGGTGATGGGTAATTCACGGTGAGGGGGTGAGTTCATCTTGGTAAAAATAGCTTTCTTTTGCACAAGGATCTCATAAAAGTCATCATGATCACTTGTGCAGTAATTTTGCACATCAAAAACCATTTGTAAAAATCTAGGATAAGCCAAAGTCATCTTATTCCCTTTGTTTTTACACATGCCATCAAAAATCATTTTTGAATAATTAAACTTTTGCCCATTTGCAATGCACACAATTGCACTACCAATTGATCTATTAATTTCATTGTGTGCAATATATTTGGGACTCAAACATTGTAGGATGACATGTATTAGGTACTTCCAGGTTGGGGGAAACTCTTGTTTATGATATTTTTTTAAAGTGCCCTCATCAGGGAAAGGATACCCCAAAGCCCTTAGTCCTTGTTCTATTTCATTAATGGGAAGGGTGGTTATACCATCTGCATCATCAAGATGCAAAGCCTGGCGAACCAAGGCTTCAGTAACCACCTATGTACACCCATGAACAATAGATGATAATGTAGTCACATTATTAACTGTTGAGGAACTAACAGTGTTCCAAAAGTGCTTAATATGTATGACAGAGATGAGAGGAGCATGAGAAAGAGCATACCTAATAGGAGATGCATTCAAATACGCCACCATCTGGGTGTATTGTGGAAACAGAGTGTCATCACCGTCCAAATATGAAATCATGTTGTGTTGACTCCTGAATCCCAATACCAAGTCACTTGGTTTAAATTTTGGTGCCATTGTAGAAGAAAGCTGTTTGTGAATTATTGAGAAAGATGAATTATAGGAGAAAATAGTTAGACAAGAATATGAGGTACCCTGTTTAAAATAGGAGAAAAATATATAAGAGAGATAGATGCATGTGATTGGTCAAAAATGAGGCAACTATTTTCAAAATATAATGATGAAAATATTGAAAAGAAGATAAGTTATCTCATGCATTAATTAAAAGTTTTCTGCTCCCAAAATTACGCCCCCAAAATTCGTCAAAAATAACAACTGGGTAGGTCCCAATTAGTGTCAACGGTCAAAAATAACCCATCAACGCCCAACGGCTATATTCTTGTCAACGTTTGCCAAAGCCATGTCATCGTCTAAATTGGTCATAACAACGCTTGAAAAAATACTTGTCAGCGTCCAAAAATAAAAGTAATAAAAATGAAAAAGGACCTTAACAAAGTAATTTATCCAAGTGAAGATAACCTATAAGTTGATAATTATTATAGGGCGGCAAGCACTGTCCAGTTATGCACACTTGCTTATGCAAGATAGACATAACAGTCCTCTAGTGTCCCTTGCTAAAATCATTCCCAAGTCTCCCAACAGACAACAACCAATTCTTGGCCAAAAATGTCTTGGCAGCATGCATAGTATATCAACTTTGCATGCTACAGTGCCTCATGATTTAGTAAAACTAACTCATACTCAACTGTGGACACAATCTAGAATTGTGATAAGAGTATTATAAGAATACCCAAAAGTCCTAAAGGTTCCTAAAACCTCCCCTTAAACTGTGATACATATGTTGCCCAAAAATATGCATGAACTAAAAAATTTATGTCAAGATAGGAATATAAATATTCCAACCATCATCTATAAATAAAAACATGCTCAAATGATTCTCCAAGGATCCATAAGCAACTCTGTATCCAATGGTACAATGCTAACACCACCTGCACACTTAGATTAAAAACCACAAAACTAACATTGTTGCTGACAACGTCACGATAACACTTGTCAGTGTTAAGGTAACCTTTGTCAGCGTTAGACAAATATAGTGGAAAATCTAATCCCCTCAAAAAGACCAATAACAATGCATTATCCTGTACATACTTACAATAAGACCCCAAAACACATATTATGTGAGATTGATCATTCCAATACTTGTTACCAAGTATTGAAACCTTCCAGCATCAAAAGGTTTAGTTAATAAATCAGACACATTTTCTTCTGTGTCAACCCAATCTGGTTGTATTAAACCCTTTTCAAAAGAATCCCTTATAAAATGATGTCTAATTTCTATGTGTTTTGTTTTAGAATGATGTACAGGATTTTTAATAATGAAAAGTGTTGTTATTGTCAACAAAAATCTTGGTATGCATGAAATTATACCCATAATCCAACAGCTGGTTCTGAATCCATAAGACTTGTCCACAACAAGCAGCTGCAGCTACATACTCTGCTTCAGTTGTAGAATTGGCCACCACTGTTTGTTTCTTGAATTGCCAAGATATCAACCTACTCCCAAGAAACTGACATCTACCAGTTGTGGATTTTCTATCAAATTTATCACCATCATAGTCATTGTCTGAATATGCAATAAGCTCCAATGGTGAATCTTTTGGATACCACAAGCCAAGATCTGGATAACATCTAAGGTACCTAAAGATTCTCTTGACTGCATAAAGGTGACATTATTTGGGAGTCACTTGATGGTGTGTACATGCACACACAGTAAACATAATGTCAGGTCTTGAGGCTGTGAGATACATCAATGAACCAATCATTGATCTATAGTGCCTGACATCCACATCTTTTCCATCTCCAACTTTTCCCCAAGGGTGTTCTCTATCTGTAGAAGTAGTAGCCCTCTTTTCATGTGGAGAAAAGCCAAACTTCTTCAAGATCTCTGCTACATACTTATCCTGAGAGATGAAGATACCATCTTCTTTCTGCTGAACTTGTAACCCTAGAAAGAAGTTCATCTCCCCCATTGCACTCATCTTGAATTTGTCTGTCATACGCTTGGAAAAGTCTTCACTCATCTTTGGATTTGTAGAACCAAAGATGATATAATCAACATAAACCTGAACAAGCAAGACATCCTTACCAGCCTTCTTTATAAATAACGTCTGGTATATGGTGCCCCTTTTGAATCCATTTTCCACCAGATAAGTGGATAATGTTCCATACCATGCTCTTGGGGATTGATGAAGTCCATACATAGCTTTCTTAACTCTATATACCTTGTCTGGATGTTCTGGATCTTCAAAACCAGGAGGCTGCATAACATATACCTCCTCAACAATTGTGCCATATAAGAAAGCACTCTACACATCCATTTGATAAACAGTGAAGCCCATGCATGAAGCATAGGCTAGAAATATCCTTATAGCCTCAATCCTTGCAACTGGTGCAAAGACCTCCTCATAGTATATCCCTTCCTCTTGTGTATATCCCTGAGCCACTAAACGTGCCTTGTTTCTGACCACAATGCCTCTTTCATCTTTCTTGTTTCTTAGAACTCATCTTGTTCCAATAGGTCTGACATACATGGGACAATCAACCAGCTCCCAAACATCCTGAATAGCAAACTGGTGAAGCTCATCCTGCATTGCTTCCACCCAACTTGGTTCTTTGAGAGCATCAAAAATCTTCTTGGGTTCCTGTTGTGACAGAAAACAGGCAAACAAACATGCTTGAACAAGAGGGGTATCAACCTTCTTGTGTATATTGTCAATAAATCCTCCAAGACTCTGATGAGATCTTCTAGTCTGAACAGGAGACATGACATCCCCAATAATTTGAGAACTGGGGTGATTCTTCATAGTAGAAGTAAGAACTCCTCCCTCAAAAAGTCCATCATTATTATTATGAACCTCTTCACTTCTGTTTGAAGGTTCACCTTGTTCAAAATTTGAAGAGAAAATATGCTCTAAAGAGTTGTCAACGCCTGAACCATGGTTATCAACATTTGGGTCATCAACGCCTGAAATGGTGTTGTCAACGCTTGAGCCATCAACGCCTGAATTTGTCCTGTCAACGCCAGATTTTCCTTTGTCAGCGCCTGAAGGACCATGCATGTTGTTAACTGGTGATACTTGGGGACCACCATTTTCCTTTCCAGCAGCAGCAGCAAAAGCATCTGTCCATATGGGAATAGTGACATACACTTGTATGGGAGATGACATGTCTGCTTGTGATCCAACCTCTTTATTAACCTGTGTACCTGAAACATCAACAACTAGTTCTTCCACAACATTTGAAGTTACCTTCACAATGTCTGGATTAGTAACAGGCATATAATTCAAAGTCCTAGATAGGGGTTCCAAGTCAAACAACCAATTTGGACCACTTTCAGGATCACTAGGTTTACTCTCTAAAAACCTAACATGTACTTTTTCAAGTATACGTTTTTCCTTCTTTAGGTAAACCCTATATCCCTTACTCTGCACTGAATAACCCATGAAATAGCCTTCATCACCTTTAGAACTAATCTTACCTAAGGCATCACTAGTATCTAGTACAACTACATGACAACCAAAAGGTTTAAGAAAACCAATATTAGGTTTCCTTCCCCAAAGTAACTCATAAGGTGTTTTGTTATGTATCTTGTTGACCAATGCTCTATTCTGAACATAACAAGCTGTATTCACAGCCTCAGCCCAAAAAGCTATGGGAAAGTGAGCATCAGCCAACATGGTCCTGGCTGCTTCAATTAGGGTTCTATTCTTTCTCTTAGCAACCCCATTTTGCTGTGGGGTTCTGGCAACACTAAACTGCCTAGTAATCCATTTCTTGGCACAAAAATCATCCAACAGTTTATTTATAAACTCACCACCATTATCACTTCTATGCATTTTATCTTCATTACCAGTTTTTCTTCTCAATCTGATTAATAAAGTTAATTAAAGTATCAGAAGTGTCACTTTTCACGGCTAAAAAGAAAGTCCAAGTAAACCTAGAAAAGTCATTTGTGATGACAAGACAGTATGATTTACCATTCAAGCTTTCTATATTAGTTGGACCAAACATGTCCATATGCAGCAAGTGAAGTTGTTTAGAACTAGAGTGCACCTGTTTAGACTTAAATGAGACCTTGTGTTGCTTGCCTTTAAGGCATGCAACACAAGAGTGGTCATTGTGGAAAGCCTTTTCAGGCAAACCATCAACCAAACCAAGTCTCACAAGTCTGTTTATATTTTTGAAGTTTATGTGCCCTAGTCTCCTGTGCCATAGATTACTCTCATCAACTGAAGCTTTAGCATAAAAACATGACATATTATTATTATTCCTAATACCATTAAGATTCACATTATAAATGTCCTTATGCCTAGGTGTTCTATAGTCAATATATTTCTCATCTGGTATTTTAAAATCCTTGCTCAACACCAAGCATTCAGTATCAGTAAAAAGAACCTTATTTTTGTTATCACAGACTTGTGATACACTAAAAAGATTGTAATCAAGTTCTTTTACCAGAAACACGTTTTCAAAATGCAAGTTGTTGGTGAGAAGAGTTCATTTGCCTGTGATAGTTCCATATACGCCTCCAAAGTAAACTTTATCACCATCCTTAATGGGAGTGAAGTTAGTGAGATAATCTTCCTTCCCAGTCATGTGCCTAGAGCATCCACTATCCCAATATCCATAATCATTCACCTGTTTTTGAATGCCCTACACATAAAGAAAACAAGTTAGTTTTCTTTGGGAACCCAAGCCTGAGCAGACTTGGATTCATCTGGTTGTTCAACTAGAACAGACTTAGTTCTCATAACAACCCCTTGTTCATCCCTTTTTGGATGCAACACCCAGTTAACCCCAATTGGTTTTGTGATGACCTTTGAAATATAATTAAATCTGTTGCAGGTCATATAAATCCTATTAGAATTAGGGTTTTGATCTTGCTTAGGTCTCCATGTCAAGCTAGAAGAAGCTTTAGACCCCTTTCCATGTGGTTGCAAATATTTAGGTCTGACAACGTTTCTGTCAGCGTTTGATTTGGTCTTGTCAACGCTGAATTTACCCTTATCAGCGTTGAACCTAGGGTTTGCTACAGGAACCCATTGCCTATTAGACCATGTATTTGTCTTTTGAAAAGTTCTTTGTCCATGAGTGTTAGACCCTTTGGTGAAGAATGGGGTTGGTCTAACAACTTGTGGACTTTGCTCCACAAAAGTTTTGGGTCTAAGAGTGTTTGACTTTTTAATAGCGTTGACCTTGGAAGCGTTGACACACTTATATGCTAAATGTGAAAAGCTACCACAAGTGTAACAGGCTTTTCTAGACACAACCCTAGGTCTAGAAGAAAAGAAACCTGTTCCATTATCACTAACTTGGCTTTTTGGTGACCTAGTATTCCTATACATTTCTGCATACTTAATGCTAGATTTCTTAACAGTGTTTGAGCCAAGGTCAACAGTCTTGCCAGTGATTGGGTTTGTTACTTTGATAGGGGTCGACTCATTTGGACTAACACAATGCATGCCACCCTTGACAAATAAGGTAGGGTTGGCTTTCTTCCATTCATTCAAGTCAGTCAAATTTTGCCTATATTCCTCAAATGGGGTAAGGACTCTTGGTGGAGGAATAAATTCCTCTTCTTGGAGTTCTGGTAAACCAGTCCAAGATAAGTCCTTTCTTTGGACACCATAGAAGTCCCCAGCTGGTGGTGGAACAATAGTATAGTCTTTCATCCCAATCCCAATCATGTCCTTAGAATCCCTTTGTTTACTAACACATTCTCCTAGGGTTTATGAGGCCTTATCAAATCTCTGAATTTTAAGGTCTACATTATCCTTATTCTTGATAGCCTCATCTAACTTAGCCTGTAATTCAGCATTGACTCTTTCCATGATGATTCTAACATCATTACTAGCATTTAATTCATGTTTTAAGATATTTATTTTATCTTTTAGGTCAAGCTCCATTTTCTTATACTCAAAAACTGTCTTATCAGTTTGAGTGAGAGCAATTTGATAGTCAAACAACTTGCATCTCTCAATACTCACATCTCCTAACAATCTTAAAACCTCTTTGTTAAGTTTTTCAGTATTTAAACGACAACCCTTACTACAAAAAGCGTCATCATATACCTCATTGTCTGATGAAGATGAGGAGTGTGCCATGAGAGCATATTGAACATGCTCTTCTTCTTCTATCTCAGCAACCCAAGCTTTATCCTCTTCCTCATCCTTAGCCAAATAGCTCCAGTCCCATCCAACACCATCAATTTCTTGTACTACCACCATGGCCTTAGGATCCTGAGCCTTAACAATTTGGCTTGAGGGTTTTCCAGCATCAGATCTTCTTGGAGATCTGCATTCCCTCATAAAGTGCCCCATATTATGACAATTGTAGCACTCAACCTTAGATTTATCAAATCCAGCAGTGTCCTTTGCATTAAAGGTCATCTTCTTCTTAAACCTTCTATTCCACCTGTTTGCTCTTATACTAGCAAGAGCCATGTTCCACTTTATATCCATCTCCTCCAAGTGCTCATCACTTATTTGCTCAAGGTCCTCATATGTTATCACTAAACCATTGGGCAATGAAGCAATGTATGCACATACAGTATCCAGATCCAAACCAGCAGGCTTAACTCTTGGAGAGTCAATTTTGTATGTGTCAGCGGCTAAATGTGAGGCGTTGACAGGATATGATCCAGCGTTGACACATGTTCATCCAATAACTGGGTGTATGTATACATCCTTCTGATCAAATTTACCTTCACTATGTGAGAAGAAGGCCATGTTACTATTGGTAGACTTACTTCCATGCTCCAAAAGAGTTTCATTCTCCAACTGCCTCAGTTTGTTGTAGATATAATCAAAAGTAGAACTTTTGTGAGTGTTATTGGAAATTATAGATCTTTCCTCAATCTTCCATGCATCACCAAGGCTTTTAAGAAAAGTGGAAATAATGTCAACATCACCAATTGTTGTCCCCATGAAGGACAGCTTGCTTGTAATGTCAAGAAGTCTGCCTCTCACACTACTTAGCTTCTCATTGGTTTGAGCCTTGAAAACAGCATACTCATGCAAGAGTTGATTCTTCTTCTCTTCCTTAGTATCCGCATTACCACCATATGCAACTTCAAGGGCTGTCCAAAGGTCTTTTACAGACTCATAACCTCTGTATTTGTGCTGATTTTCTTGTCCCAAAGAAAGTTTCAGAATGCTTAGGGTTTTCATATCAACCCTTTTCTATGATATGTCATCAGCAGACACAGCTCTACCATCATCAGATTTTTCTTTCTTATCTTCTTCAAAACACCCTTGAACAGCTGATCTTGTAGCAATGACATCTGCAATCTTTTGAGCTTTATTGAATGTGTTTCCATATTCAATAATCTCCCAGAGAGTATAGTCATGGATATGCAGATATTGCTCAAAGCTGAACTTCCATAGCTCAGAATTGTTTGCATCTAGCATGGGAATCTTGATGTTGTGGTTTGAGGAGGAGGAGGTTACTTTTGGAGTGGACATGATGTTTTTAGGTTTTTTGTGTTCTTTTAGATCAAAGTCTCTCAACAAGCTCTGGTACCACTTGTTGATCCTAATCTTAGATCGATTTAGCTTGTGTAAACGAGATTAGATCAAGTTATACACGTAGAGAAACTTCGTTTATGTATAAAGTAATCTAAGTGTTATGCGGAATTAACACTTAAACAAGAACACACAAAGATGTAAAACAAACTTTCACTTGATTGATAATAACGAACTTGCTTACAATGAAAGTGTTTAACGTATAAAAACTTATTATGAAACATAACCTGTCTTCTTTTATAGACATAAGAAGCCTTGTACAAAGGTCTACGTATCAACTATTCTAGGTGAAGATAATTATAGAAAATACAATGTTGATCCTATCTTTACTAGAAACAAAATAGAAACATAATACGCGTAGACCATATCTTTCTATCAGTGCTTGTCTTCAACCTATCAATGCTTGACTTCTTCTTGTCAACGCTTGATCTGTCAGCGTTTATTTTCTTCCTATCAACGCTTGTTTTCCTCTTGTCGGCGCTCAAGTGGACTGGCTACATTTTATTCCCAACAGTGGACACTAGATTTAATTCCAAGGTTTTAACCTTTTCCTTTTGCAAAGCAAGCTCGGCATATAAAGTCTGATTAACACTGAGGGTTTAAAGGACCGCATTATTCATTTGGCTAAGGAAAGATGCCAAGACCATAACCAAATCAGGTTGAGCAAACGAATTTGTAGACGTAATAGCTCCCGGTTGTGGTTCACTCAAAGTCTGTTGACTTGCATTGATATTGCTATCATTGTTTGTCTCCTATATTGAGGTACTAACCACCGGAGGCTGTTCCGGATACTCAGACACTTGCTCAACTTGATAAGGTACAATACTAGTATCCATAGCAGTATTTGGTACCTCAGAAATTGTGTCAGCTTCATAAAGTGAAAGATTTGCCATAAGAGCTGCTTTGGCAGTATTGAAATCATCACAGTCAGAGTCGTATCCATCCAAATCATAACATTGATATGCGGCATTGTTTGTGATGGCTGCTGTGAGACCGTCAGTGTCCGCGACTCCCGGATCTGCGAGAAATGCCAACTCTTCTTCATCGAGCTCACGTCCTTGGGCTTGAGCATTCACCAAGTAGATCTTCTCCTGAAACCATGTGCTATCCCTTTTCCTCTTGGGCTGCTTGCACTCTCGAGCCATGTGCCCTTACCCTTTGCAGTTTTAACATATAATCATCTTCGTTTTGCCAGTGCTATTACCCCTTGTAGCAGCAGTGTTAGATGAACGTGCACTAGCAGTAGATGAAGTGGGTCTCCCCTGAAGTGGTTGCACCATTACTCTGCCATCCTGAATTGTAGCTTGTTGTCGAGAGTTAGAAGAGTTCCTTAACTGATTGTTTGTTGGAGCTGGTCTTCTGTAACCTCGTTTGTTCAATGTTTGAGTGAGATAAGCAGACATTTGAGCAAGTATATCAGTAGGACTACCCCCTTGTCTAAACTCAGGGACAAGAATCTCATCATCATAATAAAACGCTGGTTCTGATTGATCTACAAGCGGATTTGAGGGAACACTACCATGTTGTGGGTAATGGGGTTGAGAACCCTCATGTTGTTGATAGGTAAGAGCAGGATTTGTTGGAGGTTGATAAGGTGAATACTGTTGTGAAGCATAAGGTAACTGATGTGAGTCTCCTTGTGATGATGTTGCTGGTTGCTTGTATTGTTGGTGATAAGATGTAGGTGGTTGTGGCAAGATCGAATACTGTGGGAAACTTGGTGTTTGATACAATGGTTGATAGGAAGATTGGTGTCCCAAAGCTAACGGAGAGTTGGGATATGACAATGTTGTATGGTTTGCCATTAATAGCAATGGTTCTTGATAAGATCCCTGAGAGATGCATTTTTGGATCACGTGCTTCTCGTGTTGTTGCAAGAAGGCGTAGAGTTGCTCTAAATTTGGCTTGTGCAAATCTCGAATCATCTTAACATCGGTGACATACTGACTCCATTCTTGGGGTAACGTGTTCAAGAACTTTGTGTTTAGTTGAAACTGTTCAATCCTTAGATTATACACGTTCATGTCATTCATCAAAGTAGTGAAACGCCAGTAGTAATCGTGAAGAGCCTCCCCTGGAATGTATGTAATCCTATCAAACAAGTCATACAATTGACACTCTCGTTCTTGCTTAGTTAGAGAGGTCCCTTGTAACAAAACAGCTAATCGATCCCAAAGATTCTTGCCACTGTGTGTTCACCTACATTCTATAGATATCAGGTGGAAGGGCTTGAAGTATTGTCTGAATGGCCCTTTCATCTGCATCGGCAATGATTTTGTTAGCATCGGTTTAGTCATGATACAACCTTTCCCGCGTCACATTGTTGACGGTAATTTCTCCCCAATCTAATGGACCTTTTTCAATTGATTGAAGCATAAGTCGACCATTGGGTTTGCCCATGATTTACGTTTTCATACGACCTTGCCATGCTTCAAATAAATCTTTGATGAGAAAAGGTGGGCGAGTGTCGGTACCCGAGATGATTGAGATATCGGTAAGTGAAGTCATTGTAGGCATGAATGAATGAGGATTCATTTTTTGAACACTATTGAAAAAGATTATCTTTTGATCATTCAATGAAGTAAGGATGTGAAAAATGTTGTTGTTGTGTTGATGTATCAGTATTGAAATCCACTAAGAATCCTAGAAAATATTCTAAATAAACCAATCACTAATCTTCGGAATAATCCCCTATCTTCGGAATCTCCTTATCTTCGGAATAACCTTGATTTTTAGAGAAATGTGGATTTTCGGAATACGTGATTTTTTAGAGAAATCTTTGGAATATTGGATCTTTTAAGATAAGTCTTCGGAATAATTGGGTTTTCAGAAAAACGATCTTCGGAATAATTGAACTTTTCAGAACTTTCTTCGGAATAAGTGGATTTTCATAAAAAGAACAATCTTCGGAATAAATGAACTTTTTAGAGATTACTTCAGAATAAGTGGATTTTCAGAACTTTCTTCGGAATAAGTGGATTTTCAGAACTTTCTTCGGAATAAGTGTATTTTCAGAACTTTCTCCGGAATAAGTGGATTTTCAGAACTTTCTTCGGAATAAGTGGATTTTCAGAACTTTCTACGGAAGGATTTTCAGAACTTTCCTCGGAATAAGTGCGTTTTCAGAACTTTCTTCGGAATAAGTGGGTTTTCAGAAAAAGAACCAATTTTCAGAAAAATTGATCTTTTCAGAGAATTCTTCGGAATAAGAGATCTTTTCATATATTTCTTCGGGATAAGTGAACTTTTCAGAGATTTATAAACCCTTTTCCGAAATTTCTGGTACGTCTGGATGTACAGTAACTGAATAATAGCCAAAAAGTACCCAAAAACACGAAAAAAAATTTGTGATTTCTACCAAGATAATCAAACCGTATGTTTTGTTTACCACTTTAAACCATAAAATCACAAAAAATTTCAAGATTTGAGATGGATTATCCTAAAACACCCACTAACCCAAACAAACACTAAACAACACGAATCAACATACCTTAAATCATCCCATGATCTTGATACCAATTGTAGAATCGTGATAATCTTGTAACTAATCAAGAGGGTTGTTGTTAAACTAGAGAGAGAAAACTGGAGAGAGAAATAAAGAAACTTTACTAAATATGTAAAACAAACTAAACAACCAACACCCCTTTCCATGGTGGAAAGGGGTTTATATACCCAAGTCCTTAAGTGGACTTGGGCCTCCGGCCCATGAACATTCTCATGGGTCGGGCTAAACATAAGTATTACTTAAACAATACTACGAGCCTATAACTATATAGTTAGACTGACCGAGACTTTCTTAATAAGCTGTTTGGATTTTAACACTAGCAGGGGCTAGTTTTGGGGGTTCAGCAGTGGGAAAACTTTCCACTGCTTGACCTTTTTGACTTTTTGTCCTTAGTGACTTTTTGTTGGATTCAATTTACAAACAAGGCACCCTTGTAATCTGTGCATCACAAGTAGTAAGAAACAACAAAGATATCACAAATTCACCATGCCAATCAGTGCAGTTAATTCAAAACATCACCAGACTTTGCCCAGATATGAACAATAAGCAGTTTCAACTCAATAAGCACTTTTAGCAAGAATAACCAACCAAACTTCACCAAATGCATACACAAGCTATAAATAATTCAAATGAACATAAATAAACAGGTTCCATGCAATGGATCAAGGTCTAGATCAAGATTCAAGCTAAAAAATGTTACTGATGAACAAAGAACATGCAGTTTTGATACTTTGATATACTTGACCACAAATCTAATTTCAAACACTCAAATCTTCTTAACAGGTTACACAAACTTTAATTTAACACTTGTTAGCCCTAAACATGCATACACTCTAGGTGTTTCCAAATTCTTAGGTCAAAATAAGCAAAATCAAGTGAGTTTAGCACAATCTTATAGCCAATAACTTTCAGCAAATAGCACTCAACCAAGTATATAACAAATACCAACTCAAATAAACAACAAACATTAACTCAATAACACTTTGTGATCTTAAACAGGTTAACCCAAACACCCCTTAACTTTTTTAAATTCAATTTTAACAAAGTATAAGTGTGATTTAGTGTTACCCAAGCCCAATCATACACAATATCAACAATATTATGCAGTATCAAGCAATATTAAGCCACAAAATCAACAAGAACAACAGCAAAACACAAATTCACAAAAATCAAGTACTTTATAAGATTTTTGAGAAAAGGGACTCAAACCTCATGAATGTACATCCACACTCACGAATTTTTGAGCTGATGTGCCTAGCAAAACAAGGCACAAGCTTCCATAACAAGGCTGCTAAGATTCAACAAGGTTAGAACACAAAATATGAAAAACAAAAAAGTAGAAAAAGCTTGATTAATGCAACATTTGTACCCACTTTTTGATTATCCCCAAACCACAAGCTCCCAACACCTTGATAAGCTCCTTATCAGGGTGTTTAGATCAATTGTAATCCAAAAATTCCAAAGATGTACCAAAGACTTAGCAAAATATCAAGATTTTGAACTTTACGCAATTTCTTGCACAAAGTTTGAAAACAGGTTTTAAGACTTGGATTTTCTTCAAACATTGAAACACTTTTCATTAAAAATGAAGGAGTATTTACAGAACTTTGAACAAAGGAAAAACTAAGAGCAGGGATTAAAGTTGTGACCCTAATGCCTTTTATAGGCTACATGAGTTCTATGAAAGCTGAAAAAGACATAAACCCTAATGTGTAAGAGTCCCAATGTGCCCTTGTCGAATTTGAACTTGCTTGAACATGTGATGATATCTTAGCAGTTTGTGTGAGTTGTTAAAGGTGGAAATGCATCCAATGGCTCTTGTTGATGCTTAGGATGTAAGCTGCTTATGGATGGTTGGATTCTCTGGAAAGAATTTGGCTTGTAGTAAAAAGGGTGGCAGAGGAATCTCGTCTGGCTTAAAGGGGTGACGTGGCAAGGGTTTAGAGGGTTGGGTTATGATTAAGATGACCTTATTCATAATTCTGGATAATATGGTGGCTTAATTACAAGCAAATTAGGAAAACCTAATTTTCTCAAGAACATGAAGAACATGGTGTTTTGATATGTTTTATGTTTTAAAAACATGTTTAGGCGCGAATTAAACTAATCAGTTGGATTAGTTTACTATAAGCTGAGTGGGATGGTGAGGTGGCCAAAAGATGAGCTCCCATTGGTGGAAAGGGTGAGTGGGGCACGTGTCACCCCCTCACTGGCCTAGGTAACTATTGTGTCTTGGCAAAACACACGCCCTTCCTTTCTTATTTCTTTCACTTTGTGGTTAAATGGTAAAAACTGTTTTTTCTTTGTAATCAGACATTCAGTTTCACACTTTTGCCCAAATACTTTTCCAAAGTATTTTCAGTGGTATTTCTTGCCAATTCATGGTATTTGAAGGGCTGTTTTGGCATTTTCTTCAAACATTATGGTCTTGACTTATGTTGTTGACTTCTTGGAGGACTAATATTGATAAGTCTTGAATTTATGAGGGACCATTTTTGCCAATTCTTCCAAGTGGAGGGCCCTTTTTACAAATTTGACAAACTTTAAGGACCATACTTGTAATTATGAATATACAAGGGTTTAAAGTGTCAATTCTTCAATATTGGAGGACCCTTCTTGTACAATCTTCATTTCTTCAAGGGTTATTCTTGTTTCATTGTGCGGCTTCGTTTCCCGTGTTCGTTTTTGCTTGTTTCTTGTGATATTTTGTCATTTTCTCAATATTCGTACCTAAAATACACATGTAACAAAGACAAGCATATATTTGGCCTTTTTCATAATATTTAATACATTTTAAGCCCGTTTTGGACGATGAGACTATGTATAAAAGCAGTCTTATCAATTTGGTTCTTCGACTTTGTTAAACTTCCGTCTTTGGACTTTTTCTTCGATAAAATATTTAGAATAGGCCTTTGACTTCCGTTATTTTTGCACTCTTGATCTTTTGACTTCGTCTTTTATATTTTTCTTCGATAAAAGCCCGTGAAAGCCCGTGTTTTCTTCTTTTTCCATCTTTTGGTCCTAAAACACAATAGAAACACAAACCACGCATAATTCCGCCTTTTACGACATTAAATACATGCTTTGGTCTTGTTTTTATTATAATTAAATGGTGAAAGGATAATTATTTTCACACTTATTAAATCCCCTACACTTGACCATTGCAAAGCTCTCATGCAATGCATTAGTTACAAAGCAAGATTTACATTCTCCATCATAATTAACCCACCTTGGCCTTTATTAAATACTAGACAATAAGGAAACTTAAAAAGATAAAAAATTACAAAATATTTGAAAGAAGTAAACAAGTAAAGAAATCTATGACTTACTGAAACTAGGATTTTTAATCCTTTTTAATGCAATTAAGTTCGTTTTTCCTCGATTCGACTCGAATTTGATTTCCGGTTTAACGTTTCAACTTAACTTGTTTTTGATAAAATCTCTTTTTGGTATTTTTAAACTAATTTAAATCTATTTAATTAAATGAAAACTATTTTAATTAACTATTTAAACTATTAATTTTGAAAATAAACTTTAACTAATTAAAAATTTAAACTAAATGTAACTAATTAAAAATAAAAGTAAATATTTAAACTAATTTGAAAGTAAATTTGAAATAAAAATATTTGAACTAATTTAAATTTAAAAGTAAATCTATTTTAGATAAGATGAAAACAAATTTAAAATTATAAAAGTAAATAAAAATATTTTTTTTATCTATTGTATTTTTATTAAAGTAAACTGAATTAAAATAGAATAAAACTTTTTATCAAATTTGATTAAACCTAATAATGATATAAACTAATTTAATTGAATAAAAACTGCCAATCCTAGAATCACGCTATATTTATGGAACTGAGTGAGAATATAAACAAAAAGGTTACTAGCACAAGTGGTTGTGACGTTTGGCCCCTGGACAGGAGGTCCAGGGTTCGAATCTAGGCATAAGCCGATTTTTGCAATTATTTTTGAACTTTTTGTTGAACTTTTATTTTGGACAAGCAATCAAAACTGATCAATTGGATCAGTTTCTCAGCAGTTAAATAAGCAAAAAAAATGACAAATAAGCCAAGCTAAACAATGGAATAAGCTGAAAACAAAATAAGCAGTACACAATAAGCCAGTTAAGCAGTGATAAGCTAATAAATCAAATAAGCACAAATTAAAAAAAACTGAAAGGCAATACAGTTCTAAAACAATAGCAATGATTAGAAAAACCTAAAATAAGCTAAAAGTTATTTAAGCAAAACCCATAAACGGAACAGATCTATTAGCAGTAATCAAAAAAAATTATAAGCAGGACCTATAAACTTGACAAACCAAGCAGCTAAATCAGGACTAACACCAAGCAGAATAAATGTCCTAAAACTGAAAAACAAATGATATCAATCGAGAATGAACAAGCATATATGAGACTAAAAACAAATTACAAAAATATCAAAAGCAGATATTTAAATAAGCATAAGCAGGAAGGACCAAATAAGCAAATAGCCAAATTCCTAAATAACCAAAATAAGCTGGAACTGATAATCTAGCTAAACGAAAAATAAGCTAACTCAAATAAATCTGAAAACAAATAAGCTCCTAATCAATAAGCTACTAAAACGACCTAAATAAACTGATAAATCTAATAAAACGAGGCAGATCCAAACAAACTCGAGAACAATAAGCAGATTCAAACATAAATCATATAAAATTAAACTAAATAATAACAATAAAAATTAAATAAGAGATTAGAACCCGATGTCGAAACCGTTGAGACGAAGAAGAGGCGCTGAGCCCCCTTTTAAAACCGAATACGAACACCAAACAAACACCACCTTGAATCGAACCAAAATAACTACCCTAACCTCTCGAACCAAACATCCAATCCGAATAGAACAACTTCTTCAAACAGTAGAAGTATCCAATTGAACCAAAACCAAAGAACAATCACTTTTTTAAACCTCCAGTGGGGAGATTTATCACTTTCCTTTATATTTTTTTTTTCTTTTTTTTTTCTTTTTTTTTATAATAATAATAATATCCAACAATAATAGTAACAATATTTTTTTTATATAAACGGATTAAAGAAACAGCACTGGAAATATAAATGAGACAAGAATTAAGATGAACTTTAATTTATCATTAATTAAATAAGAGATTACAAATACTGTAAAAAGAAACTACAAGATTTAAAAAACCTATCAATCTAATTTTTTACTGAAAAATTAAAATAAAGAAAAGGCATGAATTACATGATAGAGGGGGGGGGGGGGGGGTTATAGGGAACCCCCGAACCTTCTAGGTTATCTTGGTGACCACGGTGAGAGATCTTGGCCGCATATCTTCCTTCTCTTTCTTCTCTTTTGATCAAACGGTGGAGAAAATACCTTGAGTCTCGGATTGCCATGTTGTCCATGATGTTGTGCTTCTTGTTTTTGTTGATTGGTGAGGTGGAATGATATAAGTGGTTGATTAGTGTGTGGTGATTAGTTACAACCAATCAAAACCATTGAATTGGCCACGTGAGATGAGATGGAGGACCACCTTGAGTGGATGCTGCGAAAAATGGGGGGATTTAATCCCAATCCGTGTGAATCACACGAATTGGGTAAAACGCACAATTTTTACTTGTTAATTTTTACTGGATATTGAATTAGGGTTTGTGTGTCTGCATGTTTTTCGGAGAAGATAAAGTGGGAGAGATATATTTTTTACATAGTTTATAACGGAATGAGGGGATGGGGTAAGTTTTTTTAATTTATTTAAGTGTGAGTGGGTGGGGATTACACGTGTGTGAATGGTGAATGGGTTTGTTGACCAAGTTCGGGTGAGGGTGGACTGAACTTTCCAAAGTAAATAAACATTTACTTATCTCGTGTGTATATTGTTGAAATGTTAACTTGGTCATGAAAACTTTTCTTATTTTCATCAAATGGGCTTAAGCCCAAATATAACTTTGCAAGTCCATCCGAATATATTAGTATTGGGCCTGGGCTTTTGACCAAATAATAAATGTTTTCCAATTTTTGGGCTTTTGGGCCCAATATCCACATGTGGGACCCACTTGGCCCGTTTTCTTGATAAATAATGAAATCCGCTAAAGTCGAGCTCGATTCCGATTTTTTTGATCATTTCTTCAAAATTAAGTCGGCTTTGTCGGTTTTCGTGATCTTGGCACACTTTTGGTCTTTTGATCTCGTCTTTGACTTTTTCTTGACTTTTCTTCGACATTTGACCGTGAAATCCCGTGTTTTCTCTTCTTTTTATCATTTGTACCTATTTAACACACAAACCACAAAACCACGCGTAATTCCGACATTTATGATAATAAACATATGATTCGGTCTTGTTTTTCCTTGATTTTAGTGGCAAAAGGATAAGTGTTTACACACTTATTAAATCCCCTACACTTGACCATTGCGATGACCCCATGCAATGCATAGTTTTAAAGCATACGTTACATTTTTCTCATAATCAATCCATCTCGGCCTTTATTACTATTACTACTACTACTATGAAAAGCTAAAAACTTTAAAGGAAACAAAAGTTATAATCATTTATTAACTTGGAAATTATTCGATGGAAGAAACTCCTAAAGAAATCTAAGACTTAGATTAGGGCTTTGGTGTCATGAATATTAATCACCCTCAAGTTTCACGTTCTCCATACCAAGCTCAAAAACGAGATAATTGTTATTACAAGTTAGCACAACTAACACTTACTCATGTGGTTTAGTTAATCACTTAGACCCCCTTATTCCTACGGTGTATCTCTTATATTTTATTTTTGTCTTGAATGATCACGAGGATGCATTTTTGACTTATTTCGATAATTTATTAAGGCCAAAAATAAAGTGGGACGATTTAATCAATAGTTAGCTAAAGGACAAAATCTTTTAAAACTGCTTCTCGAAACCTCAAAAATTTCATATCTTGGCATAACTCGTTTCACGATTTGAGACCTTTCTCGGACCGATATTTGGCTTGTACTTCAAACTTCAAATCTTGAGAGACGATCTTGAAATTATGGTCTTCTCTTCATTTTGGTATACATCTTCATAAGGAGTGAAAGATGCTTCAAACGTTGACCACGACTTCTTCATTTATCCTCTTCTTTATTTAGGATTTTGATATACAACGATCCGCCTCCTTTTCGGACTTGGATCTATTTATCCTCATACCTTGTTAGGGTCTTTTTGGATAGACTTCTCCATGATCTTTAGGGGAGTAATTGCTTCTCGTCGTGTGTCTTGATCCTTCATATTGATTTGGATTAATGATCTTCACATCATCTTAGTATCTTTAGCAAAAAGTGAATCCTCATGCCTTGTGAGGGCCTTTTTGGACTCGGGTATCCTCATGCCTTGTGAGGGCCTTTTTGGATAAGCCAATCTTCGCGTCCCGTTTCGATAAGTTATGCCTTGGCTATGAACTCTAATTAATACCGAGCAACTTTTAAACAATCTTGTGCTAGAAGCTAAGTAACCTTTTAAATCGTACAACCTTATTTATTGCAAATATATTTATTAACAAGTGATGGGAGAAAAAGATCATAACTAACTCACATAAGTTAATGAAAGAATACCGAACTTATAATTAACTCTATCATCTCTTGTTCTCCACAATTTAAAATCTCAAGGAATGAGACACGTGGATGCTTAGCCTAATAAACCAATTAAGGTCCATATGGTTAAGGATACTAGCTAGAGTAAACTTAGATAAGTAAACTCGGGTTGAGTCAAAATATTCACGACAGGCCTAATATATCAAAGATATCTAAATTTGTTAAAACCATTTTATTTATTTATTTATTTTTTAACTTTATTCTTGAAATGGAAATTATTACGATGCGATAATAAAAGGAAAGAAATTAAATAAAAATACTACTAGGCTAAAATAGATCAAAAATTTGAAAAACGTTGAAAAAAAATTTAAATTTTCCGGTTAAATGGGGTCAAATTCATGGAAAAGGCCACTAAAATTCGATAGAAGTCCCCCCTACACTTAATATAAACATTGTCCTCAATGTTTAAGCATGTGGGAGACTAAACTCCCCTACACTTAGGACATTGAGTACGTTGTTTAAAATCAAGCTAAGGAAGGGACAACTAAAGTGATTACATTTATTCGTTTTATTTTTATACAAGTATGAATCACAATAGTTTTGATAGAACCGGGTACACGGGAACACGGGGATCACGGGTCGCGTCAAAAGTACCAAAAGTTGATCATCAAAGCATATGTCCCTGCACACAAACAACCTACTTGGCTCCCCCCCACACTTTTATTGGTGGACAATGGATGAAGGTGAAAAAGGGTGGAAAGGATGGTAAAGGTAAAAATCTAACCTAGTTATACGATGCTTGATTTATTTATCACGAGTCTCTAGCTCGACTCAATTTCCCGAATTAATTCAAGCGAAATGTGGAGAGGGATGGAATCATCTCGTGAGAGATGTCCTCTCCATAGTACAACTTAACCCGTTGTCCATTCACCTTAAAGTTGGGCCCATTTGGTTGGGATAACTCAATGGTGCCATAAGGGAAGACTTGGGCCACGGTGAATGGACCGGACCAACGGCTCTTAAGTTTACCCGAAAAGATTTTCAACCGAGAGTTAAATAATAAAACTTGATCACCAACATGGAACTCTCGGTTTTTAATCTTAGAATCATGAATGAGCTTAGTTTTCTCCTTGTAGATTAATGAATTTTCATAAGCCTCATTCCTAAGTTCATTAAGTTCATTGAGTTGGATTTTCCTATGATCACCGGCTTTGTTTATGTCAAAATTAGCCCATTTCAAGGCCCAATAAGCCTTATGCTCCAACTCAATGGGGAGGTGGCACGCCTTTCCGTACACAAGGCGATAAGGGGTACAACCTATGGGTGTCTTATAAGCGGTACGGAAAGCCCACAAAGCATCATCTAATTTATCGGCCCATGAGGCACGATGCTCTCCCACGGTTCGCTCTAAGATTCTCTTAAGACCACGGTTAGAAACCTCGGCTTGTCCATTAGTTTGAGGATGATACGCGGTGGAAAGTCGGTGATTGACACCATACTTAGCCATGACTCGTGCGAATTGATCATTGCAAAAATGAGTCCCGCGATCACTAATAATAGCACGAGGCACACCGAATCGAGCAAACAATTGTTTCAAGAAGTTAACAACCACCCTCGCATCATTAGTAGGTAAAGCTTTTGCTTCAACCCATTTTGAGACGTAGTCAACGGCTACGAGGATGTACTTGTTTCCCTTCGATGATGGAAACGGCCCCATAAAGTCGATGCCCCATACGTCAAAGATTTCACATTCTTGGATGAAATTTTGAGGCATCTCATCTTTATGTGTGATCTTGCCTTGCCTTTGGCAAGCATCACAATGTTTAACCATTTCATGTGCATCATCATAAATGGAGGGCCAATAGAATCCGGAGTCGAACACTTTTTTAGCGGTGTAATTAGGACCAAAGTGACCACCGGTGGGTCCTTTATGGCAAGCTTCAAGTATTTGTAAAGCCGCCGGTCCATCAACACATCTTCGAATGATTAAGTCCGCACATTGCTTGAAAAGATAAGGGTCGTCCCAATAGTACGTTTTAACGTCCTTGAAGAATTTTTTCTTTTGTTGGGACGTTAACCCTTCGATAAGAACACCACCCGCCAAATAGTTTGCAATGTCCGCAAACCATGGGGTATCATCAAGATTGGAATTAATAGACATTAAGGTCTCAAGGGGAAAGGATTCATTAATCTCTTGATTTGGAGATTCCCCTTGATACGGATCCTCAAGTCTACTAAGGTGATCCGCGGCTAGGTTTTCTGCTCCTTTTTTATCACGAATTTCGATTTTAAATTCTTGTAGGAGCAAAACCCAACGAAGGAGTCTCGGTTTAGCATCTTGCTTGGTCAACAAGTATTTCAAGGCGGAATGGTCGGTGTAAACGATGGTGTTGGAAAGCACAAGATAGGGGCGGAATTTCTCAAAAGCATACACTACAGCTAAAAGCTCTTTTTCGGTAGTGGTATAATGCAATTGAGCCACCGTCATTGTCTTACTAGCATAATGAATGGGTTGGAAATGTTTGTTAACTCGTTGACCTAAAACCGCTCCTATTGCGAAATCACTAGCATCGCACATGAGCTCGAAAGGTAACTCCCAATTTGGAGAGACTAAGACCGGTGCCTTAGTTAATTTACCTTTAAGAAGTTCGAAAGAGTCGAGACATTCTTGAGAGAAGATGAAAGGAGCATCCTTTTCTAAGAGATGAGTCATTGGACGAGCTATTTTCGAGAAATCTTGGATGAAACGTCGATAAAATCCCGCATGGCCTAAAAAACTTATAACTCCTTTGACGGTGGTAGGCGGAGGTAACTTAGCAATGACGTCAACTTTAGCACGGTCGACTTCGATACCGGCTTTGGAAATTTTGTGACCGAGGACGATGCCTTCTTTTACCATGAAATGTCATTTTTCCCAATTAAGAACGAGACGGGTGTCTTCACAGCGTTGGAGCATACGTTCTAAATTAGCAAGGCAAGAAGAGAAAGAATCACCATAGACCGAGAAATCGTCCATAAAGACTTCCATAGTTTCTTCAACCATGTCATGAAATATCGCCATCATACACCTTTGGAAAGTCCCGGGAGCATTGCATAAGCTGAAAGGCATTCTTGTGTAGGCAAATGTTCCATAGGGACAAGTGAATGTGGTTTTCTCTTGGTCTTTTGGATCGATAGGGATTTGAAAATATCCGGAAAAGCCATCTAAGAAACAATAGAAATCATTACCCGCTAAACGCTCGAGCATTTGATCCATGAAAGGAAGAGGGAAATGATCCTTACGAGTGGCATCATTGAGCTTACGATAATCGATGCAAACTCTCCAACCCGTTACGAGCCGAGTAGGAATCAACTCGTTGTTTTCGTTGGGAACAACGGTGATTCCGCCTTTCTTAGGCACACAATGGACGGGACTAACCCATGGCGAATCCGAGATAGGGTAAATCATTCCGGCATCGAGAAGTTTGATAACTTCTTTCTTAATGACTTCATGAATTTTTGGATTAACCCTTCTTTGATTTTGGATTGCGGGTTTAAAGTCATCTTCCATGAGAATTTTATGAGTACAAAAATTAGGATCAATTCCGCGAATGTCGGAGATTTTCCAAGCAATTGCTTTCTTATGATTCTTAAGCACATCTATAAGTCGGGATTTTTCATCTTCTTTTAAGTCCTTAGCAATAATGACGGGCAACTTATTATCCTCCTCTAAGAAAACGTACTCTAGATGAGACGGCAAATCTTTAAGCTCTAAATCCGGCGGATTGTCAATGGAAGGCTTGGTCAAAGTAGGATCATCGTTTGTAACTTCTTTAGGAGTGGGTGGAGAAATATTGTCCTCATTGAGAAGTCTCTCAATAGTACGAATGTCTTCATCCCAATTGGTGGGAGAATTATCATAGTTAATCTCGAGAGGACCCAAGCTAGCTTCAAACTCATCTAAATCACTTTCTCCAAATGGAGTCAATGAAGGAGCAATAGAAGCTACGGTCTCAACATGAGGTAAAGGAGAAATCCCGCTCTTACAAGCCTCATGAAAATGTTCTTCACATGCTTCGTCGAGCACATCGATGAAATTCACAGATTCGGGCTCATCGGGAAGTTTGGAAAGTTTACCCATGTTAAAGACGATTTTGTCATCCCCGACCCTCATGATAAGTTCACCCGCGGCTACATCGATTAATGTACGCACGATTCTCAAGAAAGGTCGTCCCACAATTAAGGGAACACGGGGATCCATTTCATAGTCGACGACGACGAAATCGGCGGGGAAATTGAATTTGTCGACTCCTACGAAAACATCCTCGGCTATCCCCACCGGATAAGCAACCGTACTGTTAGCTAACTCCAATGTCATACGAGTGGGGACTAGCTCGGGTAAAGATAATTGTTTCCACACGGACAATGGCATAAGATTGATACTCGCTCCGAGATCCGCCAAGGCCATACAATTCTCAACACCCGGAAAATTACAAGGAATAAGGAATCGACCGGGATCTCCTAACTTAACCGGTAATTTTCTCAAAAGAACCTCGGAACAATTCTCATTCAATTGGGTATTGGCAATATAAAGCAACTTTTCCTTATCACTTAAAAGATCATTAAACATCTTAGCGTACTTAGGCATGTGAGCGAGCGCCTCGGCAAAGGTGATACTAAAATTCAATTGTTTGAACATTTTTAGGAAGTTCGAAACTTGAATATCATCCTTATTCTTCAATTTCTCTTTCCGCAACCTTGAGGGATAAGGTATATTGGGTTGATATGAAGGCTTTGGAGTGGATTGCTCACTCACATCCTTTGGAGGAGGAGGAGGAGTAAAAATAGAAGGTGAAGGAACCGGTTTTGGAACCGAAGGTGGGGTAAAAAATTTGGGTATCGGTGGAACATAAGGTGTAGACGAATGCATAACGGGAGGTATGTCACAAGTGGAAGAAGAAGGAGGTTGTGTCGAAGAAGAAGGAATCTCGGGTCCTTGGGAAGGTTCTACGGTGGTCTTACCGCTCCTAGTAGTGATAGCATTAACATTAGCCCTAGGATTGGTCACGGTGTTTGAGGGAAGGGTACCTTGGGGACGAAAGGTTTGAATAATAGTCAAAAACTTCATATCGGTCGATTCTTGCATCTCTCTCATCATTCGTTCATGGTCGGATAATTTTTGTAAAACCAAGTCCATTTGAGGATTATGCATGTTCATTTGATTATAACCTTGATTAGGAAAACCTTGGTTTTGATATTGATTAGAACCTTGATTAAATCCTTGATTTTGGAAACTTTGGTTATTATATCCTTGATTATTTAACCCTTGGTTTTGCCCTTGAAAATTCCCTTGATTTTGATTAAAACCCCGTTGATTAGTATTTCCTTGAAAATTACCCCGTTGAGGACCTTGGTTCCTATTTTGGGCGGGTGGGGGTGGTCTTTGTGGTACTACAAAACCCGGGGAAGCCAAATAGTTATTAGAGTTGTAAGACAAATGGTTAACATCAACATTTGGTTTGAATTGAACCCGATCAATTTCATTGTTATTATAAGCATAAACTTCTTGTTGATCATTGTAAACCTTGTCACAATTATAGTACGAATGTGGTCCACCACAAGTTTCACACGTCTCACTTTTTTCTTTCACGACATGCACATGTGTGGTGAGGGCGTCGGGTTTTAAAGCGAGTGTCTCAACAAGCGAAGTAAGTTTATTAATTCGATAATTCACCTCAATATTACTCGTACTAGCACTTGCCATATTAGCCCTAACACTTTTGGTTTGCACTTTTGCCTTGTTCTCAATAATGGCCCAAGCCTCGTTCATTGTTTTCACAAGAATATTGCCCCCCGCGGCACTATTAAGTGAGTCTTGGTCGTTTAGAGTTAAACCATTATAAAACGTGTTGATTTGATGAACTTTAGTAAAACCGTGTTGTGGACATTTTCTCAAAAGATCTTTAAAACGATCCCAAGCCTCACTAAACGTTTCCCCATATTTTTGCTCAAAGTTGATTATTTCATTCCTTAAGGAAGTGGTCCGTGATGGTGGGAAAAAGTAGTTAATGAACTTGGTCTCTAAGTCGATCCATGTGGTAATACTTTGGGGTGGTTCCTTATCAAGCCAAATCCGGGCTTGTCCCTCGAGGGAAAAAGGAAAAAGTTGGAGGCGAACGGCTCTTGGGGCACCCCATTGTATTTGACGGTATTAGCTAATTGGATGAAACGTTTGATATGAGCGTGTGGGTCATCATTAGTACGGCCTAAAAATGGTGTAGCGGAAACCATTTGAATAAAACCCGATTTAAGTTCGAAATGATTAGCTCCAATATTTGGCACCACAATCGCGTCATCGTTTCCTTCAACGTGAGATTGTAGAATCTCAATCATTGGTCGATTATCCGTTGCCATCGTATTGTCGAAAGCTCGATTCTCGGGATCGGCTTTGATGACGGTCTTTTTGTTTTTCTTCTTCTTCTTTTTAGAAGAATTAGAAGTATTTGGTACACCAATCGGTATGTATGTATGCGCGCGAGTGCGCATACAATTAAAACTTTGGAATGAGGTAGGTGACCTCGGTCGACTTTGAGAGGAAAAGGATTTTTCCTCTCGATGAGCAATATGAAAAATCTACAAAAATATATACGTAAATACTACTTGAGTTGGCAAACCAATAATCGGTCGTCCCTCTCAATATACGCACAAGCAAGCGGGGAAACGAGGTGGCACAAAGCACTTAAAAACCTTTTTCCTTAGACGGCCTTTTATAGCGCGTCGCCTTATACCCACCTTATAGTTTGTATATGTCGAGTTCAAACCTCTTACTAGTATTTATCTATTTTGCCCTTTTTTTCTCGTTATGGATTCAAATACAATAGTTAGGTGATGAAATCCCAACTAAGGCCTTATTTGAAAAGTAGGTAATTTTATTGTGCTACGTAATATAATATAATAAAATGAAAAATCTTTTTGTATTTTTTAGAAAAATATATATTCACAAGAAAAATCGAAAGAAATCGAAATAAAAATTAACACTAATACGTAATATTTTTGGTGTAATACTTTTAGGAGAAAGTATTACTTTTGGATTTTTTTAATTTTTTTTGGTGCAATTCTTAGGAAAGAAATTGCTTTTGTGATTTTTTTAATTTTTTTGTATTTTTAAGTTTTTGATTTTTTTGTGTTTTTGATATTGTTAACAAGAAACGTAACGTTCAAAAAGAACGGATCCCAAAATCCTAACGTCTATACGAAAAATCGTCAATCGTACGAGCGAAGCGGCAGCAGCGCCAATTTGAAACTAGGATTTTTAATCCTTTTTAATGCAATTAAGTTCGTTTTTCCTCGATTCGGCTCGAATTTGATTTCCGGTTTAACGTTTTAACTTAACTTGTTTTTGGTAAAATCTCTTTTTGGTATTTTTAAACTAATTTAAATCTATTTAATTAAATGAGAACTATTTTAATTAACTATTTAAACTATTAATTTTGAAAATAAACTTTAACTAATTAAAAATTTAAACTAAATGTAACTAATTAAAAATAAAAGTAAATATTTAAACTAATTTGAAAGTAAATTTGAAATAAAAATATTTGAACTAATTTAAATTTAAAAGTAAATCTATTTTAGATAAGATGAAAACAAACTTAAAATTATAAAAGTAACTAAAAATATTTATTTTTATCTATTGTATTTTTATTAAAGTAAACTGAATTAAAATAGAATAAAACTTTTTATCAAATTTGATTAAACCTAATAATGATATAAACTAATTTAATTGAATAAAAACTGCCAATCCTAGAATCACGCTATATTAATGGAACTGAGTGAGAATATAAACAAAAAGGTTACTAGCACAAGTGGTTGTGACGTTTGGCCCCTGGAAAGGAGGTCCAGGGTTCGAATCTAGGCAGAAGCCGATTTTTGCAATTATTTTTGAACTTTTTGCTGAACTTTTATTTTGGACAAGCAATCAAAACTAATCAATTGGATCAGTGTCTCAGCAGTTAAATAAGCAAAAAAAACGACAAATAAGCCAAGCTAAACAATGGAATAAGCTGAAAACAAAATAAGCAGTACACAATAAGCCAGTTAAGCAGTGATAAGCTAATAAATCAAATAAGCACAAATTAAAAAAAACTGAAAGGCAATACAGTTCTAAAACAATAGCAATGATTAGAAAAACCTAAAATAAGCTAAAAGCTATTTAAGCAAAACCCATAAACGGAACAGATCTATTAGCAGTAATAAAAAAATTATAAGCAGGACCTATAAACTTGACAAACCAAGCAGGTAAATCAGGACTAACACCAAGCAGAATAAACGTCCTAAAACTGAAAAACAAATGATATCAATCGAGAATGAACAAGCATATATGAGACTAAAAACAAATTACCAAAATATCAAAAGCAGATATTTAAATAAGCATAAGCAGGAAGGACCAAATAAGCAAATAGCCAAATTCCTAAATAACCAAAATAAGCTGGAACTGATAATCTAGCTAAACGAAAAATAAGCTAACTCAAATAAATCTGAAAACAAATAAGCTCCTAATCAATAAGCTACTAAAACGACCTAAATAAACTGATAAATCTAATAAAACGAGGCAGATCCAAACAAACTCGAGAACAATAAGCAGATTCAAACATAAATCATATAAAATTAAACTAAATAATAACAATAAAAATTAAATAAGAGATTAGAACCCGCTGTCGAAACCGTTGAGACGAAGGAGAGGCGTTGAGCCCCCTTTTAAAACCGAAAACGAACACCAAACAAACACCACCTTGAATCGAACCAAAATAACTACCCTAACCTCTCGAACCAAACATCCAATCCGAATTGAACAACTTCTTCAAACAGTAGCAGTATCCAATTGAACCAAAACCAAAGAACAATCACTTTTTTAAACCTCCAGTGGGGAGATTTATCACTTTCCTTTATATTTTTTTTTCTTTTTTTGTTCTTTTTTTTTTATAATAATAATAATATCCAACAATAACAGTAACAATATTTTTTTTATATAAACGGATTAAAGAAACAGCACTGGAAATATAAATGAGACAAGAATTAAGATGAACTTTAATTTTTCATTAATTAAATAAGAGATTACAAATACTGGAAAAAGAAACTACAAGTTTTGAAAAACCTATCAATCTAATTTTTTACTGAAAAATTATAATAAAGAAAAGGCATGAATTACATGATAGAGGGGGGGGGGGGGGTTTATAGGGAACCCCCGAACCTTCTAGGTTATCTTGGTGACCACGGTGAGAGATCTTGGCCGCATATCTTCCTTCTCTTTCTTCTCTTTTGATCAAACAGTGGAGAAAATACCTTGAGTCTCGGATTGCCATGCTGTCCATGATGTTGTGCTTCTTGTTTTTGTTGATTGGTGAGGTGGAATGATATAAGTGGTTGATTAGTGTATGGTGATTAGTCACAACCAAACAAAACCATTGAATTGGCCACGTGAGATGAGATGGAGGACCACCTTGAGTGGATGCTACGAAAATTGGGGGGATTTAATCCCAATCCGTGTGAATCACACGAATTGGGTAAAACCCCCAATTTTTACTTGTTAATTTTTACTGGATATTGAATTAGGGTTTGTGTGTCTGCATGTTTTTCGGAGAAGATGAAGTGGGAGAGAGATATTTTTTACATAGTTTGTAACGGAATGAGGGGATGGGGTAAGTTTTTTTTTATTTATTTAAGTGTGAGTGGGTGGGGATTACACGTGTGTGAATGGTGAATGGGTTTGTTGACCAAGTTCGGTGAGGGTGGACTGACCTTTCCAAAGTAAATAAATATTTACTTATCTCGTGTGTATATAGTTGAAAGGTTGACTTGGTCATGAAAACTTTTCTTATTTTCATCAAATGGGCTTAAGCCCAATTATAACTTTGCAAGTCCATCCGAATATATTAGTATTGGGCCTGGGCTTTTGACCAAATAATAAATGTTTTCCAATTTTTGGGGTTTTGAGCCCAATATCCACATGTGGGACCCACTTGGCCCGTTTTCTTGATAAATAATGAAATCCGCTAAAGTCGAGCTCGATTCCGATTTTCTTGATCATTTCTTCAAAATTAAGTCGGCTTTGTCGGTTTTCTTGATCTTGGCACACTTTTGGTCTTTTGATCTCGTCTTTGACTTTTTCTTGACTTTTCTTCGACATATGACCGTGAAATCCCGTGTTTTCTCTTCTTTTTATCATTTGTACCTATTTAACACACAAAACACAAAACCACGCGTAATTCCGACATTTAGGATAATAAACACATGATTCGGTCTTGTTTTTCCTTGATTTTAGTGGCAAAAGGATAAGTGTTTACACACTTATTACTTACATTAGGGCTTTTGGTGTCATGAATGTTTATCACCCTCAAGTTTCACGTTCCTCATGCCAAGCTTAAAAACGAAATCATTGTTATTATAAGTTAGTAAAGTTAACACTTACTCATGTGGCTCAATTATTCACTTAGACTCGCTTATTCCTAGGTGTATCTCTTATATTTTATTGTTGTCTTGACTTATTTAGATAATTTATTTAGGTCGAAAATAAAGTAGGACGATTTAATCAATAGTTAGCTAAAGGACAAAATCTTTTAAAACTGCTTCTCGAAACCTCATAATGTTCATATCTTGGCATAACTCGTTTCACGATTTGAGACCTTTCTTGGATCGATATTTGGCATTGACTTCATACTTCGAATCTCGAGAGATGATCTTGAAATAATGGTCTTCTCTTCATAATATGAATTTCTTCACTTGAAGTTTTTGAGAGATTCTTCATACTTGGACCACGACTTCTTCATTTTTCTCCAATATTTATTTGGGATTTTGATATACAAAGATCCGCCTCCTTTTAGGACTTGGATCTATTTATCCTCATTCCTTGTTAGGGTCTTTTCGGATAGACTTCTCCATGATCTTTAGGGGAGTTTTTGCTTTTCGTCGTGTGTCTCGATCCTTCATATTGATTTTTGATAAATGATTATTCACATCACTTTGGATCTTTAGCAACAAAATGTAGCCCTCATGCCTTGTTCGGGCCTTTTTGGACTCGCCAATCTTCGCATTCCGCTTCAATAAGTTATGCCTTGGCTATGAACTCTAATTAATCCCGAGCAACTTTTAAACGATCTTGTGCTAGAAGCTAAGTAAATTTTCAAATCGTACAACCTTACTTATTGCATTAATTTATTAACAAGCGATGGGAGAAAAAGCTCATAATTAACTCACATAAATTCATGAAAGAATACCAAACTTATAATTGACTCTATCATATCTCGTTCTCCACAATATAAAATCTCAAGGAATGAGACTCGTGGATGCTTAGTCTATTAAATCAATGTTTTGGGTTTTCAAGTCATTTATAGGATCTTGCAATTTCTTAGACTTTTTCAGGTTTAGAATTTGCATTTTAAAGTTCCCTTGATAAACGACTTTTTAGGATCAATTATAGGAACTTGCGAAAAGTTCTTGTTCTTAAACGCGTATGAGTTAAGACTTTCGCATTTTAAAGTTCCCTATATAAAAGTCGATCAAAACTTGATTTGAACACGTTAAGGATACTAGCTAAAGTAAACTCAAATAAGTAAACTCGGGTTGAGTCAAAAAATTCATGACGGGCCTAATATATCAAAGACATCTACACTTGTGACAATCCGTCAAATTATGGTCAATATTTTATTCTCAATATTTATTTGAAAATATTATTTTATGAACTCACTTATTTTTGGGAAGAAATTTGGATTTATGTCTTGAAGTAGCATCAACTACGTCTAAACCGGAGGATTCAACGTTACGTGCTTACGTTTACATACACCGTCTTTGGTGACAGTCCGACATTTCAGAAAATAAATTTATCCGTGAATATTATTTTGGAGTTTTAAATTTGTGTTGGTTCATATACTCACAAATTTACGAAAAGAGATTAGGACTTACGATTTTATTTTAACGTCCTTTACGACTAAACCGAAAACCCTAGGATTACGTATTTACGTTTTCGAACTCCGTTTTTGATGAGACAATTTTTATTGGATTCGTTTTGTGACGTTGATTCATAATTTATAAAAACGTTCTTCGTAAAACGACCCGAGGGCACGCAAATCTAGGAAACTAGAATCGAGGAGTACCCGTATTTAAATAGGGATGAGACAAGATAAATCTTGCCCCACCCCCACTCTTGGACGGCAAGAGTAAGCAACACAACACCTTAGGTGTCAAGTTGCAAGCATAAAACTTACACTTGTCTAATTAGCTTACTTTGTAAGCTTCCACTACATCAAAACAAGCTACCAAAACCACTCACTCTCATTTCACACATGCAAAACTTCACCATTTCCTCTCACACTCTCTCAATGTGCCGTCCCCTTCTACCCTCACTTGATCAATTTCAACCACAAAATCATGTGTTATTTACACATATATTGAAGCCCTCTTGAAGCTCTCTTGAATGGTGGTGATTATAACATCCATGGAGGAGTTTTCATGGTGTCTTAGGGCTGATTTACCACAAGGAGTACATGAAGCATGGTGGTCTTGAAGATGGTCATGGTTATCCACAAATTTCTCCATCAAAATCCATGTTTTCATCACAACCTACATCAACTTGGTGGTATAAAGATTGCCCTCCTCATCTTTTTGTTATTTTGATTATGTAAACATGTATTTTATTTCCTATTGTATATGTATATGATGATTATATGATGATAAAAATGTTATGTGGGGATTTGGTGTTGATAAACATGATTAAAAAGGTGAAAAACTATAAAGAACAAGGCTAAAATCTTGCTTAAAAGTGATGGCTGTATAAAACAGTAAAGAAACAGGTTATGGACTGATAAAATGATGAAGTAGAATCGATTTACAGTAAGCTATATGTCTTGTACACATGTGAGAGTTGTTCATGCAATGGAATCATTGTAATGAGTGAGATATGATCAAAACAAGTTTAAGGTACAAATCTGAGTTCACTGTTTTGGACGATTTTTAGAAACTACTTAGAAGATGATTCAACAGTAGCTATAGGAGAGTTAAATGTAGCACATATCATGTAGTTTATGTGATAAAAATTAGAGCTTCTATCTCCATATAGAACTCTAGATATGGCAGTTTTGGTGAAAGTGAAGATAAAAATCAGATTTTTGAAATTAAAGAATAATACTATTATATAAGCACTCAAAATTTAATAGTATAAAATATAAATTAAAACCCAATAGCTTATGGATTCTATTTATATAAATATGTAAAAGGTGAAATAAGTGTATAAATTATAAAAATGATAGTGGAATAACACTTATAAGTTATAAAACTATAAACACGATTTTTACGACTTTTTCGGCTATTACTGAAAAATTAACGTTTTTGTTAAATAAAACTTAGACGGTTGGACCCGTCTAATGTAAACTTTTATAAACCTCATATACTGATGTATAAACATATATAACAAGTAAAAACCGATAAAAACCCGAACTATATAACATACGGACATTAAGGGACTGAATTAACGTTATTGGACTAATAGAACAACAAAATGGACTAAAACACTTATAAATTTATTTATTGGACTTAACCCATTTAGGCCCAACATGGAAAGTATAGATACTGATAATATAAGTATGAAATGGACTAATACAAGTTAATGAACTTATAATAGGCTTATTGGACCTAAAACACGTAAATAGGTAAAACTAGTAAACTAGCGAGAAGTTACCAATACGTAAACACTAAAATGAGTAAACAAGAATATGTAAACCCACTTGATCATCATATATATACAATCATCATATGTATACATAATTGTAATTTTTATAAAGTCATTGGACATGAGTCTAAGACGAGTATTATTTGTCTAGGTTTCCGTGATTGAAGCACATACCGTACGTCCAAATTGCCGATAGCCCGCCTTCCCACATCAACGTGAGTTCATAGCCTCGCACTCTTTTAAATGTTTTTATAAATGTTTTATAAACCCGCGAGGGAGATAACATGTTAGTTTTTATAAAATAGGACACCATTTGTCCCGATTGTTTGTTTATTGATTTGGACCCGAATGAATGAATGACCCGATTGTATGACCCGATAAATGATTAAAGGACCCGATAGATGAAATTAAATGGATTATTAAAGTTAGGTTATGTCACTAAAAGTCCCATTAGCATGAATTGTGAACTACCGGGATTTGGTAGACGCTTATGCATATAATAGTACTATTTGGGGACGATCACCCCAGTTCGCGCCTTGACGGTTGATCCCCGTCGTGCCACATTGATTGGTAAGCGAATTTATGTATGAGAAGATTTCCATAGCGTGACCTTTGTGACGACACGCTACTTTAGATGGGCAAATTGAGTATCGGTTTAGCTACCCGTTGTTGGTTTAGTAAGGTAACAATGTCATGCGGCTTATAATAATCCAAACTAACGAAATACTACTAGACGCTCCGAATTACGATGTATTGCCTGACTAGCAATACAGGGTCATACTATTGATATTATGTTTGTGTTTTGGTTTTCATAACCATATTCATATAACGGTTTTTATTTTCATACAACGTCTTAAGACGTATTGTATGATGTTTTTACGACATTGGCTCGTATACTGATTTTTAAGGAAAATGCCTATATTATGATTTTGATGAAGATTTGTATAAAATGACTTTGGCTATTTTATGGCCTATTAAAATGATTTGTACAAAATGATTTTCAGTAATAATCTTATACTGATATTATATTGATATATTATATTAAACTCTATGAATTCACTCGGCGTTATCGCTGACCCTTTTCTTTTAACATGTTTTATCTCAGGTACTTGAAGGTAATTCTCGGGAAGACGACAAGAATTCATGGCCCGCACTTAAACAATATTTTCCATTCAAATACTTTGTAAAACTTTGTATGAAATAATATGACTTGGGACCTATGTAAATTTGATATTTATGAATGGAAATGCTTTATTAATAAACGACGTGATTTTGCTGCGTTGTCTATGATGTGAGTAATGTGCTATCCCGTAACACCAACGAGTCTTCCGCTGTATTGAGTTGTATAAATTTGGGGGTGTTACAGTTTGGTACCAGAGCTCTCGTTATAGAGAACGAAAGATTTTTAAAACTAAGGTTTTGAATAAAACATTTCAAAATCTTTTAACTATAAACATTTTTCTAAAAATGTCTAAAAATCTTTTGACTATAACGGTGCCGAAGAATTCCCGAGTTACCGACAAGGCCAGACTGAGAAGTGTTATTTTAATATATATATAACTTGGATTATATATATATGATGTAATTTTATTACATGTTTGTTTGATGATTATTTTGATATTTATACGAGGTATTTATACGACGTAGATTGTCACAAGTAACCCTAAATCCCCTAGTAAATTAATCGAAGCTATTCTCGTAGGAATTCTAGCTATCCTAGATCTAAACCAAGTTGTGGATATTTATGATCCCAACAAATGGTTGATATTCGTAGAAATGTAGATATTAGTTGATTGTGATCTTGAAAAAGAATTGTCGAGATTAAATCTGATATCGATGTCATGACGATCTTTCCTTATAAGAGTGGAGTTTGACAAAACGTTACCACCTAGAAAGATGTCATCTAATTCGTTGTCACCCAATTCTTAAATTTGAAATCGAAAGGGTGAATGTTGCGCTTGAGGCTGTAATTGGAACCATTACCCAAAAGCCTCATGCCACAAATACCTTTCCGAGAAGTCTAATTGAATGTGTGAGTCATTTAATACTAGTGACTCATTTGATAATTGTTGTTGTAAGAGCTATAGGATTGGAAATTAAGTGTTGTTTATATTGAGATTTTATTGCCCTATTAAGGTCTAAAAATAAGATTGAAAGTATTGGAGAATGAGGTAGAATATCGCATTGAGTATAAATTGGTTGGAACTTGAATAAAGTAAAATTTAACCCGTATGGAATATGAGATTGATAAGAGGGAGTTGTTAAGTTCTGTGATTGAACTATAAGAATTTAATTGATTGTAGGTTTGTGTTAAGTGTTGTTCCTAAGCCATTGTCCACTAATGAGGATGCCCAGTGTCCAATAAATAAATTGAAGAAATCTTCTTCTGAATTGGGAACGATGGATCTTCCGGGACAGGCAGGACACCTAATGACTCTTGTAGATTAGTATTCATTGTGGTATCTTTTAAAAATCCCTAATTTAACTGAGATATCAGTTGGTAGGATGAGTTTTGAGAATTGTATGACATAGTGACACGTAATGTGTTACGGTACAATTTGACTTGTTTGTGATTAATGAAAAAGACTACCTTTGATTGCTAAATCCTACAGGTATCGATGTTATCTATCTTTTATTACTTCATCCTAATGTTCGCATTAGTGATGCAACCATTGAACAAGTACTCATCTCGATTTGAGTTACGTTGTGAATTGTTCTTTTTGAGCGTCATCGAGATCATGAACCTCATGATTAACCGGCTAAGATCATTTCCTATCATATTGTAGTTAGTTCTTGGTGAACAACTCTTCATCACTCTTTTGCAGATCACACATTGTTTTTATAAAGTTAAAATGGTATCCTTTGAGAAAATTTAATTTTCATCACAATAAGGATTATTCAAAGTGAGAATTATAACTGATTGATATCAAAATGAAGTTGTTTATGAAAAGCTTTGGAAACTTAATTATTTCCATAACAAAGAAAATATTTGTAAATATATTTTTTATTCTTATTTAAGAATTAAGCATGAAAATGTTTTTATTATAAACATGATAATAAAATTTTGACGAATTGAGTATTGCATCGTTAATCTTGAAATTGTATATAGTTGCGCGCCTACATACAATTTGGAATGGACCATGCAAGACTGACTAGTAGTCACCATAAAACTAATGAATAAACACTATAGTTTCTTTGAAGATTGTGAAAGATTAAATTTTATGAGATCTGCAAGAAGTGAAAAATAAGGACATAGTGTTAGGGACACCTACATATGTGCCTGTAGCATCTATTCTTCTGTGTCGAATTTACTCATCTGAGGAAATTGTCTTATTTGACAATTGACAATTCTTTCTTGTCCAATTCTCCCGTAGTGAGATTCTTAGGAAAAGTATCTGATTACTGAGTGTTGATACCCGACTGGATGTATCGACGTTCCTATCATTTCTTATGATTTGATTTCATTTGAATGACCTGGGTAACGATCCGAGGAGCTTTCGAATGCGTACTCAAATTATGAAAACATGGGATATATTCATATTCGTTAAATGTTTTCGTCTGTATCTGATTTGAAATTCTCTCGCATAGATTATGCGTTGACCTTACTCTTTAGATGGTAATTGTGTCTCCATATATCCTTGAATTTGTGAAGGATTACGAGTTATTATTAGTCTTTTGAGAAGTTCACATCTTATCGACGGCAATAAAAGCTAGAAAGTTGATAGTGCCAGTAGAATGGATTGATTGATTATGACATGACGACATTGTCTTAATTGATCGGAACTCGAATTGAATTCCCCTAAATGATAAGATGTTGATTATGAAAAGTGATATAAATAATTCTTGATGGATAACCATATCCTGCATTTAGACTTGAAATTATACCATGAATGGTTATGAATTAGTCATAGATATTATAATCTAGAAAGAACCAAATATGAATGCACTAAAAGATGTTTATGTTATCTGAAACTTTAGGAGGTATTTGTTGATGAATTACCTAGACTTTCGCCATTAAGGAAAGTTGAATTTGGCATTGATTATATTTCTGGTGTTGCACTTGTGGCTTGTGCACTTTACGTCAGCATCATCTGAATCTAAGGAATTACCGTACAACTGAGAGAGTTGTCGGAGAAATATTTCATTATACCAAGCCTGTCATCATGAAGAGCTATGGTGATATCATTCCTTAAATTTATAGATTACTGTGACTGAGTAAATTGACAATCGAAAACGATATCCATAACTCGAAATGGAAGATTTGTTCGATCATTTACAAGGTTCTAGTGTATGTTTTAAAGATTTGATCCACGGCATGGTTATCATCAACTTCGCATCTGCGGAAAAGATTATGTATTCCAATCACTACATCCGGCACTTGTAATGAACATTATGAGTTTCACGTGGTGACGTTTGGATTGACTAATGCACATGTAACATTCATAAATTTGGTGAATCACGTGTGTAGGCTGTAATTTAATAAATTCATGCTCGTGATCATTAAGGACTATATGTTTGTTTATAAGAATAAGAATGAGTTAATAATTATTTATAGATTGCCCTGAATTGACCGAACAATAAAAACCTGTATCTTAAATATTTAACATATGATTAAAGAATTAATCCTTTACATGATTTAACCGTGTGATTAATAGATAATGGAATATAAATCGACTCTTTAAAATTTAGAAGTCATTTAAGACTTTGAGTTATATTAAAAATAAAGTGAAAATATATTTTGACAAATGTTTTAACAAAGGATTTTAAGGGATTATTCCCTTATACACAAACCATTTAACTAAACTTCTGTTTAGGGGTAAATGTTTGTGTATACTTCTAGACAACCTAAGAAGGAATGAGGAAACCATTTAAACCATGACTTAAAATTTGAAACGACACTTTTTGCTTTTCAAACTAAGAAAACTTCTACCAAAGAATAAACGAAGGTTTTTCGAACATTTACGGATCTTACTAATTATTTTCGATAAATCAACAAAAAGTTTGTTAATTAAATTCAAATTTATTTTGAACATTTTTATATAATTGGACAAACTGAGAAAATTTAAAATGTTTACGCTTGCGTTTCATAATATTAAATATTTATTAATTAATTACTTGTAATAAATATCGTCGCTTTAAAATGTCGGATTGAGCAAAACTGATAAAAACGATAGCTGAAACGAAACTGAAACTTAGAAAATATGAAGAAAAGGGAACGTAATTACTGACGCATAATATAGAAAGAATATCTGAGTGAATTGTGGACATGATAATTACGTCATCATGAGAAGTGAATATAGATACTGACGCATTATGTAGAAAAGATGAAGAACCAGTTAGGACATGTTCCTTAATAATGAAGGTGCAAAATAAATTGCCGAACGATATAAAAATAAACGATGTTTGTAAAAAAGATAATATAAATAGTGAAAGGTTTCACGGCTAGTGTGAACAATTAAAGTTGAGAAGCCGATAGCGTTAAATGTTTTAAAGGCCACTTGTGGTTGCCTAAATATGGAGATTGTGAGATATAGTTATGTTGGAATTTGTAAGTATAAGTATTCTATTTATGTCATTTATGACTAAAAGTATCTTTGTCTGAAGAAGTTGTACTGATGGCAATTATGAAGGCAGACATCGCCTCATACATTAGTAAACGTCTACCTATTGCAAAGGTTATCATCTGAATTTGAATCGATTTAGGTCATCGTCGACAGACTGACCAAATCTGCTAATATCATTCCCGTTAATGATAAATGCAAAAGAGTTATGTAAACATAGTGTGCCTGTATCGAACATCTTTATCAAGATCCTCGCTTCGCATCAAATTTCTAGAGATTTGCTCAGAAATCATTGAGAACGAACCTTGATGAGAGTACTATATACCACCCCAAATCGAAGGGATGAGGTAAAGTAACGATACAAAGTAATATAAGTGCTGTTTTATGTTTGAATGATAGACCTTTGGTAATAGACCGTATAATCGTTTTCCTTTGGAGAGATTATCATTGATAATTATCATATTAGGATCGAGATCTAATCTTGTTAGGATCTATATTAGAGCATCTGTAAGCAGGAGTTGAGATGAAGACACCCGACATACACCCATTGTGAGTTGGACATGTCTTTTAGGTTTAAGGTTTCCTATGATGGCGAACCCAACCTTTCAGAATATTCGACCCGCGAGATCTGAAATGATTGTTGAAATTAGGATCTGATTATTGACAGCCGGTAGTGGGCAAGAGGTTATGTGAATGTGAAATGTAGATCTTGAAGTGCCAAATGGGTAGCGAAGTTATGCCACAATTTTTAACCTTGGAAAAATGAATTCATGATCTGACAAATCATGGGATATAAGTTCCCGTTGTATGGGACCATTGAGATGATATAAAAGATTGGTTTGAAAGGCATATAAGCTGGATCTACCCTAGGACTTCAAAGACTGCGTGAATTATGTTTCGTATATCAAAATTGATGGAATATCTATCAAGTGAGAATCTGATTATTCTTAGTAGAGCTTAGATCGGCGAAAATTTACATTCATAAAAAACCCGTGAACATCATGGATAGAGAAAATAAGTCAACATTAAGCCTGATCTTATTCCCGTAGTTATATTTGATGAAACTCGCGTATTATAATGAATTGCACTTGTGAGAAAGGACCGAATGTGGAGGAAATACCCACATGGCTTTAACTCTATAAGAAGCAAGTAGTAAGGTAAGATGATCTTTGAGGACAAAGATCCTGTTTTGGGGTAAATGCTGTGACAATCCGTCAAATTATGGTCAATATTTTATTCTCAATATTTATTTGAAAATATTATTTTATGAACTCACTTATTTTTGGGAAGAAATTTGGATTTATGTCTTGAAGTAGCATCGACTACGTCTAAACCGGAGGATTCAACGTTACGTGCTTACGTTTACATACACCGTCTTTGGTGACAGTCCGACATTTCAGAAAATAAATTTATCCGTGAATATTATTTTGGAATTTTAAATTTGTGTTGGTTCATATACTCACAAATTTACGAAAAGAGACTAGGACTTACGATTTTATTTTAACGTCCTTTACGACTAAACCGGAAACCCTAGGATTACGTATTTACGTTTTCGAACTCCGTTTTTGATGAGACAATTTTTATTGGATTCGTTTTGTGACGTTGATTCATAATTTATAAAAACGTTCTTCGTAAAACGGACCGAGGGCACGCAAATCGAGGAAACAAGAATCGAGGAGTACCCGTATTTAAATAGGGATGAGACAAGATAAATCTTGCCCCACCCCCACTCTTGGACGGCAAGAGTAAGCAACACAACACCTTAGGTGTCAAGTTGCAAGCATAAAACTTACACTTGTCTAATTAGCTTACTTTGTAAGCTTCCACTACATCAAAACAAGCTACCAAAACCACTCACTCTAATTTCACACATGCAAAACTTCACCATTTCCTCTCACACTCTCTCAATGTGCCGTCCGCTTCTACCCTCACTTGATCAATTTCAACCACAAAATCATGTGTTATTTACACATATGTTGAAGCCCTCTTGAAGCTCTCTTGAATGGTGGTGATTATAACATCCATGGAGGAGTTTTCATGGTGTCTTAGGGCTGATTTCCCACAAGGAGTACATGAAGCATGGTGGTCTTGAAGATGGTCATGGTTATCCACAAGTTTCTCCATCAAAATCCATGTTTTCATCACAACCTACATCAACTTGGTGGTATAAAGATTGTCCTCCTCATCTTCTTGTTATTTTGATTATGTAAACATGTATTTTATTTCCTATTGTATATGTATATGATGATTATATGATGATAAAAATGTTATGTGGGGATTTGGTGTTGATAAACATGATTAAAAAGGTGAAAAACTATAAAGAACAAGGTTAAAATCTTGCTTAAAAGTGATGGCTGTATAAAACAGTAAAGAAACAGGTCATGGACTGATAAAATGATGAAGTAGAATCCATTTACGGTAAGCTATATGTCTTGTACACATGTGAGAGTTGGCCATGCAATGGAATCATTGTAATGAGTTAGATATGATCAAAACAAGTTTAAGGTACAAATCTGAGTTCACTGTTTTGGACGATTTTTAGAAAATACTTAGAAGATGATTCAACAGTAGCTATAGAAGAGTTAAATGTAGCACATATCATGTAGTTTATGTGATAAAACTTTTGAGCTTATATCTCCATATATAACTCAAGATATGGCAGTTTTTGTGAAAGTGAAGATAAAAATCAGATTTTTAAAATTAAAGAATAATACTATTATATAAGCACTCAAAATTTAATAGTATAAAATATAAATTAAAACCCACTAACTTATGGATTCTATTTATATAAATATGTAAAAGGTGAAATAAGTGTATAAATTATAAAAATGATAGTGGAATAACACTTATAAGTTATAAAACTATAAACACGATTTTTACGACTTTTTCGGCTATTACCGAAAAATTAACGTTTTTGTTAAATAAAACTTAGACGGTTGGACCCGTCTTATGTAAACTTTTATAAACCTCATATACTGATGTATAAACATATATAACAAGTAAAAACCGATAAAAAACCGAACTATATAACATACGGACATTAACGGACTGAATTAACGTTATTGGACTAATAGAACAACAAATGGACTAAAACACTTATAAATTTATTTATTGGACTTAACCCATTTAGGCCCAACATGGAAAGAATAGATACTGATAATATAAGTATGAAATGGACTAATACAAGTTAATGAACTTATAATAGGCTTATTGGACCTAAAACACGTAAATAGGTAAAACTAGTAAACTAGCGAGAAGTTACCAATACGTAAACACTAAAATGAGTAAACAAGAATATGTAAACCCACTTGATCATCATATATATACAATCATCATATGTATATATAATTTTTATTTTTATAAAGTCATTGGACATGAGTCTAAGACGAGTATTATTTGTCTAGGTTTCCGTGATTGAAGCACGTATCATACGTCCAAATTGCCCATAACCCGCCTTCCCACATCAACGTGAGTTCATAGCCTCGCACTCTTTTAAATGTTTTTATAAATGTTTTATAAACCCGCGAGGGAGATAACATGTTAGTTTTTATAAAATAGGACACCATTTGTCCCGATTGTTTGTTTATTGATTTGGACCCGAATGAATGAATGACCCGATAAATGATTAAAGGACCCGATAAATGAAATTAAATGGATTATTAAAGTTAGGTTATGTCACTAAAAGTCCCATTAGCATGAATTGTGAACTACCGGGATTTGGTAGACGCTTATGCATATAATAGTACTATTTGGGGACGATCACCCCAGTTCGCGCCTTGACGGTTGACCCCCGTCGTGCCACATTGATTGGTAAGCGAATTTATGTATGACAAGATTTCCATAGCATGACCTTTGTGACGACACGCTACTTTAGATGGGCAATCGGGTTAGCTACCCGTTGTTGGTTTAGTAAGGTAACAATGTCATGCGGCTTATAATAATCCAAACTAACGAAATACTACTAGACGCTCCGAATTACGATGTACTGCCTGACTAGCAATACAGGGTCATACTATTGATATTATGTTTGTGTTTTGGTTTTCATAACCATATTCATATAACGGTTTTTATTTTCATACAACGTCTTAAGACGTATTGTATGGTGTTTTTACGACATTGGCTCGTATACTGATTTTTTAGGCAAATGCCTATATTATGATTTTGATGAAGATTTGTATAAAATGACTTTGGCTATTTTATGGCCTATTAAAATGATTTGTACAAAATGATTTTCAGTAATAATCTTATACTGATATTATATTGATGGATTATATTAAACTCTATGAATTCACTCGGCGTTATCGCTGACCCTTTTCTTTTAACATGTTTTATCTCAGGTACTTGAAGGTAATTCTCGGGAAGACGACAAGAATTCATGGCCCGCACTTAAACAATATTTTCCATTCAAATACTTTGTAAAACTTTGTATGAAATAATATGACTTGGGACCTATGTAAATTTGATATTTATGAATGGAAATGCTTTATTAATAAACGACGTGATTTTTCTGCGTTGTCTATGATGTGAGTAATGTGCTATCCCGTAACACCAACGAGTCTTCCGCTGTTTTGAGTTGTATAAATTTGGGGGTGTTACAAAACTTATTAAAACCATTTTATTAAATTTATTCTAGCAAAAATAACGATAACAAGGGAAAATACTACCAGGCCAAAATAGATTAAGAATTTGGAAAGTGTCAAAAAAATCAATTTTCCGGTTAAAATGAGGACATATTAATGGAAAAGCCCACTTAACTTTGATAGAAGTCCCCCTACACTTAAGATAAACATTGTCCTCAATGTTTAAGCATGTGGGAGTAAACTCCCCTACACTTAGGACATTGTGCACATTGTTTAAATCTCGCTAAGGAAGAGACAACTAAAGTGATTCCTATTTGAATATTGAAGAATATAAAATAGTGAATCAAAAGAGTTTTAGGATAGAACCGGGAAGACGGGTACACGGAATCACGGGTCCTCAAAAGTCATCAAAAGTGAATCTTTGAAAGCTCGAGTCCCTGCACATCATAAGAAAGAACACAACAAACACCAACGGGGGTTATTATGAAAACGGATAAAAAGGATAGATAATCGGGTTGCCTCCTGACAAGCGCTTGTTTTTGTTAACCGAGTCACGAGCCTGACTCGACCCCGAATTAAATGGTCCATGGGGAAGCCTCTAATGTAATACCTGGATCAAAAATCTTGTCCTCGGTCTCGGAGGAACATAATAAATGAGAGGAAGGAGGATAAGTCTTGAAGGGTAGAAAATTACTCTCAACATACGAAAAGTATGTGAATTCGTGATCCACTGGAGGTGGGGTGGGTAAAGGAATCAAATTGTTATTCCCCCAAGACAGTTGATGGTCACTAAGCGGCAAAGTCGTCAAGGTGTGAATCATAGAATTGTAAATTTCACCTCCCGGGTCAAAGGACTCATCCTCACTTCCCGGTGTGAAATGGGGAGAGTTAAACCGATACATCACCCGATTGGGCGTGCACGCGGTAGGATGAGGTGGCAACATAGTATGAGAAGTATAAGAACAATTACCTTCCATCCGCGTCACCTTTCCAGTAGAGTCAAATCTCTCCAACTCCGCGATAGGAGGTGGCATGGCTAAAAAAGTATGCTCATCAATAGCAAGAGAATCAGGGCTATCAATGTCCTCAATCCCGTCTTCAAAGAGAGGATTCACCTCACTAGAGATGTAGGCGTTATCAAAATCAAATAAAGGGTTCGAATAAATCTTGAAATTTTCCTTCAGAACATCTTCATCGGATAGTGACTCGTCATCACTAGAAGTAAAATCATCATCTTGATCAAAAAGAGGATTAGAGAAAGCCAAAGAATCATCTCCAAAGTGTCGGTGGGAGAGACATCATCATCACAAGAAAGCACATCACACTCATCGTCACTGTCGGATGTCACCTTAGATTCACTTGGGATCGAGACAAGGTTATCGGCACTAGACTTTATTAATTCGTCTGATTCCTTTGCAGGAGTTGTGATGAGATCCTCAGCTCCTAGGATAGGTGAATTATCGGGCTCCATAGCCGACAAGACAAGAGAAGGAAGTACGATTGCACTAGACGAAGGATGTTGAGCAATAAGATCTCAGAAAGAAATAGTACTCTCCTCGTCATCATTATAATAAAAGGGACGCACAAGAGGAGGAGTATAATCACTAAGATTAGATACTTGCTCTTGTCGTTGTCGCTTTTCCTCCTCCCATGTTTCTTTTAGTCGAATTAATTCGTCATGAAGTCTCAAAAGAAGTGCTTGTGTTACGTCATACGGATTCAAAGAAGGTTATTGATCGAGGGTGTATTGTGGGGGCTCAAAATTATGAAAACCGGAATTATAACATGGATTTGGTTCATAATAATTCATCGGTTGACAATAAGAAGTATCATGAGGAACCCCACAATTGTTGCAACACGGGTATTGAGAAAAAGCCGGTGTATATTGTGGATAAGGATCGTCATTGGTTGAAGTGGGTGAAATAGTGCCAGTAGAGGTGAAGTATGAATTGATCTGTTGGGTCAAAAATTTGATGTGGCAGAAACTCAAAAACAAAGAAAATATGAAGGCATTTGTCCAAGCGTTGTCAAGAGCAAATCAGGCGTTGTCAAGAGCAAATCGGGCGTTGACAGAAGTCAACATTGACAAGCATTGTCATGTGCAATCCAAGCATTGTCACATGCAATCGAAGCATTGAAAGAAACGTAGACAAGTGTTGTTGGAAGCTTCTATTTAGATAAGTATCCAGAATATATTATGTATAAGTTTATTTGAATAGAAGATTTACATGTTTATTTGATATTTTCTCTTGTAAACCCTAATCCTTACACTATAAAAGGAACCAAGGGTATTAGGTTTATTCATAACTTTCATTCACAATGTAAACCTAAAGCTTGTGTCGACTAGGTGTGGGATTCAATGTACACACACCTAGTGATTGTTTGTTATTAATGTAATGAGCAATCCATTTGTTTTAATTCATGTGTTTTGTGCCTAAACACCTTGTTAATGTGTCGTGTTCTAATTCCGCTTTGATTATCTAATCATATGAACATGAAGCATTCCTAGTAGCGAAAAGATCGAGGAAACTAAGGTTTCCACAGTTGGTATCAGAGCCTCGTGGCTCGTGATGCTAGGACCAACAAGGTGTTCGTGTTTCGTGAAGAAAAGAAAAATCCGTCTAGGGTTTTCCTGGACGTTTTTGTGTGCGAAGCAGTATTCAGAAGGTCATAACTTTTGATTGGGCCGTTGGATCGTCACGAAATGTCTTGTGTATGTTCTATACACATATATCTAGACATCCACCGGAGGGATTGTCGAGTTTTATCCCCAAGAAAAAGCTATTAGGCATCAAAGTAAGCAGTGAGTATATGCAGTTTTCTGTAAACAGCCATGTTCAAAACACGTTTTCTCATTCGTTAACCGTTGGATCTTTGTGATTTTTATACTGTAGATTCTTGGCACTTGTATCTAGAATCTCACCGAAGGGATTTTCGATCTGAGCCCTAATGAAGACGTTATTCAAGGTCGAAGTTCGCTGATTAAGGTATTGATATTTTTCCTTTTTCACATGAATCATGAACTAGGGTTACACAAACCCTAGATCGACATAAAAATCAGAATGTTATGAGGTTTGTGGCTGTTGTGATTCAAGATAGTAAACGATCTAAGGTTAACCATAAGCTAGGCTTTCGATGCATATTGTTATAAACACTAGATCGACTTTGAAGGCAAAAAAAGCGTATTTTTGTGTTTTTAAAAAAAAAAGTAACATGAAGGATATAGAGATTGTTGTTCGGATGAATATATTGCAAGTCATCACGTGATGGACGATGAAAGTTGTTTTGATCGTGGTCTTCAGATTCAAGACAAAACTTATTTGCATACATACTGATTTATGTATCTTGGGAAAGATCGTGGATACCAGTTTTGTTTGAAGTGAAGATTTGTTACTGTTTTGTAGATGACAACAAGAAAAAGACGTATGATATTCAACATATATCTAGACAAGATATGTTTTCCTATTTTTGTGGGATATGGTTCACATGCTACAGTACGGGAGGAAGATACAAAATTTGCAGATTGTGAATTAATCAGACATGTGGGGAAAATATTAGTTGTATTCCTACTTTGCAGGGATATAATTGATTTAATATTCAAAGATATATGCATTGAAGGTCACGTAATTTTCTGCAAAGAAAATGGAAAGTTTACGATGAAACGTGATTGGTTAAAAGGATGGAGTTACTTTTTACTATTACTTGGAGCAGAAGGTTATTTCATGTGAGCCTATAAACGAGGAAAGCAGTTAGTAAAAAGGAAATACATGATGAATCACATACGAAGTATCTGTAGATGACGTCAGCAGAAGAATAGACGCTAACAAGCTTGGTCTAGACGCTGACAAAGAATAAGTTGACGCTGACAGAACAAGCGTTGACATGTTTGTCCGAGAAACGCTTGCTCAAGCCTTGATAGGTTTTGTCCGATATCTGACAATACATGCGATTAAGATATTGGACAATGAAGGTTCTCGGATGACAAAAGGATATCTGCTATTTGAGAAAACTGATACGTTTTTAGCACACAAAAAGTAGGTATTTACACGCAAAGTTACATGGAATCTCCATTTTTATTCAGAATATCAAAGTTGATATTAATGGCTCGGATATTTTTAAAGGGATTAATGATTTTAATGCGAGTTGGCAACAATTTGTGAAGTAATTTAATTGATTTGATTATGTAATCGGGGTAGCCTTGCAAAAGAGTTATCCATCTAAGAGCTTTTACATATGATATTAAGATTAAGACTGGTCATAAAGCGGTGTTAGCTTAAGGAGAAGAATTCTTATGGTAAGTTTGATGTTCGAAGTAGATTTTCGCGATTTTGTGTTTTATCATATCTTTAAATCATGGATTGATCCCATTGGTTTGAAGATAACTTGTTCATGTTTAAAATTTTGGTGACGAAGACTTGTCATAACACTTGAAGGAGTTACATTATCGTGCTCAGTGTCTCACATAGGATGAGAATATTGACAAGGGATCGAGGTCTACTTATATTTAATCATCAGTATAAGTTCTTTATCACATGGATAGTACAAGACATGGAACACAAGGTTGGGTTATTCTACTTCTACATCAAGAATATTATATTTGTTTTTCTTTAAGATCATTATACAGAGCCTACATTTGGAGAATCTTCAAGATTGCATACATTGTTTACTTCCCTGTTGATGTGACAAAAAGGGGAAGACATACATGCTACACTTGAGGGGGAGCAATTTGAAGATCATGTACAACTTACAAGAGATACACAAAGAGTTTTGCCGACATCAACTAGGGGAAGATTGTTGGGTCAAAAAGTTGATGTGGCAGAAACTCAAAAACGAAGAAAATATGAAGGAATTTGTCTAAGCGTTGTCAAGAGCAAATCAGGCATTGTCAAGAGAAAATCGGGCGTTGACAGAAGTCAACATTGACAAGCATTGTCATGTGCAATCCAAGCATTGTCACATGCAATCCAAGCATTGACAGAAACCTAGACAAGTGTTGTTGGAAGCTTCTATTTGGATAAGTATGCAGAATATATTATGTATAAGTTTATTTGAATAGAAGATTTACATGTTTATTTGATATTATCTCTTGTAAACCCTAATCCTTACATTATAAAAGGAACCAAGGGTATTAGGTTTATTCATAACTTTCATTTACAATGTAAACCTAAAGCGTGTGTCGACTAGGTGTGGGATTCAATGTACACACACCTAGTGATTGTTTGTTATTAATATAATAAGCAATCCATTTGTTTTAATTCATGTGTTTTGTGCCTAAACACATTGTTAATGTGTCGTGTTCTAATTCCGCTTTGATTATCTAATCATATGAACATGATGCATTCCTTACACTATAAAAGGAACCAAGGGTATTAGGTTTATTCATAACTTTCATTCAGAATGTAAACCTAAAGCGTGTGTCGACTAGGTGTGGGATTCAATGTACACCACACCTAGTGAATGTTTGTTATTAATATAATGAGCAATCCATTTGTTTTAATTCATGTGTTTTGTGCCTAAACACCTTGTTAATGTGTCGTGTTCTAATTCCGCTTTGATTATCTAATCATATGAACATGATGCATTCCTAGTAGCTAAAAGATCGAGGAAACTAAGGTTTCAACATGATCGAATTGCAAAATGAACAATGTTCAAATTCGTATTTAGGGATATCCATTACACACCGTTCGCATGAACACCATTGACAGGATTGACTACCAGAAGATGGTCTTCCACACCCTACACAATCAACAAACGAGTCCATTAAACACAATAGATAAGTAAGAGGAATATTTTTGGTACAAAACTTATGAAAAAGAAATTCTTTTTATGATTTTAAAATGTTTTTGAATTTTTGAAATTTTTGATCTTTATGGATTTTTGAAAAATTTAAACACGATAAATAACGTTCAAAAGTGAACGGATCCCAAAATCCAACTCGTCTCTCACAAAAAACCGTTAATCTTCACGAAAAGAGCCGGAAGCGGCCCCATTTTAATATAGAGATTTTAAGTTATTGAAATTGGACTATTCGAATTGATCTACGTTTAAATGTGCGACTCAGTTGTTCTTGGTGTAAAAAGCAAATGTCGTTGAGTAACTAAGTAAAAATGAAAACTTGAGAAGATTAAACTAAAAATAAAAACTTTAAAAGTAAATAACAAAAGACTAAAAGAAATGAAACAAACTTAATAAAATGTAAACTTTTAAAAATTAAAACTTTATAAAAGAAGTAAACTTGAAAATAAAACTAAATAAGACAATTTCAAATAAAGCTAAGTAAAATTTGGCGGGAAAATTTAAAAGTTTAAAAATAAAACAATTCGGGAAAACAAATCGTGAACTAAAGCTGAATAAAAGTTTTAAACTAAATCGGAATCCAAGCAAAACATCTAATCCAGAATCTTAGCTAACTGAACTAATCCGGAATCTAATTTCCACAAACAATCCGGAATAGACTCACAAGCATTCAATCCGGAATCTAAAAATGACAACAATCCGGAATGATTAATGTCTATATAATCCGGAATGTGTATACTTCACATAATCCGGAATGTGTGTATTCAACGTAATCCGGAATAACGTTTAAACTAAGTAATCCAGAATGTGTGTTAGACACACAATCCGGAATCCATGGTTTTCAACTAATCCGGATTACCAGGTAAAACATACAATCTGGAATACGATTTAGACACACAATCCGGAATACTAGTCATGCACACAATCCGGAAAGAACTAAAACTATATAAGTCGGAATAAACTGTATTAAACCTGATTCGGGATATGAGGGTTCTGATAACCCGAATAAGGAACAAACTTAAGCACAAATGAAAATAAGCTAAAATCTAATAAGCAATTAACCAAAAACTTAACCAAAATAACTTTAAGAAAAAGCTAATAAACCACAAATTAAAAACTTTAAAAACATTAAATAATCAAAATATTAAAAATCAACTTTTAAAAAGATTAACTATTAAAAATACTTGATTAAAAAAAATAAAACAATCACAGAATAAGCTATAAGAACAATAAGATCAAACATAAAACACATGAAAAACAATAAGAACAATGGAATAAGCACATCAATAAGCATATAAGCATAAAGATTAAACAAACTATATGATTAATCAAACCAAAACAATAGATTAAAAACAAGAAAGGTAGAATGAGAATGATTATGAAAAAGCTTAAATTAAGATGAAGATTAAAGATTCAAATACAAGATTAATATGAAAAGCTTAAGAACATGAAATAAATCTAGAGAGAAAAAGTAATTAATATACTCCTACTCCTACTCTAATCTATCTAATTCTACTACTAAATGACTAACACCTCCTAATGAAGGATTTAATGGGTTTTTCATTTGTGTACTCAATCGTTCTCGGTATCTAATCGAATTGATCACAGTTTAAGGTGGAACTATCGTATTTGGTCACCAAAAGGGGGAGCTTTTGATTATCTATTTTAAATTAAATGACAACTTAACAAAACAAAGGGTAAATGAAATAACAAGGTAATAGAAGTAATTAAAAACTAAAGTAAAAGTGATTTTGAAAAATAAAATGAGAAAAGACAATTTAAAATTAAACTCGACAAAAAGTTAAAACTCGAATAAAAATAATTTTAAGACTCTAATATTAAACTAAGACAAAACTAGTTTAAAAATAACACTAAGTAAAAATGCGGGAAAAGTTAAATTTGAATTTAAAATAAAAAACAAGATCTAAAGTCCAAAACTTGAGATCGGATCGCAGTCAATGCGATCGCGGTCTTTGATCGTATCCTGGATCGCACTTTGGATCGTATTCAGTGATCGTACCCACGATCGTGACTTTGGATCGTACTCCAGATCACAAACAATGGATCACACCCACTATCGAGACCACCGATTGTAGCCTACGATCGCAACACCCGATCGTACCCACAGATCGCAACCACGATCGCAACAAAGCGATCGTGACCTGGATCGTGATGGACAATCGCAGTCCTAGATCGTGGTATGTGATCTTAGTCTTGATAGCAGTAATGGATCGCAAGTAGAATCCCTAAGGCTTATGCGATCACACTTACTCGATCGGAACAAATAAAACCCTTAAACATGTTACGATGGGATTCAAAAGGCAAATAAGCAAAACCAAATAAACACTTTCTCAAATAAGCATTTACCGAAACTTAACCAAATCTAAATAAGCACAAATTTAAAAACTTTCAAACACTAAATAAGCAAAAATTTTAAAAAAAACTTTAAAAAGATTAAACTTTTGAAAACATTTAAAAAGAAATAAGCTAAACAAGAAATAAGTTATAAGCCGCAATAATCTAAGATCGTGAATCGTTTAAAAACATTTATGAGAACAAAAAGATAAACTTTTTAATCAAATAAGCATTAAGATTAAACAAGATGCATACTTAATCCGAATCAAGATCAAAATCAAAAGCAAGAAAGGTAGAATAAGATAGATGATAAAAAGCTTGAACTTGAACTTGTAGATTAAGGATTCCAAATACAAGATTAAATGAAAAGCTTAAAACTTGAAAGAAAAGATGAAAGAAATCTAGAGAGAGAAAGTAGAATCACCTACTTCTCTCTAAAGATATGAAAACTAAGAAAAAAAATGACTATCTAGCTAACTAACTAACACCCTCCTAATGAAGCATTAGGAGGGTATTTATAGGAGTAGGGAGTCGGTAGGATACTTCCTTCTCTCTTCCTTTTATCTTCTCGTCTTTTTAAATGACTCGTCTTTCTCGACTTTATCTCGGGATTAGTCGAATGATAAAATGAACTCGTCTTCTAATTTTCTTCTTTTAGTAGACTTGGTTCTTCGACTTTGTCAAACTTCCGTCTTTAGTCTTTTTCTTAGATAGATCTTCAGAATAGGCCTTTGACTTCCGTTCTTCTTGCACTTTTGATCTTTTGACTTCGTCTTTTGTCCTTTTCTTCGATAAAAGCCCGTGAAATCCCGTGTTTTCTTCCATTTTCACATTTTGTCCTAAAACACTATAAAAACACAAACCACGCATAATTCTGACTTTTACGACATAAAATATATGTTTTGGTCTTGTTTTTATTATAATTAATTGGTAAAAGGAAGTGTTTTCACACTTATTAAGGGTATTTATAAGAGGAAGGGAAGGTAGGAGTTGTTGCTTTCTTCTTTCACTTTGTATTCTCGTCTTTTAATTTCTTCGTCTTTCTCGACGTTGTCTCGGGATTTGTCGATATAAAATGAACTCGTCTTCTAATTTTCTTCTATTAATAGATTTAGTTCTTCGACTTCGTTAAAATTCCGTCTTTAGACTTTTTCTTCGTTAAATCTTCAGAATAGGCCTTTTCCTTCTGTTCTTTTTGCACTCTTGATCTTTTGACTTCGTCTTTTTTCCTTTTCTTCGATAAAAGCCCGTGAAAGCCCGTGTTTTCTTCCTTTTTCATATTTTGGTCCTAAAACACAATAGAAACACAAACCACGCATAATTCCGCCTTTTACGACATTAAATACACGTTTTTGTCTTGTTTTTATTATAATTAAGTGGTGAAAGAATAAGTGTTTTCACACTTATTATCATCAAAAGATACCTAGAAGCCATATACAGACGGTGCCTCATGCTCTGGCGACTCAAGAGCAGGGTTAATCTTAGTTAACCAAGAAAGGAAGGATTTCATATACGCCCTTTGATTCAAATTCGAAGATACCAATAATGAAGCAGAGTATGAAGCTTTACTAGTAGGATTACAAATAATGAAAGATATGGAAATTTGGTAGATTATCATCTATGTGGATTTACAACTAGTAACAAACCATGTCAAAGGATTGTACGAATTAAAACAACCCACAATAAGGCGATATCTAGAGAAAACCAAGGAAATCTTAGCATGCTTCGAGGAATATACAATGGAGTACGTGTATGATGAAGAGTAAATCACACTCTTTTTAAGGAAAAGCGTGAATCGCGGTGAGTATTAGGTAAATACGTGAGGACATGTAAAAACCGACAATCAAGTTTGTTCTTGAGGAGGTATGGTGCTTAAGCCGATATGAATAGACATTATTAATTTGATTTTTATGTTTTTGGAAAGAAGAAAAGAAAACGGAAACGGAAACGGATTATGCTAAACCTATACAAAAACACGTAAATGTACGAATGTTAAAACACGACGAAATTAAAATTTTTACCTAAAAAGTTATTAAAATTTACTAAATAACTCTAAAAAACCTAATTAAGAAAAATAAGAAATCTAAAATTTATGAAAATGCTTTAAATAATTAGTACTAATTATCATAGTTAATTAAAAACCCTAAAAATAAAATAATTAAAGAAAAAGTCAAAATCTAAATTTTAAAGTTTGTAAGTCTAAGTTATATTAATCTAAGACTAAAAATCATTTTTTGAAAATTTAAAAATTACTTTCGCTATTTTTTATAGACTTTTTAAAATTTATAGATAAAATAATCCTAAAAATAACCACAATAGCACAAACACTAAAACACAATCACAATAACCACCAACTTTCCACCAATCACACCTTAATTTAAACTTTAGTGCACACAAAAACAAGCAGATGCCCCCCTTTTTGGTTTCTTTTTCTTTTGGTGTCTTTGGGAGGCAAATGCACCCCGTTTTTATGGTTTACTCTGTTTTTTTTGCTTGTGCTTTTATGGCAACAAGCCACTCAATGAGCAGTTGACCTATTAAGTGGGGTGAACAACAAACCAAACTCAGACCACTACAAGCATAGCAATTAAGCATACATTACAGGGTAAAATCAAGCAGAAACCTAAGAGACCAATGAATGTAATCAGATGGACAGTGGCTATGCAGCATCTAATGGTGACCCTAAACTTGAGCAGAAAGCTCAAGCTAACTATCATAAACCCTAAAATTACCAATAACCATGTAACACCCCATTTTGGAAATGGAAATATCACAGTAATTATGGCGTGTCATCAAAGCATACAAGGTAAAATGTCTAAAACATTACTTGACCATATAAAGAAAAATACCAGAATCAAACATCGGTAGTCCAAAAGTAAAGCTCATCACACACAAACATAGTATAGTAAAAGAAAAGGACGAAACAATGTCCAAAGCATAAGTATCATAAAGAAAGGAAATGCATAATGTAAAGAAGGCTAGACAGCTTCCAGTCCATATGCACGTACTCTTATTGTCTACGAGCGTCCCTGAGTACCTGCCGTTTTGGGAACATAGAAAAGGAAAGCGACTGAGCAATACGCTCAGTGCACGGATGTACAATAGAGCATGAATAGGATAAACATATAACATAATAACAGCGGAAGAAACTAAGTCCTGAGTAACCTGGTTAAGTCTTAATAAAACTGGTTTTATAGTTTGAAAGTCTTATGTTTATCTTATAAAACTGTTTGTCATATTTTACCATTTAGCCAATATAGGTCATGAATATCCACCGTGCATGAATAATTGGAGGGGTGACCCCATCATACAAATTAGAGGGGCTGCCTCTAATTTAATATACTGGTTTTATGGGTAGGAGGGATCAGCTCCTTGTGAAGGATGCAAGGCACACACCACATTCACCATGTAATCCTGAATAAAAACGTGTAACTAGGATGCACCCATACGCCCCACATGATAAATATAAATAGATGGCCAAAAGCTGAAGGGACGCCACGAGCAATCACTCCGCCGTGGTGAAGTCATAAAATCAGTGCCTCTAATGTTATGGTTATGGTACCTCCATAACTAGGTGAAACTGGTCATGCATGTATATGGCTATAGGTAATCATATTTAAAACATAAGCAATCAAACTCATACTTATACTACGGGAAAACAGTTGGCTGCATACGGGGAAATCCTAATAAGGAAAGAATGTCCATACTGAAAGGACGGGAATCCGTACCTTATGTCCAGTGAACGAGAACGACGAACTGCGAGAATCCTACTTCCGAAACACTAGTGCTACATAAATACGTACATGAAATAAGTATCTGCTTACTACATACATAGCTGGTTTTATATCATGTCTTAGCTTATTTTATGTGTTCTTACTATTTTCACTGTTTAAAGCCTTAAAATGTGTTAAATCCTATATTCTGTTCATTCTGATTAAGTATTTCTGATATTTCATGTGTTATTATACTTACTGTGTAATATTAAGTAACTTTCCAAAAATATCAGGTTTCCTTAAATAGAATGTTTCCAAAAATAGAAAGTTTCCAAAAATAGAAAGTTTCCAAAAATAGAAAGTTTCCAAAAATAGAAAGTTTCCAAAAATAGAAAGTTTCCAAAAATAGAAAGTTTCCAAAAATAGAAAGTTTCCAAAAATAGATTTACTGCTTAAAATAGATAAGTTTCTAAAAATAGAAAGTTTCCATAAATGGATTAGCTGCCTTAATTAAATAAGTTTCCATACATAGATTAGCTGCCTTAAATAAATAAGTTTCTAAAAATAGCTGGTTTCCATAAATAAAATAGCTGCCTTATTTAATTAAGTTTCTAAAAATAGAAAGTTTCCATAATTAGAAATAAGCTGGTTAAATAAGCTAATTAAATAAGTTTCCATACATAGATTACCTGCGGCCCAAAACAAACACCCCTTAGATCGATCCCATTGATTAATTAATGACCATAACATGTTAGATCTAGGTTTAATTAATATGTTTTTATGAAAAACAACACGTGTTCTTAATTAATAAAAGATTAATTAAAAAGAAACAAGTAAAAAGGTTTTACCGTATTCGTGGATCAAAAGGGTGAAGAACAAACACAAACAAATACTAAATCAACAAGATCCAAGATCAAAATCACCCCGTTATGGTGATTTGCAGGTGGCGGCACACAAGGAAGAAGGAGGAAGGGTTTCTAGGTTTTCTTGAAATTCTTCTGTAAAAATAATCTAAGTAGTAAAAACTCTTAACCCTCCCTTTTAGTAAAATTGACAATGGGCTTGGCCCATTGTTCTATGTTGGCCGCGGGTAGGGACTCCCTTGTGGGGGTCCCGTACCTCGTTTCGTGTCTTGTAATTTCGTACACGTTTACGTTTAATTATGTTCGTGTTTTAAAAGTTCTCGTTACGTAAATATCCTACACTTATTTATTTAATTACGCTCGTATTAAATATATATACGTAATTAATAATATCTCGTGTTTTAATTACGCTCGTGATCTCGTGATCGTATGTTCGTGAATAATTATTACTAAATAATTATTACGTGATCATGCAAATAAAATACTTATCGTGTTCTAACACGTACGTAATACCTAAACTCCTAATACGTAATCGTAATCATGCTATACTAGGAAAGTTTTTAACTAGTACGTACGAACTTACGGTAATATGCATGGTAAAAGCATGCGGGTTTTACAACTCTTCCCCCCTAAAAAGAATAATTCGTCCCCGAATTATAGATAAAGTAAACTGGACAAGAAGAACATACCCGAATTCAAAATATGAAATGAGGGTAAGAAGTCCGGATAGACTCCTCTGTTTCCCAAGTGGCTTCCCGCTCGGTATGATCCCTCCATAGAATTTTGACGAATGGAATAGTCTTCTTTCTCATGACTCGTTCTTGCCTGTCAAGAACTCTTTCGGGTTCTTCTATAAAAGTGAGATCTTCACGAATCTGTTCTAGTGGATACTGAACCATGTGAAGGGGATGATATTGGTATCCTCTGAGTAAGGACACATGAAACACATTGTGCACATGCGAAAGCTGCGGAGGTAACGCCAATCGGTAAGATACTTCACCGACTCGTTCAATGATATCAAACGGTCCGATGAAACAAGGACTGAGCTTCCCTTTAATCCCGAAGCGTCTAACACCACGTGCCGGCGAAACCTTAAGGAAGACGTGATCTCCTACGTTAAAGTGTAAATCCCTACGATGCTTGTCGGCGTAATTCTTTTGACGTGACCGTGCCTCCTGAATCTTCTGTCTAGCTACTGCGATCTTCTCGTTTGTCATCTCTATGATTTCTGGTCCTTCGAGTGTTCGCTCGCCAACCTGATCCCAGCAGATTGGGGCGCGACACTTTCTGCCATACAACATCTCAAATGGAGCATACTTGATGCTCGCGTGCCAGCTGTTTTTGTATGCAAACTCCACCAAACAGATGTATTCGTCCCAATCACCCGTCCATTCCAACGCACATGACCTCAACATATCTTCCAATGTCTGAATGGTTCGCTCCGACTGTCCGTCCGTTTGAGGATGAAAGGCCGTGCTAAGCTTAAGTTGTGTTCCCCAAGCTTTCTGCAGACTTTTCCAAAAGCGCGAAGTGAATCGAGGATCTCTGTTTGAGACGATGCTGGATGGTGCACCGTGTAGTCTCATGATCTCTCATCTATACGTATCTGCGAGTTTACTTACCGGATCTTCCTTGCGGATCGGTAAGAAGTGAGCTGATTTGGTAAGTCGATCAACGATAACCCAAATTTCATCGTGCTTCCTTTTGGTAGGCGGAAGACCGGTAACAAAATCCATGGTGATTTTATCCCACTTCCACTCTGGAATGTCTAACGGTTGAAGGAGACCGCCAGATCGCTGATGCTCGATCTTAACCTGCTGGTAGGTAAGACATTTGGAGACGTAAGTTGCTACATCCTGTTTCATACCACTTCACCAAAAGTACTGTTTGATGTCATGGTACATTTTGGTTGAACCAGGATGTATCGAGAATGGGGAGCTATGAGCTTCTGCTAGCAAAGCTTCCCGGAGTTCTTGGTCATCAGGAACACAAAGTCTAGTGCCCTACCATACGATACCGTCTGCATCTACTCTGAATTTTGTCTGCTTCTCAAAATTCTGTATTATCGCCCATATTTCTCCGTCATCCTTCTGAGCTTCCTTGATCTTAGATAGTAACTCGGGTTCTACTCTAAGATTAGCCCAGTAACTGTGATGTCCACGTACCATGATCTCGATGTCTAGTCGCTCCAAGTCTCTTATGATTTCCTCCTCGATTCTAATGCTGTTGATCATTGCGGACTTCCTGCTAAGGGCATCTGCTACTACATTTGACTTTCCGGGATGATACTGAAGATTAATGTCATAATCCTTCAACAGCTCTAACCATCTTCTCTGCCTCATGTTCAATTCACGTTGAGTGAAGATATACTTCAAGCTCTTGTGGTCCGTGAAAATGTCACATGATTCTCCATATAAGTAGTGTCTCCATATCTTCAATGCAAACACGACTGCAGCAAGTTCCAGATCGTGCGTGGGGTAATTCTCTTCATAAGGCTTAAGCTGCCGTGAAGCATACGCGATCACTTTCCCATGTTGCATGAGAACACAGCCAAGTCCCTTCCCCGATGCATCGCTGTAGATTTGAAATCCACCCGTACCAGATGGTAGAGTAAGAATAGGTGCAGATACTAGCTTCTGCTTCAGGTCTTCAAAGCTCTTCTCTCGATCTTCAGTCCAGACGAATTTCTCCCCTTTCCACATCAGTTTGGTCAATGGTAGTGGTAAGCGGGAAAAGTTCTCCACGAACCTACGGTAATAACCAGCTAAGCCTAAGAAACTGCGAACTTCCGTCGCTGATGTCGGCCTCGGCCACTTAGTGATGGCCTCAACCTTCGCTGGATCCATAGTGATTCCTTCTGCTGATACAATGTGACCTAGGAATGCCAACTTGTCTAACCAGAACTCACACTAGGAGAATTTAGCATACAGCTGCTTCTGGCGAAGAATCTGTAGTATTGTACGAAGATGGTCTTCGTGTTCCTCCTTGGACTTAGAGAAAATCAGGATGTCATCGATGAAAACAATGACGAATTTGTCCAGAAGTTCATGGAAGATTCTGTTCATCAGATCCATGAACACTGCTGGAGCATTGGTCAGCCCAAATGGCATAACTACAAACTCGTAGTGGCCATAACGAGTACGAAAGGCAGTCTTAGCGATATCCTGCTCCTTGACTCGTAACTGATGATAGCCTGACCTAAGATCGATCTTGGAGAAGTGTTTGGCCCCTTGGAGTTGGTCAAACAGATCGTCAATGCGTGGCAGTGGATATCTATTCCGAATAGTAATCTTATTGAGCTCGCGATAGTCTATGCAAAGACGCATACTGCCGTCCTTCTTCTTAACAAACAAAACCGGTGCGCCCCATGGAGATGCGCTCGGTCGAATGAAACCTCATTCAAGAAGTTCTTGCAGTTGATCCTTCAGCTCCTTCAGCTCTATGGGAGGCATGCGATAAGGAGCCTTGGAGATTGGTTCAGCTCCTGGAACCAGCTCGATACTGAATTCCACTTCTCGTGCAGGTGGTATGCCCGGAAGTTCTGCTGGAAACACGTCTTGGAATTCCGACACTATTGGTTGATCCTGAATCGATGGAGATTCAGCATCCATGTCGTGAACCGTAGCTAGATAACCCTCGCAGCCGTGTGACAGTAGTGCACGCACTTGCAGAGTGGATATGACTTGTACAGACCGTCCGGGTATGAACCCGTTATGAATGTACTCTGGTGCATTGACATCACCGAAGATAACCCGATATGAATGGCAGTCTATGGTAGCATGATACTTGGATAGCCAATCCATGCCCAAAATCATGTCGAAGTCATTCATGTCCAGCGGAAGTGCGTCGACAGGTCGAACCTTATCATCAATTTCTAGGGGAAGACTCTTGTATACATGGGTGATTAATACAGAGTCCCTCAAAGGCGTGGAAATAGTAAGCCTATTTTCTAGTGGCAAGGGAGGCATCCTAATGTTCTTAGCATGTAGTAGAAATAACCGAGTGAGTAGCACCCGTATCGAAAAGAACACATGCAGCGCGACCATACATATACAAGATTCCAATGATGGTACCTGTAGACTTGTTGGCCTGGTCTCGAGATGTCGTGTAGACACGCCCGGCAGTAGGAGGCGGCTTGGTATCAGCATGTCCTGATGTACCCTCCATCTCGCCCTTACGGCAATCCTTCATAATATGGCCAGGAAGACCACACTTGAAGCACGCGTCAGTATTACGGCGACATGGTCCTGGGTGCCTACGGTGGCAAGTAGAGCAAAGAGGATGAGTGTATCCTCCAGCAGGTGCTCTGGCTGGCTGAGGACCAGTGATAGCTGGACGGCTAGGCTGCGAACCTCTCTGGTTTTGGTCCCGACCGTTTCCATGGTGCCTGCTGTTGCTGGATTGTCCGGCGTTGTTACGGTAATTGTCATTACCGCCACGCCTATCCATAGCAGATCGGTCATTAGTCTGACCGTTTCCCTTGGGCTGATGAGGCTGCTGTTGGGTAGCCGGCTGAGACCGGTCCCTAGTTTTCTGCCTCTTGTCGGGTCATTCAGCTTCCCCGAACTCATCCCTCTCCTGCAGCATCTCCAGTTTTCGTGCTGCATTGGCCACTTGTGCTACCGTATTAAACGTAGCACACACTAGATTGTTCGCGACCGATGTGCGAAGAGCCCATCTGAAATGATGTGCCTGCTCTTCTGGAGTACCTGCTGCCGCACCAAGGAAACCAGCCAAGCGAAGAAAGCGCTGCATAAACTCGTTGCTATTCTCCCCAGCTCTCTGACGGATCCCATGGTACTCTTTCTTGAGCTTGTCCTGCTCAGCCTTGTGAAAGAACTGCTCCATCACCTTGTCCTTGAACTGAGCCCAAGTCAAACCAGCAACCCACTCATCACCACCTTCAGATTGCATCAAAGCTAACCACCAGTTAAGTACATCGCCTTCGAACCGATAGCATGCCAACCTCGCCTTGTATGCGGGGTCATAGCCCATAGCGTTGAAGATCTTCTCGATGTGAGCCAACCAGCTTTCAGCATCGCTGGGGCTATCTGTCTTTTCAAAAGCTCGAGGGCGGAGCTTGTTGAATCTCTCCAGCCATACTGCTAATGTCACTGGAGGAGGAGGAGGAGGTGGCTGATTGTGCTGCTGCTGATTGTTGGCAGCTTGAATTTCAGCCCGGATGTCATTCCTCAGTTGAGGAAGCAAGGCTTGCATGGCAGCCTGAATTGCAGCATTGAGCTGCTCCTGCTCGCGTGTGAGAACCATCTGACAGTATAACATAAAACATATGATTAACAGTTCAAAACATAAAATATAACATATATACATGAAAAAAATTTTTACTAAAAATTTCACGAGAAAAATTTTATGCAAGAAAATTTTTGTATGAATGCATGATGTAGTTTTATGAAAACTTTTGATGCTCGAGAGTGAACGCCTCTGGTCAGTTCACCCAAAACAAAAGACATATCGAGGGGACGCCTATGGGTCGGTCCCAAATCTAAAAGTTTCGATAAAACACATGCGACTAAATAGGGCCAGTCCTGTACCAACCATTACTTAGTCAAAAACCCTGTAACAATGACATATATATGTATGCTTAAAAAATGATGAATGCATGAAAACAACTGTCAGTTCTAGGAAGACCGTAGTGACTACCCACTAATCACAGGTCATACTTGAGAGCCTACAGGTCAAAACCTGGCTCTGATACCATAATTGTAACACCCCATTTTGGAAATAGAAATATCACAGTAATTATCGCGTGTCATCAAAGCATACAAGGTAAAATGTCTAAAACATTACTTGACCATATAAAGGAAAATACCGGAATCAAACATCGGTAGTCCAAAAGTAAAGCTCATCACACACAAACATAGTATAGTAAAGGAAAAGGACGAAACAATGTACAAAGCATAAGTATCATAAAGAAAGGAAATGCATAATGTAAAGAAGGCTAGACAGCTTCCAGTCCATATGCACGTACTCTTATTGTCTACGAGCGTCCCTGAGTACCTGCCGTTTTGGGAACATAGAAAAGGAAAACGGCTGAGCAATACGCTCAATGCACGGATGTACAATAAAGCATGAATAGGATAAAGATATAACATAATAACAGCGGAAGAAACTATGTCCCGAGTAACCTGGTTAAGTCTTAATAAAACTGGTTTTATAGTCTGAAAGTCTTATGTTTATCTTATAAAACAGTTTGTCATATTTTACCATTTAGCCAATATAGGTCATGAATATCCACCATGCATGAATAATTGGAGGGGTGACCTCATCATGCAAATTAGAGGGGCTGCCTCTAATTTAATATACTGGTTTTATGGGTAGGAGGGATCAGCTCCTTGTGAAGGATGCAAGGCACACACCACATTCACCATGTAATCTTGAATAAAAACGTGTAACTAGGATGCACCCATACGCCCCACATGATAAATATAAATAGATGGCCAAAAGCTGAAGGGACGCCACGAGCAATCACTCCGCCGTGGTGAAGTCATAACATCAGTGCCTCTAATGTTATGGTTATGGTACCTCCATAACTAGGTGAAACTGGTCATGCATGTATATGGCTATAGGTAATCATATTTAAAACATAAGCAATCAAACTCATACTTATACTACGGGAAAACAGTTGGCCGCATACGGGGAAATCCTAATAAGGAAAGAATGTCCATACTGAAAGGACGGGAATCCGTACCTTATGTCCAGTGAACGAGAACGACGAACTACGAGAATCCTACTTCTGAAACACTAGTGCTACATAAATATGTACATGAAATAAGTATCTGCTTACTACATACATACCTGGTTTTATATCATGTCTTAGCTTATTTTATGTGTTCTTACTATTTACACTGTTTAAAGCCTTAAACTGTGTTAAATCCTATATTCTGTTCATTCTGATTAAGTATTTCTGATATTTCATGTGTTATTATACTTACTGTGTAATATTAAGTAACTTTCCAAAATAGCAGGTTTCCTTAAATAGAAAGTTTCCAAAAATAGAAAGTTTCCAAAAATAGAAAGTTTCTAAAAATAGAAAGTTTCCAAAAATAGAAAGTTTCCAAAAATAGAAAGTTTCCAAAAATAGAAAGTTTCCAAAAATAGATTTACTGCTTAAAATAGATAATTTTCTAAAAATAGAAAGTTTCCATAAATAGATTAGCTGCCTTAATTAAATAAGTTTTCATACATAGATTAGCTGCCTTAAATAAATAAGTTTCTAAAAATAGCTGGTTTCCATAAATAAAATAGCTGCCTTATTTAATTAAGTTTCTAAAAATAGAAAGTTTCCATAATTAGAAATAAGCTGGTTAAATAAGCTAAGTAAATAAGCCTAAGTATTTCCATGATTATTTTCTAAGTCATATAATATATCATATAGTTTAATAATTATTTCATGTAATTTAATTAAACTATACGTTATAATATTTAATTAAAGTATGACATGTTTTTAATTAAATATATTAATTACTTAGGTTAAATATGTATTATTAAATACTAATAATATAACCTAAGTCATGTTTAATTAATTAATTATATTCATGGTTTTAAAATAATTAATTAATTATAAGTCTTAATAATAAAAATACTTAGGTTAAAATAATTCATGTTTATAATAATTAGTTAACCTAAGTTCATGTTATTAAATTAATTATATCTTATTAATTTAATTCTTAACCTAAGTTTATAACATAAACAACTAACATAATCATGATCCGGATCTAGGCTTAAAAACATGCACCGGATATGAACAAACACCGTACCCCGAACCAAATCGGGGTACCCCCTTGATGCCGTAGGACCCACACGCACCAACCAAGACCCAAAAAGGTCTTGGTGGTGGTCGGTTAGAACAAACCGAACCCCTCTTGGGGTCGGTTTTACCTGCGGCCCAAAACAAACACCCCTTAGATCGATCCCATTGATTAATTAATGACCATAACATGTTAGATCTAGGTTTAATTAATATGTTTTTATGAAAAACAACACGTGTTCTTAATTAATAAAAGATTAATTAAAAAGAAACAAGTAAAAAGGTTTTACCGTATTCGTGGATCAAAAGGGTGAAGAACAAACACGAACAAATACTAAATCAACAAGATCCAAGATCAAAATCACCCCCTTATGGTGATTTGTAGGTGGCGGCACACAAGGAAAAAGGAGGAAGGGTTTCTAGGTTTTCTTGAAATTCTTCTGTAAAAATAATCTAAGTAGTAAAAACTCTTAACCCTCCCTTTTAGTAAAATTGACAATGGGCTTGGCCCATTGTCCTATGTTGGCCGCGGGTAGGGACTCCCTTGTGGGGGTCCCGTACCTCGTTTCGTGTCTTGTAATTTCGTACACGTTTACGTTTAATTATGTTCGTGTTTTAAAAGTTCTCGTTACGTAAATATCCTACACTTATATATTTAATTACGCTCGTATTAAATATATATACGTAATTAATAATATCTCGTGTTTTAATTACGCTCGTGATATCGTGATCGTATGTTCGTGAATAATTATTACTAAATAGTTATCACGTGATCGTGCAAATAAAATACTTATCGTGTTCTAACACGTACGTAATACCTAAACTCCTAATACGTAATCGTAATCATGCTATACTAGGAAAGTTTTTAACTAGTACGTACGAACTTACGGTAATATGCATGGTAAAAGCATGCGGGTTTTACAAACCATGCCTTAACTAATTATATCTAACAAAAACTAGCAAGATTTCTTATCATATTTCACACATACAAGACCTCAAGCACATATCTGCTAGTTTTTGGTTTCTAGACAACAAGTGAAGAGAACTATGATCACTAATAGCTATCCTAAAGACTAAGATCTAACACACCACACTTAATTATGCACAAGGAACATACATAGACAGAAAAAGTTTAGACTCAAACCAAAATCACTACAAAGAATAGGACTTAGATAGATTTCTAGCAAACCTAGCAAAACCAGATTACAACCTAATACTACCAAATTTCATTGCTCCAATCATCTACCCTACAGTCACTAAGGTTGTGTAGCGCTTAGTATTTTCTTGGTGGACAATCCCTACACAAAAGAAAAACTGTCCCAAACACCCTTTTATAAGTCTAAGGTAAGATTTTTCAAGATTTTTTTGGTTAAAAACTCTATACTACCACAAGATTATCACTGAATGATGGTGCATAAAAATCAACAAACACCTTTCAACAGCAAAATTCAACAAGATATATCCCATTCAGAGATCACAACATCAAACATCACATAAGCAAGTCACATGACCTTTTCTTAGAAAACGTACAAGAGAGAACTTACCAAAAGGACACACAATCGATGCCCTTGATTATGTGAGCTTATGTGCTAGCTTAAAAAGCACAAGTTTCCAACCTTGTTGAAGAAAAAAAACGAATGAACATTATAAAGATCAAAGGATCCATAATTATCCAAATTTGATTTTTCTTTGATCTATTTCTTTCTTTAAAAACTTTCACATAAACTTAAACACCTTAAAACTTTTGATTAGTTGAGACTCAAACAACAACTAACAACTCTGGAAATCAGATATTTGGAACTAGATCTTATCAAAACACTAACTTTTTCACAAACTGAAAAAAAAGGAACTATATTTGAACAAGAAATACTTAAACACATAAGATAAAATATGGATCTCAGAATTTTGCTTTCATACTGCCAAATTTTATTAACTTAAAAGGAATTACAATTCAAAACCAGAAAATACCAACTTTAATTTAGTAAAAAGGAATTACAAGTACAACGCCAAAATTCTAGAACAAAAAATAAAGGTGCAAATCATATGCCTTATATAATACGACTACAGATTCTAGAAACAAAAAGAAGAAAGTTTAACCCTAATCTTTATTTCCAGAATTGCCCTCAAAGTCTTCATTTTTGAATCTTGGTTAAATGCTCACATGTGATTTCCTGGTGATGTACAACTGTAACTCTTCATCTTGGCCATTCATTTAGGAGTAGAGAGTAAGGAACAAAGCAAAAGGGAGGATTTGGTCTTCATTTGGGGAAGGGAATGATATGGACGGGGCAGGGGATGTGTGGGGGTACCACACGGGTATGTTGGGAGGGAATCTAAGGGTAGGTTTAGGATTAAGTATTGGTTAATTTATGTTCTGGCATTAATTAGGCTTTATCCCCTTGGTTTAGTGGGTGAGTAGGATTAGGGTTTGGAGGGTTGAACAGGGTGCAATTTGATTAAGTTTAGGGATAAACTAAATGTTATGCCCTTAGTCTGTTAAAATAATCTGTTCAAATTAGATTAATTATATTATTAGTGGGTTAGTGCAAAGATGACGTGACGGGTATGGATAATGGTTCCGGTTTGGGCTATGAGTGGACATGGGTCGGTTTTGCTGAGGTGGCAGACTGGGAGTGGTAGGGATGAGTTGGCGGATTTATTAATAGGATGTTGGGTTTTTAATGGGTAATATAGTTAAGTAGTTTAAGCTTTTTATAGTTTAGGTCCCCCTTTCTAACAGCAGTATATAGTAATTTTACATCCATGGTCCTTGACTTTTCTCACAGTTAGTCGTTTAGCAGATTGCACAGTTAGTCCTTTGTTGTTAAAAAGGATCTAATGTGTAATTTTCTTCATATTAGAGGACTAGTCTTGACAATAATTGAAAGTTTAGGAACTCCTTTGAGTATTTGAATATCTTTAGGGGTATAAAGTGACAATCTTCAATTGTTTAGGGACCAAACTTGTACAATCTTCAAACTAGAGGGGTATTTTTGCAAATTCAACAATCAGTTCCGGTTCATTGTGCGGCTTCATTTCCCGTGTTCGTTTTTCTTTGTTTCTTGTGATCTTTTTATCTTTTTCACGATATCCATACCTAAAACATACAACAAACGAATACAAGTATATTTTCTAGTATTTTATGATATATATTTAAGCGTCTTAAGCCCGATTTGGACGATGAGACCATGTATAATTGCGGTCTCATCACTCCCCCATACTAAACCATTGTCGTGCCCTCTTGCAATGCTAGAATAAAGTATCGTAGCATTTCCAAAATTCATTTTTATCGACATTTATTGAAACGTAAACTTACTAAACTACTACTACTTGCATTATAGACATAATGTATTGCTTTCGTCACGAGATCTTGACTTTTAGGGTCAACGAATAAAAACAAGTAAATGTTTTGAAGAGTTAAATTCGTCATCCTTGATTATAACACATCCCAAGGTAAGCATAAAAACGAGATCATTGTTGGTACAAGTCACAATACTAACACTACTCATGCATTCAAATTATGTAATAATTTTTCTCCCTGCAATCCTAACTATAAAAATGAAAAGATATCTAGAATTTTTTTAACTATTTTTGTCATGGATCACAAGGATTCATATTGACTTATTTTCATATTTATTAAGCTGAAAATAAAGTTAAAACGGTTTATTTAGTAAGTAGCTAGAGGACCCAAAATGTTTCTTATAATCATAAAAAGTCCATATCTCGACGTACTTTTATCACGACGTGGGACCTTTTCCGGACCAATATTTGGCATGTGTTTCGAACTTCAATCTTGAGAGACGCTCTTTGTTATGGTCTTCTCTTCATTTTTGGCACACATCTTCTTCTTGATTCAAGATGCTTGATTTTTTACCACGACTTTTCTTCACTTTTCCTCTTCCATATTTTGGGACATCGATTTATGCAACGATCTGCCTCCTTTTCGGACTTGGATTCATAAATTCATCCTCATGCCTTGTTAGGGCCTTTTGGATTCATTGGTTTTTCCACAACCTTTTTGGATTATTTTTCTTTTCATCGTGTGTCTTCATCCTTCATTTTGGATTTGGATTCATGAACTTCACATCTTTTTGGATTTAGCAACAAAAGGTAATCCTCATGTATTGTTAGGGCCTTTTTGGATTCACCAATCTTCGCATCCCGTTTTGATAAGTTATGTTTTGAAAATGTACTTTATGTAATCATAATTAACTTCAAACGATCTTGTTCTAGAAGCTAAATACCTTATAAACCGTATGACCTTATTTATTGCAATTATTTGTCCTAATGCATTGATCTTATGGGAGAAAAAGCCACAATTAAAAACAGATGAGTTTTTGAAAGAACATTTTCATTTTCTACGTTTAGCATGATCACTTGTTATAACGCTATCATTTTTCATTCCTTACTATATAAAGACCTCTAATTAAAGAGACTCGTGAATGCTTAGTCATGCAAGTCTCTATAAATGTATTAGCAAAACCCTCACAACTCGTATCATTGATGGCATTAAGAAGGTTGTTGGTGAGAATCAATATGCTTTTGTTCCGGGTAGAAGAATATCTGATAATATATTAGTCACCCAACAGCTTATGGATAATTATCATCTTGATAGAGGTCCTACTCGATGTGCTTTCAAGGTGGATATCCAAAAGGCATATGATACTATTGACTGGCGGTTTTTAAAAGGTATTCTTTATAAGTTCAGTTTTCACCTGATGATGATTAAATGGATTATGGCTTGCATTGGATCTCCTTCGTTCTCAATATGTCTTAATGGTGATGTTCATGGTTTTTTCAAAGGCAAGCGGGGGTTGACGCAAGGTGACCCTATTTTCACTTACCTATTTACATTGGTCATGGAGATTTTGACTCTTATTCTAAAGAGACGTGTTCGTAATTTTGATTCTTTTCGATACAATAGGTATTGTCATTAATTAGGTATTATTAATGTTTGCTTTGTAGATGATTTATTTATATTTTCCGGGGCTGACGTTAATTTAGCTAAACTTGTGATGGACTCTCTTGAAGAATTTAAGTTGGCTTCTGGGTTGGTCCCAAGTATCCCTAACAGCACGACGTTCTTTTGTAATGTGCTTAATCATGTCAAAATTGATATTCTCAATATTATGCCATTTTTGGAAGGGACTTTACCGGTTAAGTATCTTGGAGTTCCACTTATTTCTTCGAGATTACTGAACAGGGATTGTAAAGTGCTTGTGAAAAAGGTCAAGAACGGAATTGGGGATTAGAAGAAGAAATCATTATCGTTTGCGAGGCGACTTCAACTTTGTAAGTCGATTCTCTCTTCTATGCTTGTATATTGGGCATTGGTTCTCCTTATTCCTAAAGGCGTGATTTATGATATGTGTTGGAAATACATTTTTATAGTTAGAAAGTCTCGATCACTCCAACAATATAGTTAAAGACTCATATTATAGTTTTAGTTACACATTAAGTAAGCCCGACACATGAGCATGTTCATGGGCCAGAGGCCCACGTCCATTTATGGACTTGAGTATATAAATTCCTTTCCTTCATGGAAAGGGGTGTTGGTTGTTTCATTTACTTTCATAATATAACACATATTTCTCTCACTTTATCTCTCTAGTTTCTCTCTCTAGAAACATCAACCACACTTGTTGAATCATAGATTATCACTATTCTACAATTGGTATCAAGATCCATGGGGTGAAATAAGATTTTTTGTTGTGTTAGTTTTGGTTTTGTGATATTTTATTCAAAACTTACCCGTGGTTTAAATTCTTTTCGTGTTCTTCACCTTAAATCTTTATTACAAATTACCTACATAGTTGTGGTAGGGATTTGTGCTATTCATTTTGGTGATTTTCAGGTAAAAATTGGAACTTTTAGCTTGATTATTGTGTAAAAACGTGAAAAAAACAAGTTTTTTGGATAGTTCGTAGTTAATTTCGAAATATTGGATCCAATATTCCGAATTTGTCTTATTCTGAATCTTATTATTCCGAATTTTGTTATTCTAAAATCTTGCTACTCGTGGTATTTCAGAATCTGGTGTGAATTTTGTTATTCCGAAATCATGTTACTTGTGGTAATCCGGAATCTAGTGTGAATTGCTTATTTCGAAATCTTATTACTTGTGATATTCCGGAATTTGGTGTTAATTTTTTATTCTGAAATCATATTACTTGTGGTATTCCGGAATCTAGTGTGAACTATTATTCCGAAATCTTGTTACTTGTGGTATTCCAGAATCTGGTGTGAATTGTTATTCCAAATTTGTTTCAGGATTACATATTCCAAATCTTTAGTCTTAATCATTCTGAAATTATAGATTCCGGAATCTAGTGTTATACATATTCCGAATTCTTGGATTTAGTATCTTTATTCCGAAATATTGGATTTATAGTATATTCCTTATTAAATAACATCACATTCCGAAATCTGTTCAAGACACGTATTTCGAAATTTTTTCAAGAAGTTCATTCCGAAATTAGTACTTGGTGGATATTCAGGATTTGAACTTGGTAATTTTCGAAGAATTTTACTATAACACACAACAAATTTCAAAACTTTATTTCATTGGTCGATCAAAAGATAATCTTTCTTCAAGTGACTAAAAATGAATCCTCGTTCATTAATGCTGACAATGACATCGCTTACTGATCTATCTATCATGTTGGGTACCGATAACCGTCCACCGTTGCTTATCAAAGAGTTATTTGAACCATGGAAGGGTCGCATGAAGTCATATATTATTGGTAGACCCAGTGGGAGGCTTATGATCAAATCTATTGTGAAAGGCCCACTTGATTGGGGCACAATTACTGCAAATGATGTGACTCGACCAAGGGAATTTTCTGAGTTAACACCTGCCAACCAGCTAATTGCCGATGCGGATGAAAAGTTTGTTCAGACTATTCTTCAAGCTCTTCCACCTAATATTTATCGAATAGTAAGTCAACACAAGATAGCAAAGGAACTATGGGATCGTTTGACAGTTTTGCTTTAAGGGACTTCACTCTCTAAGCTGGAACGAGAGTGTCAACTTTATGATCTGTTTGATAGGTTCACTTACACTCCAGGGGAAACTCTTCATGACTAATATTGGCAATTCACTAGATTGATGAATGATTTGAACACCTATAATCTAGCGATTGTTCAATTTCAGATCAATACCAAGTTTCTGAATACGTTGCCTCTAGAGTGGAGCCACTATGTCACTAATGTTAAACTGGTAAGGGATTTGCATAAGTCAAATCTAGATCAACTTTATGCTTTCTTGCAACAACACGAGAAGCATGTGCTTATGAAACGTATGTCTCAAGGATCTTATCCTAAACCATTGGCATTATTGGCAAATCATCAAATGTTGTCATATAACAACACTCATTATGCTATAGGAGAACACTCCTATCACCAACATGCCTATGAAACCCCAAGCTATCCACAATACTCGATGTTACCACAACCACCTACGTCACATCAACAATATCAGCTACCAGCACCATCATCACAAAGAAACTCACATCTATCACCTTATGCTCATCAACTATACTCTCCTTACCAACCACCTACAGCTCCTGCTATCACACACCAACAACCTAAAGTTCTTCAACCCACCTACTCACAACATGTTATTACTCCTTCAAGTGTTTATGTAGCTTCACCAACACCAGTTCTGTATTGTGATAATGAGGTCCCAATTCCTAAACTCAAACAAGGTGATAATCCTACTGATGTGTTAGCTGCCATGTCTGCCTATATCACTCAAATGTTGAATAAAAGAGGATATCGAGGAATTCCTACCACCAACAATCAGTTGAGGACTTTCTTCCAACTCTTGTCAACAAGAAACCGTTCAAGTTGGCAGAGTCATGGTTCAACCTATTCAGGGGATACCAAGTTCATCCAACACCGGTACAAGAACTTACAACACTGCTCCAAGGGGAAACACTTCTGGCAAGTTGAAGATGATCACATGTTACAACTGCAAGGGGGAGGGACATATGGCTAGGTAGTGTAAGCAACCCAAAAGGAGAAGGGATGCTTTGTGGTTTCAGGAGAAGGTGATGTTGGTCAATGCTCAAGCAAATGGTCGTGAGTTAGATGAAGAGGAGTTATCGATTCTTGCTAATCCTGGAGTTGCAGATAAAGAAGGACAAACAGTAGCTTTCACCTATAATGCAGCTTATCAAGCAGATGATCTCGATGCATATGATTCTGACTGTGATGACTTCACCACCGCCAAATCAGCTCTTATGGCAAATCTCTCAGTTTACAGGTCCGATCAATTACCTGAGGTAGCAAGTGTTCCCATTGATACTAGTATTTTACCACATCAAGTTGGGCAAGAGTCTCAGTATTCGGAAGAGCCTCCGGTGGTGAGCAATTCAAATGAGGAGACAAACAATGATAGAAATATCACTTCAAGTCCCCAGACTTGAGTGAAATACAACCGGGAGCTATTTCATATATGGATTCCCCTGCTCAGTAAGATTTGGTTATGGTTTCGGCAAATATGCTTGGCAAAATGAATACTATGGTCCTTGAAACCCTAAGTGTTAATCAGCCCTTATCTGGCGAGCTTGCTTTATACAGGGAAAAGGTTCAAACCTTGGAGTTAACTCCTTTGACCAATAGTCTAACCAGTTCTGAATTCGATAACTTTCGAAATATTCAAATGGGACATTTACAAGAGACTGAACATTTAAGAGCAAATCTTTCAAAAGAAATTAAAGAGAAAGAGTCGGTCGTCACTAATTTTCAAAAACATAAAACGGGTTTCGAAATTATCGAGACTAAAAAGGTTGAAACAGAAATTAATGCGTCTAATCAAATTAAAAAGATTGATAATTTGCTTTTGAAACAATACTCTGCCTCACACATAGTACATTTATTTGATTCATCTTTTAAGAACTTTAACTTATCGCGTCTACAAGACCTTCCACCTAACCCGGGTTATGCAAAGCAATCTCTTATCAGCAACACTTTATGATGCAACCAAATTAGGAAAGTTATTAGATCCGATTGTTATTCTGGATGACCCCGAGTATATGTCACTAGTTGAAGAGGATGTGTCACAAATGCTTTTGAAACATCCTAAGTTTGATTATGATAAACTTAGCCAAGAATATGCAAAGACGGATTTTAAAACTCGCTTTAACATACAAAGGGAATTTATCGATACACTAACTTACGTGTCCACCAAAGAAAACCCTAGTACATTTCCTACACTTGTCAACAAGGATGAACCTAAGGAAATTCCAAAGGTTCTTCCACCGGTAAATACAGTATTGTTAAGCTTGAAAGAGATTACACGATACTTTACCAGTTTTGACAAGGTCATTAAGGAATGTACGACTCCAACGACTCAAACCGACGGAGAATGGGCTTTCGAACTCACGAAAGCGGTGTTTGAGAATAAGATTGTTCTGTTTGTAGAAAATCTTAAAGACGGTTTTATATCTCTCGGTGAAAATCTAAATTTTTAAATGAAAGAAGTTCAAAAAGTTTTTCATGAAATGGTTGATGCTTATGAGCTACATTTAATTGAGAAAGAAAAGATTTTGTCCTAATATGACCAATTCTTGGAACAAGTGGTGTGTCTCGATGTATTGACCGTTGTGACTATTAATTATGCTAATGAGGTTACAAAGTCCAAAGAAGTGGTCCAAAGTCCAAAGAAGTGGTGATTTATAAGAACCCGTACCATAAGAACAATCCTCTATCATATATGGATTATATGAAGAATGCAATTAGGCATGTGCTTCTCACAAGGGGCATATTAGATGTCTTATATGAATTTGATCCCACAAACAATGATTATAACGCTGTTCATTTATATATTGAGCGGATTCAATGTTGCTTAGCACATCTTAATTTCATAGTTCAATCGAGCTCTACACCACTCAAAAAACAACCCATTACCATTGCCATTACTCCATTCAACAAAACCCCAAGAGATAAACCTTCTTTAAGTACACCCAACAAGGCTAAATCAAAATCTATCACAAATGTTTATGTGCCTTCTACAAGAGTAATTGTCTCTACTAAGTCTAAAGGATCTCAAGACAAGAAAGATAGGATCAAGCCTTCCACTAGTAGGACTACGAAGAAGAAAGTATAAGTTCACCCTAGGATTGTTATTTCAAATTTGAATAAAATGAATCATTTAGCTAAGACTAAAGTCCTTGCGGTTGTGCAGCAGCCTAAGCGTAAAGTGAATTCTGATTTAAAATGTTGAAATTGTAATAAATGCAGGTTTTCTCAGCGTCATGATTTATTCCTTGTTGACCATGTTAATGAAATGTATGCCATTAGGAACAACCTTGAATGGAGGCCAACGGGGAAGAAATTCACCCATGTTGGATGGCAATGGCAACCCACTAGTAGGACCTTTACTGCAAATGGAACTAAGTGCCCTTTAACTAGGATCACATCTACTGAAATTAGGTCTCAGCGTCCTTTAAATAGGAACACTAGCACTAAAAGATGGAAAAAGCGCCCTTTAACTAGGAAGAAAATTTGGAAATCTAAGACTAAGTCATGGTTATGGCATCGACGTTTATCTCATCTTAACATTGATGCTATTAACCATCTGGCTAAAAACGAACTTGTTCGTGGTCTTCCAAAGATCAAATTTAACAAGGATCATTTATGTTCTGCGTGTTCATTGGGGAAAAGCACCAAGAAATATTACAAACCTAAAGTTGAGGACACCAATCAAGAAAAACTGTGTCTTTTGCACATGGATATTTGCGGGCCAATGCGTACAACAAGCGTGAGCGGTAGAAAATACTTACTCGTCATTGTGGATGATTTTTCAAGGTTTACATGGGTAAAGTTCTTAACATCTAAGGATCAGGTACCAACTTATATTATTAAGTTTCTCAAGATGATCCAAGTGTATCTTAATGCTACTGTCCGTCGAATTCGCACTGACAATGGTAATGAGTTCGTCAATCAGACCCTACGGACTTATTATGAGGAAGTAGGCATTTCCCATGAAACATCCGTTGCTCGCACTCCAAAACAAAACAGTTTCGTGGAAAGACGTAATCGTACACTTGAGGAAGCATTTAGAACTATGTTGATTTATGCAAATGCTCCTTTATTCTTATGGGCAGAAGTTGTAGCAACTGCATGCTATACCCAAAGTCGTTCTATTGTTCGTAAGTGCCATGAAAAAACACCATATGTGCTTCTTCAAGAACAAAAAACCGACTTATCATTTCTTCATGTATTTGGTGCACTTTGTTTTCCAACCATAAACAATGAAAATTTGGGTAAACTTCAATCGAAGGCTGATAAAGGAATTTTCATTGGTTACTCACCCACAAAGAAAGCTTACCGGATTTATAACCATCGTCTTGGCAAGATAATAGAAACTATGGATGTCGATTTTGATGAGCTGACAACGATGGCTTCTAAGCAACGAAGCTCTGAACCCGCGCTTCATGAGATGGGAACCGATACTATTATTTCTGGATTAGTTCCCCACAATCCCACTTCTACATCATTTACACAACCAACAAGTCCCGAGTGGGATAAGTTATTTCAACCTATGTTTGATGAATTCTTTGATCCTCCCAATGATGCTACTCGAGCACCTACAGTAATTGCTCTGATTCCCGAAGTCGTTGCTCAAGATAATGGAGCTCAATCCGATAAATCCACGATCACCATCGAACCGGATGTACCATCCCCCAACAATTCTCAAACTACACCTGAATCTACACCCCCACTCATTCCTAATGATGTTGAAGAGGATAAGTATGATCACGATTTGGAATTTGCTCATATACAAGAGCTTCCATACTTTGGTTTACCGATACCTGACCCTAACGGGGCGTCTACCTTAGAGGAAGCTCCTACTACCGTTTACTCCAGACCTCCACGGATAATCATAATACCATATGGACGCATTATCTGGATTGAAGACATGCAAGAAGAACTTAATGAATTCCAACTACTTGAAGTATGGGAATTAGTTCCGTTACCCGACAACGTCAACGATCTTACCTTGTTATGGGTATATAAGATCAAACTCGATGAGATAGGTGGAATTTTAAAGAATAAGGCTAGATTGGTTGCTCGAGGTTACAAACAAGCATTGGTTATTGACTTTGAAGAATCCTTTGCTCCTGTTGCAAGATTGGAGGCAATTAGACTATTTCTGGCTTATGTTGCTCACATGAATAGGATCGTCTACCAAATGGATTTAAGACGGCATTTCTAAATGGTGAATTAAGGGAAGAGGTGTATGTAAGCCAACCGAATGGATTTGTGAACTCGGAGTATCCTAATCATGTGTACAAGCTCAAGAAGGCTCTTTATGGGTTGAAACAAGCTCCACGCACGTGGTACGATCTCCTATCATCATATCTCATCTCGGAAGGCTTCTCTAAAGGCAAAGTGGACCCGAAATTTTTTATTATCAAGGAAGGAAACGACATGATACTTGTACAAATTTATGTTGATGATATAATATTTGCTGCCACTTCCCAAGAATTGTCTCACCGTTTTGAGAAAATCATGTCCACATGCTTAAGATGTCGATGATGGAAAAAATCTCATTTTTCTTAGGGTTACAAATTTCTTAGAATCCTATAGGCATCTTCATTAATCAATCCAAATATGTTCTAGAATCTTTGAAAAAGTATCATTTTGAAAATTGTGACCCCGTGGATACTCCAATGGTGGAGAGATCCAAGTTAGATGAGGATAGGGATGTGATTTTTGTCGACCTAAAACTTTACCGTGAAATGATCGGCACCCTTCTCTATCTTACTGCTAGTAGGCCTGATTCACAGTTTGTTATATGCATGTGTGCTCGGTATCAGGCTCGGCCTACCGAAAAGCATTTACATGTTGTAAAAAGGATATTTCATTACCGTAAAGGAACACTTCATCATGGTCTATGGTATCCGAAGGACTCCTCTATTGCACTAATATCATATGCAGATGTGGATCACGTTGGGTGTCAAGATACTAGACGTAGCACATCTGGAAGTGTACAACTACTTGGAGATAGATTGATTAGTTGGGCATCCAAAAGGCAGAAAAGCGCTGCGATATCAAGTACGGATGCTGAATACATTACCATGTCCGGTTGTTATGCTCAAGTTCTTTGGATGAGATCACAATTCACTGACTACGGTCTTGGATTCAACAAAATACCGATGTATTGTGACAACAAAAGCACCATTTCCCTTTGCTGCAACTACGTTCAACACTCCCGGGCGAAGCATATTGACATACGCTACCACTTTATCAAAGTGCTAGTGGAGAACGGAGTAATCAAGCTGTATTTTGTCAACACTGAGAATCAGCTGGCGGATATGTTTACAAAGGCTTTAGATCAAGGACGTATCGATTTTTGATCGACAATCTTGGTAAGAAATCATTCTCACCGGCGACTCTTCAGGAGTTGGCAGAATTAACTACAGAATAGTGGTGGTAAACTATTCTCGAGTATCATTTTATCGTGATCATGTATAAATTGTATATATTTAAATCACCAAAAAAGAAAAATACAAAAATATAAAACCTACAAAAACCATAAAAAATATAAAATCAAGAAAACCCAAAAATATTTTTCATTTTAAAAAGGGCATGTCTTTTAGTACGATAATATTTACGGCCTTAGAAATGTCGATTAAAATTGACACGACACCATAAACAGAGTTCGTCTAAAAGTTGTAAATATTTTAAAACATGCCTATGGCTTGTAGTTATTTCATACTGTAACCCGCTTTTCGTATTAAAGTCACGTATTTCATTGGAAAACGTTGGCTCACAACGGGAATTAATTTTCTCGGGTATGGTTTTCTTTAAAATCATACAAGGGATCAAGTATACTTTATAACTTGGTCTAACACAAATAAGTGTACGCTTAGTGCATTTATTTGTTTAAATAAGAGAAATCTTATTGCCACCAGAATCGTTTCTTTAAATCATTAAAAGAAAATGTCTTCATCAGTATTTGACTCTTTAAACAACGACTACAACTCTTTAAATAGAAAACGAGTCGTTTTTTAAGGGGGAGAAAATATCAAATCGTCTTTGTCATCAAAATACGTCTTCAAAAGTCTTTTCAGAAAAATAAAACGGTTAAATGTTCTATGTCGTGTATTGTTCGTGCTAGTAGATATTGGATATGTTGTAGACCGTCTTGTGCGTTTGATTGGAATTTAGAGGTATATTGCATTATAGAGTAACGAGTTAAGTGTGTTTACGGTGTTAGAAAGATAACGGGTGTTAAGACTTATTAACGGACGTTAAATAAAATTAGTTTAACTCAAAATGGAAATAGAAAGAATCAGGGGGGTCTAAGTTTTAAATTTTGAAAATATTTGATCTAACTCAAAGTACCCCCCCCCCCCCCCCCGCTCTCTTTCTTTCTTTCTTTTTTGTTTATACACAAACATAAACACTAACACCACTTTTGCCGCCATTGACCAACACAAACACGAATCCTCGTTTTTTTATCATTTCTCTGCTAATTTGTCTAAGGTACATCATTATTCCTATGTAACTGATCATTCTCCCACTTCCCATCTTTGTTTAATTGTTGATTCATAACCAAGATCCCCAAATCACTGATTTTAGGGTTTTATAAGATTTTCTTGAGCGAATAAACAAATTGATGTGTGGGCTTTGCTTGGAATATTATTTAGAGCCCTGGGTAGTCGTTAGTTTCCTTAAAAACACCATAGAACTTGTATTAGAAGCCTTTTTTGCTGCGTCACAACATAACAGATAACATGAAAAGGTATTCTAGAATCCTGGATTCAGGAATCTTGTAACACATGTAATTTCGAATTCTATGTCATGTATTCCGAATCATGGATCATGGATTAAGGAATCTTGGCAAAAAACATTCCGAATTCTTAAAAGCATGTATTCCGAATTCCTTGTCATGTATTCCGAATTCTTTGTCATGTATTCCGAATCCATATGATTTCGCAATCTCAAGTATATTGTTTTCCGAAATCTTAAAACCCATAATCTGATATCTTTTAAGGTATTCTGAAATCTTATATGTTATGGATCAGGAATCTTAAAACAAAAAGTATTCCAAAATCTTAGAAAACATGGATTCCGAATTCCTTTAACATATATTCCGAATTTTTGAATGATTATGGATTCCGAAATCATTTTAAGGTTTTCTGAAATCCTATAGGTTATGGATTCAGGAATCTTGAAAACAAAGTATTCCGAAATCTTCTTGAAATTAGATTCCGAAATCCTTTTGAAATTGGATTCCAGAATCTAATACATGCACATTCCAAAATCCTCGCATATGCAGATTTCGGAATCTCCCTAGTAACATATTCAGGATTCTTAACTTGTGATTTTTTATGGGATATGATTGTTTTGCAATATTATGTGTTATGCTTCATGGGTTTTTAAGTGTTTACTGATTTGTACTATGTAATCATCTAAGTGTTGTAATATGTTTTTTGTCATGCTTTAAGGTTTACATGTATAATGATATATTTTGTGTGTATCAACTTGTATGTTTTATCGTAAGCAACAATCATGTCTCGCACTCAAGATAAAAAAAGTGCAATCGACCTTGCATTTGTCCCAAAAGATAAACATCTGTCACTTACAACAAACAATCTCAGACTGAAAGAAGGTTTCGTTCCATCTCAGGCATCATTCAAGGTGGCTATCGACATACTTGATCTCTCATCAATCAAAAATTCACTAAGGGCCACCTCATCAGTTCCAGAAATCTACATGTTTGAGTTCTGGACGTCCATAAAAGCCATGACATCCACAAAGTTTTCATTTACCATTGACCGTCAGATAAAGATATTTTCTCTTACCCGATTTTGACAAATCTTTGGTTTCACTCCTTTAGCTAAAGGGTAAAAGTATGCTCGCGATCCAGACAAGGAGGAAGTTGTGGAATTGATTCAGTCTCTAGGATATGATGAAGAGTTGCATAACTTGTCGCAGTTTAACACTTCTAGGCTCGGACAACCGTGGAAAGCAATATTTAGCATACTGATCTAGTGTCTGACTGGAAAATCCATAGGTGTAGACTCTCTGAGACTTTCTTAGGCTCACATATTTTGGGGAATCTACAAAGGCCTCAACTTAGATTATGCTTCTCTACTGTGGGAAGAATTTAATTATCAAGCCTTTAGAAACACCAAGAAGAAATCTGAACATCTTCTGTTTCCACGCTTCACGAAGCTCATAATCAATCACTTCATGGAAGACGAAGAAGACATCGATGGACGTGGAGGATTTTTTGACAATTCAGCAAAGGATGATTTTCTTTTGGTAATCATGAAACAAGAAGGATCTAAGAGTATATATCGAGGGATTCCAGCTCCAGTTCTGGATAACCTGTTGAAATGAGCAAATAAAAAACAACTCTGCATATAAGAAACTTTTGAGAGAAAATGCAGAACAAGCAAGAAAAGTAGCCGCTGGATAGTTCGCTGCACCAAAACCCAAAGGCAAAAGAAAGCAACTTGAATCCTTAGAAGCTGAGACACCGACAAAAGGTCAAGGTAAAAGAACAAAAACCATAGCCATATGGGAGAGAAAGGCTAAGGGAAAGAATATGCTTCTCATGGATGAAGATACAGAAGAACAACAACCTGTTTTTATTGAAAGACAACAATTAAAGCAGGTTTTCCAGCAAAGTAGAAAAGATACACGAGGTAGTGGATCAGGACAGATGTCAAAGGAAATCAAAGAATCTGACATTGTTAACTTTGGAGAACCTGATTCTTACGTGGACGAGCCAGTTGATGATGAAGACGATAATTAGCAACAAGAACAACAAGACACAATTTTTGATGATATTCAACTTGTCCAAATAGAGATTGTCCATATGGAGACAAAGATCAGTGACATCAACAAGGAGACGAGTGTAACCAAACCCACTTCAGTGTCGGATCCGGTAGGTACATATTTAAACCTCACTCGCCTAGAATCTGAAGTTACCAACACCGATCCCTCAACAAACCCAAACATGGTAAATGTTCCTATCACTATTGTCACAACACCGTTATTCAGCACCATAATGACAACTCCGTCAACAACTGTCTTATCAGTCGTATAACCCGTACTAACCACCTCCCAATCACCATTCATTGACGACTTCATGCTAAAGATAGAACAACGCATGAAAGCACAAGAAGATGAAATCGTAAGCCTGAAAGAAGAATTAGCTCGTCGAAAACAAAGTGAAGAGTCATCAAAAGCAAATCAAGATGCCGAAGCAGCCAAAATGAAAGAAAAGCTTACTCGTCTTCGAGAACAGAAAAGGAAGTACAGAGAGCAGAAAAGGAATCTTGCTAGAGAAAACAAAACGCTTCTTGACTCAATCGATGAAAAAGTTCAAGAATCTCTTAACACGACACTCCATGCTCTGCGAGACGAGATGAAAAAGATTGATGCAAGCAAGTTGATGATCAAGTCTTCAAACACTCAGCATTCAGACTATCTAATTGCTCAAAGGCTCAAAGACTACGAGTTGAAGAAGCTCTTGCATGCTCATATGGTTCAAATCGGGTCCTACAACCAAACGCCAACTCAAAAAGAACTTCACAAGGCTCTCAAGACGGCTATGGATGAAGACACTGATATATTTGTAAAGCATGGCACCGTCGTCCCATACAATAGTCTAAAACAAAATGAAGAAGATGAAGAAGAGGGTGAATCATACAAACCTAATGAATCTTCCGATAATAATAATGATGAAGACGATAAAGATGATGGTGATGATAACAGTGATGATGACGGTGACGACGATGATGGTGATGACGATGATGACGATGATGAGAAACACAACAATGATGACAGTATGGATGAAAGTGACAATGATGAGGATGAGGAAGGTGATGAAGAGAGAAAGGATGAAGATGAGGAAGTGGATGATGATAACATAGACAAAGATAAGTCGTATGATGATGGTATTGATGACGATGTCAATGATGCTCCTAATAATGATAACACTTCAGAAAAAGGTGACAAGTCTCAAAAGGATGATGTTACCAAAGATCAAACCACTCCAGCAGCCGAGACACTTCAACAAGCCGAGACACCTCAACAGGGAAAATGCACCAGACGACTTCATGATTTTAATGCTACTAAAGCAGCATCATCCGCTCTAGTTACATGTGCCCCATCTACCACATCTACAGCACAAGTACTAGAACAACCCCTCCTGGAACCTGATCAGCCCATACCTGAAGTTTCAGAATCTAAACCAGTACCGGACATTCCAGAAACTCAACCAGTTCCTGAAGCTGAACCAGTACCAGATATTCCAGAAACTCAACCAGTATCTGATATTCCAGAACCGGAACCAATGTCGGATATTATAGACACTGAACCAGTTCTGGACATTCCAGAATCAAGTGATCCGGCGTGGGTGGATACAATCACTGTAGATGAAAATGCACCCGAGCAACCTTGGGTCACGGAAGCTGTTGCCATTCATCCATTCACTAAAGTTGATGAACGTGATTTCTCCCAACTCCTCAGCAATCCTATCGATTTCTCTGGATACTTAGTTTACAACTATGGGACTGAGAACATTACCCCTGCTATGGTTGCCAAATCACTCAAAAATCTTAACTTCCTTACCGACTCCAGGATCAGCAGATTGGAATATGAGTACAATGCTAATGAAATTCTAAAAGCAATGAACACTCCGTAGAAAAAATGTCTTCACAAACCTGTAAAGGCTCCTCTCCCGACAGTAGAAGGTAACGGTCAAATCACACTCGACTTCTTTGTAAGTCGTGACCTCAACTATTTGATCAAGGGAGAAAACAAATATGCGACATCATTAACCTTAGTCAAAGCTACAAATTGGGGGTCAATATCGTGGATTGAGGAAAAAGTCGATCGTCTCTGGATAAAGCAAATTGTTCCTAAATATGATTACTATGCCGGAATTGGGTGCATCGCATTGGGCCGAAACCGTGCGACGAGCTTACAGCTATGCATGTGGGTTTAAATCACCATTTGACAGAGATCAGAATCGAAAAAGAAGACAACAAAACCTACAGTATCATGGAAGGAGATTTTTCAGTTCTTCGTCTTGAAGACATTGAAGACATGTTACTTCTAACGACTCAACAAAAGCTCACACATTTGGACTCTGAAGAGGTCATTGCTTTGAACTCAGCTCTTCGTAAGTACACACGTCAGACTGTGATTAAGAAGAGAGTTGAAGACTTGCAACTTGGCGTGGAAAGTTATCAGAGGAAGCTGAATCTCACTCCTCCATACACTGAAGTTCCTAATCAGCATCGCAACAAATGTCCCTACACAAGTACAACAAAACCGGTTCCAAGATTTTTCTAATTAAATGGATCCGGGCAGAAGAAATTCATGAGAGTCGCGGAACTCCACAAATTTAGTGACGGGACTCTTCAAAAAGTACGGGACAAATTGTTGCATCTCAACGTTACCAAGAAGCTTCCCGAGATTAAAGTAGTGTGGCAGGAAGGATACATAAAAAGTGCCAACTACATGATAAAGACAATTGAAGAAAAGCTGAGAGAAAGACGTTTAATGAGAAGCTTAGAACGATTCATTGGTGGCAGACCATATGGAGCTCACCACAGGCTAATGGACCGATCCACTTAATGTGGTTCGTACTATCTCAGGTCAACTCCATACTTTACTTGTGAATATGTATATACTGTGAATATTAGGCTTTTGTGGCTTGTTGTAGTGTGAAAGTATGATATTCTTTCAAGAATTTCTCACGAGATTCTAAATCTTTCAAAATATATCGTACTCAAGTACTACAACAAACTCTCATTAATTTGAGGGGGAGCATTAATATGTTCTATGGTACCCAAAGACCGGTTAATCAATTAATATACAAAATATTAATGGTTAACATTTTGGATAAGGGGAGAAAATAAGATTAAGGAGACTTGTAAATATATGTGGCTAAAAATGAAAAAGACTTAATGGAAAATCCAACTTGATATGTGTTTTGCACATGTTAAGGAGGAGCATTTTGATGTCAAAAACACTGAAGGTACTAAAACTCTTGATATTTATATCACAAGTACCTCAGTGATTTTAAGGAATTTTCATGGTGAAAAATACTTACCCAAAACACACTTAACTCACGACGGTTGTGTTGACAAAAGGGTGGTAGCATTAGGTACTAGTCCAATGATTCTTCCAGAACTGGAGAAATCTTCCCAAGGACAATTCCACAGTTAGAAAATAGTAGTCCTAAGGAAAGATGGGTAATGGATGGTGAACATAACAGAATGCCGACCAAGTACTGATGTTAGCACTGAAACAATCACAACAAGGTGCTAGTGATGATGTATTGGTAAGCATTGAAGGGGTTTAAGAATGAAAAAGAAATGTAAAGATAAAGGGTGTAAAGAAAGAAGCCCTCCTTACAACTTAGGCAGAAATCGGGCCAACACATTTTGAACACGATAAAGTATCATGGACCCAGTGATGCGATGCACAACCCCTCCAGCTAACTCAAATATCTCTCAAAAGATATATGTTTTAATGTCACGGAGGTCAACACGTTATCTATCGGTTTATTCACTCTGAATAAATTGATATTGAAAAGTGACAATCCTCTCCAGCCTCCGCTCACCAAATCAAAATGCACTATTGAGTCTAGAGCCATGAGATCATCAAAAGTCTCATTAGGACACTTTTTAAAGAAAGAAAGATATTTATGAGTTCTACGCAATATTCTTGTAATATTTCTAGAACATCTGAGTGATACAAAAGTATTACAATGAAGATGGAAATCCTGCTTGTGCCAACATCAAACAAGATCATGGTAGGTGACACGTGCGGTTCTTTAAGAACCAATCTTGTGATAACTGGAAAGAAACGATGGTTTGACTCTTAACCGAATTCAAACTTGTTCCAGGGCCTCTACGCATTATCCAAGTGATCTTACCAGAACACTTAGAGTGACACTTTTTAGTGTTTGAAGTGATTGAGTTGAAATCCTTCCAGTGTCAACATTAAACATCACTACAATAGCTGACAAGCAAGATTCTATTAGAATCGAGCTTGTGACAACTAAAAAGAAACAATGGTGAAAATCTTAATTGAAATTCACATGTTCCAGGTTCATGAATTGACGCCTTCAATCATAAGGATAACTTATTGTTGGAAATACATTTTTACGTATTTAGAAAGGATCGGTCACTCCAACGATATACTCAAGTATTTGGCTCGTGATCTAATATATTAACATATAGCCCATATAGCTCACATGTAGGGTGGGCTATATATACCCCCTCCTAGCATGTTAGGAGGGGTTGAGCACTTAGTTATCAAAATTCTCATTCAAGCTTTCTTCCATTCTCTCCTTTCTCTCTCTACCTTTCTCTCTCTAGTTCTTTCATCCCTCTCCCTTTTAGATCAATACAAACACTTGCTCAATCCTAAGAATATATGATTCTACAATTGGTATAAGAGCTTTGGTTGATTCTTCGGAGGCGTGTTTTGATCTATTTATTATGTATAACTTTTGATCTAGTATTGTTTTGTTATAATTTTTTCTTACTTTTGAATTTTATATTATCAATTTGTTAAGGAATAAATCAAAAATACTTTACGTATTAAAAATACTTTTGAATTTTATATTAACTTTTGAATTTTACTTTTGAATATTTTTACGTATTAAAAATACTTTTTGTCTTGATCTGTGTTTTATTATCTCGATTTGGGAGTTTTTCTTGTCACAAAAATCTCTAAAGTATCCGTTTTTTATTCCTTTTTATCAAACTTTATTTCATTCTGTGTTTGTCTGCGTTTCTGTCGGAAAAGGGTTTTACATTCTGACCCTTTTTCCGACCTTTTTCCGATGGTCACAAGTTGTGTCTTATTCCGACTGTTACACATTCCGATATCACTTTCCGACAGATCTCTTTCCGACACTCATTCCGATACTTATTCAGTGATACATTCCGACTGACAATATTTTTGTTTTTTCCGATAGCATTCCGACGGTTATTCATTCCGATGGTGTTTTTTTGACATTCCGATGGTTTTCATGTTTTGACATTCCGATGGAAACGTAAGTTGGTCTCGACTCGACAAACACCCACAACTGACTCCACACCAAGACTCGACAGACGTAAAACCAACTCGACTCAACATCTGAAACCAATCAAGACTCTAACTTCACTCGATTTGACTCTCATACACAACACGCGACACAGAAATAAAAACTAACTTAAAACAATCTCACAACTGATACTTTGAAACCAACAAAGACAGAACACCTCACACTCGACTCACTCCTCTCTCGTCCAAACAACCACTCACTCGACTCAACAAACTCGATCTAGTTTCTCACTTCATCTCTAATTAAACTTACAGTCACCATTAACCTTATCTAAATCCGCCTAAGACTCAACACATCAAAAATTATCAAACCTATCATCATCTTGACTCCAACAGACCACTCAAACAATCTCTCTAGACTCGAAAAACAGAAAACAAATTTGAAATCTCAGACTCATTTTGAACATAAATCATCATCGATTCTTGTGAGTTCTTTTAAAACCCCTTTTGATTTTTGAAATTAAAGAAGCAGAATAACAAATCTGTTATTCGTTTGTCTTTGTTTCGATTCAAGAAATAAAACAACAAAAAAAACCGACATGCACTTACATATCAAACCTACCTGAGATCTTTTCAAGATCTTGTAGTCAACGAGATCTTGTGTTATTCATGGTTGTTGATTCGTGAGATTGTTATCACATGATCCGAGTTTTAAATCAGTGGGTGATAGGAGTATAATTGTTTGAGTTTGAGATTTCGTGGATGAGATTGTGAGAAAAAGCAGGTGAGTTGGGAGTGTTTGTGAGGATCGTTGCTTTGGGAAAGTCAAAGAAGGGGACGGAGGTATCGAGGTAAGTGTGTTTGAGGAGAGTTGTGTGAAAGAGAGGCGGATGAAACACAAATGAAACTAGGTTAAGTGAGTAGGTTTAGGGACTGAGTTGGGATAAATATATAATCCTATTTTTCTTTGGTGGACCGGGTCCTTGTATTTGTATTTGGGCCGGCTATGTTATTGGACTCACTTGATATTTAAACAAGTTAAATTTTGGTTAAAGTTTAGGCTATATTTTGAATAAGATTCCAATTAAACGATTCGTGTCATCGGTCGTATTGTCGAGATCTAAACGTGACATAGTGATAAAAGTGGTGAGACAAAAAAGACGTGACAAGATTTACTTGACGAGACCAAGAATTTTTCTTTCATTTTTCATCAAATATCAATGGATTTTTTTAATTCGACATCGAGAGAGGGAGAATCGAATTAAATGCAAGACAAGACAACGCTAGAAGAAGTGGCATCACGTCATTTCAACTACTTTAGTCTCATCTTGTGACTCTTTCATGGATTGAAGGAGGGAGCGAATTTGTGACACTCTTTGGTCAAGATCGTTATACATTCATTGATTCAATACACAGCTGAGAAACTTCACAAAGCAGACTTTAATCATTCTGCATCAGAATCTGCATATCAAGCCCTCGTGACACAATTCACGCCTTTCCTCCAATTCAACATCATCAAGTCTGAAAGTTCAGCAATATGCTAGTCATTTTTTCGAGACACACATACCGAGCTTCAAGTTTTCCGTGGTACACTATTGAAACTCTTGACATGGGTCTCGTCTTTGATTTATGCAAAATCCCGACTTCAGCAAGCTGGTGATAATGGAGTGTAAGATTCTACGATGCAAGAGAAAAATGGTCATACGATTGACGAATTGGTGGCTGCTAAAGATTGCAAGGACATGGAATCAACAGTTAAACATGACTTCAGCAACACGTCAGGGAATGTTTCAAACATCTCTTATGATGACACCATTCGAGTTTCTGACGAAGTACCTACGAACATGGTACAATGTAATGTTGTATATGCTGATGAAATGCCGCATATTGAGCATTCTGAATCTAATTATGACAAACATGGGATGGAAAAGAGTGATAGAAATACCACTTCTGATTCATCCGATGTGCGTCATAATGGGGGAGAAAGTGTTCAAAATGCTAACAATCATGATAATTGTCTTATGACTGTTTCATTAACTGCTTCGGATTCCAAGGTTAAAGAGCTCGAAACAATTTTAGCTCAGCAATCCAAAGAGCTTGAGGATGCCAAAATAGAATTTTCTAAGAAAACGGACAAATTTGAAAAGTATTTTGAAAAACTTGAAAAGTCAAATGTTGTTCTTGAACGAAAATTGGATCAAACAATTCTGGATTCTAAAGCTGAAAAGGATAATATTTTGAAAAAAATTAAGTTGCTTGAATCTAAGTTGGCATCCAAGATGAATTGCTCAAAGAGAATGAGACTTTAAAGGCTCAAGTACAGGAAAACGTCTTTGCTATAGCTGTGTTGTAAAACGAATTGAGAAAAACTAAAGGATCTAGTGTGGATACTAAGCTTGAAAAGCCATCAATCTTGGGGAAACCGCCTCAAATTCAGTCTGTTAGACAACCGACTGCATCTAGATCCAAGCGACCAAAATCCTCGAGACCACGGTTTGCCTCCCAAGTTGATATGGTTCATCTTTCTAGACCAGTCACTCCACTATCTAGACCCAGTGTGACTAAAACAGCTTCTGCAAGACCTAATCACATGATTGCCTATAGTCTCCCTAGACATAGTCCAAAGAACATGTTTCGAACTAGTTCAAATGACGTTCGCCATACATTTGGTCTAAGGGAAGCTAAGCTAAAGATACAAGTAAGAGATAGGAATTTCAAACCTAGGCAGATGCCTTCTAGTTTACCCAACACTGCTAACCGTAGCATGTCACATCCTAGGAGCATCAGTCAATCATCTAGGAATGCTAGATCTTACTCGAACATTAAATATGCTACATGTAAAACATGTAGGAAATGTGTCTTTAAAGCCAATCATAATTCTTGTATCAAAAAATTACTTAATGAGGTAAACTCCCGTGCTAGACTTAAATCCCAGTGGGTAGCTAAAATCAAACCCGTTGGTAAAATGGGGCGCCCTACTGGTAGAACTTTCACTCTTATAGGAAACGAGTTCCCTTTAACTAGGATAGTCTCTGATTCTACTAAGACTACTAGGGAGGAAATTGAAAAAGATGATAAATCACTTAAGCTTGAACGTAAGGTTTTCTATAAAAGGAAACATTTGCCAACTAAGACAAGTGATTCATCTCCTCAGGTCACCTCTGGCACAAGTAAGGCCAACTGTGAACCCCCACTTGCTTCTAAGATAGATATCGCTAACCCATATCAAAGCATGCAATCTTAATGAGAATGCAGGTACCAAAGAGGATGTTCCAAAAGAACGAAGCGGTCCAATCATTATATACCATTCAATTAAGGACACTCTCAGAGTTTGGTTGCTGAAGAAGCTGATATCTAAGAAACAAGTGTCTCAGGGGACGCGTAGTTAAGTTACACAAGGACTTATAGTCACATTACAAATTGTAACCCGTTCATCAAAGAAAGGAAAGTTTATCGTCGATGATAAACTTATCCTCATTAACGAGAAATTAAATTTTCTCGGACACGAGCTTACACATAGACCATTCAAAGGTTTCAAGGTAGTGTAAAATGGCTCATCGTTAAATGACAGACGATGACCCGGATTTCACATAAAGGAAAGTTTATCGCTGATGATAAACTTATCCTCATTAACGAGAAATTAAATTTTTCTCTGACACGAGCTAACATTAAAATTATTCAAAGATTTTAAGCTCGTGTAAATGGCGTATAATTATATTTCAGATTATGCCCCGAACCTCAAAGAAAGGAAAGTTTATCGTTGATGATAAACTTATCCTTACAACGAGAAATTAATTTTTCTCGGGCATGAGCTACTATTAAAAACATTCGAAGTTTTTTAAGCTCATGCACTATGACTTACAGTTAAATATCAAACTGTAAATCCGACTTAAATTTTAGGAAAGCTTATCTTTAAAGATAGCTTATCCTCGTAACGGGAAATTAAATTTTCTCTGTCATGAGCTTGTATTAAAACATTCCAAGTTTTAAGCTCATAAAGTAAAGTGTATCTTTTAAATAAGAGAACTTTTCTTCTTAACGAGAAAATCATCTTTCTCGGTCATGAGCTTTATGTTAAAACATTAAAAGTTTTTCAATCTCATGAAAACGACGTCTAAGTAAATGTCAACTTAGGACTCTTTCTTCAGTAAAAAGGAAAGTTTATCGCCGATGATAAACTTATCCTCACAACGGGAAGTTTACAACTTCTCGGACTTGAGCTCGTTTTGTAAGATATTCAACATCTTAAGCTCAAGTAATTGGTTTTCAAAACATTGAACACAATTTTTCGAGAATTTCTCAAAAGGTTTTTCTAAATCTTTCAAAATTGTGTGTTCAAAAAAATGTTTTGATAAAAAGAGCATATCTTCTGGAATCGATAATATTTACGATACTATAAATGTCATTAAATAATGACACGGGGTTGTAAATAAAGTTCGAGCAGAAGTTCAAATGTTTTAGAACATGCTCAAAATGGTTTGCTATTATTTCAGATAGTAACCCGTTTTTCATACTCAAGTCAAGCATTTCACCGGAAAGCTTTGACTCAACAACGGGAATTAATTTTCTCGGGCATGGTTAGTTTATAACCATGTAAGGGATTGTGTTTACGTAGTAACACAATCTAACACGAATATATGTACGTGTCAGTGCATTTATTTGTTAAAACAAGAGAAATCTTGTTTTTATGAAGTTATCATCTTCACAAACCGTACCAATTTACAATTGATATCTACATACTCGGCGATGCGACTACTCCAACGGGGACTACAACTCTTTCAATAGAACACAGGTCAACAATTGAGGGGGAGCAATTGTCCAGCATTCAGAATCTTTGACGCCGAAAGTGCCAAGTTCACATATTGGTGTCAAGACAACGATATCAATCGTACACATGGAGTCAAGAGATAACTTCAGACGTGATGAGGTGACCAACATTCTTGAACAAGAACCATGTGCTTCTTTCATATGATGTTCTCCATCATTCAGGTCCAACCTCGTATATTGCTAATCTTGTGAATACTTTATCATATATGATCTTTGCACGTGATAAGTACCTTACACTTGTGTTTAAAAGGTATTTTATTTACGTTTCAAGTATACCCTCCATTAATTTGAGGGGGAGCTTGTGTAAATCATGAAGATAATTGGATTTGCATTTTTCTTCCCAAATTTTCTTAAAATGCTATTAAATCAATTGATATTAAAAACATCGAGTGGGTTAATATTTTTAATATGGGGGAGAATCAGTGATTTAATATTGAGATCAATAATGGTTTGACTTAATTTGCTGGCTCATCCCGACATGTGCGAAATGTTTTCAAATATCGTGACATATGTTAAGGGGGAGCAAAATGGATTTGGATATCAAAATGGATTTAATGGTGATTTATACTCACCCACAACCTATTTATTTCACGACCATGAAGATTGTGGTGACATAAGGATGGTAGGATAGGTTAAAGTCCAATGATTCCTCTAAGAACCGGAGGAATATTCCCAAGGACATTCCATAGCTAGAAATAGTAGTCCTTACGAAAGATGGAGAATGATTGTGAATGTAGCTGAATGCTGACCAAGTACTTAAGGTAGCACTAGAACAATCACAACAAGGTGCTAGTTATGACGTATTAGTAAGCATTGAAGGGGTTGAAGAATGAAAAAGAATTGTAAAGATAAAGGGTGTAAAGAAAGAAGCCCTCCTTACAACCTTAGGTAGAAACCGGGTCAATACATATGCTATTGAGATCATTTTTTTAATGATTCTTGATATTGAAGACCGACATCATGGACCCAATGATGCAATGCACAACCTATCCCTGCTAACTCAAATATCTCTTAAAAGATATTTGTTTTAATCACACGGAGACAACGCATTGTCTATTGATTTATTCACTCCGAATAAATTGGTATTGAGATGGCGGAACTCCTCTCCAGCCTCCGATCACTAAAATCCAAAATGCACGATCGAGTCTAGAGCTATTTGAGATCATCACATATCTCAATAGGACACACTTTCATAATTCCCTGCTTCTTCACACACTGTGAAAAGTAAGAAAGATCTTAAGAGTCCTACGCAAAATCTTCATGATCTTGCCTGAACATCTGAGTAATACGAAAGTATTTACAATGAAGACGGAAATCCTTCTTGAGCGAATATCAAAAATCTCATGGTAGGTGACTTGTGAGATTTTTTATTAATCAAGCTTGTGATAACTAGAAAGCAACAGTGGTTTAATTCTTAACTGAACTTAAACACGTTCCAGGCCTCTACGCAATATCTTAGTGATCTTGCCAGAACACTCAGAGTGACCCTCTATAGTGTTCACAGTGATGAGTGGAAATCCTTCTAGTGTTAACATCAAACAGCACTTGGTAGGTAACTTGCAAGATTCTGTATGAATCTGGCTCGTGACAATTGGAAAGCAACGATGGTGCGATTCTTTAATAAATCAAACTTGTTCCAGGAATCGGATTTGACGGCTTCAAATCACGCGGATAATATTATCCAAATGATTCACTCTTTATGTTCGCAGTCAGCTTTGGACGGTCGAATAAAGGGAACGGGTTTACCCGCAAAATCTTGTCAAGGAGGTTCTTAATTGAAACTACCTGCCACAAGTACGATTTTTATATCGTCCAACGGTCTTCACCGATCGGAGGTAAAATGGTACCGAATTAGAATGAAATGTTCAAGGACATTTCATCGGTGTATATGTTTTTTTACTAACTGTCTTATGCAGCGTAACAAGAAGGTGGCATTGCGGTGTACAATCTAGAAGAAGTCGTAAACAGCATGCTTATACTTTATGAACTTAACTTCAACAAATTCGAGAAAGCCTAAAAGCCAAGTCTTCCGCTGTATCAAACTCTGAAGCTTTCAAGAATTTATAAAGGTTTAAGTATGTGGAACATGAAGTCACAAGGAGGAAAATTTCACAAGTGATGAATGCACAAGGTCAAGGCAAGGAAACATGCTCAAGACTAAAGTCAAAGATCTCATCAGCGTATTCATAAGAACAAGATCGAACACTCAAGCATAGTATGTTAGGTTTAAGATTTTGTAAAATGGTGTGACCTCCTTTAGGGGGAGATTGTTGAAAATACGTTTTTCCAAAGAAAGTCTCGGTCACATCATTGTCAGCATAGATCACGAGCTATAGACGATTTAGGACATTGTAACTTGGAGTGACATCCCTTAGGGGGAGATTGTTGGAAATACGTTTTTACGTATTTAGAAAGGATCAGTCACTCCAACGATATACTCAAGTATTGGGCTCGTGATCCAATATATTAACATATAGCCCATATAGCCCACATTTAGGGTGGGCTATATATACCCCCTCCTAGCATGTTAGGAGGGGTTGAGCACTTAGTTATCATAATTCTCATTCCATCTTTCTTCCATTCTCTCCTTTCTCTCTCTACCTTTCTTTCTCTAGTTCTTTCATCCCTCTCATTTTAGATAAATACAAACACTTGCTCAATCCTAAGAATATATGATTCTACACTTTATCCAAATGATTCACTCTTTATGTTCGCAGTCAGCTTTGGACGGTCGAATAAAGAGAACGGGTTTACCCGCGAAATCTTGTCAAGGATATCTTTAATTAGAGCTACCTGTCACAAGTACGATATCTAATATCTTCCAACGGTCTTCACTGACCGGAGGTAAAATGCTACTGAATCAGAATAAAATGTCAAAGCCTTTTTATTCGTGTCTTATTATGTTGCTGCATTTGAAGAAGGTAGCGTTGCGGTGTACAAGATGAAGTCGTCCTCACATACTTATACTTTCGTCACCAAATATTTTAGGAAAATTCAAGAAAGTTCAACCTAAAAGTCTTCCGCTGTATCAACTCTAAAACTTTCAAGAATTCAACAAAGTATAGGTATGTGGGACATGAAGTCACGAAGAGGCAAACATCACAAGAAGGCAAAGATCGTACGTGAAAGGTCACAAGAACATGCTCTAAGCCAAAGCCTAATGGTAATCAAGACATATTCACAAAAATGAAGAAAAGAAAATGAAAAAAAGAGAAAGTGGACTACGAGCACGAGAACGAAGATCTAACATGCTAGATTTAGGAATTTGTAATTTGGAGTGACCTCCCTTAGGGGGAGATTGTTGGAAATACGTTTTTATAGTTAGAAAGTCTCGGTCACTCCAACAATATAGTTAAGGGCTCGTAGTATAGTTTTAGTTAAAAATTAAGTAAGCCCGACCCATGAGCATGTTCATAGGCCGGAGGCCCACGTCCATTTATGAACTTGAGTATATAAACCCCTTTCCTTCATGGAAAGGGGTGTTGTTTGTTTCATTTACTTTCATAATATAACACATATTTCTCTCACTTTATCTCGCTAGTGTCTCTATCTAGAAACATCCACCACACTTGTTAGATAATAGATTATCACTATTCTACAATATGCGTCAACATATTAGAGGGTTCTTATGGTGTAATAGTGAGTACAAACGTGGTAAGGCGAAGGTAGCTTGGAAGGATATTTGTCTTCCGGTTCAAGAGGGTGGGTTAGGGCTTAAAAGTCTTCATGTATTCAATATGGACCTTTTAACTAACCATATTTGGAACATTGTTTCTCATAAAGAGGCTCTATGGGTGAGTTGGGTTCATACTTTCAAAATCAAGAACCGAAACTTTTGAGATATACCGGAGACATCGGACATGAGTTGGCGGTGGAGGAAGCTTCTCCAACTTTGTGACATTGTTAGGCCTCATATGTGGAAGGTTATTGGCAATGGCAACAATACATCGGTGTTTCATGATACATGGGACACCCGGTGTCCCTTATCAAGGTTGTGATCGCCTAGGGACGTGTACATGGCTGGATACAACCTTGGTAATACTGGGCTCGATACACGTATATAGAACCGGAACACATCCAAATACGGGGTATTGCAAGCAATACTTATGGAAATATTGTTTATTAAGGTTCTTATACGTAATATCTATAGTAAAAAGAAAAATCTTTTTCTATTTTTAAAAAAAATATATTCACAATCAAGATAAATCGAAATAAGAAAAATAGTAATAGTACTTGATATTTTTGGTGTAATATTTTAGGAAAAGTATTACTTTTGGATTTTTTTTTTACTTTTTTTGGTACAAATCTTAGGAAAGAATTTGCTTTTGTGATTTATTATTATTTTTTTTGTATTTTTATCTTTTTTATTTATTTTTATTTTTTATTTTTTTACAAGAAAAATAACGTTCAAAAGTGAACGGATCCCAAAATCCTAATCGTCTCACGAAAATCGTCAATCATAACGAGATCGATGCGGCAGCGGCGCCATTTTAATCTCCGTTGTATATTGTTTTATCCTCGAATCGACTCGACTTGATTTACAACTTAACACAAGATTTTTTTTTTGGTTAATAATAATTGGTTAGTATCTATTGTTTAATTAAACTAAAAATGGGGAAAAATATTTAGGCTAAGTAATATATAAAAATAAAAGCGCAAATAGTTCAAATAAGATTATTCTAAAATGCAAAATAAAATTAAACTCTAAGAAACTATAATTAAAAATATTAATAATTCTAGATGCGAAATTAATCTAAATGCAAGCACGTAATAACAAGTAAAAGTGACAAAAAATGAAATCACAAAGATAAACTTAAAAATAAAGCGTAAAGCTTTAACCTTTTTAGCTTATTAATCTCTTAGATGATAAAGCTAGAAGCTTTATATACTAATAGGCTTAGTAATCACAAAAAGGTTTAAACTTTATACTAATAATAAGTTTATATAAATGAAAACTACTTTTTAAATCGATTTTTAAAACAAAAATAACTTTTAAAACTAATTAAAAACGACTTTAATGAAATAGATAATTTTTGAAAACAATTGAAACTACATTAATCAAATTACTTAAGTTATAACGATTAAGCTAGAAAATTAAAAAGGGAAGAACTTAGTATCCGTAGTCCGAAGAAAACGCTCTAAAAACAACATCAACATAATCAACAAACATGGCCCGTATAGTACACGAACTACCAAATCAACAAAATACGGCCCGTAAAGTACACAGCCAACCAAATCAACAAAATACGGCCCGTAAAGTACACGGCCAACCAAATCAAACCAAAACTTCTCAACTTCTACAACTATCACCAACCAAACGCTCTAAATAATTCATCTACCAACCAAATCTATCAAAACCATAAGCTTCTCTTCGAAAGTGATAAATCGATACGCCGAGATCAAAAGAAATAAAAGGTTAGGATAATAAGCAACAATTAATATATGATTATGATCTAAACTATTTAATAGAATTTATAAAAATACTTTGACTATTAAATTAAAAACTACTAGATCTAAAACTAATTTATAAAAATTCTAATAGATCTATACTAATTTTTGGATTTTATAAAAGTACATAAAATTTTAAAGCTAAAAATCATAGATCTACTTAATTTATTTAAAACCCTAATAGACCTAAGCTATTTTATGAAAATACTTTGATTTTTAAGCTACAAACTAATAGATCTACAATATTAAAAAGTAAATCTAAAGATAAAAATAAATTTAAGCTAGATTAATTAACTACTTGCAAATATTCAAAGATGTAAACTAAATAATATAAAAACAACTAATTAAAAACTACCTTATAAATAAGTTGTAAGCCTAAGCTTAGAACTTATGAGATTTAAAAAGCTAAAAAGCTAATTAAATCAATCCTCCAAAAATAACATAGATCTAGGAATATAAGGCAACAATAAGCTTGAAATAAAATAAATTATTTCAAACTTTTATATAAATCTAACTTATTTCGAAAAAGTTATAAAAACTTATCCCAAATTATAAGATAGATTATAATTAAAAGTAAAAAAAAAGAAGAATGATAATTAAGCTAAGAGAATAAGCAATAAGCTAAAAGATAACTTTTATTAATAAAAAAGAGTACGAAACTTTGAAAGGAAAAATTACATCTATTAAAATTAAAACAACTATGAAAAATAAACCTACTCTAAAAAATATGAAAAACTAGTCTAGATACAAATGGAGGAGAGTATATATAAGCTGCCCAAATGGGGGTAATTTCTTCATTTTATCTCTCCAATTACTCTTGTTTTCATCGCCTAGTGGAGGCCAGCTGTGAGCATACTCGGATCTTGTGCAATCATGAGCCGACACATGCCTGACACTCGCCAGCCTCTCTTGTTTTCATTGCCAGGTGCCATGTGGCGAGCTATGACTGGACAGCCGCCACTGCAACCTAGGACTTCTCCCACCTCGTACTGACGTGACGGCGCCGCCGCCACGTGTCATCATCCTATTGGTCAGCCATCACTGTTGCCTTCCATGTCTGCAACCTCGGACTGACACGTCAGTCTGACATGTCAGCACCGCCACCTGCCACCTCGTACTACAACTACACATGCCACGTGTCGTGCCCTCATTGGTTATCCGCCATGCAATAAACAGTAATTTTCAGTGCCACGTGACACGCTGGCATTGGCCAGCCGCCGCCACGTGGCTGCTGACGTAATGATGATGTCAGCCGGTCTGAACCGGGTCGGGTCAGGTCGGGTCAGGGTCTGGTTCGGGTCGGGTCGGGTCTACCACATGGACCACTCATGTGGTGACACGTGGCGACTAGTATATAAACTCAACCCTTTTCCAACGCCAAGATTCGAAACCTAGCATTTGCCCCAAACCTTAAAGCATGAAAGGTTGCCAATTGAGATGGGCAGCCTTTCATGTTTACATATGCAAAATATTTATCATAACCCCTTTTGGACATTTGTCCTGGCAGATTTATGAACCCCCCCCCCCTTTTCAAAGGTTGAGTTTTTGTATCCAGAAAGGAGTGGGAGCGCAAATTGTGTCTAAACTTCCATCCAACTTTGTGTAACGTTTTTATGTTATATTAATGAACATAAGGATAATAATAATAATAATAATAGTAATAAGCTTGTGTTGAAGCGTGCGGTTAAGACTATTGAGCTTATGGATGCTGTGGCCAAAATTAATGACCCCCAATGTGAGTTGCTGCTTCTTTGTTCATGCGCCGGTATTTCCAAGTTATATTTTGCTATGCGTACTTGTTCACCTTGTGCTTTCAAGTCTGCCCAAAGTTCTTTTGATTTGGCACTTCGTTCTTCTTTGGAGCGTATCGTTGTTGCTTCTGGACCGGGATTTGGTGATTGGCAGTGGAGACTTGCTACGTTGCCCTTTTCCTTTGGAGGGTTGGGTGTTTATTCTGCGGGTAACGTATTGCATTATGCTTTTCTTGCTTCTCGGTTACAGTCAGCTGATTTACAATCTAAGTTACTTCAACACACTGATATTAGATCTTATGGACTCCAGTTTGATGATGCTTTACGTGTGTTTAACTCGGTTATGGAGATTGATTTTCTAAGTAATCCGAGTGAGGTCGCTGCCCCCAAACTCATGAAGAAAATGGCAGATATATATTTTGATCGGGTTATTAAGAATGTTGAATCCACTTTCGCTTTATCTGCTCGTCAGTTGGCTTTATGGGCATCTCAGAGGGAGGATCACACGTCTGACTGGCTTAGGACGGTTCCTATCCCCGGATTAGGTCAGACTATGAATGGGAGGTCTTATCGATGTGTTTTGTGCTATCGCTTAGGTATTCCCTTGTTCTCTGTTTCAAAGCCCTGTTCAGCTTGTTCTAGGGTTTTTGATGGGGATATATTTGGGGATCATGTCATATCGTGTGCTGGCATCGTTGGGATTAAGCATCGTCACAATTTGGTTCGTGATACTCTTGCTGATATATGTTACCATTTAGGGATATCTGTCGGAAAGGAAGTTAATATTGGATTAGATGGTGGACCTGATAATGTCTTACGTCCGACAGATATTTTGTTTTGTTCTTGGGAGGAAGGTAAAGATGTGTGTGTTGATCTGACTGGTTCTTCTCCTTTGACTCGTACGGGGATGAATGACTTTGTTCCTGGCCAAGCTGTGATTGATGCTGCACAACATAAACGAGGCAAGTATTTGGCAAAGTGTGCAGCTCTCGGATATGGGATTCTTCCTTTCTCCTTTTCTTCTTTAGGGGAGTTACAGGAAGATGCAGTTGCGTTGCTGAAGCGGATCCAGAGATTTTCTAAGGCTCAAGACATTGGAGCGCGCACTGCTGTACATATTTTTCATAGAATAGGTTTTACCATTGCTAAAGGGGTGGGAGCGCATATAGTATCTCGACTCCCATCCAATTTGTTGTAAATCCCTTTTTGTTTCTAATAAAATTGATGGTTTTATAATAATAAAAAAATAAAATAAAATAAAAAATAAAGAATAATAATAATAATAATAATAATAATAATAATAATAATAATAATAATAATAATAATAATAATAATAATAATAAAGGAACGGGGGCTCAGATTGTATCTCGGCTTCCCACTAATAAAGTAATATTATTCTAATAAAGTAATATTAATAATAATAGTAAAATAATAATAATAATAATAATTATAATAATAATAATTATAATGCGAAAAATATATTTAATATTTATAAAAAACTTTATTTTTTTTATATCTATTAATTTTCGAAAATATATTTTATTTATATTTATTTATTTATTAAAAACTATTTAATTAATTTAAAAACTAATTAAACTTAAAAAATTCATAGGGAACAAACCGTGATGAGTTACGATGCGAGGTCAGGACCGTTGGATTCGTAATTTCATGCTCTTCCATGTGGTTTATTAGTGGGTGACATTGGAGAAGGATAAAAATGGTCTTCGTTGTTAAGACATCATTAAATCTTCATCCTTAGCCCTCCAAACTTCATTCTTTAGGCACTTTTTGGTCCTTTGACTTTATCTTTGACTTTTTCATTGATATATGACCGTGAAATCCCGTGTTTTTTTTCTTTTGATTTCTTGTACATATTTCACAACAAAAACACAAACCACGAATAATTCCGACATTTACGATATTAGTTACACGTTTTGGTCTCGTTTTTTATTGTTTTAAGTGGTAAAAGGATAAGTGTTTTCACATTTATTAAATCTCCTACATTTGACCATTGCAATGTCTCCATGCAATGAATTAAATTAAGGAAAAAGTTTACATTTTCATCATAATTAATCAATCTTGGCCTTTATTACGATCTACTACTACTACTAAAAGAAAACTTAAAACGATAAAAGATTAAAAATTTATTAAAAGAAAAAACAATTTCAACTTATTCATTTATTTTTTAAATTGTTTGATGGAAATAACTTGAAAAGAAATCTAAGACTTAAATTAGGGCTTTTGGTGTCATGAATATTTATCATCCTCAATTTTCACGTTCTCCATACCAAGCATAAAAACGAGATCATTGTTATTCCAAGTTAGTAAAGCTAACACTTACTCATGTGGTTTAATTATTCACTTAGACCCCCTTATTCCTACGGTTTATCTCTTGTATTTTATTTTTGTCTTGAATGATCACGAGGATACATTTTTGACTTATTTCAATAATTTATTAAGGCCAAAAATAAAGTGGGACGATTTAATCAATAGTTAGCTAAAGGAAAAAATCTTTAAAAACGGCTTCTCAAAATCTCATAAAGTTCATATCTTGGCATAACTCGTTTCACGATTTGAGACCTTTCTCGGACCGATATTTGGCATTAACTTCAAACTTCAAATCTTGAGAGACGATCTTGAAATTAGTCTTCTCTTCATATATTGTATACATCTTCATTAGGAGTGAGAGATGCTTCAAGCGTTGACCATGACTTCTTTATTTATCCTATTCTTTATTTAGGATTTTGATATACAACGATCCGCCTCCTTTTCGGACTTGGATCGATTTATCCTCATGCCTTGCGAGAGCCTTTTTGGATAGACTTCTCCATGATCTTTATGGGAGTAAATTGCTTCTCGTCGTGTGTCTTGATCCTTCATATTGATTTGGATTAATGATCTTCACATCATCTTAGGATCTTTAGCAAAAAAAGTGAATCCTCATGCATTGCTAGGGCCTTTTTGGACTCGGGTATCCTCATGCCTTGTTAGAGCCTTTTTGGATACGACAATCTTCGCGTCCCGCTTAAATAAGTTATGCCTTTGCTATGAACTCTAATTAATCCTAAGAAAGTTTTAAATGATTTTGTGCTAGAAGCTAAGTAATTTTTCAAATCGTACGACCTTATTTATTGCATTTATTTATTTAAAAGCGATAGGAGAAAAAGCTTATAATTAACTCGCATAAGTTCATGAAAGAATACAAAACTTATAATTGACTCTATCATTTCTCGCTCTCCACAATTTAAAATCTCAAGTAATGAGACTCGTGGATGCTTAGCCTAATAAACCAATTAAGGTCAATATGGTTAAGGATACTAGCTAGAATAAACTTGGATAAGTAAACTCGGGTTGAGTCAAAATATTCACGACGGGCCTAATATATCAAAGACGTCTAAACTTGTTAAAACCATTTTTTTTAATTATTTTTTTCTTTGTTCATGAAATATATACATATGATGATGACAAAAAGGAAAGTAGATCAAAGATAAAAGTAAATAAATGAAAAATACTAATAGGCCAAAATAGATAAAAAAAATTTCAAAAACGTCGAAAAATTAAATTTTCCAGTTAAATGAGGACATTTTCATTGAAAAGCCCACTTAAACATTGATAGAAGTCTCCCCTACACTTAATATAAACATTGTCCTCAATGTTTAAGCATGTAGAAGTAAACTCCCTTACACTTAGGACATTGTGCACGTTGTTTAAATCGAGCTAAGGAGGCGACAACTAAAGTGATCAATTTACAACTTTATTTATATACAAAATCGAATCACAATAGCAAAAACAAATCAAAGATAACCGGGTACACGGGATCACGGTCCATCAAAGGTACTAAAAGTGGAGCACGAAAGCACACATCCCTAAAAAACAACACATCACAAACAACCTACATGGCTCCCCCTACACTTATTGGTGGAAAAGGTGAAAAAGTGGAAAAAGGTAAAAATCGAACCTACTTAAACGATGCTTGATTTAATCAAAAGAGTTGATAGGTGTGAAAACACCCATCCTTTTACCACTTATTTCTGTCTAAAACAAGACCAAAACACGTATTTAATATCATTTGTTTGGAATTATGCGTGGTTTTTGTGTTTATTGTGTTTTTAGCGTCAACCGGATGAATATTGAAGAAAACATGGGATTGCACGGGTTTTATCAAAGAAAAAGACTCAAGACGAAGTCTATTGTCCAAGAGATGCAAAAGATTTGAAGTCATTGTGCCTATTTAAACATTTATCGAAGAATAGAGCCAAAGATGGAAGATTCATATATGTCGAAGAAATCGAGTCTATTAAACAAAAGATTATAAGACGAGTTGGAATTATTCACCGGCACTTCTCAAAATCCAAAGTCGGAAACGTTAATTTGAAAGAAACGTAAAGACTAAAAAATGAAGAAGAAAAGAAGCCCAAACAAAAGCCCATTCACAAAGCCCACATCACACGCCTATATATATGATTCTACTTCACAAATTTGGAGCACTTAGTTAGTCTTAGTTAGTTTTTAGTTTTTCATTCTCTCTAGTTTTAGAGAGAGAAAGTTCTAAACTTTCTCTCACTAGTTTTCATCTTTTTCTATTTCAAGATCAAACCTTTGTATTGTTTTCCATTAATCAAGTTCAAGTTTTTAGCTTTTAATCTTTAATCTTGTTCTACCTTTCTTTGATTTTGATTGATTTTGGTACAAATCTCGTATGATCCGTGTTGTTCATCAAGGATTTTGTGCTTAAAAAGTTAATTTTTTTTATGTTTCCTTTAGTTTCTATACAAATAAGCTTTATGATCTTTATGCTTATTAGCTTATTTGTTGATTTAGCTTATTTACCTTTTTAAGTTTTTATAAAAAGTTAATCTTTTTACCATTTGATTTATAAGATTGATTACTTGAAGTTTAGATAAGTTGTTATTTATGCTTATTTGATTCGCTTCATATTGGATTCGAGCTAGCTTAGGTAATAAGCTTAATTCCATAGCTTATTCCTTAGCTTAATACTCGGATCAAAGGGATATCGGAAAGGGTTATAAACCCCTTTCCGATCTGTACATTCCGAGCAGACAACACCCTCATTCCGATCTAAACGATCGGAAAAGGGTTTAGGATTTTTCCGATTTGGACTTACTTTTGAATATTCCGATCAGCATCATTTTGTGTTATTCCGATTGGGTTAGTCTGCACATTCCTATTACTTAGTTTTTGGTTATTCCGATTGGTACTGATTTCAAGTTATTCCGACCAGCTCTTTTTCCATTATTCCGACCAGCAACGTTTGTAACATTCCGATTGTGCACTTATTTAGTTATTCCGATTTGACTTAATTTTTAAGTATTCCGATTGTAGCTTATTTTTCCCACTTTCCGATTGCACCTCCTTGTCCTTTATTCCGACCACTTTCTTTTAGTATTTTTCGACTAAGTTCATGTTTTTACAAAGTTTTCCAAGTTTTAGTTTTTATTGAATGTTCATTTATTTTTCTAATATAATCTTTAAATTTTTCAAGCATTTATTTTTAAACTCGTCTATTTAGTTTAATCTTTCAATGTTTTAATTTTACTCTTCGACACGTACTTAATTGTTATTAGTTCAGAATAGATAAACAAACCAACTCCCTTTTTTATTAACCAAGAACAAATCATTCCACTTAGAGCTGAGATCAATTCGAGGAGATAGCGAGAACTTATTCTGAACCATAGCAAAACGCATGTATCAAATGGCGCCGCTGCCGGCTCTTCTCGTTAAGATCAACAGTTTTTTGTGAGAACTTGGATTTTGGGATCCGTTCACCGTGAACGTTACTTTTTCATAAAAATTTTCAAAAACACAAAAAATATAAAATTTTCAAAAATCCTAAAAATTAAAAAACATAAAAACCAAAAATAGTTTTGCTTTGTTTTTGCCTTGTTAGTTCTTTTGCAGGTGCATGCGTACACGATCAACGTCTTATCAAGAGCCCGAGCCTCTCGAAGACTTAGACATGGCCGGTGTACAAAACAACAACAATAACCCACCTCAAAACAATAATAACAATAACAACCCACCCTTCAACAATAATAATAACAAAAACAATGAGCCTCTACCGGATAATCGCCCTATGATTGAACTTCTGCAAGCACATGTAGATGGCAACAATGATCTAATTGTCATATCCGCGTTTGCAGCCAACAACTTTGAGCTCAAATCCGGCTTTATCCAGATGGTCTCTGCTCAACCATTCTTGGGGCGTACCATTGATGATCCACATGACCACATCAAGTGATTCCTACAACTCACGAATACGGTCAAATTCAATGGTGTTCCACAAGAGGTAATCCGTTTACAACTTTTTCCCTTTTCTTTAGAGGGACAAGCCCGACATTGGCTTGCTAAGGAACCGCCACAGAGTATTCTTTCGTGGACGGATTTGGTGACCAAGTTTATCAATTACTTTTTCCCACCCTCTCGTACTACCGCTTTGCGGAATGAAATCATTAATTTTGAACAAAAGTACGATGAGTCTTTTAGTGAATCTTGGGACCGTTTCAAAGATCTTTTAATAAAATGCCCACAACATGGCTTTACCAAAGTGCACCAAATTAACACTTTTTATAATGGTTTAAGCATGAATGACCAAGATTCACTAAACAGTGCCTCGGGGGGTAATCTTTTGGCTAAGACTTCCAATGCTGCTTGGGATATCATTGAGAATAAGTCTCGTGTGCAAACCAAGAGTGTTCGGACCAATGTCGCTAGTGCTAGTACTAGTGACAGCGATAAGCGACTTGACAAAATCACTGCGCTTCTTGAATCGCTTGCTACCCAAACCGCCAGCAACACCAACAGCATCAACGCTAAAAACGCTAAAGACGCTCAAGTCAATGCTGTCAGCCAACCATGTGAGATATGCGGGGGTCCTCATTCTTACACCACTTGTACTGCCACCCAAGACTACCCTTCTGAGAACGTGAATGCAGCATACGGTAACTATCCTCAACCTTCTTTTCAAGCTCGACCTCAAGGCGATCGTAACTTTCTTAGCTACCGCTCCAACAACTATCTCTCACAACTCGGTTTTACTCCTAACAACCCAAACCAACAACAAAACCTCAACCGCCCTCCTCAACAACAACAACAATCTCGTGGACCATACATACCACCTCACAAACAAAAACATCCACTTCAAAGAAACAACCAAGTTTACCAGCAACCTGCTTATCAACCACCCGCATACAATGCTCCTCCTAACCAACCCACCGCTTTACACCAAGAAGTGGAAACCTGCATGAGGACTAACGATGTGATCGTGGGAAATATTCAACAGGAAGTGCGCAACTTGAAAGCAGACCTGGTGAAACAAGGGAACGATCTGAGAGCTGACATGAGAAACACTTTGGATAGTCAAACAAATGACTTAAAAAACATGATGGCTAGTTTCTTCCAAGGTAATCAACCCTCTTCTTCGGGTACTCTTCCGAGTAACACCGTTGCGAATCCAAGAGGGGAGATGAAAGCAATCACCACTCGCAGTGGCAAAGGTACCAAGGAACCCAAGCTTCCTATACCTCCACCGGTGATTGTGACTAAGGAGAACGAGTCACCTGATCCTATTCCGCATCCTTCTACTTCCCCAATTTCTCCACCTCTTACTTCTACCCCTCCTCCACCCAAGGATGTGAGTGATCCTTCGATCCCAAAGCCTTCCTCTTCTTCCGATATACCTTATCCCTCAAGGTTGAGGAAAGAGAAGCTCAAAAGCAAGGACGATATTCAGGTTTCGAACTTTCTTAAAATGTTCAAACAATTGAATTTCAACATCTCCTTCGCTGAGGCTCTCGCTCACATGCCCAAGTATGCGAAAATGTTCAAAGATCTTCTTAGCGACAAGGAGAAGCTTCTTGATATTGCTAACACCCAACTTAATGAGAATTGCTCTGCAGTACTCTTAAGGAAATTGCAAACCAAGCTTGGTGATCCGGGTCGTTTCTTAATCCATTGTAACTTCCCGGGAGTAGAGAATTTCATGGCCCTAGCCGATCTAGGTGCCAGTACTAATTTAATGCCTCTAAGCGTTTGGAAGCAATTATCTCTCCCTGAGCTTGTCCCCACCAAAATGACTTTGGAATTAGCTAACCGTACGGTTGCTTATCCAGTGGGGATAGCCGAAGACGTCTTTGTAGGAGTCGACAAATTCACTTTTCTTGCCGATTTCGTTGTCGTTGACTACGACATGGACCCTCGTGTGCCATTGATCGTTGGTCGTCCATTCTTGAGGACCGGTCGCACTCTCATTGTGTTGAAGCCGGTGAGCTTATCATGAGAGTGGGTGACGATAAAATCGTCTTCAACATGGGAAAGTTGTCTAAACAACCTTATTCATACGAGAATGTTAATTGTATTGACGTTCTGGATGAGGCTTGTTAAGAACACTTTATTGATGCTTGTAAAAATATTCCTACCTCTCTTCCCAATGTTGAGACCGTTTCCTCTATTGATTCATCACTGTCTCTATTTGGAGAAAGTGATTTCTTTTGGAAAGATCTCGAAGCCACCATGGGAGATGTGAACTTAGAAAATGACGATCCTCCCACCGATTGGGATGAAGACATGCATTTCTTTGAAAACCTTCTCAAAGAAGACAATCTTTCTCCACCATCTCCCACGGTTATTGCTATCGATGCTCCGACTTTGAAAACGCCTCCCATCGAAAATCCTCCAGATTTAGAACTTAAGGTGTTGCCGCCCCATCTCGAGTACGTGCTCCTTGAAGAAAACAAGAAGTCGCCTGTCATCATCGCGAAGGACTTGAAAGAATAAGAAAAATCTCTCCTCATCGCCGTGCTTAAAGATCATAAGAAGGCAATTGCTTGAAAAATTTCCGATATCCGCGGAATTGATCCGAACTTTTGTACTCACAAGATTCTCATGGAAGATGACTTTAAACCCACAATCCAGAGCCAAAGAAGGGTTAATCCTAAAATTCATGACGTCATCAAACAAGAGGTTATCAAACTTCTTGATGCCGGCTTGATTTACCCTATTTCGGATTCGCCGTGGGTAAGTCCCGTCCATTATGTCCCCAAAAAGGGCGGAATAACCGTTGTTTCCAATGAACACAACGAGTTGATTCCCACTCGTCTCGTTACTGGGTGGAGAGTTTGTATTGATTATCGCAATCTCAATGATGCCACGAGAAAAGACCACTTTCCTCTTCCCTTCATGGATCAAATGCTCGAGCGTCTAGCTGGTAATGACTATTACTGCTTCTTAGACGGTTTCTCCGGGTATTTTCAAATTCCCATCGATCCCAAGGACCAAGAAAAAACCACATTCACTTGTCCCTATGGAATATTTGCTTACAAACGCATGCCTTTTGGTTTATGTAATGATCCTGGGACATTCCAAAGGTGTATGATGGCTATCTTCCATGACATGGTGGAAGACACTATGGAAGTATTCATGGATGATTTCTCGGTTTATGGCGATTCTTTCTCTGCTTGCCTTGCCAATTTAGAACGTATGCTTAAGCGGTGTGAAGACACTCGCCTTGTTCTTAATTGGGAAAAATGCCATTTCATGGTAAAAGAGGGCATCATGCTAGGACACAAAATCTCCAAAGCCGGTCTCGAAGTAGACCTTGCTAAAGTCGATGTTATCGCTAGGTTGCCTCCACCTTCAACAGTGAAGGGTGTGAGAAGTTTCCTTGGTCATGCGGGCTTCTACCGTCGATTCATCAAAGATTTTTCTCAAATCGCTCGCCCGATGACCCACCTCTTGGAAAAAGACACTCCTTTTATCTTTTCCAATGAGTGTCTTGAAGCCTTCAACTTGCTTAAGGATAAGCTAACTAAGGCACCCGTCTGGGTTACCCCTAATTGGGAGCTTCCCTTCGAGTTGATGTGCGATGCTTGTGACTTTGCTATTGGAGCGGTTCTGGGCCAAAGAGTGAACAAACACTTCCAACCAATCCATTACGCTAGCAAGACAATGATTGGGGCTCAATTGCATTACACGACAACCGAAAAAGAGCTTTTAGCTGTTGTCTATGCCTTTGAAAAATTTCGCCCCTATCTTGTCCTTTCCACCACAATCGTGTATACCGATCATTCCGTGTTGAAGTACTTGTTGACTAAACAAGATTCCAAACCAAGACTTCTTCGTTGGCTTTTGCTACTCCAAGAATTTAAAATCGAAATTCGCGATAAAAAAGGAGATGAAAATCTAGCCTCGGATCATCTCAGTAGACTTGAGGATCCTTACCAAGGGGATCATCCGAACAAAGAAATCAATGATTCTTTTCCCCTGGAGACCTTAATGTCTATCAACTCGACTGCTGATGAAACCCCGTGGTTTTCGGACATTGCAAACTACTTGGCGGGTGGAATTCTCATTGACGGGTTAACATTCCAGAAAAAGAAGAAGTTCTTTAACGACATTAAGACTTACTTTTGGGATGACCCGTATCTATTCAAACAATGTGCTGACTTGATTGTTCGCCGATGTGTTGATGGACCGGTAGCTTTAAAAATCCTTGACGGTTGCCACAAAGGACCCACCGGTGGTCACTTTGGTCCCAACTACACCGCCAAAAAAGTGTTTGAATCGGGATTTTATTGGCCCACCATTTACCGTGATGCTCACGAGATGGTTAAACATTGTGATGCTTGCCAAAAACAAGGCAAGATCACACATAAAGACGAGATGCCTCAGAATTTCATACAAGAATGTGAAATCTTTGATGTTTGGGGTATCGACTTTATGGGGCCATTCCCTTCATCTAAAGGAAACAAATATATCCTTGTAGCCGTTGACTACGTTTCAAAGTGGGTTAAAGCCAAAGCATTACCCACTAATGACGCAAGGGTGGTTTGTAACTTTTTGAAATCGCTATTCGCTAGATTCGGTGTGCCTCGTGCCATCATTAGTGACCGCGGGACTCATTTTTGCAATGACCAATTTGCTAGAGTCATGGCTAAGTACGGTGTAAATCATCGTCTTTCCACCGCCTACCACCCACAAACTAATGGCCAGGCTGAAATATCCAACCGAGGATTAAAGCGAACTCTTGAAAGAACCGTGGGAGAGCATCGTGCCTCATGGGCTGATAAACTTGATGATGCTTTGTGGGCTTTCCGTACCGCTTACAAGACCCCGATTGGTTGTACACCATATCGTCTCGTGTACGGGAAAGCGTGCCACCTCCCCATTGAGTTGGAGCAGAAGGCTTATTGGGCCTTGAAGTGGGATAATTTTTATATCAACAAAGCTGGTGACCTACGCAAGATCCAACTCAATGAGCTCAATGAACTCCGTAATGAGGCTTATGAGAATTCTTTGATCTATAAGGAGAAGACTAAGCTCATTCACGATTCCAAGATTAAAAACCGAGAGTTCGAAGTTGGAGACAAAGTTTTACTCTTTAACTCTCGGTTGAAAATCTTTTCGGGCAAGCTGAAATCTCGTTGGTCCGGCCCATTCACCATTGCCCAAATTTTTCCATATGGTACTCTCGAGCTCGCTCAACCTAATGGACCTAATTTTAAGGTGAATGGCCAACGAGTGAAGTTGTACTTTGGTGAGGATATCTCTCAGGAGATGATTCCATCCCTCACCACGTTCCCCATGAACTAATTTTGGGTCGAGTCAGGCTCGTGACTCGGTTATAAAAAACAAGCGCTCGTCGGGAGGCAACCCGAGTATCTATCCTTTTCTGTTTTAACATCCTAAGTGTAGGGGGACCTATATAGGTGTTTGTATTTGTGTGGTGATGTGATTCCAGGGATAAGTGCATTCTTGGAATCTCTGAAGAACCGTGCTCCCGTGTTATCTGAAATCCGGTTCTATCTCTCAACTATCGTGATTCAATTTTCTTCATACTCACATTTGAAATTGATCACTTTAGTCGTCTCTTCCTTAACTTGATTTAACCAACGTGCACAATGTCATAAGTGTAGGGGAGACTTTTCCCACATGTTTAAACATTGAGGACAATGTTTATCTTAAGTGTAGGGGGGACTTCTATCGAAGTTTTAAGTGGAATTTTCCATTAAAATGCCTTCTATTTAACCGGAAAATCATCTTTTTCAACATATTTCAAAATTTTTTTTATTAACTTTGGCCATGTAGTCGTAATTTTTAAATTTTTATCGTTGCTTTCATATGTATATATCCCGCAATAAAGTCAAAAATATTAATAAAGTGGTGTAGCTAGTTTAGAAGTCTTTGACATATTAGGTCCGTTGCGATTATTTTGACTCAACCCGAATAGACTTATCCAAGTTTATTCTAGCTAGTATCCTTAACCATGTAGACCTTAATTGGTTTATTAGGCTAAGCATCCACGAGTCTCATTACTTGAGATATTAAATTGTGGAGAACGAGAAATGATAGAGTCAATTATAATTCGGTATTCTTGCGCAAGCTAACTTGGTGCAATTATCTGCCTATTCTCCCATCACTTGCTAATAATTTATTTGCAATAAGTAAGGTCGTACGATTTGAAAAGTTACTTAGCTTCTAGCCCAAGATCGTTTAAAAGTTGCTCGGTAATGATAAGAGTTCATAGCCAAGGCATAACTTATGAAGCGGGGCGCGAAGATTGGCGAGTCCGAAAAGGCCCTAACAAGGCATGAGGATTCAATTTTATTGCTGAAGATCCAAAGTGATGTGAAAAGCATTATTCCCAAAATCAATATGAAGGATCAAGACTCACGACGAAAAGCAATCAACTCTCATAAAGATCATGGAGAAGTCTATCCGAAAAGACCCTAACAAGGTATGAGGATAAATAGATCCAAGTCCGAAAAGGAGGCGGATCGTTGTATCTCAAAATCCCAATTAGAGATGGAAGAAATAATCATGAAGTCGTGGTCAACAAAGTTGGAGTACCCCTCAAAAGTCTCCAAGTGAAGAAACTCTATAACGAAGAGAAGACCATTATCTCAAGAACGTCTCTCAAGACATGAAGTATGAAGTACATGCCAAATATCGGCCCGAGAAAGGTCTCAAATCATGAACCGAGTTATGCCAAGATATGAACTTTTTTATATCCCGAGAAGCAGTTTTAAGAGATTTTGTCTTTAGCTAACTATTGATCAAATCGTCCTACTTTGCTTTCAGCTTAAATAACTATCGAAATAAGTCCAAAAATGCATCTTCATGATCATTCTAAGACAAATATAAAATATAAGAGATACACCTAGGAATAAGGGAGTTTAAGCATATAATTAAGCCATGTGAGTAAGTGTTTGATTTGCTAACTTATAATAACAATGATCTCGTTTTTAAGCTTAGTTTGGGGAACGTGAAACTTGAGGGTGATGAATCGTCGCAGCACTGAAGCCCTAATGTAAGTCTTAGATCCCTTTGCAAGTTATTTCCACATAGCTATTTTCTATACTTTTGTTTACTTTAAAGTTTTAATTTCTCTTAGTACTTTAATTTTTGTTTAGTAGTATTTTTAAAAAGGCCAAGGTTGATTGATTATGAGAAAAGTGTAAACTTGCTTTATCGCTAAGCATTGCATGAGGGCATGGCAATGGTTAAGTGTAGGGGATTTGATAGGTGTGAAAACCCCCATCCTTTTACCACTTATTTCTGGCTAAAACAAGACCAAAACACGTATTTAATATCATTTGTTTGGAATTATGCGTGGTTTTTGTGTTTATTGTGTTTTCAGAGTCAACCGGATGAATATTGAAGAAAACATGGGATAGCACGGGTTTTATCGAAGAAAAAGTCTTAAGACGAAGTCTATTGTCCAAGAGATGCAAAAGATTTGAAGTCATTGTGCCTATTTAAAGATTTATCGAAGAATAGAGCAGAAGATGGAAGATTCATATATGTCGAAGAACTCGAGTCTATTAAACAAAAGATTATAAGACGAGTTGGAATTATTCACCAGCACTTCTCAAAATCCAAAGTCGGAAACGTTAATTTGAAAGAAACGTAAAGACTAAAGAAGGAAGATGAAAAGAAGCCCAAACAAAAGCCCATTCACAAAGCCCACATCACACGCCTATATATATGATTCTACTTCACAAATTTGGAGCACTTAGTTAGTCTTAGTTAGTTTTTTGTTTTTCATTCTCTCTAGTTTTAGAGAGAGAAAATTCTAAACTTTCTCTCACTAGTTTTCATCTTTTTCTCTTTCAAGATCAAACCTTTGTATTGTTTTCCATTAATCAAGTTCAAGTTTTTAGCTTTTAATCTTTAATCTTATTCTACCTTTCTTTGATTTTGATTGATTTTGGTACAAATCTCGTATGATCCGTGTTGTTCATCAAGGATTTTGTGCTTAAAAAGTTAATCTTTTTATGTTTCCTTTAGTTTCTATACAAATAAGCTTTAAGATCTTTGTGCTTATTGGCTTATTTGTTGATTTAGCTTATTTACTTTTTTAAGTTTTTATAAAAAGTTAATCTTTTTACCATTTGATTTATAAGATTGATTACTTGAAGTTTAGATAAGTTGTTATTTATGCTTATTTGATTCGCTTCATATTGGATTCGAGCTAGCTTAGGCAATAAGCTTAATTCCATAGCTTATTCCTTAGCTTAATACTCGGATCAAAGGGATATCGGAAAGGGTTATAAACCCCTTTCCGATCTGTACATTCCGAGCAGACAACACCCTCATTCCGATCTAAACGATCGGAAAAGGGTTTAGGATTTGTTTGATTTGGACTTACTTTTGAATATTCCGATCATCATCATTTTGTGTTATTCCGATTGGGTTAGTCTGCACATTCCGATTACTTAGTTTTTGGTTATTCCGATTGGTACTGATTTCAAGTTATTCCGACCAACTCTTTTTCCATTATTCCGACCAGCAACGTTTGTAACATTCCGATTGTGCACTTATTTAGTTATCCGATTTGACTTAATTTTTAAGTATTCCGATTGTAGCTTATTTTTCTACTTTCCGATTGCACCTCCTTGTCCTTTATTCTGACCACTTTCTTTTAGTATTTTTCGACTAAGTTCATGTTTCTACAAAGTTTTCCAAGTTTTAGTTTTTATTGAATGTTCATTTATTTTTCTAATATACTCTTTAAAGTTTTCAAGCATTTATTTTTAAACTCATCTATTTAGTTTAATCTTTCAAAGTTTTAATTTTACTCTTCGACACGTACTTAATTGTTATTAGTTCAGAATAGATAAACAAACCAACTCCCTTTTTTATTAACCAAGAACTAATCATTCCACTTAGAGCTGAGATCAATTCGAGGAGATACCGAGAACTTATTCTGAACCATAGCAAAACACATGTATCAAGAGTCTCTAGCTCAACTCAAATTCCCGAATTAAGCATTCAAAGGGAAGCCTCTAATATCGATACCGGGATAAATAATCTTGTCCTTGTTCCCGGAGGAAAATAGTAAATGAGAGGCCGGGGGATAAGTCATGAAAGGTAAAAAGGTCCTCTCAACATACGAGAAGTATGTGAAGTGATCATCCACGGGAGGTGGGATGGGTAAAGGAATCAAAATGTCATCCCCAAAAGACATATGATGGTCACTAAGCGGCAAAGTTGTAAAGGTATCAATCATTGAATAATAAATGTCACCTCCTGGGTCAAAGCACTCATCCTCGGTAATGGTCTCTAAAGTATGGGATGAAAGGTGCTCGGGGGGGGGGGGGGGGGGGGGGGGGGGAACTTGGGACAATATCTTCATGCGTCAAATTATCAAAAATAATGTCCCCCTCCGTGTCATCATCATCAATACCCGGAGGTATTGAGAGAATGTCGATTTCCCCATAAATGTGTCATTATTCATGTCATCATTAAGAGCGACCTCGTCCGTAAGCTCCTCACAAGTCGGCACATCACAAACCTCATCACAAAAATTTTCGAGACCAAAATCACTAATCTCACTTGATATATCACTATCCTTAGACTCATTTGGGATATCGAGAGTAGGATTAGTAATCTCAAAATATGGGTTGAGATAAAAAATTATCATACTCGTCATCATAATAACAATATGGTCTCACAAGAGGCGTAAAGGTATAAGCACTAAGACTAGATACTTGCTATTGTCGCTGTTGCTCGTCCAATGTTTCGCTTATTCGAATTAAACCGTCACGAAGTGTGAAAAGAAGGACTCGTTCTTCGTCACTTAGGCCGAAAGAAGGTTGATGATCGAGGGTGTAATGTGGGGGCTCAAAATTATGAAAACCAGAATTATAGCATGGATTTGGCTCATAAAAATTCATCAGTTGACAAGAAAAAGTCTTGTGAGGGCCCCCACAATTGTTGCAACACGGGTATTGAGAAAAACCCGGGACACTTTGCGGATAAGGATCCCCAAATATGGAAGAGGGTGAGATAGTGCCATTAGAGGTGAAGTAGGAATTGATCGAATTGCATGATAGACAATGTCCAAATTGTGAATTGGGGAGATCTCTTCCGCACCGCTCGCATGAACACCATTGACATGATTGACTACCAGACGATGGTCTCCCACACCCTATAAAATTGACATACGAATCCATATACATGTCAAAAACACGATACTCGGGATCGGCTTGACTCGTCACGGTATTATTATTCTTCTTCTGAGAAGAATATGATACACCAAGGGGTATGTTTGCAAACTCGCGTGTGCGAATGCAAATAAACACGAGGAATGAGGTAGGAGACCTCGGTAGACTTTGAGAGAGAAGATATTATCCCTCTCGAGGTTCTATAAAATATATACGTAATAATACTTGGGTGGCAAAACCCTCGATTAGCCTTCCTTCTCAAAATACTCACAAGTGAACGGGGGGAATGAGGAGGCGCGAAACACTTAAGTACCTAGCTTACCTTAGACGGTCTTTTATAGCACGTCGCCTATCTATTCACCATATATTTCCTATTTTTCGAATTATTGCTTATCGAAAGTATTTATCTATTTTTGCATTTATTTTGTTAGATCGATACACGTATATGGAACAGGAACGCCTCCAAATACGGGGTATTGCAAGGAATACTTATGGAAATATTATTTATCAAGGTTCTTATACCTAATATCTATAGTAAAAAGAAAAATATTTTTGTATTTATTAAAGAAAAATATATTCACAATAAAAATCAAGATAAATCGAAATAAGAAAATGTAGAATAATGATAATTTTAGATGTAATCAAGAGGGTTGTTGTTTTCTAGAGAGAGAAAGAAAAAAACTTGTGTTATGATAATATGAAAAGTAAACATCCAACACCCCTTTCCATGGTAGAAAGGGGTTTATATACCAAGTCCCTTAGTGGACTTGGGCCTCCGGCCCATGAACAAGATCATGCGTCGGGCTAATGTAAATAACAACTAAACTTATACTACGAGCCTATAACTATATTGTTGGAGTAACCGAGACTTTCTTAATACAAAAAAACGTATTTCCATCAATCTCCCCCAAAGGGAGGTCACTCCAAATTTACAAAGCCCTAATATAGCATGTTAGATCTTCGTTCTTGAGCTCGTGGTCCACTTTCTCTTTTCTTCTTTAACTTTTCTTCTTTTTGTGAATATGTGTTGAATAACATCAGGCTTTTGCTTGGAACATATTCTTTTGGTCTTTCAAGTGCAATCTTTATCTTCTTGTGATGTTCGCCTCTTCGTGACTTCATGTCCCACATACCTATCCTTTGTTGAATTCTTGAAAGTTTCAGAGTCGATATAGCGGAAGACTTGTAGGTCAGACTTTCTTGAATTTGCTGAAGTATTTGATGCAGAAGGAATAAGTATGTGAGGATGACTTCAACTGGCACACCGCAACGCCACCGTCTTCAAATACAGCAACATAATAAGACACGAATAAAATGACTTTGACATTTTATTCTAATTTGGTAGCATCTTATATCCGGTCGGTGAAGATCGTTAAACGATAATAAATATCTTTCTTGTGACAGGTAGCTTGAAACTAGGGTTTTGTAATCCTATTTTAAAGCAATTAATCTTCGTTTTTCCTCGACTCACTCGAATTGATTTTCAATTAACGTGGACTTAATTTTTGTTTTGGTGAAACGTATTTTTGGTAAATTTAAACTAATCAAAAAACTATTTAAAATAAAAGCTATTTAATCTAATTTAAAAATTAAACTAATTTTAAAAGAAAACTTGAAATAAAAGAAAATGCTACTTTAAAAGAAAATACTTGACCAAAATTTTAAACTAAAAAAAACTTGAAATAAAAACTACTTTAAACTTGGAATTAAAAAAAATAAATAAAACTTGAGTTTAAAAAAAACTTTTAAAATTAAACTTAAAACTAATTTTAATAAAAATTTAAACTAAATTTTATAACAAAAATTAAAATTTATAAAAACAATGTAAATAAAATATCTTTTTCTTTTTTTTATAAAAAACTGAATTAAAACTTTTAAATAAAACTATAGTATTAAAAATCACCTAAACTTAAATTTGCATTTAAACTAAATAATTAAAACTGCCACACCTAAAGTCCCTATATTAATTTAATGTTGGAATGTGAATCACTAAAAAGGGTTTAGATGAGATGGTTGGGGCGATTGGTAGCTATGCGAGAGGTCTGGGTGTCGAATCTCACCCCAGACGCTATTTTTGCTATTATTATTTTTATTTTTATTTTTTATATTTGGATATTCGAATAAATAGATTAATGGAATCTGTTACTTTGAAACATAAAATAAGCTGATAGGCCACATAAAATAAGCTAACAATATCAAAAAGGAATCCTAAGAAATAACAATTCAGCAGACTAAAATAAAAAAAAATTCTAAATAAGCTAAATAACTTAAATAAAAAAACAGATATGCAGATAAAATTTAAACCGAGAATCAAGAAGTAGCCTAATCAAGCAGATTAAGAAAGCTGAAAAGCAGATAGATAAAAAAACTCAAAATGCTAAACAATAATATAAGCAAAATAAACTATAAATCAAATAGTATCTAAAATAATATCCTAAACAGATTTATCAGACACTTATTTAAACTAAGTGAACCAAATTAATATAATCTACTGAATCAACAAGCAGTTTCAATAACCAAATAAATAAACACAGTACTAAAAGCAGTTCTAAAAAAATAAAGCAGATAATAAAGACTTAACCAAAATAATAAAATTAAAAAGAGAAAGGAACCAGGTGTCGAATCCGTTGGGACGTAGGGTAGCGTTGAACCCCCTATTAGAACAGGGTCGAACAAATCAAACACCACCTTTGAATCGAAATGAACCGTCACCAATCATCAACAAAAGCCTCGAACCAAAGCAAACACCGATCCAAGAACAGTTTCTTTAATATCTCCCAGTGGGGAAGATATCTTTTCACTTTCTTCTTTATTCTTTTTTTTTCTTTTTTTTATAATAACAATAGACCGAATAGTAATTAAATCAAAATAAATAGATGCAAGAAATTTAAATGGAGACGAGAATTAAAATAAAAATTACTTTTCATTAATTTAAAATAGAATTACATTAACTGGAAATTTAAAGGAATACAAGATTAAATCTAAACCTAATCTAAGTTTACTGAAAATTAAAAATAAAGAAAAGTGCTCCTATTACATGTGAAGAATGGGGGTTTTTTATAGGAGAAAAAACTCCAAAAACTTCTTGGTTTTTCTTGGTGCCCAAGGAGAAAGATCACAGCCCTTCCTTCATCTTCTCTTTCCTTCTCTTCAATGATCAACGGCTGACATTAATTCTTGTGCCAAGGATTGCCCTCGTGGCATGTGTGATGTGTTTAATCCAATGAAAACAAAGGATTTCGCCACGTCATGATGAATTGAGGACCACAGTTGGTGGATCTTCCGTTTTTTTGGGGGGGATTTAAGTGGATTTATGTGAATTAATCCATGAGGGTAAAACCCCCAAATTAACTTGGGTAATTTTTGTGATAGGAATTAGGGTTTGTGGGTAAGAAAAATGGTGGTGGCTGTGAGTTTGGTGGGAGAAAAATAGTGATGGTGGGTTTTATTGTTATCATGGAGTAAATAAAAAATGTGGGTAATAATAAATAACAAACGTGTGTGGGGAGTGGGTAAAGTTGGGTAAACCATGAGTGTAGACCGGGTTTTAATGTTTACTGGGCTTTTTGTGTAAATTGTGTTTGACTAGCAACTTTGACCAAAATCTTTGTTTCCTCCGTTAGTTTTTATAAATGGGCTCGGCCAAATTGTGTCAAAATAAACCATCTGTGTGTTATTAGAGGTTTTGGGCTTTTATTGGGCTCTTTGTGTAAAGTAGGATTAAGTTAAATCCACTATTGGGCTTTTAGGCCCGATAAGCAAATATGGGACCCACTAAGCTCGAATATCTTCAACAAGATTAAATCCGCTAAAATTGAGCTCGATTTCGGCTTCTTTGATCATTTCTTCAAAAACATGTCGGTTTAGCCGGTTTTCGTGAACTTAGGCACACTTTTGGTCTTTGACTTTGTCTTCGTCTCTTTTTGGACTTTTCTTCTACATTTGACCGTGAAATCCCGTGTTTTCTCTTCTTTTGATCATTTGTACCTATTTTAACATAAAAACACAAAACCACGCGTAATTCCGACTTTTACGACATTAAACACATGATTAGGTCTTGTTTTTCCTCGATTTTAGTGGCAAAAGGATAAGTGTTTTCACACTTATTAAATCCCCTACACTTGACCATTGCAATGACCCCATGCAATGCATAATTTTAAATCATAAAGTCACATTTCTCTCATAATCAATCCATCTCGGCCTTTATTAAAATATACTATTACTACTAAGATAAATCTTAAAAGGAGACAAAAGTTAAATGATTTATTACTTCAAAAATTATTTGATGGAAGAAACTCGTAAAGAAATCTAAGACTTAGATTAGGGCTTCGGTGTCATGACTATTAATCACCCTCAAGTTTCACGTTCCCCATACCAAACTTAAAAACGAGATCATTGTTACTACAAGTTAGCACAACAAACACTTACTCATGTGGTTTAATTAATCACTTAGACCCCCTTATTCCTACGGTGTATCTCTTGTATTTTATTTTTGTCTTGAATGATCACGAGGATGCATTTTTGACTTATTTCAATAATTTATTAAGGCCGAAAATAAAGTGGGACGATTTAATCAATAGTTAGCTAAAGGACAAAATCTTTTAAAACTGCTTCTCGAAACCTCATAAAGTTCATATCTTGGCATAACTCGTTTCAAGATTTAAGACCTTTCTCGGACCGATATTTGGCTTGTACTTCAAACTTCAAATCTTGAGAGACGATCTTGAAATTATGGTCTTCTCTTCATTTTGGTATACATCTTCATTAGGAGTGAAAGATGCTTCAAACGTTGACCACGACTTCTTCATATATCCTCTTCTTTATTTAGGATTTTGATATACAATGATCCGCCTCCTTTTCGGACTTGGATCTATTTATCCTCATACCTTGTTAGGGTCTTTTTGGATAGATTTCTCCATGATCTTTAGGGGAGTAATTGCTTCTCGTCGTGTGTCTTGATCCATCATATTGATTTGGATTAATGATCTTCACAATCTCTTAGGATCTTTAGCAAAAAAAGTGAATCCTCATGCCTTGTGAGGGCCTTTTTGGACTCGGGTATCCTCATGCCTTGTTAGGGCCTTTTTGGATAAGCCAATATTCGCGTCCCACTTCAATAAGTTATGTATTGGCTATGAACTCTAATTAATACCAAGCAACTTTTAAACGATCTTGTGCTAGAAGCTAAGTAACTTTTCAAATCGTACAACCTTATTTATTGCAAATATATTTATTAACAAGCGATGGGAGAAAAAGCTCATAACTAACTCACATAAGTTAATGAAAGAATACCAAACTTATAATTAACTCTATCATCTCTCGTTCTCCACAATTTAAAATCTCAAGGAATGAGACTCGTGGATGCTTAGCCTAATAAACCAATTAAGGTCCATATGGTTAAGGATACTAGCTAGAGTAAACTTGGATAAGTAAACTCGGCTTGAGTCAAAATATTCACGACGGGCCTAATATATAAAAGATATCTAAACTTGTTAAAACCATTTAATTCATTTTTTTTTTTTTTACTTTATAAAATAAGATGTGATAACAAAAGAAAGAAAATAAAAGAAAATACTACAAGGCCAAAATAGATCAAAAATTTGAAAAACGTTGAATTTTTTTTTAAATTTTCCGGTTAAAAGGGGTCAAATTCATGGAAAAGCCCACTAAAATTCGATAGAAGTCCCCCCTAAACTTAATATAAACATTGTCCTCAATGTTTAAGCATGTGGGAGAATAAACTCCCCTACACTTAGGACATTGAGTACGTTGTTTAAATCGAGATAAGGAAGGGACAACTAAAGTGATTACATTTATTTGTTTTATTTATACAAAAGATTGCATCACAATAGCAAAAACTTATCGAAGGAACCGGGTACACGGGAACACGGGTCTCGTCAAAAATACCAAAAGTGGATCATTAAGCACATGTCCCTGCACACAACATCACAACACAAACAACCTACTTGGCTCCCCCCTACACTTATTGGTGAAAATGGGTGAAAAAGGTAAAAATCTAACCTAGTTAAACGATGCTTGATTTTTTCAACACGAGTCTCTAGCTCGACTCGATTTCCCGAATGTCATCATTCAAATGGGAAAATCATGGAAAACCGAGATTTCCAAGGGAGGAAAATCTCTCCATGATAGAGGGTGAAGCAAAGTCATATAAGGCATACCCTATAAAATCCACCCGGGTCAAACACATAATTTCCATCACAAAAGGAAATAAACCCCGAGGTGGTACGCAAGTCAAAGAAAAGTGGGGTATGATTAGGCAAAAGTCTCTTACAAGTAAAGGTAAGGTGGTATGGCAATGAAAGCACAAAAGTCTTTATTCCCGGATCAAACACCGATTCCTTAACGGGAAAATAACAAGAGGTAGTGACATTTAAGCTCAAAATATCATCAAAATCCAAAGTGGGAAGGTCGTCCTCTTCCAAACTCGATGTGAAAACATAAGTATCGTCGGAGTCATAGGAAAATTCTTCCTCATGCGGAAAATAGGTATTTAGAAAGATATCTAAATCCTCCTCAAATGGAATAACCTCTAAAGTAGGTATGATCTCTAAGAGTGGAGGATCCTCCTCAATAGTCATGACTTCTAAAATTAGAGTATAAAAGTCAAAAGAAGTTTCCATGGAAGAATCACTCATCGAGATATGAGGTGCATTAAAATCATGGGGTGGGTCATCAAAGTTGATGAGATCACTTAAGGAAGTGTCATCATCATAAGTATCAAAGATTGGGGTGTCATAAATGGGTGGGTCAAAAATGGGTGGGTCAAAAGGCGAGTCGTCTAAACCGAAAATAGTGTGATCACTTGAAGAAGTGTCATCACTATCGGTGTCATAAATGGGAGTTTCAAAAATTTGATGCTCTAAAGGAAGGGATGAATTCATCACAAAATAATTTTGATTAGACGTTTTAATTCCAAAAGGATTAATAAAAATATCATCATTGTCATAATTAAGAACATCAATCATATTGACCGACTCTTTTCCATTTGATTTTGTTGTGATTTTTCCCATTTTAAAAACTTGTTGTTCATCCCGAACCCTAAGAAATAACTCCCTTTCGGCCACGTCAACTAAGGCTCTTCCGGACCTTAAAAATGGTCTACCAAGTATTAACGGAATACGAGGATCCATCTCATAGTCGACAACGACAAAGTCCACAGGAAAAGTAAAAGTACCGACTCTAACAAAAACCTCTTCGGCAATACCAACGGTGTATGCGAGAGTTCGATTAGCTAGCTCCAAAGTCATACGAGTCGGTACAAGGTCGGGTAATGATAATTGTTTCCAAACCGAGAGTGGTATAAGATTGAGGCTAGCACCGAGATCCGCTAAAGCCATACAATCATCGATTTGAGGAAACGAGCAAGGTAACATGAATCGTCTGGGATCTCCTAGCTTTTCGGGAAGCTCTTTGAGAAGAATCGCGGAACAATTCTCATTTAAACGGGTGTTCACGAGCTCAACCATTTTTTCTTTCTTATTAAGCAAATCTTTAAACATTTTCACAAATTTTGGCATTTGAGCAAGTGCTTCAATAAGGCTAACGTTAACATTCACGTTGGAGATCATCTTCAAAAAGTTAGAGACATGAATGTCATCTTTGGTGAGCACTTTAGCCTTGCCTAACCTAGATGGATAAGGAATATTAGGCTTAGACATAGAAGGTTGAGAAGGAGAAGCACTCGCTTCTTGAACAACTGTAGGAATAGGCTCTTTCGGCAATGGAGGACTAGAACTAGGAGTGGTAGTGTGCGGAATCACCGGAGGGGGAGTAGGATTACTCATTATGACCTTCGGGCCTTGTCTCTCCTTTATGGGCGAAGAGATGGAAGGTCCCACTAAAGTGGCTCCACTTCGAGTATTGATAGCACTCACATTAGCACGAGGGTAATCTCGGTATTGGATGGTAAGGAACCTTGGGGTCTAAGGGTTTGCAACATAGTCAAAAATTTCTTATCGGTCGATTCTTGCATCTCTTTCATAATTCGCTCATGGTCGGTTAATTTTTGTAGAACCAAGTCCATTTGAGGATAATGCATGTTCTTTTGATTAAACCCTTGATTGTTAACCCCTTGATTAGGAAAACCCTGGTTTTGATATTGTTGTGATTGAAAACCATTGTTATTATGAAAACCTTGGTTATTATGTTGAAACCCTTGATTTGGACCATTAAAATTCCCTTGATTTCCATTCCCTTGAAAATTACCCATTTGAGCACCTTGGTTCTTATTTTGGTATTGGGTATTTTGGGCGGGTGGGGGTTGTCTTTGAGGTGCTACAAAACCCGGGGGACCAAATAATTAGTACTCTTGTAAGACAAATGGTTAACATCAACATTTAGTTTAAATGGAACCCTTTCATTAGCATTAAAAGCACAAACTTGTTGTTGTTGATTATAAAACTTGTCATAATTGAAATATGAATGTGGTGCACCACAAGTCTCACACGTTTCACTATTATCTTTCACGGCATGCACATGTGTAGTGAGGGCGTCGGGTTTTAGAGCAAGGTGTTTCACAATTGAAGTAAGCTCCTTAATTTGATCATTCACCTCATTATTACTAGTACTCGCACTTGCCATAGTGGCCCTAACACTCTTGGTTTGCACTTTAGCCTTGTTCTCAATAATGGCCCAAGCCTCGTTCATGGTTTTCACAAGAATATTGCCCCCCGCGGCACTATTAAGTGAGTCTTGGTCATTTAGAGTTAAACCATTGTAAAACGTATTAATTTGATGTACTTTAGTGAAACCGTGTTGTGGACATTTTCTCAAAAGCTCTTTAAATCGATCCCAAGACTCACTAAACGTTTCCCCATATTGTTGCTCAAAGGTGATTATTTCATTTCTTAAAGAGGTGGTCCGTGATGGTGGGAAAAAGTAATTAATGAACTTGGTCTCTAAATCGATCCATGTAGTAATACTTTGGGGTGGTTCCTTATCAAGCCAATTCCGGGCTTGTCCCTCAAGGGAAAAAGGAAAGAGTTGTAAATGAACGGCCTCTTGTGGCACCCCATTGTATTTGACGGTATTAGACAATTGGATAAATCTCTTGATATGATCATGGGGGTCATCTTGGGAACGACCCAAAAATGGGATAGCGGAAACCATTTTAATTAAATCCGATTTGAGTTCAAAATTATTTGCTCCAATTGCGGGGACAACGATAGCGTCATCGTTTCCTTTGACGTGAGATTGTAGAATCTCAATTATTTGTCGAATATCCGTTGCCATCGTTATGTCGAAAGCTCGATTCTCGGGATCGGCTTGAATGACGGTCTTTTTGTTTTTCTTCTTCTTCTTCTTTTTGGAAGAATTGGAAGAGTTTGGTACACCAATCGGTATGTATGTATGCGCGCGAGTGAGCATACAATTAAAACTTGGAATGAGGTAGGTGACCTCGGTCGACTTTGAGAGGAAAAGGATTTTCCCTCTCGAGGAGCAATAAGAAAATTCTACAAAAATACATACGTAATTACTAATTGAGTTGGCAAACCAATAATCGGTCGTCCCTCTCAATATACGCACAAGCAAGCGGGGAAACGAGGTGGCACAAAGCACTTAAAAACCTTTTTCCTTAGACGGACTTTTATAGCGCGTCGCCTTATACCCATCTTATAGTTTGTATATGTCGAGTTCAAACGTCTTACTAGTATTTATCTATTTTGATTTTTTATTTTGTTTAGGATTCGACTACAATAGTTAGGTGATGAAATCCCAACTAAGGCTTATTTGAAAAGTAGATAAATTTATTGTGCTACGTAATATAATAAATGAAAAATCTTTTTGTATTTTTTTAGAAAAATATATATTCACAAGAAAAATCGAAAGAAATCGAACTAAAAATTAACACTAATACGTAATATTTTTGGTGTAATACTTTTAGGAAAAAGTATTACTTTTGATTTTTTAATTTTTTTTGGTGCAATTCTTAGGAAAGAAATTGCTTTTGTGATTTTTTTTAATTTTTTTGTATTTTTAAGTTTTTGATTTTTTTTGTATTTTTGATTTTGTTAACAAGAAACGTGACGTTCAAAGAGAACGGATCCCAAAATCCAAACGCCTTCACGAAAAATCGTCAATCGTACGAGCGAAGCGGCAGCGGCGCCATTTGAAACTATGGTTTTGTAATCCTATTTTAAAGCAATTAATGTTCGTTTTTCCTCGACTCACTCGAATTGATTTTCAATTAACGTAGACTTAATTTGTTTTTGGTGAAACGTATTTTTGGTAAATTTAAACTAATCTAAAAACTATTTAAAATAAAAGCTATTTAATCTAATTTAAAAATTAGACTAATTTTAAAAGAAAACTTGAAATAAAAGAAAATGCTACTTTAAAAGAAAACACTTGACCAAAATTTTAAACTAAAAAAAACTTGAAATAAAACTACTTTAAACTTGGAATTAAAAAAAATAAATAAAACATGAGTTTAAAAAAAACTTTTAAAATTAAACTTAAAACTAATTTTAATAAAAATTTAAACTAAATTTTATAACAAAAATTAAAATTTATAAAAACAATGTAAATAAAATATCTTTTTATTTTTTTTATAAAAAACTGAATTAAAACTTTTAAATAAAACTATACTATTAAAAATCAACTAAACTTAAATTTGCATTTAAACTAGATAATTAAAACTGCCACACCTAAAGTCCCTATATTAATTTAATGTTGGAAAGTGAATCACAAAAAGGGTTTAGATGAGATGGTTGGGGCAATTGGTAGCTATGCGAGAGGTCTGGGGTCGAATCTCACCCCAGACGCTATTTTTGCTATTCTTATTTTTATTTTTATTTTTTATATTTGGATATTCGAATAAACAGATTAATGGAATCTGTTACTTTGAAACATAAAATAAGCTGATAGGCCACATAAAATAAGCTAACAATATCAAAAAGGAATCCTAAGAAATAACAATTCAGCAGACTAAAACAAAAAAAAAACAAATTCTAAATAAGCTAAATAACTTAAATAAAAAAACAGATATGCAGATAAAATTTAAACTGAGAATCAAGCAGTAGCCTAATCAAGTAGATTAAGAAAGCTGAAAAGCAGATAGATAAAAAAAAACTCAAAAAGCTAAACAATAATATAAGCAAAATAAACTATAAATCAAATAGTATCTAAAATAATATCCTAAACAGATTTATCAGACACTTATTTAAACTAAGTGAACCAAACTAATATAAGCTACTGAATCAACAAGCAGTTTCAATAACCAAATAAATAAACACAGTACTAAAAGCAGTTCTAAAAAATAAAGCAGATAATGAAGACTTAACCAAAATAATAAAATTAAAAAGAGAAAGGAACCCGGTGTCGAATCCGCTGGGACGTAGGGTAGCGCTGAACCCCCTATTAGAACAGGGTCGAACAAATCAAACACCACCTTTGAATCGAAATGAACCGTCACCAATCATCAACAAAATCCTCGAACCAAATCAAACACCGATCCAAGAACAGTTTCTTTAATATCTCCCAGTAGGGAAGATATCTTTTCACTTTCTTCTTTATTCTTTTTTTTATATTAACAATAGACCGAATAGTAATTAAATCAAAATAAACTGATGCAAGAAATTTAAATGGAGACGAGAATTAAATTAAAAATTACTTTTCATTAATTTAAAATAGAATTACATTAACTGGAAATTTAAAGGGATACAAGATTAAATCTAAACCTAATCTAAGTTTACTGAAAATTAAAAATAAAGAAAAGTGCTCCTATTACATGTGAAGAATGGGGGTTTTTATAGGAGAAAACCCTCCAAAAATTTCTTGGTTTTTCTTGGTGCCCAAGGAGAAAGATCACAGCCCTTCCTTCATCTTCTCTTTCCTTCTCTTCAATGATCAACGGCTGACATTAATTCTTGTGCCAAGGATTGCCCTCGTGGCATGTGTGATGTGTTTAATCCAATGAAAACAAAGGATTTGGCCACGTCATGATGAATTGAGGACCACATTTCGTGGATCTTCCGTTTTTTTGGGGGGGATTTAAGTGGATTTATGTGAATTAATCTATGAGGGTAAAACCCCCAAATTAACTTGGGTAATTTTTGTGATAGGAATTAGGGTTTGTGGGTAAGAAAAATGGTGGTGGCTGTGAGTTTGGTGGGAGAGAAAATAGTGATGGTGGGTTTTATTGTTATCATCGAGTAAATAAAAAATGTGGGTAATAATAAATAACAAACGTGTGGGGGGAGTGGGTAAAGTTGGGTAAACCGTGAGTGTATACCGGGTTTTAATGTTTACTGGGCTTTTTGTGTAAATTGTGTTTGACTAGCAACTTTGACCAAAATCTTTGTTTCCTCCGTTAGTTTTAATAAATGGGCTTGGCCCAATTGTGTCAAAATAAACCATCCGTGTGTTATTAGAGGTTTTGGGCTTTTATTGGGCTCTTTGTGTAAAGTAGGATTAAGTTAAATCCACTATTGGGCTTTTAGGCCCGATAAGAAAATGTGGGACCCACTAAGCTCGAATATCTTTAACAAGATTAAATCCGCTAAAATTGAGCTTGATTTCGGCTTCTTTGATCATTTCTTCAAAAACGTGTCGGTTTAGCCGGTTTTCGTGAACTTAGGCACACTTTTGGTCTTTGACTTTGTCTTCGTCTCTTTTTGGACTTTTCTTCAACATTTGACCGTGAAATCCCGTGTTTTCTATTCTTTTGATCATTTGTACCTATTTTAACACAAAAACTCAAAACCACGCATAATTCCGACTTTCACGACATTAAACACATGATTAGGTCTTGTTTTTCCTCGATTTTAGTGGCAAAAGGATAAGTGTTTTCTCACTTATTATAGCTCTAATTAAAGATCTCCTTGACAAGATTTCACGGGTAAACCCGTTCTCTTTATTCGATCGTCCAAAGCTGACTGCAAACATAAAGAGTGAACCACTTGGATATTAGATATCCTTATGATTGAAGCCGTCAATTCATGAATCCTAGAACAAGTGAATTTCAATTAAGATTTTCACCATCGTTGCTTTCCAGTTGTCACGAGCTTGATTCGGATAGAATCTTGCTTGTCACTTACCGCAGTGCTGTTTGATGTTGACACTGGAAGGATTTCCACTCTTCACTATGAACACTAAAGAGTGCCACTCCGAGTGTTCTGGCAAGATCACTTGGATTTTGCGTAGAGGTCCCGGAACAAGTTTAATCTCAATTAAGAGTTAAACCATCGTTTCTTTCCAGTTTTCACAAGATTAGTTCCTAAAGAACCGCACGTGTCACCTACCATGAGCTTGTTTGATGTTGGCTCAAGCAGGATTTCCATCTTCATTGTAATACTTTCGTATTACTCAGATGTTCTGACAATATTACAAGAATATTGCGTAGGACTCATAAAAATCTTTCTTATTTTTAAAATTGTGTCCTAATGAGACTTTTGATGATCTCGTGGCTCTAGACTCAATAGTGCATTTTTGTTTTGGTGAGCGGAGGCTGGAGAGGATTGCCACCTTTTCAATATCAATTTATTCGGAGTGAATAAACCAATATATAAAGTGTTGAACTCCGTGACATTAAAACAAATATCTTTTGAGAGATATTTGAGTTGGCTGGGAGGGGTTGTGCATCGCATCATTGGGTCCATGATACTTTGTCTTCAAGATGAGTTGACCCGGTTTCTGCCTAAGTTATAAGGAGGGCTTCTTTCTTTACACCCTTTATCTTTACATTTCTTTTTCATTCTTCAACCCCTTCAAAGCTTACCAATACATCATCACTAGCACCTTGGTGTGATTGTTCCAGTGCTAGCATCAGTACTTGGTCGGCATTCAGTTACGTTCACAAACCATTCTCCATCTTTCCTAAGGACTTCTATTTTCTAACTGTGGAATTGTCCTTGGGAAGATCCCTCTGGTTCTGGAAGAATCATTGGACTAGCACCTAATCCTACCACCCTTTTGTCACCACATTCGTCGTGAATTAAGTGTGTTTTGGGTAAGTACTTGTCACTATGAAAAATCCTTGAAAACTCACTTAAGATACTTATGAACAAAGTTTTGTATCTTTAAGTGTTTTTGTTCATAAAAAATGCTCCCCCTTAACATCTGCAACACACATATTAAGTTGATTTATACTTGAAGTCTTTTTCATGTTTAGCCAAATATATTATCAAGTCTCCTTAATCCCATTTTCTCCCCTTATCCAAAATTTTAACCATTAATATTTTCGATATTAATGGATTATCCGGTCTTTGGGAACAAAATGAAATCAATTGTTGGCCATAGAACATATCAATGCTCCCCTCAAGTTAATGAGGGTTAGTTGTAGTGCTTGAGTATGATATATTTTGAAAGTTTTAGAATCTCGTGAGAAATTCTTGAAAACTTATCATACTTTGACACTACATCAAGCCACAAAAGCACAATATTCACAATATTTACATATTCACAAATTAAGCAATATGGAGTTGACCTGAGATAGTATGATCCATTAGATGGATCGTTGCATTAACTTGTGGTGCGCTCCAAATGGTCTACCACCAACGAATCGTTCAAGACTCCTTATTAACCGTCTTTCCGTCAGCTTTTCATTAATCTTGTTGATCAGGTAGTTAGTACTTGTTTCGTACCCTTTGTGCCACTGGACGGTAACTTTGGGATGCTTCTTGGTTCTGTTGATCCTAATCAATGTGTCCCAAACTTGCTGAAGAGTCCCATCACTAAACTTGGAAAGTTCCGCTACTCTCAGGAATTTCTTCTCACCGGATCCATTCAAGTAGAAAGTACCTGGAACCGGTTTTGTAGTGCTTGTGTAGGGACTTTTGTTGTGATGAATATTAGGAACTTCAGTGTATGGATCAGTGAGGTTCAGCTTCTTTTGATAACTCTCAACGCCGAGTTGCAAGTCTTCAACTCTCTTCTTGATCACAATGCGACGAGTATACATTCTTAGAGCTGAATTTAGGGCAATGTAGTCTTCAGTTTCCAAGTGTTTTAGTGTGCCTTAAGTCATCAAAAGTAACATGTCTTCAATGTCTTCAAGAGGAAGATCTAAAAAGTCTCCTTCCATGATGGTGTAGTAGTTGTCATCTTCTCTTTTTAGTCTGATCTCTGTTATATGATGATAGCCAACTTTGGGTTCAATCCTTACTCCTAGAATGGCTTTGATTTTGAACTCGGATACTACTGGAGTCTTTGATTTGAATCCACATGCATAGCTGTAAGCTTTCTGTATGGTTTCTCCCCAATGTGATGCACCCAATCAAGCATAGTGATCATACTCAGGAATTAATTTCCTTACCCATAGACGATCAACCATTTCCTCAATCCATGGTATTGACCCCCAAGTTGCAGCTTTGACCAAAGTTAATGAGGTCGCATACTTGTTTGCGCCTTTTACCAAATAATCAAGGTCATGATAGACAAAGAAATCACGTATAAGTTGATTATCACCGTCAGCTATCGGGAGATGATCATTTTTTGGCCTGTGACGACATGTTCGTTGAGGAAGGTTCATTGCTTTCAAAAGCTCATTCGCATTGTATTCAGCCTCCATTCTACTGATTCTTGAATTAGCAATGATGATGGGATCATGAAAAGCTCGAGTTACCATCGCTGGAGTTATGTTGTCAGTTCCATACCTGTAGACTAGGTATGCTGAGAAGTCGATGGGATTGTTGAGGATTTGGGAGAAATCTGATTCATCTTCTCGAGTTAGCGGACGAATGCTAGCAGCTTCTGTGACCCACGGTTGCTCGGGTGCATTTTCATCTACATTAATTGTATCCACCCACGCCGGTTCACTCGATTCTAGAATATCATGACCTTGTGCAAATTCTGGAGCTCGATTCTGAAAAATTACTCGAATTGTCTGAGTAGGTGGAATGTCCTTTACTGGTGTAGACTCAGACGTTTCAGGTATTGGTTGATCGGGTTCTCGGATGGGTAGTTGTTGTGGTGGTGATGTAGATGTGATAGCTGGAGCTGATTGAAGTGAACTCGATGTCAGATTAGCATCAACATCATGACGGTGTTTTGTGCGTTTGTCGGTCAGAGTTGACTTAGTTTCTGGAGTTTCCTCGGCTGTTGAAATTGTTTGATCTTTAGTAACATTATCCTTTTGAGACTTATCACCTTTTCCTGAAGTTTGATCCCCTTCAACATCTGACTAATCTTTGTTGTTAGCATCCTCTGCCTCTTCTTCATTCTTTTCCTCTTCATCATCATTCTCTGTTTCATCTTCATCATATACTTGGTCATCCATGCTGTCATCATCATCATCGTTACGATCACCTTAACCATCATTGTCACCATAATCATCATTGTCATCATCCTCGTTATGCTCATCGTCATCGTCATGGTCATCGTCATCTTCATTCTCAGAGGATTCATCTTGTTTGTCTGACTCATCCTCATCTTCATCGTCTTTTTCTAGATCGAGAGTTGTATGGGACGACGGTGCCTGTTGGGAATAAATTATGGCCAGTCTACTTGAGCGCTGACAAGAGTAAAACAAGCGTTGACAGGAGTAAAACAAACGTTGACAGCTCAAGCGTTGACAAGACAAAGTCAAACGTTGATACATTGAAGACAAGCACTGATGGGAAGATATACTCTACGCGTTTATTGTATTCTAGATTACTTCTAGTAAAGATAGGAACAACAATGTATTTTCTATATTTATCTTTACCTAGAATAGTTGATACGTAGATTATTGTACAAGGCTTCTTATGTCTATAAAAGAAGACCTTTAGGTTAATGTTCAATATAAGTTTTCATTCGTAAACTACTTTCATTGTAAGCAAGTTTGATATCATTAATCAAAGTGAAAGTTTGTTTATATCTTGTGTGTTCTTGTTTAAGTGTTAATTTCGCATAACACTTAGATTATCATATACATATACAAAGGTTTCTCTAAGTGTATTACTTGATCTAATCTCGTATACATAAAGCTAAATCGATCTAAGTTTGGGATCAACAAGTGGTATCAGAGCTTGTTGAGGAACTTTTGATCTTAAAGAACACAAGAACACTAAAAATCACCAAAACCCTAATTTTCTAAAAAAACCTTAACAACATCATGTCAAATCCAGATCTAACCTCCTTCTCCTCACCTTTACCAAACATCAAGATTCCCATGCTTGATGCAACCAACTTTGAATTATGGAAATTCAACTTTGAACAATACCTGGGGATCTATGACTACACACTCTGGGAGATTATTGAATATGGAAACACATTCAATAAGGCTCAAAAGATTGCTAATGCCATTGCTGCAAGAACAGTTGTTGCTGGATGTTCAGAAGCATATAAGAAGGAAAAACCTGATGATGGTAGAGCTGTGTCTGCGGAAGACATAGCAAAGAAAAGGGTTGAGATGAAAACCCTAAATATTCTGAAACTCTCTTTGGTACAAGAGAACCAGCATAAATACAGAGGTTATGAATCTGCTAAGGACCTTTGGGCAGCTCTTGAAGTTGCATATGGTGGAAATGAAGATACTAAGGAAGAGAAGAAGAAGCAACTCATGCATGATTATGTTGTCTTCAAGGCTCAACCTAATGAAAAGCTCAGTAGTGTGAGAAGCAGATTGCTTGATATTACAAGCAAATTGTCCTTCATGGGGACACAACTTGGTGATGTTGACATCAATGCTACTTTTCTTAAAAGTATTGGTGAGTCGTGGAAGATTGAGGCAAGATCTATTCTTGCCAATAATACTCACAAAAGTTCCACGTTTGATGATATCTACAACAAACTGAGGCCGTTGGAAGATGAAACTCTTTTAGAGCATGGAAGCAAGTCCACCAACAGTAACATGGCCTTCTTTTCTCATAGTGAAGGTCAATTCAATCAGAAGGACTCCTACATGCATCCAGTTACTGGATCATCATGTGTCAGCGCTGGAACATGTCCTGTCAACGTCTCCTTTTCAGACGCTGACACATTCAAAAGTGACTCACCAAGAGTTAAACCTGTTGGTTTGGATCTTGATACTGTATGTGCTTATATTGCTTCTTTGCCCAATGGTTCAGTGATTACATATGAGGACCTTGAGCAGATAAGTGATGAGCACTTGGAAGAGATGGACATTAAGTGGAACATGGCTCTTGATAGTATAAGAGCAAACATGTGGAACGAAAGGTTTAAGAAGAAGATGACCTTCAATGCAAAGGACACAGCTGGATTTGATAAATCCAAAGTTGAATGCTACAACTGTCATCGTATGGGGCACTTCATGAGGGAATGCAGATCTCCTAGAAGATCTGATGCTGGTAAACCCTCAAGTCAAGTTGTTAAAGCTCAGGATCCTAAAGCCATGGTTGCAGTTCAAGGAATTGATGGTATGGGATTGGATTGGAGCTATCTGGGTAAGGATGTGGAAGAGGATAAAGCTTTGGTTGCTGAAATTAAAGAAGAAGAGCATGTTGAATATGCTCTCATGGCACACTCCTCCTCTTCATCTGATAATGAGGTATACGATGATGCTTTTTGTAGTAAAGGTTGTAGGTTAAATACTAAGAAACCTAACATAGAGGTGTTAAGATTATTAGATGATGCGAGTACTGAAAGATGCAAACTGTCTAATTACCAACTAGCTCTCACTCAAACTAAGAAGACAGTTTCTGAATACAAGAAAATGGAATTTGACTTAAAAGATAAAATAAATATCTTAAAACATGAGTTAAATGCTAGTATGGATATTAGAAACATCATGGAAAGGGTTAATGGTGAGTTACAGGCTAAGTTAGATGAAGCCATTAAAAACAAAGATAATGTTGGCCTTAAAATCCAGAGATTTGATAAGGCAACACAAACCCTAGGTGAATGTGTGAGTAAACAAAGGGATCCTAAGGACATGACTGGGATTGGGATGAAAGACTACTATGTGGTTCCACCACCAGCTGGTGACTTCTATGGTGTCCAACAAAAGGACCTATCTTGGACTGGTTTGCCAGAACTCCAAGAGGAGGAATTCATTCCTCCACCAAGAGTTGTCACCCCAGTTGAAGAGTATCAACAAAAGTTCACTGACCTGCATGAATGGAAGAAAGCTAACCCTACATTATTTGTTAAGGGTGGCTTGCTATGTGAAAGTCCTAATGAGTCAACTCCCATTAAGGTTACAAACCCAATCATCGGTAAAGCTGTTGACCTTGGCTCAAACACTGTTAGAAAACCTAGCATTAAGTATGCAGAGATGTATAGGAATATTAGGTCACCTAAGAGCCAAGTTAGCAATGATGGAACAGGCTTCTTCTCTTCTAGACCTAGGGTTGTGTCTAGAAAAGCCTGTTACACTTGTGGTAGCTTTTCACATTTAGCATATAAGTGTGTCAACGCTCCCAAAGTCAGCGCTGACAGGAAAAAATTCAGCGCTGACAGGAACAAAGTCAACGTTGTTAGAAAGTCAAACGTTGTCAGACCCAAACCTTATGTGCAGCAAAGTCCACAAGTGATTAGACCTGCCCCATTCTTCACTAGAGGGTCTAACACTCATGGACAAAGACCATTTCAAAAGACAAATACTTGGTCTAATAGGCAATGGGTTTCTGTAGAAAACCCTAAGTTCAACGCTGACAAGGGAAATTTCAGCGTTGACAAGACCAATTCTAACGCTGACGGAAACGTGACCAGACCTAAATATTTGCAACCACAGGGTAAGGGGTCTAAAGCTTCTACAAGCTTAACATGGAGACCAAAGAAAGATCAAAACCCTAATGATAATGGGATTTCAATTACCTACAACAGATTTAATTACATTTCAAAGGTCATTACAAAACCTATTGGGGTTAATTGGGTATTTCATCCTAAGAAGGATGAAAATGGGGTTGTTATGAGAACTAAGTCTGTTCTTATTGAACAACCAGATGAATCCAAGTATTCTAAGGCTTGGGTTCCCAAAGAAAACTAATTTTTTTTCTTTATGTGTAGGGCATTCAAAACCAGGTCAATGATTATGGATATTGGGATAGTGGATGCTCAAGGCACATGACAGGGAAGGAAGATTATTTGACAAACTTCACTCCCATTAAGGATGGTGATAAGGTTTACTTTGGAGGCGGATATGGTACTATCACAGGCAAAGGAACCCTTCTCACCAAGAACTTACGTTTTGAGAACGTATTTTTGGTAAAGGAACTTGACTACAATCTTTTTAGTGTATCACAAGTTTGTGATAACAAAAATAAAGTTCTGTTTACTGATACTGAATGTTTGGTGTTAAGCAAAAGGATTATAAGATCCCTGATGAGAAAGATATTGACTATAGAACACCTAGGCATAATGACATATACAATGTGAATCTGAATGGGATTAGAATGAATAACAATATGTCTTGTTTTTATGCTAAAGCTTCAGTAGATGAAAGTAATTTGTGGCACAGGAGACTAGGGCACATAAATTTTAAGAATATAAGAAGGCTTGTGAGACTTGGCTTGGTTGATGGTTTGCCTGAGAAGGCCTTCCAAAATGACCACTCTTGTGTTGCATGTCTTAAAGGCAAGCAGCACAAGGTCTCATTCAAGTCTAAACAGGTGCACTCTAGTACTAGACCTCTTCATTTGCTTCATATGGACCTCTTTGGTCCAACCAATATAGAAAGTTTGAATGGAAAGTCCTATTGCTTTGTCATAACAGATGACTTTTCTAGGTTTACTTGGACCTTCTTTTTAGTTATGAAGAGTGATATAGCTGATACTTTAACTGATTTTATCACTCAGATTGAGAAGAAATCTGGCAATGAAGTTAAAATACTTAGGAGTGATAATTGTGGTGAATTTAGGAATAAAAAGTTAGATGATTTCTGTGCCAGGAAAGGAATTACTAGGTAATTCAGTGTTGCCAGAACCCCACAGCAAAATGGAGTTGCTAAGAGGAAAAATAGAACCCTAATTGAAGCAGCCAGAACCATGTTGGCTGATGCTCATTTTCCTATAGCCTTTTGGGCTAAGGCTGTTAATACAGCTTGTTATGTTCAAAATAGAGCATTGGTTAACAAAATTCAGAACAAAACACCTTATGAGTTACTTTAGGGAAGAAAACCTAATATTGGTTTTCTCAGACCTTTTGGTTGTCATGTAGTAGTTTTAAACACTAGTGATGTCTTAGGTAAATTTAGTGCAAAAGGTGATGAAAGCTACTTCATGGGGTATTCAGTGCAGAGCAAGGGATATAGGGTTTATCTTAAAGAGGAAAAACGTATACTTGAAAGAGTACATGTTAGGTTTTTAGAGAATAAACCTAGTGATCCTGAAAGTGGTCCTAATTGGTTGTTTGACTTGGAACCTTTATCTAGAGCTTTAAATTATATGCCTGTCCCTAATCCAGACATTGTGAAGGTAACTTCAAGTGTTGTGGAAGAACAAGTTGTTGATGTTTCAGGTACACAGGTTCATGAAAAAGGTTGGATCACAAGCAGAAAAGTCATCTCCTATACAAGAATATGTTACAATCACCATATGGACAGATGCTTTTGTTGCTGCTGCTGCTGGTAAAGATAATGGTGGTTTCCAAGTACCAACAGATAACAACATGCATGGACCTTCAGGCGCTGACAAAGGCAAATCTAGCGCTGACAAGACCAATTCAGACGTTGATGGCTCAGACGTTGACAACAATAGTTCAAGCGTTGTTAGCTCTCACGCTGACAAACAAGGTTCAGGCGTTGACAACACTTCTGCACATCTTTTCTCTTCCACTTTTGAACAAGGTGATCCTTCCAATTTATATGAAGAGGTTCATCCTCATGTTGATGAAAGAGAGTCTGAAGAAGAAGATATTGGCAACATGGAGAATGAGGTTGAGGACACCAGACTTTTTGAAGCAGGAGTTCTCAGTTCTACTGTGACAATCCGTCAATTTATGGTTGATATTTTATTCTCAGATATTATTTAAAAACATTATTTTAATGTTACATTATGAACTCACTCATTTCTGGAAAGAAATTTGGACTTACGTCTTGAAGTAGCATCGACTACGTCTAAACCGGAGGATTCTACGTTACGCGCTCACGTTTACATACACCGTTTTGGTGACAGTCCGACATTTCAGAAAATAAATTTGTCCGTGAATATTATTTTGGGATTTTAATTTTGAGTTGGTTCATAAACTCACAAATTTACGAGAGGAGATTAGGACTTACGATTTTAATTTAACGTCCTTTACGACTAAACCGGAAACCTTAGGATTACGTACTTACGTTTTCGAACTCCGTTTTTGATGAGACAATTTTTATTAGATTCGTTTTGTGCCATTGATTCATAATTTATAAAAACGTTTTTCGTAAAACGACCCGAGGGCACGCAAATCGAGGAAACTAGAATCGAGGACTACCCGTAATTAAATGGGGATGAGACAAGTGGGACACTTGTCCCACCCCCACTCAAAACCGGCCCTAACTAGCAACCCAACATCACTTATGTGTCATGTGTACACAATAAGCTACACATGTAACTTGAGCTTACATTGTAAGCTAAGCTACCTCAAAACCACTTGCAACATACCACTTATTCATTTCACACATGCAAAACAACAAAAAATCCTCTCTTCTTCTCTATGTGTGCCGTCCCATATCACTCACAAACACCCAATCTTGATCAAGTTTAACCATGAAATCATGTGTTATTTACACACATGATGAAGCCCTTTTGAAACCCTATTGATTGGTGGTGATTATAACATCCAAGGAGGAGTTTCCATGGAGTCTTGGGGCTGATTTTCCACAAGGTGTTCATGAAGAATGGTGGTCTTGAAGATGGTCTTGGTTATTCACAAGTTTCTCCATCAAAATCCATGTTTTGATCACAACCTACATCATCATGGTGGTATAAAGATAGTTCTTCTCATCCTCTTGTTATTTTTGATTATGTAATCTTGTATTTCTTTTACTTATGTATATGTATATGATGATAAATGATGATTAAAAATATTGTGTGGGGATTTGGTGTTGATAAACATGCTTAAAAAGATGAAAAACTATAAGAAACAAGGCTAAAATCTTGTTTAGATTGTTGACTGTATAAAACAGTAAAGAACCACATGTTAGACTGATAAAATGGCAAAGTAGAAGCAATATACAGTAAGTAATATATCTTGTACACATGTGAGAGTTGGACATGCAATAGAATCATTAAGATGAGTGAGATATGATCAAAACAAGTTTAGAGTACAAATCTGAGTTCACTGTATTGGACGATTTTTAGAAAATACTTAGATTTTGATTCAACAGTAGCTATAGTAGAGTTAAATGGAGCACATATCATGTAGTTTATGTCATAAAAATTTGAGCTTCTATCTCTATATAGAACTCTAGATATGGCAGTTTTTGTGAACATGAAAATAAAAATCAGATTTTGGAAATTAAAGTATAATAGTATTATATAAGCACTCAAATAAAAATAGTATAAAATGTGCCTTAAAACCCACTAACTCATATAATACATTTATATAAATATGTATAAAGATAAATAAATGGACATTATATAAAAATGGTAGTTTGATAAATTTTATATGTTATAAAACTATAAACATGATTTTTACGACTTTTTCGGCTATTACCGTAAAATTAACGTTTTTCGCCAACTAAAACTTAGACGATCAAACCCGTCTAATGTAAAGTTTTAAAAGTCATATACTGATATATAAACATATATAACAAGTAAAACCAATAAAACCCGAACTATAAAACATACGGACATTAACGGGCTAAGTTAACGTTATTGGACAAATAATACAACAAAATGGGCTAAAACACTTATAAACTTATTTATTGGCTTAACACATTTGGGCCCAACATGTAAAGTATAAATACTGATAATAAAAGTATGAAATAGATTAATACAAGTTAATGAACTTATAATAGGTTTTTGGACCTAAAACACGTAAATAGATAAAACTAGTAAACTAGTAAGAAGTTACCAATACGTAAACACTAAAATGAGTAAAAGAGAGTATGTAAACCCACTTGATCATCATATATATATAATCATTATATGTATACATAATTGTTATTTTTATAAAGTCATTAGACATGAGTCTAAGACGAGTATTATTTGTCTAGGTTTCCGTGATTGAAGCACGTGCCGTACGTCCGAATTGCCGATAACCCGCTTTCCCACTTCAACGTGAGTTCATAGCCTCACACTCTTTTAAATGTTTTTATGAAATATTTTATAAACCCGCGAGGGAGATAACATGTTATTTTTTACAAAATAGGACACCATTTGTCCCGATTGTTTGTTTATTGATTTGGACCCGAATGATTGTATGACCCAATTGTATGACCCGATAAATGATTAATTGACCCGATAGATGAAATTAAATGTATTATTAAAGTTAGGTTATGTCACTAAAAGTCCCATTAGCATGAATTGTGAACTACCGGGATTTGGTAGACGCTTATGCATATAATAGTACTATTTGGGGACGATCACCCCAGTTCGCGCCTTGACGGTTGATCCCCGTCGTGCCACATTGATTGGTAAGCGAATTTATGTATGAGAAGATTTACATAGCGTGACCATTGTGACGACACGCTAATTTAGATGGGAAAATGAGTTTCGGGCTAGCTACCCGTTGTTTGTTGTAGTAAGGTAACAATGTCATGCGGCTTATAATAATACAGTTAACGAAATACTACTATACGCACCGAATTACGATGTATTGCCTGACTAGCAATACGGGGTCATATTATTGATATTATGTTCGTGTTTTGGTTTTATATAACCATATTCATATAACGATTTTTATTTAATCCATACAACGTTATAAAACGTATTCTATGATGTTTTTACGACATTGGCTCGTATAATGATTTTTAAGGCAAATGCCTATATTATGATTTTCGATAAGGATTTGTATAAAAATGACTTTGGCTATTTTATGGCCTATTACAATGATTTGTATGAAATGATTTTTGGTAATAATTTTATACAAAAGTTATATTGATGGAATTTATTAAACTCTATGAATTCACTTGGCGTTATCGCTGACCTTTTCTTTTAACATGTTTTATCTCAGGTACTTGAAGGTAATTCTCGGGAAGACATCAAGAATTCATGGCCAGCACTTAAATATTAATTTCCATTCAAATGCTTTGTAAAACCTGTATAAAATATAATGACTTGGGACCTATGTAAAGTTGATATTTATGAATGGAAATGGTTTTATTATTAAACGACGCGATTTTTATGCGTTGTCTATGATGTGAGTAATGTGCTATCCCGTAACACCAACGAGTCTTCCGCTGTATTAAGTTGTATAAATTTGGGGATGTTACATATACTATGAAGAATCACCCCACTTCTCAAATCATTGGTGATATTATGACTCCTGTTCAGACTAGAAGATCTCATCAAGGTCTTGGTGGGTTTATTGCCAATATTCACAAGAAGGTTGATACCCCTCTTGTGCAAGCATGTTTGTTTTCCTATTTTCTGTCACAACAGGAACCCAAGAAGATATTTGATGCTCTCAAAGAACCAAGTTGGGTGGAAGCAATGCAGGATGAGCTTCACCAATTTGTAATTCAGGATGTTTGGGAGCTGGTTGATTGTCCCAGATATGTTAGACCTATAGGGACAAGATGGGTTCTAAGAAACAAGAGAGATGAAAGAGGAATTGTGGTCAGAAACAAGGCAAGGTTAGTGGCTCAGGGATATACACAAGAGGAGGGGATAGACTATGAGGAGGTCTTTGCACCAGTTGCAAGGATTGAAGCTATTAGGATCTTTTTAGCCTATGCATCCTGCATGGGCTTCACTGTCTATCAAATGGATGTCAAGAGTGCCTTCCTCTATGGTACATTTGTTGAGGAGGTATATGTGATGCAACCTCCTGGTTTTGAGGATCCAGAGAATCCTGACAAGGTCTATAGAGTCAAAAAGGCTATGTATGGACTTCATCAAGCCCCAAGAGCATGGTATGGTACTTTGTCTACTTAGTGGACAATGGATTCAAGAGGGGTACCATGAATCAGACACTATTTACAAAGAAGAAAGGTAAGGATGTGTTGCTTGTTCAGGTCTATGTTGATGATATCATTTTTGGGTCTACTGATCCAAAGATGAGTGAGGATTTCTCCAAGCTTATGACAGACAAATTCAAGATGAGTGTTATGGGGGAGATGAACTTCTTTCTTGGTTTACAAGTTCAGTAGAAAGAAGATGGTATCTTCATCTCCCAGGATAAATATGTGGCTGAGATCTTGAAGAAGTTTGGCTTTTCTCCACATGAAAAGAGGGCTACTACTCCTATGGATAGAGAACACCCTTGGGGAAAGATTGGAGATGGGAAAGATGTTGATGTCAGGCACTATAGATCCATGATTGGATACTTGATGTATCTTACAGCCTCCAGACCTGACATCATGTTTGTTGTGTATGCTTGTGCACGCCATCAAGTGACTCCCAAAGAATGTCACCTTTATGCTGTGAAGAGGATCTTTAGGTACCTAAGATGCTATCTTAGTCTTGGTTTGTGGTACCCAAAGGATTCACCATTGGAGCTGATTGAATATTCAGACAGTGACTATGGAGGTGATAAATTTGATAGGAAATCCACAACTGGTGGATGTCAGTTTCTTGGGAGCAGGTTGATATCTTGGCAATGCAAGAAACAAACAGTGGTGGCTAATTCTACAACTGAAGCTGAGTATGTGGCTGCAGCTGCTTGTTGTGGACAAGTTTTGTGGATTTAGAACCAGCTGTTGGACTATGGGTATAATTTCATGCATACCAAGATATTTGTTGACAATAACAACACTTTATGCATTATTAAGAATCTTGTACATCATTCTAAAACTAAACACATAGAAATTAGACACCATTTTATAAGAGATTGTTTTGAAAAGGGTTTAATACAACCAGATAGGGTTGACACAGAAGAAAATGTGTTAGATTTACTAACTAAACCTTTTGATGCTGGGAGGTTTCAATACTTGGTAACAAGTATTGGAATGATCAGTCTCACATAATATGTGTTTTGGAGTCTTTTTGTAAAAGTATGTACAGGATAATGCATTGTTATTGGTCTTTTTGAGGATTTAGATTTTCTACTATATTTTTCTAACACTGACAGAGGTTGCTTAAACGCTGATAAGTGTTTTTTTGACGTTGTCAGCAATAAATTTGTCTAACGCTGACAAAGCTTCCCTCAACGCTGTCATGTGTTGTCGGGGCGTTGTCAGCAACAATGTTAGTTTTGTGGTTTTCAATCTAAATGTGCAGGTGGTGTTAGCAGTATACCATTAGATACAGATTTACTTATGGATCAATGGAGAAGCATTTGGGCATGTTTTTGTTTATGGATGATGGTTGGAATTTTTAATTCCTATCTTGACATAAATTTTTTATGTTCATACATATTTTTAGCAACTTATGTATCATAGTGTAAGGGGAGGTTTTAGGAACCTGTAGGATGTTTGGGTATCCATATGATACTCTTATCATAATTCTAGATTGTGTCCACAGGTGAGTATGAGTTAGTTTTACTAAATCATGAGGCACTGTAGCATGCAAAGTTGATATACTATGCATGCTGCCAAGACATTTTTGGCCTAGAATTGGTTGTGGTCTGTTGGGAGACTTGGGAATGATTTTATCATGGAATTTACTTGGGAGTAACAAGGAATTTTATAAGTTAACTTAGTTGTTAAGAGTTTTGGTTAGCAAGGGACACTAGAGGACTGTTATGTCTATCTTGCATAAGCAAGTGTGCATAACTGGACAGTGCTTGCCGCCCTATAATAATTATTAGCTTTTTGGTTATCTTCTCTAGGATAAATTACTTTGTTAAGGTCATTTTTCATTTTTAAACATTTTTATTTTTTTGACGCTGACAAGTATTTTTCCAAGCGTTGTTGTGACCAATTTAGACGCTGACATGGCTATGGCAAACGTTGACAAGAATATAGCGTTGGGCGTTGATAGGTTATTTTTTACCGTTGACACTCAATGGGACCTACCCAGTTGTTACTTTTTGACATATTTTTAGGCTGTAATTTTGGGAGTTGATAACCTTCATTTAACGCATGAGATAAACTTATTATTTTTCAATATTTTCATGATTACATTTTGAAAATACTTTCCTATTTTTGGGCCAATCACATGCATTTTCTTCTCCTATAAATTTGGCTCCTATTTTTAAACATGGTACATATTATTCTTGTCTAACACAATTTTATCTTCATCTTCATCAATCATTTTCACAGCTTTCAACAATGGCACCAAAGTTTAAACCATCAGATTTGGAATTGGGGTTCAGAAGTAAACACAACATGATCGCGTATCTTGAAGCTGATGATACTCTGTTTCCCCAATACACACAAATGGTGGCGTATTTGAACGCATCTCCTTTTAGGTATGCTCTTTCTCATGCACCACTCATTCATGTCACACATATTAAACAGTTTTGGAACAATGTTAGTTCCTCAACAGTTAATAGAGTGACTACATTATCTTCTATTGTTCATGGGAGAACTTGGGTGGTTACTGAAGCGTTGGTACGCCAAGATTTGCATCTTGATGATGCTAATGGTATAACCACCCTTCCCATTAGTGAAATAGAACAAGGACTAAGGGCTTTGGGTTATCCTTTTCCTGATGAAGGAACTTCAAATAAATATCATAAACAGGAATTTCCCCCAGCCTGGAAGTACCTCATACATGTCCTCCTACAATGTTTGAGTCCCAAATGTACTGCACACAATGAGATCAATAGATCTATTGCAGGTGCTATTGTGTGCATTGCTACTGGGCAAAAATTTAATTATTCTAAAATGATTTTTGAGGGCATGTGTGAAAATAAAGGGAACAAAATGACTTTAGCTTATCCCAGATTTTTACAAATGGTTTTTGATGTCCAAGGATACTGCACAAGGGATCATAATGATTTTTATGAGATCCCTGTGCAAAAGAAAGCAATTTTTATGAAGATGAACTCACCCCCACATCGTGACCTACCCCTAACCCCAGCTATGATTGCTGTTATTGAAGCAGCTCAACCCCAAAGACCCTCAACCCCAAATTGACCCAATACCTGAACCATTGCCTCCAACTCAACATATGCAAATTGACAAAGAACCCTTCGACGCTGACACGTTAAATGTTGGCGTTGATGTGCCTATTTCAAACGATGACACTCAACCTTCACAGACCCAATGTAAAACCCATAAAAATAAGGTCATAATTTAATTCTACTTTCAATTATTTTGAACTATTTTATAACTTTAAATATTATTATGTTTAACGGTTTAAGTTGAAACCGATATTAAATATTACATTTTAATATTTTGACGAGTAACGAGGACTACTAGTGATCGCGATACCGACGAATGCCAAAAATTTTATATTTTATTATCGATCGTTTCGATAATTAATATTTTCGACGATATCGTTTTAATTACGTATCGAGTCGTTATATTACTATTTTTCGTGTGCGTTTAAACTTTAAAAAAGTATTTTTACAAAACCCGAGTCTCGTAAATATTTCAAAAATTACAATTTACATTTTCTACCCTTTTAAACTATTTTATTATATTTTGGACCAAAACTATCACAAATTGGCAAAAACTACCCTAACCTTACACTTTATATAGTTTTTCCACTAGCAACTCATCATTTAAAAAAATTCATAAAATAAAATCACCAACTCTTTCTCTCTTCTCTCTTTGAACCATCCACCCCCACCCTTCCTTTTCATCTAATTTTCTCAAGTTCTAGTTTGAATCTTCCAAAATCAAGCAAAGTCCCATCCTCCATTTTCAAAGGGCTAAAATTTGGTATAAAATTTTCATACATGCAACCATATAAATCTTTCAAGAAAAGTTGGTTATGTTTGATCCAAATTTGTTGTATGCATGTGTTAGTAGTGATGATCAAATGGTGTTTATGCCATGTTTTTGTTAAAAAGTTGATTTTTAATTTTTGGGTTTTTGATTTTGATGATGATACAAGTGTTAGGATTGGTTTATGATGATATTAGGGGCTTAGGTTGAAGACAAAAGTTGTTGGAATTGATCAAAAACATGATTTTGCAAGAGATTTTAATAGTTATTTTTGGGCAGTAGGTTTGAGGTCATTTTCGGAAATCTTAAGTCTGAATATAGGTTGTTATTATGGGATTATGTCGTAGAGAATTTCGTTAACTTCGATTTGATATAAAGTAGGCCTTCCAACTCCAAACGAGGTGGAAGATACACTAGTTTGATTTTCGTGTACCGGGAGACGAGTGTCGACACAATCCGAAAATTGTTGTCGATATTTGGATCGAATCTCGGGGACTATAAAATGAGTTTTAAAATGATTCAAGGGCTGTTCTCAGGCTCCAAGTTTAGTATTTTGAGTCTATTTTTAGAATCAAGTGGCGGTATTACAAATGGAGTTGTTTAGAATGGTCAAAATGGTTTCGTAAGTCAAGGTCGCTAAACTGTCCAGATTTTGTGATTCAAAGATGAGTCGGGCAGGGAACTTTAGAAGTAAAATCTTTTAATGGGCTCTTGGGAGGACTTTCTACATATAGTAAGTGAATTCTCTGAGTAGTATCATAAAAAGTTGATATGTCTAAGTATGGGAAAACGGCTTGGACATTCGGTATGTTCCGGCAGATTTTTATTAAAGACATAGAATAATAAAATGAATATATAGGAGAGTGTAATAGTATCACTTGTATCGTTTTCTCTCGAGTTTGTCGTGATTTTATGAGTCGAGTTTTATATTCTTATGTATGGTTTATTTCTCGAGTCTATTATTAATGAATGCACCTCATTTGATAGGTTGCGGTTCTCGTGTTTGAAAGGCATCATCTATCGTCAGCGATCATCTCATTACCACTATTGGCTAAGGTGAGTCTATAGCCTCGCTTTATACTAGTTATTAAATGATTTTAAACCCGCGAGGGGGAATACATGTTTTATAAACTTAGAACACAAGATTTTTATGGTATGCTTTGTCCCTCTATGAATGGACCCGTGGTTGCCTTTAAATTACATTAAGTGATTGCCTTAGTTAAAGCCTCAATTATGGACCGTTAATTAACCTATGATGGGTTAACCGCTAGTACAATTAATAGATCTATGGGGGAAGCCGCCCCGGTTCAGTTTTTGTGGACTTGTCATAGAAGCTTAGGCCCGACCTCCACAGTGTTTGGACATATTGTATTGAGAAGTCAGGTATACGGCAATGTACCAATAATCTAGAGGTAACCGACAATTAATAAATCCCTCGTCTTATTAGACTGATATGGGTGTGTCTAAGGGCTCGGTTCCATGAGCTTACTACAATTTATGCTATATACAATTATCATTGTTGATGCAAATTATTATTTGATGCTTATAAGCATGCCACAAACTTATAATCTTTGCTTGTGTTCAAATTGATTTCATAAACCTATAGATTCACTCGGCATTTTTGCTGATTGTTTTACTCACATGTATTTCAGGTAATCAAGAAGTGGAAGCTTGGAGGTCACGAGAATGAAGTTGTGCACTGCTATGTTGTTCAAACTCTTTGATTTATTTATCGTTCCATTTTTAAAACAAACTAATATGTTGTTTTAACTTATCTTTTGGTAACGATTAATTGGGACTACGCTACTCTGGTAAATGTTTTAGGAACGATAAATTTGAAATGTCTCTTTTCGAGTCGTTCTTTATAAATTATGTGTTGTTGTATCATTGTTTAGCACCCACAGATGTATTCCGCTGCGTGTAAATTTGGGGGTGTTAAAGATTGGTACCAGAGCCATGAGTTATAGAGAACTAGGTCTTTTTCTAAAAACCTAAACTATAACTGTCAGTTTTTATTTTTCAAAGAGTCGGTGCACATAACTTCACGTGACTTCTGGTTTAAGCTACTTCTGGGATTACAACTTTAGTATACATTATTATGTATGCCTTATTGCTAAGTATTTCTAAATAAATACTATAATCCTTTATCGATATATATTTATGTCGTTAAACTTTTCGATAAAAGTTTATCATTTATTAATGATTAACTTAAATAAATACAATGAATTTTCAAGATCTTTCTGTATTTATTTATCAACTATTTAAATTGCTTTTATTACAAAATTTTTATATTATGACCTTACATAAATTCATCTACGCGCGTTACTTTCATTGTTTAACCCTTTGTGATATCTATTTAGATATTCAAATCGTCTTCCGGCTATTTATGCTTGGACGTCCTTAAACGTAGTCTCTTGACCATTGTGTAGCTCAATGTGTCCTTGTAATAGACTAACCGCTATTGTGTGAGTCACACATTTTGAAACACTTCCTATAATCGTGTTGAATAATACCATGGTTCTCATAATATTTTGTTGATTTTTATTATCGTTTTATACGACATGCGAAGATTTAATTCGTCGCCCATTTATATGTATCGACTCCGAAGTGTATTGTTCACTTATATCTCGGTAACGTCATCGTCATTTTATAAATCATCGTCTAGATTATGGCGCTAGATTGGAATACGATTTTACTTATATAAAATTGTATCATTTGTTTTACATTAATCTTCTTGCTCCCGGAGTGTAGCATGTTAATGTTTCATTCTTTTCTTGTTATGTTTTGTGTTTTTGACAATCGTGGCACCAAGGAGATTTGCCTACATTGCATTTTGAAATCTAAATTATGAACGTCTTTCACCGTCTTGCTTCCTAAATTTCGTGTTGAATACCTTGAAGCATTTTCTGTCATTCATCATGCTATATTTTATTTGATGCTCATTACGAGATTTATTTTTCGTTGTTATAAAATCCACAAGACATGTGTGTATATATGTATATATTTTGAGCCGTTAAGAAGTGTCGAAAAATACACTTTATGCAGAAACTGTAGGGGCAGTATAAACAGGTCAAAACTTAAAAGTAAAACCTGCGTTTTTTTTTAAATAAAATAGTCAAACCTGCACAGAACTTGCAGGGGTATTTTGGTCATTTTACATTGGTTTTCAGGTCTCGGGTAAAACTAGAAAGTCGTCTGAAACGTCGTTTTGCATCAAAATGCTTTAGACTCCGAGTCTTGGAGATGTCGTTTATCGGGTCAATTAATCGGCTTATATTAAAAAGTTAAATCTGATAGAAAATTCAGAACATGAGTTTTAAATGTTTCTAAGCTGTGTTGATTTCATTTGAGATCGTAAAACTTTAACGAATATTATTTTACAATTAACTAATACTAGTTTCATGTGTAAATGTTTAAAAATATAAACATTACAGGATTAGCAATTACCAGATTAATGGTATAATTTAAAAACGAATAACATACTTTCTTAAAAGCATGTTGTGTCGAGTATCTTACAAAGAATACACATGTGGATTGTTTTATTCTTTTCATATATATGACTCATTTGTCGTTCGATGTTATTTTATTTTCGTTTTCTTTTAACCTTCAACTTATTGAGTTGAGTTTTGAAGTTTTGCCTTCACATTCTTCGTTGACATTCTTATCGCGTATCTCATGACGTTTTCGTCTAAACCTTATAACCCTTTGAAAACTTAACAACTTGTAACCATTTCATTGGTTGTTTTATGAGCTACTATTTGCCACTTTTTGCAAAACTTTGACTACTTTATACGTTGTCATAATGTCATCTTATAAATAAATCTGATATTGTTTTACGATTATTTTCACCATTTATTTTTACTTTGGTCTTATAAAATACTTTTCGTAAGATTAAAAGTTGCTTATTAAGTATCTCACAAATTACTTGTATCCTATAAATTTATAAACTATTTTTAAAATTCCATTTTACAAATGGCATGGTTTATATAAACATAAGAAACGTAATACTTTTCGACGAAACTGAGCACTGCATTGCTATTCCTAAATTATACATGGCCTGATCACCTATGTCTAATTTAGAAGGAGCCATGCTAGGCTGAATAGTAGTCAACTTAAAAATCTTGATAATAAAGAACTTTTTACTTGTATTTATGATAAAGATAAATAAAATGAAATAAAGTGAAAAGAAGTTTTGAAAACCTTCATATTTTATGCAAGTAGCACAATTTCTATGCATCCACATATGTTCTCTTACCTTTCGTTGAACGAATTACATGATTTTAAGTACGTTTTTACTCGACGATCGCTTTTCCACTTGTTACTTCATTTTGTCTTATCACTGATTTCTTTTGACCGTTCGTCTAATTACTGACTTTTGATAAATGACTTGAAAGTCTCGATGTTTTATCCTTCCTTCTTGTCCAATCTTCTTTATACGACCGGGTAGATCTTCGGAATGACTCCGCACGTGAATAATGAATTACCACTAGAGTGATTTCCGTATATCCGGGATGACGTCCGTCACTCTCGTTTGTCTCGAAATCCACTCCTGTGAACCGTGCTTTGACTTCTCTCTTTAAACACTAACATCGTTCATTTGATTTGTTTTAATTACAAGTGATTATTAGGAATTTTATTTATTAAAATTTTTGTATGGATCTTCTTTCCGATCATGTATCGACCACCGCTAAGTTAACAAGCTGATATTGGTGAACCATCGACCGCACTAACAAAATTGACAACTTGTTTAATCTATTATTTCTTATCGTCTTACCATCAACGCCTTTATTTTATTATTCTCTTTAAGAATTTATACGACATTTGCTTCGTCCCCTTTTGTACCATTGATTTCGTACTAATTGTTGACTATTATTTCCATTCGTATTCGTTTGTTATCTTGTCACATTTCGAAACCCGAATGTAACCCATATTTATTTTGGAATGATAAACACCTTCATGTATTCCTACAAAGTATTATAAAATTTTTTTATGGAACTTGTCTACATTTTCTAATGATTTTCAATTATCGAAATAACCATCACAAGTAAAAGGTCAAATTTATACACCATATTTTGTATAACTAAAACTAATGTTAAAAATAAAATTATGTTCTACCTTTTGAACTAATTGACTTATCATACTTTACTTTTAATGTAATGAAATTACCGGTTTAATTTATATTCCTAATAATGATTTAATTTGGAAATTATATCTTCTAATTGTAACCAACAATATGAGTTTAATTTATAAAATTCATGTCATTCTTTCAAAGTTTCTTAAGACAACCAAAATAAATTATGAAGCTATTTAACTTCTATTTTTGATATACCATCCTTATCAAGAAAGTATCTAAATTGAGTTTTACGGAAATACCAAATCCGGGACAGATAATTGTGACAAACATTATTTTAATATTAATATTTAATTCATTCTTCGCTCTCATTTTCCTAGTATTGTGAATTATTATGTTTTACAGTTACGTGAGTCGAGATCCCTCATCGATCGTCAACCTTAAATCATTTTACCACATCTTGTCCGTTTATGCGTTTATTGAGTTTATTTTTATATCGTTCTGTTCCGCGTATTGAAGATCACTATTTTATTCTGAGTTTAAAATGAATCTCGGGAAGCAGTGTATAAGAAGAAACGATAGGTGTCACCAGGATTTATGTGTGTACTTGTGGAATGATTGAGGACCGAATCTCTTAATGAATGGAGTTAATAAATTCGTTACGACCTCGAGGAGTATGTTGAAGCCGACACCGCAAGTGGAAAGACTCTTGTGATCAAGTGGTTATTATCAAGGGTTCGTTCAAGGTTTTCTCGATGATTAACGATGGAAATCTATACTTGATGTTATTGTTCGACCTTTTATTTTTATGTACTTATGTGGTATGTGATTTTGTCAAATGATCGTAAGTTGTGAGAACTTGAGATGGCATCATCCGATGACGTCCGATCACGTAGAACATATATTATGTAATATCTTTTTGACTTTCAATGACGATGTTTATTGAGACTTTAATGCGCGTTGGCGAAAGTGAGATGGTGTCTTTGTATTATCTTTTGAGAAAGGGACCCGCGTGTGAGCACCCTCCGATGACGAAATTTTTTTTCTTGTTAGTTCTTTTGATGTGTGTCCATGGCTATCCGACCGATGGATATTCTTTAATTTGGAACAGTTCTCTTAACTGGACTTACTCGAAAATCCTGTCATCCATTCTTGTCGTCGAATGAGCTTCGTGTGATTCATAAAATTTTCATGTGTCGAGCTTGACGGGTGACTTGTGGATAAGTATTTATTTATTGCTTTTTGGTGAGATACAACTTGACGACAAGTTGCGTTTTGTAAAAGAACCAGTGGAGATCATGGATAGAATTTCACGTGGACTCGTGAGGACTTCTTTATAAGGAATGCCCTCATCCTTCCGGGTAGTGAACAACTCGTGTATGAGGCGAGTTGAGCGCCGGGACGTCGCTCCCTTAAGGTGGTGAGGATGTAAAACCCGTAAAAATAAGGTCATAATTTAATTCTACTTTCAATTATTTTGAAGTATTTTATAACTTTAAATATTATTATGTTTAACGGTTTAAGTTGAAACTGATATTAAATATTACATTTTAATATTTTGACGAGTAACGAGGACTACTAGTGATCGCGATACTGACAGATGCCAAAAATTTTATATTTTATTATCGATCGTTTCGATATTTAATATTTTCGACGATATCGTTTTAATTACTTATCGAGTCGTTATATTATTATTTTTCGTGTGCGTTTAAACTTTTAAAAAGTAGTTTTACAAAACCCGAGTCTCGTAAATATTTCAAAATTTACAATTTACATTTTCTACCCTTTTAAACTATTTTATTATATTTTGGACCAAAACTATCACAAATTGGCAAAAACTACCCTAACCTTACACTTTATATAGTTTTTCCACTAGCAACTCATCATTTAAAAAAATTCATAAAATAAAATCACCAACTCTTTCTCTCTTCTCTCTTTGAACCATCCACCCCCACCCTTCCTTTTCATCTAATTTTCTCAAGTTCTAGTTTGAATCTTCCAAAATCAAGCAAAGTCCCATCCTCCATTTTCAAACGGCTACAATTTGGTATAAAATTTTCATACATGCAACCATATAAATTTTTCAAGAAAAGTTGGTTATGTTTGATCCAAATTTGTTGTATGCATGTGTTAGTAGTGATGATCAAATGGTGTTTATGCCATGTTTTTGTTAAAAAGTTGATTTTTAATTTTTGGGTTTTTGATTCTGATGATGATACAAGTGTTAGGAATGGTTTATGATGATATTAGGGGCTTAGGTTGATGACAAAAGTTGTTGGAATTGATCAAAAACATGATTTTGCAAGAGATTTTAATAGTCAATTTTGGGCAGTAGGTTTGAGGTCATTTTCGGAAATCTTAAGTCTGAATATAGGTTGTTATTATGGGATTATGTCGTAGAGAATTTCGTTAGCTTCGATTTGATATAAAGTAGGCCTTCCAACTCCAAACGTGGTGGAAGATACACTAGTTTGATTTTCGTGAACCGGGAGACGAGTGTCGACACAATCCGAAAATTGTTCTCGATATTTGGATCGAATCTCGGGGACTATAAAATGAGTTTCAAAATGATTCAAGGGCTGTTCTCAGGCTCCAAGTTTAGTATTTTGAGTCTATTTTTAGAATCAAGTGGCGGTTTTACAAATGGAGTTGTTTAGAATGGTCAAAATGATTTCGTAAGTCAAGGTCGCTAAACTGTCCGGATTTTGTGATTCAAAGATGATTCGGGCAGGGAACTTTAGAAGTAAAATCTTTTAATGGGCCCTTGGGAGGACCTTCTACATATAGTAAGTGAGTTCTCTGATTAGTATCATAAAAAGTTGATATGTCTAAGTATGGGAAAACGGCTTGGACATTCGGTATGTTCCAGCAGATTTTTATTAAAGACATAGAATAATAAAATGAATATATAGGAGAGTGTAATAGTATCACTTGTATCGTTTTCTCTCGAGTTTGTCGTGATTTTATGAGTCGAGTTTTATATTCTTATGTATGGTTGATTTCTCGAGTCTATTATTAATGAACGCACCTCATTTGATAGGTTGCGGTTCTCGTGTTTGAAAGGCATCATCTATCGTCGGCGATCGTCTCATTACCACTATTGGCTAAGGTGAGTCTATAGCCTCGCTTTATACTAGTTATTAAATGATTTTAAACCCGCGAGGGGGAATACATGTTTTATAAACTTAGAACACAAGATTTTTATGGTATTCTTTGTCCCTCTATGAATGGACCCGTGGTTGCCTTTAAATTGCATTAAGTGATTGCCTTAGTTAAAGCCTCAATTATGGACCGTTAATTAACCTATGATGGGTTAACCGCTAGTACAATTAATAGATCTATGGGGGAAGCCGCCCCGGTTCAGTTTTTGTGGACTTGTCATAGAAGCTTAGGCTCGACCTCCACACTGTTTGGACATATTGTATTGAGAAGTCAGGTATATGGAAATGTACCAATAATCTAGAGGTAACCGACAATTAATAAATCTCTCGTCTTATTAGACTGATATGGGAGTGTCTAAGGGCTCGGTTCCATGAGCTTATTGCAATTTATGCTATATACAATTATCATTGTTGATGCAAATTATTATTTGATGCTTATAAGCATGCCACAAACTTATAATCTTTGCTTGTGTTCAAATTGATTTCATAAACCTATAGATTCACTCGGCATTTTTGCTGATTGTTTTACTCACATGTATTTCAGGTAATCAAGAAGTGGAAGCTTGGAGGTCACGAGAATGAAGTTGTGCACTGCTATGTTGTTCAAACTCTTTGATTTATTTATCGTTCCATTTTTAAAACAAACTAATATGTTGTCTTAACTTATCTTTTGGTAACGATTACTTGGGACTACGCTACTCTGGTAAATGTTTTAGGAACGATAAATTTGAAACGTCTCTTTTCGAGTCGTTCTTTATAAATTATGTGTTGTTGTATCATTGTTTAGCACCCAAAGATGTATTCCGCTGCGTGTAAATTTGGGGGTGTTAAACCCAAACACCCCTTAACCAACCCACTTCCACCCAATCCAGATCATCATCTCCACCAACACAATATAGGTTACAAAAACGCCAAAGGACTACTGGAGTGTTCTCCTCTAGTGGTCCTAGCCATGCAGTAGAGAGAACCACCACCACAAGTGTGGTTGGTGTTATGGATGAGGCTGGGACTATTGGTTCTGGCTTAGATGATGGCCAAGGCAGTCCCACCATAATTAAGACCTCCTCCATGCCCAATGAATCTGACTTGGGAGGTCAAATACCCATTTTAGAAGAGGGCAGATTGGAACCAATGACTTTGATGGAATTGACGGCAGTCTGCATGAGCTTGCAAAAGCAAAATGCAGACTTGGTACAAGTTGACAGCACACAAGGCCTTGAACTCAAGAAATTGAGGGAGAGGATTGTTATTTTGGAGACTGCTAGTACAAGGAGAGGGATGGAGGAATCTTCCAAAGGGGAGGATGATCAAATAAATGTGAGTGATAAGGGCAGCCATGATGGTCAGTCTTTGGATGTTGCTGAGGCCCTAACAAGTTTGAAGAAACAGACAGGTTTTGATACGTCTCTAGTCTCTGCTACAAACTTAAATTTATCATTTACAGCCATGTTGGAGGAAATTGCAAAAGGCGCTGAGGCAGGAAATTTGAGCGTTGACAAGGAGAATTTGAACGCTGACATGAGTATTTTGGGTGCTGACAAAGCAAAATTGGGCGTTGACAGACCTGCAAATGAGGGTGATGTATCCCAGTCATCATCCATCATCAAGGAGGTTTCTTCACAGGTATCACCATCTACCTTACCAACAATTGATCCATTAGATAAGGGTAAGGGTATTATGGTAGAAGAGGTTGTTCCAAAGAATGCAGCACAGATTGAATTTGATAGAAAGTTGGCTGCACAAATTATGGAACAAGAAAGAAAGGAGGTGAGAGAGTCACCATTTGTTGTCACTTCAGAAGAGCAAGAAGGAAGTGATGAAGCTAGCTTAGACTCAAGTGTTATGATCATAGAACAGCCAGAAAGACTTGAGTATGGAGATGAGTTGGCCAAGGAGAAATTGAGAGAGTTGAAATCGAAGGTTGATTTTGACATGCCAGAGGTGGTTCAAATGTATCATGCTTGGGAAGAAAGATGTATGGAGAATCCACACTTGACCATTTCAGATCAGATATGGGGTTTGGAGATTCTTCTCAGAGTACAAAAGTATTGCAAGGTCATTTTGAAACACAAAGCAAGCAATGTTCTCTCAGAGTTGAAAAGGGATAGAAGGGAGTTGTACTGCATGTTGCTCAGGTGTCATGGAACAGGGTGGACTTATCAGAAATTGAAGGCATTTACATTTGATGAGTTGGAATGTAGAGCTTATCCCATTTGGGTTAGAGTTCAGGAAGCAAATACTCTAAGACTTCTTTCTGATGAAAGAAAAGAAGAACTTGTAAAGGAAATGGAGCTCAATAAAGCAATGTTTGTTCCCAGACCAGTGAAAAAGGGAGTTTCTCTTGAGTTTCCCAAAGATATGGATCCGTTACATCCAAGTGAAGCTGTCATAAGAAAGAGCCTCAATCTCTCACCATTAGAAGCTTCAGATATGGTACAAGTGTTACCACTAGATTCCAGAAACCCAATTGTGAGCTATGAGGAAGATGAATGTGGGTTTTGGAAGATTGGCAGGTATGGAAAAGAGGTGAACACTTTTACCACCCTTATATCTTTGTTTGCAAGTTTTGACAGAGAAGACTTGGTAGACCTATGGAGGTTGTTAGAGGCCAAGTATGAGGCTGAAGCACCAACTTAAGACAATGGAATAAAACTGTGGTCCACATTCAAGAGAATGTGTGGACCAAAAGATGAGGATCCTGCTATTTGGAAGGATCTTGAAGATGATCTCAGTGGTCTTCAATGGAGATTGTATTCAGCTGCTGGTGTTTACTATTTGAGTGCTACAAAGTTTGCTGAGTATCTACTTGTGGATGGTCAGTATTTCATGTCCAAGGAAATCTTGGAAAAGATGAAGAACACTCAGCTGGAAATTGATTATTCAAGTGACGTGGCAAAAGACTTGATCAGATTTATTTATTACCAATATGAGAAGGTTTGTAAGATTCCTCCTAGTACTTAATGTTTATTCAGAAACTTGATCATTGGATTAGATATCTAGTTTAGGGGAGGATTGTTGGGAATAAATTATGGCCAGTCTACTTGAGCGCTGACAAGAGTAAAACAAGCGTTGACAGGAGTAAAACAAACGCTGACAGCTCAAGCGTTGACAAGACAAAGTCAAGCGTTGATACATTGAAGACAAGCACTGATGGGAAGATATACTCTACGCGTTTATTGTATTCTAGATTACTTCTAGTAAAGATAGGAACAACAATGTATTTTCTATATTTATCTTTACCTAATAGTTGATACGTAGATTATTGTACAAGGCTTCTTATGTCTATAAAAGAAGACCTTTAGGTTAATGTTCAATATAAGTTTTCATTCGTAAACTACTTTCATTGTAAGCAAGTTTGATATCATTAATCAAAGTGAAAGTTTGTTTATATCTTGTTTGTTCTTGTTTAAGTCTTAATTCCGCATAACACTTAGATTATCATATACATATACAAAGGTTTCTCTAAGTGTATTACTTGATCTAATCTCGTATACATAAAGCTTTGTGAAGTGCTTTTTGTTCTGACGTTCGATTGTGGGACCCGATTTGAATCATCCTAGCATGCAACAGCTTCTTCAAATCGTAGTCTATGAGCCTTTGAGCTATGAGATAGTCGGACGTCTAAGTGTCAGAAGACTTGATCATCATTTTGCTCGCAGCGATGTCTTTTAGTTCGTCTCGCAGAGCAGGGAGTACGGTTTCAATAGATCCTTGAACCTTTTAATTGATTGATTCAATTAGTGTAGCATTAGCTTGAACAAGTTCTTCTTTATCTTCTTTGTATTTGTTTATGAGTTCGCGAAGATGTTCAATTGATGCTTGCTTCCTTTCTGCTTTAGCTTCTAGACTTGCTCTTAGTGACTCTTCAGATTTTTGACGACTTGTTAATTCTTTTCGAAGTTGGTTGATTTCTTTTTCAAAATCTTTCTTGCTTGCTAATTCTTCACGAAGGTTAGCGAGTTTCTTTGCATAGGCTGTCTTTGAATATTCTTGCTCTGTAACTAGAATAGTCTCATCCTCTTGAGCCTTCAAGCGTTGTTCGATGATTCGCATAAAATATGTGGTGACGGGTGGAGGTGCCAGCAATGGTGTTGGATGAGCGGTTGGTTATGAAGGGGTGACATGAGTTGTTACAATGGTGCTGAGTACTGATGTCGTGGCCTCAGTTACCGGAACATTTACCATGTTCGGGTTTGTTGAAAGATCAGTATTAGTAACTTCAGATTCGAGAGAGTCAAGGTTCAAGTACTTACCTACTGGATCTGACAAGGACGAGGATTTGGTAACACTCTTTTCCTTGTGGATGTTCCCTGTATCTGTTGTCTCTGGTTAAATATCATCAATGAACGTATTGTGATGTTTGTATTATTGATCATCTTCTTCATTCTGAACTGGTTCATCATCGTAATCATCTGGTTCTCCAAATTCAGCAATGTCAGGCAACTCGACTTCCTTTGTCTGTTTCGATCCACTACCTCCTGTCTCCCTTCTACTTTGTAGTAAAGCCTTCTTTAACTGCTTGGATTGTTGTTTCTCAGTCAACGAAATTTGTTGTTCGTCTATGTCTTCAATCAAATCTTCATCCGAGAGAAGTGTTTTCTTTCCCTTGGCCTTTTTCTCCCATAAAGACACTGTTTTTGTTCTTTTGCCCTTGTCTTGTGTTTGTGTATCAACTTCTAAGGAATCAGTTTCCTTCCTTTTGTCTTTGGGTTTTGGTGCCTTGACCTCTGCCTTGAACTCTCACGCTTCTACTTTCTTTGAATGAACTTCATTTTCTTTCAGAAGGGTCTTATATGAAGCATTCTTTTTGATTTTGTCATTCAACATATTATCCGGAACAGGAGCAGGAATACCTGAGTAAACAATATTAAATCCTTCTTGTCTCATGTCTACTATGAAGAAATCATCATCTTCTGAGTTAACAAAGAAACCTCCACGTCGATCTATAGCTTCATCGGCTTTCATGAAGTAATTGATAATGATCTTTGTGAATCGTGGAAACTGAAAGTGGTCAGATTTCTTCTTAACGTTTTTGAAGGCTTGATAATGAAATTCTTCCCATATGAGAGAAGCATAATCCAAATCGAGTCTCTTGTAGATTTCATAAAAAATACGAGCCAGCGAAAGTCTCATAGAATCGGCACCTCTGGATTTTCCCGTAAAACATCGGATAATGATACTAAAAATTGCTTTCCAGGTTTGTCCAAGCCTAGAGGTGTTAAACTTAGATATGTTTGGCAATTCTCCATCATAACCAAGAGACATAATTAGATCTGTTATTTGTTTTAAGTCTGGAACAGGAGCATATGTTTTCCCTTTAGGAAAGATTTCACGAAACTGTTTAAGAGAAAATTCCTTCTTCTGACGATTGATGTTGAAGGAAAACTTTGTGTTTGTGATGGCTTTGATAGATGACCAAAACTCATGCATGTAAATTTCGGGAACACTTGTTGAAATCCGTAGTGCAGATTTGATCGGTGTGAGATCAAGGATTTCGATAGCTATTCTGAATGCTCCTTGTGATGTAATGAAGGCTTCTTTCAATCGTTGATTATTGGGAGTGATTGGAAGATGGTTTTCTTCTGGTACTAGTGCGTTGTCAAGTTGAATTTGTTGCTCCTGAGTGCGAGCCATGAAAGCTGCTTAAGATAAAAACATACACGTTGATACACAAGAGATATATATCATACAGTATAAACCTTAACAGCAACATATAGCATTTTTCTTAACAATATAACAAGTAGCACCTAAAAAACCATACAATTATTACCCAAAATAATCAACAAGTTGAAACCCATGCATATCAGATATCAGAAACTAAATCAAGCATATCAATCAAAATCCAAGTCATAAGTCGGAATATATCATACCGAACCTAAGTCTGAATAAGTCATATCCAACCTAAGTCGGAATACGTTATGCAAGACATAAGTCGGAATAATACCAATCGCACATAAGTCGGAATAACATCAACCAACACATAAGTCGGAATAACACCAATCACACATAAGTCGGAATATGGTTAAACCACATGTAAGTCTGAATTCACCTAATTCACAAGTAAGTCAGAATAAACTTGTCACACGTAAGTCGGAATACATTGCTTTCATACTTTAGTCGGAATATAGTTAATTTGGAATCTATACGTAAGTCGGAATGCACTTACTTCAAACCTAAGTCGGAATGCACGTACTTCAAACCTAAGTCGGAATACACAGATTCTAAGCTAAGTCGGAATCCACAAATTCAAACCTAAGTCGGAATACACAGATTCTAAGCTAAGTCGGAATCCACAAATTCAAACCTAAGTCGGAATACGTTATTTCGAACCTTATCCTGAATCCAAGTTTTCAACCTTATCCGGAATCCATGTTTGGGAACTTAAGTCGGAATATAACACACGTAACCTTATTCGAAACAAATTTTTTCCCATCTTATACGGAATAAACTAATACTTATCCTTATCTGGAATACGTTGTTGCAACGTTATCTAGAATACGTGTTTGTAGTGTAATCCGGAATCCATGTGATCACCAACTTAATTCGGATTTAGTGAGTTTGCAACATAAGTCGGAATAAGATTAAAGCACACATAAGTCAGAACACACGTATTCCACACATATGTCAGAATTCATCTAATCTCAACCTAAGTCTGAGTGAGATAGCTTTTTACTGATTATCATCACATAAAGCAAGTCTTAAAGGAAGTGTTTTGGGCATTAAAGCAATCAACACAACGATCCTATGTATTTCCGAAACAAAGCCCTTTTATTAAATCAATTAATCAATCTGATTAAATCTATAAATCATAAACTGACATGTTGGGATCGTCTAATAATACGAGGAAAAGAAATAATCAGTGTTACCTTATATGTTTTGAACGAAAATCAAAGCAAGATCGTGGTGAAAAACATGGAAATAAATGGCGGCAAAGGGTTTAGGTTTTGTGAAACAGTGAAACGAAAAGGAAGAAAGGGGGCGGGGCAACTGTTTTGACCTTATGTCAAGTTTAGCAGCTTTTACACATTTGGTCCTTCTTTTTCTTTTGATTTTCATTTTAGTTAAAACCTATTTTAGTTTAGCGTTGATTAAGAGAATACTTAATGTTCGTTGTAACTTAAATATTCTTTTAAACTATTGAGCACACACAACTAATCAACACACTTAAATGAGTCTGTCTAAAAACCATTAATCTCTAAGGTCCAATCAAAAGCACGAGAAACAATCTACAGCATATCCAAATACCACATACTTGACAAACACATAATGAAAAACTTTTAACCGTTTATTTTTCTAAGAAAGATTCTGGAAGACGATATATTGATGACAAAAATGATTTAAGATTTTCTCCCCCTTAAACATTGACCCGTTTTCTATTTAAAGAGTTGTAGTCTTTGTTTAAGGAGTCGAATACCAATGAAAGCATTTTCCGTTTAATGATTTAAAAGAACGATTCTTGGTGGCAATTAGATTTCTCTTATTTTTACAAAATAAGTGCACTGAAGCGTACACAGATTTGTGTTAGACCAAGTTGTAAAGTAAACTTGATCCCTTGTATGGTTTTAAAGTAAACCATGCCCGTGAAAATTAATTCCCGTTGTGAGCCAACGTTTTCGTAAGAAATACGTGACTTTATTGCGAAAAACGGGTTGCAGTCTGAAATAACTACAAGCCATGTGGGCATGGTTTAAAATATGTACAACTTTTATATGGACTCTATTTATAGCGCCGTGTCAATTTTAATCGACATTTCTAAGGCCGTAAATATGATCGTACTAAAAGACATGCCCGATTTAAAATGAAAAATATTTTTGGATTTTCTTGATTTTATATTTTTTATGGTTTTTGTATGTTTTGTATTTTATATTTTTCTTTTGGTGGTTTATATATATACAATAATATACAAGATCACGATAAAAGGATACTCTAGAATAGTCTACCACCACTATTCTACAGATTCTTCTGCCAACTCCTTAAGTGTCGTCGGTGAGAATGATGGCATACCCAGCTTTTCGATCAAAAACTCGATACGTCCTCGATCTTAGGCCTTTGTGAATACAACTCAATCACTCCATTTTCCACTTACTCTTTGATGAAATGGTAGCGAATTTCATTATGCTTCACCCTGGAGTGTTGAACGTAGTTGCAGCAAAGGGCAATGGCGCTTTTATTGTCACAGTACATCGGAATTTTGTTGAATCCAAGACCGTAGTCAGTTAATTGTGATCTCATCCATAGAACTTGAGCAGAACAACCGGACATAGCAATGTATTCAGCCTTTGTACTTGATATCGTAGCGCTTTCTGCCTTTTGGATGCCCAACTAATCAGTCTATCTTCAAGAAGTTGCACACTGCAAGAAGTACTACGTCTAGTATCTTGACACCCGGCATAATACGCATCTGCATATGATATTAGTGCAATAGAGGAATCCTTCAGATACCACAGACCACGATGAAGTGTTATTTTAAGATATCGAAAGATCCTTTTCACAACATGTAAGTTCTTTTCGGTAGGCCGAGCCTGATACTGGGCACACATGCATATAGAAAATTGCAAATCAAGCCTGCTAGCAGTCAGATAGAGAAGGGTGCCGATCATTCTACGGTAAAGTTTAGGATCGACAGATATCCCTTCCCTATCCTCATCTAACTTGGATCTCTCCACCATTGGAGTATCCACGGGGTCACAATTTTCAAAATGATACTTCTATAATGATTCAAGAGCAAATTTAGATTGATTAATGAAGATGCCTCTAGGATTTTGAGAAATTTGCAACCCTAAGAAAAATGAAAATTTTCCGATCATCGACGTCTTAAAACGTGTGGACATGATTTTCTCAAAATGGTCAGACAGTCTTTGAGTATTGGCAGCAAATATTATATCGTCAACATAAATTTGTACCAGTATCATGTTGTTGTCCTCCTTGAGAATGAATAATGTTGGGTCCACTTTGCCTTTGGAGAAGCCTTCCGAGATGAGATAAGACGCTAAGAGATCATACCACGCGCGTGGAGCTTGTTTCAACCCATGAAGAGCCTTCTTGATCTTGTACACGTGATTAGGATACTCCGAGTTGACGAATCCATTCGGCTGGTTTACGTAGACATCTTCCTTTAATTCACCATTAAGAAATATCGTCTTAACATCCATTTGGTAGACGATCATATTCATGTGAGCAGCATAAGCAAGGAATAGTCTAATTGCCTCCAATCGTGCAACAGGAGCAAAGGATTCCTCAAAGTCAATACCTAAATCTTGTTTGTAACCTCTAGCAACCAATCTAGCTTTGTTCTTTATCACTCCACCTAACTCAACAAGTTAAACCTTATATACCCACAACAATGTATGGATTTCAATGTTGTTGGGTAAAGGAACTAATTCCCATACTTCAAGACGTTGAAATTCATTAAGTTCCTCTTGCATGGCCTCAATCCAAGATGATTGTGTCATGGCTTGTTGCCAATTTTTAGTTTCAATATCAGAAAGAAATGCATCAAAGTAGCAATATAATGCATGTTCTTAGAGTTGGTGGCGTGTTAAGACTGGTCGATCGATGTCACCAACAATATTGCAGATTGGGTGATCCTTTGTCCATTTAGGGTTGTGATTTTCAATTCGTGGTGGTCCGGAGTGAACGATTGCAGGAGCTTCCTCTGAGGTAGACGCACCGTTAGGGTTTTCAGGTATTTGTTAACCAAAGAATGTAAGCTCTTGTAGGTGAGAAATTTCCAAATCGTGATCATAGTAATCCTCTTCAACATCATTAGGAACCAGTGGGGTGTTGATTCGGGTGTAGTTTGAGAATTGGTAGGGGATGGTGCATCTGGTTCAATAGTAATTGTTTATGCATCTAATTGATTTCCATTATCTTGAGCAAAAACTTCGAGAATCGGAGCTACGGCTGCAGGTGTTGGAGAATCATCACTAGGTGGATCAAAGAATTCATCAAACATAGGTTGAAATAACTCATCCCACTCGGGCCTTGTAGGTAGTGTAAATGATGGAGAAGTAGGATTGTTGGGAGTTAATCCGGAACTAATAGTATCGGTTCCCATCTCATGAAGTGCGGGTTTAGAGTAGTGTTGCTCAGAAGCCATCGCTGTCAGCTCATCAAAATCGACATCCAAAGTTTCTACTATCTTGCCAAGATGATTATAAATTCGGTAAGCTTTCTTTGCGGGTGAGTAACCAATGAAAATTCCAATATCAGCCTTCGGTTGAAGTTTGCTCAAATTCTCGCTATTAGTATTTGGATTACACAATGCACCAAACACATGAAGAAATGAAATATCAGGTTTATATCCATAGAGTAGCTCATATGGAGTTTTTCCATGGCGCTTACGAATGATGGAGCGGTTTTGGGTATAACATGCGGTTGCCACTGCTTCAGCCCATAAGAATAAAGGAGCATTCGCATAAATAAACATAGTTCTAGCAGCTTCCATTAGTGTACGGTTACGTGTTTCCACGACACCGTTTTGTTGTGGAGTGCGAGCAACAAAAGTTTCATGTGAAATACGGACCTCTTCATAATTGTCTCGTAGAGTTTGATTAACGAACTCAGTTCCATTATCAGTGCGAATGCGGTGAACAATAGCATTAAGACGTACTTGGATCATCTTTAAGAAAGTAATAATACAATTTGGTGCTTGATCCTTGGTTGCTAAAAACTTTACCAATGTAAACCTTGAGAAATCATCCACCATGACGAGGATGTATTTTCTACCACTCACACTAGCCGTACGTATTGGCCCGCAAAGATCCATGTGCAAAAGATACAATGGTTCTTGGTTGGTATCTTAGCTTTAGGTTTGTATGATTTCTTGGTGCTTTTCCCCAAAGAACACGCGAAACATAAATGATCCTTGTCCAACTTAAGTGTTGGAAGACCACGAACAAGTTCGTTTTTAGCCAAATGGTTTATAGCATCAAAGTTAAGATGAGATAACCAGCGATGCCACAACCATGACTTGGTCTTATATGCTTTGGAGAGAAGGCATACAGGAGAGGCGGCCATCATGTTTTGAATGGACAAAGTGTAGATATTATCCCCTCAAGAACCTTTTAACAAATCATTTCCTACAAGATCGCAAATAAAGCAAGTATGTTGTCGAAAAGCAACCTCAAGGTTTAAATCGCAAAATTGTCCCACTTAAAATAAATTGTAACCAAGTCCCTCCACATAATATACCCTTGAAATCGTAACATTCCCAATTTGGTATTCACCATAACCTATGATCTTCGCAATATGGTCGTTGCCGAATTTAACCGTTCCTAGAAACTTGCTGACGAAATTTCTGAGCATCGAGCGATCTCCGGTCATATGCTTTGAGCATCCAGAGTCCAAGTACTAGAGGATGATTTGGACCACCTGAAAATATCACCAGACAAATACGATGTATCGGAATCTAGAAGTTCCTCTGTGTTAGAAGGTACAGATATAGGTATCTTATATTTGCTATCAGAAGAGTTCTTAGGCTTCCAAAATTTCTTCCTAGATGCTGGCTTAGATTCTAGTTGTCTAATGACCTTAGGTACTTCTTCACTGGTAGGCACAATATTGGATGCAGACCTAGTTAAAGGGTGCTTTTTCCATTTCTTAGTGCTAGTGTTCCTATTTAAAGGACGTTAAGACCTAACTTCCGTGGATGTGATCTAGTTAAAGGGCACGTAGTTCCATTAGCAGTGAAGGTCCTACCAGTTGGTTTCCATTACCAACCAACTTGGGTGAATTTCTTCCCCGTTGGAGTCCATTCAAGATTGTTCCTAATTGCATAAATTTCATTCACGTGATCAACAAGGCATAAATCATGACGCTGAGAAAACATGCATTCATTAGAACTCCAACATCACAAATTAGAACTCACATTTTGCTTAGGCTGCTGCACAAACGCAGGGCCTTTAGTCTTAGTTACATGATTCTTTTTATTCAAATTTGAAATAACATTCCTGGGGTGAACTTCTACTTTCTTCTTCGCAGTCCTACTAGTGGAAGGCTTGACCCTATTCTTCTTGTCTTGAGATCCTTTAGCCTTAGTAGATACAATTACTCCTGTAGAAGCCAAGGGAACATTAGTTACATATTTTGATTTAGCCTTGATGTATGTGTTTAATATAGGCTTAGATCCTGGATTCTTATTGAATGGAGTCATGGTAATGGTGGGGGTTTGTTGTTTAAGTGGTGTAGAACCCGATTGTCCTATGTAATTCAAATGCTCTAAGCATTGTTGTACCTTCTCAATGTAAGTATGAGCAGAGTAATAGTGACTATTCATAGGATCTAGTACATATAGATCATCTACCACATCCCTAGCAAGATCCACGTGCTTGACTGCATGCTCCATATATAACTTATATGATAGTAGATTGTTCTTATTATACGGGTTCTTAGTGATCACCACCTTGTTGGTTTTTGGAGCACTAGAAATCCGGGCAGAGATTGTAGCTGGATTATCAACAACTTCTTGTCCTTTGAGTTTAAGTGTCTCCTTTAATTCAGCCAAAACCATGTTTTTGTCTACGAGTTGAATATTTAAGTAAGAGATTTCCTCACACTTATGGTTCAGTTGTTCAACAAGTGTCTTTTTCTTTGCCGCATTAATAGCAAAGCGTTCTTCTAACGAACCATATATTTTTGAAAAAACCCTTCTTTACTTTATCAAACTCCCCTAGCATAGAAGTAATTCTATCTTCTAGGGCATGATTTTTAATCTCTGCAGCCTCTAGTTCCAATTTCTCTGTCAATGATTCTCTCTTAAGTCTAATAATTTCTTCCTCTAATGCCTGAACCACCTGAATCATCTTGTCACTAGTCTCAACGGAGTTGTCACTAGTCTCAATGGAGTTTCCACAATCATTTGTTTTTGAAAGAGTTTTGTTTTTAGATTGATTTTCGATTTCAAGAGATATACAATGTTGTTGAAGCTCATCAAAACGTTTTGAAAGTGAGTTATAAGAATCTTGAAGCTTTAAAAATTCAGCGTTAGATTCGTGACAAGAATGATTTTCTACATTATTTACAGGTTCAACAATATTCATAGATATATCATGCACATCATCACATTTATTCATAGCAGATGTCATCTCAAAAGCAAATTCAATAGTAACAACTTGCATCAGTTCAAGAGACACTATATGTTCCAAGAATCGGTCATATTTGGACAAAATCTTTTCTTTCTCAATTAGATGTTGTTCATAAGCATCATCCATTTCATAGAAAACTTTTCGAACTTCACCCATTTCAAAGTTAAGATTGTCCCCATGATCTAGAAGACCTTCTTTAACATTGTTTACAAACGGAACGATCTCTTTCACAAACACCGTTATCATGTGTTCGAAAGCCCATTCTCCAGCGGTTTGAGCCATTGAAGTCGTACATTCCGTGATGACCTTGTCAAAGTCGGTAAGATATCGCTTAATCTCTTTCAAGCTTAGCAATACCGTACTTACCGGTGGAAGATCCTTTGGAATTTTCTTAGGTTCATCCGAATTGACAAGTGTAGGAAGTATACTAAGGCTTTCTCTAGTAGGCATGTAAGTTGGTGTATGGATAAATTCCCTTTGCATATTAAAGCGAATTCTAAGATCTGTTTTTGCATTCTCTTTATTAAGCTGTTTATAATCATACTCAGGATATGTATAAATTACTTTTGATTGATTCTCTTCATGTAGTGACATATTCTCAGATTTATTTGAAAACACAATCGTATCTAAGACCAATCCTACCTTTGTTGCATCATAAAGTCGTGGGTTGTGGTTAAATGCTTGCTTTGCATACCCCGGGTTAGGTGGTAGGTCTATTAGACGTGATAGAGTGAATTCCTTAAAAGAAGAATGAAACAAGTGTACTAAATGTGAAGCATAGTATTGTTTTAAAAGCAAAACTTCAGTCTTTTTAACTTTCTCAAACGCCTTAATTTCCGTTTCAACCCTTTTAGACTCGAGAATTTTGAAATCCTTTTGTAGTTTTTGAAAATTATTAACGACTGACTCTTTTTCTTTAAGTTCTTTCAACAGATTTGCTCTTAAACTCTCAATTTCTAGCAAATTATCCATTTGGACTTTCCTAAACCTATCAAATTCAGGATTGGTTAAGGTAGTGGTCATTGGAGTTAATTCCGAGGTTTTAAACTTTTCCTTATACAAAGCATGTTAGCCCTAAAATGTGAGCGCCATTTATGGAATTACATTTTATTCAGATAGGCAAAACGTGGAGGGACTACTATTGACATGATGTCAAAGTGACCTCTTGTCTAGCCTATATATACCCCTCAATACTTCCATGGAGCGGTGAGGATTCTTCTTATTGTGTATTTCACTTCTCTCTCTAAATACACACACTACATTCAAGCTTTATCTTTCTCTCTCTAAAAATGTCTAAACATTTCTTTTATCCTCCCCGACCTCCGGATCATCCTCTTGTTAGCTTAAATCTTATGATGTTAACAACTCGGTTAACAAAAACAAGTGCTTCTCGGGAGGCACCCCGTTGATCTATCCTCTACTGTTTTCATAATAAGTGTAGGGGAGCCCCGTATGTGTTTGTTGTCTTGTTTCTTATGATGTGCAGGGATTAAAGCTTCAAAGACCACTTTTGATGAATTTTGACGAACCGTGATCCCGTGTTCCCGTTTTCCTGGTTCTATCCTAAACTGTCGTGATTCAATATTTCATATCTTATATGTTCACACTGAAATCACTATAGTTGTAATTTCCTTAGCAAGATTTAAACAACGTGCACAATGTCCTAAGTGTAGGGGAGTTTACTCCCACATGCTTAAACATTGAGGACAATGTTTATATTAAGTGTAGGGGGACTTCTATCAAAGTAAGTGGTCTTTTCCATGAATTTGTCCTCATTTTAACCGGAAAATTTGATTTTTTGACATTTTTCAGAATTTTTAATCTATTTTGGCCTAGTAGTATAGTAATATTTTCCTTTGTTATCGTTATTTACTTTCCTTGGTAAAATAAAGTTTAATAAAGTGGTTTTAATTTTTAAGCGTTGTGAATCTTTTGACTCAACCCGAGTTTACTTATCTAAGTTTACTCTAGCTAGTATCCTTAACATGTTTAAGTCAAGTTTTGCTAGGCTTTTATATAGGGAACTTTAAAACGCGAAAGTCTTAACTCTTACGGGTTAAGAACAAGAACTTTTCGCAAGTTCCTATAATTGATCCTAAGTAGTCGTTTATCAAGGGAACTTTAAAATGCGAATTCTAAACTTGAAAAAGTCTAAGAGTTTGCAAGATCCTATAGATGTCTCGAAAACCCAAAACTTTGATTTAATTGGCTAAGCATCCACGAGTCTCATTCCTTGAGATTTTAAATTGTGGAGAACGAGAGATGATAGAGCCAATTATAAGTTTTGTATTCTTTCATGAATTTATGTGAGTTGATTATAAGCTTTTTCTCCGATAGCTTGTTAATAAATTTAATTACAATAAATAAGGTTGTACGATTTGAAAAGTTACTTAGCTCCTAGCACAATATCGTTTAAAAGTTGCTCGGTATTAATTAGAGTTCATAGCCAAGGCATAACTTATTGAAGCGAGATGCGAAGATTGGCGAGTCCAAAAAGGCCCTAACAAGGCATGAGGGCTACATTTTGTTGCTAAAGATCCCAAGTGATGTGAAGAATCATTTATCAAAAATCAATATAAAGGATCGAGACACACGACGAAAAGCAAATACTCCCCTAAAGATCATGGAGAAGTCTATCCGAAAAGACCCTAGCAAGGTATGAGGATAAATAGATCCAAGTCCTATAAGGAGGCGGATCGTTTTATATCAAAGTTCAAAATAAAGATTGAAGAAAAATGAAGAAGTCGTGGTCCAAATATGAAGAATCTCTCAAAACTTCAAGTGAAGAAATTCCCATTATAAAGAGAAGACCATAATTTCAAGAACGTCTCTCAAGATTCGAAGTATGAAGTCGCTGCCAAATATCGGTCCGAGAAAGGTCTCAAATCGTGAAGCGAGTTATGCCAAGATATGAACTTTAAAAGGTCCCGAGAAGTAGTTTTAAAAGATTTTGTCCTTTAGCTAACTATTGATTAAATCGTCCCACTTTATTTTCAGCCTAAATAACTATCGAAATAAGTCAAACAATGCATCCTTGTGATCATTCAAGACAATATTAAAATATAAGAGATACACCTAGGAATAAGGGAGTCTAAGTGAATAATTGGGCCACATGAATTCGTGATAGTTTGCTAACTTATAATAACAATGATCTCGTTTTTAAGCTTGGTATGGGGAACGTGAAACTTGAGGATGATGAACATTCATGACAACCAAAACCCCAATGTAAGTCTTGGATTTCTTTACTTATTTTGTACATATTTCTATCTTTTTAATTTCCTTAAAGTTTAGTATTTAATAAAGGCCAGGGTGGGTTATTTATGATGAGAAATGTAATATGTGCTTTAAAATTAATGCATTGCATGAGGGTATTGCAATGGTCAAGTGTAGGGGATTTAATAAGTGTGAAAACACTTATCCCTTTACCACTTATTTCTAACAATAACAAGACCAAAACGTGTATTTTATGTTGTAAAAGTCGGAATTATGCGTGGTTTGTGTTTTATTGTGTTTCAGGATAAAAATATGAAAAAGGAAGAAAACATGGGCTATCACGGGCTTTTATCGAAGAAAAAGACAAAAGACGAAGTCAAAAGATCAAGAGTGCAAAAAGAACGGAAGTCAAAGGCCTATTCTGAAGAATTATCGAAGAAAAAGTCTAAAGACGGAAGTTTAACGAAGTCGAAGAACTCAAGTCTAATTATAGAAGAAAATTATAAGACGAGTTCAATTTATATCGACAAATCTCGAGACGACGTCGAGAAAGACAAAATTTTAAGTCGAGTCGAGACGAAAAGAAAGAAAGAAGGAAGCAACACATGCACTCCCCACCTCCTATATATACCCTCCTAATAACACATTAGGAGGGTGTTAGTTAATTTAGCTAGTTTATTTTTCTTTCTTTAGTTTTCATTTTAGATAGAGAAAGTGTTTAACCTTCTCTCACTAAAATTCATCTTTTCTTTCTTTCATGTTTAAGTTTTAATTCAATCTTGTATTTTGGAATCATTAATCTACAAGTTCAAGTTTAAGCTTTTCATCTTTAATCTCTTTCTACCTTTCTTATTTTGTTTATCTTTGATTCGTGATAATCTTTAATTTTGTTTTAATCTTAATGTTTATATGATCAAAAAGTTCATCTTTTAGTTTATATCTAAGTTTTATACGGATTAAGCTTTGAGCTTATCATGCTTATTGGCTTATCTTGTGTTTAGCTTATTTACTTTTTAGTTTTCTTAAAAAAAAGTTTCGTTTTATTAAAGTTTGTCTTAAAAGATTTTTTTAATTAAAGTTTAAAAAGTTCTTATTTTATGCTTATAAGTTCGGCTTATTATTTATTTGGTAAGTCTTGGTTTGAGCTTATAAAAAATAGCTTAAAAACATGGCTTATTGCGAAATACATACCATCGGAAAGGGTTTCCCCTTTCCCACCATACATTCTGACAGCTGCACTGTTATTCCGATCATAGGATCGGAAAAGGGTTTTGTTATTCCGACGGGGGTGTTTATTTAGATATTCCGATAGCTTTGGTTTTCCAGCATTCCGATTGTTCCTCTTTCTTACATTCCGATTGGGATTCCGACGGCTGTATTAATTGTTATTCCGATAGAAGTTAGTTCCCACTATTCCGATAGGTTGTATTCCGATTGCTTTCCGACGAGCACATTCCGATCATATTTAGACTGCAACATTCCAACAGTAGTATTTTTGGATATTCCGATTGAGCACATTCCGATCTTATTCTGACATGACATTCCGATGGGTTTAAGTTTTCATTACGTTTTAATTTCCAAAAATTGCACGCTTCCCGAAAAAGTGACAGTTTTTCTAGATTTACTTTTAGCTTATTTTAATTACCTTTTAGTTTTTAGTTTTACAAAGTGTTAAGTTTTAAATTCTCTTTTAAGTTTTTAAGTTTTAAATCATTTATTTTCAACTCGTAATTTTAGTTTAATTTTTAAATTTAATTTTACCCAACGACATTTTCATATTTGCTATTAGTTTAAGATAGATAACCAAACCTTTTTATTTTCCACCAAGAACGACTGAGTCGCACTCTTAACTAGTAATCAATTCGAAAAGTCTGGAAAAACGAACTTTCATAACTAAGTAAAATCTAGTTATTAAATGGTGCCGCTGCCGGCTCTTTTCGTTAAGATTAACGATTTTTAGTGAGAGACGTGTTGGATTTTGGGATCCGTTCACTTTTGAACGTTATTTTCCTTGCTTAAAAAGTTTCAAAAATCCATAAAAATTAAAAATTTTCAAAAATTCAAAAAGAATAGAAAAACATATAAAAACAAAAAATATTTCTTGTCTATCTTTCTTTTCTTTTTGTAGGTGTGTATGCATACCCGTTCTCATAAGAAGAAAGCAATTCAAGCCGAAGTCACAACTCCACCTATTGTCACCATGGACAATCGACCAATGATCGAGCTGTTGCAATCGTAAGTAGAAGGCAACACCGATGCTATTGTCATACCCGAGATTGGAGCTAACAACTTTGAGCTCAAATCCGGCTTCATTCAAATGGTCTCTGCTCAACCATTCTTGGGACATACACTTGATGATCCTCATGACCATATCAAAAGGTTCCTTCAACTCACTAATACGCTTAAGTATAATAGGGTTTCAAAAGAGGTGATTCGCTTGCAACTTTTTCCTTTCTTCTTAGAGGGACAAGCCCGGCATTGGCTAGATAAGGAACCGCCACAAAGTATTCTTACGTGGTCGGATTTTGAGACCAAATTTATCAACTACTTTTTCCCACCCTCACGTACTACCTCTTTGCGGAATGAAATCATTAACTTTGAACAAAAGTACGGTGAGACATTTAGTGAATGTTGGGACCGTTTTAAGAAAGTGTTTTTTTAATTTTAGAGAGAAAAAGTGACATTTTTTTTACTTTTAGCTTATTTTAATTACCTTTTAGTTTTTAGTTTTACAAAGTTTTAAGTTTTAAATACGCTTTTAAGTTTTTAAGTTTTAAATCATTTATTTTCAACTCGTAATTTTAGTTTAATTTTTAAAGCTTTAATTTTACTCAACGTCATTTTCATATTTGCTATTAGTTTAAGATAGATAACCAAACCTTTTTTATTTTCCACCAAGAACGACTGAGTCGCACTCTTAACTAGTAATCAATTCGAAAAGACTGGAAAAACGAACTTTCAAAACTAAGTAAAATCTAGTTATTAAATGGCACCGTTGCCGGCTCTTTTCGTTAAGATTAACGGTTTTTAGTGAGAGACGCGGTGGATTTTGGGATCCGTTCACTTTTGAACGTTATTTTCCTTGCTTAAAATTTTTCAAAAATCCATAAAAATTAAAATTTTCAAAAATTCAAAAAAATAGAAAAAACATATAAAAACCAAAAATATTTTTTGTCTATCTTTCTTTTCTTTTTGTAGGTGTGTATGCGTACCCGTGCTCGTAAGAAGAAAGAAATTCAAGCCGAAGTCACAACTCCACCTATTGTCACCATGGACAATCGACCAATGATCGAGCTGTTGCAATCGCAAGTAGAAGGCAACACCGATGCTATTATCATACCCGAGATTGGAGCTAACAACTTTGAGCTCAAATCCGGCTTCATTCAAATGGTCTCTGCTCAACCATTCTTGGGACGTACACTTGATGATCCTCATGACCATATCAAAAGGTTCCTTCAACTCACTAATACGGTTAAGTATAATGGGGTTTCACAAGAGGTGACTCGTTTGCAACTTTTTCCTTTCTCTTTAGAGGGACAAGCCCCGCATTGGCTTGATAAGGAACCGCCAAAAAGTATTCTTACGTGGTCGGATTTAGAGACCAAATTCATCAACTACTTTTTCCCACCCACACGTACTACCGCTTTGCGGAATGAAATCATTAACTTTGAACAAAAGTACGGTGAGACATTTAGTGAATCTTGGGACCGTTTTAAGAAAGTGTTTTTCTAATTTTAGAGAGAAAAAGTGACAGTTTTTCTAGATTTACTTTTAGCTTATTTTAATTACCTTTTAGTTTTTAGTTTTAAAAAGTGTTAAGTTTTAAATTCTCTTTTAAGTTTTTAAGTTTTAAATCATTTATTTTCAACTCGTAATTTTAGTTTAATTTTTAAAGCTTTAATTTTACCCAACGACATTTTCATATTTGCTATTAGTTTAAGATAGATAACCAAACCTTTTTATTTTCCACCAAGAACGACTGAGTCGCACTCTTAACTAGTAATCAATTCGAAAAGTCTAGAAAACCGAACTTTCATAACTAAGTAAAATCTAGTTATTAAATGGTGCCGCTGCCGGCTCTTTTCGTTAAGATTAACGATTTTTAGTGAGAGACGTGTTGGATTTTGGGATCCGTTCACTTATGAACGTTATTTTCCTTGCTTAAAAAATTTCAAAAATCCATAAAAATTAAAAATTTTCAAAAATTCAAAAAGAATAGAAAAAACATATAAAAACAAAAAATATTTCTTGTCTATCTTTCTTTTCTTTGTCACCATGGACAATCGACCAATGATCGAGCTGTTACAATCGTAAGTAGAAGGCAACACCGATGCTATTGTCATACCCGAGATTGGAGCTAACAACTTTGAGCTCAAATCCGGCTTCATTCAAATGGTCTCTGCTCAACCATTCTTGGGACATACACTTGATGATCCTCATGACCATATCAAAAGGTTCCTTCAACTCACTAATACGCTTAAGTATAATAGGGTTTCACAAGAGGTGATTCGCTTGCAACTTTTTCCTTTCTCCTTAGAGGGACAAGCCCGACATTGGCTTGATAAGGAACCGCCACAAAGTATTCTTACGTGGTCGGATTTTGAGACCAAATTTATCAACTACTTTTTCCCACCCTCACGTACTACCTCTTTGCGGAATGAAATCATTAACTTTGAACAAAAGTACGGTGAGACATTTAGTGAATGTTGGGACCGTTTTAAGAAAGTGTTTTTCTAATTTTAGAGAGAAAAAGTGACAATTTTTTAGATTTACTTTTAGCTTATTTTAATTACCTTTTAGTTTTTAGTTTTACAAAGTTTTAAGTTTTAAATACGCTTTTAAGTTTTTATGTTTTAAATCATTTATTTTCAACTCGTAATTTTAGTTTAATTTTTAAAGCTTTAATTTTACTCAACGACATTTTCATATTGCTATTAGTTTAAGATAGATAACCAAACCTTTTTATTTTCCACCAAGAACGATTGAGTCGCACTCTTAACTAGTAATCAATTCGAAAAGACTGTAAAAACGAACTTTCATAACTAAGTAAAATCTAGTTATTAACGATTCATTAAAGAATTTTCTTTAATAGCTAACCCCTGACCAAGCTTACTCAGAAAAATAAACCTCTTGTATGGGGATGTGAAGAAGACGGAGCATTTTAGGTATTGAAGCAAAAATTATGTACTGCACCTATTTTATCATTACCCGAAGGTAGTTAAGATTTTGTGTTATTTTGTGATGCGTCTCTTAGAGGTTTTGGAGCAGTCTAAATGCATTGAGAAAAGGTGATAGCTTATGCTTCAAGGCAAATAAGTGTGAAAACACTTATCCTTTTACCACTTATTTCCCATAATAACAAGACCAAAACGTGTATTTTATGTCGTAAAAGTTGGAATTATGCGTGGTTTGTGTTTTTATTGTGTTTCATGATAAAAATATGAAAAAGGAAGAAAACACGGGCTATCACGGGCTTTTATCACAAAAAACGAGAAAAGGCGAAGTCAAAAGATCAAGAGTGTAAAAAGAACGGAAGTCCAAGGCCTATTCTGAAGATTTATCGAAGAAAAAGTCTAAAGATATAAGTTTGATGAAGTCGAAGAACTCAAGTCCAATAGCAGAAGAAAAATTATAAGACAAGTTCAATTTATGTCGACAAATCCCGAGACGACATCGAGAAAGACAAAGAATTTAAATGGAGTCGAGACGAGAAGAAAGAAAGAAGGAAGCAAGACATGCACTCCCCACCTCCTATATATACCCTCCTAATGTGACATTAGGAGGGTGTTAGTTAGTTAATTGTTAGCTAGTTCATTTTTCTTTCTTTTGTTTTATTTTTAGAGAGAGAAAGTGTTTAACTTTCTCTCACTAGAACTTCATCTTTTCTTTCTTTTCATGTTTAAGCTTGGATTTGATGTTGTATTTTGGAATCATTAATGTATAAGTTCAAGTTAAATTTTTCATTTTCAATCTCTTTCTACCTTTCTTGTTTTTTACTTATATTTGATCCGAAATCATCTTTGATTTTGCTTAATCTTAATGTTTATGAGATCAAAAAGTTCATCTTTTGGTTTCTATCTAAGTTTTATACGGATTAAGCTTTGAGCTTATCATACTTATTGTCTTATCTTGTGTTTAGCTTATTCACTTTTTAGTTTTCTTAAAAAGTTTCGTCTTTTTAAAGTTTGTTTTATAAAGTTTGCGTATTTAGTATTTCAAAAGTTGTCAAATTTGTGCTTATTGAGTTGGTTAAGTTTTTGTTAAGTGTTTTTGTTGGAAAAGTGCTTATTCGGGTTTTAGCTTATTGTACTCCATCCAAATATTGTGTCATTTCCATCACAAAAGCTTAGGGTTTACACATTGCGACTGAATATTCCGACGGATTGATTACGATCGCAATAACCCTTAGGGTTTCTACATTGCGATCGATTATTGCGATACCTCCCCCCTTATTCCGATCTTGATTGTGATCGATCATTGCGGTCGTACATTGCGACGGGTCTTAAGGCTATATTGCGACGAAACGCTGCCCAATTTTTGTTAGCCATATTGCGACAGATCCATTATTACGATAGACCTTTATTGCGACAGCCTTATTGCGACACATATATATTGTGATTGGATTGATATTTCTATGGGATCACATTGCCTTACCTTCCATCGCAATACTTGGTTTACGTTACTTAGTTGTCTTATTTTTCAAGCTTACTTTTCATTACGTTTTAATTTCCAAAAGAATGCACGCTTCCCGAAAATCAACTCCCCTTTTTAGTGACAGTTTTTCAAGATTTGCTTTTAGTGACCATTACCGACTATTCCACCATTAACCGTGATCAATTCGATTAGATACCGAGAACGATATCGAGTACACAAACGCTAAGCAAAAAGTCATGTATTAAATGGCGCCGATGCCGGCTCTTTTCGTAAAGATTAACGGTTTTTAGTGAGAAATTGGATTTTGGGATCCGTTCTTTTGGGAACGTTATTTTCAAGCACAAAAATTTTCAAAAATCTTAGAAAATATAAAATTTTCAAAAATCCAAAAACAATAAAAAAGATAAAAAATAAAAATATTTTATTTCCTTTTAGTGTATGCGTACTCGATCTACGTCGTATCCTGAGCCCGAGACTGACATAGATATGGCCGGTGTGCATAACAATAATAACAACCCACCCCACCCCAATTTGAATAACAATAACAAAAACAACAACAACATTCCCCCACCCAACCTACGCACAATGGAGGAGCTTTGTCAGCCAACAATGAACGACGCGGAGGACCGATTGCGCCGATGCAAATCACGGCTCCTTAATTTTCGTTGAAGAATCACATGATCCAACAAGTTCAAAACGCTTGCGCTTTTCGCGGATTACCGGATGATGATGCCAACAAACATCTCGACAAGTTCATCACCGTCACTCAAAGCATGCAACTGCCCGGTGTTTCCATGGATTTTCTTTGCCTTCAACTCTTTCCACACACTTTATCCCACCATGCCGAAAAATGGTTTGATCGTCTTCCCAAAAGTTCAATTCAAACATGGAATGACATGACTCAAAAAATTCTGTCGCGTTACTTTCCACCATCCATGGTCACTAGTCTTCGCAACCAAATCAGTGGATTCACTCAAGAACCTGATGAGTCGCTTTTCGATGCTTGGGAACGCTATAATGTCTTGATCACCGTTGTCCAAACCATAACATGCTCCCCGTTACTTTGATTGATACTTTCTATAGTGGTTTAACTTTTCGTGATCGTGATACGATTAATGCTTCCGCCGGTGGTACATTCATGAAGAGAAGACCTGAGGAGTGTAGAGAGCTGATATAGAACATGACCACTCACCACAAAAATTGGGATTCATCTGCATCTTCAAGGAATAACCAGAGGGCCAATGTTTCTTTTACATCATCCAACTCAGAGATAACCGAACTTACTCGCCAAGTAGCTGAGATGAACAAAAACTTCTTAACCATGGCTACAAACCAATTTCAACATGCTAAAGCTGTAGCAACTTCTTGTGAGATTTGCGGGGGTTCTCATTCATACACCGATTGTCCTTCTTCTCTTGACAATCCGGAAAATGTGTATGCCGCTAACGGTAACTTTTCTATGGGAGGCTATCAAGCACGTCCTCAAGGAGACCGTAACTTGCTAAGTTATCGTTCCAACAACTTTTTATCTCCACCCGGTTTTTCTCCTCAAAACCAAAACCAAAACAATTTCAACCGCAACAATCAAAGCGAACCTCGAGCTGCTAATCAATATCAATCCCAAAGAAACCCATATCCACCTCAAGGAAATAATCAAGCTTACCAAGCCCCACCTCTCACTCAACCCATGACATTGAACCAAGACCTCAAAACTTACATGAGAACCAATAGAGAGATGGTGACGAATATTCAAAGCCAATTCATTAACTTGAAGGGTGACATGGAAAAACAAGGGAACGATATTCGAGCCGAGCTAAGGAATGACATGGCGAAACAAGGGAATGATCTTCGAGCCGATATGAGAAACTCTATGAGCAGTCAAACGAATAACTTAAGGGATATGATGGCTAGTTTTTTCCCAAGTAATCAAGCCTCTGGTTCGGGTTCTCTTCCGAGTAACACTGTTGCTAATCCAAGAGGGGAGATGAAAGCAATCACCACCCGAAGTGGCAAAGGTTTAAAGGAACCCGAGATTCCTACACCTACACCAGTGATTGTGACAAAAGAAAACGAGTCCCCTTCTCCAATTCCTCCACCTTCTACTTCCACCCCTCCAACACCCAAGGATGTGAGTGAGAATTCCATTCGAAAGCCTTCATCTCAACCCAATATACCTTATCCCTCAAGGTTTAGGAAAGAGAAGTTGAAGAACAAGGATGATATTCAGGTTTCTAACTTTGTTAAAATGTTTAAAAAACTGAATTATAACATCTCCTTTGCTGAGGCTCTCGTTCACATGCCGAAATATGCTAAAATGTTTAAAGATCTTCTCAGTGACAAAGAAAAACTCCTTGATATCGCTCAGACCCAACTTAATGAGAATTGCTGCGCAATTCTCTTAAGGAAATTACCCACCTAACTTGGTGATCCGGGTCGCTTTATTATTCCTTGTAACTTCCCCGGGGTAGAGAATTGTATGGCCCTAGCCGATCTAGGTGCTAGTATAAACTTAATGTCATTAAGTGTTTGGAAACATTTATCTCTACCCGAGCTAGTCCCCACGTGAATGACTTCCGGCGGATTTCGTTGTCGTTGACTACGAGATGGACCCCCGTGTTCCATTAATCATTGGACGTCCATTCTTAAGGACCGGTTGCACTCTCATTGATGTAGTCGCGGGCGAATTAATCATGAGAGTGGGTGACGATAAAATCATCTTCAACATGGGTAAACTTTCTAAGCAGCCTTCTAAAAACGAAAGCGTTAATTTCATTGACGTTCTTGATGAGGCTTGTGAAGAACATTTCAAAGACGCTTGTAAAAGTGGTTCTTCTTCTCTACCTATCATTGAGACCGTTGCCTCTATTGCTCCATCACTAACTCCATTTGGAAAAAGTGATTTCCTTTTGAAAGAACTTGAAGCAACTTTGGGGGATGTGGACTTACAATATGACGATTCTCACTCCAATTAGGATGAAGAAATTCGTACCATTGAGAAACTTCTCAATGAGGACCATATTTCTCCACCATCTCCTAAGGAAATCTCTATCTATGATCCGAATTTGACTACGCCTTCCATCGAAAATCCTCCAGATTTAGAGCTTAAGGATCTACCGTCTCATCTCGAATACGTGTTCCTTGAAGACAAAAAGAAGTTACCCGTCATCATCGCAAAGGATTCGAAAGAAGACAAAAAATCTCGACTTATCGACGTGCTGAAGAATCATAAGAAAGCGATTGCTTGGAAAATCTCCGATATTCGTGGAATTGATCCTCACTTTTACACACATAAAATTCTCATGGAGGACGACTTTAAACCCACTATTCAAAACCAAAGAAGGGTGAATCCCAAGATCCATGTCGTTATCAAAAAAGAGGTTATCAAACTTCTTGATGCAGGAATGATCTACCCTATCTCGGATTCACCATGGGTTAGTCCCGTCCATTGTGTGCCTAAGAATGGCGAAATAACCGTTGTTCCCAATGAAAACAACGAGTTAATTCCTACTCGACTTGTCACGGGTTGGCGAGTTTTCATAGACTATCGTAAGCTCACTGATGCCACTCGCAAGGATCATTTTCCCCTTTCCCTTCATGGATCAAATGCTCAAGCGTTTAGCGGGTAATGACTATTATTGCTTCTTAGACGGTTTCTCCGGGTATTTTTAAATTCCCATCGATCCCGAAGACCAAGAGAAAACCACATTCACTTGTCCTTATGGAACATTTCTTACAAAAGAATGCATTTCGGCTTATGCAATGCTCCTGGGACTTTCCAAAGGTGTATGTTGGCTATCTTCCATGACATGGTTGAAGAAACTATGGAAGTCTTCATGGATGATTTCTCGGTCTATAGTGATTCTTTCTCTACTTGCCTTGCTAATTTAGAACGTATGCTCAAACGGCATGAAGACACTCATCTCGTTCTTAATTGGGAAAAATGCCATTTCATAGTAAAAGAAGGCATTGTGCTTGGACATAAAATCTCAAAAGCCGATCTTGAAGTGGACCGTGCTAAAGTTGATGTCATTATAAAATTACCTCCACCTTCAACCGTGAAGTGTGAGAAGTTTCCTTGGTCATGCGGGCTTCTATCGTTGATTCATTCAAGATTTTTCTAAAATCACTCGCCCGATGACCCACCTCTTGGAAAAAGATACTCCATTTATTTTTTCTAAAGAGTGTATTGAATCCTTCAATCTTCTTATGGACAAGCTAACTAAGGCATCGGTCTTGGTTACCCCTAATTAGGAGCTACCTTTTGAATTGATGTGTGATGCTAGCGACTTTGCCATTGGAGCATTTTTGGGCCAAAGAGTGAACAAACACTTCCCACCAATCCATTAAACTAGCAAGACAATGACGGGGGCTCAATTTCATTATACCACTACCGAAAAAGAGCTTTTAGCTGTAGTGTATGCTTTTGAGAAATTCCGCCCCTATCTTGTTCTTTCCACCACAATCGTGTACACCGATCATTCTACGTTGAAGTACTTGTTGACTAAGAAAGATTCTAAACCAATACTTCTTCGTTGGGTTTTGCTCCTTCAAGAATTTAAAATCGAAATTCGTTACAAGATGGGAGCCAAAAACCTAGTCGTGGATCATCTAAATAGACTTGAGGATCCTTATCAAGGGGATCATCTGAATCAAGAGATCAACGACTCTTTTCCCCTTGAGGCCTTAATGTCTATCAATTCCAATCTTGATGACACCCCGTGGTTTACGGACATTACAAACTACTTAGCGGGTGGTATTCTCATCGAAGGGTTAACATCCCAATAAAAGAAGAAGTTTTTTAAAGATGATAAGACTTACTTTTGGGATGACCCTTATCTCTTCAAACAATATGCTCATCTTATTATTCGTCGGTGTGTTGATGGACCCGCAGCTTTAGACATTCTCGAAGCTTTCCATAAAATACCCACCGATGGTCACTTTGGTCCCAACTACACCGCAAAGAAAGTGTTTGACTCGGGATTCTATTAGCCCACCATTTATTGTAACGCTCACGAAATGGTTAAAAATTTTGATGCTTGCCAACGCCAAGGCAAGATCACACATAAAGATGAGATGCCTCAAAATTTCATACAAGAATGTGAAATCTTTGATGTATGGGGCATCGACTTTATGGGACCATTTCCATCATCTAAAGGGAACAAGTACATCCTCGTAGTCGTTGACTACGTATCTAAATGTGTTGAAGCTAAGGCTCTCCCTACGAACGATGCGAGGGTGGTTGTAAACTTTCTGAAGCAACTTTTTGCTCGATTCGGTGTTCGTCGTGCAATCATCAGTGACTGTGGGACTCATTTTTGCAATGATCAATTTGCTCGAGTCATGGCTAAGTACGGTATCAATAACCGTCTTCCACCGCTTATCATCCTCAAACAAATGGTCAAGACGATATTTCTAACCGTGGACTGAAGAGAATATTACAACGAACTGTGGGAGAGCATCGTGCCTCGTCGGCCGATTAGTTAGATGATGCTTTGTTGGCTTTCCATACCGCATATAAGACTCCGATTGGTTGCACTACATATCGTCTTGTGTACGGGAAGGCATGCCACCTCCCTATTGAGCTGGAACATAAGGAATACTGGGCCTTGAAGTGGGCAAATTTTGACATCAACAAAGCCGGTGATCTTCGGAAGATTCAACTCAACGAACTAAATGAACTAAGGAATGAAGCTTATGAGAATTCATTGATCTACAAGGAGAAGACCAAGATCATTCATGATGCACGAATTAAGCACTGAGAGTTTCACGTTGGTGATCAAGTTTTACTCTTTAACTCTCGGTTGAAGATCTTCTCCGGCAAGCTGAAGACCCGTTGGTCTGGTCCATTCATCGTCGCCAAAGTCTTCCCTTATGGCACCATTGAGCTTTCTCAGCCAAATGGGCCTAATTTTAAAGTGAATGGCCAGCGTGTGAAGTCGTACTTTGGTGAGGACATCTCTCATGAGATGATTCCATCCCTTACCATGTTTGCCTTGAATTAGTTCTGGGTCGAGTCAGGCTCGTGACTCGGTTAACAAAAACAAGCGCTTCTCGGGAGGCAACCCGTTGATCTATCCTTTACCATTTTCATAATAAGTGTAAGGGGAGCCCCGTATGTGTTTTTTGTCTTGTTTCTTATAATGTGCAGGGATTAAAGCTTCAAAGAGCACTTTTGATGACATTTGTCGAACCGTGATTCCGTGTACCCGTCTTCCTGGTTCTATCCTAAACTGTCGTGATTCAATATTTCATATCTTATATGTACACATTGAAATCACTATAGTTGTCCTTTCCTTAGCAAGATTTAAACAACGTGCACAATGTCCTATGTGTAGGGGAGTTTACTCCCACATGCTTAAACATTGAGGACAATGTTTATATCAAGTGTAGGGGGAACTTCTATCGAAGTAAGTGGGCTTTTCCATGAATTTGTCCTCATTTTAACCGGAAAATCTAATTTTTCAATATTATACAAAAATTTTAATCTATTTTGGCCTACTAGTTATTCCTTTGTTATCGTTAATTTTATTTCATTAGAATAAATTTTAATAAAATGGTTCTAATGAGTTTAGATATCTTTGATATATTAGGCCCGTCGTGAATCTTTTGACTAAACCCGAGTTTACTTATCCAAGCTCACTCTAGCTAGTACCCTTAACCATGTAGACCTTAGTTGGTTTATTAGGCTAAGCATCCACGAGTCTCATTCCTTGAGATTTTAAATTGTGGAGAACGAGAAATGATAGAGTCAATTATAAGTTTGGTATTCTTTCATTAATTTATGTGAGTTAATTATGATCTTTTTCTCCCATCACTTGTAAATAAATAATTGCAATAAGTAAGGTCGTACGATTTGAAATGTTACTTAGCTTCTAGCACAAGATCGTTTAAAAGTTGCTCGGTATTATTTAGAGTTCATAGCCAAGGCATAACTTATTGAATCGGGATGCAAAGATTGGTGAGTCCGAAAAGGCCCTAACAAGGCATGAGGGCTACAATTTGTTGCTAAAGATCCAAAGTGATGTGAAGAATCATTTATCAAAAATCAATATGAAGGATTAGACACACGACGAAAAGCAAATACTCCCCTAAAGATCATGGAGAAGTCTATCCGTAAATACCCTAACAAGGTATGAGGATAAATAGATCCAAGTCTGAAAAGGAGGCAGATCGTTGTATATAAAAATCCCCAAATAAAGATTGGAGAAAAATGAAGAAGTCGTGGTCCAAGTATGAAGAATCACTCAAAACTTCAAGTGATGAGATTCCTATTATGAAGAGAAGACCATTATTTCAAGAACGTCTCTTAAGATTTGAAGTATGAAGTCACTGCCAAATATCGGTCCGAGAAAGGTCTCAAATCGTGAAGCGAGTTATGCCAAGATATGAACTTTATGAGGTCCCGAGAAGCAATTTTAAAAGATTTTGTCCTTTAGGTAACTATTGATTAAATAGTCCTACTTTATTTACGGCCTAAATAAACTATCGAAATAAGTCAAAAATGCATCCTCGTGATCATTCAAGACAAAAATAAAATATAAGAGTTACACTTAGGAATAAGGGAGTCTAAGTGATTAATTAAACCACATGAATAAGTGTTAGTTGTGCTAACTAGTAATAACAATGATCTCGTTTCTAAGCTTAGTTTGTGGAACGTGAAACTTGAGGGTGATAAACATTCATGACACCAAAGCCCTAATGTAAGTCTTTGATCTCTTTACTTGTTTTCTTCCTTTGAATAATTTGTTATTTTGTATCCCTTTAAGTTTCCTTAATATCTTGTGTTTAATAAAGGCCAAAGTTGGTTACTTATGATGAGAAATGTAAACTGTGCTTTGAAATTAATGCATTGCATGAGGGATTGCAATGTTCAAGTGTAGGGGATTTAATAAGTGTGAAAACACTTATCCTTTTACCACTTATTTCCAATAATAACAAGACCAAAACGTGTATATTATGCCGTAAAAGTCGGAATTATGCATAGTTTGTGTTTTTATTGTGTTTCAGGATAAAAATATGAAAAAGGAAGAAAACACGGGCTATCACGGGCTTTTATCGAAGAAAACGAGAAAAGACGAAGTCAAAAGATCAAAAGTGTAAAAAGAATGGAAGTCCAAGTCCTATTTTAAAGATTTATCGAAGAAAAAGTCTAAAGATAGAAGTTTAATGAAGTCGAAGAACTCAAGTCTAATAGAAGAAGAAAAATTATAAGACAAGTTCAATTTATGTCGACAAATCCCGAAACGACGTCGAGAAAGACAAAGAATTTAAATCGAGTCGAGACGAGAGGAAAGAAAGAAGGAAGCAACACATGCACTCCCCACCTCCTATATATACCCTCCTAAGGTGACATTAGGAGGGTGTTAGTTAGTTAATTGTTAGCTACTTCATTTTTCTTTCTTTAGTTTTATTTTTAGAGATAGAAAGTGTTTAACTTTCTCTCACTAGAACTTCATCTTTTCTTTCTTTTCATGTTTAAGCTTGGATTTGATCTTGTATTTTGGAATCATTAATCTATAAGTTCATGTTAAGTTTTTCACTTTCAATCTCTTTCAACTTTTCTTGATTTTTACTTATATTTGATCCAAAATCATCTTTGATTTTGTTTAATCTTAATGTTTATGAGATCAAAAAGTTCATCTTTTGGTATCTATCTAAGTTTTATACGGATTAAGCTTTGAGCTTATCATGCTTATTGGCTTATCTTGTGTTTAGCTTATTTACATTTTAGTTTTCTTAAAAAATTTCGTCTTTTTACAGTTTGTTTTATAAAGTTTGCGTAATTAGTATTTCAAAAGTTGTCAAATTTGTGCTTATTGAGTTGGTTAAGTTTTTGTTAAGTGTTTTTGTTAAGTGTTTTTGTTGGAAAAGTTCTTATTCGGGTTTTAGCTTATTGTATTCCATCTGAATATTGTGTCATTTCCATCATAAAAGCTTAGGGTTACACATTGCGACTGAATATTCTGACGGATTGATTGCGATCGCAATAACCCTTAGGGTTTCTACATTGCGATCGATTATTGCGATATCGCCTCCTTATTCAATTCGTGATTGCGATCGCTCATTGCGATCGTACATTGCGACGGGTCTTAAGGCTATATTGCGACGAAAAGCTACCCAATTTTTGTTAGCCTTATTGCGACAGACCCATTATTACGATAGACCTTTATTGCGGCAGCCTTATTGCGACACATATATATTGCGATTGGATTGATATTGCGACGGGTTCACGTTACTTAGTTGTCTTATTTTTCAAGCTTACTTTTCATTACGTTTTAATTTCAAAAAAATTGCACGCTTCCCGAAATCTCTGTTTGCTTTTAGAGAGAAAAAGTGCTAGTTTTTCTAGATTTGCTTTTAGCTTATTTTAATAGAATAGAAAATAAACTCCCCCTTTTAGTGACCATTACCGACTATTCCACCATTAACCGTGATCAATTCGATTAGATACCGAGAACGTTATCGAGTACACAACCGCTAAGCAAAAAGTCATGTATTAAAGGCCATTAAGGAAAAACATGGAAAATTATACTACTCATGATCTAGAGTTAGGAGTTGTAGTATATGCTCTTAGGTTGTGGAGACATTATCTGTATGGCACCAAATGTACGGTATTCACCGATCATAAAAGCCTATAGTATATCCTCGATCAAAAAGAACTAAACATGAGGCAACGTAGATGGATAGAACTATTAAGTGATTATAAATGTGAGATAAAATATCACCAAGGAAAAACAAATGTTGTTGCCGATGCATTAAGTAGAAAGGATAGAGTGGCGATCAGGGTACGTTCTCTAGTCATGACCGTGCACAATAATTTGCCTGATCAAGTAAAAAATGCATAAATAGAAGCTTGTAAGAAAGAAAATTTTGATAATGAAGGGTTTCGAGGTGAAGGAGATCCTTTAGAGGTTAGAGCAGACGGAGTGAAATGCTTAAGGGGTCGTATGTTGTTACCTAAGTATGGAGAATTAAGAGACTTAATCATGTTCCATAAATCTAAATATTCCATTCATCCTGGTTCTAACAAAATGTATATTGACCTGAAGAAGTTATATTGGTGGCCGAATATGAAAGATGATATTGAAATGTATGTTCGTCAATGTTTGACATGTGAAAAAGTCAAAGCTGAACATCAGAAGCCATCAGGACTACTTCAGCAACCCGAAATTCCTGAATGGAAGTGGGAACGAATCATGATGGATTTCATCACTAAGCTCCCTAGAACATATTCTGTAAATAAGTAGATTTAGGTCATTGTCGACAAACTGACCAAATCAACTCATTTCATTCCTATTTAAAGAGCAGTTCTCACTGTAGAAGCTGACTTGTCTTTATCTTAAGGAGATTGTATGTAAGAATGGAGTGCCTGTATCGATTATTTCTGATCGAGACCCTCGATTCGCATCAAATTTTTGGAGATCCCTCCAGAGATCTTTGGGAACGAATCTTGATATGAGCACTGCTTATCACCCCCAAACTGATGGGCAGAGTGAAAGGACGATACACACACTAGAGGATATGTTAAGGGCATGTGTGATATATTTTGGTAAGGATTGGCATAAACATATACCATTGGCAGAATTTCATATAATAACAGTTATCATGCTAGTATTAAGGCTGCACCGTTCGAAGCTCTATATGGTAGAAAGTGTAGATCTCTTGTATGTTGGAGTGAATTCTGAGATACCCATCTCACCGGACCGGAATTAATTCGGGAGACTACGGAGATGATAGTTCAGATTAAGAAACGGTTGTTGACAGCCCAATGTAGACAGAAAAGTTACGCAGATGTGCGGCAAAAACCGAAGGAGTTCGAAGTGGGGGACCATGTGATGTTGAAAGTGTCGTCATGGAAAGGAGTCATAAGATTTGGAAAGCATGGGTAATTGAATCCCCGCTATATCGGACCATTCAAGATTTTATTTAGAGTTGGTCCAGTAGCTTATAAATTAGAGTTACCCCAAGAACTTCGTGGTGCCCACAATACATTCCATGTATCTAATATGAAGAAGTGTTTTGATAAGTGTGATGAGAAAATTTCGTTGAATGAGATCCGAATTAATGAGAAGTTTCATTTTATTGAAGAACTCGTAGAGGTTATGGATCGTGAAGTAAAGCAACTTAAACAAAGTCCAATACCTATGATTAAGGTTCAGTGGAATTCAAAGCATGGGCCAGAATTTACTTGGGAGCGAGAGGATGAAATGTGGAAGAAATACCCACACCTCTTCGACTTCAATAAGAAATGGGCATCGAAATAAAATGGATCTACGAGGGCGTAGATCCCTTTTTAGGAGGAAATGTTGTTACAATCTAACATTTTCAGGTAATAAATTTATACTCGTATATTATTTTGGAATTTTATTTTTATGTTGGTTCATGAACTCACATAATTACGGGAAGAAATTAGGGTTTACATGCGTAATTTAATGTCTTTTATGATACACCGGAAACCCTAGGTTTACGTATTTACACTTAAGTACTCCGTTTTTTATGAAACAATTTTTTTTAGATTCGTTTTGTGCCGTAGTTTCATATTTTTCAAAAATGTTTTTCGTAAATCGACCCGAGGGCACGTAAATCGAGGAAACTATAATCGAGGAGTGCCCGTAAAATATTAGGGATGTGACAAGTATAACAATTGTCCCACCCCTAATATGGGCGGATTCACCAAGAGGAAACCCCTCTTTGGTGTCAATTTTCTAGCATAACCATGAGACACTTGTCGCATGAGTTATCAAGGTACTTAACCTCAAACTTTTCATACACACAACTCACACTTGCATGTGTTAACTAGAAAACTTCTCAAAATCTCCCTCTCTCCCTCTTGTATCCGTCCACAATCACCACCACACCACCATTTTCATAAAATTTTAACCTACAACTTAAGCTATATTCAACATATGATGAAAACCACATAAAAGAAGGATGATTTGAGGTGATTTCAAGTTATGAAAGAAGGTTTATATGGAGTTTTGGGGCTGATTTCTAAAGAGAAGTTTATATATTTGAAGATCACAAAAAGTTTTTTTGAAAGGTTGATGATTTGGGTACAAAGATCAAGCCTTGTTCATCCAAATCTCATAATTTTCCATCATTTTTTTAGTATAAAGATTGTTTCTTTCTATCATCTTCTTATTTTTGAAATGTACTTGTCTATTTACTTTCAAATGTATATGTATGATAGTTATGAATGATGATCAAAGTGTTGTATGGGGATTTTGTGTCATTAGAATAAGTTAAGGAGGCTAAATCTACAAGTAAAAGATGATAAAAACATAACTAGATAAGTAGGCTGTGAAAAATAGTAAGTTTCAACATTTTTAGTTGATTAAATGGATTAGATTATTTGATATAATGATATATAAATGATTTTTACACAAGTGGTTAATTGACCACACAATGGAATGTTAAAAATGAGCAATATAAGGCCAAAATACTTTTGATGTTCTAATCTGACTAGTCTGTTTTGGGCGATCGACTCTGATGGCCCACTTATTAATAATATTCATTCGAAAGATGTTTTGTAACTTTATAACTGTAAAAACTGGGGACCTTGTGTAAACTTTAAACTCTTATTCCGATGAATGTATGTTTGGCTTTGTACAACCCTTTTTGTGCGTTATCTATGATTTGAGTTATTGTGCTAACCCGTAACACTCTATTGACCCTTCTGTTGTATCGATACAAAATTTGAGAGTGTTACATATACGTAAAAACGTAAAATGCGACGAAATTGAAAATCTAATCTAAAAACTAATTAAAAATCAAAATGAAGTCTAAAATAATGTAAATAAGAATAAATTCAATAAATAAATTTTAAAACTTGTTATCTATTTAATATTTATTTTTAAATGCTAATTAAAGCCCTAAAATTAAATAAAATCAACAAAAAGCCCAAAATATTATTTTTTCAAACTAAAATTTTACTTATATTGATTAAAAGCTAAAAAGTATTTATCCTAAATTTTTAAAACTATTTTTCTATTTTTAATTAGCTAAAAAAATATTTATGTTAAAATAATGCTAAAAAATATTAAAATAATGAGAAAAATAATTTTACTTTACTAAAAATTCAAAAATAATATAAAGAATAGGGGAAAATTAAAAAAACAAGAAAAGCTGATTTTTACCCTAATAGGACAAAACAACAAAAATGTAATAGTGACATGTGCTATGGTTTTGTCCTTATGCTTAGCAGTGACAAAGCAACACTGTCAGTGGGAACCTTGTTCCCACTACTTGTTCAAAGTGAATGAAATAAGCTTGTATTCTTGGTGGATTTGGGCAACAAAGGCACCCTTAAAATCAGTGGATTGTAGGGAGTCAATATCAAGCAATAACAAACAAAATCTAACACAAATAAGATCAAGATTAAGCAATATAGGCAAAAAGAACTAAAAACAATGGGATCTAGGTGCTCAGATTGGTTAAACAGTGATCTATAACCCAATATTTTACCTCCCAAAGCCTTGAAAAAGCTCAATACCAGATATTGGAGTCGTAGGTCTATACCTAAACTAAAATTGTACCAATTTTCAAGACATCAAACAAAAAAATAAGCCTAAACAGACTGCTTGTGTGTTTGGTACAAGAAAAAAAAAGTGTTTGCTGAAATATTTGCAAGTTAGTGCACATACGGGCTAACAAAACTAGTAGATAAACAATCCAAACTACAAATAGACAGCATACACGCCTAAGCTACCCTAAGAACTAACATTTCAATCAACATTTCAAACCTCAAAGATCAATATCATTGGATCCTACTTTCTGATTATAGACTAATCATGTAAAACTTTCTACAAACCACATAAGTACAGTCAAACTAGCAAAATGAAACCTCAAGGTGAAAGTAAATGTGTTCAGGCCAAAAAGTGAAGCAAGTTGTCACCCATTGCTTCTAAAACCCTTAAACCTAACACTCCTTATGTGGACAGATTATGAGCTTGTCAAAGAATTTTTGAGGCAAATAACTTTTAAAACCATTTAAATTCACATGAACCTGATGAATTCATATAAGAACATATAATAAAATTGAAAGATAACCAAAGAATCAGAATCTCATACACATACCACAATTGAAGACAATAAGCAGTTAACAATTCATCAAATCACATGGGGCAACAAAATTTGAAAGAGATAAAACGGAGTTCGAACCATTCCCTATTTCGCCATTTCAGACGAAAAGAACTTGGCGATACCACCAGCTAATATTTTTGGAAGATTAACGCTTATGAAATGGGATTGTAGAGCTTTCCTGTTAGTAGGCTACAACAGCCTAAGGAAACAAGCTTAAAAACCTCTTGATAAACAGTAAGCTTATCAAGAGCTTTAGGAGCAATGATAACCAACAATTGATAAAATAAAGTAAACAAATATTTTTGGAAATTTTCTTAAAACCACCAACTTTTGGGAAAAACTAGAACTAAACCTTTTTAACAGAAAAGATAGTTTATTCAAGCTTATGGACTTATTTAGGTGTCAACCAAGTGAGCCCATAAGCTCCTATAATACTAGACAGAAAAACAAGCTAGACAAAGTATCATTGAACCCCACTTGCTTTTGAATTTACACTAAGTATGCAAAAAAATACACTATGAAAACTTTTAAAGGGAACTCAGCTTCTTGCACAAATTTAAACTTTTTCATTAAAATAAAAAAAAGATACAATAAGCTGGAACGAATGAAAAAAACCTAACCTGGCTTTATATAATATGCAATACAAAATTCTAGAATACAGAGAAGTCCTAACCCTAATTGCTTGTTTTTCCAAGACTGCCCTTTGTAGTTTGAATTCATACTTTGTAAAATTACCAACCCGTGATACTTCTTCCATTCATGTGAGATGCCAGCTAGTCAAAACTTACCCTAGGCCTAAAAATCTGTGGAGATTAAGGAACATCAGTTGGCCATTGGATCTATGTGGAAGAATTTGTTTTCTTGTTAATAGTGGGGCAGGGTGTTGCGGGGAGGGGGGGGGGGGGGGGAGGGGTCACATGGGTGTGGTAAAAGGAATCTTGGGGTGGGGTTGTGTTCATTAGAGGGTCAATCAAAGGTCTTGATGTGGGGAGGGTTTAATTTCATGTATTAAGGGATTTGAGTATTTAGGGTTTAAGTGAATGAAGATGGGATTTGATCTTGTTTAAGCCAACAGTAGCTAATTACCCGGTATTATATTTTGTTTATATTACTTCAAAATAGACTAGTATAAAACGGGATTAAAGGTTAGACATGGATTTGGTAAATGGTCTTGGCGGGTCAAAAGGGTATGGGTCGGTTAATTTGACGTGGGTGGTTACTACTGGTGTGTTAGGTTTAGTGTCTTGGAAACTTTGTCCCCTCATCTTCCAATATATCTTCACTTCCAACTTGGATAGTTTTTTTTCTCCTTTTCCTTTGTAACAAGTTTAATCAACTTGTCATTTTTGGCACAAGGAATTTTGTAACTTTTGAACAAAGACCTTTTATGAAATAAATGATAACTTTAAGGACCATTCATGCCATTATTTTAACTTTGAGGGACTTGTCTTGTAATATGATGATTTCTCAAGGACTAAATGTGTCAAATCTTCAAAGATTAGGGACCAAACTTGTACAATCTTCAAACTTTAAGGGCATTTTAGCAAATACCACAAACGGGTCCGGTTCATTTTGCGGGTTGGTTTCCCGTGTTTGCTTTTGCTTGATTCTTGTTCTCTTTTGTTGAATAACAACATTTGTACGTAAAATACACAATGAACAAACACAAGCATATTTTAGGGTATTTTATGATATTTTTAAGCATTTTAAGTCCGATTTGGATGATGAGACAATGCATAAATGCAGTCTCATCAGTGGCAAAAGATTAGACTCTAATTAATTTTAGAATTGATTTTATATGCTAATCTTGGTAATAGGTCATTTACTTGTAATTAGTTTGAGATTAGTAAATATTAGTGTTTTTGATTATTTACTTTTCCTTTATATGATATATTATAATTAGTATAGTCTATTTGATACTTGTACATAGATATTATGTAGTTATATTGCTTGAAACATTGTTTACCAAGGGTTTTTAGGTGGTGATCTAGACTATTATGTACATTTACTTGTATATAGCTTTTTATGGTTTGTTCTTACTATTCTTAGGCATTATTATGTCTTCAAAGTATAGTATATAACTTGTATATAATCCTTAATGACTTATTCATATGTACTTTCCATTCATATTTTATCATTCTTGAGTTTATAACTCATTTTTAGGGATTCTAGGATTTCTCGAGGAATTTAGGGCATCATAGTTATATTTGATATGTTATTATCAATATTGAACCTATAAGATTACTTTTAGATCATAGATTTGACATATACATTGTGTTTACAACATATAGGAATATGTTGTAGGGGCAGTTCAGGTTGTGAGAAGCAGTTCATTTACCAAGTAAGGTACAAAAAGTAAAAAATTCTAGCCAAATATTCATATTGACACAGTTATTGCTTATAACACATATGTAAAATTTGAGGATTGTCAGAGTATCTCCCTCTTAAAGAAATCTCTTCCCAAGATTTAAATAAAGAGTGATGTCATAAGACATAGAAGAGCATTATCTCGTGTTTCCAAATATATTCATACCCTCTCTCAGGGTTTTAATAATTTAATAATCAGAAATATAAAATTATAACACATAATTTAGTTTATCACTGGAAACTCTTTCATTGGGATGATAAGTGATTCATCAGATAAACAGTTCTGCAGATTCGCAATGCGAAAAGTATCATGAATATTGATGAGTTCTTTGGGAAACTCAAGTCAATATGTCACTATTCAATTCAAAATATTGAATTGATTATCCCATTTTTCAAAATCAATTTGGGTAATCGATAGAGAAAAAATCCTTCTCATATAGATACTGTTTAATACGGTGTAATTTCTCATTCATAGTGAGAAATTTTTTTAATCAAAATAATCTCTTGGATTATCTTAAACCACCATTTAATCTAGCAGATACTTAACATAATTCAGCGTTCTACGAAGCTATAGTCTTTTCAACAGCTTCATGAACTATCTTGGGCCCCGTAAGTTGAAAATCTCCAACTTTAGCCCAACAGGTATATAAATGGCACTTCTTTCGATAGAGTGCTTCAAATAGTACTGCTTTAATTCTAGCATGAAAACTATTGTTATATGGGAAACTTTACCAATGTTAAGTGTCCTTCTGAAATTTATAATACATACATGGAGTATGTAGTTTAGTATTTGGATCGTTCTTCCACTTAATACATTAGTATACTTATATTTTTATTTATATAATAGACTAAGTATAACATATTACCCTCGGGTATTTTGTGAATACTTTTAGGATTAAGATGTGAAACACTCGTCACGATCTTAGATAATAGATATTGATTCTCTATGTCGACAGATTATTTCTGGTATAATGTCGTTAGAGTTTCCATATCATTGATTTTCTTAATAGGGATAAATCCTATAGATTTAGTAAAACAATTGACAATAACTCATATGGCGTCATGTCTATTTGAAGTAACAAAATCCTAATTTTCCTATTTCCATGGAGGAAATTCATGTTGAACTAGTAAGTCGGATGACTTCCATTATTCTGCTTCTTTTGTTAGAGCATAATATAAGGACTTTAATGTTTCTTCGAGTTAAATGGAATACTTCACATTCCAAGTTCTTACGATTTCTATGTCTTATGTTTAATATGATAAGACGAATATTCCAACTTTTTGGCGTATTCATGAAGTCCTTACCATAACTTACATAGGATTTAGATCTTCTTCATAATTCCACAGGGATACAAAACTCATAGGAAGCGTGAATAAGATGTTTCTACCTATAAAATATAAGAACACAATATAGACGGATAACGCTTGAATAGAAGTTGGTATTTTATTTCTATTAAAATGAAGAATAATTCTACCAAACATATGATTTATAAGGCCACTTGTCCTTATAAATCCTAGTCTAATGATATACCATGTTGAAAATCCAACACCAGATGGTACAATTTCTGTGTGATGCAGGGTGCATTTCTTACAAAGAAGAAAATTTCCATCATATTCACCGTAGGTTGGATTAGTAACTTAAGTTATGGTAGTTTCTTATTTATTAGAATTTACGGACATCCTTTCCTTGCTGAATTTAAGCTTAAGATTTTTGCACAGGATTGAGCTAAATTACCTTGTTCATTTATTTTTGGGATATGTTAATGACTTTTTCAAATATATTGGGATTTTGGAAGCGGTAATCTTTAAAACCTTTGGTAAAATTCCTTGATAAATTTTTCTAGCAAAATCTTTTGAGGGAGTATTCTTAAAAGAATTTCAAATGAAATTTCATGACATAATTCTAGGATAAAATCTTCTGATGAGGTTTTATGATAAAATTTGTGGATTTGCTTTTTAGTAATCCGGTGGTCTTGGTGGGTGGTGGAAGATGTTGGCAGCCATTGATGAAGTTTAGAGAGAGAGAAGGTTGTGTGTGAAAGAAAGAAAAGTTTAATAAACTCAAAATGAAACACAAGCAACACCCCTCCTTGGAAGCCTTGGAGGGGTATATATAGTCACACATCGCACCTAAACTATACATTGTTTCCTAGTCTTATCTAAGCGTGTGTTACTATGATAACTAATGGGAATTCTTAAATGTCGTCACATAAAGTGAATTTCCAACAATCTTCCCCCATGGGACGACGTGTGGAATTCCTTACAATATTTTTCCTAAAAAGTACATATTGATTAAGAACAAAAGCTTTCATGAAGCGTCCAATGCTGATGATGTCTTCTGAGGTCTTTGACTTTAAGTCTTCACTTCAAAACGACTCATCTTTAAAGTAACTTGTAGTAGAAATATTGTAACGGCACGAGCTAAGTAATCCATATACTTAGAATAATTAAACGCACAGTGGAATTTAACAAGCAAACCCCATCATATAACATGATAATGTTGCTAAGAGTGATTGAAAGTAAGGGGCACACCAAGTAGATCAACAACTTCTCTTCTCACGCTTGAATAATTCTTCTGAATTTTTATTCCCCTGAGAGTTCAAGTTATGCATACTAGAAAGAATCAAGACATTTCTTCCCCCACATAGTTGAAGAAAATAAATCAATCCCAAGTATGAAGCTCAAATACTGAAGTAGATGCACCAGAGTCAATTAAGTCCTAGGAGTGCATATCTCTCCATATAGGATAATGATGATGAATAATTGCAACATCAGAACAATTAAACATCGAATCAGTAGTGTATCGTTTAGAGATTGATAATGCCACGAGTTAAAACACTGATTTTCTCTACGGTTATGACAAATGTCTTCCCGGAGTGTCTTTAAATCAAAAGAAAGGTATGAAGTTCATCACGTGTACTCGTTGTGCGTTCAATGTGTCTTCTTCTTCCCCTTGATGGTTTCAAAACTCGGAACCAGCAATAAATCATACGCACATGAACCTGAAATCTCGTGAGAATAATAAATAAGCAGAATTATATATTTTGTGAGAATCAGCTGCTGATCGAGATACTCTACTCATAAACTCTCCATGGCCATCTTTACCAACCCCCTTGTAGGCAATTTGAAGTGACCACTGATAGAATGAACCAGATACATCAAACATGAAATTGAATAAAAATCCTTCGATATTGTGAGTTAAGCTTGCACAATTGTTGAATGAGGAACGGTGGAGAAATCTCTAAGTACCCAATACATCACTAAATGAGTATATAAGCACAACACCTCTTGAAATTATCCACGTCGACTAAGCGCGTGACACAGAGTACAACAATGTAACCCCTTTAAGTGATAGTTATCCAAGTCATCAACCATCCACCCTGAACCCGGAAACTAGAAAAACAAGTCGCCATTCTAAGATTAAGCACGAGCAAGTTATCTTATAAAGATAAAATAAATACACGCCTTCGAAAAATCCGTCTTCAACTTCACTTAATTAATAGCCGATCAAACGAATCCGTAGTCACTAAAAATATACCTATTTTTTCTTCGGTCTCGCCAAATAATTTTGTCACTTAGTCTCTCGTCACTTGATCACTTTGTCACGTCATTTTGTCACTTTTAAAATCGTTAATCAAAATATTTAATATTTATCATATGAAGTGAAATGATAAATAAAATTTTGATATGACAATTTTTACAAACATCATGCAATTCATTTTTTTATAAACTGAAATTGATGGCCCAAAAAAATGAAAGCCGGAATACATCATCAGCCCGTTACAAATAACCATTGGCCCATAAACCTTGCATGACTCGGCCCATAACTTCAAATAGACAAACCTGGTACAAAAGTTTCATAACCTAAAATTAGGGTAAATAAATGCCTCAACCCTAAAACTTCTCACACAATTACCCTAATCACAAAATGATCAGCCGCTTTTCTCTCTTCTCTCCCTACAATGTTTCGATACTCCCAAAGTAAATAAACCCCATCTCTTCCATCTCTTTAGCATCGACCAAAACCAAAATCAATCTCATCACATAAGTCACCATATAACAAACATCACCCAAATAAACTCATCATCTCACACCCGAAATTAATCCTCTCAATCCCTTCTTTTTGTTAAACTCGTTATGTCGGTATCAAGATCAAAACCAGGTTTCAAGATCAATTGATTGGTCTCAGGTAGGAATGATTTTGTTAAAATCGAATAAAAGACATATTATAACAAACTTGTTATAAATCTTCTTTATTTTCGTAGATTAAGGACAGATTTATGATGCATGTTGGTTTTTGATTAAAAACGAAACAAATTAAATGGATTATAACATAATTGTTATTAATCCTTATTTGATTTCGTAAATTAAATTAGATATATGATGATTTAATTTCGTGATTATATATCATAATAGATCTTGACATGCATGTCACTCATGAAATGAATCTGAGATAGTGATAATGTTTCTGCTTTAGGGTCGAGTCTAGATGCTGATTAAGTGACGATGGGTTAGGTTAGTTCATGTGGTGTTGAAAAGATAAAAGGCTGGATGGATAAGTGTTGGTCCTGGTTTTGTTAAACTGGTCAAAGTGTTTTCTAAAAACAAACATTGAGTCATCGCAATATTCTATTTTAAAACCCATCACAACATTTAACATTGCATCGCAATATTAAATAATAAAGCCATCGCGTTCATTTCTGTTCCATCGGAATGTAGAAAAAAATCAGCAGCATGAACTCATATATGCCATTACGATAGGTCAAACCACCCATCGCAATGAGACCCATCTGAATGAGTCCCATCGTAATGGGTACGGTTGAACCCATCGGAATGTGTCAAAGAAACCCCATCGCAATCCATGCGATCTAAAGTGGCCATCGGAATGCATATATTTGAAAACATATCCATAGTACTTTTTTCTGTTTTTTCAGGGTCATGTTTTTCTGGGTTACAATATTCATCTTCAAGAAAATACAAGAAAAAGAACCAGTCAAACATGTATAAACCAGATCTTAAAAAATCAAGATCTAGTAAACGCAGACCTCGAAAACGTGGACACCATGGACTGATGACTTTTCAGGCTTGATTGACTTCTGACTAGAAAACATAGAAACCACATGTGAGACTACTGAAACCAAAATAGGAGACCAAAAACTAGACCAGATGTAACTATTTATTATAGACAAAGTAACATATCGTGACAAAAAAAATTATGAATATTGAAAAATAAACACAACCAGTGACAAAAATATGATATGTTTGGACAAAAAAAAATTTAGACCACCAAATCAAAAACAAAAACGCGATCCAAGGATTAAACCGAGGCTCTGATGCCAATTGAGGATTTGCTTTTTAGTAATCCGGTGGTCTTGGTGGGTGGTGGAAGATGTTGGCAGCCATTGATGAAGTTTAGAGAGAGAAGGTTGTGTGTGAAAGAAAAAAAAGTTTAATAAACTCAAAATGAAACACAAGCAACACCCCTCCTTGCAAGCCTTGGAGGGGTATATATAGTCACACATCGCACCTAAATTATACATTGTTTCCTAGTCTAGTCTAAGCGTGTGTGACTATGATAACTATAGGGAATTCTTAAATGTCGTCACATAAAGTGAATTTCCAACCAAATTATCTAATGAAATCTTGTGAAAAAAGCCTTCATCATTTTACGGAATAAAATACAACTCTACTCATTTTAAATTTTCCCCGTGTTTGTCTCGAGGTTAATTTCTTTTATCATTAGATAGCGGATTTCTTCTTTCATCTTCTCGAAAATATTTGAAGTTTAATCAAGAAATCTTATGTACTTCTTTTATCTCAGAGGGTTGAGCATAAATAATTTAACAAGATAACTGACGATGTGCTATATTCTCATAGCAAACTTCATTTTATAAATTCAAATACGATTGATATGATAGAAAACTGAATTGGCTTTTTCAATCCAATGGGTGATACTAATAGCATCTTTTCTTCCTTGGATATCAAAAACTAACTAAGCATCGAGTCTTCTTCCAGATAATACTTCTTCTTGACAATTTGTACTTGCAGGATTCCAGCCACATCCTTGTCACTTCTTCGTCAAATACTTTTAGGATTTAGAATGAATGGGAAAGAATAGAAATAATTCAGAATCATAGTTATACTTATATCAGAAAAACATTTGTCACATATGTATATGGATACATATAAATGCTTATCGAACACAAGGTATATCTTTTTGGAAACTTACTCTGTTGATTATCATTCATATCCGAGGATAATAAATCCAACTATGAAATAGGATTTCATAGTTTACCATGGATTTATAAAGATATGAGTCATACATAATCATAACATAATTTTTACATGATATGGAATGGAGGAATAGAGCGGAAAATGTAAAAACTCGTCTTATGGAACAGGCTTCTCTTTTACATATCACATATTCTATAGGACAATCTTTTTATATAGACAAGAGTCGAGAATAGAATATTTCAAGAAAACTGGGGAATTTTCCTTTCTTCAAACTTGCGGGTTATATTCAATTTGATAATTATCATTATCATAGAAGATAACAGAAATTCCAAGAATATATACTTTATAAAAGCATATGCCTTTCCCAAAATTAACGCAATTTCATTAATAATCTTTTTGAGAAATCTAAGAAATAGGGATTTTCTTACTTCTCAGAAATAAATATGAAATGACAAGATGAGAAAACACGAGTTTTATTTATTAACAACTTGTCTATTTAAACTCACAAGACAAGCTTCACTGTTAATATAAAAGTAAAGACATAAAGTTGAAAGTATGTTAAAACTTCTAGTAAAATGTCTTCATTTCTCTTTCTTAAGTTCATTTGATGGAATCAAAAAGACTTCGTAGGTTGGCTTGATGTCTAGTTTGAATGTTCTCAATGACTAATTCTAGAGTATAAATCTTTAGTCGATCTTGAACAATTTCTCCATCGTGTATCATCTATCTTCTCTGTGTTGATCCCAAACTTAGATCGATTAGCTTTGTGTTAAACGAGATTGAATCAAGATTAACACTTAAAAGAAACTTTGTTGTATTTAAGAATATAAGTGTTATGTGGAATTGACACTTAGAACAAAGAACAAACAAGTAATGTAAACCAAACTTTCACTCTTGATTGATAATGAAACTTGCGTACAATGAAAGTTGTAAAACTTGTGAAAACTATTTTATAACTAATATCTAACAATGAACCCTACGACCTCCTTTTATAACACAAGGATTCGTGTACAAAGGTCTACCTAACAACTATCCTAGGTAAAGATAATTATAGAAAATACAATATTGATCATATCTTTACTTCAAATATAAAACGTGTAGACTAAGTATTCCTATCAGTGGTTGAACATCTTCTTGTCAGCGCTTGAATATTTATTGTCAGTGCTCATCTGTCAGCGCCTCGTTTACTCTTGTCAGCGTCCAATTTACTCTTGTCTGCGTCTCAGTGACTTAGCTAAATTTATTCCCAACAATCATCTCCTAAACTTGATATCTACTCTAGTAATCAAGTTTCTAAATAAAAACTAAGTACAAGGAGCATTCTTACAAATACAAACTATCTTTTAATTAGTAAATGAACAAATCTAATTAAATCCTTGCTAACATCACTAGTATAATCAACTTCTAACTGTGTAGAGACCATCATCTTCAAAACATCCTTAGACATAGGATATTTAGCATCAACCAAGAGATATTCTGAAAACTGTGCTAAGATGGTAAACACCAGCAACTGAATGTAGACGCCACTTAAAACCACTACTACCATCCAAATCCAACCATATTGTATCAGCTTCATCTGGAGCAATCATTCTCTTGAATGTTGTCTAAATCTTTATTCCATTTGCTGAAGAAGGCTCTTTAGCTTCATACTTGGTCTTCATCAACTTCCACAAATCTACCAAGTCTTCTCTATCCATACTTGTAAACAATGAAATCAAGGAAGTAAAAGTATGTCCCTTATCACCATATCTGGTGATCATCCATAAACCACTTGCATCTTCTTCATACTTGATTATTGGGTTTCTACAATCCAAAGGTAATACTTCTGCAACATCTGAAGCCTCCAGAGGTGAAAGCTTTATACTCTTTCTTATCACAGCTTCACTTGGATTCAACCTATCAAGGAATGGAAACTCAATGGGAATTCCCTTCTTCACTGGACTTGGCATAATAGAAGCCCTCTTGATCTGCATATTTTCTTCAATTTCTTCTTTTCTTTCATCAAATTGAAGTCTGATAGTGTTTGCCTCACAAACACGTTCCCAAATTGGATATGCATGAAACTCCAACTCTTCAAAGGACAACCTCTTCAATCTCTCATAGGTCCATCCTCCTTGATGACACCTTAGAAGCATATAATAGAGCTCTTTTCTATCCCTTTTGAGCTCAGAAAGTACCTTGCTAGCCTTATGCTTCAAATCACCTTACAATCCTCTTAAACTCTCAACAGAATCTCCAAACCCTAAATTTTCCCAGTAAGAGACATGTATGGATTCTCTGCAACTGAAGATTCCCTTGCAAAATAAATATCCATAACTTCAGGCATATCAAAACCTACCTTCATCTTTAACTCTCTAAGCTTTTCCCTAGCTAACTCATCCTCCCCACACTCCAACCTTTCTGGTTCTTCAATTATCATTACACTTGAACCAGAACTCTCATCATCACTACCATCCTTAACCCTTTCAATAGTAGTTTCTAACCTATCATGTTCCTCAAGGTGTGTAGCCAAAACAGAATCAAAATGTACTTGAGCTGCATCCTTAGGTACTTGAACCTTTTCCATAATCCGTTTACCCTTATCCTTAGATTCAATAGTTGGTAAAGTGATTGATGGTACCTGTGTAGAAATATCTGTGATGATAACTTATGGTTGGGATACACCAGTCATACCTGTAAGTCTGTCAGCGTATGATTTGTTCTTGTCAGCGTTCAAATCCTGAATGTCAGCGGCTGACTCTGTGACTCTCTTCATCATCTCTACAAATGAAACCTTATTGGGAGCAACCAAAGAAACATCAATAGCTGGCTTCGCTTTCAAACTTGTCAATACCTCAGCTATCTCCACACTCCCATAAGAACCACCTTCTTGTGAGCCCTTTTCACTCATATGTTCTTGTTCATCCTTCCCTTTGGAAGAATCCTCCTGCCTTCTTTTAGTATTGGCAGCTTCCAAAATAACTATCCTCTCCCTCAATTACTTGATTTCAAGGCCTTGACCAGTGACAACTTGTACAAGGTCTGGATTTTGCTTTTGCAAGCGCATGCAAACCGCTGTCAATTCCATTGCTGATAAAGGTTCTAGTCTGCCCTCCTCTATCATGGGGATTTGACCCCCCCCAAAAGAGATTCATTGGGCATGGATGTGGTCTTAATGATGTTGGGACTGTCTTGACCTACTTCTAAGCCAGTGTCAATAGTCCCAGCCCCACCCATGTCACCAACCACACTTGTGGTGGTGGTTCTCTCTGCTACATGGCTAGGACCACTAGAGGAGAACACTCCAGTAGTCCTTTGGCGTTTCTCAAACCTATAGTCATGAGGTTCTGAGATGAAGTGGAATTGGGGTCTGTTTGGGTGTGAGGGTCTGTTTGGGTTTGGGGAATAATGGTGTCATCGTTTGGGTTAGCTGTGTCAGCGCCCTCATTGTGAGTGTCAGCGGTGAGGGTCGAGGGTCAAGGTCCCTGTGTTAGGGTGATGGAGGTTATTCTTGTTGTGGTTGAGGTTGTGCAGCTGCCTTAATGACAGCTAGCATGGCTGGGGTGAGGGGTAGGTCTCTGAATGGTGGGGTATTCATGTTGCCAAACACAGTTTTCTTTTGTTTTGGGACCTCATAAAAATTTTCATGGTCCCTACTACAATATATTTGTTCATCAAAAACCATTTGTAAAAACCTTGGGTAAGCAAGAGTCATCTTGTTACCCTTGTTGTGACACATGCCATCAAAAATCATTTTAGAAAAATTAAACTTTTTCCCATTTGCAGTACAAACAAGAGCACAACCGAGGGTTCGATTGATTTCATTGAAAGAAGAGAATTTGGGACTCAAACATTGAAGGATAACATGTATCAGGTACTTCCAAGCTGGGGGAAATTGTTGTGTAGTATATTTGTTTATATCCCCAACTAGGGGAAAAGAATAACCCAAGCCTCGAAGCCCTTGCTCTAGCTCTGCTAGGGGAAGGGATGTTATACCATCAGCATCATCAAGGTGTAATGCTTGATGAATTAGAGCTTCAGTAGCAACCCATTGAACCCCAAGAACAGTACCAACCAATGTAATCACTCTATCAATTGTTTTGGAACTAACAGTATTCCAAAACTGCTTGATGTGTGTGATAGGGACAAGTGGATTATGAAAAAGCGCATACCTTAGAGGAGAAGCCTTCAAATACCCAATCATCTGAGTGTATTGGGGGTGCAAAGTATTATCTTCTTCCAAATAAGCCACCAGGTTGTGTTGGCTTCTGAACCGCAATTCCACATTAGCGGGTTTAAACTTTGGTGCCATTAAGAATGATTTAAGAAAACTGTGATATGTTAACAATGGAGATATGAAGATTTTAGAATTTTAGCAGACAAGAAATAATAGTTACCCTGTTTGAAAGAAAGAGTCAAATTTATAGGACAGGTATAAACACACGATTGGTTGAAATATGAGGTAGTTATATTCAAAAAGTAATCATCACAATCTTGAAAAATATATAACTTATCTCATTCATTTATTAAAAGTTACCAACTCGCTTAAATTACGACCCATATTTTCGTCAAAAATAACACCTGGGTGTGTGACAATCCGTCAATTTATGGTTGATATTTTATTCTCAACATTTATTTGAAATTATTATTTTAGCATCGACTGCGTCTAAACCGGAGGATTCAACGTTACGTGCTTACGTTTACATACACCGTTTTGGTGACAGTCCGACATTTCAGAAAAATAAATTTATCCGTGAATATTATTTTGGAGTTTTATGTAACACTCTCATTTTTCGTATCGGTACAGCGGAAGGGTCTTTCAGAGTGTTATGGGATAGCACAATAACTCCAATCATAGACAACACAATAAAAATTGTTGTACAAGGTTTAACAAACATTCATTCGATAAAAAGTTTAAAAGCGTACAACAGGTCCCAAATTATACAGGTCATTAAGTTTACAAAACATAGATCAAATGAACATTTTTAATAATATGTGAGCCATCAGAGTCGATCTCCATCCGGATTACCTTCAAGCACCTGAGATAAAAACATGCAAAAATCATATCAGCGAATGCCGAGTGAATTCATAGAGTTTAATGAAAACCGTCATATAAAACAATCATTTAAAATCAGAACACAAGCATAATATCGGAAGTAAGTCCTCATATTGCTAGCCAGGCAATATATATCAAGCATACATCTTAAACCGTCCATGAGACCGTAGTCTCTATATTACCATGATAGGTAATATATTCATCGTTAATAGCGTCGTATCATATCGGATATTTAGATTATATAGATTGAATAGGATTATTATTAGCCGCATGACATTGTTACCTTACTATGAAAACAGCGGGCCGCGAACCCGACAAACAATTTGCCCATCTAAGTTAGCGTGTCGTCACAAAAATCACGCTATGAAATCTTCTCATACATAAATTCGCTTACCAATCAATGTGGTACGACGGGGATCAACCGTCAAGGCGCGAACTGGGGTGATCGTCCTCTAATAGTACTATCAAATGCATAAGCGTCTACCAAATCCTGGTAGTTCACAATTCATGCTAATGGGACTTTAAGTGTCATAACCTAACTACTAATAATCCTTTTTGTCTCGAATATAGGGTCATAGCATCATTCGGGTCCATATCATTAAGCATACAATCGGGACTACTTGTGTTCTATTTTTATAAAATCTAGCATGTTATCTCCCTCGCGGGTTTACAAATCATTTTATAAAACATTTAAAAGAGTGCGAGGCTATGAACTCACGTTGTTAATGAAAGGCGGATTATCGGCTACGGGCGTGCTTCGGTCACGGAAACCTATATAAATAATAATCGGTCTTAGACTCGGTCCAATGACTTTTATCAAAATAACAATATACATATGATGATTTTGTACATATGATGATGATCAAGTGGGTTTATACATCCTTGTTTACTCATTTTAGCGTTTACGTTTTGGTAACGTTTTACTAGTTCACTAGTTTTACCTATTTACCTATTTTAAGTCCATTAAGCCTAGTATAAGTTCTTTAACTTGTTTTTATCCCTTTTATACCTATATTATCATTATATATACTTTTCATGTTGGGCCCAAATGGGTTAAGCCCAATAAGCTCTTTTTACAAGTTTTTATCTTATTAAGTCCAATTATTAGTCCAATATGTTTATTTAGCTCGTAAATGTCCGTATTTCTTATAGTTCGGGTTTTATCGGTTTTTACTTGTATTAGTTACCTATACATCAGTATATTACTTTTATAAACTTTACATTAGACGGGTTTGGTCGTCTAAGTTTTATTTGGCGAAAAACGTTAATTTTACGGCGATAGCCGAAAAAGTCGTAAAAATCAAGTTTATAGTTTTTATTACTTATAAATATTATTTTACCACCATTTATATAATTTACCCATTTAATTAACCTTTTATACATTTATATAAATAAGTTTTATAAGTTAGTGGGTTTATATTTTTACATTTTATACATTATAATGTGAGTGCTTATATAATAATAATAAACATTATTTCCAAATATCTGATTTTTAACTTCATGTTCACCATTTTTAACATATCTAGAGTTCTATAATGAATTAGAAGCTCATTTTTGGATGGCATGATCTTCATAATATGTGCTACATTTAACTTAGCTATAGCTACTGCCCGTTTTGAGTTTAACTTGCCTTAACAGTCCCTACAAAACTGCTTATTCAGATTAGACCACCTAACTTGTTTTGATCATATCTCACTCATTATTTTGATTCCATTGCATGGCCAACTCTCACATGTGTATAACATCTTCTACTTAATGTAAATGGATCAAACCATGCAATTTTATCAGTTCATCTTTTAGTTATCTACTGTTTTTATATAGCCAACTAAATAATCAAGATTTTAGCTTCATTTCTTATAGTTATCAACCTTTTTAAGCATATTTATCAACACTTGATCCCCACACAACATTTTTATCATCATATATACATCATATACATATACAAAATGAAAGAAAATACATTCGTTCTTTACCAAATAACAAGAGAAAAATGGAGAGGATGATCTTCTTTACCAACCAAGTGGATTTCTTATTTTAGGAAGACAAGAACTTGATGAACACAACAAGTATCTCCAAGACCATCAAATCAAGAACATAGGTTGGAAAATAAGCCCTAGGACACAAGCAAATCACCTCCAAAGATGTTAATATGGCCACCAAATGAGCAAGGCTTCAAGAATACTCCTTAATAGAGCTAGTAAACATGTGGTTCATGGCTAGAAGAGATCAAATGGGGTGTTTGTTGGTTTATTTTGGACGGAAAAGAGATGGAGTTTGAGAGAGTTTGAGAGGATTTTGCATGTGAGAAATGATGGAAGTGAAAAACAAGTTGCTAGTTTGGTGTGTTAGTGGGAAAAGTTAGCTTAGTATGTAAGCATGGCTTACACATGGTATGTGTTAGCTAACTTGATGCCACCTTAGTGTTTTGGTGTCAAGTTGGCCGTCCAAACCATGCTAGTGGGGTGGGACAATGTGTTTTGTCCCATCTCACTAGTTTACGGGTATTTCTCGATTCTAGTTTTCTCGATTTGCGTGCCCTCGTGTCGTTTTACGAAAAACGTTTTTATAAATTATGAATCAACGTCACAAAACGAATCAAATAAAAATTGTTTCATCAAAAACGGAGTTCAAAAACGTAAATACGTAATCCTAAGGTTTCCGGTTTAGTCGTAAAAGACGCCAAATTATGCACGTAAGCCCAAATTTAAATCCGTAAATTGTGAGTTCGTCAACCAACACAAAAATAAGTTTCAAAATATTATACGAGAAAATATTTCACTACCTGAAAATGTTAGATTGTCACAGCTTTTCCTCCTAAAAGGGATCAACGTCCTCGTGATCCATTTCATTTGGATGTCCGTTTCTTATTGAAATCGAAGAGGTGCGGATATTTCTTCCACATTTCATCCTCTCGTTCCCAAGTATACTCCGGTCCATGCTTTGAATTCCATCGGATCTTGACAATAGGTATCCGACTTTGTTTCAGTTGCTTTACCTCACGGTCCATAACTTCTACGGGCTCTTCGATAAAATGCAACTTCCCATCTATTCGAACCTTACCTAACGGAATTTTCTCATCACTCACTGCTAGACATTTCTTCAGATTAGATACATGGAATGTGTTGTGAACACCATGAAGTTCTGGGGGTAACTCTAGTTTGTAAGCCACCGGACCTACTCTAGATAAAATCTTAAAGGGTCCAATATAACGGGGATTCAATTTCCCTCGTTTTCCAAATCTTATAACACCTTTCCATGGCGATACTTTCAACATTACTCGGTCACCCACTTCAAACTCCATTGGCTTCCGCCGCACATCCGCGTAACTTTTCTGTCTACTACGGGCAGTCAACAACCTCTTCTTAATCTGAACTATCATCTCCGTAGTCTCCCGGATCAATTCCGGTCTCGTGAGCTGGGTATCCCCAACTTCACTCCAACATACAGGAGATCTACACTTCCTACCATACAAAGCTTCAAACGGTGCAACCTTAATACTAGAATGGTAACTATTGTTATACGAAAACTCTGCTAACGACAAATGTTTATCCCAATTCTTACCAAAGTCTAACACACAAGCTCTCAACATATCTTCCAGTGTTTGTATCGTCCTTTCACTCTGCCCATCAGTCTGGGGGTGATAAGCAGTGCTCATATCGAGATTCGTTCCCAAAGATCTTTGGAGAGATTTCCAAAAATTCGATACGAATCTAGGATCTCGATCTGAAATGATCGATACAGGCACCCCATGCTTGCATACAACATTATCAAGGTATATTCGAGTCAGCTTCTCCAGTGAGAACTGCTCCTTAACCGGAATGAAGTGTGCTGATTTGGTCAGTCTATCGACAATAACCCAAATCGAGTTGTTTCCAGATGATGTTCTAGGAAGCTTGGTGATAAAGTCCATTGTAATTCGCTCCCACTTCCATTAAGGAATCTTTGGTTGTTGAAGTAGTCCTGATGGCTTTTGATGTTCGGCTTTAAATCTAGCACAAGTCAAGCATTGAAGAACATACATAGCTATGTCAGCTTTCATATTCGGCGACCAGTACAACTTCTTCAAATCATGGTACATCTTATCAGATCCCGGATGAATGGAATACTTAGATTTATGGGATTCTAACATAATCAAATCTCTTAAGCCTCCAAACTTAGGTATCCACATACGACCTCTTAAGCATTTCACTCCATCAGCTCTAACCTCTAAAGGATCTCCTTCTTCTCGGAACCCTTCATTAACAAAATTCTCCTTCTTACAAGCTTCTATTTGCGCATTTCTAATTTGCTCTGGAAAATTATTGTGCATGGTCAAGACTAGAGAACGCACCCTGATAGGCTCTCTATCTTTCCTACTTAACGCATCGGCAACAACACTGGCTTTTCCTGGGTGATATTTTATATCACAATCATAGTAACTTAACAACTCTATCCATCTTCGTTGCCTCATGTTCAATTCCTTCTGGTCGAGAATATACTGTAGGCTTTTGTGATCGGTGAATACCGTACACTTGGTGCCATACAGATAATGTCTCCACAACCTAAGAGCAAAGACTACAGCTCCTAACTCAAGATCATGAGTAGTATAATTCTCCTCTTTCTTCCTTAATTGCCTAGAAGCATAAGCTATCACTTTCTCCCTCTGCATCAAAACAGCTCCATAACCTCTAAGAGATGCATCACAATACACTACAAAATCTTCACTCCCGTCGGGTAATGATAAGATTGGCGCACTACATAATTTTTGCTTCAATGTCTGAAATGCTCCATCTTCATCACTTCCCCAAACGAAAGGTTTATTCTTCTGAGTAAGCTTAGTCAAGGGTTTAGCTATCAAAGAAAATTCTTTAATGAATCGCCTATAATAGCCAGCCAATCCCAAGAACTGTCGCACTACCGTTGGCGTTGTCGGTGCAGACCAATTCTTAATAGCTTCAACCTTTTCAGGATCAACATGAATTCCATCTCTGTTAATCATATGATCAAGAAATTGCACAGAATCTAACCAGAAATCACACTTTGAAAACTTAGCATACAACCTTTCATCCTTCAACAAATTCAAAACAATCCTGAAATGTTCTCTATGCTCATCTTCATTCTTAGAATAGATTAGAATATCGTCAATAAACACAATCACAAATTTATCCAAGTAGGACTTGCACACTCGATTCATTAAATCCATGAAAACGCAGGTGCGTTAGTTAACCCAAATGGCATTACTTGAAATTCATAGTGTCCATAACGAGTTCTAAATGCAGTTATAGGAATATCTTCTTCATGGACGCGAAGTTGGTGATATCCTGACCGCAAATCTATCTTAGAATACACACTAGATCCTTGCAGTTGATCAAACAAATCATCAATCCTAGGTAAAGGATATCGATTTTTAATTGTCAACTTATTCAGTTCCCTATAATCAATGCACATACGAAAAGATCCATCCTTCTTCTTAACGAACAAGACTGGAGCTCCCCAAGGCGACGAGCTCGGTCGAATAAAACCTTTATCAGACAACTCTTTAAGTTGCTCAGATAACTCCTTTAATTCAGAAGGGGCTAATCGGTAAGACGCACGTGCCACCGGTGCAGCACCAGGAATTAAATCGATTCGAAACTCTACTTGCCTTGTCGGTGGAAGTCCGGGTAAATCTTTAGGAAATACCTCAGGAAATTCACAAATAATAGGTACATCTTCCAATCGTTTCTCCCTAGACTCATTCCCGGTCACTTGAGCTAAGAATAACTCACAACCGTTCCTGATGTACTTTTGGACTTTAATACATGAAACGATTTTCAAACGGGATTCACCTCGACTACCATCAATTACTAACGTCCTATTCCTAAGAGGAATCTTAACCTTCTTCTCTCCACATAAAATAGTAGCATTATTCAACGACAACCAATCCATACCAATAATAATATCAAAACCTACCTAATTCTATCAACATCAAATCAATCGGAAAGGAATGGTTTAAGAGATTTAGAGAGCATCCTTCTAATAGCTTATTAGTTTTCACTAATTTACCATCAGCCAATTCCACCTAGTAACTGGTACTTATCTCAACAGGTTCAATATCAATAAGGGCACTAAATTTAGTGGATACAAAGCTCCTATCAGCACCGGAATCGAATAAAGCAGCAACATAATGATTGTTGAGTAAAAACGTACCGGTAACGACATTCGGATCCTCTTTCTTCACCTCAATTGTTCCAAGTTGGTAGATACCACCCTGGGGGTTTCTTCCAGGTACAATCGCTTTCAACTTGGGACATTCCGATTTCCTATGACCTTCTTCATTACAGTGGAAGCAAATGGTTCCCTTCTTACACCTTTCAACCTTGTGTCCAAGCTTTCCGCAATTTCGGCACTTCCAGCAGTCGCCAGCATGCCTCTTGTTGCCACACTTAGGACATCTATCATCATTGCGCGGTGTGTTGTTGGTAAGAGCATTTGCATTCCCCTTTCTCTTGTTCTGACGGCGATTGAAATTCTTCCTATTATCACCTCTATCTACACGATCACCGTCTCCCTTCCTTTTCTCACCTACACGGGCTTCATCTTCCTTATCCTGAATTATATGTCCAATGAGTTGGTAAGCCATTCGAACAACATCATCAATGGTCAGTGGTTTCGATGATGTTACGTCCCCCCGGATATTCCTGGTTAACCCTTTCACATATTGCTCAATTTGGATCTCTTCGGGTTCAACCAATCGAGGACATAGCAAGGCCAACTCATGGAATCGATTCGTGTAACTATCATTGTCCACACCTTTCATTCTCAGATGAATGAATTCTTATTCTAACCTAATAATCACACTACGAGGACAAAACTCCAAAGTCATCCACTTCTTAATTTCAGCCCAAGGAGTAGCATTAGCAGCATCAAGACCTATGAAAGCAATTCTCCCGTTCCACCAAGTCAACGCACGACCTTTAAGAGTAGCCATAGCAAAAGTCACCTTATCTTCCTCTTACTAATCCGAAACACCGACTCAATCTTCTCGATCCACTGGCTTAGTCCTACGACACCTTCAGTTCCATTAAAAGGTAGAGGTTCACACTTCATGAACGTCATATAAGTACAGCCACCAACTTCAGGTGCATTAGCTCCAAGTCCTCCTACATTTCCTCCAGCATTAGCATTCACATTATTAGCATTCACATTCACATTAGTACCGCCAATTCCACTACCGCCAGCTCCACTACCGCCAGCTCCACTACCGCCAGCTCCACTACCGCCAGCTCCACTACCGCCAGCTCCACTACCGCCAGCTCCACTACCGCCAGCTTCATTTCTAGCATTTGCCATAAATTCAGTCATAGATGCAGTAACTTGCTCCGTAATAATCCTACGTACATCATCCTCAGTCACAGCCTTCTTGGGCGGCATAGTTCTATAATTTCACAATTTCAAAATATTAAGCATTCATCCAACAAAGGATTCATATAATATGGATTGAATTCATAATCAAGATACAAATAAGGCATAATATGGAATTCAAGACAAGATACATATTTCATTCGATTTGAAACAAAAGTATTGTCTTAGGACATCCCATATCAAAGTTCTAGCACTATATACACTCAAAATTCGTGCCAAGTCTATTACTAACAAGTCGGTTCAGTCAAAGCTACAAACACAAAAGATATAAAGGTCACTACTAAACACAGACTGGTCTACTGAGAACCGCCAGATGGTCCATCATCCATCGTCTTCTGAATCTTCGTCGGACGATCACTAGACACATCTTCAGCTGGGCGCTTACGGATTACTCCTCTTTCAACCATATCAGCATAAAATCTACTGTTCCATCCCACAGATATATATTCAACTCCTTTTCGGCTTTCTCACGCATCGCACGAGCCACACTCAACTGAATCTCCATAGTATTCACCTTTTTCTTCATAGCAGCATACTCACCACTTTCCAACACCGATAACCTCCTAAAAGCCTCATTCAAACCACGTTCTACATCACTCAAATCCAAACTAAGCAATTCTTGCTCTTTCTCGCCAACCTTAGTCTTCGACTCCAAATAAGCAACCGGAGTCTGAACAACACCTAATCCAACCTCTGTCACACAACTCTTAACACGGGAAGCATCTAGATCACGTCTCAAGGCCCATGGTGCAAGACCATCAATATGAGTAGCCTCTCGAGTACTAGACGACTCTCCTATCTCACGTCTACGAGTAGCAATACCATCAGTACCGTCAGGTGCATCGTCATCCTCATCCTCCTCTGATTAAGAATCAGATTCAGATGATTCAGACATTTCATCCCTAGGTAACTCATCCTCAGAATCAGACAAACAAACTGGTGGGGGCAAAGGCTCGCCTTCTGGAACATCATACGGATAAATAAGCTCAGCTTCCTCATCGTCATCAACCTCAACATCTATTCCTACATCCTCCTCGACATCCTCGTCGTCAATCTCGTCATCTAAATTATCTAATCCAATCTCATCATCATTCTGAATATCCACATTCTCAATATCCACATTCTCAATATCCACATTCTCAATATCCACATTCTCAATCTCATTCTCTACTAAGTCAACCTGAGGGGCAATCTGATCTCCTAGTCCTAACTCGGGCTCGGGATCCTCAAATGGTTCCTCCTCATCATCAATATCATAATCTACTAAGTCTAAATAAGGATCATCTTCTATATTAGGTTCGGGAATAGCATGGTTTTCTACAGGAATGACAGTCTGCATTTACATATATATATATATATATCTCGTATTAGGATAACATACTAGTTAAACAATTACATAATGAAATCACGATATATACATATATATAAATTAGATTATATATATCAAAATATATATCTTCTCAATAGGACTTGTTGGTAACGTCGGAGATCTCTGGCACCGTTATAGTCAAAAGATTTTTCAAATATTTTCTCAAATGTTCATTGTCAAAAGATTTTGAAAAGTTTTGTTCAAAACCTTGGTTTTTAAAATCTTTTGTTCTCTATAACAAGAGCTCTGGTACCAAACTGTAACACTCTCATTTTTCGTATCGGTACAGCGGAAGGGTCTTTGAGAGTGTTACGAGATAGCACAATAACTCCAATCATAGACAACACAATAAAAATGGTTGTACAAGGTTTAACAAACATTCATTCGATAAAAAGTTTAAAAGCGTACAATAGGTCCCAAATTATACAGGTCATTAAGTTTACAAAACATAGATCGAATGAACATTTTTAATAATATGTGGGCCATCAGAGTCGATCTCCATCCGGATTACCTTCAAGCACCTGAGATAAAAACATGCAAAAATCATATCAGCGAATGCCGAGTGAATTCATAGAGTTAAACAATCATATAAAATCAGAACACAAGCATAATATCGGAAGTAAGTCCTCATATTGCTAGTCAGGCAATATATATCAAGCATACATCTTAAACCGTCCATCAGACCGTAGTCTCTGTATTATCATGATAGGTAATATATTCATCGTTAATAGCGTCGTATCATATCGGATATTTAGATTATATAGATTGAATAGGATTATTATTAGCCGCATGACATTGTTACCTTACTATGAAAACAGCGGGCCGCGAACCCGACAAACAATTTGCCCATCTAAGTTAGCGTGTCGTCACAAAAATCACGCTATGAAATCTTCTCATACATAAATTCGCTTACCAATCAATGTGGTACGACGGGGATCAACCGTCAAGGCGCGAACTGGGGTGATCGTCCCCAAATAGTACTATCAAATGCATAAGCGTCTACCAAATCCCGGTAGTTCACAATTCATGCTAATGGGACTTTAAGTGACATAACCTAACTACTAATAATCCTTTTAGTCTCGAATATAGGGTCATAGCATCATTCGGGTCCATATCATTAAGCATACAATCGGGAATACTTGTGTTCTATTTTTATAAAATCTAGCATGTTATCTCCCTCGCGGGTTTACAAATCATTTTATAAAACATTTAAAAGAGTGCGAGGCTATGAACTCACGTTGTTAATGAAAGGCGGATTATAGGCTACGGGCGTGCTTCGGTCACGGAAACCTATATAAATTATAATCGGTCTTAGACTCCGTCCAATGACTTTTATCAAAATAACAATATACATATGATGATTTTGTACATATGATGATGATCAAGTGGGTTTATACATCCTTGTTTACTCATTTTAGCATTTACGTTTTGGTAACGTTTTACTAGTTCACTAGTTTTACCTATTTACCTATTTTAAGTCCATTAAGCCTAGTATAAGTTCTTTAACTTGTTTTTATCCCTTTTATACCTATATTATCAGTATATATACTTTTCATGTTGGGCCCAAATGGGTTAATACCAATAAGCTCTTTTTACATGTTTTTATCTTATTAAGTCCAATTATTAGTCCAATATGTTTATTTAGCTCGTAAATGTCCGTATTTCTTATAGTTCGGGTTTTATCGGTTTTTACTTGTATTTGTTACCTATACATCAGTATATGACTTTTATAAACTTTACATTAGACGGGTTTGGTCGTCTAAGTTTTATTTGGCGAAAAACGTTAATTTTACGGCGATAGCCGAAAAAGTCGTAAAAATCAAGTTTATAGTTTTTATTACTTATAAATATTATTTTACCACCATTTATATAATTTACCCATTTAATTAAACTTTTATAAATTTATATAAATAAGTTTTATAAGTTAGTGGGTTTATATTTTTACATTTTATACATTATAATGTGAGTGCTTATATAATAATAATAAACATTATTTCCAAAAATCTGATTTTTAACTTCATGTTCACCATTTTTAAAATATCTAGAGTTCTATAATGAATTAGAAGCTCATTTTTGGATGGCATGATCTTCATAATATGTGCTACATTTAACTTAGTTATAGATACTGCCCATTTTGTGTTTAACTTGCCTTAACAGTCGCTACAAAACTCCTTATTCAGATTAGACCACCTAACTTGTTTTGATCATATCTCACTCATTATTTTGATTCCATTGCATGGCCAACTCTCACATGTTTATAACATCTTCTACTTACTGTAAATGGATCAAACCATGCAATTTTATTAGTTCATCTTTTAGTTATCTACTGTTTTTATACAGCCAACTAAATAATCAAAATTTTAGCTTCATTTCTTATAGTTATCAACCTTTTTAAGCATATTTATCAATACTTGATCCCCACACAACATTTTTATCATCATATATACATCATATACATATACAAAATGAAAGAAAACACATTTGGTCTTTACAAAATGACAAGAGAAAAATGGAGAGGGTGATCTTCTTTACCAACCAAGTGGATTTCTTGTTTTAGGAAGACAAGAACTTGATGAACACAACAAGTATCTCCAAGACCATCAAATATCAAGAACATAGGTTGGAAAATCAGCCCTAGGAAACAAGCAAATCACCTCCAAAGATGTTAATATGGCCACCAAATGAGCAAGGCTTCAAGAATACTCCTTAATAGAGCTAGTAAACATGTGGTTCATGGCTAGAAGAGATCAAATGGGGTGTTTGTTGGTTTATATTGGACGGCAAAGAGATGGAGTTTGAGAGACTTTGAGAGGATTTTGCATGTGACAAATGATGGAAGTGAAAAACAAGTTGCTAGTTTGGTGTGTTACTGGGAAAAGTTAGCTTAGTATGTAAGCATGGCTTACACATGGTATGTGTTAGCTAACTTGATGCCACCTTAGTGTTGTGGTGTCAAGTTGGCCGTCCAAACCATGCTAGTGGGGTGGGACAATGTGTTTTGTCCCATCTCACTAGTTTACGGGTATTTCTCGATTCTAGTTTTCTCGATTTGCGTGCCCTCGGGTCGTTTTACGAAAAACGTTTTTATAAATTATGAATCAACGTCACAAAACGAATCCAATAAAAATTGTCTCATCAAAAACGGAGTTCAAAAACGTAAATACGTAATCCTAAGGTTTCCGGTTTAGTTGTAAAAGACGCCAAATTATGCACGTAAGCCCAAATTTAAATCCGTAAATTGTGAGTTTGTCAACCAACACAAAAATAAGTTTCAAAATATTATACGAGAAAATATTTCACTACCTGAAAATGTTAGATTGTCACATTTTAAATTTGTGTTGGTTTATAAACTCACAAATTTACGAGAATAGATTAGGACTTACGATTTTAATTTAACGTCCTTTACGACTAACCGGAAACCTTACGATTACGTATTTACGTTTTCGAACTCCGTTTTTGATGAGACAATTTTTATTAGATTCGTTTTGTGCCGTTGATTCATAATTTATAAAAACGTTTCTCGTAAAACGACCCGAGGGCACGCAAATCAAGGAAACTATAATAGAGGAGTACCCGTAAATATATGGGGATGAGACAAAATGACTTTTGCCCCACCCCCACACAAACCTACGGCTAAAACTAGACACAACTCCATGATGTGTCAAGTTGTAAACTAAAAACTTACACGTGTAAGTATAAGCTTACAAGTTAAGCTACCTTACCAACAAAACCACTAAACTAAAACCATTAGTTCCATTTCTAACATGCAAACAACTTCATCTCCTCCCTTTCTCTCTCAAATGTGCCATCCACTTCCATACCAAAACACCCATTTTGATCAATTTTCAACCATGAAATCATGTGTTATTTACACACATGATGAAGCCCTTTTGAAACCCTATTGATTGGTGGTTGATAGTTGTAAGATTACACTTGTTTAGGAAAACAAGGTAAAAGCGGTAAGTATTAAGTGTCGGTTTAGGAAAACCAAGCACTTTTGACCCAATGAGTGGGGATCGTTCTCAAGGAGGCACGTGCGTTGTGTAATGAATGATTGATTAATGTTTTTGATTATTAATAAGAAGAAAAGATAAGAGAAAATGACGAAGACGAAAAAAAATAAAAATTAACAAAAACACTACTAGAAAGTTAAGACGTAGAAACGTAAAAGAACACAAAAATTAAAATTTTAACCTAAAAATTCCTAAAAATCCACAATAAAATTCTAAGAGTTTACAAAAAATCCAAACTTGCTAAAACCTTTTAATTAATTTAATAATGACTTTTTAATGCTAATTAAAGCCCTAAAAATCACTTTTAAATATTAAAAAGCCCTAAACAAGATTTAATAGTTTGTAAACCTCAAAAATGACCTAATTAAGCTAAAAACTATTTTTAAAAATTTTAAAACCAAATTAAACTATTTTTAAACTCCTAAAAACTATTAAAATCTATTAAATCTTAAATTAAATCTAGAAAATAAATGAAAAGCCTAAAAATTAATTGGAAAGTGACAAAGTTCCTATTTTAATGTCTATAACCTAGGAAAAATGAAAAAAAAGTTAAAAGTAAAAATTTCTATTTTTTCTAATAAAATAATATTAAAATATTCCAAAAAATAAAAAGTTCTTAAATAAATTCTAAAAAATTGTCAAAAATCCTAAATATTCTAACTAAGATAAAAATGCAAGTTAAAGTTTCTAAAACCTTTTAATTAATTTATCTTAATTTTTAAAGTTGTCTAAAAACCCTAAAATTAAATAAAATAAAAAATAAGAATTTTTTAAAACTTTTTGATATGTAAACCTCAATTAACTTAATTAAAACCTAAAAACTATTTTTCTGGATTTTTAAAATACTTTTTGCTATTTTACTAATAAATAATTAAATAAAGAGAAAAATAATATTTTTATACAGAAAAGTCTGAAAACTAAATAAGATCCTAGGAAAAATAAGCCTGGCCAAATAAGCTACTTAAATAAGCTAAAAAGAACCAAATAAGCTACGGCTTATTTAAGATAACCCAAAACAAAACCTGCTTAAGTATCTATTGAAATGAAGTGTAAACATAAAAAGCTATCTAGATCACTGGTAAACACGCACACTCCCCCAACGAGGGGTCCCGTGTTCGAGTCCAGGCGGGGTATGCTTTTTACAAAATTTTTCTTTTTTTTTCTTTTTAAAACACAAACAGTAACCTTTGTTAAGCACAAAGACACAAACACAGATCGAATTCAAACAAGATTAAGCTATTTTGAAACCAAAAACGTGCCCAGTTGGGCTTTGTTTCTGATGAACAAGTGACTGTGTTCACTTGTAAAGTAGACCAAGAGGGCTTGGTTTGTGACGATTTTGGTGGTGTTTCTTGGACAAGCAGGGCACCCTTGTACTCTTTGGAGTACAAGGAGTCAAGATCAAGCAGAAACAAGCAAATCACTTAGCCAAATTTCACAAAAATTGCACACCAAAGCAAATCAATGTTGTTGATACAAATTTTAAGGTCTGGTGGGATTTAGCTGATGCAATTGACACTCAAGTGGCTTTCAAAGCCCACAAACTTGCACACAATAACCTCAAACAGCATACATTCAAACTACAATCCTACTTATCCCTCTTGTTTAACAAATTTCCAAGATCCAAGCACAAAATCAACAAAAACAATCACACATGGCAGTTTCTGATTTTTTTCTTACTTAAACCAATTTGTAAGCATGCATATTTGTTTAAATCCAAACCAAACTGAAACCAGAGCTCACAAATAACCTAACAATACCCTATGGATTCCTTCTAACAGGTTTTAAGCCCTAAAATCCTTCAAGAACCCTTACTAACATGCATACCCAAACACTCCCTTAAAAACTTGAAATACAATTTAACAAAGTAAATCCATACAATAATCAAGCACACTGATTTCTAACTTACTTATCATGCATAACATACCACATGAAGCAACATTAAACACTTTAAACAAACAAAGAGCACTTTTCAAGAAAAATCACATAAATTCTCAAAAATGGAAAAATGAAAAAGGAAAAGGAATTTTTACCAAAAGGGACCTACATCCAGGTCCCTTTGTGACAGCTTTGTCACCTCCAATAGGCCCGGGCCTATGCAGAACCTTGAACACACAAGATCCAACAATCTGCTAAGAAAGAAAGGAAAAACAAGCACAATAATATTCCAACTGTTTTACTCAAAACCTTTTAAACTCTTTCCACAAACCTTTAACACGTTTTAAACTCAACCTTTACACTCAGAAACTTCAAAAAATCTTGGTCCACTTTCACTTTCCAAAACTCATAAATTTTCTGAAATAAAAATCTTTTTAAAACCTTTTTGAAAACTGAATATATCAAACACACAAATGTGTTACACAATTAGATGGAACTCAGCCTTAGCATTTTCACCACACACAAACTTTTTAAATCTAATAAAAGGAATTACACTTGCTTATTTTAACAAACACCAACTTCATTAATTTAAAAAAAAGGAATTACAAGATGCAAAATGATAAAACTAGAACAAGTGAAAATAGGACACACACGTCCTATTTATACAAAATGAAAGAACTATCTAGAATCTCAAATAAAATATTACAGGGAAATTGCAACCTAAAACCCTAATTGAGGAAAATGTCAATAAAGCCCTTGAGTCTTCTTTGGAATCTTGGTCAAAAATGGATTCATGTGATATGTCAGCTTTCAAACTTGATCTTGGGCGTTGAATTAAGCTTGGGGACCAAGGAGAAGGATCCTACACGTTCACTTGGTCGGGTTCTTGGGTTTAGGGTGAAAACGATGGGCAGGGGAGGTACGGGGTGGGTCCCAGAGGGCATGTGAGTATGTTTTGTGAGGTGGGAAAAGGTGAGGTGAGTGTTAATCAACAATCTGCACAAGATTAGCCAAAAACCCTTTGTTATTCTCTTGATTGTGACTGGGGGGATTAGGGTTTATGTAGGATTAGGGGGTCGTTTAATCTGAAAAGGGGGATTAACTTTTTAAATTTGTGTTTTAGTGGGAAAAATGGTTTGACTGGGGGATTGACTGGATTTAATAAATTAATCCGGGTTGGGTTTGGGTATTGGACTGGGTATGGTCGGGTGGATGGGTTATTGGGTGGGTTGTGATGAGGTGGCAGGAGCTGGTTGGGTGGGAGAGTTTGGTGGTTTGGCAGAAACAGTCCCCAAGCTATTCACTTGTCTTCACTTTGTAATAAAAGGCTATCAGCGCCTATATTACACTAGACAACTTTTGGAAAGTTGTCAAATATGGCACAAAAGATTTTATAAACTTGAAATAAGGGCTTCTTTTGCATATTCTTCATTTTCCAAGGGCTGAACTTGTAATATCTTCAAACATCAAGGACCATACTTGTACAATTGATATTTGGAGGGTCAATTGTGACAAGTTCTTCAAAGATGAGGGGCCATTTTTGCCAATTCTTCAAACTTGAGGGGTTTTTTTGCAAAATTCCAATCTTGGGCTTGGTTCATTGTGCGACTTCGTTTCCCGTGTTCGTTTTTGAATGATTCTTGTGATCTTTTGCCATTTCCTCAATATCCGTACCTAAAAATACACAAGTAACAAACACGAGCATATATTTGGCATATTTTATGATATTTAATGCATTTAAAGGCCGTTTTGGACGATGAGACCATGTATAAAAGCAGTCTCATCACTCCCCCATACTAAACCATTGCCGTGCCCTCACGCAATGCTAGAATAAAGTATCAAAGCATCTCCAAAATTTAATTTATTCACTTTATTGGAATGATAAACTAGCTACACTAATACTATTACTACTACTTGCGTTTTAGACATAATGTATGATTTTCATCGCAAAATTGGACGTTTAGGTTCATAGAATAAGAACACGTGAATGCTTCGTTAGAAATAATTTCATCGTCCTCGATTTTCACTCCAATTCCATGCCAAGCGTGCAACGAGATCATTGTCATTATAAGTTAGTAATGCTAACACTACTCATATGCCCTAATCACGTACTTATCCTCCCATTATTCCTAAATTGTATCTCTTATATTTTATTATGTCTTAATGATCATGAGGATACATCATTGACTTATGCGATAATAGAGATTTAGGTCTAAAAATAGAGTCCTAACGGTGTAACTAAGACCATCAAATTAATAACCCCTCCTAATAGACAACGATGTTAAAAAATTAAGTTGACAAGAAGAATCGATAAACACGGTTTTATAACGGTTTTGAACATGAGACTTATTACCAAGAATTTTATACGCCCCCTAACGGAAGGGCCTTATTATCTTTGGTTTACCTCCATCTTTTATTCAACTTCGCCATGAAGCTTTTATTATGACTTCGGTCTTGCCTTGCCTTTTATTATCCGCCTCATCGGTGGTTTTATTAGCCAAAGACGTATATCCTCACGCTAAGGCGAATTTTGGATCTTTAAAGCTTCGAAGATTAAGGCTTGATTCACTTTTAATTTTTGCATAGATTTTAGGCCTTGTGGGGCTTCAAATTGTTTGCTAGATTTAGGTGAGCACTTGAAATCTTATTATTAGGTGAAGCTTTCGATTATTGGGGTGCCAATACTTCAAAACCGTGACGCTGGCGATACCTTAATGTCTTCCCAATTTAATTACACGGAAGCTACTTGAAAAGACTAGAAACCCAACAATCAAAACTAAACCGCTAAGTCAATATTTATTAAGCAAAAAATATTTACAAGCGAAGGGAGAATAAGCAAATAACGAGAACACATGAGTTTTTGAAAGAATACGAGTACTCTACGTTTAGCATAGTAACTTATAATTAACTCTATCATTTCTCGTCCTCATTTAAGAAACTTAGCCTAATTTGTAGTTAAGGAATCAAAGCTAAGTGCTCAACACGCACGATCGAGTCAAAAATTACTCTTATTCTCGCCATCGGAAAATCTACATTCGTGTCTTCAAACACTTATGAAACATGAGAAAAATTTTAAAATTTGGCCATTTTTAGCCTTATTTTGCAACAAAAATGATAAACAAAACGATAAACTTTGGAAAACGTGAAGGTTTGGCAAGGCAAGTATCTATTCACCCCCCCATACTAAAGTTAAACATTGTCCTCAATGTTTCGAGTCTAGGGGTGCAAACACCCCCATACTAGAGACGTAGTCGAATGCCTAATCTAGCATGGAAAGGGTATAACCAATAAGTTAATAGCCGTTTATGAAGTGTGCTAAAAACCTAAGGTTAGAACATAAAAGGATATATCATATGGATATTGGGAAAGGCCCAAACGATCGAGTGCTCCCATAAAACGAACACGAGAGGCTCCAATCGTGAAGATCATGATCTAAAAACCACAATGCACAAATAACCACGGAACAAAGGTTGGAAGGGCACAAATCCCCTCACATTACACTAATTAGAAAGCAATAATATGTACATGGATAAGCATGGGTTTCCCCCACGAGGCACCTTGTTTTTGATAACCGAGTCAAAAGCTCGACTCGAATCCCTATAAATGTGATCATTTAGGGATAATCATGGTATGGTCAATTTTTGGTGGGGATTTGATACACTGATTTTGCTATGGGTTCAGATTAAATCTCGGAATCCTCTCGAATTGATCTAGGTCTTAAGTGGAATGATTGTTCTTGGTTACTAAAGAAAAGGGGTTTGGTTTTCTAGTCTAATAAGAAGTGGAAATGAAAATTTAAACCAAAGACAATTACTTTAATTATGATTAACAAAGACTTGTATTAAACTTAAGATTAAAATTAAGATTAAAATTAAAGTTCAATAAGCATAAAGGAACAGTAAAGCAAACAAACAGTAACCTAAAATTGATTCGGAACTTTAACCTTTGATTCGGAACTTACTCAAAGACAACTCATCCGGAAGTTAATGTTCATTCATCCGGAACTTTCTCATTCGGAACTTACTGGCTTGGTTCGGAACCTTCCGAATGAAGGTTTGGTTCGGAAGTTTTGCTTGGTTCGGAACCTTCCGAATGAAGGTTCGGTTCGGAAGTATTGTCTTGATCCGGAACTTACTGGTTGGTTCGGAACCTTCCGAATGAAGGTGTTTGGTTCGGAACTTATGGACTTCCGAATGAAATGGTTGGTTCGGAACTTAGCTTGGTTGATTCGGAACTTTCCGGATGAAGGGTTGGTTCGGAAGTTTTTAGACTTCCGAATGAAGTAGCTTGATTCGGAACTTCTGGAAACCCAGATACAGTACAGTTAACGAAGAACAAGGAAACCCGTTTTTAATCCAAAAATCACTAAGTTTTTCACCAAAGACTAAAATAACTCAATCAAAAAGCATCTATTAACCATAAACTACTAATCCCATCAACAAAAACACAAAACCCAACAACTTTTAAAGATCAAATCAAGAAAATAAAAACTTAAAAACTTGAAGATAAAGATGATGATGAACAAGATAAAATGGAAAGATTAAATAAGAACTTTGTATTGAATGATTGATGTTTTGACAAGATAAATCAAAGATTAAAATTACAAGATGAGAAAATTAAAGATGAAAATCACCAATCACCCTAATGGTGATGGTGATGAAACGGAACAGAGAAAAAAGTGGGGAAGAAGGAAAAATAAAAAACTAGTCTAAATGTGTGAGGGGAGGGCTATTTATAGCCTTGTCTTTTGGTTGGTGAGTGGGATTTCTCCCGTTCTTCTTGTCTTTTCGTCTTTTCAGAAAAGTTTCCGTTTTTGATTCTGATTCGGGATTTGTCGTCGATTAAATTCAACTCGTCTTTTAATTTCTTCGTTTAATAGACTTGAGTTTCTTCGACTTATATAAATCTTCCATCTTTGGTCCTTTTCTTCGATAAATCTTCGAATAGGCCCAGTGACTTCAAATCTTTTGCATCTCTTGGACAATAGACTTTATCTTGAGTCTTTTTCTTCAGTAAAACCCGTGCAATCCCATGTTTTCTTCAGTATTCATCCGGTTGGCTCTGAAAACACAATAAACACAAAAACCACGCATAATTCCAAACAAATGATATTAAATACGTGTTTTGGTCTCGTTTTAGCCCGAATTAAGTGGTAAAAGGATGGGTGTTTACACACCTATCAAATCCCCTACACTTAACCATTGCCATGCCCTCATGCAATGCTTAGTGATAAAGCAAGTTTACACTTTTCTCATAATTAATCAACCTTGGCCTTATTTAAAATACTACTAAACAAAATATAAAGTACTAAAGGGAATTAAGACTTTGAAGGAAACAAAAGGATAGAAAACCATTTTCACTTGAAAATAGCTATATGGAAATAACTTGCAAAGAAATCGATGACTTACATTAGGGCTTTGGCGCTGCGAAGATTTATCACCCTCAAGTTTCACGTTCCCCAAACTAAGCTTAAAAACGAGATCATTGTTATTATAAGTTAGCAATTCAAACACTTACACACATGGCTTAATTAAATGCTTAAACTCCCTTATTCCTAGGTGTATCTCTTATATTTTATTTTTGTCTTAGAATGATCATGAAGATGCATTTTTGGACTTATTTCGATAGTTTATTAGGGCTGAAAGCAAAGTAGGACGATTTGATCAATAGTTAGCTAAAGGACAAAATCTCTTAAAACTGCTTCTCGGGATATCAAAAAGTTCATATCTTTGCATAACTTGGTTCACGATTTGAGACCTTTCTCGGGCCGATATTTGGCATGTACTTCATACTTCATATCTTCGAGAGACGTTCTTGAGATAATGGTCTTCTCATCATAATAGAGTTTCTTCACTTGGAGACTTTTGAGGGGTTCTCCAACTTTGTTGACCACGACTTCATGATTATTTCTTCAATCTCTAATTGGGATTTTGAGATACAACGATCCGCCTCCTTTTCGGACTTGGATCTATTTATCCTCATACCTTGTTAGGGTCTTTTCGGATAGACTTCTCCATGATCTTTATGGGAGTTGATTGCTTTTCGTCGTGAGTCTTGATCCTTCATATTGATTTTAGGAATAATGCTTTTCACATCACTTTGGATCTTCAGCAATAAAATTGAATCCTCATGCCTTGTTAGGGCCTTTTCGGACTCGCCAATCTTCGCGCCCCGCTTCATAAGTTATGCCTTGGCTATGAACTCTTATCATTACCGAGCAACTTTTAAACGATCTTGGGCTAGAAGCTAAGTAACTTTTCAAATCGTAAGACCTTACTTATTGCAGATAAATTATTAGCAAGTGATGGGAGAATAGGCAAATAATTACACCAAGTGAGCTTGCGTAAGAATACCGACTTATAATTGACTCTATCATTTCTCGTCCTCCACAATTTAAAATCTCAAGTAATGAGACTCGTGGATACTTAGCCTAATAAACCAATTAAGGTCTACATGGTTAAGGATACTAGCTAGAATAAACTTGGATAAGTCTATTCGGGTTGAGTCAAAATAAACGCAACGGGCCTAATATGTCAAAGACTTCTAAACTAGCTACACCACTTTATTAATATTTGACTTTATTGCGGGATATATACATATGAAAGCAACGATAAAAATTTAAAAATTACGACTAAATGGCCAAAGTTAATAAAAAATTTGAAAAATGTTGAAAAATATGATTTTCCGGTTAATTGAAGGCATTTTCATGGAAAAGTCCACTTAAAACTTCGATAGAAGTCCCCCCTACACTTAAGATAAACATTGTCCTCAATGTTTAAGCATGTGGGAAAAGTTTCCCCTACACTTATGACATTGTGCACGTTGGTTAACTCAAGTTAAGGAAGAGACGACTAAAGTGATCAATTTCAAATGTGAGTATGAAGAAAATTGAATCACGATAGTTGAGAGATAGAACCGTATTTCGAATAACACGGGAGCACGGTTCTTCAAAAATTCCAAGAGTGCACTTATCCCTGTAATCACACCACACAAAGACAAACACATATAGAAGTCCCCCCCTACACTTCGGGGATTAAAACATAAAAGGATAGATACTCGGGCTGCCTCCCGAGGAGCGCTTGTTTTTGATAACCGAGTCACGAGCCTGACTCGACCCAAAATTAGTTCATGGGGAACGTGGTGAGGGATGGAATCACCTCCTTAGAGGTGTCCTCACCAAAGTACAACTTCACTCGTTGGCCATTCACCTTAAAATTTGGTCCATTAGGTTGAGCGAGCTCGAGAGTACCATATGGAAAAATTTGGGCAATGGTGAATGGGCCGGACCAACGAGATTTGAGCTTTCCCGAGAAGATTTTCAACCGAGAGTTAAAAAGTAAGACTTTGTCTCCAACATGGAACTCTCGGTTTTTAATCTTAGAATCGTGAATGAGCTTAGTCCTTTCCTTATAGATCAAAGAATTTTCATAAGCCTCATTACGGAGTTCATTCAGCTCATTGAGTTGGATCTTGCGTAGGTCACCGGCTTTGTTTATATCAAAATTAGCCCACTTCAAGGCCCAATAAGCCTTGTGCTCCAACTCAATAGGGAGGTGGCACGCTTTCCCGTACACAAGACGATAAGGCGTACAGCCGATCGGGGTCTTGTAAGCAGTACGGAAAGCCCACAAAGCATCATCAAGTTTATCAGCCCATGAGGCACGATGCTCTCCCACGGTTCTTTCAAGAATTCGCTTCAGCCCTCGGTTTGATATTTCAGCCTGGCCATTAGTTTGTGGGTGGTAGGCTGTGGAAAGACGATGATTTACACCGTACTTAGCCATGACTCGAGCAAATTGGTCATTGCAGAAATGAGTCCCACGATCACTAATAATGGCGCGAGGCACACCGAATCTAGCGAATATAGCCTTCAAAAAGTTACAAACCACCCTTGCGTCATTAGTAGGCAAAGCTTTGGCTTCAACCCACTTTGAAACGTAGTCAACGGCTACAAGGATGTATTTGTTTCCTTTAGAAGAAGGGAATGGCCCCATAAAGTCGATACCCCAAACATCAAAAATTTCACACTCTTGAATGAAATTCTGAGGCATCTCGTCTTTATGTGTGATTTTGCCTTGCTTTTGGCAAACATCACATCGTTTGACCATATCGTGAGCGTCACGGTATATGGAGGGCCAATAAAATCCGGAATCAAACACTTTTTTAGCGGTGTAGTTGGGACCAAAGTGACCACCGGTGGGTCCTTTGTGGCAAGCCTTAAGAATTTCAGACGCTGCCGGTCCATCAACACATCGGCGAATAATCAGGTCGGCACATTGTTTGAATAGGTAAGGGTCGTCCCAAAAGTAAGTCTTGATGTCGGTGAAAAACTTCTTCTTTTGCTGGGACGTCAACCCTTCCTTGAGAATTCCACCCGCCAAGTAGTTTGCAAAGTCCGCAAACCACGGGGTTTCATTCGGCTTCGAGTTTATAGACATTAAGGTCTCCAAGGGAAAAGAATCATTGATTTCTTTGGTCGGATGATCCCCTTGGTAAGGATCCTCAAGTCTGCTGAGATGATCCGCGGCTAGGTTTTCTGCTCCTTTTTTATCGCGAATTTCGATTTTAAATTCCTGGAGCAGCAAAACCCAGCGAAGAAGTCTTGGTTTGGAATCTTGCTTTGTTAACAAGTACTTCCGCGCGGAATGATCGGTGTACACAATGGTGGTAGAAAGAACAAGATAGGGGCGGAATTTTTCAAAAGCATAGACAACAGCTAAAAGCTCTTTTTCGGTTGTCGTATAATGCAATTGTGCGCCCGTCATTGTCTTGCTAGCGTAATGGATCGGTTGTAAGTGTTTGTTCACTCTTTGTCCAAGAACCGCTCCAATAGCAAAATCGCTAGCATCGCACATCAACTCAAAGGGAAGCTCCCAATTAGGGGTAACCAAGACGGGTGCCTTAGTTAGCTTATCCTTAAGCGAGTTGAAGGCTTCAAGGCACTCTTTGGAAAAGATAAAAGGAGTGTCTTTTTCCAAGAGGTGGGTCATCGGGCGAGCGATTTGAGAAAAATCTTTGATAAATCGACGGTAGAAGCCCGCATGACCCAGGAAACTTCGCACACCCTTCACGGTTGAAGGTGGAGGCAACTTTGCGATAACATCGACTTTAGCACGGTCAACTTCAAGACCGGATTTCGAGATCTTATGTCCAAGCACGACGCCTTCTTTTACCATAAAATGGCATTTTTCCCAATTCAGAACTAGGCGAGTGTCTTCGCACCGCTTTAGCATACGTTCTTAATTGGCAAGGCAAGAGGAGAAGGAATCCCCGAAGACCGAGAAATCATCCATGAAGACTTCCATGGTTTGTTCAACCATGTCATGGAAGATAGCTAACATGCACCTTTGGAAAGTCCCGGGCGCATTACATAAGCCAAAAGGCATTCTTTTGTAAGCGAAAGCGCCATAGGGACAAGTGAATGTAGTCTTCTCTTGATCTTGGGGATCGATGGGTATTTGAAAGTAACCCGAGAAACCATCGAGAAAGCAGTAATATTCATTACCGGCTAAACGTTCAAGCATTTGGTCCATAAAAGGTAGAGGGAAATGATCCTTTCTCGTGGCATCATTGAGTTTGCGGTAGTCTATACAAACTCTCCACCCAGTAACGAGACGAGTGGGAATCAACTCGTTGTGTTCATTGGGAACAACGGTTATTCCGCCCTTCTTGGGCACACAATGGATTGGACTAACCCACGGTGAATCCGAAATAGGGTAAATCATACCCGCATCAAGAAGTTTGATAACCTCTGTTTTGATGACTTCATGGATTTTTGGATTCACCCTTCGTTGGCTTTGAATAGTGGGCTTATAGTCGTCCTCCATGAGAATTTTGTGCGTGCAGAAGTGAGGATCAATTCCACGAATATCCGAAATCTTCCAAGCAATAGCCTTCTTATGAGCTTTCAGCACGGCAACGAGGCGAGTCTTCTCTGCATCTTTCAAATCCTTTGCAATAATGACGGGCGACTTCTTGTTGTCGTCAAGGAACACGTACTCGAGATGAGGCGGCAACTCCTTAAGTTCCAAATCCGGAGGATTTTCGACGGGAGGCGTTTTCAAAGTCGTGGCATCGATAGCAATAACCGTGGGAGATGGAGGCGAAGGATTGTCTTCGGTGAGAAGATTGTCAAAGAAATTCATGTCTTCATCCCCATCGAGAGGAGAATCATTAGTAGCTAAATTCACATCTCCCATGGTATCTTCAAGATTGTTCCAAAATAAATCACTATCTCCAAATAAAGACAACGATGAATCAATAGAGGACACGGTCTCAACATTGGGAAGAGAAGTAGGCATACTTTTGCAAGCATCATTAAAGTGTTCTTCACAAGCCTCATCAAGAACGTCAATACAATTAACGCTCTCATATGAATAAGGCTGTTTAGACAACTTCCCCATGTTGAAGACTACTTTATCGTCACCCACTCTCATGATAAGCTCACCGGCTTCAACATCAATGAGAGTGCGACCGGTCCTAAGGAATGGACGACCAACAATCAGTGGCACACGGGGGTCCATCTCGTAGTCGACGACAACAAAATCAGCAGGGAAGGTGAATTTGTCGACTCCTACAATGACGTCTTCGGCTATCCCCACTGGATAAGCAACCGTACGGTTGGCCAATTCCAAAGTCATTTTAGTGGGGACTAGCTCTGGGAGAGATAATTGCTTCCAAACACTTAGAGGCATAAGATTAATACTGGCACTTAGATCGGCTAGGGCCATGCAATTCTCTACTCCCGGGAAATTGCAAGGGATAAGAAAACGACCCGGATCACCAAGCTTGATTGGCAATTTCCTTAAGAGCACTGCAGAGCAGTTCTCATTAAGTTGGGTGTTGGCGAGATCGAGGAGCTTTTCCTTGTCGCTCAGAAGGTCTTTAAACATTTTGGCGTATTTGGGCATGTGAGCGAGAGCCTCAGCGAAGGAGATATTGAAATTCAGTTGTTTGAACATTTTAAGGAAATTCGAAACCTAAATATCATCCTTGCTCTTTTGCTTCTCTTTCCTAAACCTTGAAGGATAAGGTATATTGGAAGAAGAGGAAGGCTTTAGAGGAATAGGATCACTCACAACCACGGGTGGAGGAGGGGTAGAATGAAGAGGTGGAGAAATTGGGGAAGGAGAAGGAGGAGGAATGGGAGCAGGCGACTCGTTCTCCTTAGTCACAACCACCGGTGGAGGTATAGGAAGCTCGGGTTCCTTGGTACCTTTACCACTTCGAGTAGTGATTGCTTTCATCTCCCCTCTTGGGTTCGCAACGGTGTTACTCGGAAGAGTACCCGAAGAAGAGGGTTGATTACCTTGGAAGAAACTAGCCATCATGTTCCTCAGATCATTAGTTTGGCTATCCAACGTATTTCTCATATCGGCTCTCAAATCATTTCCTTGCTTGACCAAGTCTGCTTTCAAATTGCGCACTTCCTCTTGGAGATTTCCCACAATCACATCATTGGTCCTCATATAGGTTGCAACCTCTTGGTGTAATGCAGTGTTGGTTTGGGTAGGAGGAGCATTGTATGTAGGTGGTTGGTAAGCAGGTTGTTGGTAGACTTGATTGTTACATTGAGGTGGTTGTTGCTGCTTGTGAGGTGGGATGTATGGTTGTCGAGGTTGTTGTTGTTGTTGAGGAGGGCGGTTGAGGTTTTCTTGTTGATTTTGGTTGGTAGGAGGAAAGCCAGGTGGTGAAAGATAGTTGTTTGATCGATAGCTAAGCAAGTTACGGTCACCTTGAGGTCTAGCTTGATAAGCAGGTTGTTGGTAGGTTCTATATGCCGCATTCACATTCTCAGCAGGGTAATCTTGGGTGGCGGTACAAGTTGTGTAAGAGTGGGGACCACCGCATATCTCACAAGGTTGGCTGACAGCGTTCACTTGTGCGTTTTTGGCGTTGTTGCTGTTGTTGTTGCTGACGGTGTGGGTGACAAGCGATTCAAGAAGCGTAGTGATTTTGTCTAATCGCTTGTCGCTGTCATTAGTGCTAGCACTAGCGACATTGGTCCTAACACTCTTGGTTTGCACACGAGACTTGTTCTCAATGATGTCCCAAGCAGCATTGGAAGTATTAGCCAATAAATTACCCCCCGAGGCACTGTTCAGTGAATCTTGGTCACTCATGCTTAAACCATTGTAAAAAGTATTGATTTGATGTACTTTGGTAAAACCATGTTGTGGGCATTTTCTTAAAAGATCTTTAAAGCGATCCCAAGATTCACTGAATGACTCATCGTACTTTTGTTCAAAATTTATGATCTCATTCCGCAAAGCGGTAGTACGAGAGGGTGGAAAAAAGTAGTTGATAAACTTTGTTTCCAAATCCGTCCACGAGAGAATACTCTGTGGCGGTTCCTTAGCAAGCCAATGCCGGGCTTGTCCCTCTAAAGAAAAGGGAAAAAGTTGTAACCTTATAACCTCCTGTGGAACTCCATTGAACTTGACCGTGTTGGTGAGTTGTAGAAATCTCTTGATATGGTCGTGTGGGTCATCAATGGTTCGTCCCAAGAATGGTTGAGCTGAGACCATCTGGATAAAGCCTGATTTTAGCTCGAAATTGTTGGCGGCAATTGGTGGTATAACAATTGGATCCGTGTTGCCATCGACATGAGCTTGCAGCAATTCAATCATCGGGCGATTATCCGGAAGGGGCTCATTGTTGTTGTTATTGTTCATGTTGTTGAAAGGCGGGTTGTTGTTGTTATTATTGTTTTGTACACCAGCCATGTCTAAGTTATCGAGAGGCTCGGGCTCTTGATAAGACGTGGATCGAGTGCGCATAAACCTGCAAAAGAACGAACAAAGAGAAACAAAGCACAAATATTTTTGGTTTTTATGTTTTTTTTTTATTTTTTTGTATTTTTGAAAAATTTATATTTTTTAGTTGTTTTTTTGAAAGTTTTCTAGAAAAAAGTAACGTTCACGGGGAACGGATCCCAAAATCCAAGTTCTCACAAAAAACTTTTGATCTTAACGAGAAGAGCCGGCAGCGGCGCCATTTGATACATTGATTTTGCTATGGGTTCAGATTAAATCTCGGAATCCTCTCGAATTGATCTAGGTCTTAAGTGGAATGATTGTTCTTGGTTACTAAAGAAAAGGGGTTTGGTTTTCTAGTCTAATAAGAAGTGGAAATGAAAATTTAAACCAAAGACAATTACTTTAATTATGATTAACAAAGACTTGTATTAAACTTAAGATTAAAATTAAGATTAAAATTAAAGTTCAATAAGCATAAAGGAACAGTAAAGCAAACAAACAGTAACCTAAAAGAAAAATTGATTCGGAACTTTAACCTTTGATTCGGAACTTACTCAAAGACAACTCATCCGGAAGTTACTGTTCATTCATCTGGAACTTTCTCATTCGGAACTTACTGGCTTGGTTCGGAACCTTCCGAATGAAGGTTTTGTTCGGAAGTTTTGCTTGGTTCGGAACCTTCCGAATGAAGGTTCGGTTCGGAAGTATTGTCTTGATCCGGAACTTACTGGTTGGTTCGGAACCTTCCGAATGAAGGTGTTTGGTTCGGAACTTATGGACTTCCGAATGAAATGGTTGGTTCGGAACTTAGCTTGGTTGATTCGGAATTTTCCGGATGAAGGGTTGGTTCGGAAGTTTTTAGACTTCCGAATGAAGTAGCTTGATTCGGAACTTCTGGAAACCCAGATACAGTACAGTTAACGAAGAACAAGGAAACCCGTTTTTAATCCAAAAATCACTAAGTTTTTCACCAAAGACTAAAATAACTCAATCAAAAAGCATCTATTAACCATAAACTACTAATCCCATCAACAAAAACACAAAACCCAACAACTTTTGAAGATCAAATCAAGAAAATAAAAACTTAAAAACTTGAAGATAAAGATGATGATGAACAAGATAAAATGGAAAGATTAAATAAGAACTTTGTATTGAATGATTGATGTTTTGACAAGATAAATCAAAGATTAAAATTACAAGATGAGAAAATTAAAGATGAAAATCACCAATCACCCTAATGGTGATGGTGATGAAACGGAACAGAGAAAAAAGTGGGGAAGAAGGAAAACTAAAAAACTAGTCTAAATGTGTGAGGGGAGGGCTATTTATAGCCTTGTCTTTTGGTTGGTGACTGGGCTTTCTCCCGTTCTTCTTGTCTTTTCGTCTTTTCAGAAAAGTTTCCGTTTTTGATTCTGATTCGGGATTTGTCGTCGATTAAATTCAACTCGTCTTTTAATTTCTTCGTTTAATAGACTTGAGTTTCTTCGACTTATATAAATCTTCCATCTTTGGTCCTTTTCTTCGATAAATCTTCGAATAGGCTCAGTGACTTCAAATCTTTCGCATCTCTTGGACAATAGACTTTATCTTGAGTCTTTTTTGTTCAGTAAAACACGTGCAATCCTATGTTTTCTTCAGTATTCATCCGGTTGGCTCTGAAAACACAATAAACACAAAAACCACGCATAATTCCAAACAAATGATATTAAATACGTGTTTTGGTCTCGTTTTAGCCAGAATTAAGTGGTAAAAGGATGGGTGTTTACACACCTATCAGGATTACATGATAAACAAGGCCCAAAAGCACGTGGAGTACTTTAAAAACCGATAAACGTATATTGGGGTCAAAGATAGCGTCCTCGTTCTCGGATGAAAGACGAAACAACTCCACTCCAACACAAACCCCAATGGGGTAGAAGAAAATAGGAGAGAAGAAATAGAAGGGTGGGACAATGGGTAAGTCAAAACATTGAGCTACTCGAGGTAGACTCGCACCAATCAAATGAAAAGATTTTCCATTTATTGCATCGGTGGAAGACCGAGATTTCCCTATATAAGCAATTCCAGGATCAAATATCTCGTCCTCGGTGGAGAAAGGGGAGGGAACATAAGGGGCTTCCCACACACTAAGTCCACACAAAGCATCGTCAAAAGGAGAAGACGAGCTTGTAGTACTCAATAAACACGGTGATGACGGAGTTAGAATTGTAGAAAAATCTTTTAAATTAAATTCAAAATCTTTTCCTTTTTCATCTTTTACATTCTCCTTGTGAAAACCCGATTTAATTATGTCAAAAATATTTGGTGTATCTAAAGCAATGTTAGTCACACTAAAAATTCTCACATTTTGAAATCTTTTTGGTTTAGGTGGTGGTAAGTTTTCAAAACGTTTGTCAACAAAGAAAACCTCCCCAACGGGATCAACGTATTCATCATCCGAAGATTCACTCGAGATTGGAATCATAGGCTTAACACTCTTAACCTCCATCGGCGGAGGGGATGGAACTTCATTTTTCTCAACAACTCCTAAAACTCTATTGGAAATTCTTTTGCAAATGTTTTTGATAGGATTGATATTGTACAAAGATGTGATGGAATACACATGAGAAAGAGTGGAGTTTTGGGTTGCATTAATGACGAGTTCTTCCTCATTGAAACGAAGAGTGATTTTTCTTGCATGCACATCGACAAGTGCTCTCGAGGTATCCAAAAAAGATCGACCTAAAATTAACGGAACTTTAGGATCGATGGGAATATCAACAACAATAAAGTCTACAGGGTAGTAGAACTTTCCAACTTTCACAAAGACGTCCTCGGCAACTCCACAAGCTAGAATCGTAGAATGATCGGCCATTTCGATTGACATTCTTGAAGGAGTGAGATTGGGAAGATTGAGCGATTTAAAAATCTCAAGAGGAATCAAATTAATACTAGCACCAAGATCGGCCAAGGCGTAGCATTCTTCCATGTCTTGGATAGCACATGGGATTAAAAACTTTCCAGGATCACCGACTTTTTGAGGTATGCGGCTTAGAAAAACCGAAGAACAACTAGACGATTTTTGCTATTTCTCTTTGTTATTCAACATACTTTTGAAGTTCGCGGCAAATCGAGGCATCATGACTAAGGCGTCGGCAAAACTTATATTAAAATGCAAGTCATGAAACATTTTCATAAAGAGTTCAAATTGATAATTATTTCGTTCTTGTGCCTTTTCCTTGTCTCGTCTTGAAGGGTAGGGTAAAGGTGGTGTGGGTTGGGGCATAGTAGGCATAGGCATCGGCCTTGGAATCTCAGGTTCCATGATTGGTGTAGGTTCAACCGTAGGTGTGGTTTGAGCGGTACTTCGTGGGCTTGTAATTTGCTCCTTTTCAACCACAACCTCGGGTTCTTTCTCTTTTTCCTTCTCTATAGAAGTACTTGGACGAGAAATGGGTTCTTTGAAAGTTTTACCACTACGAGTAGTAATAACCTTCAATTCTCCTTTCGGGTTCACGATGGTATCACTAGGAAGACCACCCGAAGAAGAGGGCTTACACATGATAGCTTCAAACATTTTAGCCATACGGTCTTCAAACTTAGATTGCCTAGCATCCGCTTTTAACAAGTCTTGCTTAATCTCATGTTGTCCTTGCTCCATTTTTAGTTGATTTTGTTGGAGACATGTGACATTTCCTTCCATTTTATTAGCATGAGTTTTAAGTTCATTAGCAAGTTCGTTTTTGAGCTCGTTTTTCAACTCGGACCTTAAGCTAACCATTTCACGTTGCATATTGTCAAATTTAGCATCATTAGCCTTAGCATAATTCAAAAATTCTCCTTGAAGATTTTTGGTGTGATCATTTTGAAAACCTTGGGCATTAGTTTGAAAATCACGGTTTTGGTTTTGGTTAGAAATTTGCCCATTTCCACTTTGGTAATTACCTTTGTTATAATTCCTTTGATTTCCTTGGTAATTTCCACCTTGATTGTTGTTGCGATAGTTATTAGCATTTTGATTTGGTGGAGCTTGATTTGAACGAGAACCTTGACCGATTTGGTTATAAGTTCCCGTGGCTACAAAAGCATTCGAAGTGTTACCATCCGCGGTAATGCACTCGGAAAGATCATGAGCTCCCCCACACGACAAACAACTCTTAGAAACCGCTTTAACCGAAGCGGAATTGGAAGCTTCTTGAGCCTTCCAATGGGACATAAGGGTCGAAAACCTATCGAAAAACCGATTTTCTTCATTTGCCTCATCTTGCAAAGCATTGATACTACGAGACGATAATGGGCCCATTTTGGCAACACTCGGTGTGTGACGAGGGCTATAAACCTTAGACCTATTCTCAATAATGAACAAAGCTTCTTCAACCGTTTTACACAAAAAATTACCACCCGCGGCGGCATTTAAATAATCTCTTTCATGATCATTAAGTCCATTGTAAAACGTGTCAATTTGGTGTAAGTCGGAAAAACCGTGATGAGGACATTCATGTAACATCTCCTTAAACCTATTCCAAGCCGTTGAAAAACTTTCATTTGATTCTTGTGAAAATTTAGAAATCTCATTTTTCAAATGCGTAGTCTTAGAGGGCGGGAAAAATTGGTTCACAAACTTTGAAACGATATCCTTCCACGTCAATATAGAATTGGGTGGCTCTTTCTCTAACCAAATTTTAGCGGGCCCCGCTAAGGAATACGGAAAAAGCATCATCTTAATCGAGTCATTCGAGACATCCTTGAATTTGCACGTGGCGGTAAGACGATTAAATTGGCGGATATGGTTGTGGGGATTGTCCTTCTCATCACCTCGGAATTTGTTGTTTTGGATCATCGACAAAAAACCCGTTTTCACCTCAAAATTCTCCGCAAGGATTGCGGGAATCACAATAGCTTCTCCATAACCCTCGGTTGGTGCTTGAAGTAACTCCATCATAGTTCGATTCGCCATGGTTGGTTCTTCTCGTACAATGGGTTCGTCAATAGGAGACTCCTCACTAGAATGAGTTGGAGTGGGAGTTTTGTTCTTTCGTCTACGTGCACGTTTTGCTTGATTACGAGTGAGCATAAACGTCACGTACAGGGTGGAGACGAGCAAAGAAGATTCTTTTGTGTTTTTTCAATTTTTTTTGTGGTTTTTGATTGTATTAACCTTTTTGGAAATTGGTGAAATGTATTAAGTAGACAATGAGTCCACAAATCTCCTCCTTAATCAAATCTCTTGATTAACGAAGCCTCAAGGAATGAAAACGATCACGTGAAGTGAACGCCTTCGATGACTTTAGAACGATGGTGGGACACCAAATCGTTCAAGAGGGTTTAATCAAATGAAACCAAGAAAATATATATGATATGTAGTAATACTTTGGGCGGCAAAACCCTCGATTCACTCTCAAAATCAAATACGCACAAGCAAGCGGAGGAAACGAGGCGGCGCGAAGCACTTAAGAGCCTTTTTCCTTTAGGTTGTGAAATACAACCGCCTTATACCCACCTTATAGTTTGTATTATCAAGATTAAGCTTCACGAAAGTATTTATCTATTTTTGCCTTTTTCTTTGGTTTGAGATTCGAATACAATGATCGAGTGATGAAATCCCGAATCAAGGTTGTGATTGCTCACGTATTTGGAGTACTTGTGTATTTATTGTTCTACGTATACTATATAGTAATAATATTCACACAAAAACCGAAAAACGATAATACGTATTAGTAGAGTGCTACTAATACAAATACTATTTATGGCTAATATAAAAAAACAACAATGTTCAATCAAAACACAACACGCCTCCCCGGCAGCGGCGCCAAAATGATAGTTGTAAGATTACACTTGTTTAGGAAAACAAGGTAAAAGCGGTAAGTATTAAGTGTCGGTCTAGGAAAACCAAGCACTTATGACCCAATGAGTGGGATCGTTCTCAAGGAGGCACGTGCGTTGTGTAATGAATGATTGATTAATGTTTTTGATTATTAATAAGAAGAAAAGATAAGAGAAAATGACGAAGACGAAAAAAAATAAAAATTAACAAAAACACTACTAGAAAGTTAAGACGTAGAAACGTAAAAGAACACAAAAATTAAAATTTTAACCTAAAAATTCCTAAAAATTACTAAAAGTCCACAATAAAATTCTAAGAGTTTACAAAAAATCCAAACTTGCTAAAACCTTTTAATTAATTTAATAATGACTTTTTAATGCTAATTAAAGCCCTAAAAATCACTTTTAAATATTAAAAAGCCCTAAACAAGATTTAATAGTTTGTAAACCTCAAAAATGACCTAATTAAACTAAAAACTATTTTTAAAAATTTTAAAACCAAATTAAACTATTTTTAAACTCCTAAAAACTATTAAAATCTATTAAATCTTAAATTAAATCTAGAAAATAAATGAAAAGCCTAAAAATTAATTGGAAAGTGACAAAGTTCCTATTTTAATGTCTATAACCTAGGAAAAATGAAAAAAAGTTAAAAGTAAAACTTTCTATTTTTTCTAATAAAATAATATTAAAATATTCCAAAAAATAAAAAGTTCTTAAATAAATTCTAAAAAATTGTCAAAAATCCTAAATATTCTAACTAAGATAAAAATGCAAGTTAAAGTTTCTAAAACCTTTTAATTAATTTTATATTAATTTTTAAAGTTGTCTAAAAACCCTAAAATTAAATAAAATTAAAAATAAGACTTTTTGAAAACTTTTTGATATGTATACCTCAATTAACTTAATTAAAACCTAAAAACTATTTTTCTGGATTTTTAAAATACTTTTTACTATTTTTAATTGACTTTCTAAAGATAAATCTAAAAATAATCCTAATAAATAATTAAATAAAGAGAAAAATAATATTTTTAAACAGAAAAGTCTGAAAACTAAATAAGATCCTAGGAAAAATAAGCCTGGCCAAATAAGCTACTTAAATAAGCTAAAAAGAACCAAATAAGCTACGGCTTATTTAAGATAACCCAAAACAAAACCTGCTTAAGTATCTATTGAAATGAAGTGTAAACATAAAAAGCTATCTAGATCACTGGTAAACACGCACACTCCCCCAACGAGGGGTCCCGTGTTCGAGTCCAGGCGGGGTATGCTTTTTACAAAATTTTTCTTTTTTTTTTCTTTTTAAAACACAAACAGTAACCTTTGTTAAGCACAAAGACACAAACACAGATCGAATTCAAACAAGATTAAGCTATTTTGAAACCAAAAACGTGCCCAGTTGGGCTTTGTTTCTGATGAACAAGTGACTGTGTTCACTTGTAAAGTAGACCAAGAGGGCTTGGTTTGTGACGATTTTGGTGGTGTTTCTTGGACAAGCAGGGCACCCTTGTACTCTTTGGAGTACAAGGAGTCAAGATCAAGAATAAACAAGCAAATCACTTAGCAAATTTCACAAAAATTGCACACCAAAGCAAATCAATGTTGCTGATACAAATTTTAAGGTCTGGTGGGATTTAGCTGATGCAATTGACACTCAAGTGGCTTTCAAAGCCCACAAACTTGCACACAATAACCTCAAACAGCATACATTCAAACTACAATCCTACTTATCCCTCTTGTTTAACAAATTTCCAAGATCCAAGCACAAAATCAACAAAAACAATCACACATGGCAGTTTCTGATTTTTTTCTTACTTAAACCAATTTGTAAGCATGCATATTTGTTTAAATCCAAACCAAACTGAAACCAGAGCTCACAAATAAGCTAACAATACCCTATGGATTCCTTCTAACAGGTTTTAAGCCCTAAAATCCTTCAAGAACCCTTACTAACATGCATACCCAAACACTCCCTTAAAAACTTGAAATACAATTTAACAAAGTAAATCCATACAATAATCAAGCACACTGATTTCTAACTTACTTATCATGCATAACATACCACATGAAGCAACATTAAACAGTTTAAACAAACAAAGAGCACTTTTCAAGAAAAATCACATAAATTCTCAAAAATGGAAAAGTGAAAAAAGAAAAGGAATTTTTACCAAAAGGGACCTACATCCAGGTCCCTTTGTGACAGCTTTGTCACCTCCAATAGGCCCGGGCCTATGCAGGACCTTGAACACACAAGCTCCAACAATCTGCTAAGAAAGAAAGGAAAAACAAGCACAATAATATTCCAACTGTTTTACTCAAAACCTTTTAAACTCTTTCCACAAACCTTTAACACGTTTTAAACTCAACATTTACACTCAGAAACTTCAAAAAATCTTGGTCCACTTTCACTTTCCAAAACTCATAAATTTTCTGAAATAAAAATCTTTTTAAAACCTTTTTGAAAACTGAATATATCAAACACACAAATGTGTTACACAATTAGATGGAACTCAGCCTTAGCATTTTCACCACACACAAACTTTTTAAATCTAATAAAAGGAATTACACTTGCTTATTTTAACAAACACCAACTTCATTAATTTAAAAAAAAAGAATTACAAGATGCAAAATGCTAAAACTGGAACAAGTGAAAAATACGACACGCACGTCCTATTTATACAAAATGAAAGAACTATCTAGAATCTCAAATAAAATATTACAGGGAAATTGCAACCTAAAACCCTAATTGAGGAAAATGTCAATAAAGCCCTTGAGTCTTCTTTGGAATCTTGGTCAAAAATGGATTCATGTGATATGCCAGCTTTCAAACTTGATCTTGGGCGTTGAATTAAGCTTGGGGACCAAGGAGAAGGATCCTACACGTTCACTTGGTCGGGTTCTTGGGTTTGGGGAGAAAACGATGGGCAGGGGAGGTACGGGGTGGGTCCCAGAGGGCATGTGAGTATGTTTTGTGAGGTGGGAAAAGGTGACGTGAGTGTTAATCAACAATCTGCACAAGATTAGCCAAAAACCCTTTGTTATTCTCTTGATTGTGACTGGGGGGGATTAGGGTTTATGTAGGATTAGGGGGTCGTTTAATCTGAAAAGGGGGATTAACTTTTTAAATTTGTGTTTTAGTGGGAAAAATGGTTTGACTGGGGGATTGACTGGATTTAATAAATTAATCCAGGTTGGGTTTGGGTATTGGACTGGGTAGGGTCGGGTGGATGGGTTATTGGGTGGGTTGTGATGAGGTGGCAGGAGCTGGTTGGGTGGGAGAGTTTGGTGGTTTGGCAGAAACAGTCCCCAAGTTATTCACTTATCTTCACTTTGTAATTAAAGGCTATCGGCGCCTATATTACACTAGACAACTTTTGGAAAGTTGTCAAATATGGCACAAAAGATTTTATAAACTTGAAATAAGGGCTTCTTTTGCATATTCTTCATTTTCCAAGGGCTGAACTTGTAATATCTTCAAACATCAAGGACCATACTTGTACAATTGATATTTGGAGGGTCAATTGTGACAAGTTCTTCAAAGATGAGGGGCCATTTTTGCCAATTCTTCAAACTTGAGGGGTCCTTTTGCAAAATTCCAATCTTGGGCTTGGTTCATTGTGCGACTTCGTTTCCCGTGTTCGTTTTTGAATGATTCTTGTGATCTTTTGCCATTTTCTCAATATCCGTACCTAAAAATACACAAGTAACAAACACGAGCATATATTTGGCATATTTTATGATATTTAATGCATTTAAAGGCCGTTTTGGACGATGAGACCATGTATAAAAGCAGTCTCATCAGTGGTGATTATAACATCCAAGGAGGAGTTTACATGGAGTCTTGGGGCTGATTTTTCACAAGGTTTTCATGAAGAATGGTGGTCTTGTAGATGGTCTTGGTTATTCACAAGTTTCTCCATCAAAATCCATGTTTTGATCACAACCTACATCATCATGGTGGTATAAAGATTGTTCTCCTCATCCTCTTGTTATTTTTGATTATGTAATCTTGTATTTCTTTTACTTATGTATATGTATATGATGATGAATGATGATTAAAAAGATTGTGTGGGGATTTGGTGTTGATAAACATGCTTAAAAAGATGAAAAACTATAAGAAACAAGGCAAAAATCTTGTTTAAATTGTTGGCTGTATAAAACAGTAAAGAACCACATGTTAGACTGATAAAATGACAAAGTAGAAGCAATATACAGTAAGTAATATAGCTTGTACACATGTGAGAGTTGGCCATGCAATGGAATCATTGTAATGAGTGAGATATGATCAAAAAAGTTTAGAGTACAAATCTGAGTTCACTGTTTTGGACGATTTTCAGAAAATACTTAGAGGCTGATTCAACAGTAGCTATAGCAGAATTAAATGGAGCACATATCATGTAGTTTATGTCATAAAATTTTGAGCTTCTATTTCCATATAGAACTCTAGATATGGCAGTTTTGGTGAACATGAAAATAAAAATCAGATTTTGGAAATTAAAGTATAATAGTATTATATAAGCACTCATATAAAAATAGTATAAAATGTGAATTAAAACCCACTAACTCATATAATACATTTATATAAGTATGTACAATGATAAATAAATGATACATTTTATAAAAATGGTAATTTGATAAGTTTTATAAATTATAAAACTATAAACATGATTTTTACGACTTTTTCGGCTATTACCGTAAAATTAACGTTTTTTGCCAATTAAAACTTAGACGATCAAACCCGTCTAATGTATAGTTTTTAAAACTCATATACTGATATATAAACATATATAACAAGTAAAACCGATAAAACCCGAACTATATAACATACGGACATTAATGGGCTAAGATAACGTTATTGGACTAATAATACAACAAAATGGGCTAAAACACTTATAAACTTATTTATTGGACTTAACCCACTTGGGCCCAACATGTAAAGTATAAATACTGATAATACAAGTATGAAATGGATTAATACAAGTTAATGAACTTATAATAGGCTTATTGGACCTAAAACACGTAAATAGGTAAAACTAGTAAAGTAGTATAAAAGTTATCGACACATAACACTAAAATGAGTAAACGAGAATATGTAAACCCACTTGATCATCATATATATATAATCATCATATGTATACATAATTGTTATTTTTATAAAGTCATTGGACAAAAGTCTAAGACGAGTATTATTTGTCTAGGTTTCCGTGATTGAAGCACTTACCGTACGTCCGAATTGCCGATAACCCGCCTTCCCACATCAACGTGAGTTCATAGCCTCGCACACTTTTAAATGTTTTTATGAAATGTTTTATAAACCCGCGAGGGAGATAACATGTTAGTTTTTATAAAATAGGACACCATTTGTCCCGATTGTTTGTTTATTGATTTGGACCCGAATGACTGTATGACCCGATTGTATGACCCGATAAATGATTAAATGACCCGATAGATGAAATTAAATGGATTATTAAAGTTAGGTTATGTCACTAAAAGTCCCATTAGCATGAATTGTGAACTACCGGGATTTTGGTAGACGCTTATGCATATAATAGTACTATTTAGGGACGATCACCCCAGTTCGCGCCTTGACGGTTGATCCCCGTCGTGCCACATTGATTGGTAAGCGAATTTATGTATGAGAAGATTTACATAGCGTGACCTTTGTGACGACACGCTAATTTAGATGGGCAAATTGAATATCGGGTTAGCTACCCATTGTTTGTTGTAGTAAGGTAACAATGTCATGCGGCTTATAATAATCCAAATCAACGAAATACTCCTATACATACCGAATTACGATGTATTGCCTGACTAGCAATACAGGGTCATACTATTGATTTTATGTTCGTGTTTTGGTTTTATATAACCATATTCATATAACGGTTTTTATTTAATCTATACAACGTTATAAAACGTATTGTATGATGTTTTTACGACATTGGCTCGTATAATGATTTTTAAGGCAAATGCCTATATTAAGATTTTCGATAAGGATTTGTATAAAAATGACTTTGGCTATTTTATGGCCTATTACAAAGATTTGTACAAAATTATTTTTGGTAATAATTTTATACCGATGTTATATTGATAGATTTTATTAAACTCTATGAATTCACTCGGCGTTATCGCTGACCTTTTCTTTTAACATGTTTTATCTCAGGTACTTGAAGGTAATTCTCGGGAAGACAACAAGAATTCATGGCTCGCACTTAAACAATAATTTCCATTCAAATGCTTTGTAAAACGTGTATGAAATACAATGACTTGGGACCTATGTAAATTTGATATTTATGAATGGAAATGATTTATTATTAAACGACGCGATTTTCAAGCGTTGTCTATGATGTGAGTAATGTGCTATCCCATAACACCAACTAGTCTTTCGCTGTATTGAGTTGTATAAATTTGGGGGTGTTACAGTTTGGTACCAGAGCTCTCGTTATAGAGAACGAAAGATTTTTAAAACTAAGGTTTTGAATAAAACATTTCAAAATCTTTTAACTAAAAACATTTTCCTAAAAATGTCTAAAAATCTTTTGACTATAACGGTGCCGAAGAATTCCCGAGTTACCGACAAGGCCAGACTGAGAAGTGTTATTTAATATATATATAACTTAGATTATATATATATGATGTAATTTTATTACATGATGGTTTGATGATTATTTTAATATTTATACGAGTTATTTATACGACGTAGATTGTCACAAGGAACCCTAAATCCCCTAGTAAATTAATCGAAGCTATTCTCGTAGGAATTCTAGCTATCCTAGATCTAAACCAAGTTGTGGATATTTATGATCCCAACAAATGGTTGATATTCGTAGAAATGTAGATATTAGTTGATTGTGAAATTGAAGAAGAATTGGCGAGATTAAATCTGATATCGATGCCATGACGATATTTCCTTATAAAGTGGAGGTTGACAAAACGTTACCACCTGGAAAGGTGTCATCTGATTCGTTGTCACCCAATTCTTAAATTTGAAATCGAAAGGGGTGAATGTTGCACTTGATGCTGTCATTGGAACCATTACCCAAAAGCCTCATGCCACTAGTACCTTTCCGAGAAGTCTAATTGACTGATCGAGTGATTTCATACTAGTGACTCATTTGATAACTATTGATGAAGAAGTTATAGAATCGGAAATTAAGTGTTGATCATATCGAGCTTTTATTGCCCTATTAAGGTTTATAAATAAGGTTGAAAGTATGGGAGAATAAGGTAGGATATCGAACTGAGTATAAGTTGGTTGAAACTTGAATAAAAATAAAATTTAACCCGTATGGAATATGAAATTGTTAAGAGGAAGTTGTTGAGTCCTGTGATTGAATTATAAGGTTTTAAATGATTGTTAGTTCTGTTAAGGGTTGTTCCTAGGCCATTGGTCAATGACGAGGATGCCCAGTGTCCAATAAATAAATTGAAGAAATCTTCTTCTGAATTGGGACTGATGGATCTTCCGGGACAGGTGGAACCCCCATGACTCTTGTAGATTAGTATTCATTGTGGTATCTTTTAAAAATCCCTAACTTAACTGAGACATCAGTTGGTAGGATGAGTTTTGAGAATTGTATGACATAGTGACACGTAATGTGTTACGGTACAATTCTGACTTGTTTGTGATTAATGGAAAAGACTACCGTTGATTGCTAAATCCTACATGTATCGATGTTATCTATCTTTTACTGCTTCATCCTAATGTTCGCATTAGTGATGCAACCATTGAACAAGTACGCATCTTGAATTGAGTTACGTTGTGGATTATTCTTTTGAGTTCCATCGAAATCATGAACCTCATGATTAATTGGATAAAGCTCATTTCCTATCATATTGTAGTTAAGTTCTTGGTAAACAACTCTTCATCACTCTTTTGCAGATCACACATTGTTTTTATAAAGTTAAAACGGTATCCTTTGAGAAAATTTAATTTTCATCACAATAAGGATTATTCAAAGTGAGATTTATAAGTGATTGATATCAAAATGAAGTTGTTTATGAAACGCTTTGGAAACTTAATTATTTCCATAACAAAGAAAATCTTTGTAAATATATCTTTGATTCTTATTTAAGAATTAAACATGAAAATGTTTTTATTATAAACATGATGATAAGATTTTGACGAACTGAGTATTGCATCGTTAATCTTGAAATTGTATATAGTTGCGCGCCTACATACAATTTGGAATGGACCATGCAAGGCTAATTAGTAGTCACCATAAAACTAATGAATAAACACTACATTTTCTTTGAATATTGTGAAAGATTAAATTTTATGAGATCTGCAAGAAGTGAAAAATAGGGACATAGTGTTAGGGACACCTACATATGTGCCCGTACTATTTATTCTTCTGAGTCGAATTTACTCATCTGTGGAAATTGTCTTATTTGACAATTGACAATTCTTTCTTGTCCAATTATCCCGTAGTGAGATTCTTAGGAAAAATATCTGATTACCGAGTGTTGATACCCGACTGGATGTATTGACGTTCTTATCATTTCTCTTGATTAAGATTTCATTTGAATGACCTGGGTAACGATCTGAGGAGCTTTCGAATGCGTACTCAAATTATGAAAACATGGGATATATTCATATTCGTTAAATGTTTTCGTCTGTATCTGATTTGAAATTCTCTCGCATAGATTATGCGTTGACCTTACTCTTTTAAGGTTAGTTATGTCTCCAGATATCCTTGAATTGTGAAGGATTATGAGTTATTATTGGTCTTTTGAGAAGTTCACATCTTATCAACGGTAATGAAACTGGAAAGTTGATAGTCCCAGTAGAATGGATTGATTAATTATGACATGACGACATTTTCTTAATTGATGGGAACTCTAGTAGAATTCCCCTATATGATAAGATGTTGATTATCAAAAGTTATTTAAATAATTCTTGATGGATGACCATATCCTGCATTTAGACTTGAAATTATACCGTGAATGGTTGTGAATTAGTCATAGATATTATAATCTAGAAAGAACTTAAACTAAATTTATTAAAAGATGTTTCTGTTATCTGAAACTTTAGAAGGTATTTGCTGGTGAATTACCTAGACTTCACCATTAAGGCAAGTTGAATTTGGTATTGATTATATTCCCGGTGCTACACTTGTGACATGTGCACTGTACGTCAGCACCATCTGAAATAAAAGGAATTACCGTACAACTGAGAGAGTTGACGGAGAAAGATTTTATTCTACCGAGCTCGTCATCATGAAGAGCCATGGTGTTATCATTCCTTATATTTATAGATTACTGTGAACTGAGTAAATTGACAATCGAAAACGATATCCATAACTCCAAATGGAAGATGTGTTCGATCATTTACAAGGTTCTAGCATATGTTTTAAAGATTTGATCCACGGCATGGTTATTATCAACTTCGCGTCCGCGAAAAAAGATTATATATTCCAATCACTACATCCGATACTTGTAATGAACATTATGAGTTTCACGTGATGTCGTTTGGATTGACTAATGCACATGTAGTATTCATAAATTTGGTGAATCACGTGTGTAGGCTGTAATTTGATAAATTCATGCTTGTGATCATTAAGTACCATTTGTTTGCTTATAAGAATAAGAATGAGTTAATAATTATTTATAGATTGCCCTGAATTGGCCGAACAATGAAAACCTGTACCTTGAATATTTAAACATGAGACTTAATGCTTAATCCTTTACATAAAATGACCGTTTGATTAATGATGGTAAGATATATATATATATATATATATTGGCTCTTCAAAATTTAGAAGTTTTTTAAGACTTTGGGTATTACCGAAAAGGAGGTGCAAATATGTTTTGACAAATGTTTTAACAAAGGATTTTTAAGGGATTATTCCCTTATACACAAATAATTTAACTAAACTCCTGTTTAGGGGTAAATGTTTGTGTATACCTCAAGACAACCTAAAGAGAGATTGAGGAAACCGTTTAAACCAATATTTAAAACGACAATGTTTGCTTTTCGACTAAGAAAATTTTGACCAAAGTATAAGCAAAGATTTTTCAAACATTTACGAATCTTATTAATTATTTTCGATAAATCAACAAAAATTAAATTCAAATTTATTTTGAACATTTTATATAATTGGTCGAACCAAGAAATTTAATATTTTTACGTTTACGTTTCATAAAATTTAATAATTATTATTTAATTAATTGTAATAATTATCGACGCTTTAGACACCAGATTGAGTAAAGCAGATAAAAATAATAGTTGAGACGAAACTAAAACATAGAAGATATGAAGAAAGAGATTTTGAATTAATACGGTCATGTTATATATTTCATAAGGAGAAAGTGAACGTAATTACTGAAACATTATGTGGAAAAAGATAAAGAACCAATTAGAACATGTTCCTTAATAATGAAGGTGCAAAATAAAAATGGCAAACAATTTAAATATGAACGATGTTTGTAAAAAGGATAATATAGATAATAAAAGGGGTTCACGGCTAATGTGAACCATTAGAATTGAGAAGCCGATAGCGTTAAATGTTTTAAAGACCACTTGTGATTGTCTAAATATGGAGGATTGTGAGATATAGTTATGTTGAAATCTTGTAAGTATAAGTATTTTATTCATGATATTTTTGACTAAATGTATCCTTCTCAGAAGAAGTTGAACTAATGGCAAATTATGAAGGCAGAGATCGCCTCATACATTAGTAAACGTCTAACTATTGCAAAGGTCATCATCTGATTTGATTCGATTTGGGTCATCGTCGACAGACTGACCAAATCCACTAATATCATTCTTGTTAATGATAGATTCTTGATGAAGAAATTGACTCTTTTATATTTAAAAGAGTTGTGTAAGCATGGTGTGCCTGTATCGATCATCTCTATCAAGATCCTCGCTTCGCATTGAATTTCTAGAGATTTGCTCAGAAGTCATTAAGAACGAATCTTGATGAGAGTACTGTGTACCACCCCAATCGAAGGGACGGGGTAAAGTAACGATACAAAATACTATAAGCACTGTTCTATGTTTGAATGATTGACCTTTGGTAATAGACCGTATAATCATTTTCCTTTGGAGAGATTATCATTCATAACTATCGTATTAGGATCAACATCGAATCTTGTGAGGATAAATATTAGAGCATCTATAAGCAGGAGTTTAGGTGAAGACACCCGACATACACCCATTGTGAGTTGGACATGTCTTTTAGGTTTAAGGTTTCCTATGATGGCGAACCTAACCTTACAAAATACCCGACCCGCGAGACCTGAAATGATTGTTGAAATTAGGATCTGATTATTGACTGCCGGTAGTGGGTAGGAGGTTATGTGAACATGAAATGTAGATCTTGAAGTGCCAGATGGGTAGCGAAGTTATGCCAAAAATTTTAACCTTGGAAAAATGAATTAATGATCTGAAAGATCATGGGATATAAGTCCTCGTTGTATGGGACCAATGAGATGATGTGAAAGTTGGGATTGAAAGGCATATAAGCTGGATCTAGCCTAGGACTTCAAGAGCTGCGTGAATTATGTTTCGTATATCGAACTTGATAAAATATCTATCAAGTGAAAATCTGAATTCTTCTTAGTAAAAGTTTAGATCGGCGAAAAGTTGCATTCATCAAAAACCCGTGAACATCATGGATAGAGAAAGTAAGTCAACATTAAGCCTGATCTTATCCCCGTAGTTATGTTTGATGAAACTAGCGTATTATAATGAATTGCACTTGTGAGAAAAGACCGAATGTGGAGGAAATACCCACATGGCTTTAACTCTATAAGAATCGAGTAGTAAGATGATCTTTGAGGACAAAGATCCTGTTTAGGGGTAAATGCTGCGACAATCCGTCAATTTATGGTTGATATTTTATTCTCAATATTTATTTGAAATTATTATTTTAATGTTATATTATGTACTCACTTATTTTTAGGAAGTAATTTGGATTTACGTCTTGAAGTAGCATCGACTACGTCTAAACCGGAGGATTCAACGTTACCTGCTTACGTTTACATACACCGTTTTGGTGACAGGGTGGACCCCAATGTTTTCAACGGTCAAAAAGTAAACTTCAGCGTGCAATGACAATATTCTTATCGGCGTTGAAATTTTGCCATGTCAGCGGGTAAATTGGTCTTAACAACGTTTGGAAAGAAATCATGGCAGTGGGCAAAAATAAAAATAATTAAAAATAAAAAGACCTTAACAAAGAAGTTTACCCTAGTGAAGATAACTCTTATACTGAAAATGACTATAGGGTGGAAAGCACTGTCCAATCATGCACACTTGCATAAGCAAGATAGACATATTAGTCCTCAAGTGTCCCTTGTTAACCAATGTTCTTAACAATGAAGTAATCTCATATAAACTCTTTGTAACTTCCCAGGTAAGCCCAAAAAAATGTTCACCAAGTCTCCCAACCGACCAATCCCAATTCTAGGCCAAAATGTATTGGCAACGTGCACATTATATAAAATTTGCATGCTATAGTGCCTCAAGAACTAGAAATTCCAATTCTTACTCACCAGTAGACACAATCTAGAACTGTGATAAGAGTATTCTAAGAATACCCTAAAACCTAAAGGTTCCCTAAACCTCCCCTTAAACTAGGATATACAAAGTTGTAAAAGAAAAAGTATATGACAAAATTTTATTTCAAGATAGGAATTTAAACATTCTAACCATCACAAATAAACTTTGACACATTCCTTGAATGCTCCAAAGATCCATAAGCAACTCTATATCCAATAGTACAATGCTCATAATGCCTGCATGATTAGATCAAAAACCACAAAACTAACATATTGCTATCAACGGCCATTTTAACACTTGTCAACGTTCAAATAACCTTTGTTAGCGTTAGAAAAATAAAGTGGAAAACCTAATACTTTACAAAGACAAATAATAGTACACATCCTGTACATACTATATAGTGATTTCAAAAGACATTTAGGTGAGACTGATCATTCCAATACTTGTTACCAAGTAATGGAACCTCCCCACATCAAAAGGTTTGGTTAAAAGATCAGCCACATTTTTTTCTGTGTCTACCCTATCTGGATGTATTAAACCTTTTTCAAAACTATCTCTTATAAAATGATGCCTAATTTCTATGTGTTTTGTTTTAGAATGATGTACAAGATTCTTAATAAGCATAATGTACTGTTATTATCTACAAATATCTTGGTATGCATAAAATTATACCCATAATCCAACAACTGGTTTTGTATCCATAGTACTTGTCCACAAAAAGCAGATGCAGCCACATACTCTGCTTCAGTTGTAAAATTTTCCACCACTGTTTGTTTCTTGCATTGCCAAGATATGAGTCTATTCCCAAGAAATTGGCATCCACCAGTTGTGGATTTTCTATCAAACTTATCACCTCCATAATCACTGTCTGAATAGCCAATAAGCTCCAATGGAGAATCTTTAGGATACCATAATCCCAAGGTGGGATAGCACCTAAGGTATCTAAAGATCCTTTTGACAGCATGAAGATGACACTCTTTGGGAGTCACTTGATGGCGTCAAGATGTACACACAGAAAACATGATACCAGGTCTAGAGGTTGTAAGATATATGAATGAACCAATCATTGATCTATAATGCCTGACATCAACATCTTTTCCATCTCCAGTCTTTCCCCAAGGGTGTTCCCTATCCATGGGTGTGCTAGCGCGTTTTTCATGAGGAGAAAAACCAAACTTCTTCAAGATCTCAGCCACATATTTGTCTTGAGAGATAAAGATACCATATTCTTTCTGTTGTACTTGTAAACCTAGAAAGAAGTTCATCTCTCCCATTGTACTCATCTTAAATTTGTCTGTCATGAGCTTGGAAAATTCTTCACTCATCTTTGGATTGGATGATCCAAAGATAATATCATCCACATAGACTTGGACAAGAAGAAAATACTTATCAATCTTCTTGGTAAATAGTTTCTGGTCTATGGTGCCCCTCTTAAACCCATTTTCCACACGGTAAGTGGATAATGTACCATACCATGCTATTGGGGCTTGATGAAGTCAATACATTGCTTTCTTGACTCTATGCAACTTGTTTGGATGCTCTGAAACTTCAAAACCTGGAGGTTGCATAACATATACTTCCTCCTCAATTGTGCCATATAAGAAAGCACTCTTCACATCCATTTGATAAACTGTGAAACCCATGCAAGAAGCATAGGCTAGGAAAATCCTTATTGCTTCAATTCTTGCAACAGGTGCAAAAACCTCTTCATAGTTTATCCCTTCTTCTTGTGTATAGCCCTGAACAACTACATGTGCCTTGTTTCTGATCACAATCCCTCTTTCATCCTTTTTATTCCTTAGAACCCAACGTGTCCCAATAGGTCTAACATACCATGGACAGTCCACTAGCTCCCACACATCTTGAATTGCAAACTGGTGAAGCTCATCATGCATTGCTTCAACCCAGCTTGGTTCTTTAAGAGCTTCAAAAATCTTCTTGGGTTCCTTTTGTGACAGAAAGCAGGAAAATAAACATGCTTTCACAAGAGGGGTATCTTCCTTCTTGTGTATATTTGCAATGAACCCTTCTTTGGAGTTCTTCAAATGTTGCTTTCTAGTTTGAACTAGTGAAGTAATAGATCCAATTATTTGAGAGGAAGGATGAATCTTTGCCAATTGAGTAGAAGTTCCCTCTCCAAATAATGTAGAATGTTGAACAGTAGAATAAAGAATTCCATTGTCCCAATAAGCACCACTATCATCCCATTAGAACTAGGAGAATCGTTGTCAGCGTCTGAATTGATGACGCTGACACCTTCATTGGGTGTGATATCTTCACCATGTTCAAAAATATTTCTGTTGGAGGAAGAGAATAAATTTCCAAATAGGCTGTCAGTGGCTGAATTCAACGTGTCAGCGTCTGAATTGGCTTTTTTAGCGGATGAAGATGCATGCATGGTTTCATCAACTGGTTTTTCTTGTGGCCTTTCTTCCTCTTTTCCAGCAGCAGCAGTGTAACACCTCACTTTGATAAGTGGACCGTTACGCGTAACTATGGCGTGTCATCAAAGCATGCAAGGTAATATGTAGTAAACATACATGACCATAGGGAAAACCGGAATCAAACATCGGTTCCTAAACATAAGCCCAAAACATAAATAAAGTAAAATAAATGAACAAAGACTACACAAGCATAAATCTATGAAGGCAAAAAGGAAAAGAAGTCTCTGGCAGCTTCCATCCTATGCACGTCCTCCAAATGCTCGAGTCTGTCCTTGGGTACCTGCCGTTTTGGGACATGGAAAGGAAAGTAACGGCTGAGCAAAACGCTCAGTGCACGGATATAGACATAGTATACATGACTGAAACATAATAAATACTTAATAGCAGCGGAAATGTATAAGTCCTGGAAAACCTGGAACATGTTCATAAAACTGGTTTTATAGTTCGAAAAGCCTTATGTTTATCTTATGAAAATTGTTTTACATATTAACCATTAGCCAATATAGGTCATGAAATATCAACGTGTATGAATACTTGGAGGGGCGACCTCGTCATGCAAATTAGAGGGGCTGCCTCTAATTTAATATACTGCTGAAAACATGTAAACTATGATGCACCCATACACCCCACATGATAAATTTAATAATATGACCAAAAGTTAAAGGGACGCCACGAGCAATCACTCTTCCGTGGGGAAGTCATAACACCAGTGCCTCTAGTGCTATGGTTATGGTACCTCCATAACTAGGTGAAACTGGCCATGCATGTATATGGCTTTAGGTATTCTAATTAAACATAATCAATCAAAACATATAAAACATATACTAGGGAAGACAGTTGGCTGCATATGGGGAATCCTAATAAGGAAAGAATGTCCATACTGAAAGGACGAAGAATCCCTACCTTATGTCTAGTGAACGTAGAAGACGAACGGAAGAGAGTCCTACTTCGGTATCACTAATGCTACATAAATACATACGTGTATAAGTATCTGATTACTGAGTACGTAACTGGTTTTATATCATGTCTTAACTTGTGTTTTATATGTTCATGTCATGTTTTATTGATTTAAGCTTTATACTGTGTTTATCGTATATTCTGCCTATTCTGATTAAGTATTACTTGTATTTCATGTATTATTATACTTGTTTTGTAATAATAAGTAACTTTCTAAAAATAGAAGGTTTCCTAAAATAAAAAGTTTCCAAAAATAGAAAGTTACAAAAATAGAAAGTTTCCAAAAATAGAAAGTTTCCTAAAATAGAAAGTTTCCAAAAATAGAAAATTTCCAAAAATAGAAAGTTACCAAAAATAGAATTACTGCTTAAAATAGATAAGTTTCAAAAAATAGAATGTTTCCATAAATAGATATAAGCTGGTTAATTAAGCTAATTACATAAGCTTAAGTGTTTTCTGATTAATATTCTAAGTCATGTGATAATTTGGTATAGTTTATTAATTATTACATGTAAATTAAATAAACTATAGGTTAAAGTATTTAATTAAATATAACATGATTTTAATTAAATAAAGGTAAAATACTTAGGTTATAACATGTATTATTATCTATTAATAATATAACCTAAGTCAAGTAAATTAATTAATTATAAGTCATGGTTTTAATAATTAATTAATTATATAGTCTAATAAAAGATAAATACTTAGGTTAAAATTCATGAATTAATAACTAAATAAATAATCCATGTCATGTAAATTAAATTAATCATGTTCATGTTTTTAATTAATTTAATTTAATTCTAAAAAAATAACATAACTTGTAAAAATCATAAACCTTGAAAAATGATTCATGAACCGGACCCGTGATTAAAACCCATGAACCGGACCCTTAACCATTACCATACCCTGATAAAGGTCGGGGTTCCCCTTGTTTTTGTTGCTGTCGTGGGACCACCACCACCATACCGAGACCATATGGTCTCGGTGGTGTGTAATTAGCCAAGCCGAGACCCCTATGGGGCTCGGTTAGGCGTCGGCTAGACCAAAACACCCCTAAAACCCTTGATTGATTTACCCCATGATCATTAACATGTTTAAATAATTGTTTTTAATTAGTCAATTAAAACATCATGATTTTATGTGACTAATTAAATCGAAACATAAAAGAAAAAGGCTAAAAAGATTATACCGATTACGTGAAACAAATGAGGACGAACACACACGAATCCTTGCAAAATATCCAAGATCAAAATCAACCCGAACACCCTTGTGGTGTTCTTGAATCCGGAGGCCAAATGGGACAAAGGAGAAGGAGGAAAACTTTTAGGGTTTTAAATATTTTCTAGATTTGTAAATAATGAAACATGTTTTTACCTTAACCCCCTAGTTAGTTAATTTTGCATGGGCTAAGCCCATGTTCTTGTTTATGCCGCGGCATGGGGGCCCCAATTGGGGTAACCCGTACTTTCTCGTGTCTAAATTTATTAGTTTGTTCTTGTGAGTTCACGTGTTCGTAATTGACGTGTTCTAATTAGTTTACGATCGTGACTTAGTTATTCGTGTTCGTAATAAAAATATATACGTAATTAAAATTAGCTGGTGATTAATATACGTTCATGATTTCATGTTCGTATGCTCGTGATTATAGTTATTATTGGAATAGTTATCGTGTGTTCATACGTAGTAAATACTTATCGTGTTATAACACGTACGTAATACTTGTAATTCTTGTTCGTGAAACGTAAACGTGCTATAAAAGGAAAGTTCTAATCGTGTACGTACGATCTTAAGGGTACTATTCATGGTAAAAGCATGCGGGTTTTACAACTCTTCCCCCCTAAAAAGAATAATTCGTCCCCAAATTATAGATAACGTAAACTGACAAAGGAACATACTCAAATCAAACTGAGAGGGTATGTATGATAAAAGGACAAGAACATGACATGATAGAAGGGAACATGGAACGTGACGTGACTGTAAGGACATGGAACGTAACGTGAATGAAAGGACATGGAACGTGACGTGACTGAAAGGACATGGAACGTGACGTGACTGAAAGGACATGGAACGTGATGTGACTAAAAGGACATGGAACGTGACGTGACTGAAAGGACATGGAACGTGACGTGACTGAAAGCACATGTCAATCGATAAGAGAAAACGGATAAGAAGTCCGGATGAACTTGTCCGTTTCCAAGTGGCACCCCGCTTGGAACGATTTCTTCTCAAGATCTTGGCATAATGTTAAATCTTGGTCCTCCTGACCTTGACTTGAAAACTCTAAAAGTTCATTGTCATTTACGTAAGATAGATCCCCTGAATTCGATCGAGGGAAACGAATTAACGTACAAGGGTAACCGAAACGTTACGATGCAAGACAATCTGACTTAATTGATAATTAGTAACGATGCGCGAGACATATTGAAACGTAGTACGTGAAAAATTTTGAACGTGATACGTGAAAAATTTTGAACGCGATACGTGGAGATATGGCGAGTGTAGTATGAGCAACGTATCGTGATCCATGATACGTGTAACATATCGTGAACGTGATATGAGGAACGTGGAATGAACGTGACATGTGTAACATATCGTGAACATGTAATACAACTGCGGTCATGCCAAACGCTACAAGGTGAGACGTGGAATGTGACGTGAAACGTCTATCTGAGGATAGGGAGTTATACTAAACTTAAGTCTGGTCTCAACAGTTCTTGCTAAAACTTCCCAGAACGAAGATGAACATAAAATCATAAGCGAAGATATGATCATGAACGTGAATAGTGTCATGAACATGAGCGTGGAAGCAATTCATGAGATTAGAACAAGGACGTGGAGGTAAATAAGGAGCACAAAATGTGAACCCGTCTCTGACCCGATAGCTGGCGGATTACCAAGTGATCGGGTGAGCCTTGGTTGGAACATGTCCGATAAATATGTTGGTTCTGAAATCCTTGCGGATGTAAGGATTCTGCAGACTTGGTCAAACTATTAACAATAACCCAGATAGCATCATGCTTCTTCTGAGTTTGCTGTAATCTGGTAACCAAAATCCATGGAGATCTTGTCCCATTTCTGATTACATTTTTTGATGGTGGATAAATATCCTAGTTTGTTGGTGTTCTATTCTAGCATGTTGGTATTACAGGTACTTAGATATGAATGTAACTGTATCATGCCTCATAGAACTTGATACAATGGAGTTTGCGAACTATAAGTCTCTGAAATTAGACTTATCTTAACGTAGGTTTTTCTTGGAAAACCTAACGTAGTGTAGGGTTCTCACTCTTATGCATAATCTGAGTCATGGTAAGATTAACCGCGAGAATCCATGTGATTCAGCATGTCACTAAAATCAACTAGAGTTTATATTGGAAAATTTCAAGGTAAAATTTCTCCTGTCGTAGAATTTGCAACATAGTGCAAATATGGTCTTCCTGCTCTTCTCTAGACCTAGAGAAAAAAAATTCAGGTTGTTCTTGATGAAAGTACTTATAAATTTGTTTATGAGTCCATGGAAACTAAATTTATTAAGTCTATAATGCCGCTGGGCATTTATGAGACTAATACAAAATCATGACTCTAGCATGACCGAGACGTGTACAAATAGCAGTCATAGAAATGTTCTGCTCTTTCACTCATCACTGATGGCAGCATGATCATGAGTTGCTTGGACGTGTTGTCAATACGTGGAGGAGAATTACGATTATGGATGGTGATTTGTTTAAATCGACGGTAGTCGACACATAATCTCATGGTACCGTCCTTCTCCTTGTAGGTTCTTCTGGAAAGTATGGGAAGATTTTGGAATGATCAACTGGTTATGCGTAAAAGGACTTCCGTAGTTGTGTCTTAACTGACAGCTAGAAATTTTAGCAGTCATAGTTAACAACGCACGTGCTTGTAAAGCATAGATAATTTGTACAAATTTTCCTGATGGAAAACCATGCTGAATGTATTCAGGAGCCTGAACATTACTGTACAAAATCATGAATCGTAGCATGGTGTGCTGTTCATAGTCCATGATTAGGATTAAATTCAACTCGCATCTGTCCGAGGTAATGCCTTATCAGTTGGGATTTTATCATTAGGCTGAGGAAAACCTTCGTATACATGGGGAATACGAATGGCGTCCTTTACGGTAATGAGTATATATGGAATATGGTGCAAGAATGAAAGTGTCATCGGGCAACGTGACAGTTCTCACTACTGCACCGGTAATGGTACTGAAATTCTTGTGGCCAATGCATGGCACAACAAAATGGATATACCCTTGGAGGGTACCCTGAATTTCTTAGAAATGTTCCATAATTGGACGTGAGTCATGTGTCTTGACTCGTGTCTTGGGAAATGTAAGCATGACATGTATCTTGACTGGTGTCTTGACATGTGTCTTCAGAAAGTATACGTGAGACTTGTGTCTTGACTGATGTCTTGACATGTGTCTCGAGATGTGAAAAAAATAGAACTACAATATTAGGTTATTATGCTAAAATTGGCGGATCGGTTGGACTACTGATCATTTGTATGTCTGATCACATCCGCGGCCGGAGCCTCGGTTGCGATTTCTAGGATAGTTGCTGTCATAGTAGTGGTTACTATCGTCCTGTCTGTCAGTTCCATGATGGCCATTCTCATGACTATGATTCATGTAACTATTCAGCTGAGTGGCCGGCTGGTACCTGTTTGCACTCATATGACTGAAACGACAACTGAATGACGTGTGACATGTAACTAAGAATTTGGGACAATGATTGATGAAAATCGTCTGATGATGAAGCATCTTCTCGTCCAATTGCTTTGCTCTAACGCCTTTGTCTTCGTCTTGTAGGATCTCCAGGTTGTGAACAGCATCCGCATCTCATAGCGTCTCCAAACATCAGCAGCATCAACCTTAGTAACATCTCCAAATTATAAGCGGCATCAGCAATCTTGTAGAATATAAGCAAGTGAACATACGCCTGAGATGATTTAGAATCGACTAGCGCATACTCGTGAAGTATTGCAAGTGAAATACACATGGAATATGGTACCTGGAGTACACACGGAATGCACACGGAATGCACATGAAATGATTGGTATAGGGTCGATCATTTGACATGATTTAAAGGAAAAATAATTGGTTAAACGGTTAGAAAGACCATCATGATAACCTGGCACGACCAGTATATACCTCATTCTGGTTGCATGGAGAAATGTTAAAGTGTGATTACAGAAAATTCAAGATGATTTGCCTGAAAGCATGATCAATGAAAACCAACCATGACTATCATGAAAGCAGGATTCAATGAAATCCAACAATGTCTTGCATGAAAGCATAAATAACAAAAGTGTTAGCCTCAAAATATTGAGTCAAACAAGAATGCTCGGTCATATGTTTAATTGTGTATCATATATTAGAATGTTGTAATAGGTAGTAGATTAGTCGTGTATTACGGGCTTAACTTTAGTCTAAAGTTCATTGATAAGTAACTAAAGCCCAAAAGGAAAGCCCGGCCCAAACCATATAGTCCATAAAGAAGCCCGCATGTGGGTGGACTGTATATACCCTTCCTAGCATGTTAGGAAGGGTGTTGGTCATTTCATTTTCTCTCAATCTAATATCACCTAGTTTCTCCAACCATTCTCTCTCTACTTTCTCTCACTACTTTCTCTCTCTAGAAACCTTCCATCTTTTATCTACCTTTCTTTCTTTCTCGCTTAATCATCACAAATATATGGGACAACAAAAAGAGGCGTAAGACGTAATCAACATGAAGATGGAATTATCATGAAGAAACATGGAACAACCCAACATGAAGGAATGTATAACATAATCAGCATGAAACTGAAGTTAACGATGATAGTATGAGAACATACTTGACATAAAAACATATTAATTTATGAGGGGACATGAAAAAATTTATGCTTATAAATCATGAGATAAATTTTATGCATGAAAACAGTGCATGAATACATGATGCAGTTTATAAAAACCTTTATATGTGCGCGGGGACGCCTATGGGTCGGTCCCAAAACAAAAGACATGGCGAGGGGACGCCTATGGGTCGGTCCCAAAGTTAAAAGTTTCGATAAAAGCACATGCGACTAAATAGGGCCAGTCCTGTACCAACCATTACTTAGTCATAATTCCTGCAACAATGATACATGAAACATAAGTAAGTGAAAATCATCTGTCAAAACTTATTAGAAAAAATTTATGTGACCAGTTATGAACTACTGGGTTCAGTTCACATTAATCACAGTTCACGAGGAACATCATGCATGAAACAATGACACATAACTAAATATGCATGACGGTTGTCCATCCATATTAGTGACACTATCGATGAAAACATCAAGGTTAAGACATCAAGGTGCTGAAAACATCATGGCTAAAACAACAATGTGCTGAAAAAATCAATACGTGGAATAACAAACGTTGGCTTAGGAAGCTCCTGGTGACTACCCACTAGTCACAGGTCAATATTTAGAGCCTACAGGTCGAAACCTTTGCTCTGATACCATAATTGTAACACCCCACTTTGATAAGTGGACCGTTACGCGTAATTATGGCGTGTCATCAAAGCATGCAAGGTAATATGTAGTAAAACATACATAACCATAGGGAAAACCGGAATCAAACATCGGTTCTCAAACATAAGCCCAAAACATAAATAAAGTAAAAGAAATGAACAAAGACTACACATGCATAAATCTATAAAGGCAAAAAGGAAAAGAAGTATCTGGCAGCTTCCATACTATGCACGTCCTCTAAATGCTCGAGTCTGTCCTTGGGTACCTGCCGTTTTGGGAGATGGAAAGGAAAGTAACGGCTGAGCAAAACGCCCAGTGCACGGATATAGACATAGTAAATGTAAAACCCGTAAAAATAAGGTCATAATTTAATTCTACTTTCAATTATTTTGAAGTATTTTATAACGTTAAATATTATTATGTTTAACGGTTTAAGTTGAAACCGATATTAAATATTATATTTTAATATTTTGACGAGTAACGAGGACTACTAGTGATCGCGATACCGACGGATGCCTAAAATTTTATATTTTATTATCGATCGTTTCGATATTCAATATTTTCGACGATATCGTTTTAATTACGTATCGAGTCGTTATATTATTATTTTTCGTATGCGTTTAAACTTTAAAAAAATAAAAAATATTTTTACGAAACCCGAGTCCCGTAAATATTTGTAAAACTATCATTTTTATTTTGGACCAAAACTATCACAAATAGGCAAAAACTACCCTAACCTTACACTATATAAATTTTTTCCACTATCTCATTTCATTTAAAAATTCATTAAACAAAATCACCATTCTTCTTCCTCCTCTTTCTTTTTAGCCTACACCACAACACAAGCAAATCATCAAAAATTTTGATGATCCAATTTGATTCAATCCAAAATAAAACAAGTCCCATTCCTATTTTTTAAAGGTGATTCTAATGATACCATTTTTACTTACATGCATTGAGTTTTGAATTTTGATAAACAAAACTAGGCTTGTTAGGTGGTGATTTTGATCATGCATGTGTTAGATATGATGATCAAATGATGTTTATGTAATGTTTTTGTTAAAAAGTTGAATTTTAATTTTTGGGTTTTTGATTTTGATGATGATACAAGTGTTAGGATTGGTTTATGGTGATATTAGGATGTTAGAATGATGATAAAAGTTGTTGGTTTTGATCAAAAACTTGATTTTGTAAGAGATTTTTAAAGCCAATTCTAGGCAGTAGGTTTGAGGCCATTTTCGAGGGTCTTAAGTCTGAATATAGGATGATATGATGGGATTATGTTGTAGAGAATTTCGTTAGCTTCGATTTGATATAAAGTAGGCCTTCCAACTCCAAACGAGGTGGAAGATACACTAGTTTGATTTTCGTGTACCGGGAGACGAGTGTCGACACAATCCGAAAATTGTTGTCGATATTTGGGTCGAATCTCGGGGACTATAAAATGAGTTTCAAAATGATTCAAGGGCTGTTCTCAGGTTCCAAGTTTAGTATTTTGAGTCTATTTTTAGAATCAAGTGTCGGTTTTACAAATGGAGTTGTTTAGAATGGTCAAAATGGTTTCGTAAGTCAAGGTCGCTAAACTGTCCGGATTTTGTGATTCAAAGATGAGTCGGGCAGGGAACTTTAGAAGTAAAATCTTTTAATGGGCTCTTGGGAGGAATTTCTACATATAGTAAGTGAGTTCTCTGAGTAGCATCATAAAAATTTGAAATGTTTAAGTATGGGAAAACGGCTTGGACATTCGGTATGTTCCGGCAGATTTTTATTAAAGGCGTAGAATAATAAAATGAATATATAGGAGAGTGTAATAGTATCACTTGTATCGTTTTCTCTCGATTTTGTCGTGATTTTATGAGTCGAGTTTTATATTCTTATGTATGGGTTATTTCTCGAGTCTATTATTAATGAACGCACCTCATTTGATAGGTTGCGGTTCTCGTGTTTGAAAGGCATCATCTATCGTCGGCGATCGTCTCATTACCACTATCGGCTAAGGTGAGTCTATAGCCTCGCTTTATACTAGTTATTAAATGATTTTAAACCCGCGAGGGGGAATACATGTTTTATAAACTTAGAACACAAGATTTTTATGGTATGCTTTGTCCCTCTATGAATGGACCCGTGGTTGCCTTTAAATTGCATTAAGTGATTGCCTTTGTTAAAACCTTAATTATGGACCGTTAATTAACCTATGATGGGTTAACCGCTAGTACAATTAATAGATCTATGGGGGAAGCCGCCCCGGTTCAGTTTTTGTGGACTTGTCATAGAAGCTTAGGCCCGACCTCCACACTGTTTGAGCATATTGTATTGAGAAGTCAGGTATACGGCAATGTACCATTAATCTAGAGGTAACCGACAATTAATAAATCTCCTGTCTTATCAGACCTCTAAAGGGAGTGTCTAAGGGCTCGGTTCCAAGAGCTTATTGCAATTTATGCTATATACAATTATCATTGTTGATGCAAATTATTATTTGATGCTTATAAGCATGCCACAAACTTATAATCTTTGCTTGTGTTCAAATTGATTACATAAACCTATAGATTCACTCGACATTTTTGCTGATTGTTTTACTCACATGTATTTCAGGTAATCACGAAGTGGAAGCTTGGAGGTCACGGGAATGAAGTTGTGCACTGCTTTTGTTGTTCAAACTCTTTGATTTATTTATCGTTCCATTTTTAAAACAAACCAATATATTGTTTTAACTTATCTTTTGGTAACGATTACTTGGGACTACGATACTCTGACAAATGTTTTAGGAACGATAAATCTAAAACGTCTCTTTTCGAGTCGTTCTTTATAAATTATGTGTTGTTGTATCATTGTTTAGCACCCAAAGATGTATTCCGCTGCGTGTAAATTTGGGGGTGTTATAAATTGGTACCAGAGCCATGAGTTATAGAGAACTAGGTCTTTTTTTAAAACCTAAACTATAACTGTCAATTTTAATTTTCAAAGAGTCGGTGCACATGATTTCGCGTGACTTCAGGTTCAAGCTACTTCTGGGGTTACAACTTTAGTGTACATTATTCTGTATGCCTTATTTCTAAGTATTTCTAAATAAATACTATAATCCTTTATCGATATATATTTATGTCGTTAAACTTTTCGATAAAAGTTTATCATTTATTAATGATTAACTTAAATAAATACATTGAATTTTCAAGATCTTTCTGTATTTATTTTTGAACTATTTAAATTGCTTTTATTGCAAAAAAATTTATATTATGACCTTACATAACTTCATCTACGCGCGTTACTTTCATTGTTTAACCCTTTGTGATATCTATATAGATATTCAAATCGTCTTCCGGCTATTTGTGCTTGGACGTCTTGAAACGTAGTCTCTAGACCATTGTGTAGTTCAATGTGTCCTTGGAAAAGACTAACCGCTATCGTGTGAGTCACACATTTTGAAACATTTCCTATAATCATGTTGAATAATATCATGGTTTTTCATAATATTTTGTTGATTTTTATTATCGTTTTACACGACATGAAAAGATTTAATTCGTTGACTTTTATATGTATCGACTCCGAAGTGTCTTGTTCACTTATATCTCGGTAACGTCATAGTTATTTTATAAATCATCGTCTAGATTATGGCACTAGAATTGGAATACGATTTTACTTATATAAAATTGTATCATTTGTTTTTCATTAACCTTCTTGCTCTCGGAACGCAACTCGTTAATGTTCCATTCTTTTCTTGTTATGTTTTGTGTTTTTGACAATCGTGGCACCAAGGAGATTTGCCTACATTGCATTTTGATATCTAAATTACGAACGTCTTTCACCTTCTTGCTTCCTAAATTTCGTGTTGAATACCTTGAAGCATTTTCTGTCATTCATCATGCTATATTTTATTTGATGCTCATTACGAGATTTATTTTTCGTTGTTGTAAAATCGACAAGACATGTGTGTATATATGTATATATATTTTTTGAGCCGTTAAGAAGTGTCAAAAAAATACACTTTATGCAGAAACTGTAGGGGCAGTATAAACAGGTCAAAACTCAAAAGTAAAACCTGCGTTTTTTTAAAATAAAATAGTCAAACCTGCACAGAACTTGCAGGGGTATTTTGGTCATTTTACATTGGTTTTCAGGTCTCGGGTAAAACTAGAAAGTCGTCTGAAACGTCGTTTTGCATCAAAATGCTTTAGACTCTGAGTCTTGGAGATGTCGTTTATCGGGTCAATTAATCGGCTCATATTTAAAAGTTAAATCTGATAGAAAATTCAGAACATGAGTTTTAAAAGTTTCTAAGCAGTTTTGATTTCATTTGAGATTTTAAAATTTTTTTTTAACAAATATTATTTTACAACTAACGCATACTAGTTGCATGTGAAAATATTTAAAAATAGAAACAGTACAGGATTAGCAATTACCGGATTAAGGGTGTAATTTAAAAACGAATAACATACTTTCTTAATAGCATGTTGTGTCGAGTATCTTACAAAGAATACACATGTGGATTGTTTTATTCTTTTCATATATATGACTCATTTGTCATTCGATGTTATTTTATTTTCGTTTTCTTCTAACCTTCAACTGATTTGGGTTGAGTTTTGAAGTTTTGACTTCACATTCTTCGTCGATATTCTCATCACGTGTCTCATGGCGTTTTCGTCTAAACCATATAACCTTTTGAAACCTTAACAACTTGTAACCATTACATTGGTTGTTTTATGAGCTACTATTTGCCACTTTTTGCAAACCTTTGGCTACTTTATATGTTGTCATACTGTCACCTTATTAATAAATCTGATATTGTTTTACGATTATTTTCACCAATTGTTTTTACTTTGGTCTTATAAAATACTTTTCGTAACATTAAAAGTTGCTTATTGAGTATCTCACAAATTACGTGTATCCTATAAATTTATAAACTATTTTTAAATTCCATTTTACAAATGGCATGGTTTATATAAACATAAGAAACGTAATACTTTTCGACGAAATGAAGCACTGCATTGCTAGCCCTAAATTATACATGGCCTGATCACATATGTCTAATTTAGAAGGAGCCATGCTAGGCTGAATAGTATTCACCTTAAAAATCTTGATAATAAAGAACTTTTTACTTGTATTTATGATAAAGATAAATAAAATGAAATAAAGTGAAAAGAAGTTTTGAAAACCTTCATATCTTATGCAAGTAGCGCAATTTCTATGCACCCGCATACGTTTTCTTTCCTTTCTTGAACGAATTACGTGATTATAAGTATGTTTTTACTCGATGATTGTTTTCCCACTTGTTACTTCATTTTGTCTTATAACTGATTTCTTTTGACTGTTCGTCTAATTACTGACTGTTGGTAAAAGACTTGAAGGTCTCGATGTTTTATCCTTCCTTCTCGTCCAATCTTCTTTATGCGACTGGGTAGATCTTTGGAATGTCTCCGCACGTGAATAATGAATTATCACTAGAGTGATTTCCGTATATCCGGGATGACGTTCGATTTCCGTATATCCGGGATGACGTCCGTCACTCTCGTTTGTCTCGAAATCCACTCTTGTGAACCATTCTTTGACTTCTCTCTTTAAACACTAACATCGTTCATTTGATTTGTTTTAATTACAAGTGATTTTTAGGAATTTTATTTTATTAAATTTTTTTTTGTATGGATCTTATTTCCGATCATGTATCGACCACCGCTATGTTTACGAGCTGATATTGGTGAACCATCAACCGCACTAACAAAATTGATAACTTGTTTAATCTATTATTTCTTATCGTCTTACCATCAACGCCTTTATTTTATTATTCTCTTTAAGAATTCATACGACATTTGCTTCGTCCCCTTTTGTACTGTTGATTTCGTACTAATTGTTGACATTATTTCCATTCGTATTCGTTTGTTATCTTGTCACATTTTGAAACCCGAATATATCCCATATTTATTTTGAAATAATAAACACCTTTATGTATTTCTACAACGTATTATAAAATTTTTATGGAACTTTTATACATTTTCCAATGATTTTCAATTATCGAAATAACCATCACAAGTAAAAGGTCAAATTTATACACCATATTTTGTATAACTAAAACTAATGTTTAAAATAAAATTATGTTCTACCTTTTGAACTAATTGACTTATCATACTTTACTTTTAATGTAATGGAATTGCCAGTTTAATTTATATTCCTAATAGTGATTTAATTTGGAAATTATATTTTCTAAATCGTAACCATCAATATGAGTTTAATTAATAAATTCATGTCATTCTTTCAAAGTTTCTTAAGACAACCAAAATAAATTATGAAGCTATTTAACTCCTATTTTGATACATCATCCTTATCAAGAAAGTACCTCAATTGAGTTTTAAGGTTATACCAAATCCGGGACGGATAATTGTGACAAACGTTATTTTAATGTTAATATTTAATTCATTATTCGCTCTCATTTTTCTAGTATTCCGAATTATTATGTTTTACGGTTACGTGATTCGAGATCCCTCGTCGATCGTTAATCTTTTATCATTTTACCACATCTTGTTCGTTTATGCGTTTATTGAAGTCATTTTTATCTCCTTCTGTTCCTCGTATTGAAGATTACTATTTTATTCTGAGTTTAAAATGAATCTCGGGAAGCAGTGTATAAGAAGAAACGATAAGTGTCACCAGGATTTATGCGTGTACTTGTGGAATGCTTAAGGACCGAATCTCTTAATGAATGGAGTTAATAAATTTGTTACAACCTCGAGGAGCATGTTGAGACCGACACCGCAAGTGGAAAGACTCTTGTGATCAAGTGGTTATTATCAAGGGTTGGTTCAAGGTTTTCTCGATGATTAACGATGGAAATCTATACTTGATGTTATTGTTCGACCTTTTATTTTTATGTACTTATGTGGTATGTGATCTAGTCAAATGATCGTAAGTTGTGAGAACTTGAGACGGCATCATCCGATGACGTCCGATCATGTAGAACATATATTATGTAATATCTTTTTTTGACTTTCAACGACGATGTTCATTGAGACTTTAATGCGCGTTGGCGAAAGTGAGATGGTGTCTTTTTATTATCTTTTGAGTAGGGACCCGCGTGTGAGCACCCTCCGATGACGAAAATGTTTTTCTTGTTAGTTCTTTTTGATGTGTGTCCATGGCTATCCGGCCGATGGATATCCTTTAAATTTCAACATTCTTTTTTTTAACTGGACTTACCCGAAAAATCCTGTCATCTATTCTTGTCATCGAATGAGCTTCGTGTGATTCATAAAATTTTCATGTGTCGAGCTTGGCGGGTGACTGGTGGATAAGGATTTATTTATTCCTTTTTGGTGATATACAACTTGACGACAAGTTGCGTTTTGTAAAAGAACCAATGGAGATCGTGGATCGAGATTCACGTGGGAACGTGAAGACTTCTTTATAAGGAATGCCGTCATCCTTCCGGGTAGTGATCAACTCGTGTATGAGGTGAGTTGAGCGCCGGGACGTCGCTCCCTTATGGTGGTGAGGATGTAAAACCCGTAAAAATAAGGTCATAATTTAATTCTACTTTCAATTATTTTGAAGTATTTTATAACGTTAAATATTATTATGTTTAACGGTTTAAGTTGAAACCGATATTAAATATTATATTTTAATATTTTGACGAGTAACGAGGACTACTAGTGATCGCGATACCGACGGATGCCTAAAATTTTATATTTTATTATCGATCGTTTCGATATTCAATATCTTCGACGATATCGTTTTAATTACGTATTGAGTCGTTATATTATTATTTTTCGTATGCGTTTAAACTTTAAAAAAAAAATATTTTTACGAAACCCGAGTCCCGTAAATATTTGTAAAATTTACTAATAGTCATTTTCCACTTTTTAGCTAATCATTTTTATTTTGGACCAAAACTATCACAAATTGGCAAAAACTACCCTAACCTTACACTATATAAATTTTTTCCACTATCTCATTTCATTTAAAAATTCATTAAACAAAATCACCATTCTTCTTCCTCCTCTTTCTTTTTAGCCTACACCACAACACAAGCAAATCATCAAAAATTTTGATGATCCAATTTCATTCAATCCAAAATAAAACAAGTCCCATTCCTATTTTTTAAAGGTGATTCTAATGATACCATTTTTACTTACATGCATTGAGTTTTGAATTTTGATAAAAAAACTAGACTTGTTAGGTGGTGATTTTGATCATGCATGTGTTAGAGATGATGATCAAATGATGTTTATGTAATGTTTTTGTTAAAAAGTTGAATTTTAATTTTTGGGTTTTTGATTTTGATGATGATACAAGTGTTAGGATTGGTTTATGGTGATATTAGGATGTTAGAATGATGATAAAAGTTGTTGGTTTTGATCAAAAACTTGATTTTGTAAGAGATTTTTATAGCCAATTCTAGGCAGTAGGTTTGAGGCCATTTTCGAGGGTCTTAAGTATGAATATAGGATGATATGATGGGATTATGTTGTAGAGAATTTCGTTAGCTTCGATTTGATATAAAGTAGGCCTTCCAACTCCAAACGAGGTTGAAGATACACTAGTTTGATTATCGTGTACCGGGAGACGAGTGTCGACACAATCCAAAAATTGTTGTCGATATTTGGATCGAATCTCGGGGACTATAAAATGAGTTTCAAAATAATTCAAGGGCTGTTCTCAGGCTCCAAGTTTAGTATTTTGAGTCTATTTTTAGAATCAAGTGGCGGTTTTACAAATGGAGTTGTTTAGAATGGTCAAAATAGTTTCGTAAGTCAAGGTCGCTAAACTGTCCGGATTTTGTGATTCAAAGATGAGTCGGGCAGGGAACTTTAGAAGTAAAATCTTTTTATGGGCTCTTGGGAGGACTTTCTACATATAGTAAGTGAGTTCTCTGAGTAGTATCATAAAAATTTGAAATGTTTAAGTATGGGAAAACGGCTTGGACATTCGGTATGTTTCGGCAGATTTTTATTAAAGGCGTAGAATAATAAAATGAATATATAGGAGAGTGTAATAGTATCACTTGTATCGTTTTCTCTCGATTTTGTCGTGATTTTATGAGTCGAGTTTTATATTCTTATGTATGGGTTATTTCTCGAGTCTATTATTAATGAACGCACCTCATTTGATAGGTTGCGGTTCTCGTGTTTGAAAGGCATCATCTATCGTCGGCGACCGTCTCATTACCACTATCGGCTAAGGTGAGTCTATAGCCTCGCTTTATACTAGTTATTAAATTATTTTAAACCCGCGAGGGGGAATACATGTTTTATAAACTTAGAACACAAGATTTTTATGGTATGCTTTGTCCCTCTATGAATGGACCAGTGGTTGCCTTTAAATTGCATTAAGTGATTGCCTTTGTTTAAACCTCAATTATGGACCGTTAATTAACCTATGATGGGTTAACCGCTAGTAAAATTAATAGATCTATGGGGAAGCCACCCCGGTTCAGTTTTTGTGGACTTGTCATAGAAGCTTAGGCCCGACCTCCACACTGTTTGAGCATATTGTATTGAGAAGTCAGGTATACGGCAATGTACCATTAATCTAGAGGTAACCGACAATTAATAAATCTCCTGTCTTATCAGACCTCTAAAGGGAGTGTCTAAGGGCCCGGTTCCATGAGCTTATTGCAATTTATGCTATATACAATTATCATTGTTGATGCAAATTATTATTTGATGCTTATAAGCATGCCACAAACTTATAATCTTTGCTTGTGTTCAAGTTGATTACATAAACCTATAGATTCACTCGGCATTTTTGCTGATTGTTTTACTCACATGTATTTCAGGTAATCACGAAGTGGAAGCTTGGAGGTCACGGGAATGAATTTGTGCACTGCTTTTGTTGTTCAAACTCTTTGATTTATTTATCGTTCCATTTTTAAAACAAACCAATATATTGTTTTAACTTATCTTTTGGTAACGATTACTTGGGACTACGCTACTCTGACAAATGTTTTAGGAACGATAAATTTAAAACGTCTCTTTTCGAGTCGTTCTTTATAAATTATGTGTTGTTGTATCATTGTTTAGCACCCAAAGATGTATTCCGCTGCGTGTAAATTTGGGGGTGTTAAAGTAAACATGACTGAAACATAATAAAGACTTAATAGTAGCGGAAATGTATAAGTCCTGGAAAACCTGGAACGTGTTCATAAAACTGGTTTTATAGTTTGAAAAGCCTTATGTTTATCTTATGAAAACTGTTTTACATATTAACCATTAGCCAATATAGGTCATGAAATATCAACGTACATGAATACTTGGAGGGGAAACCTCGTCATGCAAATTAGAGGGGATGCCTCTAATTTAATATATTGGTTTGGGTAGGAGGGATCAGCTCCTTGTGAAGGATGCAAGGCACACACCACATTCACACTGAATAATCTACTGAAAAAATGTAAACTAGGATGCACCCATACGCCCCACATGATAAATATAATAATAAGGCCAAAAGCTGAAGGGACGCCACGAGCAATCACTCCGCCGTGGGGAAGTCATAACACCAGTGCCTCTACTGCTATGGTTATGGTACCTCCATAACTAGGTGAAACTGGTCATGCATGTATATGGCTTTAGGTATTCTAATTAAACATAAGCAGTCAGAACATATAAAACATATACTAGGAAAGACATTTGGCTGCATACGGGGAATCCTAATAAGGAAAGAATGTCCATACTGAAAGGACAGAGAATCCGTACCTTATGTCCAGTGAACGAAGAAGACGAACGGAAGAGAGTCTTACTTCGGTATCACTAATGGTACATAAATACATACGTGTATAAGTATCTGATTACTGAGTACGTAACTAGTTTTATATAATGTCTTAGCTTGTGTTTTATATGTTCATGTCATGTTTTACCGACTTAAGCTTTATACTGTGTTTATCGTATATTCTGCCTATTCTGATTAAGTATTACTTGTATTTCATGTATTATTATACTTGTTGTGTAATAATAAGTAACTTTCTAAAAATAACAGGTTTCCTAAAATAGAAAGTTTCCAAAAATAGAAAGTTACCAAAAATAGAAAATTTCTAAAAATAGAAAGTTTCCAAAAATAGTAAGTTTCCAAAAATAGAAAGTTTCAAAAAATAGAAAACTTCCAAAAATAGAAAGTTCCCAAAAATAGAATTACTGCTTAAAATAGATAATTTTCTAAAAATAGAAAGTTTCCATATATAGATATAAGCTGGTTAATTAAGCTAATTACATAAGCTTAAGTGTTTTCTGATTAATATTCTAAGTCATGTGATTATATAGTATCGTTTATTAATTATTACATGTAAATTAAAATATACTATAGTTTAAAGTATTTAATTATATATAACATGATTTTAATTAAATAAAGGTAAAATACTTAGGTTATAACATGTATTATTATCTATTAATAATATAACCTATGTCAAGTAAATTAATTAATTATAAGTCATGGTTTTAATAATTAATTAATTATATAGTCTAATTAAAGATAAATACTTAGGTTAAAATTCATGAATTAATAACTAAATAAATAATCTAAGTCATGTAAATTAAATTAATCATGTTTATGTTTTTAATTAATTTAATTTAATTCTAAAAAAATAACATAACTTTTAAAAATCATAAACCTTGAAAAATGATTCATGAACCGGACCCGTGATTAATACCCATGAACCGGACCCGTAACCATTACCATACCCCGACCAAGGTTGGGGTTCCCCTTGTTTTTGCTGCTGCCGTGGGACCACCACCACCATACCGAGACCATATGGTCTCGGTGGTGTGTAATAAGCCAAGCCGAGACCCCTATGGGGATCGGGTAGGCGTCGGCTAGACCAAAACACCCCTAAAACGCCTGATTGATTTACCCCATGATCGTTAACATGTTTAAATAATTGTTTTTAATTAGTCAATTAAAACATCATGATTTTATGTGATTAATTAAATCAAAACATAAAAGAAAAAGGTTAAAAAGATTATACCGATTACGTGAAACAAATGAGGACAAACACACACGAATCCTTGCAAAATATCCAAGATCAAAATCCACCCGATCACCCTTGTGGTGTTCTTGAATCCGGCGGCCAAAGGGGACAAAGGAGAAGGAGGAAAACTTTTAGGGTTTTAATTCTTTTCTAGATTTGTAAATAATGAAACATGTTTTTACCTTAACCCCCTAGTTAGTTAATTTTGCATGGGCTAAGCCCATGTTCTTGTTTATGCCGCGGCATGGGGGCCCCACTTGTGGTAACCCGTACTTTTTCGTTTCTAAATTTATTAGTGTGTTCTCGTGTGTTCACGTGTTCGTAATTTACGTGTTCTAATTAGTTTACGATCGTGACTAAGTTATTCGTGTCCGTAATAAATATATATACGTAACTAATATTAGCTCGTGATTAATTTACGTTCATGATTTCATGTTCGTATGCTCATGATTATAATTATTATTGGAATAATTATCGTGTGTTCATGCGTAGTAAATACTTATCGTGTTATAACACGTACGTAATACTTGTAATTCTTGTTCGTGAAACGTAAACGTGCTATAAAAGGAAAGTTCTAATCGTGTACGTATGATCTTAAGGGTACTATTCATGGTAAAAGCATGCGGGTTTTACAAGCAGATGCTTGCACAAACCCATTAGTCCATATAGGAATGGTAATATAATCAAGTATGGGGGTTTTCTCAACTGCATGTGATCCTTCTTCTTTAGAAACCTGTGTACCTAAAATCTCAACAATAGGTTCTTCTAAGACATTTGAATACTTCTTCACAATGTTTGGATTAGTAATAGGCATATAATTCAAGGTCCTAGATAATGGTTCCAAATCAAATAACTAATCTGGTCCATTCTCAAGATCACTAAGCTTACTTTCTAAGAACTTAACATGCACCTTTTTAAGAATGCATTTTTCCTTCTTGTTGTAAACCCTGTACCCTCTGCTATTCATAGAATAATGAAACTAGGATTTTGTTAATCCAAATTTAAGCAATTATAGTTCGTTTTCCTCGACTCGACTCGAATTTGATTTCCAATTATCGTATCGACTTAACTTTGTTTTTGGTAAAATCTATTTTTGGTGTTTTAAACTAAAATAAAATCTAATTTGAATAAAAACTATTTTTAAAACAAAACTAAAATAAAATCTAATTTGAAAACTTAATTAATTTTAAACTAAATACTTCAAAAAAACTATAAAAGAATCTATTTTAAAATAAAACTTGATTAAATTAAATAAACTAAATTAAAAACTATTGAAATTTAACTTTAAAATTATAAAAGTAAATAAAATATTTTTTAACTTTTTTTTTAAAGAACTAAATTAAATAAAACTTATGAAAAACTTTTAATTAAAATTTAAATAAAACATAAAACATGTATTAAACTACTTTAATAAAAAAACTGCCACTAACTAAAGTCCCTATATTAATTATACTTAGGAGAATCAAACACAAGAAAGGAGTCTAGCAAAGTGGTTATGGCGTCTTACTGTGAGACTAGAGGTCCTGGGTTCGAACCCCAGCAGACCTAAATTTATGCTTAATATTGTTTTAATTTTTGGCACTTTTATTTTGGACAGTAAAACCTCAGACTAATTGAGTCTGAAGTTTAAGTAGCAAAATCAGCAAATCACTCAACAAAAATAAGCAAAGACAGACAACAAATAAGCAGTTTAAAATGAACATAAGCAAATATGATACGAAATTAAGCAATCAAAAAGCTGTTACAGATTGAAAATAGTATGCAGACTTTAACCAAATAAGCAGTTTATCAGATTAGCAGTTAACCAAATTTTTGAACAATCAGATAAGTAAATTCGAAACCCAATAAGCTTAATCCTAAAACAACTTCAAACCAATAGTGCGAAACAGTAACTAATTAATTCGAAACCAAATAAGCTAAATACTAAGTAACTCGCAAAAATAAGCAAATCCAAACGTCTACTAAACTTAAGCTGGCTAAATCATAGAAGATATCTAAACCAAAATTCTATCAAAAATCAAGCAGACTATACTGATAAAAAATAAACAGATCCAAACTACTAATATCCTAACAAATTCAAATCAACTCAAACAAACTTAACCTTAATAAGCAGATTTAAACAATCATCAACTCAAACTCAAAATCAAATCAACATAAGCAAAACATAAGCAAAACATAAGCATAAACTAAAAAAACAATAAAAAGAAGATTGACACCTTGTGATGATTCCTTTGAGTAGAAGGTTGGCGCTGAGCCACCTTTTGAACCGAAACAAACACCTTAAGTCATCAACACCATCATCCTTCTCTCGGACCAAAACCCTCGAATGAACAGTAACGTATAGTAACTTTAATATTTCCCAGTAGGGGAAATATTTATATCACTTTCCTTTAATATATATATATATATATATATTTTTATTTTGTTTTATTTTTTTATTTTTTATTTTTTTTATATCGAATCACAGACAGTTATATAAAAACAGTAGATGAAATGGAAATTTAATAGATCAAAATTAAATAGAGACAAGAATAATTTAAATAAAAATTTTCATTAATTAAACTCAAGATTACAAATATTAGAATTAAAAGAAATTACAAGATTAAACCCTAAAACTAATTTTACTGAAAATTAAAATTAAAGAAAAGCACCATTACATTGTGAGAAATGGGGGTTTTTATAGGAGAAACCCCAAGAAACCCTAATCTTGGCTTCAATGTTAAGCAATCAATCTCTACCGTCCAATCCTTCTTTCTTCTTCTCTCTCTACTAATTCTTCAATCTTGCGGCTGAAAAACCCCCAATATCTCACAGATCGCCATCTTGGTAGAAAATTGTGTTAGTTTTGTTTATTTCAAGGTGATGTGGCAAATGTTGATTGGTGGGATTGGAGAGATGAGTTGTCATAGCCAATAAAAAGGGAGATATTGGCCACGTCAGATTAGGATTTGAGGACCACTCATTGAGTGTTTGCCTCCGATTCTTTGGGGGTTTTATTTCTCATGGATTGAATTAACCCTTGATGTAAAAAGCCCCAAAATATAGTGGTTAATTATTTTGACAGTGAAGATTTAGGGTTTGAGGGAATGGTGTAAAAATGGGGAAGAAAGGGAAAGAGTGAAAGAAAGAGATGTGTTTTTCTTGTATGTATCGAAAATAAAAGTGGGGTGTGGGTAAGTGTTTGGTTTATTTATTTTGTGTTGGGGTGGGTAAATAATGGTACACGTGGGGAGTGACTGGGTAAAAGGGGGTGGTTTATTCGTGTGTGGGTTGACCAATTTGACCAAGTGACAACTTTACTTAACCCGTTCCAAATTAACGTGATTGAGCTAGTGGCCCAAATTGCTTTTCCATTCGTCCCACCTTGTGCAAACAAAGTATTTGGCTTAGGCCAAAATTTTATTAACCGTGTGGTGTTGATGGGCTTTTGGTAAAAAGTTAAACAACTCTTTTTCTTAAATGGGCTTTTTAGCCCATTTATCCGATGTGGGACCCACTTGACTTGAATATCTTCAAAAAAAAATGATTAATTCCATTGAAACGAGCTAGATTCCGACTTCCTTGATCATTTCTTCAAAATTAAGTTGACTTTGTCGGTTTTCATGATCTTCGGCACACTTTGGTCTTTTGACTTTGTCCTTGACTTTTTCTTGACTTTTCTTCGATATTTGACCGTGAAATCCCGTTTTTTCTCTTCTTTTGATCATTTGTACCTATTTAAACACAAGAACACAAAACCACGCGTAATTCCGACATTTATGATATAAAACACATGATTAGGTCTTGTTTTTACTTGATTTAAGTGGCAAAAGGATAAGTGTTTACACACTTATTAAATCCCCTACACTTGACCATTGTAATGACCCCATGCAATGCATTATTTTAAAGCATAAAGTTACATTTTTCTCATAATTAATCCATCTCGGCCTTTATTACTATTACCACTACTACTATGATGAAAAGTTAAGAACTTTAAAAAGAGACAAAAATTATAACAATTTTATTAACTTGGAAATTATTAGATGGAAGAAACTTGTAAAGAAGTCTAAGACTTTAATTAGGGCTTTGGTGTCATGAATATAAATCACCCTCAAGTTTCACGTTCGCCACACCAAGATTAAAAACGAGATCATTGTTACTATAAGTTAGCACCACTAACACTTACTCATGTGGTTTAATTAATCACTTAGACCCCCTTATTCCTACGGTGTAACTCTTGTATTTTATTTTTGTCTTGAATGATCACGAGGATGCATTTTTTACTTATTTCGATAATTTATTAAGGCCGAAAATAAAGCGGGACGATTTAATCAATAGTTAGCTAAAGGACAAAATCTTTTAAAACTACTTCTCGAAACCTCATAAAGTTCATATCTTGGCATAACTCGTTTCACGATTTGAGACCTTTCTCGGACCGATATTTGGCTTGTACTTCAAACTTCAAATCTTGAGAGACGATCTTGAAATTATGGTCTTCTCTTCATTTTGGTATACATCTTCATTAGGAGTGAAAGATGCTTCAATATTGACCATGACTTCTTCATTTATCCTCTTCTTTATTTAGGATTTTGATATACAATGATCCGCCTCCTTTTCGGACTTGGATCTATTTATCCTCATACCTTGTTAGGGTCTTTTTGGATAGACTTCTCCATGATCTTTAGGGGAGTATTGCTTCTCGTCGTGTGTCTTGATCCATCATATAGATTTGGATTAATGATTTTCACAATCTCTTAGGATCTTTAGCAAAAAGTGAATCCTCATGCCTTGTGAGGGCCTTTTTGGACTCGGGTATCCTCATGCCTTGTTAGGGCCTTTTTGGATAAGCCAATCTTCGCGTCCCGCTTCAATAAGTTATGCCTTGGCTATGAACTCTAATTAATACCGAGCAACTTTTAAACGATCTTGTGCTAGAAGCTAAGTAACCTTTTAAATCGTACAACCTTATTTATTGTAAATATATTTATTAACAAGCGATGGGAGAAAAAGCTCATAACTAACTCATATAAGTTAATGAAAGAATACCAAACTTATAATTAACTCTATTATCTCTCGTTCTCCACAATTTAAAATCTCAAGGAATGAGACTCGTGGATGCTTAGCCTAATAAACCAATTAAGGTCTATATGGTTAAGGATACTAGCTAGATTAAACTTGGATAAGTAAACTCGGGTTGAGTCAAAATATTCACGACGGGCCTAATATATCAAAGATATCTAAACTTGTTAAAACCATTTTATTTATTTATTTCATTTTTGACTTTATTCTTGAAATGGAAATTATTACGATGCGATGATAAAAGGAAAATAAATAAATAAAAATACTACTAGGCCAAAATAGATCAAAAATTTGAAAAACGTTGAAATTTTTTTAAATTTTCCGGTTAAATGGAGTCAAATTCATGGAAAATCCCACTAAAATTCGATAGAAGTCCCCCCTACACTTAATATAAACAGTGTCCTTAATGTTTAAGCATGTGGGAGAATAAACTCCCCTACACTTAGGACATTGAGTATGTTGTTTAAAATCGAGCTAAGGAAGGGACAACTAAAGTGATTACATTTATTCGTTTTATTTATATACAAGTATGAATCATAATAGTTTTGATAGAACCGGGTACACGGGATCACGGGTCTCGTCAAAAGTACAAAAAGTGGATCATCAAAGCACATGTCCCTGCACACAATCATCACAACACACAAATAACCTACTTGGCTCCCCCCTACACTTATTGGTGGAAATGGATGAAGGTGAAAAAGGGTGGAAAGGATGGTAAAGGTAAAAATCTAACCTAGTTATACGATGCTTGATTTATTTATCACGAGTCTCTAGCTCGACTCGATTTCCCGAATTAATTCAAGGGAAATCTGGAGAGGGATGGAATCATCTCGTGAGAGATGTCCTCTCCATAGTACAACTTAACCCGTTGGCCATTCACTTTAAAGTTGGGCCCATTTGGTTGTGATAACTCAATGGTGCCATAAGGGAAGACTTGGGCCACGGTGAATGGACCGGACTAACGGCTCTTAAGTTTACCCGAAAATATTTTCAACCGAGAGTTAAATAGTAAAAATTAATCACCAACATGGAACTCTCGGTTTTTTATATTGGAATCATGAATGAGCTTAGTCTTCTCTTTGTAGATTAATGAATTTTCATAAGCCTCATTCCTAAGTTCATTGAGTTCATTGAGTTGGATTTTCCTATGATCACTGGCTTTGTTAATGTCAAAATTAGCCCATTTCAAGGCCCAATAAGCCTTATGCTCCAACTAAATGGGGAAGTGGCATGCCTTTCCGTACACAAGGCGATAAGGGGTACAACCTATAGGTGTCTTATAAGCGGTACGGAAAGCCCACAAAGCATCATCTAATTTATTAGCCCATGAGGCACGATTCTCTCCCACGGTTCGCTCTAGAATTCTCTTAAGACCACGGTTAGAAACCTCGGCTTGTCCATTAGTTTGAGGATGATATGCGGTGGAAAGTCGGTGATTGACACCATACTTAGCCATGACTCGTGAAAATTGATCATTGCAAAAATGAATCCCGCGATCACTAATAATAGCACAAGGTACACCGAATCGAGCAAACAATTGTTTCAAGAAGTTAACAACCACCCTCGCATCGTTAGTAGGTAAAGCCTTTGCTTCAACCCATTTTGATACGTAGTCAACGGCTACGAGGATGTACTTGTTTTCTTTCGATGATGGAAACGTCCCCATAAAGTCGATGCCCCATACGTCAAAGATTTCATATTATTGGATGAAATTTTGAGGCATCTCATCTTTATGTGTGATCTTGCCTTGTCTTTGGCAAGCATCACAATGTTTAACCATTTCATGTGCATCATGATAAATGGAGGGCCAATAGAATCCGGAATCGAAGACTTTTTTAGCGGTGTAATTAGGACCAAAGTGACCACCGGTGGGTCCTTTATGGCAAGCTTCAAGGATTTGTAAAGCCGCCGGTCCATCAACACATCTACGAATGATTAAATCCGCACATTGCTTGAAAAGATAAGGGTCGTTCCAATAGTACGTTTTAACGTCCTTGAAGAATTTTTTCTTTTGTTGGGACGATAACCCTTCGATAAGAACACCACCCGCCAAATAGTTTGCAATGTCCGCAAACCATGGGGTATCATCAAGATTGGAATTAATAGACATTAAGGTCTCAAGGGGAAAGGATTCATTAATCTCTTGATTTGGAGATTCCCCTTGATAAGGATCCTCAAGTCTACTAAGGTGATCCGCGGCTAGGTTTTCCGCTCCCTTTTTATCACGAATTTCGATTTTAAATTCTTGTAGGAGCAAAACCCAACGAAGGAGTCTCGGTTTAGCATCTTGCTTGGTCAACAAGTATTTCAAGGCGGAATGGTCGGTGTAAATGATGGTGGTGGAAAGCACAAGATAGGGGCGGAATTTCTCAAAAGCATACACTACAACTAAAAGCTCTTTTTCGGTAGTGGTATAATGCAATTGAGCCCCCGTCATTGTCTTACTAGCATAATGAATGGGTTGGAAATGTTTGTTAACTCGTTGACCCAAAACCGCTCCTACCGTGAAATCACTAGCATTGCACATGAGCTCGAAAGGTAACTCCCAATTTGGAGAGACTAAGACTGGTGCCTTAGTTAATTTACCTTTAAGAAGTTCGAAAGAGTCGAGACCTTCTTGAGAGAAGATGAACGGAGCATCCTTTTCTAAGAGATGAGTCATAGGACGAGCTATTTTCGAGAAATCTTGGATGAAACGTCGATAAAATACCGCATGGCCTAAAAAACTTCTAACTCCTTTGACGGTGGTAGGTAGAGGTAACTTAGCAATGACGTCAACTTTAGCACGGTCGACTTCGATACCGGCTTTGGAAATTTTATGACCGAGGACGATGCCTTCTTTTACCATGAAATGGCGTTTTTCCCAATTAAGAACGAGACGAGTGTCTTCACACCGTTGGAGCATACGTTCTAAATTAGCAAGGCAAGAAGAGAAAGAATCACCATAGACCGAGAAATCGTCCATAAAGACTTCCATAGTTTCTTCAACCATGTCATGAAATATCGCCATCATACACCTTTGGAAAGTCCCGGGAGCACGTCATAAGCCGAAAGGCATCTGTTTGTAAGCAAATGTTCCATAGGGACAAGTGAATGTGGTTTTCTCTTGGTCTTTTGGATCGATAGGGATTTGAAAATATCCGGAAAAGCCATCTAAGAAACAATAGAAATCATTACCCGCTAAACGCTCGAGCATTTGATCCATGAAAGGAAGAGGGAAATGATCCTTACGAGTGGTATCATTGAGCTTACGATAATCGATGCAAACTCTCCAACCCGTTACAAGTCGAGTAGGAATCAACTCGTTGTTTTCGTTGGGAACAACGGTGATTCCGCCTTTCTTAGGCACACAATGGACGGGACTAACCCATGGCGAATCCGAGATAGGGTAAATCATTCCGGCATCTAGAAGTTTGATAACTTCTTTCTTAATGACTTCATGAATTTTTGGATTAACCCTTCTTTGATTTTGGATTGCGGGTTTAAAGTCATCTTCCATGAGAATTTTATGAGTATAAAAATTAGGATCAATTCCGCGAATGTCGGAGATTTTCCAAGCAATTGCTTTCTTATGATTCTTAAGCACATCGATAAGTCGGGATTTTTCATCTTCTTTTAAGTCCTTAGCAATAATGACGGGCAACTTATTATCCTCCTCTAAGAAAACGTACTCTGAAGGAGACGGTAAATCCTTAAGCTCTAAATCCGGCGGATTGTCAATGGAAGGTTTAGTCAAAGTAGGATCATCGTTTGTAACTTCCTTAGGAGTAGGTGGAGAAATATTTTCCTCATTGAGAAGTCTCTCAATGGTACGAATGTCTTCATCCCAATTGGTAGGTAAATTATCATACTTAATATCGAGAGGACCCAAGCTAGCTTCAAAATCATCTAAGTCACTTTCTCCAAATGGAGTCAATGAAGGAGCAATAGAAGCTACGGTCTCAACATGAGGTAAAGTAGAAATCCCGCTCTTACAAGCCTCGTGAAAATGTTCTTTGCTTGCTTCGTCGAGCACATCGATGTATGATACAAGGCTTTTGGCCCGTATAAAAATTAAAGTTCGTTGTGTTGGTCTAATCGAATTGATATAGGTACTATGTGTGACACTATTGTCTTTGGTGGAAACAAATAGTTGTGTCGTTGTAGTATTTAAAATAAAAGTGCAAAAACAATTAAAGTAAAAGCGCAGTAATGTAAATCTAAATCTAATTTAAATAAATGGCACAAGTAATTAAAAGCGAGACGGAAATTAAAAGGCACTAAATGTAAATAACGCGAACTTAAATCTAACTAAGGCAAACTTAAAACGCAACTAAAACTAAAACTAAGGCAAAGCTAAAATAAATCTAAGGCAATAAACTTAAAGTGCGAGTAAGGAAAAAGGCGGGAAAAATAAAGTTCAAAATTAATGGCAGAAAATCAAAACTGAAATTAAAAGAGACTAAAAATAACCTATCCGGAATAAACCCTTATTCGGAATAAAAGTCTTACTCGGAATATGTCACCTATTAGGAATAATCCTCCCTATCCGGAATAATAGCCTATTCTGAATAAACATGCCCTATTCGGAATAATCCCTATGCGGAATACTGAGTTTATCCGGAATATTTCCCTTACTCGGAATAATAGCCCTATCCGGAATAAAGTGCCTACTCGGAATATTTGGCCTATTCTGAATATTGTCACCTATCCGGAATATCCTCCTATCCGGAATACTACACTATTCGGAATAAGTCCTTCTATTCGGAATATTTAATATTCCGAATAGACCACCTTTTTGCTTCTTTACTCGGAATATTCCTGGGAAGTTACAGTAACAAACTTGCGAAGAACAGGGAACAATAATTCACACACGAATATAATAAAAACTAAGCTAAATCAACCACAAGATTAAATTAAACAAACAAATAAACATCTATTAATCATAAACAATCAATCCATAACAATCAAACTCACAAAACTAATCAAAATAATCAAAACCACTTGATCAAAATAAGAAAAATAAGAACATGAACATGAACAAAAACAATAAGAATCAAAGATTAAGAAAGGTAGAATGAGATTAACAAGATAAAGATATAGATTAACAAGATTTAAAAGAAAAACTTACGTGAAATTAAATGGTAATTAAGGTGCAAGACAGGAATTTAAATTTGACAAGTATTTAAATGACAAGGTAATTAAAAGTGGAAGAACTAATTGTCACGATTAGCCAACAAAGAAAAATGATTAACAACTAATGACTATTTACAAGGGATGATTAAGGGTGCTTAGGAAGCCTCCTCCCCTCCTTCATTTTCTCTTAATTACAAGATTAAGTCCTTCCTTCTTTAATCTTCTTTTAATTGGACCATTAGTCCTTAAGCCTTTATTCTTCATTAATCTTGGACTTTAAATGGTTTTGTCTCAGGATTTCTTTGAACTCGTCTTGTAATTCTTCAATAAATTAGACTTGAGTTCTTCGGCTTTAAGTAAACTTCCGTCTTTTGTCTTTTTCTTCGATAAATCTTCAGAATTGGTCTTGGACTTCCGTTCCTTTTGCACTCTTGACTTCTCGACTTCATCTTTCATCTTTTTCTTCAATAAAAGCCCGTGAATGCCGTGTTTTCTCCACTTTTCACAATTTTGTCCTAAATATATAACAAAAACACAAACCGCGCATAATTCTGACATAAAAGACATAAAATACACGTTTTGGCTCGGTTATTATTGTAATTAAGTGGTAAAAAGGATGGGTGTTTACACACCTATCAAATACCCTACACTTGACCATTGCAATGTCCTCATGCAATGCATTAGTTACAAAGCACGTTTACACTTTTCATCATAATCAATCCACATTGGCCTTTATTAAAGAGATAGAAAACTATAAACATTCAAAGTAAAGAAATCAAAAGCATACCTCGGGTTTTGAAAATGTCATGAATAATCATCATCCTCAAGTTTTCACTTTCTCCAAACCAAGCTTAAAAACGAGATCATTGTTATTATAAGTTAGCAACTAACACGAACTCATGTGGGCCAATTATTCACTTAGACTCTGTTATTCCTAGGTGTATCTCTTATATTTTATTTTTGTCTTGAATGATCATGAAGATGCATTGTTGACTTATTTCGATAGTTTATTAGACCGAAAATAAAGTGAACGATTTAATCAATAGTTAGCTAAAGGACAAAATCTTTTAAAACTGCTTCTCGGGACCTCATAAAATTCATATCTTGGCATAACTCTCTTCGCGATTTGAGACCTTTCTCGGACCGATATTTGGCAGCGACTTCATACTTCAAACCTTGAGAGACGTTCATGAAATTATGGTCTTCTCTTCATAATGGAATTTCTTCACTTGAAGTTTTGAGAGATTCATACTTGGACCACGACTTCTTCATTTTTCTCCAATCTTTATTTTGGACTTTGATATACAACGATCCGCCTCCTTTTATGACTTGGATCTATTTATCCTCATACCTTGCTAGGGTCTTTTCAGATACACTTCTCCATGACTTTTGGGGAGTTTTTGTTTTTCGTCGTGTGTCTCGATCCTTCATATTGATTTTCGATAAATGATTCTTCACATCACTTGGGATCTTTAGCAACAAAATATAGCCCTCATGCCTTGGCTATGAACTCTAATCCATACCGAGCAACTTTTAAACGATCTTGGGCTAGAAGCTAAGTAACTTTTTAAATCGTACAACCTTATTTATTGCAGATAAATTTATTAGCAAGCGATGGGAGAAAAGGCTTATAATTAACTCACATAAATTCACGAAAGAATACCAAACTTATAATTGGCTCTATCATCTCTCGTTCTCCACAGTTTAAAATCTCAAGGAATGAGACTCGTGGATGCTTAGCCTATTAAATTAAGTTTTGGGTTTTCTAGTCGCCTATAGGATCTTGCAAATTCTTAGACTTTTTCAAGTTTAGAAATCTCATTTTAAAGTTCCCTTGATAAACGACTCTCTAGGATCAATTATAGGAACTTGCGAAAAGTTCTTGTTCTTAACCCGTGAGAGTTAAGACTTTCGCGTTTTATAGCTCCCTATATAAAAGCCTAGCATAACTTGACTTATACACGTTAAGGATACTAGCTAGAGTAACTTAGATAAGTAAACTCGAGTTGAGTCAAAAGATTCACAACGTTTAAAACTTAAAACCACTTTATTAAAAATTTATTCTAATAAGGAAAGAAAATAACTATACAAAAGGGTAAAACTAATAGGCCAAAATAGATCAAAAATTTTGAAAAATGTCGAAAAATTGATATTCCGGTTAAAATGAGGACAAATACAAGGAAAAGGCCACTTAACTTCGATAGAAGTCTCCCCTACACTTAAGATAAACATTGTCCTCAATGTTTAAGCATGTGGGAGTAAACTCCCCTACACTTAGGACATTGTGCACGTTGTTTAAATCTCGCTAAGGGAAAGACAACTAAAGAGATTCCTATTTTAATATTGAGAAAATATAAAATAGTGAATCGAAAAGAGTTTAGGATAGAACCGGGAAGAAGTGGACACGGAATCACGGGTCGTCAAGAATCATCAAGAGTGTGTCTTTGAAGCTCGAATCCCTGATTGAAAGAAGAGAGAGGAGAGGAAATAGCAAACCAAAGGGTCTCCCCTACAGTTAGGATAAAGAAAGCTAAAAGATATATGCATGGGTTGCCTCCCAAGAAGTTCTTGATTTTTGATTACCTAGTCGTGAGCCTGACTCGACCTTGATCATCATAGGAAAAAGCATGAAACATATCCACCAGGATCAAAGACATAGTTTTCGTCCATCAAATAGCACATGCTTAAGGAGAACAAGGCAAGCCAAAGAAGAATAGGCAAGGTTCCCTTAAGCAAAGATGGAGCACGGTGGAAGCAAGGGTGAGGTGGTGCAAGCAGATTTCCATAAGTTCCAAAGATATTTCCTTTTATTTCATCAGGTGGATACTGAGATGGCTTAAAGATTGCAATACCGGGGTCGAAAACCTTTTCCTTTAAGGGAAAATAGCACTCAGGCTCAGCAGAATGGGAAGAAGATCCGCGAAGAAGCACGACCTCGTCCTCAGAAGGGGGACAAATAGGTGTTAACTCATACGTGCTGCGGATATTGGTGTCGATCGGTTTCTTCTCCTTAGAAAGTATTTTCTTCAAATCCAAAGTAGGATCAAGACGATAATCTTCAAAGTCCAAAGGAGGTGCATCACTCTCATGAGGGAAGTAAGTGTTGAGAAACATAGAGAAGTCTTCCTCAAATGAGTAATCATCCTAAGTAGGATCGAGTGATGTAGGAGGATCTTCATCATGTGAAGAATCGCTCGAAAGAGTATCAGCCTCATCAAAATCATCATATGTGGGCAGATCGGGATACTCAGAAGTACAATCATCCAAATCATCCGAATCTGAGCTAGAATCATCATCATCATAAGCATCAAAGGCCGGTGGAGAATCATAAATGGGAGAAGGTTCCAAATTGGACCGAGAATCATCCACATCATCTTGAAAAAGTGGATTATCGATGGAAGAATCGAATAGAGGATTGTTGTAGACAACAAAGTCATCATGCACATTAATCATATTCACTGATTCTCGTCCTCCAAAGGTTGTACTTGTAAGCTTCCCCATTTTGAAAACTTGTGCATCATCCCCGACTCTTAAGATTAACTCACCTTCGGCCACATCCACTAAAGCTCGTCCGGTTCTCAAGAATGGCCGACCAAGTATTAAAGGAATACGAGGGTCCATTTCATAATCAACAACGACAAAATCGACCGGGAAAGTAAATGTGCCAACTTTTATGAACACGTCTTCGGCTATACCAACGGGGTAAGCGAGAGTGCGATTTGCAAGTTCAAGAGTCATCTTTGTTGGAGTGAGGTCGGGTAATGATAGTGTTTTCCAAACACTCAGTGGCAGCAAATTAATACTGGCCCCGAGATCAGCAAGGGCAGTAAATTCTTCAGTTTTGTTGAAAACGCAAGGCAACACAAAACGACCGGGATCTCCAAGCTTTTCCAGAAGTTCTTTAAGAATAACTGCAGAGCAGCTTTCATTTAAGCGTGTGTTGGCGAGTTCAATCAGCTTCTCCTTCTTGTTAAGCAATTCCTTAAATGCTTTGACAAATTTCGGCATGTGGACAAGTGCGTCCAGAAAGCTAATGTTGAAGTTCATTTGAGAGATCATCTTCACATAGCGTGACACTTCAGCGTCATCCTTGGTTAGCATTTTGGTCTTGCCTAAACGAGAAGGATATGGGATATTGGGTTTGGGTGGTGAAGATGCAGGTGTAGCAGGTAAAGGTTGAGATGTTGAAGGTTCCTTCCTAGTTACATCGTCATGACGAGGCGGAGACGGTAATGGTGCACTAATACTAGGTGTAGGAGGAGTAGGGATAAATGGTGGTGGAGGAGATGTAGATGATGGGGGTGGGATTGGTGGATCGACAATGGTAATTCCACTAGGAGTAGTAATAGCACTCACATTAGCTCGCGGATTGGTGACGGTGTTTGAAGGTAGAGAACTCGAAGAAGAAGGTTGAGTTGCGGGAAAGAAACTAGCAAGCATATTCTTCAAATCATTGGTTTGATTGCTGAAGGAGGATTGAATATTATCTCGAAGCTCGGATCTAATCTCATTTCCTTGCTTGGTAATATCTCCTTTAAGATTAATAATTTGGCTCTGCAGATTCTGGATTTGCTCACCTTGGGTTCTCATGCTGGCTTCAACATCGTGGTTAATGGGTGGGGTTTGTTGAGCGGGTGGGTGATAAGGATTAGAAGCTCTTGGTGGGATTTGGTTGCTTCTATTATAGTTGTTGACGGGGTTTTGGTTTTGAGGAGAAAAACCGGGCGAAAGGTAGTTGTTGGACCGGTAACTCATCAGATTTCTATCCCCTTGAGGTCGAGCTTGGTAATTTTCCGGTGAATAATTACCATAAGCTGCATACACATTTTCCGGATTGCCTTGAGTTGAAGGACAATCAGTGTATGAGTGAGGACCGCCGCATGTTTCACAAGAAGGTGCAACCGCTTTAACTTGTTGTTGTTGTTGGTTTGAGGCGAGAAGCGTGATACGTTTGCTCATTTCAGTCATCATGCGGGTGAGTTCGGTCATCTCAGGGTTTGCTGAGGTAGAAGAAACATTGACTCTCGGGTTGTTCCTTGAAGAAGCAGAGGAATCCCAGTTTTTGTGGTGAGTAGTCATGTTCTCAATTAGCTCTCTACACTCCCTGGGTCTCCATTTCATGAATGTGCCACCGGCGGCTGCATTAATCGTATCACGATCACGAAAAGTCAAACCGTTGTAGAAAGTATCAATCAATGTGACTGGAAGCATGTTGTGGTTTGGACAACGATCAATCAAGACATTATATCTTTCTCAAGCATCAAAAAGAGATTCATCGAGATCTTGCATGAAATCGCTGATTTGATTGCGAAGGCTCGTGACCATGGATGGTGGAAAGTAGCGCGACAAAAAGCGTTGAGTCTTGTCATCCCAAGTATGAATAGAATTCTTCGGGAGACGATCAAACCATTTCTAGGCATGATGTGATAAAGTATGTGGAAAGAGTTGTAGGCGAAGAACATCCATTGTGGCACCAGGCAACTTCATGCTTTGGGTGATTGTAATGAACTTGTCGAGGTGTTTGTTGGCATCATCATTAGGCAATCCACGGAATGGGTTAGTTTGCACTTGCTGAATCATGTGGTGCTTCAACGAAAACTCAGGAGCGTTGATTTGCATCGGCGCAATCGGTCCTCCTCGTCCAAACATGGTAGGTTGACAAAGCTCCTCCATTGTCCGAAGATCGGGCTGTGGAAGAACATTGTTTTTATTGTTGAGGTACGGTGGATTATTGTTGTTAACACCAAACATAGCTAAATCTTCTTGAGTCTCGGGCTCTTGATAATTAGAAGATCTAGTACGCATACACCTGAAAATGCAAAAGAAAAAGAAACCAAACACAAAGACAATATATATACACAATAAATATAAAATCTTTTTGGATTTTTGAAATTTTTTATTTTTATGGTTTTTTGAATTTTTTAAGCAAGAAAAATAACGCTCACGAATGAACGGATCCCAAAAAGCAACGCGTCTTTCACAGAAAACCGTTAATCTTTACGAGAAGAGCCGGCAGCGGCGCCATTTGATACAAGGCTTTTGGCCCGTATAAAAATTAAAGTTCGTTGTGTTGGTCTAATCGAATTGATCTAGGTTCTATGTGTGACTCTATTGTCTTTGGTGGAAACAAATAGTTGTGTCGTTGTAGTATTTAAAATAAAAGTGCAAAAACAATTAAAGTAAAAGCGCAGTAATGTAAATCTAAATCTAATTAAAATAAATGGCACAAGTAATTAAAAGCGAGACGGAAATTAAAAGGCACTAAATGTAAATAACGCGAACTTAAATCTAACTAAGGCAAACTTAAAACGCAACTAAAACTAAAACTAAGGCAAAGCTAAAATAAATCTAAGGCAATAAACTTAAAGTGCGAGTAAGGAAAAAGGCGGGAAAAATAAAGTTCAAAATTAAAGGCAGAAAATCAAAACGGAAATTAAAAGAGACTAAAAATAACCTATCTGGAATAAACCCTTATTCGGAATAAAAGTCTTACTCGGAATATGTCACCTATCCGGAATAATCATCCCTATCCGGAATAATACCCTATTCGGAATAAACATGCCCTACTCAGAATAATCCCTATTCGGAATAAATCCCTATGCGGAATACTGAGTCTATCCGGAATATTTCCCTTACTAGGAATAATAGCCCTATCCGGAATAAAGTGCCTACTCGGAATATTTGGCCTATTCTGAATATTGTCACCTATTAGGAATATCCTCCTATCCGGAATACTACACTATTCGGAATAAGTCCTTCTATTCGGAATATTTAATATTCCGAATAGACCACCTTTTTGCTTCTTTACTCGGAATATTCCTGGGAAGTTACAGTAACAAACTTGCGAAGAACAGGGAACAATAATTCACACTCGAATCTAATAAAAACTAAGCTAAATCAACCACAAGATTAAATCAAACAAACAAATAAACATCTATTAATCATAAACAATCAATCCAAAACAATCAAACTCACAAAACTAATCAAAATAATCAAAACCACTTGATCAAAATAAGAAAAATAAGAACATGAACATGAACAAAAACAATAAGAATCAAAGATTAAGAAAGGTAGAATGAGATTAACAAGATAAAGATAAAGATTAACAAGAATTAAAAGAAAAACTTACGTGAAATTAAATGGTAATTAAGGTGCAAGACAGGAATTTAAATTTGACAATTATTTAAATGACAAGGTAATTAAAAGTGGAAGAACTAATTGTCCCGATTAGCCAACAAAGAAAAATGATTAACAACTAATGACTATTTATAGGGGAGGATTAAGGGTGCTTAGGAAGCTTCATCCCCTCCTTCATTTTCTCTTAATTACAAGATTAAGTCCTTCCTTCTTTAATCTTCTTTTAATTGCACCATTAGTCCTTATGCCTTTATTCTTCATTAATCTTGGACTTTAAATGGTTTTGTCTTGGAATTTCTTTGAACTCGTCTTGTAATTCTTCAATAAATTAGACTTGAGTTCTTTGGCTTTAAGTAAACTTCCGTCTTTTGACTTTTTCTTCGATAAATCTTCAAAATTGGTCTTGGACTTCCGTTCCTTTTGCACTCTTGACTTCTCGACTTCATCTTTCATATTTTTCTTCAATAAAAGCCCGTGAATGCCGTGTTTTCTCCACTTTTCACAATTTTGTCCTAAATCACAACAAAAAAACAAACCACGCATAATTCCGACATAAAAGACATAAAATACACGTTTTGGCTCGGTTATTATTGTAATTAAGTGGTAAAAAGGATGGGTGTTTACACACCTATCAAAGTAACTCACGGATTCGGGCTCATCGGGAAGTTTGGAAAGTTTACCCATGTTAAAGACGATTTTGTCATCCCCGACCCTCATGATAAGTTCACCCGCGGCTACATCAATTAATATACGCCCGGTTCTCAAGAAGGGTCGTCCCACAATTAAGGGAACACGGGGATCCATTTCATAGTCGACTACGACGAAATAGGCGGGAAAAGTGAATTTGTCGACTACAACAAAAACATCCTCGGCTATCCCCACCGGATAAGCAACCGTACGGTTAGCTAATTCCAATGTCATACGAGTGGGGACTAGCTCGGGTAAAGATAATTGTTTCCACATGGACAATGGCATAAGATTGATACTCGCTCCGAGATCCGCCAAGGCCATACAATTCTCAACACCCGGAAAATTACAAGGAATAAGGAATCGACCGGGATCTACTAACTTAACCGGTAATTTTCTCAAAAGAACCGTGGAACAATTCTCATTCAATTGGGTATTGGCAATATCAAGCAACTTTTACTTATCACTTAAAAGATCCTTAAACATCTTAGCGTACTTAGGCATGTGAGCGAGCGCCTCGGCAAAGGTGATATTAAAATTCAATTGTTTGAACATTTTTAGGAAGTTCGAAACTTGAATATCATCCTTATTCTTCAATTTTTCTTTCCGCAACCTTGAGGGATAAGGTATATTGGGTTGAGATAAAGGCCTTGGAGTGGATTGCTCCCTCACATCCTTTGGTGGAGGAGGAGGAATAGAAATGGTAGGTGAAGGAACCGGTTTTGGAACCGAAGGTGTGGTAGAAAATTTAGGTATCGATGGAACATAAGGTGTAGACGAATGCATAACGGGAGGTATGTCACAAGTGGAAGAAGAGGGAGGTTGTGTCGAAGAAGAAGGTATCTCGGGTCCTTGGTTAGGTGGGGAAGGTTCTACGGTGGTCTTACCGCTCCTAGTAGTGATAGCATTAACATTAGCCCTAGGATTGGTCACGGTGTTCGAAGGGAGGGCACGTTGGGGACGAAAGGTTTGAATCATAGTCAAAAATTTCTTATCGGTCGATTCTTGCATTTGTCGATTATGTTCTTGCATCTCTCTCATGATTCGCTCATGGTCGGATAATTTTTGTAAAACCAAGTCCATTTGAGGATTATGCGTGTTCATTTGATTATACCCTTTATTAGGAAAACCTTGGTTTTGATATTGATTAGAACCTTGATTAATTCCTTGATTTTGAAAACCTTGGTTATTAAATCCTTGATTATTGAACCCTTGGTTTTTCCCTTGAAAATTCCCTTGATTTTGATTAAAACCCTGTTGATTATAATTTCCTTGAAAATTACCCCGTTGAGGACCTTGGTTCCTATTTTGGGCGGGTGGGGGTGGTCTTTGTGGTGCTACAAAACCCGGGGGAGCCAAATAGTTATTAGACTTGTAAGACAAATGGTTAACATCAACATTTGGTTTGAAATGAATCCGATCATTTTCATTGTTGTTATAAGCATAAACTTCTTGTTGATTATTGTAAACCTTGTCACAATTAAAGTATGAATGCGGTCCACCACAAGTCTCACACGTTTCACTATTTTCTTTTACGGCATGCACATGTGTAGTGAGGGCGTCAGTTTTTAGAGCAAGGTTTTTCACAATTGAAGTAAGCTCCTTTATTTGATCATTCACCTCATTATTACTAGTACTAGTACTTGCCATAGTAGCCCTAACATTCTTGGTTTGCACTTTTGCCTTGTTCTCAATAATGGCCCAAGCCTCGTTCATGGTTTTCACAAGAATATTGCCCCCCGCGGCACTATTAAGTGAGTCTTGGTCGTTTAAAGTTAAACCATTATAAAACGTGTTGATTTGATGCACTTTAGTGAAACCGTGTTGTGGACATTTTCTCAAAAGATCTTTAAAACTATCCCAAGACTCACTAAACGTTTCCCCATATTGTTGTTCAAAGGTGATGATCTCATTTCTTAAAGAAGTGGTCCGTGATGGTGGGAAAAAGTAGTTAATGAACTTGGTCTCTAAGTCGATCCATGTGGTAATACTTTGGGGTGGTTCCTTATCAAGCCAAATCCGGGCTTGTCCCTCGAGGGAAAAAGGAAAAAGTTGTAGGCGAACGGCCTCTTGGGGCACCCCATTGTATTTGACGGTATTAGCTAATTGGATGAAACGTTTGATATGAGCGTGTGGGTCATCATTAGTACGGCCTAAAAATGGTGTAGCGGAAATGATGTAGGTTTTTCGTACACGTTTTAGGAAAAACGCGTATGAGTGGCAAGTATTAAGTTATACGCTTTAGGAAAAACGTAAAACCGAATAAATGCGGGTTCGTTCTCGAAGGAGGTGTGTGTATTAATGTGCCAATATATAAAATAACAATGTTTGGATTAGTGACGTTTTTGGTTTAAGAAGAGAAAAAGTAAAGACGAGCTACGACTACGATTACGCTACGACGTTGACGTAAAACGATGACGTAAATACGTAAAACGTGACGAAATTAAAAATTAAACCTAAAAATTAATTAAAAGTTAAAACTAAGTCTTAAATAATATAAATAAGAATAAGAATCCAACAAAAATATTTTAAAACCTTTTAATAATTAAATATTCAATTTTAAATGCTAATTAAAGCCCTAAAATTATATATAATTAAGAAAAAGCCCAAAATATTATTTTATTGAACTAATAAGTCACTTATATTATTTAAAGACTAAAAACTATTTTTCCTTAATTTTCAAAACTATTTTTCTATTTTTAAATCACTAAAAACTATTTTTAAGCTAAAATAATCATAAAAAATAATAAAATAATGACAAAATTAATTTAACAATTTTAAAAATCCGAAATTACACTAATGAACAGTAGAAAAATAAAAAAATTTGAAAAATGTAAAAATTTGCACTAAAAGACAAAACAGTTTAATAATAAAACACTAATTAAGCTAATTTAATTATAAAAAATAATTAAAAAGTGAACAGTGAAATATTTTTAAACTAAAAATCTAAAAATACTTTTCTAAATCTAAGAAAAATTTTAAAAGTGAAAAATATAACTTTCCTGCACTAAAAGACAAAAACAGAATAATAAAAAGTAATTAAAAATAGCAATTTAATCAAAAAATTACTTAATGAACAGTAACTGGAAAATAAATTATACTAAAAAATCAAAAATAAAATAAGAAAAATAATGAAACCAGTTTGAAACCCTAATTCCTATTAAAGCCCACTAAAGACAAAAAAGTAAAACTGTGATAGTGACACTTAGCTAGGTTTCTGTCTTTTAGCTAAGCAGTGGTAACCAACAAACTAGCAGGGGAAAGTGAGTTCCCACAGCTAGTTCAAATAAAATGACAGAAATATGATAAGCTTAGGAAAGCTTTTTGATTGCTTATTCTTGGATAATAAGGCACCCCCACAACCAGTTGGGTTGTGGGGAGTCTATAATATCACAAAAAACACACAACTACTTAACAAAATCACACAGAATAGGGCAAAATCAGTTGCTGATAAAACTTGTAGGTTCTGATGAATAGTAAGCTGTCACAAATGGCACAAATTCGAATTTTACAAGCCAAAATCTTGTACACAAGCTACCCAAATTATTTGTGAGCTATATAGAAACCTAACTTACACTATTATCTAGCAAGCAACAAAATTTCAAGGCAAACTTACACTAAATTATGCTTAAAAAGGAGTTTCTGATTTTTAAGCTATACTTACCAATTTTGAACATGCATTTGCTTGATTAATCCCACTAAACTTAAACCAATTAGCCTTTAAACTACTACTAACCTATTGGGATATGTCTAAGCAGATTTTAAGCCAAATAAGTGACATTTACTTGTTTAAGGATCCAATCCCAAACACTCCTTAGTTTTTGAAAATGAAAATTTTCAAACCACAACCTTGTCAAATCAAACCAAACTAAATACAAACTACCTGAGCATGCATAATTTCACTAATAACTAACATATAAACATAAACAATTCCAAAAAAAATGCAAAAACAGATAATCACCAAATTCACAAGAATCCACACAAAGTCACATAAATTTCAAATTTGAAGAACAAGAGGGTTCAAGCCAGGGGTTTACCTTGTGGGACCCACATCCGGGCCCCACTATGGCTGCAATGCCATCTCCATGTTAGCTTAAAAGATGAACCTATGGATTGAGTGGTTGCTTGTGGTAGAAATGATGATGGTATTTGACTACAACAGTCCAAATACCATCCAATATGCCTTGATGATGGGAAACCTGCCAAGAAAAGTAAACCAAGAAAAAAGTGGAAGTAATGTGTAATCAACAAGCCATTGAGCTAAGCTTATTGTTTAAGCTAGCCCAATGAGCTTATGTAAACTAGATAAACAGAAACCAAACAAAAGTAAAGAAAACCTTTTTGAAAATTTTTCTTTTCTTTGAAACTAAAAGACTTGATAAAAAAAATTAACCACAAGCTAGAATCAAACCACAATCCACTATCACTTCATGTGATAGTGAAATCCAACCTATGAAAACACTTTTTTTCAAGAACACGAATTTTCTGAAATTCTTTGAAACGTGAACAATGTTTGAAACCTTTAACTAATTTTAAAAATAATGAAACAAGTTACACTAAGACAAGAAATGTAAAAGTAACTCAGAGATTTGTATTTCTAAACTTTTCATTTTCATTAATAAGTCTAAAATTTTATACAAAAAACCTGGAACAAAGAAAAAGAGTTCACAGGCGAACCCTTTTATACATCAGCTAGGAATAATCTAGAACTAGGAATTAAATAATACAAAGATGAATAAAAACTAAAACCCTAGTTCTGGAATTTCCGGTCTTGCCCTTGGTGTTGTCTTCAAGAATTTTGTGGTCAAGACCCATGTGAGTGATGGTGATATGTAAAATGCATCATGGACGTCCAAAAGTGAGTAGCCTCCAAGGAATCAATACAAGCTATTGATGATTTTTGTTTGCTTGTGTTTTTGGGAGCAGGGGACCATTCGTGTAGGTCCCTCAATGAGCTGGAGGGCTGTTTGATGGTGGGAAAGTGATGGGAGGATAGTTAATTACTGATCTGGAGAAGTTTATAACAAAACCCTTTGTTTTGAACATAGATGAGGATTAGGGTTCTTGATATAGGATTAGGGGAATTAGGGGAAAGATGAGTGAACAGGGAATGTTTGGCGCCCCAAATTATAATACTAATCAGTTTAAAAACTGATTTAGTTAATATTATTAACTGGATGGTGGAATGCTGATGTGGGAGAAGGGGAAGGTGTGATTGGCTAGTGGAAATAAGTGGGGTGAGGTGGCATAGGGTGATTGGTGGGAAAGGTTTTGGTTGTCTGGGCAATAAGCACCCCCAAGGTTCTAAGTTCTTGTCTTTTGAGTTATAAACTACCCAAACGAATTTTCCCTTATAAGAAAGTTTCTTTCTTTAGACTTTGGCCACAAATATTTTAGCATATCCATTCAAAGGGTATTTTATGCATAATATGCATTCTTCAAGGACCAATAATGCACAATCTTGTCATTTTAGGGACCCTTAATGTAATTTTGAGTTTTACAAGGGTTTAAAATGATAAGTCTTCAAAAGTTGAGGGACCAATCTTGCCAAATCTTCAAACTTCAAGGACTTGATAGGAAAATCATGATTCGGGTCCGGTTCTTTGTGCGGCTTCGTTTCCCGTGTTCGTTTTTGCTTGATTCCTTTGATCTTTTGGTGAATTCACGATATCCGTACCTGAAATACACAATGAACAAATACAAGCACATATTTGGGTACTTTGATGATATTTTAAGCGTTTTAAGCCCGATTTGGACGATGAGACTATGTATAAATACAGTCTCATCACTCCCCCATACTAAACCATTGTCGTGTCCCCACGCAATGCTAGATTTAAGTATCATAGCACTTCCAAAATTCATTTTATGATGACATTTATTCAAGACATAGATTTAAATAAACTACTACACGCGTTTTAGACATAATGTATTGTTTTCATCACGATAAAGTGACTTTTAGGATCATAGAACAAGAAAACGTGAATGCTTCATTAGAAATAATTTCGTCGTCCTCGATTTTCACCCAATTCCATGCTAAGCGTGTAACGAGATCATTGTTATTATAAGTTAGCAACACGATCAAATCTCATGAGTGATGATTACGAACCTAAACTCCCTTATTCCTACTTGGTATCTCTTATATTTTATTTTGTCTTAATGATCACGAGGATACATCATCGACTTATGCGTGAATAGAGATTAAGTCTAAAAATAGAAACTTAATGGTGTAACCAAAATCATTAAATTAATAATTCATCCTAATAGACAACGATGTCAAAAAATTAAGTCAACAAGAAGGATCGATAAACACGGTTTTATAACGGTTTTGAACATGAGACTTATTACCAAGACTTTTATATGCCCCCTAACGGAAGGGCCTTATTATCTTTGGTTTACCTCCATCTTTTATTCAACTTCGCCATGAAGCTTTTATTATGACTTCGGTCTTGCCTTGCCTTTTATTATCCGCCTCATCGGTGGTTTTATTAGCCAAAGACGTATATCCTCACGCTAAAGCGAATTTTGGATCTTTAAAGCTTCGAAGATTAAGGCTTGATTCACTTTCAATTTGGGCATAGATTTTTCGGCCTTGTGAGCTTCAAATTTTTGCTTAATTTAGGTGAGCACTTGAAATCTTATTATTAGGTGAAGCTTTCGATTATTCGGGTGCCAATACTTCAAAACCGTGACGCTGGCGATACCTTAATGTTTTCTCAATTTAATTACATGGAAGCTACCAAAACAAATTAGAAACCAACAATAGTGACTAAACCGCCAAATCAATATTTATTAACAATTTATTATACAAAAGCGTGGGGAGAATAAGCTAATAATTACTACACATGAGATCGTGACGATTACGAGACTTATAAATAACTCTATCATTTCTCGTCCTCATTTAAGAGACTTAGCCTAAAAAGTTAAGGAATCGAGCTAAGTGCTCAACACGCACGGTCGAGTCAAAAATTACTCTTATTCTCACCATCGGAAAACCTACATTCGTGTCTTAAACACTTATGAAAAACAAGAAAAAATTTTAAATTTGGCCATTTTGAGCCTTATTTGCAACAAAACGATAACAAAACGATGAATTTTGGATTGCGGTGACGTAAGCAAGGTGAAATATCTACTCACCCCCCATACTAAAACTAAACATTGTCCTCAATGTTTCGAGTCTAGGGGTGTAAACACCCCCATACTAGAGACGAAGTCGAATGCTTAATCTCGAGCATGGAAAGGGTAAAACGAATAACCTAAAAGCCGTTTATGAATTATGCTAATAAGATAAACGTTAGAACATAAAAGGATATCATCGGATATCGGAATCTCCAAAGGCAACGATCGAAGCTCGAGTGATCCGTAAAACGAACACGAGAGGCTTCAATGATGACGATGAACCTAATGAATCACAATCACAAACAACCACGAAACAAAGGTTGGAAGAGCACAAGTCCCCTCGTTACATTAACTAAGAAAGCGATAATATTTACAAGGATAAGCATGAGAATCCCCCACGAGGCACCTTGTTTTTGATAACCGAGTCAAAAGCTCGACTCGAATCCCCAAAAATGTGATCATTTAGGGATAATCATAGTTTGGTCATTTTTGATGGGGCTTACATGATAAACAAGGCCCAAAAGTACGTGGAGTACTTTAAAAACCCGATACACGAATACCGGGGTCAAAGATAGCGTCTTCGTTTTCGGATGAAAGACGAAACAACGCTACTTCAACACAAACCCCAATGGGGTAGAAGAAAAGAGATGAGAAGTAGAAAGGTGGGGCAATGGGTAAGGCAATATAATGAGCTACTCGAGGTAGACTCACACCAAGCAAACGAAAAGATTTTCCATTTATTGCATCGGTGGAAGACCGAGATTTCCCTTTACAAGCAATTCCGGGATCGTAAATCTCGTCCTCGGTGGTAAAGTGTGAAGGAACATTTGGGGCTTCCCCCATACTAAGACCACACCAACCATCGTCAAAAGGAGTAGACGAGGTGGTAGCACTCAGAAAACGATGTGATGACGGAGTTAAACATGTAGAAAAATCTTTTAAAACATTTTCAAAATCTTTTCCTTTTTCATCGTTCAAAAACTCTTTATGAAAACCCGATTGAATAATGTCGAAAATATTTGGCGTGTGAAATTCAAAATTAGTCGCGCTAAAAATCCTCACATTTAAGTCTTTGGTAGGAGGGGGTGGCGGATTATATAAGTTCTCAAAACGTTTGTCAATAAAGAACACCGCCCCCTCGGGGTCTACATACTCGTCATCCTCATGAACGTCGATCTCATCGGTTTCTTCATCAAAGATAGGCTTGCCAAACCATGGTTTGTCATTCCTTTCCTTGAGTATTTTAGAAACTCTCTCGAAAAGATCACGATCAAGCACGAAACCATCATTCTTTTGTGGGGATCGTTGATAAGTTAGATCCTCACGAATGTGGTAAACGTCATTCTCAAATGAGGAGTGTTGATTAGGTAACTCCTCTAGAGTTGGATTCTTAGTGGTCACATGAGTTGGTTCGTCATAGAAAATAAGACGTTCCAACTCATATAGTTCATCCTAGATTTTGGAAAGATCGACCTCACTCGTAGGTGGAAGTGAAGGCATAAGAGCTAGCTCTCGTTCAATGATTTCCTCAATCTCGGGATCAAACTCGTAATCATCGTACTTCACATGTTTTCTCTTTGGAGAATAAAAAGTTGTATGTGGATTTCGAAGGACGTGATCAAGCTCGGCAAAATCGCCATCGTCATCGTCAAAGAAAGAGTCGATGTGAGCACTCACAACCATGGTCTTACAAGTCGAATGACTATGCTTAGGTGACTTTTCTAAGAAGAGAGGATCGATGTCGATAAACCCTTTAGCCTCAACGGGTGTTGGGCTAGGCAAAGGAGGCACTTCGATGGAGTTGGAAGTTGAAGCCTTAAAGACGTGGTCCTTCGAAGGTGGTGAAGACGAGCCCATATTGGTCTTTGTCGTGATGGCACTAACGTTGCCCTTCAGAATTGGTGGTTCACTTGTTTCGTTAAAAACATCCCAAAGTGAGTTTTCATCCATAAATTTACACATACCCTTTTGAATTAGGTACATGTATTCTTTTTCATTAAAATCATCATCTTTAAAACCGTTTTTCTTAATTCTTTCAAAACATGCATCAAGCTTCATTCTTTCCGCTAAAGTGAACATTTTTAAATCATTAGGATTTGAATCATTAGGTTTTGAAACCTCGGTTTTTTCATTCTCATTAAATCCTTGGGATTTTCTAGCGAAAAAGTCTATTTTCTCATCCCCATATCTCATAGTAAGTCTCCCCTCGTGAACGTCGATTACGGTTCGAGCCGTCGATAAGAATGGTCGGCCTAAAATAATGGGACATTTAGGGTCACACTCGTAATCGGATATAACGAAATCCGCGGGAAAAACAAACTTTCCAATCCTAACATAGACATCCTCGGCTATTCCAATTGGTATAAGTGGAGTACAATTTGCAAGCTCGATTGTCATGTTCGTGGGGGTAAGTGAAGGCAATCTCATCAATTTCCAAAGAGAATGAGGCATGAGATTGATGCTAGCACCTAAATCGGTAAGGGCTAAACATCCCTCGATCTCGGAAAAATCACAAGGTAGTAGAAATTGGCCCGGATCCTTTTCCTTTCTCGGCATACGCCTTTTGGGTTTTTTAAGAAGAATTGAACCACAAGTTTCTTCAAGGGTTACTTTGGTAAGGTCGACAAAGCTCTCTTTTTGAACCGTGGATGGAATTTGAGGTACACGAGGGTGTGCACTCTTTTCCTTGGTCGCCACGTTCACCCCATCGACTTTAGAACAAGAAGACGTCTTAGAAGTCGAGGGTTGAGAGGGATAAACAACACGGAATCCTTCAAGGTTAGGGGTAATCACACGACCTTTCTCACGAGACGAGGCGGCTTTACATTGTTCTTTCGGATTTGAACGGTGTCACTAGGTAACGAACTCGAAGACGCACCCGAGGCTTTGTTCATTATGGCCGAAAACATCTTTTTTATGTCAATTTGCCCTTGCTCAATCTTCGTGTTTTGCAATTTCAATGTATTAGAAAAGTCGTTTTTCAAAGTACCAATTTCTCCCTCTAATCGTCTCATATTAGCCTCATTCGTTTTCATGTAAGTTTGAAAATCGTTTGACGAACTATTTTGATTAGAATTAAAGTTCCCTTGGTTTTGATTGTTTCTTTGAAAATTTCCTTGATTACCACTTGAAAAATTGTTGCCTTGATTGTTGTTGTTGTTTGAAAAATTTGAGTTTTGGTTATTGTCTCGATTTTGCCAAGTTATATTACGACCTTTATTATAACCTCCTTGATTTTGATTCGAAAAATTTCCTTGTTGATTATTTCCTTGAAAATTGTTTCGATTTTGAAAATTGTTGCGTTGGTTATAATTGCCTTGTTGTGATGGACCCGCGTTATTTTGATTTGAAAAATTGTTGTTTCCATTTAACGCACTCACATTCGACGTTTGGCCATCCGTAGCCGCACACTCGTAATAATTATGAGGTCCACCACAAAACGTACAGGAAACCTCAACCGCTTTCACCGTAGCGGGAGCGTCTTTCTTTTGCATCTCAACGAGAAAAGACGTAAACACATTCGTCAACTTGTCAACTTTCGCATCAACTCTCTCAATGTCGCGATTAGAACTACTAACATTGGCGACATTGGCAACACTCGGTGCGTTGTGGAGTTGGTAAACCTTGGATCGGTTTTCGATAATTATCAATGCATCTTTCGGAGTCTTACACAAAAAGTTGCCACCGGCGGCGGAATTCAACGAGTCTTGTTCGTGAAAATTAAGACCGTTGTAAAACGTATCGATTTGGTGCAACTTGGAAAAACCATGGTGAGGACATTGCCTAAGCAATTCCTTAAAGCGATCCCACGCGTCTCTAAAAGATTCATTCGTTTTTTGCTCAAATTCCGTAATTTCATTTTTGAAAAACGTTGTCTTAGACGGTGGGAATAAATAATTAACGAACTTGGAAACGAGATCCTCCCACGTAACTATCGAATTAGGTGGCTCTTTCTCGTACCAATCCTTGGCGGCACCATCGAGCGAGTACGGAAAAAGCATAAGCTTGACGACATCGGTGTCGACTTTCTTAAACTTGCTCGTGGCCAAAAGACGATCAAAATTCCGAATATGGTCGTGAGGATTATCGGCTTCACGACCTCGAAACTTCGTAGCTTGGATTAACGAAAGCATTCCGCTCTTTATCTCAAAATTCTCCGCTTCGATAGCGGGAATTACGATCGCGTCTCCATAACCCTCGGTGGGTGCTTGGAGCAATTCCATCATCGAACGATTATCGGCCATCTCCTCTACGGTTTCTTCAACAACGATATTAGGAACGTCGGTTTCTAATTCTCGTCTACGTCGTCGATTACTTCGTTTACGATTGCGTCGATTCGAAGCTTCGCTAGAATTGGAATAATCATTCGATCGAGCGCGCATGCACTAAGCGTAGAATGGGTGGTAGCAAAGAAGATTCTTTTTGCGGTTTTTCGATTTTTTTTCAATTTTTTTTTGGTTTTTGATTGTTTTTAAATTTTATGGATTTTTTGTTGTATTACGTAGACACAAATCTACAAATCTCTCCTCGAATCGACTTTCTCGATTAAAGGAGCCTCAAAGAATGAAAACGATCACGTGGAGTGAACGCTTTCGATGACTTTAGAACGTTGGTGGAACACCAAAACGTTCAAGAGGGTTTAATCTTGAAAACACAAGCAAATATAATATACGTAGATAATACTTGGGCGGCAAACCCTCGATTAGCCTTCTTTCTCAAAACACGCACAAGCAAGCGGAGGAAACGAGGCGGCGCGAAGCACTTAAGAGCCTTTTTCCTTTTGGTCGTGAAATACAACCGCCTTATACCCACCTTATAGTTTGTGTTAATTGAAATTAAGCCTCACGAAAGTATTTATCTATTTTGCCTTTAAACTTTTGCTTTGGATTCGAATACAATGATCGAGTGATGAAATCCCGAATCAAGGTTGCGTTTTCACGCTTTTGGAGTACTTGTATATTTATTGTTCTTACGTAGTACAATATAGTAATAATATATTCACAATAAAAACGAAAACCAATATATCTACAATATAGTAAAATGATTGTTGTGTGTTTAATTTAGGAAAATTAAACACGATTTATTTGGATACTATAATATATTAATGAAAAATAACAAAAATGGGTATGTACGAAATTCACGCTTTCCAAAAAATGAAAAGCAAAAACGCACTACTCACACAAACACGATACTAATAGTAATGGCACACTAAACACCTCCCCGGCAGCGGCGCCAAAAATTGATGTAGTGTTTTTCGTACACGTTTTAGGAAAAACGCGTATGAGTGGCAAGTATTAAGTTATACGCTTTAGGAAAAACGTAAAACCGAATCTATGCGGGTTCGTTCTCGAAGGAGGTGTGTGTATTAATGTGCCAATATATAAAATAACAATGTTTGGATTAGTGACGTTTTTGGTTTAAGAAGAGAAAAAGTAAAGACGAGCTACGACTACGATTACGCTACGACGTTGACGTAAAACGATGTCGTAAATACGTAAAACGTGACGAAATTAAAAATTAAACCTAAAATTTAATTAAAAGTTAAAACTAAGTCTTAAAAAATATTAATAAGAATAGGAATCCAACAAAAATATTTTAAAACCTTTTATTAATTAAATATTCAATTTTAAATGCTAATTAAAGCCCTAAAATTAAATATAACTAAGAAAAAGCCCAAAATATTATTTTATTGAACTAATAAGTCACTTATATTATTAAAGACTAAAAACTAATTTTCCCAAATTTTCAAAACTATTTTCTATTTTTAAATCACTAAAAACTATTTTTAAGCTAAAATAATCATAAAAAATAATAAAATAATGACAAAATTAATTTAACAATTTTAAAAATCCTAAATTACACTAATGAACAGTAGAAAATTAAAAAAGTTTGAAAAATCTAAAAATTTGCACTAAAAGACAAAACAGTTTAATAATAAAACCCTATTTAAGCTAATTTAATTATAAAAAATAATTAAAAAGTGAACAGTGAAATATTTTTAAACTAAAAATCTTAAAATACTTTTCTAAATCTAAGAAAAATTTTAAAAGTGAAAAATATAACTTTCCTGCACTAAAAGACAAAAACAGAATAATAAAAAGTAATTAAAAATAGCAATTTAATCTAAAAATTACTTAATGAACAGTAACTGGAAAATAAATTATACTAAAAAATCAAAAATAAAATAAGAAAAATAATGAAACCAGTTTGAAACCCTAATTCCTATTAAAGCCCACTAAAGACAAAAAAGTAAAATTGTGATAGTGACACTTAGCTAGGTTTCTGTCTTTTAGCTAAGCAGTGGTAACCAACAAACTAGCAGGGGAAAGTGAGTTCCCACTGCTAGTGCAAATAAAATGACAGAAATATGATAAGCTTAGGAAAGCTTTTTGATTGCTTATTCTTGGATAATAAGGCACCCCCACAACCAGTTGGGTTGTGGGGAGTCTATAATATCACAAAAAAACACACAACTACTTAACAAAATCACACAAAATAGGGCAAAATCAGTTGCTGAAAAAACTTGTAGGTTCTGATGAACAGTAAGCTGTCACAAATGGCACAAATTCGAATTTTCAAGCCAAAATCTTGTACACAAGCTACCCAAATGATTTGTGAGCTATATAGAAACCTAACTTACCCTATTATCTAGCAAGCAACAAAATTTCAAGGCAAACTTACACTAAATCATGCTTAAAAAGGAGTTTCTGATTTTTAAGCTATACTTACCAATTTTGAACATGCATTTGCTTGATTAATCCCACTAAACTTAAACCAATTAGCCTTTAAACTTCTACTAACCTATTGGGATATGTCTAAGCAGATTTTAAGCCAAATAAGTGACATTTACTTGTTTAAGGATCCAATCCCAAACACTCCTTAGTTTCTGAAAATGAAAATTTTCAAACCACAACCTTGTCAAATCAAACCAAACTAAATACAAACTACTTGAGCATGCATAATTTCACTAATAACTAACATATAAACATAAACAATTCCAAAAAAATGCAAAAACAGATAATCACCAAATTTACAAGAATCCACACAAAGTCACATAAATTTCAAATTTAAAGAACAAGAGGGTTCAAGCCAGGGGTTTACCTTGTGGGACCCACATCCGGGCCCCATTATGGCTGCAATGCCATCTCCATGTTAGCTTAAAAGATGAACCTATGGATTGAGTGGTTGCTTGTGGTAGAGATGATGATGGTATTTGACTACAACAGTCCAAATACCATCCAATATGCCTTGATGATGGGAAACCTGCCAAGAAAAGTAAACCAAGAAAAAGGTGGAAGTAATGTGTAATCAACAAGCCATTGAGCTAAGCTTATTGTTTAAGCTAGCCCAATGAGCTTATGTAAACTAGATAAACAGAAACCAAACAAAAGTAAAGAAAACCTTTTTGAAAATTTTTCTTTTCTTTGAAACTAAAAGACTTGATAAAAAAAATTAACCACAAGCTGGAATAACACCACAATCCACTATCACTTCATGTGATAGTGAAATCCAACCTATGAAAACACTTTTTTTCAAGAACACGAATTTTCTAAAATTCGTTGAAACGTGAACAATGTTTGAAGCCTTTATAATTTTAAAAATAATGAAACAAGTTACACTAAGACAAGAAATGTAAAAGGAACTCAGAGATTTGTATTTCTAAACTTTTCATTTTCATTAATAAGTCTAAAATTTTATACAAAAAATCTGGAACAAAGAAAAAAAGTTCACAGGCGAACCCTTTTATACATCAGCTAGGAATAATCTAGAACTAGGAATTAAATAATACAAAGATGAATAAAAACTAAAACCCTAGTTCTGGAATTTCCAGTCTTGCCCTTGGTGTTGTCTTCAAGAATTTTGTGGTCAAGACCCATGTGAGTGATGGTGATATGTAAAATGCATCATGGACGTCCAAAAGTGAGTAGCCTCCAAGGAATAAATACAAGCCGTTGATGATTTTTGTTTGCTTGTGTTTTTGGGAGCAGGGGACCATTCGTGTAGGTCCCTCAATGAGCTGGAGGGCTGTTTGATGGTGGGAAAGTGATGGGAGGATAGTTAATTACTGATCTGGAGAAGTTTATAACAAAACCCTTTGTTTTGAACATAGATGAGGATTAGGGTTCTTGATATAGGATTAGGGGAATTATGGGAAAGATGAGTGAACAGGGAATGTTTGGCGCCCCAAATTATAATACTTAAATCAGTTTAAAAACTGATTTAGTTAATATTATTAACTAGATGGTGGAATGCTGATGTGGGAGAAGGGGAAGGTGTGATTGGCTGGTGGAAATAAGTGGGGTGAGGTGGCATAGGGTGATTGGTGGGAAAGGTTTTGGTTGTTTGGGCAATAAACACCCCCAAGGTTCCAAGTTCTTGTCTTTTGAGTTATAAACAGCCCCAAACGAATTTTCCCTTATAAGAAAGTTTCTTTCTTTAGACTTTGGCCACAAATATTTTAGCATATCCATTCAAGGGGTATTTTATGCATAATATGCATTCTTCAAGGACCAATAATGCACAATCTTGTCATTTTAGGGACCCTTAATGTAATTTTGAGTTTTACAAGGGTTTAAAATGATAAGTCTTCAAAAGTTGAGGGACCAATCTTGCCAAATATTCAAACTTCAAGGACTTGATAGGAAAATCATGATTCGGGTCCGGTTCTTTGTGCGGCTTCGTTTCCCGTGTTCGTTTTTGCTTGATTCCTTTGATCTTTTGGTGAATTCACGATATCCGTACCTGAAATACACAATGAACAAATACAAGCACATATTTGGGTACTTTGATGATATTTTAAGCGTTTTAAGCCCGATTTGGACGATGAGACAATGTATAAATACAGTCTCATCTGGAAACCATTTGAATAAAACCCGATTTAAGTTCGAAATGATTAGCTCTAATATTTTCCACCACAATCGTGCCATCGTTTCCTTCAACGTGAGATTGAAGAATCTCAATCATTGGTCGATTATCCGTTGCCATCGTATTGTCGAAAGCTCGATTCTCGGGATCGGCTTTAATGACGGTCTTTTTGTTTTTCTTCTTCTTCTTTTTAGAAGAATTAGAAGTATTTGGTACACCAATCGGTATGTATGTATGCGCGCGAGTGCGCATACAATTAAAACTTTGGAATGAGGTAGGTGACCTCGGTCGACTTTGAGAGGAAAAGGATTTTCCCTCTCGAGGAGCAATATAAAAAAGATACAAAAATATATACGTAAATACTACTTGAGTTGGCAAACCAATAATCGGTCGTCCCTCTCAATATACGCACAAGCAAGCGGGGAAACGAGGTGGCACAAAGCACTTAAAAACCTTTTTCCTTAGACAGCCTTTTATAGCGCGTCGCCTTATACCCACCTTATAGTTTGTATATGTCGAGTTCAAACGTCTTACTAGTATTTATCTATTTTGCCCTTTTTTCTTGTTATGGATGCGACTGCAATAGTTAGGTGATGAAATCCCAACTAAAGCTTATTTGAAAAGTAGGTAAATTATTGTGCTATGTAATATATTATAGTAAAAGAAAAATCTTTTTGTATTTTTTTTAGAAAAATATATATCCACAATAAAAACGAAAGAAATCGGACTAAAAATTTAACACTAATACGTAATATTTTTGGTGTAATACTTTTAGGAAAAAGTATTACTTTTGGATTTTTTAATTTTTTTGGTGCAATTCTTAGGAAAGAAATTGCTTTTGTGATTTTTAATTTTTTTTTGTAGTTTTAAGTTTTTGATTTTTTTATATTTTTGATTTTTTGTGCAAGAAAATTAACGTTCAAAGAGAACGGACACAAAATCCAAACGTCTTCACGAAAAATCGTCAATCGTACGAGAGAAGCGGCAGCGGCGCCAATTTGAAACTAGGATTTTGTTAATCCAAATTTAAGCAATTATAGTTCGTTTTCCTCGACTCGACTCGAATTTGATTTCCGATTATCGTATCGACTTAACTTTGTTTTTGGTAAAATCTCTTTTTGGTGTTTTAAACTAAAATAAAATCTAATTTGAATAAAAACTATTTTTAAAACAAAACTAAAATAAAATCTAATTTGAAAACTTAATTAATTTTAAACTAAATACTTCAAAAAAACTATGAAAGAAATCTATTTTAAAATAAAACTTAATTAATTGAAATAAACTAAATTAAAAATCTATTGAAAATTAACTTTAAAATTATAAAAGTAAATAAAATATTTTTTAACTTTTTTTTAAAAGAACTGAATTAAATAAAACTTATGAAAAACTTTTAATTAAATTTTAAATAAAACATAAAACATGTATTAAACTACTTTAATAAAAAACTGCCACTAACTAAAGTCCCTATATTAATTAAACTTAGGAGAATCAAACACAAGAAAGGAGTCTAGCAAAGTGGTTATGGCGTCTGACTGTGAGACGAGAGGTCCTGGGTTCGAACCCCAGCAGACCTAAATTTATGCTTAATATTGTTTTAATTTTTGGCACTTTTATTTTGGACAGTAAAACCTCAGACTAATTGAGTCTGAAGTTTAAGTAGCAAAATCAGCAAATCACTCAACAAAAATAAGCAAAGACAGACAACAAATAAGTAGTTTAAAATGAACATAAGCAAATATGATACGAAATTAAGCAATCAAAAAGCTGTTACAGATTGAAAATAGTATGCAGACTTTAACCAAATAAGCAGTTTATCAGATTAGCAGTTAACCAAATTTCCGAACAACCAAATAAGTAAATTCGAAACCCAATAAGCTTAATCCTAAAACAACTTCAAACCAATAGTGCGAAACAGTAACTAATTAATTCGAAACCAAATAAGCTAAATACTAAGTAACTCGCAAAAATAAGCAAATCCAAATGTCTACTAAACTTAAGCTGGCTAAACCATAGCAGATATCTAAACCATTATTCTATCAAAAATCAAACAGACTATACTGATAAAAAAATAAACAGATCCAAACTACTAATATCCTAACAAATTCAAATCAACTCAAACAAACTTAACCTTAATAAGCAGATTTAAACAATCATCAACTCAAACTCAAAATCAAATCAACATAAGCAAAACATAAGCATAAACTAAAAAAAAACAATAAAAAGAAGATTGACACCTTGTGATGATTCCTTTGAGTAGAAGGTTGGCGCTGAGCCACCTTTTGAACCGAAAAAAACACCTTAAGTCATCAACACCATCATCCTTCTCTCAGACCAAAACCCTCGAATGAACAGTAACGTACAGTAACTTTAATATTTCCCAGTAGGGGAAATATTTATATCACTTTCCTTTAATATATATATATATATATATATATATATATATATATATATATATATATATATATATATATATATATATATATATATATATATATATATATATATATATATATATATATATATATATATATATATATATATATATATATATATATATATATATATATATATATATATATTTATTTATTTTTTTTATTTTTTTTATATCGAATCATAGACAGTTGTATAAAAACAGTTGATGAAATGGAAATTTAATAGATCAAAATTAAATAGAGACAAGAATAATTTAAATAAAACTTTTCATTAATTTAACTCAAGATTACAAATACTGGAATTAAAAGAAATTACAAGATTAAACCCTAAAACTAATTTTACTGAAAATTAAAATTAAAGAAAAGCACCATTACATTGTGAGAAATGGGGGTTTTTATAGGACAAACCCCAAGAAACCCTAATCTTGGCTTCAATGTTAAGCAATAATTCTCTACCGTCCAACCCTTCTTTCTTCTTCTCTCTCTTCTAATTCTTCAATCTTGCGGCTGAAAAACCCCCAATATCACACGGATCGCCATCTTGGCAGAAAACTGTGTTAGTTGTGTTTATTGCAAGGTGATGTGGCAAATGTTGATTGGTGGGATTGGAGAGATGAGTTGTCATAGCCAATAAAAAGGGAGATATTGGCCACGTCAGATTAGGATTTGAGGACCACTCATTGAGTGTTTGCCTCCGATTCTTTGGGGGTTTTATTTCACATGGATTGAATTAACCCTTGATGTAAAATCCCCAAAATATAGTGGTTAATTATTTTGACAATGAAGATTTAGGGTTTGAGGGAATGGTGTAAAAATGGGGAAGAAAGGGAAACAGTGAAAGAAAGAGATGTGTTTTTCTTGTATGTATCGAAAATAAAAGTGGGGTGTGGGTAAGTGTTTGGTTTATTTATTTTGTGTTGGGGTGGGTAAATAATGGTACACGTGGGGAGTGACTGGGTAAAAGGGGGTGGTTTATTCGTGTGTGGGTTGACCAATTTGACCAAGTGACAACTTTACTTAACCCGTTCCAAATTAACGTGATTGGGCTAGTGGCCCAAATTGCTTTTCCATTCGTCCCACCTTGTGCAAACAAAGTATTTGGCTTAGGCCGAAATTTTATTAACCGTGTGGTGTTGATGGGCTTTTGGTAAAAAGTTAAACAACTCTTTTTCTTAAATGGGCTTTTTAGCCCATTTATCCGATGTGGGACCCACTTGACTTGAATATCTTCAAAAAAATTGATTAATTCCATTAAAACGAGCTAGATTCCGACTTCCTTGATCATTTCTTCAAAATTAAGTTGACTTTGTCGGTTTTTGTGATCTTCAGCACACTTTGGTCTTTTGACTTTGTCCTTGACTCTTTCTTGACTTTTCTTCGATATTTGACCGTGAAATCCCGTGTTTTCTCTTCTTTTGATCATTTGTACCTATTTAAACACAAGAACACAAAACCACGCGTAATTCCGACATTTATGATATAAAACACATGATTAGGTCTTGTTTTTACTTGATTTTAGTGGCAAAAGGATAAGTGTTTACACAATTATTAAATAACCTACAAAATATCCTTCATCACCTTTTGAATTAAACTTACCTAGGGCATCACTAGTATCTAAGATCACTACATGACATCCAAAGGGTTTAAGAAAGTCTATATTAGGCTTCCTTTTCCAAAATAGCTCATAAGGTGTCTTATTGTGTAGTTTGTTAACCAAGGCTCTATTTTGAACATAGCACGCCGTGTTCACAGCCTCAGCCCAAAAAGCAATGGGAAACTTAGCATCTGCTAATATGATCCTAGCTGCTTCTATTAGTGTTCTATTCTTTCTTACACTATTTTGCTGTGGAGTTCTATCTATGCTAAACTCCCTAGAAATCCCTTTATCAGCACAAAAGGTATCTAGCAGAGTATTTCTAAACTCACCACCATTGTCACTTCTATGAATTTTAACCTCATTACATGTTTTCGTCTCTATTTGGGTAATTTGTCTGTCATGAGCTTGGAAAAGTCTTCACTCATCTTTGGATTAGATGATCCAAAGATAATATCATCCACATAGATCTAGACAAGAAGAAAATCCTTTCCAATCTTCTTGGTAAATAGTGTCTGGTCTATGGTGCCCCTCTTAAACCCATTTTCCACAAGGTAAGTGGATAATGTACCATAACATTCTATTGGGGCTTGATGAAGTCCATACATTGCTTTCTTGACTCTATACACCTTGTTTGGATGGTCTGAAACTTCAAAACCTTGAGGTTGCATAACATATACTTCCTCCTCAATTGTGCCATATAAGAAAGCACTCTTCACATCCATTTGATAAACTGTGAAACCCATGCAAAAAGCATAGGCTAGGAAAATCCTTATTGCTTCAATTCTTGCAACAGGTGCAAAAACCTCTTCATAGTCTATCACTTCTTCTTGTGTATAGCCCTGAGCAACTAAATGTGCCTTGTTTCTGACCACAATCCCTCTTTCATCCTTTTTATTCCTTAGAACCCAACGTGTCCCAATAGGTCTAACATACCTTGGACAGTCCACTAGCTCCCACACATCTTGAATTGCAAACTGGTGAAGCTCATCCTACATTGCTTTAACCCAACTTGGTTCTTTAAGAGATTCAAAAATCTTCTTGGGTTCCTTTTGTGACAGAAACCAGGCAAATAAACATGCTTTCACTAGAGGGGTATCTTCCTTCTTGTGTATATTTGCAATGAACCCTTCTTTGGAGTTCTTCAAATGTTGCTTTCTAGTTTGAACTGGTGAAGTAATAGATCCAATTATTTGAGAGGAAGGATGAATCTTTGCCAATTAAGTAGAAGTTCCCTCTCCAAATAATGTATAATGTTGAACAGTAGAATAAAGAATTCCATTGTCCCACTCAGCACCACTATCATCCCATTAGAACTAGGAAAATCGTTGTCAGCGTTTGAATTGATGACGCTGATACCTTCATTGGGTGTGATATCTTCACCATGTGCAAAAATATTTCTGTTGGAGGAAGAGAATAAATTTCTAAACAGGCTGTTAGCGGCTGAATTCAACGTGTCAGCGTCTGAATTGGCTTTGTCAGCAGATGAAGATGCATGCATGGTTTCATCAACTGGTTTTTCTTATGGCCCTTCTTCCTCTTTTCCAGCAGCAGCAAATGCTTGCACAAACCCATCAGTCCATATAGGAATGGTAACATATTTAAGTATGGGGGTTGTCTCAATTTCATGTGATCCTTCTTCTTTAGAAACCTGTGTACCTAAAATCTCAACAATAGGTTCTTCCAAGACATTTGAATCCTTCTTTATAATGTCTGGATTAGTAATAGGCATATAATTCAAGGTCCTAGATAATGGTTCCAAATCAAATAACCAATCTGGTCCATTCTCAGAATCATTAAGCTTACTTTCTAAGAACTTAACATGCACCTTTTCAAGAATGCATTTTTCCTTCTTGTTGTAAACCCTGTCCCCTCTGCTATTCATAGAATAACCTACAATATATCCTTCATCACCTTTTGCATTAAACTTACCTAGGGCATCACTAGTATCTAAGATCACTAAATGACATCCAAAGGGTTTAAGAAAGTCTATATTAGGCTTCCTTTTCAAAAATAGCTCATAAGGTGTCTTATTGTGGATTTTGTTGACTAAGGCTCTATTTTGAACATAGGACGCCGTGTTCACATCCTCAGCCCAAAAAGCAATGGGAAACTTAGCATCTGCTAACATGCTCCTAGCTGCTTCTATTAGTGTTCTATTCTTTCTTTCAGCTACACTATTTTGGTGTGGAGTTCTATCTATGCTAAACTTCCTAGAAATCCCTTTATCAGCACAAAAGGTATCTAACAGAGTATTTCTAAACTCAACACCATTGTCACTTCTATGAATTTTAACCTCATTACATGTTTTCTTCTCTATTTGGGTAATAAAGTTAATCAAAACCTTGGCAGTATCACTTTTCAAAGCTAAAAAAAAGTCCAAGTAAACCTGTAATAATCATCAGTAATGACAAAACAAAACGATTTATCATTTAGACTCTCTATATTAGTATGAACAAACAAGTCCATGTGTAGCAAGTGAAGTGGTTTAGAACTAGAATGCCCACTTTTAGACATAAAAGAGACCTTATGTTGTTTGCCTTTAAGGCATGCAACACAAGAGTGATCATTGTGGAAAGCCATTAAAGGCAAACCATCAACAAGATCATGTCTCACAAGTCTATTAATGTTCATAAAATTAATGTCCCCTAACCTTATGTGCCATAAATTAATTACATCTACTGATGCTTTAGCATAAAGACATGATAGATTTTTGTTCATCTTAATTTCTTTTAGATTGACATTATAAATGTCCTTATGCCTAGGTGTTCTATACTCAATAAACTTCTCATCAGGAATCTTAAAATCATTACTCAACACCAAGCATTCAATATCAGTAAAAAAGAACTTTATTTTTGTTGTCGCAAACTTTTGACACACTAAACAAGTTATAACCAATTTACTTTACCAGAAAAACATCTTCAAAACGCAAATTATTGGTGATAAGAGTGCCTTTGCCAGGTATGTTACCATATCCTCCACCAAAGTACACTTTGTCACCATCTTTAATGGGTATAAAATCTATTAAATAATCTTCATTCCCCTTCATGTGCCTAGAGCATCCACTGTCCCAATATCCATGATCATTGACCGGCTTTTGAATGCCATATACATAAACAAAACAAATTAGTTTTCTTTGGGAACCCAAGCCTGTGCAAACTTGGATTCATGTGGTTGTTCAACAAGAACTGACGTATTCCTTGTAACAACCCCTTGTTCATCCCTTTGTGGCCTTAACACCTAGTTTACCCCAATTGGATTAGTAATGACCTTTGAAAGACAATTAAATCTTTTGCAGGTCATAGAAATTCCATCAGAATTAGGGTTTTTGTCTTGTTTAGGTCTCCATGTCAAACTAGATGAAGCTTTAGATCCCTTTCCCTTAGGTTGTAATACCTATTGTTACTTGGTCTAACACAAGATCTAACAGCAGCTAGTTGTGGCATTTTCATACCAAACTTGGAGCTGTCAGCGTTGCATTTGTTCCTGTCAGCGTTGAATTTGTTCCTGTCAGTGCTGAATTTGTTCTTGTCAGTGCCCAAATTAGGGTTTTCTACAGGAACCCATTGTCAAGCATGTAATGTCACGGCTATTTTAACTAACTATTACAACTTTCTAATAAATGTTACAATATAAACCTATGACTGAACATTCTTCTTTGACTCCATATTTTGAGGCTAACAATCTCCCACAATGTGAGGTCATTCCTCTTCGACATTTGAAGATTTATGGAGATTACTAATCTCGTCATAAGTGAGTCTTGAACGTGTAATAGTAGTTGATAGGTGTGTAAACACCCATCCTTTTACCACTTAATTCTGGCTAAAACGAGACCAAAACACGTATTTAATATCATTTGTTTGGAATTATGCGTGGTTTTTGTGTTTATTGTGTTTTCAGAGCCAACCGGATGGATATTGGAGAAAACATGGGATTGCACGGGATTTATCAAAGAAAAAGACTCAAGACGAAGTCTATTCTCCAAGAGATGCAAAAGATTTGAAGTCAATGGGCCTATTTTAAGATTTATCGAAGAAAAGGACCAAAGATGGAAGATTTACATATGTCGAAGAAACTCAAGTCTATTAAACGAAGAAATTAAAAGACGAGTTGAATTTAATCGTCGACAATCCCGAATCAGAATCGAAAACGTCAACTTTTCTGAAAAGACGAGAAGACAAGAAGATAGGAAGAAAGTCCACTCACCAATCAAATGGAAGACCTATATAAAGAGATCCCTTCACACTTTTTGGCCAGTTTTAAGTTTTTTATTTTTTGTTTTCCTCTCTCTTTTTCCTTTTTGTTCGTAGGTATCACCAACACCATTAGGGTGTTTGGTGATTTTGATTCTTGTTTTCACAAATCTTGTAGTTTTAATCTTTTCCTTTGATTGTTTAAACCTTAATCATCAATATAATCTTTCCATTTCATCTTGTTCATCTAGTTCTTGATTCAAAGTTTTAAAGTTCTTATTTAGTTGATTTTGATCTTCAAAAGTAAGTGGGTTTTGTGTTTTTATGGTTGGGATTTGATGTTTATGGTTAGTAGATGATTTGTGATTAGTTTTGTTTAAGATTTGGTTAAAAACTTGGTTCATTTTTGATAAATCGTTTTCCCCTGTTTTAGTTTCTGTTTACTGTTCTTCATCCCCCATTTATTCCGGATAGCACCCTTATTCCGGATGGCCATTTATTCCGAGTAGTAAATTTATTCCGAGTAGCACATTATTCCTGATAGCACCATTATTCCGGATAGCACCTTTATTCTGAATAGATTATTTATTCCGAGTAGCACTTTTTATTCCGAGTAGTAAATTTATTCCGAGTAGCAGACTTATTCCGAGTAGTACTTTATTCCGGATGGCTATTTATTCCGGATAGCACCATTATTCCGAATCACCCATTTATTCCGGATAGCACCATTATTCCGCATAAGCATTTTATTCCGAATAGCCTTTTATTCCGCATGACCTTTATTCCGAATAGATCCTTTATTCCGGATAGAGCATTTCTTCAGTTATTCCACATCAACATTATTCTGAATCAAGCAAGTTTTCAGTGAGGTTATTTTACTGTTTAATCGTTTAATTGTTTAATTTAAATTCAAGTTTGATTTCATTAACTGTTTTTGGTTTAAATCTTTATTTACTTCATTCATTTACGTTTTTAATAGAATAAAAAACCAAACCCCATATATGTCACCAAGAACAATCATTCCACTTTGAGTTGTGATCAATTCGAGAAGATTCCGAGATTAAATATTGAAACCCCATCCAAAAAGAATGTATCAAATGGCGCCGCTGCCGGCTCTTCTCGTTAAGATTAACAGTTTTTTATGAGAACTTGGATTTTGGGATCCGTTCACCGTGAACGTTACTTTTTCATTAAAACTTTCAAAAACCCTAAAAAATATAAAATTTTCAAAAATCCTAAAAAGTAAAAAACATAAAAAAGACAAAAATATTTCTTGTTTGTTTTTAGTTCTTTTGCAGGTGCATGCGTACACGATCAACGTCTTATCAAGAGCCCGAGCCTCTCGAAGACTTAGACATGGTCGATGTACACAACAACAATAACAATCCACCTCAAAACAACAACAATAACAATCCACCTCTCAACAACAATAATAACAACAACAATGAACCTCTACCAGGCATTCGCCCGATGATTGAACTGTTACAAGCACATGTGGAGGGCAACAATGATCCAATTGTCATACCCGCGATTGCAGCCAACAACTTTGAGCTCAAATTCGGCTTTATTCAGATGGTCTCTGCTCAACCATTCTTGGGGCGTACCATTGATGATCCACATGACCACATCAAAAGGTTCTTGCAACTCACAAATACGGTCAAATTCAATGGTGTTCCACAAGAGGTAATCCGTTTACAACTTTTTCCTTTCTCCTTAGAGGGACAAGCCCGACATTGGCTTGCAAAGGAACCGCCACAAAGTATTCTTACGTTGACGGATTTGGAGACCAAGTTCATAAACTACTTTTTCCCACCCTCTCGTACTACCGCTTTGCGGAATGAAATTATTAATTTTGAACAAAAGTACGATGAGACTTTTAGTGAATCTTGGGACGTTTCAAAGACCTTTTAAGAAAATGCCCACAACATGGTTACCAAAGTGCACCAAATTAATACTTTTTATAATGGTTTAAGCATGAATGACCAAGATTCACTAAATAGTGCATCGGGGGGTAATATTTTGGTTAAGACTTCTAATGCCGCTTGGGATATCAATGAGAATAAGTCTTGTGTGCAAACCAAGAGTGTGCGGACCAATGCCGCTAGTGCTAGTACTAGTGACAACGACAAGCGACTTGAAAAAATCACTGCGCTTCTTGAATCGCTTGCTACCCAAACCGCTAGCAACACCAACAACATCAATGCTAAAAAAAGCTCAAGTCAATGCTATAAGCCAACCAGGTGAAATATACGGGGGTCCTCACTCTTACACCACTTGTACCACCACCCAAGACTATCCTTCTGAGAATGTGAATGTACCATACGGTACCTATCCTCCGGCCGCTTATCAAGCTCGTCCTCAAGGAGACCGCAATTTGCTTAGCTACCGCTCAAACAACTTTCTTTCCCCGCTCGGTTTTCCTCCTAACAACCCAAACCAACAATAAAACCTCAATCGCCCTCCTTAACAACAACAACAACCTCGTGCACCATACCAACCACCTCAAAGACAACCATATCCACCTCAACGAAACAACCAAGTTTACCAACAACCTGCTTATCAACCACCCGCCTACCATGCTCCTCCTCCCAACCAACCCACCGCATTGCACCAAGATGTTGAAACCTACATGAGGACGAATGATGTGATTGTGGAAAATATCCAGCGGGAAGTGCTCAACTTGAAAGCAGACATGGTGAAACAAGGGAACGATCTTCGAGCTGATATGAGAAACACTTTGGCAAGTCAAACGAATGACTTAAGGAACATGATGGCTGGTTTCTTCCAAGGTAATCAATCCTCTTCTTCGGGTACTCTTCCGAGTAACACCGTTACGAATCCAAGAGGGCATATGAAAGCAATCACCACTCGCAGTGGCAAAGGTACCAAGGAACCCGAGCTTCCTCTACCTCCACCGGTGATTGTGACTAAGGAAAACGAGTCACCTGCTCCTATTCCTCAACCTTCTACTTCCCCAATTCCTCCACCTCTTACTTCTACCCCTCCTCCACCCACGGATGTGAGTGATCCTACTATTCCAAAGCCTTCCTCTTCTTCCGATATACCTTATCCCTCAAGGTTGAGGAAAGAGAAGCTCAAAAGCAAGGACGATATTCAGGTTTCGAACTTTCTCAAAATGTTTAAACAACTGAATTTCAACATCTCCTTCGCTGAGGCTCTCACTTACATGCCTAAATACGCAAAAATGTTCAAAGATCTTCTTAGCGACAAGGAGAAGCTTCTTGATATTTCTAACACCCAACTTAATGAGAATTGCTCTACAGTGCTCTTAAGGAAATTGCCAACCAAGCTTGGTGATCTGGGTCGTTTCTTAATCCCTTGCAACTTCCCGGGAGTAGAGAATTGCATAGCCCTAGCCGATCTAGGTGCCAGTATTAATTTAATGCCTCTAAGCGTTTGGAAGCAATTATCTCTCCCCGAGCTAGTCCCCACCGAAATGACTTTGGAACTAGCTAACCGTATGGTTGCTTATCCAGTGGGGATAGCCGAAGACGTCTTTGTAGGAGTCGACAAATTTACTTTTCCTGCCGATTTTGTTGTCGTTGACTATGATATGGACCCTCGTGTGCCATTAATTGTTGGTCGTCCATTCTTGAGGACCGGTCGCACTCTCATCGATGTTGAAGCCGGTGAGCTTATCATGAGAGTGGGTGACGATAAAATCGTTTTCAACATGGGAAAGCTTTCTAAACAGCCTTATTCATACGAGAGTGTTAATTGTATCGACGTTCTTGATGAGGCTTGTGAAGAACACTTCAAAGATGCTTGTAAAAGTATTCCTACCTCTCCTCCCATTGTTGAGACCGTTTCCTCGATTGATTCCTCACTATCTCTATTTGGAGAAAGTGATTTCCTTTGAAAAGATTTTGAAGCCACCATGGGAGATGTGAACTTAGAACATGACGATTCTCCCACCGATTGGGATGAAGATCTTCGCCTCATTGAGAAACTTCTTATAGAAGACAATATTTCTCCACCATCTCCAAAGGATATTGTTATCGATGCACCGACTTTGAATACGCCTCCCATCGAAAATCCTCTGGATTTAGAACTTAAGGAGTTGCCGCCCCATCTCGAGTACGTGTTCCTTGAAGATAAGAAGAAGTCGCCCGTCATCATTGCTAAGGACTTGAAAGAAGAATAGAAATCTCGCCTCATCGCCGTGCTTAAAGATCATAAGAAGGCAATTGCTTGGAAAATTTCCGATATCCGCGGAATTGATCCGAACTTTTATACTCACAAGATTCTCATGGAAGATGACTTTAAACCCGCAATCCAGAGCCAAAGAAGGGTTAATCCTCGCATTCATGACGTCATCAAACAAGAGGTTATCAAACTTCTTGATGCCAGCTTGATTTACCCTATCTCGGATTTGCCTTGGGTAAGTCCCGTCCATTGTGTGCCCAAGAAGGGCGAAATAACCGTTGTTCCCAATGAACACAACGAGTTGATTCCCACTCGTCTCGTTACTGGGTGGAGAGTTTGTATCGACTATCGCAAACTCAATGATGCCACGAGAAAAGATCACTTTCCTCTTCCTTTCATGGATCAAATGCTCGAGCGTCTAGCGGGTAATGACTATTACTGCTTCTTAGACGGTTTCTCCGGGTATTTTCGAATTCCCATCGATCCCAAAGATCAAGAAAAGACCACATTCACTTGTCCCTACGGAACATTTGCTTACAAACGTATGCCTTTCGGTTTATGCAATGCTCCAGGGACGTTCCAAAGGTGTATGCTGGCTATCTTCCATGACATGGTTGAAGAAACTATGGAAGTATTCATGGATGATTTCTCGGTTTTTGGCGATTCTTTCTCTGCTTGCCTTGCCAATTTAGAACGTATGCTGAAGCGGTGTGAAGACACTCGCCTTGTTCTTAATTGGGAAAAATGCCATTTCATGGTAAAAGAGGGCATCGTGCTAGGACACAAGATCTCCAAAGCCGGTCTTGAAGTGGACCGTGCTAAAGTCGATGTTATTTCTAAGTTGCCTCCACCTTCAACCGTGAAGGGTGTGAGAAGTTTCCTCGGTTATGCGGGCTTCTACCGTCGTTTCATCGAAGATTTTTCTAAAATCGCTCGCCCGATGACCCACCTCTTGGAAAAAGATACTCCTTTTATCTTTTCCAACGAGTGTATTGAAGCCTTCAACTTGCTTAAGGATAAGCTAACTAAGGCACCCGTCTTGGTTACCCCTAATTGGGAGCTGCCTTTCTAGTTGATGTGCGATGCTAGCGACTATGCTATTGGAGCGGTTTTGGGCCAAAGAGTGAACAAACATTTCCAACCGATCCATTACGCTAGCAAGACAATGACGGGGGCTCAATTGCATTACACGACAACCGAAAAAGAGCTTTTAGCTGTTGTTTATGCCTTTGAAAAGTTCTGCCTCTATCTTGTTCTTTCTACCACAATCGTTTATACCGATCATTCCGCGTTGAAGTACTTGTTAACTAAACAAGATTCCAAACCAATACTTCTTCGCTGGGTTTTGCTACTTCAAGAATTTAAAATCAAAATTCATGATAAGAAGGGAGCTGAAAACCTAGCCGCGGATCATCTCAGTAGACTTGAGGATCCTTACCAAGGGGATCATCCGAACAAAGAGATCAATGACTCTTTTCCCCTAGAGACCTTAATGTCTATCAACTAGAATTCTGATGAAACCCCGTGGTTTGCGGACATTGCAAACTACTTGGCGGGTGGAATTATCGTTGACGGGTTAACATCCTAACAAAAGAAGAAGTTCTTCAAAGACATTAAGACTTACTTTTGGTATGACCCGTATCTATTCAAACAATGTGCTGATTTGATTATTCGCTGATGTGTTGATGGACCGGCAGCTTTAGAAATCCTTGACGCTTGCCACAAAGGACCCACCGGTGGTCACTTTGGTCCCAACTACACCGCCAAAAAAGTGTTTGACTCGGGATTTTATTGGCCCACCATTTATCGTGATGCTCACGAGATGGTTAAACGTTGTGATGCTTGCCAAAAACAAGGCAAGATCACACATAAAGATGAGATGCCTCAAAATTTCGTACAAGAATGTGAAATCTTTGATGTTTGGGGTATCGACTTTATGGGGTCATTCCCTTCATCTAAAGGAAACAAATACATCGTTGTAATCGTTGACTACGTTTCTAAATGGGTTGAAGCCAAAGCTTTACCTACTAATGACGCAAGGGTGGTTTGTAACTTTTTGAAGTCGCTATTCGCTAGATTCGGTGTGCCTCGTGCCATTATTAGTGATCGCGGGACTCATTTTTGCAATGATCAGTTTTCAAGAGTCATGGATAAGTATGGTGTAAATCATCGTCTTTCCACCGCATACCACCCAAATACCACCCACAAACTAATGGCCAGGCTAAAATCTCTAACCGAGGATTAAAGCGAATTCTTGAAAGAACCGTGGGAGAGCATCGTGCCTCATGGGCCGATAAACTTGATGATGCTCTGTGGGCTTTTCGTACCGCATACAAGACTCCGATTGGTTGTACGCCATATCGTCTCGTGTACGGGAAAGCATGCCACCTCCCCATTGAGTTGGAGCACAAGGCTTACTGGGCCTTGAAGTGGGCTAATTTTGATATCAACAAAGCCGGTGACCTACGCAAGATCCAACTCAATGAGCTGAATGAACTCCGTAATGAGGCTTATGATAATTCTTTGATCTATAAGGAAAAGACTAAGCTTATTCACGACTCTAAGATTAAAAACCGAGAGTTCCAAGTTGGAGAAAAAGTTTTACTCTTTAACTCTCGGTTGAAAATCTTTTCGGGCAAGCTGAAATCTCGTTGGTCCGGCCCATTCACCATTGCCCAAATTTTTCCATATGGTACTCTCGAGCTCGCTCAACCTAATGGACCTAATTTCAAGGTGAATGGCCAACGAGTGAAGTTGTACTTTGGTGAGGACATCTCTCAGGAGATGATTCCATCCCTCACCATGTTTCCCATGAACTAATTTTTGGTCGAGTCAGGCTCGTGACTCGGTTATCAAAAACAAGCGCTCCTCGGGAGGCAGCCCGAGTATCTATCCTTTTCCGTTTTAACCTCCTAAGTGTAGGGGGACCTCTATAGGTTCTTTGTGTTTGTGTGGTGATGTGATTACAGGGATAAGTGCACTCTTGGAATCTCTGAAGAACCGTGCTCCCGTGTTATCCGAAATCCGGTTCTATCTCTCAACTATAGTGATTCAATTTTCTTCATACTCACATTTGAAATTGATCACATTAGTCGTCTCTTCCTTAACTTGATTTAACAAACGTGCACAATGTCATAAGTGTAGGGGAGACTTTTCCCACATGCTTAAACATTGAGGACAATGTTTATCTTAAGTGTAGGGGGGACTTTTCCATGGAAATGCCTTCATTTAACCGGAAAATCATCTTTTTCAACATTTTTCAAATTTTTTATTAACTTTGGCCATTTAGTCGTAATTTTTAAATTTTTATCGTTGCTTTCATATGTATATATCCCGCAATAAAGTCAAAAATATTAATAAAGTGGTGTAGCTAGTTTTGAAATCTTGGACATATTTGGCCCGTTGCGATTATTTTGACTCAACCCGAATAGACTTATCCAAGTTTATTCTAGCTAGTATCCTTAAGCATGTAGACCTTAATTGGTTTATTAGGCTAAGATTCCACGAGTCTCATTACTTGAGATTTTAAATTATGGAGAACGAGAAATGATAGAGTCAATTATAAGTCGGTATTCTTGCGCAAGCTCACTTGGTGTAATTATCTGCCTATTCTCCCATCACTTGCTAATAACTTATCTGCAATAAGTAAGGTCGTACGATTTGAAAAGTTACTTAGCTTCTAGCCAAAGATCGTTTAAAAGTTGCTCGGTAATGATAAGAGTTCATAGCCAAGGCATAACTTATGAAGCGGGGCGCGAAGATTGGCGAGTCCGAAAAGGCCCTAACAAGGCATGAGGATTCAATCTTATTACTAAAGATCCAAGGTGATGTGAAAAGCATTATTCCCAAAATCAATACGAAGGATCAAGACTCACGACGAAAAGCAATCAACTCCCGTAAAGATCATGGAGAAGTCTATCCGAAAAGACCCTAACAAGGTATGGGGATAAATAGATCCAAGTCCGAAAAGGAGGCGGATCGTTGTATCTCAAAATCCCAATTAGAGATTGAAGAAATAATCATGAAGTCGTGGTCAACAAAGTTGGAGTACCCCTCAAAAGTCTCCAAGTGAAGAAACTTTATTAACGATGAGAAGACCATTATCTCAAGCACGTCTCTCAAAGATATGAAGTATGAAGTACATGCCAAATATCGGCCCGAGAAAGGTCTCAAATCATGAACCGAGTTATGCCAAGATATGAACTTTTTGATATTCCGAGAAGCAGTTTTAAGAGATTTTATCCTTTAGCTAACTATTGATCAAATCGTCCTAGTTTGCTTTCAGCCTCAATAAACTATCGAAATAAGTCAAAAAATGCATCTTCATGATCATTCTAAGACAAAAATAAAATATAAGAGATACAACTAGGAATAAGGGAGTTTAAGCATATAACTAAGCCATGTGTGTAAGTGTTTGATTTGCTAACTTATAATAACAACGATCTCGTTTTTAAGCTTAGTTTGGGGAACGTGAAACTTCAGGGTGATAAATCTTCGTAGCACCTAAGCCCTAATGTAAGTCCTTGATCTCTTTGCAAGTTATTTCCATATAGCTATTTTCAAGTGAAAATGGTTTTCTATCCTTTTGTTTACTTTAAAGTTTTAATTTCTCTTAGTACTTTAATTCTTGTTTAGTAGTATTTTAATAAGGCCAAGGTTGATTGATTATGAGAAGAGTGTAAAATTGCTTTATCACTAAGCATTGCATGAGGGCATGGCAATGGTTAAGTGTAGGGGATTTGATAGGTATGTAAACACCCATCCTTTTACCACTTAATTCTGGCTAAAACGAGACCAAAACACGTATTTAATATCATTTGTTTGGAATTATGCGTGGTATTTGTGTTTATTGTGTTTTCAGAGCAAACCGGATGGATATTGGAGAAAACATGGGATTGCACGGGATTTATCGAAGAAAAAGACTCAAGACGAAGTCTATTCTCCAAGAGATTTGTTGGAAATACGTTTTACGTATTTATGAAGGATCGGTCGCTCCAACGATAATTATGTAATGGGCTCGTGATCCCTTTAGTAAATGTATAGTCCATATAGCCCACATGTAGGGTGGGCTATATATATATCCCCTCCTAGCATGTTAGGAGGGGTTGGTCATTTTCATAATTCACAAATTCAATCTTTACTTTCTCTCTCTATTCTTCTCTTTTCTCTCCTTTCTCTCTCTACTCCCTCATCTCCCTTCTTCATCTTCTTTATTTTATTAATCAATCCATACATTAAATCCATCCAATCAATCATCTTAGAATAGGCCAATGATTGCGTAGACCTTCAATTGGTATCAGAGCCAAGGTTTGATTGGTTTATTCTTGTTTTTTCTTTTGTTTGATTTTGATGGGTTTTGATTTAATCAAGCTTTTATCTTAAAAAGTTTGTATTTTTATTCTTTAAATCATGTCAAATCTTTATATTTACTTACTTTTTAGATAAAAATCACAAATTTTTATACAAAAATCAAAAACTTTTATTATCAAATCTTAAAAAGTTTGTGTTTTTATTGAAAGTTTGTGTTTTTCTCTTTTTAATTTTGTATTCTTATTGATAAAACCCTTTCTATTTTGATTGCATTTTGTTTGAATTCTTTAAATTGAACTTTTAATTTTATCCTTTTTTATTTTTTTTATAATCAGTTTCCACTTTAATTTTTTATTATTGATTTTCGTTTATTAGTTTATCAGTTTTATCCTATCTGGGTTTTTCTGTTATCAGGTTTTTATATAACCTTTTTATTTTTTTTATATAATCAGTTTTTATAAATTTTTTATATAATCAGTTTCTCAATTTTTATCAGTTTTCTGTCCAAATCTTTCTGTCCAACATTCATAAAGTTCCAAATCTTTCTGTTGCATAATCTTTCTGTCCAAATCTGTCCGAACATAACTGTTCTTCCATTCTAAAAGTTCCGGATGAACAAAATCTTCCGGACGAACAAAATTTCCGGATGAACGAAATCTTCCGGATGAACGAATCTTCCGAATGAACGAAATCTTCCGAATGAACGAAACTTCCGAATGAACGAAACTTCCGAATGAATGAAATCTTCCGAATGAACGAAATCTTCCGAATGAACGAAATCTTCCGAATGAACAAGATTCAAACATAACGGCAGACTCAAACAAAAAACTCTTAGACTCGATTTAATCTTTCTCTCTTTTTTGATTTACTCACATTCGGACTCCAACCAACAATCATGATAATTGTATTATAACTGCTTCATTGATTGCTTCTGATTCCAAGATTAGAGAGCTCCAAACGATTGTAGCTCAACAATCAAAAGACCTTGAGGATGCCAAACTTGAATTTTCTAAGAAAACGGACAAATTTGAAACATACTTTGAAAAACTTGAAAAGTCAAACGTTGTTCTTGAAAGAAAACTGGATCAAAAAGTTTTAGATTCTAAAGCTGAAAAGGATAATCTTTTGAAACAAATTCAGTTATTAGAGTCTAAATTGGCATCCCAAGATAGATTGCTCAAAGAAAATGAAACTTTAAAGCCCAAGTACAGGAAAAGGTTTTTGCTATAGCTGCATTGAAAAACGAGTTAAGGAAAACTAGAGGATCTAGTGTGGACACTAAGCTTGAAAAAACATCAATCTTGGGGAAACCGCCTACAAATCAGTTCGTCAGACAACCAACTGTCAGACAACCTACTGCATTTAGATCCGAGCGACCACAATCCTCGAGACCGCGGTTTGCCTCCCAAGTTGATTTGGTTCACTTTCCTAGACCAGTCACTCCACCATCTAGGCCCAATGTGACTAAAACAGCTTTTGCAAGACCTAATCACACGATTGCCTCTAATTTCCCTAGACATACTCCAAAGAATACGTCTCGGACTAGTTCAAATGACGTTCGCCATACATTTGGTCTAAGGGAAGCTAAGCAAAAGACACAAGTAAGAGATAGGAATTTCAAACCTAGTCAAATGCCTTCTAGTTTACCCAACAATGCTACCCGTAGCATGTCACATCCTAGGAGCATCAATCAATCATCTAGGAATTCTAGATCTTACTCAGACATTAAATATGCTACTTGTAAAACATGTAGAAAATGTGTCTTTACGGCAAATCATAATTCCTGTATCAAGAAACTACTTAATGAGGTGAACTCCCATGCTAGACTTAAATCCCAGTGGGTTGCCAAAATCAAACCCATTGGTAAAATATGGCGCCCCACTGGTAGAACTTTCACTCTTGTAGGAAACGAGTGCCCTTTAACTAGGATAGTCTCTGATTCTACGAAGACTACTAGGGAGGAAATTGCAAAGGATGATACATCACTTAAGCCTGAACTTAAGGTTTTCTATAAAAGGAAACGTTTCCCAACTAAGACAAGTGAATCATCCTCTCAGGCCACCTCTGACACAAGAAAAGAAAACCGTGAACTCCCACGTGCTTCTAAAATAGATATCTCTAACCCATGCAAAACTATACAAACTTCTAATGAGAATGTAGGTACCAAAGTTGATGTTCCAAAAGAACGAAGCGGTCCAATCATTGTATACCATTCAACTAAGGATACTCTCAGAGTTTGGTTGCTGAAGAAGCAGATATCAGAGAAACAAGTGTCTCAGGGGATTCATGGTTAAGCTTAACTGCATAAGGACTTATAGTCACATCACAGACTATAACTCGCTCTTCAAAGAAAGGAAAGTCTATCGCCGATGGTAAACTTATCCTAACAACGAGAAATTAATTTTTCTCGGGCATGAGCTTATATAAAAAATATTCCAATTAAGTTCATGCACAATGGCTACTCGTTAAATGACAGACGACGACCCGGACTTCAAAGACAGGGAAGTTTATCCACGCAACGATAACTTACCCTCTTAACAAGAAATTAAGTTTTCTTGGACAAGAGCTTATCCTAAAACCATTCAAAGGTTTTAAGCTCGTGTATAAGGCTCATCATTAAATATCAGATGATGACCCGATCTTCAATTAAAAGGAAAGTTTATCGCCGATGATAAACTTATCCTTACAACGAGAAATTAATTTTTCTCGGGCATGAGCTAATATTAAAAACATTCGAAGTTTTTAAGCTCATGCACAATGACTTACAGTTAAATGTCAGACTGTAACTCGAATTTCAAATAAAGGAAAGATTATCTTTTATGATAAATTATCCTCATAACGAGAAATTAACATTTCTCGTTCATGAGCATGTATTAAAACATTCGAAGTTTTAAGCTCAGAAAGGAAAGTGTATCTTTTAAATAAGAGAACTTTTCCTCGTAACGAGAAATTAACCTTTCTCGGTCATGAGCTTTCCGTTAAAATAGTCAAAGTTTTCAAGCTCATGAAAACGACTTCTAAGTAAATGTCAGCTTAGGACTCGTTCTTCAGATAAAAGGAAAGTTTATCGTCGATGATAAACTTATCCTTAACAACGAGAAGTTTACAACTTCTCGGACTTGAGCTTTCCTAAGATATTCCAAATCTTAAGCTCAAGTAATTGGTTTTCAAAACTTTGAACACAATTTTTCAAGAATTTCTCAAAAGGTTTTTCTAAATCTTTCAAAATTGTGTGTTCAAAAATGTTTTGATAAAAAGAGCATGTCTTCTGGAATCGATAATATTTACGAACCTAGAAATGTCATTCAACAATGACACAGGATTGTAAATAAAGTTCGAGCAAAAGTTTAAAAAATTTAAAACATGCTCCATTATGGTTTGCTATTATTTCTGATAGTAACCCGCTTTTCACGTTGAAGTCAAGCATTTCACCGGAAAGCTTTGACTTCAGAATCCGAAGTTATCATCTCCACCAACCGTAGCAACTTACAATTGATATCTACATACTCGACGATGCGACTACTCAAACGGTGACTACAACTCTTTCAATAGAACACGGGTCAACAATTGAGGGGGAGCAATTGTCTAGCATTCAGAATCTTTGATGCCGAGAGTGCCAAGTTCACATATTGGTGTTAAGACAACGATATCAATCATACACATAGAGTCAAGAGATAACTTCAGAAGTTACGAGGAAGACCAACATTCATGAACAAGAACCATGTGCTTCTTTCATATGATGTTCTCCATCATTCAGGTCCAACCTCGTAAATTGCTAATATTGTGAATTCATTATCATATATGATCTTTGCACGTGATAAATACCTTACACTTGTGTTTAAAAGGTATTTAATTTACGTTTCAAGTACACCCTCATTAATTTGAGGGGGAGCTTGTGTAATTCATGAAGATAATTGGATTTGCATTTTTCTTCCCAAATTTTCTTAAAACGCTATTAAATCAATTGATATTAAAAACATTGATTGAGTTAATATTTTTAATATGGGGGAGAAAATGTGATTTAATAGGGGAAATGATTAATCACAAATGGTTTGACTTAACGTGCTAGCTCATCCCGACATGTGCGAAATATTTTCGGATATCGTGGCATATGTTAAGGGGGAGCAAAATGGATTTACACTTCAAAATTGATTTCATGGTGACATACACTTACCCAAAACATCTCTATTCACGATGGTGAAGATTGTGGTGACATAAGGATGGTAGGATAGGTTAAAGTCCAATGATTTCTCTAGAACCGGAGGAATCTTCCCAAGGACATTCCATAGCTAGAAATAGTTGTCCTTAGGAAAGATGGAGAAAGATTGTGAACGTAGTTGAATGCCGACCAAGTACTTAAGTTAGCACTGGAACAATCACAACAAGGTGCTAGTGATGACGTATTGGTAAGCATTGAAGGGGTTGAAGAATGAAAAAGAATTGTAAAGATAAAGGGTGTAAAGAAAGAAGCCCTCCTTACAACCTTAGGCAGAAACCGGGTCAATTCATATGCTATTGAGATTATTTTTAATGATTCTTGATATTGAAGAAAGACATCATGGACCCAGTAATGCAATGCACAACCCATCCCAGCTAACTCAGATATCTCTTAAAAGATATTTGTTTTAATCACACGGAGATAACACATTATCTATTGATTTTTTCACTCCGAATAAATTGGTTTTGAAAAGGTGGCACTCCTCTCCATCCTCCGATCACTAAAAATCCAAAATGCACGATCGAGTCTAGAGCCATTTGAGATCATCAAATATCTCATTAGGACACACTTTCATATTTCCTTGCTTCTTCACACACTGTGAAAAGTAAGAAAGATCTTAAGAGTCCTACGCAAAATCTTCATGATCTTGCCTGAACATCCGAGTAATACGAAAGTATTTACAATGAAGATGGAAATCCTTCTTGAGCGAATATCAAAAAGCTCATGGTAGGTGACTTGTGCGATTCTTTATGAATCAAACTTGTGATAACTGGAAAGCAACAGTGGTTTAATTCTTAAATGAATTTAAACACGTTACAGGCCTCTACGCAATATCTTAGTGATCTTGCCAGAACATTCAGAGTAATACTATTAAGTATTTACAGTGACGAATGGAAATCCTTCTAGTGTTAACATCAAACCGCACTTGGTAGGTAACTTGCAAGATTCTATATGAATCAAGCTAGTGACAATTGGAAAGCAACGACGGTGCGGTTCTTAATTGAACTTCACTTGTTCCAGGAACATGAATTGACGGCTTCAAATCATGCGGACAAGATTATCCAAATGATTCACTCTTTACGTTCGCAGTCAGCTTTGGACGGTCGAGTAAAGAGAACGGGTTTACCCGTGAAATCTTGTCAAGGAGGTTCTTTATTGAAACTACCTGCCACAAGTACGATATTTAATATCGTCCAACGATTTTCACCGACCGGAGGTAAAATGCTACCGAATTAGAATGAAATGTTCAAGGCCATTTCATCCGTGTATATTGTTTGTTGCTAACTGTCTTATGCAGCGTAACAAGAAGGTGGCATTGCGGTGTACAATCCAGAAGAAGTCGTCACCACATGCTTATACTACATACAATTAGTACTTCAACAAATTCAAGAAAGCCTGAAGGTCAAGTCTTCCGCTTTATCAATCTCTGAAGCTTTCAAGAATTTAAAAGTATAAGTATGTGGAACATGAAGTCACGAAGAGGCAAATATCACAAGTGAAGAATGCACAAGGTCAAGGCAAGGAAACATGCTCAAGACTAAAGTCAAAGATCACATCAAGCATATTCACAAGAACAAGATCGAAGACTCAAGCATAGATGCTAGGTTTAAGATTTTGTAAAAAGATGTGACCTCCCTTAGGGAAGATTGTTGGAAATACATTTTTCCCAATAAAGTCTCGGTCACATCTTAGTTAGCATAGATCACGAGATATAGACTATTTAGAACTTTGTCTCTTGGAGCGACCTCCCTTAGGGGGAGATTGTTGGAAATACGTTTTACGTATTTATGAAGGATCGGTCGCTCCAACGATAATTATTTAATCGGCTCGTGATCCATTTAGTAAATGTATAGTCCATATAGCCCACATGTAGGGTGGGCTATATATATCCCCTCCTAGCATGTTAGGAGGGGTTGGTCATTTTCATAATTCACAAATTCAATCTTTACTTTCTCTCTCTATTCTTCTCTTTTCTCTCCTTTCTCTCTCTACTCCCTCATCTCCCTTCTTCATCTTCTTTATTTTATTAATCAATCCATACATTAAATCCATCCAATCAATCATCTTAGAATAGGCCAATGATTGCGTAGACCTTCAAGATGCAAAAGATTTGAAGTCAATGGGCCTATTTGAAGATTTATCGAAGAAAATGACCAAAGATGGAAGATTTACATATGTCGAAGAAACTCAAGTCTATTAAACGAATAAATTAAAAGACGAGTTGAATTTAATCGTCGACAAATCCCGAATCAGAATCGAAAACGTCAACTTTTCTGAAAAGACGAGAAGACAAGAAGATAGGGAGAAAGCCCACTCACCAACCAAATGGAAGACCTATATAAAGAGATCCCTTCACACTTTTTCGCCAGTTTTAAGTTTTTTAGTTTTTGTTTTCCTCTCTCTTTTTCCTTTTTGTTCGTAGGTATCACCAACACCATTAGGGTGTTTGGTGATTTTGATTCTTGTTTTCACAAATCTTGTAGTTTTAATCTTTTCCTTTGATTGTTTAAACCTTAATCATCAATATAATCTTTCCATTTCATCTTGTTCATCTAGTTCTTGATTCAAAGTTTTAAAGGTCTTATTTAGTTGATTTTGATCTTCAAAATAAGTGGGTTTTGTGTTTTTATGGTTGGGATTTGATGTTTATGGTTAGTAGATGATTTGTGATTAGTTTTGTTTAATATTTGGTTAAAAACTTGGTTGATTTTTGATAAAATCGTTTTCCCCTGTTTTAGTTTCTGTTTACTGTTCTTCATCCCCCATTTATTCCGGATAGCACCCTTATTCCGGATGGCCATTTATTCCGAGTAGTAAATTTATTCCGAGTAGCACATTATTCCGGATAGCACCATTATTCCAGATAGCACCGTTATTCCGAATAGATTATTTATTCCGAGTAGCCCTTTTTATTCCGAGTAGTAAATTTATTCCGAGTAGCAGACTTATTCCGAGTAGTACTTTATTCCGGATGGCTATTTATTCCGGATAGCACCATTATTCCGAATCACCCATTTATTCCGGATAGCACCATTATTCCGCATAAGCATTTTATTCCGAATAGCCTTTTATTCCGCATGACCTTTATTCCGAATAGATCCTTTATTCCGGGTAGAGCATTTCTTCAGTTATTCCACATCAACATTTTTCCGAATCAAGCAAGTTTTCAGTGAGGTTATTTTACTGTTTAATCGTTTAATTGTTTAATTTAAATTCAAGTTTGATTTCATTAACTGTTTTTAGTTTAAATCTTTATTTACTTCATTCATTTACCTTTTTAGTAGAATAGAAAACCAAAGCCCCTATTTGTCACCAAGAACAATTATTCCACTTTAAGCTGTGATAAATTCGAGAAGATTCCGAGATTAAATACTGAAACCCCATCCAAAAAGAATGTATCAGTAGTCTTGTTCCTTCATGTTGTTATCTTTGAGCATTTGTCGTTGTCTTTTGACTTTGTCTTTTATCTTGAGACCTTCAAATCATTCTTGACTTGTCTTTGCCAACTTGCGATCTTGTGTCTTTATCCACATGCTCATACTTTGCACCATCTTGAAAGCTTGCTAACAATCTCCTTTGATGAGAGGTCATTCCTCTACAGTAATTGATAAGGAAGATTTTGATCATCGGAGTAGCGGAAGTCTTTAGCTTTCTTGATTGTTGAATGTCTTTGAGCATGAGTATGTGGTTTTGAATCTTCGACTTTGCTGAGTACACCGTAACGCCACCTTCTTGAGACAAAAAATACACGCGGAGTGAATGGCTTTGACATTCGTCCTAAGTCGGTAGCGTTTTACCTCCGGTCGGTGAAGACCGTTACACGATATTAAATATCGTACCTGTGATAGGTAGATTTAATTAAGAATCTCTTTGGCAGGGTTTCGTGGCAGTACTAGCCGTTCTCTTTACTCGACCATCTCAAATCAAGACTGCGAACATAAAGAGTGAATCAATTGGATAAATATTCGCTTGATTAAAGTCGTCAATTTTAAATTTCTGGAACAAGTTTGATTCATTAAGAATCTTACCATTGTTACTTTCCAGTTGACACAAGCTTGATTCATAAGAATCTTGCAAGACACCTATCGTAGCTTTGTTTGATGTTGACGCTAGAAGGATTTCCATTCGTCATTGTGAATATTAAAGAATATCACTCTGAATGTTCTAGCAAGACCATAAAGATATTGCGTAGAAACCTAAAACGAGTTTGAATTGATAAAGAAACAAACCACTGTTGCTTTTCAGTTTACACATGTTCAATTCATAAAGAATCTTACACATGACCTATGGCAGTGTTGTTTGATGTTAACACTGGAAGGATTTCCACTCATCATTGTGAATACTTGGTAGTATCACTCTGAGTGTTCTAGCAATATCGCAAGTATATAGCGTAGGACTCTATTGATCGTCATCCATGTGTCCTAACGAGATTTGATTAATCTCTAGGATCTAGACTCGATTTTTGCACTTTTAATGGTCGGAGGCTGGAGCAGTTGCCACCTATTCAATATCAACTATCTTGGAGTGAGAAAGTGAATAGAAGTTGTCTTGATCTCCGTGAAAATAAAACAAACTTCTTTTAAGAGAAGGCTGAGTCAGCTTGGGAAGGGTTGTGCATTACATCACTAGGTCCATGATGTGTTGTCTTCATGATGTGTTGACCCGATGTCTACCTAAGTTGTATGAAGGGATATTTCCTTTTCACCCTTTATCCTTATATTTCTTTTTCATTCTTCAACCGCTTAAATGCTTACTAATACATCATTACTAGCACCTTGTTGTGATTGTTCCAATGCTAGCATCAATACTTAGTCGGCATCCAGGTACGTTCACATTCTACTCCATCTTTCCTAAAGACTTCTAATAATCTATTGGATTGTCCCTGGGAAGATCCCTCCGGTTCTGGTTGGATCATAGGACTTAAACCTAACCACACTTTTGACACCAATAACATCGTGGATTAAAGATGTTGTGGGTATTTGATCGTAACCATTAGTGCTTGAGTCTTTAGATCACATTTTAATCACATTTTCTCCTCTATCTCTAATATATAAAATCGTTTTATATTAGAGATACCAAATTTGATTAAAATATATTGCAAAAATAGTCTTGAAAATCTTCGGGAGAAAAATGTGTCAAACTTAGCATGAATTAGAAAAGCTCCCCCTCAAAAATTAATCCAGTTGAATTGTCATTACGAGGATATGATCCACTTTAAACTTTTGAGGATAGGAGTTGTTGAACACTCAATTTTTGAAAGATTTTGAATATCATTGAAAAATTCTTGAAAAAGTTGTGTTCAACGCTTTTTAAAAAATCCATTCTTTTTGGCCAAGTGTTTTTTCTAAAGCATAAACTTGAGTTCATAAACTTTGAATGTCTTGACGAATCCACTCAAGTAGGAAGATTTCTCTTCCTTTTCTAAGGGTAAGGGCACTAAATCGTACACTCCCCCGTGAATACAAAACCAGGTTGCAATCTGAAAGTGATTACAAGCCATTGTGCTGAGCTCAAAACGTTGAATGTTTTGTGACAAGCTCAACCCAAGATAGATTGCTCAACCCATTGTTTGAAAAATTGTCCAAAATAGACATTTTCTTTTATTAAAAGTAGAAATGACATGTTTTGAAAAATATTTACAACTTTCATTCGAGCTTTATGTACACACCCGTGTCGTTATTGAGCGATAGTTCTAGGTAAGTCCATATTATCAATACTGGAAGACATGTCGAGATGAATATTTTTAGATTTTCAAAGATTTTTAATTTTGTATTTTGCTTTTTCATTAATATTTACATGTAGATGTTTGATATATGAATCAAGCAGGCTTCTTTACTAGAATCTTCAGTTCTGCTGGAGTCAAACATCTCATACCAATTTTCCTAACTAGATATGCAAACCTCTCTTTCAAAAGAGCATTTGTAAACAAGTTAGCTAATTGGTAATCAGTTCCAACAAACTATAGTTCAACGATACCCCTTTCAACTTGTTCCTTAATGAACTGATATCTGACATCAATTTGTTTCGTGCAGTAATGCTGTATCGGATTGCAGGAGATGGCTATGGCAGACTGAGTCATAGTACATAGGTACTTTATCAAGCCATAATCCGTGAGTTGTGTTCTCATCCAAAGAACTTGAGCACAACACGCAGATAGAGACACATACTCCGCTACGGCTGATGACAGTGACGTGCAATCCTGCTCCTTGGAAGACCATCCCACGAGCTTATCTTGACCTAGAAATTATGCACCACCAGAAGTACTTTTTCGTGTATCAAGACACCCTGCATGATCAGAATCTGAATAGGCCGTTAGAAAAAAACCAGTTTCCCTCGGATACCAGAGTCCCATGTGAATGGTATTCTTGAGGTAACAAAAGATCCGTTTAACCTCCTTGAGGTGCTTTTCAGTAGGCCATGCTTGATATCGTGCACAATAACACGTAGCATGTGATATATCTTGTTGGCTTGCTGTTAAGTACATGATGGAGCCGATCATGGAACGATATCTCGTTTGATCTATGACATCTCCCTCCAAATTAGCATCTAGGGATCTGGTTGATAATTGATAGTTGTAGAAATACGTCTTTTAGGAAAAAGAACGTAAATAGGGTAAGCGTGCACGACGATTTAGGAAAACCGTGTGTGAATGACCCTAAAAGTGAGTTCGTTCTCGAGGAGGTATATGTGTGTGTTCTAACTTGTAGATGTTTGAGATTAATATTAAGAGAATGGGATGAGAGGATGAAAGACGGTGACGTTAAAATTAAATTACGACGAAAACGTAAACGTAAAGCCGTAGAAAAATGCACCAAATTAAAAATTAAACTAAAACCAAAAACAAAATATAGAAAAGATTAAAACAAGTCTAAAATAATATAAACTAAGATAAAAATCCAACAAAGATATTTTAAAACCTTTTATTAATTAAATAATTAATTTTAAATGCTAATTAAAGCCCTAAAATTAAATTTAACTAATTCAAAAGTCTAAAATATGATTTTATTGAATAATCACTTAACTTATATTATTAGAAGACTAAAAAGTATTTTTCTAAAAATTAAAACCTATTAAAACTATTTTTAAAACTCTAAAAATGATTAAAATGATTAAAACCTAATTCAACTTAAAATAATTATAAAAATAAATCTAAAAGTTATAAAAAATTATTCTAAAAATGGAAATGGTCTAAATTAATGCTATAGAATCTAGGAAAAATGAAAAATTAAGAAAAATAAAACTTTGAAAATTTAATAATAAAATAATATTAAAATAATGCTAAAAATAAAAAGTTACTAAAATTTAAAATAAAAAATTTCTAAAAATCCTAAATAATATAATTAAGAGAAAAACACTAATTAAAGCTTCTAAACCTTTTTTAATAATTTTATAAAAATCTTTAAAGTTTAATAAAAACCTTAAAATATTATAAAATTAAAAATAAATGTTTTTGAAACCAAAAATAGATGTAAACCTCAAAAATATATTTTAAAAACTAAAAATTATTTTTCCTAAAAATTAAAAGTCTTTTTGATATTTTTTATTGATTTTATAAAAAACGTCTAATAATTAATTCCTAGAAAATTGATAACTAAATGGAAAATTACGAAACCAAGTTTGAAAAATCTAGAACTTAATAAGTAACCTAGGAAAATTAAGCAAAAGAAAATAAGCCCAACAAATAAGCTGAAATAATCTATAAAGTGCTACGGCTTTTATTTAGAAAACAAAAGAAAATTAGGTTAAGTAAATTAACCTTGCACCCTTGGTCAGTAAAAGACCCAAGGGCGCAATGGTTATGTTGTTGGTGTGTGGGAGTGTAGACGGGGGTTCGAATCTGGCAACCCCTTTTTATCACTTTTCTATTTTTTTGCTTTTAAACTCTTGCCAATCAATTTGTGACCTCTAAACAGCTTAGAAACACAACACACTTTCCTTTTTATTCAAAGATTGAGCTAAAAAAAAACGTGACAGACTTTGTTTTTGAACACAAGCTTAACAGCTTTGTGTATTTGCTTTTTCTTGACAGATTACAAAGAAGCCAAAGGAGTTGGCTTGTGGCTTATTTGATGCTTATTTTTGGAGCAAATAGGCACTCTTGTGTTCTTTGGAACACAAGAAGTCAAAGCAAGCAGTAATCAAACACACTTAGCAAGCACATAAATCAAATCCAAAGCACCCTAGGCCTATGCAGTTTCTGTAACAGATTAGCTAAACCAGTGGACTTTATGAGCTATCAAATGCAATCTAATGAACTCCAAAGACCAAAATTGAGCACACACACTCTCAAACAGATGTTTAATCAAAATCTAACCTTAAATCATACAATTACTCACAGATTTCAAGAAATCAAGCAACCAAAATATGAGAAAAACAAGCAGATATAGACTTATGCATATTTTACTTGCTCTTTTTCTTTAAAACACACCAAACCTAGCTTAAACTTGTTCCAAATCTATCTACCAACTGATAAAAACCTAACTCAACCTTAAACAACTTAGCTAACACGTTTAAAAACCTCTAATCAAAGATTGTGTCCTGCTAATCCACTTATCCAAACACCCTGTTAACTTCTAAAAACCAACTTTTAACACACCAAAATGCTTACACAGGCTACCAAATTGATTCTCAAACTATCAAACATGCATGTGAACACATAAGCATACAAATCAAACACTTAAAACACCATTTAGCACAGAATCATACAAGATCATATACTATGCTATTTTTCTGAAATTACAAAGGTAAAAAGTGATTTACCTTAGGGTCTTAACCTCCAAGACCCTAGAGGGTGTAAAACCCTCCTCCTTACCAGCCCGGGCTGGTGCTGAACTGAATCAACACTCCCTTGACACCTGTTTAAGAACAAAATCAAAGGAAGATGAACAATAAACAAGCAATATTTTCTGTTTACTTTTTCTTTCTTCTTAAAATTTCTTCCAAAACTTTTAAGACTTAGAAAACACTTTTTCTATTATACCCTAACACCAAAAACATGAAACTCTTAACACCATAAAACCTTAAACAGATTCTTCCAAAAATCTTTCAATTTTCAGAAAACCTTCAAATAACTTTGGAAATCAAAGTTACTTGTCAAACTAGAAAATGGAACTCAGTTTTCCTTCCCAAACAAAATACCAACTTTAAATAAATAAAAAGGAATTATATTGTTTTTAAACAAAAACACAACTTTTATTTCAAATAAAAGGAATTACAAGAATTTGAAAGGAAAACTGGAACAAGGAACACCCACAGGTTGGGGTCTCTTATATAGTACTCTAATGAACCTACTAGAAGCATAAAATACAAACCCTAATCATAGAAAAATCCCTATAATGCCCTTGAACGGTTTTGAGTGGTGAGCTGTCCTTTTTGATCCTGGCTGTTCATTTGTGCTTTGTGAGTAAGCTATTAATCTTGGACGTCCATTTTGGACACGTCAGTAGACTTGGGGACTAAGGTATGATGTGATTGGCTGAGAGGGTATTTGGGGGTTTGGACCACAAACGTGGGATGCAGGTTTTTAGGAGTGGGAAGGGTTTGTGAGTGTGGGAATTAAACGTGTGAGGGTTTAATTGAGTTTTACCCAAGGGAGGGTCGGGGTAATTTCTGGGTGGTAAGAAAGATAAACAGTAACCACTTTGATCCTAAAAAGGGGGAAGTAAGTTGTTAACCGCGTTTTTTCTTTTCAAATGTTTCAGGTTTGGCACAAATGGTCCTTTACTTTTGATATTTTTGGCTTTTAAGGTTTCCTGCCCTAAAAACTGGATATCCTTTGTAATTAACTTTCCCACTTTGACAATTTTTGCTCAAAACTTTTCCAAAAGTGTTACAAGGATCAATTATGTCATTTTGTGATTCTTCAAGGGCTGATCTTGTGCTCTTTTGATCTTCAAAGGTGTTCACTTTAACTTTGACTTCATGAGGGACCATTATTGGCAATTTGAATTTGTTGAGGGACTAATCTTGCCATTTCTTCAAAGTTGAAGGACCTTTTTGCAATTTTGACAAACTTAAGGGACCAAACTTGTAATTATTAATATACAAGGGTTTTAAGTGTCATTTCTTCAATAAATGATGATCAATCTTGTTTTGTCTTCAAGTCTTCAAGGGTATTTGATGAAAATTCCATGATTAGGGCCCGGTTCTTTGTACGGCTTCGTTTCTCGTGTCCGTTTTTCCTTGTATCTTGTGATCTTTTGTCTTTTTCACGATATCCATACCTAAAACACACAAGTAAACAAACACAAGCATATATATGGTATTTTATGACATTTTAATGCATTTAAAGTCCGAAAAGAACGATGAGATCATGTATAAATGCCATCTCATCACTCCCCCATACTAAGCCATTGCCGTGCCCTCACGCAATGCTAGAATAAAGTATCTAAGCATCACCAAAGTTCAATTTTATTAACCTTTATTGAAGAGTAAAAGACTTGCAACGTACTACGAGATTGTGTAAAGGCATAATGTATGATTTTCATCACCTAAATGTGACTTTTAGGGTCAAAGAATAGAAACAAGTTAATGTCCCTTAGAGTAAATTTCGTCATCCTTGATTGTCATACATTCCATGCTAAGTGCAAAAACAAGATCATTGTTGGTACAAGTCACAATGCTAACACTACTCATACGTTCAAATTGTGTAATACTTTTTCTCCCCGCAATCCTAGTTATTATAAAAGGAAATGGGTTACTAGCATTTTTTATCTATTTGTCATGGATCACAAGTGATTCATATTGACTTATTTGAGTAGTTATTAGTCCGAAAGCAAAGTAGCACGATTTGATCAATAGTTAGCCGAAGGACAAAATCTTTTAAAACGGCTTCTCGTGTATCTCCTTAAGTTCATATCTTGGCATAACTCGTTTCACGATTTGAGACCTTTCTCGGACCGATATTTGGCATGTACTTCATACTTCAAATCTTGGGAAGACGTTCTCGAAATTATGGTCTTCTCTTTATATATTTGGAATTTCTTCACTTGACGTTTTTGAGAGATTCTTCATATAGGACCACGACTTCATCATTTTTCTTCAATCTTTACTTTGGATTTTGATATACAACGATCCGCCTCCTTTTCGGACTTGGATATATTTATCCTCATACCTTGTTAGGGTCTTTTTGGATAGACTTTCTCCATTCTTTAGGGGAGTAATAGCTTCTCGTCGTGTGTCTCGATCCTTCATATTGATTTTGGAACAATGATACTTCACATCATCTTTGGATCTTTAGCAAAAATAGAGCTCCTCATGCCTTGTTAGGGCCTTTTTGGATGATCGCCAATCTTCGCGTCCCGTTTCAATAAGTTATGCCTTGGCTATGAACTCTATTCAACCCCGAGCAACTTTTAAACGATCTTGTGCTAGAGGCTAAGTAACCTTTCAAACCGTACGACCTTACTTATTGCAATTATGATTTATTCCTAATGCATTGATCTTATGGGAAGAAAAAGCCACAATTAAAAACATATGAGTTTTTGAAAGAACACTTTCATGTTCTACGTTTAGCATGATCACTTGTCTAACTCTATCATTTCTCGTTCTTCACTATATAAAGACCTCTAATTAAAGAGACTCGTGAATACTTAGCCATGCAAGTCAAAATTAAGCCAAATTTGGATTAGCTTTCATTAAGACTATATCAAATCAAAGTTTTGGGTTTTCAAGCCACCTATAGGATCTTGCACTTTCTTGGACTTTTTCAAGTTTAGAGAATGCGTTTTAAAGTTCCCTTGATAAGTGACTTTCTAGAATCAATTATAGGAACTTGCGAAAAGTTCTTGTTCTTAACCCGAATGAATTAAGACTTTCGCGTTTTAAAGCTCCCTATATAAAAGTCTAGCAAAACTTGAATTGAGCGGGTTAAGGAATGTAAATGGCTCCAAATGCCCATCAAGTCAAAAATTAACTCTTATTCTACCCATCGGAAAATATACATTCGTGTCTTAAAAACACTTATGAAAACTAAAAAATTTTAAAATTTGGCCATTTTTAGCCTTATTAGCAAAACAAAACATTGAAAGTTGGAAAACGTGAGGGCGTAGCAAAGCAAGTACCTATTCACCCCCCCCCATACTAAAAGTAAACATTGTCCTCAATGTTTCGAGTCTAAAGGTGGAGCACCCCCATACTAGAGACGAAGAATCGAATGCTTAGGATCTAGCATGGAAAGGGTGATCAATAATATATCTAAAGCCGTTTATTAATTATGCTAAAAGATAATTGTTAGAACAATAAAGGATATGTCATGGAATCGTGAAAAACTTCTTCAAACGAACGATGGAGGCTCACGTAAACGAACACGAGAGTCTTCAATCGTAGACGATGATGATGATCTAGATAACACAATCACAAACAACCACGAGACAACGAGTTGGAAGGGTACAAGTCCCCTTATTAGTGAACATAAAGCATAAAGATAAGCATGGGATCTCCCCCACGAGGCACCTCGTTTTTGATTACCGAGTCATGAGCTCGACTCGATCCCCTCAATGTTAATTATCATTGGGGAAGGTGTCTTGGTCGGGGGCAACCATTGAAGGAATTTCCCCACCAAAGTAGTGCTTAAGCCTATGTCCATTCACCTTGAAATTTGGACCATCATCTTGAGCTAGCTCAATGGTCCCATATGGAAACACTTGTGTAATGGTGAACGGACCCGACCAACGAGATTTCAATTTCCCGGAAAATATCTTAAGACGTGAGTTAAAAAGCAACACTTGATCACCAACGTTAAAAACCCGGTTTTTAATCTTTGAATCATGAAACTTTTTAGTCTTTTCTTTAAAAATTAATGAATTTTCATAAGCATTATCCCTTAATTCATCCAATTCATTCAATTGTATTTTCCGGTGATCTCCCGCGGTCTTCAAGTCAAAATTAGCATGCTTAAGGGCCCAATATGCCTTATGCTCCAATTCAATGGGCAAATGACAATTCTTCCCATAGACTAACTTATAAGGAGTGCAACCGATAGGTGTCTTATAAGCGGTCCTAAAGGCCCATAAAGCGTCATCGAGTTTGTCGGACCATGAAGCACGGTTTTCTCCAATCGACCTTTCTAAAATCCTCTTCAAAGCTCGGTTCGAAACCTCGACTTGCCCACTCGTTTGCGGGTGATAAGCCGTAGAAAGACGATGTGTAACCCCATATTTCTTTAGAACCTTTTCGAATTGGTCATTACAAAAATGGGTTCCACGATCGCTTATAATAGCACGAGGGGTTCCGAATCGAGAGAATAGTTGTTTCAAAAACTTCACTACCACACGAGCATCATTAGTAGGCAAAGCCTTAGCTTCCACCCACTTAGAAAGGTAGTCCACCGTGACGAGGATATATTTGTTGCCATGAGACGATGGGAACGGCCCCATAAAGTCTATTCCCCATATGTCGAAAATCTCACACACTTGAATTATATTTTGCGGCATTTCATCACGTTGAGACGATTTTCCTTGACGTTGGCACGAATCACACGACTTCACAAGTGCGTGTGCATCACGATAGATAGAAGGCCAAAAGAAACCGGCATCGAACACTTTCTTAGCCGTGAGATTAGCACCGTGGTGACCACCCGTGGGTCCCTCGTGACAAGCTCTAAGGATATTAGAAGCTTCGGCACCAAACACACAACGTCGAACGAGTTGATCCGCACAAATCCGAAAGAGATAAGGGTCGTCCCAAAAATAGAACTTGACGTCACGAAAGAATTTTCGTTTTTGTTGTGTCGTCATACCCTTGATTATGAAATTGCCCGCATGGTAATTTGCAATGTCGGCAAACCATGGGGTGGTGTCTTTAGAATTCACTACACCGAGAGTCTCAAGAGGAAATGTTTCGGTAATTTCCTTGTTCTCGAAAACATCTTTGTGAGGATCTTCTAGACGAGAGAGATGATCGGCCGCTAGATTCTCGGCTCCTTTTTTGTCAAGCACGGTGACATCAAATTCTTGGAGGAGGAGCATCCAACGAAGCAATCTCGGCTTAGCATCTTGCTTAGCTAAGAGATACTTGATAGCCGAATGGTCGGTATACACGATGCTTTTAGTTAAGACGAGATAAGGTCGGAATTTCTCAAAAGCATAGACCACGGCAAGGAATTCCTTTTCCGTTGTGGTGTACTTTAATTGAGCCTCGGTCATCGTCTTACTAGCATAGTGGATAGGACGGAAATGCTTGTCATAACGTTGCCCTAAGACGGCCCCTATAGCATAATCACTTGCATCGCACATGATTTCAAAGGGTAATTCCCAATTAGGAGCAACAAGAATGGGAGCTTCGGTAAGTTTCCTTTTTAGAGTCTCGAAAGCCTTAACACAATCCTCATTAAAGTTAAAAGGAGCTTCCTTCTCGAGAAGGTGTGTCATAGGACGAGAAATCTTCGAAAAGTCCTTGATGAAACGACGATAAAAGCCCGCGTGGCCTAGGAAACTACGAACTCCCTTAACGGTTTTGGGATGAGGTAACTTGGCGATGACGTCTACCTTAGCTTTATCGACCTCAATCCCCGCCTTCGACACCTTATGTCCTAAGACGATTCCTTGTTTACACATGAAATGACATTTCTCCCAATTAAGCACAAGATTGGTTTCTTCACAACGTTTTAACATTTGTTCGAGATTAGATAAACATGACGTGAACGAATTACCAAACACCGAGAAGTCATCCATAAACACTTCCATCGACTTCTCGATCATGTCGTGAAAAATCGCCATCATACACCGTTGAAACGTACCGGGTGCATTACAAAGTCCGAAAGGCATCCTACGATAAGCGAACGTTCCATAAGGACACGTAAACGTAGTCTTCTCTTGATCACGAGGGTCGATAGGAATTTGAAAGTAACCGGAAAAACCATCTAAAAAGCAATAGAATTCATTTCCCGCAAGTCGCTCCAACATTTGATCCATGAAGGGCAAAGGAAAGTGGTCTTTACGAGTGGCGTCATTTAACTTTCGGTAGTCAATACACACCCTCCAACCGGTCACAACACGAGTGGGAATTAACTCGTTGTTTTCATTAGGCACAACGGTCATTCCTCCCTTTTTAGGGACACAATGGATTGGGCTCACCCATGGGCTATCGGATATAGGATAAATCATTCCCGCGTCAAGGAGTTTAAGGACCTCCTTTTTAATGACATCGTGAATTTTGGGATTTACCCTTCTTTGACTTTGAATTGCGGGTTTGTAGTCCTCCTCCATTAAAATCTTGTGAGTACAAAATTTTGGGTCAATACCCTTAATGTCGGAAATTTTCCACGCAATTGCCCCTTTATGAGCCTTAAGAACTTTCAAGAGCTCGGTTTTTTCATCATTAGCAAGATCTTTTGCAATAATAACCGGCAACTTGTCATCACCTTCCAAGAATGCATATTCAAGGTGAGAAGGAAGATCTTTCAATTCAAGGATAGGCGGTTCCTCGATTGAAGATTTTGGTTCAACACTCATAACTTCCATCGGCGAAAGAAATGGTGGAATAGAAGTATCATCACTAATCAACACCTTATCTTCATTGTCGATTTCATTTGAAGTGAAATCGCCTCCTTGGAATGGAGTGAGATTTGGTGTGGAATTAGCAAGAATTGGATCCAAAATAGTGGGATTGCCACTTGACGAGCTATCGGAAAAACCTAACACTTCTTGTGAAAACTCATCGCAAACCACATCAACGATGTCGATGTGATTGATGGTAGCGATTGCATAAACATGAGAAGGTTTCGAGTTTTGAGTAGCGTTTATAACAAGTTCCTCTTCGTTGAATCTCAAAGTGATAGTTCTCGCATGAACATCGATAAGCGATCTCGAAGTATCTAAAAATGAACGACCTAAAATTAGAGGAACTTGAGGATCCGCGGGGATGTCAACTACTATAAAATCAATGGGATAGTAGAACTTCCCCACTTTCACGAAAACATCTTCGGCTATCCCACATGCCATAATCGTAGAATGATCGGCCATCTCGATGGACATGTTCGAAGGAATAAGAGCCGGAAGCGAAAGCGATTTCCAAATGGAAAATGGCATCAAATTAATGCTCGCACCAAGATCGGCCAAGGCGAGGCATTCTTTCATATCTTGTATGTCACAAGGAATGAGAAACTTTCCGGGATCACCAACTTTTTCCGGTATGCGGTTAAGATAAACCGAAGAACAATTAGCAAGCTTTGAAAGCTTTTCCTTATCGCTCATCATACTTTTAAAAGTGGAAGCGAAACGAGGCATATATAACAACGCGTCGGCTAAACTCACATCAAAATGCACTTGTTGAAACATCTTAATAAAAAGCTCGATTTGTTGTTTGTTACGTTCTTGCATTTTCTCTTTGTTTCGTCTTGAAGGGTAGGGTAAAGGTGGTGTGGGTAGGTCATTAGGCAACAGCCTTGGAATCTCGGGTTCCACAATTGGTATTGGTGTAACCGTAGGTGTGGTTTGAGCGGTACTTCGTGGGATTGTAATGTGCTCCTTTTCGACCATCACCTCGGGTTCTTTCTCGATTTCCTTCTCCGTAGAAGTACTTGGTCGAGAGATTGGTTCCTTGAAAGTTTTACCACTTCGTGTAGTAATAACCTTCATTTCTCCCTTCGGGTTTGCAATGGTATCACTAGGAAGACCACCCGAAGAAGAGGGCTTACACATGATTGCTTCGAACATCTTAGCCATTCGGTCCTCAAATTTTGATTGCCTAGCATCCGCTTTTAATAACTCTTGCTTAATCTCATGTTGTCCTAATTCCATCTTTTGTTGGTTTTGTTGAAGACGTTGGACATTTCCTTCCATTTTATTTGCATGAGTTTTAAGTTCATTAGCAAGTTCATTTTTAAGCTCGTTTTTCAACTCGGACCTTAAGCTAATCATCTCACGTTGCATGTTATCAAATTTAGCATCATTTGCTTTAGCATAATCCAAAAACTCTCCTTGCAAATTTTTCGTGTGAGCATTTTGAAAACCTTGTGTAGTGTTTTGAAAATCACGGTTTTGGTTTTGATTAGAGATTTGTCCATTCCCACTTTGATAATTCCCTTTGTTGTAATTGCGTGTGTTGCCTTGGTAATTACCTTGGTTGTTGTTTCGATAATTATTAGCATTTTGATTTGGTGGAGCTTGATTTTGGCGGGAACCTTGGCCGTTTTGGTTGTAAGTTCCCGTTGCTACATAAGCACTCGAAGTGTTACCATCCGCGGTAATGCACTCGGAAAGATCATGAGCTCCTCCACATGATAAACAACTCTTAGCAACCGCTTTAACCGAAGCGGAATTGGAAGCTTCTTGAGCCTTCCAATGGGACATTAGATTAGCAAATCTATCAAAAAACCGATTTTCCTCATTAGCTTCATCATGTAAGGCGTTAATGCTACGAGACGATTGTGATGACGATGACGAACCCATATTGGCAACACTCGGTGTGTTACGAGGGCTATAAACCTTAGATCTATTTTCAATGATTTGTAAAGCCTCATTTGTCGTCTTACACAAAAAATTACCACCCGCAGCGGCATTCAAATAATCTCGTTCATGATCATTAAGCCCATTATAAAAGGTATCGATTTGATGCAATTCCGAAAAATCATGGTGAGGACATTCATGTAACATCTCCTTAAATCGTTCCCATGCCATTGAAAAACTTTCATTGTTTCTTTGCACAAATCGTGAAATCTCATTTTTTAAGTGTGTTGTTTTCGATGGTGGAAAAAACTTGTTCACAAACTTAGAAACGAGATCGGCCCATGTCAAAATCGAATTTGGCGGTTCTTTCTCGAGCCAAATTTTAGCGGGTCCATCCAACGAATATGGAAACAACATCATCTTAATGGCGTCATGCGGAACATCTTTGAATTTGCTAGTGGCGGTGAGACGGTTGAAATTCCTAATGTGGTAATGCGGGTTGTCTTTCTCGTGACCTCGAAACTTGTTTGCTTGTAGCATCGACATTAAACCCGTCTTAATCTCGAAATTCTCCGCAAGGATGGCGGGAATAACAATGGCCTCTCCAAAACCCTCGGTGGGTGCTTGTAGCAACTCCATCATAGTACGATTAGCCATTACGACTTCTTGTTCTATAATAGGTTCAACAATTGGAGGTTCTTCAACAATCAACGATCCTTGATTTGCTTGCTTTTGAATACGTTTACGAGCTCGTTTAGCTTGGTTACGAGTGATCATAAACTTCACGAAGAATGGGAGGTGAGCAAAGAAGATTCTTTTTGGTTGTTTTGTGGATTTTCAATTTTTTTGTGTTTTTGATGATATTTAATTTTTTTGGATTTTGGTGTATCTTCGTAGACAACAATCTACAAAATCTCTCCTCGAATCAAACTCTTGATTAAAGAAGCCTCAAAGGAATGAAAACGATCACGTGGAGTGAACGCCTTCGAATGACTTTAGAACTTTGGTGAAAACCAAATTGTTCACGAGGGTTTAATCACAAAGAAAACAGAGCAAATATAGTATACGTATTAATACTTTGGGCGGCAAAACCCTCGATTAGCCTTCAATCTCAAAATACTCACAAGCAAGCGGGGAAACGAGGCGGCGCGAAGCACTTAAGAGCCTTTTTCCTTAGGGTATATTTTATAATACCCGCCTTATACCCACCTTTTAGTTCGTATTTTTCAAAATCGAGCTTCACGAAAGTATTTATCTATTTTTGCCTTTTCTTTTTGTTTGAGATTCGAATACAATAATTAGGAGATCAAATCCCAATTAAGGTTGTGTTTTCACACTTTTGGAGATATTGTATTTTGATTGTGATACTTAATACAATATATTAATAATATTCACAAAGAAAAACCGAGAAAACCGATAATACGTGTTAAGGGAGTTCCACTTAACACAAATACTATTATTGGATAATATCAAAAACAAAATTTTCCAAATTAAGACACGACACACCTCCCCGGCAGCGGCGCCAAAAATGATAGTTGTAGAAATACGTCTTTTAGGAAAAAGAACATAAATAGGGTAAGCGTGCACGACGATTTAGGAAAACCGTGTGTGAATGACCCTAAAAGTGAGTTCGTTCTCGAGGAGGTATATGTGTGTGTTCTAACTTGTAGATGTTTGAGATTAATATTAAGAGAATGGGGATGAGAGGATGAAAGACGGTGACGTTAAAATTAAATTACGACGAAAACGTAAACGTAAAGCCGTAGAAAAATGCACCAAATTAAAAATTAAACTAAAACCAAAAACAAAATATAGAAAAGATTAAAACAAGTCTAAAATAATATAAACTAAGATAAAAATCCAACAAAGATATTTTAAAACCTTTTATTAATTAAATAATTAATTTTAAATGCTAATTAAAGCCCTAAAATTAAATTTAACTAATTCAAAAGTCTAAAATATGATTTTATTGAATAATCACTTAACTTATATTATTAGAAGACTAAAAAGTATTTTTCTAAAAATTAAAACCTATTAAAACTATTTTTAAAACTCTAAAAATGATTAAAATGATTAAAACCTAATTCAACTTAAAATAATTATAAAAATAAATCTAAAAGTTATAAAAAATTATTCTAAAAATGGAAATGGTCTAAATTAATGCTATAGAATCTAGGAAAAATGAAAAATTAAGAAAAGTAAAACTTTGAAAATTTAATAATAAAATAATATTAAAATAATGCTAAAAATAAAAAGTTACTAAAATTTAAAATAAAAAATTTCTAAAAATCCTAAATAATATAATTAAGAGAAAAACACTAATTAAAGCTTCTAAACCTTTTTTAATAATTTTATAAAAATCTTTAAAGTTTAATAAAACCTTAAAATATTATAAAATTAAAAATAAATGTTTTTGAAACCAAAAATAGATGTAAACCTCAAAAATATATTTTAAAAACTAAAAATTATTTTTCCTAAAAATTAAAAGTCTTTTTGATATTTTTTATTGATTTTATAAAAAACGTCTAATAATTAATTCCTAGAAAATTGATAACTAAATGGAAAATTACGAAACCAAGTTTGAAAAATCTAGAACTTAATAAGTAACCTAGGAAAATTAAGCAAAAGAAAATAAGCCCAACAAATAAGCTGAAATAATCTATAAAGTGCTACGGCTTTTATTTAGAAAACAAAAGAAAATTAGGTTAAGTAAATTAACCATGCACCCTTGGTCAGTAAAAGACCCAAGGGCGCAATGGTTATGTTGTTGGTGTGTGGGAGTGTAGACGGGGGTTCGAATCTGGCAACCCCTTTTTATCACTTTTCTATTTTTTTGCTTTTAAACTCTTGCCAATCAATTTGTGACCTCTAAACAGCTTAGAAACACAACACACTTTCCTTTTTATTCAAAGATTGAGCTAAAAAAAAACGTGACAGACTTTGTTTTTGAACACAAGCTTAACAGCTTTGTGTATTTGCTTTTTCTTGACAGATTACAAAGAAGCCAAAGGAGTTGGCTTGTGGCTTATTTGATGCTTATTTTTGGAGCAAATAGGCACTCTTGTGTTCTTTGGAACACAAGAAGTCAAAGCAAGCAGTAATCAAACACACTTAGCAAGCACATAAATCAAATCCAAAGCACCCTAGGCCTATGCAGTTTCTGTAACAGATTAGCTAAACCAGTGGACTTTATGAGCTATCAAATGCAATCTAATGAACTCCAAAGACCAAAATTGAGCACACACACTCTCAAACAGATGTTTAATCAAAATCTAACCTTAAATCATACAATTACTCACAGATTTCAAGAAATCAAGCAACCAAAATATGAGAAAAACAAGCAGATATAGACTTATGCATATTTTACTTGCTCTTTTTCTTTAAAACACACCAAACCTAGCTTAAACTTGTTCCAAATCTATCTACCAACTGATAAAAACCTAACTCAACCTTAAACAACTTAGCTAACACGTTTAAAAACCTCTAATCAAAGATTGTGTCCTGCTAATCCACTTATCCAAACACCCTGTTAACTTCTAAAAACCAACTTTTAACACACCAAAATGCTTACACAGGCTACCAAATTGATTCTCAAACTATCAAACATGCATGTGAACACATAAGCATAAAAATCAAACACTTAAAACACCATTTAGCACAGAATCATACAAGATCATATACTATGCTATTTTTCTGAAATTACAAAGGTAAAAAGTGATTTACCTTAGGGTCTTAACCTCCAAGACCCTAGAGGGTGTAAAACCCTCCTCCTTACCAGCCCGGGCTGGTGCTGAACTGAATCAACACTCCCTTGACACCTGTTTAAGAACAAAATCAAAGGAAGATGAACAATAAACAAGCAATATTTTCTGTTTACTTTTTCTTTCTTCTTAAAATTTCTTCCAAAACTTTTAAGACTTAGAAAACACTTTTTCTATTATACCCTAACACCAAAAACATGAAACTCTTAACACCATAAAACCTTAAACAGATTCTTCCAAAAATCTTTCAATTTTCAGAAAACCTTCAAATAACTTTGGAAATCAAAGTTACTTGTCAAACTAGAAAATGGAACTCAGTTTTCCTTCCCAAACAAAATACCAACTTTAAATAAATAAAAAGGAATTATATTGTTTTTAAACAAAAACACAACTTTTATTTCAAATAAAAGGAATTACAAGAATTTGAAAGGAAAACTGGAACAAGGAACACCCACAGGTTGGGGTCTCTTATATAGTACTCTAATGAACCTACTAGAAGCATAAAATACAAACCCTAATCATAGAAAAATCCCTATAATGCCCTTGAACGGTTTTGAGTGGTGAGCTGTCCTTTTTGATCCTGGCTGTTCATTTGTGCTTTGTGAGTAAGCTATTAATCTTGGACGTCCATTTTGGACACGTCAGTAGACTTGGGGACTAAGGTATGATGTGATTGGCTGAGAGGGTATTTGGGGGTTTGGACCACAAACGTGGGATGCAGGTTTTTAGGAGTGGGAAGGGTTTGTGAGTGTGGGAATTAAACGTGTGAGGGTTTAATTGAGTTTTACCCAAGGGAGGGTCGGGGTAATTTCTGGGTGGTAAGAAAGATAAACAGTAACCACTTTGATCCTAAAAAGGGGGAAGTAAGTTGTTAACCGCGTTTTTTCTTTTCAAATGTTTCAGGTTTGGCACAAATGGTCCTTTACTTTTGATATTTTTGGCTTTTAAGGTTTCCTGCCCTAAAAACTGGATATCCTTTGTAATTAACTTTCCCACTTTGACAATTTTTGCTCAAAACTTTTCCAAAAGTGTTACAAGGATGAATTATGTCATTTTGTGATTCTTCAAGGGCTGATCTTGTGCTCTTTTGATCTTCAAAGGTGTTCACTTTAACTTTGACTTCATGAGGGACCATTATTGGCAATTTGAATTTGTTGAGGGACTAATCTTGCCATTTCTTCAAAGTTGAAGGACCTTTTTGCAATTTTGACAAACTTAAGGGACCAAACTTGTAATTATTAATATACAAGGGTTTTAAGTGTCATTTCTTCAATAAATGATGATCAATCTTGTTTTGTCTTCAAGTCTTCAAGGGTATTTGATGAAAATTCCATGATTAGGGCCCGGTTCTTTGTACGGCTTCGTTTCTCGTGTCCGTTTTTCCTTGTATCTTGTGATCTTTTGTCTTTTTCACGATATCCATACCTAAAACACACAAGTAAACAAACACAAGCATATATATGGTATTTTATGACATTTTAATGCATTTAAAGTCCGAAAAGAACGATGAGATCATGTATAAATGCCATCTCATCAATAATGGTGTCCCAACGGCGTCACATGAGGTCATACCATGCTTTTTGATTATCTCTTGACAATACTTAGCTTGGTTGATAAAGATACCACTTGCGTATTGGTGAACTTGAATTTCTAGAAAGAATTTTAGTTCGCCCATCATTGACATTTCAAATTTGTTGTGCATTACTTTTTCAAACCATTTTGAAAGTTTTGGGTTTGTAGAACGAAAAATAATGTCATCAACATAAATCTGCACAAGCAAAATGTCATCCCCATATTTATAAGTGAACAAAGTTAGATCAATGGAACCTTTTGAGAAACCTTTGGATACCAGAAATTTCGAGAGCTCGTCGTACCATGCCCTTGGAGCTTGCTTGAGTCCATAAAGTGCTTTGTGGAGACGATACACCTTGTCAGGATAATAAGGATTGACGAATCCTTCTGGCTGTATGACATAGACTTCTTCCTTCAAAGGACTATTGGGAAACACCGTCTTTACGTCCATTTGATAAATAATGAATCCCTTATGTGCAGCTGATAGGTGTGTAAACACCCATCCTTTTTACCACTTAATTACAATAATAACCGAGCCAAAACGTGTATTTTATGTCATTTATTATGCGTGGTTTTATCGAAGAAAACACGGGCATTCACGGGCTTTTATCGAAGAAAAAGACGAAAGACGAAGTCAAGAAGTCAAGAGTGCAAACAGAACGGAAGTCCAAGACCAATTCTGAAGATTTATCGAAGAAAAAGTCAAAAGACGGAAGTTTACTAAAAGCCGAAGAACTCAAGTCTAATTTTTTGAAGAATTACAAGACGAGTTCAAAGAAATCCCGAGACAAAGTCGTTAAAGTCAAATAATTAAGAAGATTAACAATGAATTAAGAAGAGCAAGGACTTAATGACGCAATTAAGGAAAGAAGAAAGAGGGGAGGAAGCTTCCTAAGCACCTCCCTAATCTCCCCTATAAATAGATTAGATTATCATTTCATTTTCTCTTGTTGGCTAGAGTGACACTAGTTCTTCCATTTTCATTACCTTGCACATTTAAATACATGTCATTTACTTAATTGTCAAATTTAAATACTTGTCTTGCACCTTAAATTCCTTTAATTTCAAGTAAGTTTCCTTTTAATTCTTGTCAATCTTTATTTTTATTGTTCATCTCCTATCTACCTTTCCTTAATCTTTGATCTTTATGTTTATGTTCATGTTTATGTTTTTGAGTTTTTATTGATTAAAGTGGGTTTTGATTATTTCGGTTATATTTGTTAGTTTGATTATTTTGGATTGTTTGTTTATGATTAATAGATGTTTATTGATTAGTTTGATTTAATCTTGTGGTTGATTTTGATTAGTTTTGATTAGATTCGTATTATTTTGTGCTTCCTTGTTCTTCGTTGTTCTGTTACTGTTCTTCCCCAGATATTCTGAATCAACAGCACATTCCAGATCAAGGTTTTGTTGAAAGTTGTTCCGAATCAAGGTTTTTGAAGAAAATACTCTGAATAAAGGGCGTTGATCCGAAATAAATGACATATTCCGGATCAAACCTTTCATTCGGAATACCAAACATTCCGGATCAGCCATTCATTCCGAATCAACCAAACATTCCGGATCAACAGAATGTTTCGAATCAAGGAGATATTCCGGATCAGTCTTGTTTATTCGGAATAATTTAACATTCCGGATCAAACCTTTCATTCGGAATACCAAATATTCCGAATCAAGGAGTTTTATTCGGAATAACTAATTATTCCGGATCAAGGTCTTCATCCGGAATCTTCAACATTCCTGATCAAGGGAAACATTCCGGATCAAGGACCAACAAGGAAAATATTCCGGATCAACAACATTCCGGATCAAGCTTAAGTATTCCGAATCAAGACTTTATTCCGGATAAGTGACATATTCCGGATAAAGGATTTATTCCGGATCAAGGGTTTGGTAAATATTCCGAGTGAAGAAGAATCATTCCGAACGAAGGTGACATTCCGGATGAGTGATTATTCCGAACGAAGGATTATTCCGAGTGAGCTGTTTTCAGGTTCTTTTTAATTTCTGTTTTTAATTCTTTGATTTTCAAGCTTTATTTTTCCCGCCTTTTTCCTTAGTTGCACTTTAAGTTTAATTGCCTTAGATTTATTTTAGCCTTGCTTTAGTTTAAGTTTTAGTTGCGTTTTAAGTTTGCCTTAGATAGTTTTAAGTTTGCGTAATTTACTTTTAGTGTCTTTTAATTCTCGTCACGCTTTAAATACTTGCCATTTATTTTAAATTAGAGTTAGATTTACTTTAACGTCATTTACTTTTAAGTTTTGCACATTTACTTAAATAGTTATTAAAATGGCGCCGCTGCCAGCTCTTTTCGTAAAGATTAACGTTTTTCTTTGAAAGACGCGTTGCTTTTTGGGATCCGTTCACTTGTGAGCGTTATTTTCTTGCTTAAAATTTTCAAAAACCCATAAAAAATAAAAACTGTTAAAAATCCATAAAAATTAAAAAATTTCAAAAATCCAAAAAAAAATTATTTTTATTTGTGTATATATATTCTCTTTGTGTTTGGTATTGTTTTCTTTTGCCTTTGTAGGTGTATGCGTACTAGATATTCTAATTATCAAGAGCCCGAGACTCCGGAAGATTTAGGTATGGCAGGTGTGAACAACCACAATAATCCACCGCACCTCAACAATAACAACAATGTTCTTCCACAGCCCGATCTTCGCACAATGGAGGAGCTTTGTCAACCTACCATGTCTGGACGAGGAGGACCGATTGCGCCGATGCAAATCATAGCTCCGGAGTTTTCGTTGAAGCACCACATGATTCAGCAAGTGCAAACAAATCCTTTTCGAGGAATGCCTGATGATGATGCCAACAAACACCTCGACAAATTCATTACTATTACCCAAAGCATGAAGTTGCTCGGTGCCACAATGGATGTTCTTCGCCTTCAACTCTTTCCACATACTTTATCACACCACGCCGAGAAATGGTTTGATCGTATCCCGAAGAATTCCATTCATACTTGGGATGACATGACTCAACGCTTTTTGTCGCGCTACTTTCCACCATCCATGGTCACGAGCCTTCGCAATCAAATCAGCGGTTTCATGCAAGAACCCGATGAATCTCTTTTTGATGCTTGGGAAAGATATAATGTTTTGATTGATCGTTGTCCAAACCACAACATGCTCCCTGTGACCTTAATTGATACTTTCTACAACGGTTTGAATTTTCGAGATCGTGATACGATTAATACAGCGGCCGGTGGCACATTTATGAAAAGGAGACCCGAGGAGTGTAGAGAGCTTATTGAGAACATGACTACTCATCAAAAAAACTGGGATTCCTCCGCTTCTTCAAGGAACACCCCGAGAGTCAATGTTTCTTCTACTTCAGCAAACCCCGACATGACCGAATTCACCCGCATGATGACCGAAATGAACAAAAATATCTTGCTTCTCGCTACAAACCAACAACAAGTTAAAGCAGTAGTTAATCCTTGTGAGACATGCGGCGGTCCTCACTCATACACTGATTGTCCTTCTACTCAAGGAAATCCGGAAAACGTGTATGCAGCTTATGGTAATTATTCACCAGAAAATCACCAAGCCCGACCTCAAGGGGATCGAAATTTGCTGAGTTACCGGTCAAACAACTACCTTTCACCCGGTTTTTCTCCTCAAAACCAAAACCCCAACAACAATTACACTAGAAGCAACCAAATCCCACCTACAGCTTCTAATCCTTATCACCCACCCGCTCAACAAGCCCCACCCATGAATCAAGATGTTGAAGCTTTAATGAGAACCCAAGGAGAGCAAATCAAGAATATATAGAGCCAAATTATCAATTTGAAAGGGGATATCACCAAGCAAGGGAATGACATTAGATCAGAGCTTCGAGATAATATTCAATCCTCCTTTAGCAATCAAACAAATGATTTGAAGAATATGCTGGCTAGTTTATTGCCCACCACTCAACCTTCTACTTCGAGTTCTCTACCTTCAAACACCGTCACCAATCCGCGAGCAAATGTGAGTGTTATTACTACCCGTAGTTGAGTTACCATAGTAGGACCACCTATCCCACCCCCATCATCTACACCTCCTCTACCACCATTTATCCCTACTCCTCCCACACCTAGTATTAGTACACCATTACCGTCTCCGCCTCATCATGACGATGTACCCAAGAAGAACACTTCAACATCTCAACCTTTACCTGCTACACCTACACCTTCACCACCTAAACCCAATATCCCTTACCCTTCACGGCTAGGCAAGGCCAACATACTAACCAAGGATGACTCTAAAGTGTCTAGCTATCTGAAGATGATCTCTCAACTGAATTTCAACATTAGCCTTGTTGAAGCACTTGTCCACATGCCGAAATTTGTCAAAGCATTCAAGGAATTGCTTAACAAAAAGGAGAAGTTGATTGAGCTCGCCAACACACGCTTAAATGAAAACTGTTCTACAGTTATTCTTAAAGAACTTCTGGAAAAACTTGGAGATCCCGTTCGTTTTGTGTTGCCTTGCATTTTTAACAAAACCGAAGAATTTACTGCCCTAGCTGATCTCGGGGCCAGTATAAATTTGATGCCATTAAGTGTTTGGAAAACACTATCATTACCCGACCTTACTCCAACGAAGATGACTATGGAGCTAGCAAATCGCACTCTCGCTTACCCCGTTGGTATTGCCGAAGATGTGTTCATTAAAGTTGGTACCTTCACTTTTCCGGTCGACTTTGTTGTTGTTGATTATGAAATGGACCCTCGTATTCCTTTAATACTTGGTCGGCCACTCTTAAGAACTGGACGAGCTCTAGTTGATGTTGTCGAAGGTGAGTTAATCTTAAGAGTCGGGGATGATGCACAAGTTTTTGAAATGGGGAAGCTTACAAGCAAATCCTTTGGAGGACGAGAATCAGCAAATATGATTAATGTGCTCGATGATTTTGTCATCTACATCAATCCTCTATTCGAGTCTTGCATTGATAATCCACTTTTTCAAGATGATGTGGATGATTCTCTCTCCAATTTGGAACTGATGGTTGTAAAATTACGTCTTTTAGGAAAAAGAGCGTAAAAATAGGGCAAGCGTGCACGACGATTTAGGAAAACCATGTGTGAATGACCCTAAGTGAGTTCGTTCTCGAGGAGGCAAGTGCGTTGTGTTAAGAGTTGATTAATGTTTGTGATTATATGATTGAGAAAGAAATGGGATTAAGAAAGAAAAGACGGTTACGAAAACGAATTAAACTACGACGAAAAAGGCGAAAACGTAAAACCGTAAATAGTACAAAAATTAAAATTTTAACCTAAAAATTCCTAAAAATTACTAAAAATCCCCAATAATATTCTAAGAGTTTACAAAAAATCTAGACTTGCTAAAACCTTTTAATTAATTCAATAATGACTTTTTAATGCTAATTAAAGCCCTAAAAATCACTTTTAATTATTAAAAAGCCCTAAACAAGATTTTATAGTTTGTAAACCTCAAAAATATCCTAATTAAGCTAAAAACTATTTTTATAAATTTTAAAACCAAATTAAACTATTTCTAAATACTCAAAAACTATTAAAATCTATTAAATCTTAAATTAATTCTAAAAATTAAATGAAAAGCCTAAAAAATATTTGGAAAGTTACAAAGTTCCTAATTAAGTGTCCTTAACCTAGGAAAAATGAAAAAAACTAGAAAAAATGAAACTTTTCAATTTTTAATAATAAAATAATATTAAAATATTCAAAAAAATAAAAAGTTTGTAAATAAATTCTAAAAAATTACCAAAAATCCTAAATAATGTAACTAAAACAAAAATGCAAACCAAATTTCCTGAAACCTATTTAATAATTTTATATTAAATTTTAAAGTTGCTTAAAAACCCTAAAATCCTATAAAATTAAAAATAAGCTAAATTGAAAACCTAATAAGCTGTAAACCTCAAAAGTATGATTAAAAACCTAAAAATTATTTTTCCAGATTTTTAAATTACTTTTTACTATTTTTAAATGACTTTCTAAAAATTAAACTTAAAATAATCCTAATAAATAAAATAATAATGGGAAAAATCTAATTTTTGCTCAGAAAAGTCAAACAACCTAACAAAAACTTAAGAAAAATGCTAAACAGAAATAAGCTATAAGAAATAAGCTAGAAACAGCTTATTTACAAGCTGTTAACTTAAATAAGCTCAAAAACAAAACACCTTAAATAAGTATTGAAAGGAAAGGAAAACGTAAAAAGGCCATCTGGATCACTGGTAAGCACGCTACTCCTTGGAACGCAAGGTCGCGTGTTCGAGTCCAGGCAGGGTGTGCCTTTTTGCAAAAATTTTTCTTTTTTTTTTTACTTTTAACACTTAATCTAGTAACTATGTTAAGCACAATAACACAAACACAAGTCCAAATTAATCAAGATTAAACAAGATGGAATCAAAAACGTGCCCAGGTTTGTTGAACTTTCTGATGAACACAAGTGAAGTTTTCTTCACTTGTGAATACAATCAAGAGGACTTGATTGTGTGAGTTTTTGTGGTGATTTTGGTGGAACAAAGGCACCCTTATACTCCTTTTGAGTATAAGGAGTCAAGAAAAGAACAAATCAAGCAAGATTATCACGCAATCAAGCACAAAATATCAAATGAAAGTTACTGATATGCTTAATGAACAAGTTGCTGGTGCAATTGACACACAAGTGAGATTCAACACTTCAAACAAAGCACACAATGATATTAAATGACTTACAAGAGGACACAAACCTTTAAACAACCTATATCCTAGCAGATTATCAAACTTGATGGATCAAATTCAACAAAACAAGCAGAAAAGGCAGATTTCTGATTAAGGCAATGTTTTCAAAATTTTAAGCATGCAAAATGTTTTAAACCTATCCAAACTGAGAACTTACCCTAGCATACAACCTATAGCAACCTAATAAGTGAATTTAACAAGCTTGCAGGCAAGATTAATAGCAAAAATACAAATTAAACACTTATCCCAAACACTCCTTAAACTATGAAAATGGAAAATTAACAAAGCAAATCTTATCAAAACTCAATCAAACTGAATCAAACCCAAACTAACATGCATAAAAGTCCTATTTAAGCAGTTTTAAGCACTCAAACATATATTTAACACCTTAACATGCAAAATCACATAAAGCACAAAATTTTCAGAAATCTAAAAATGAAATGGAAAACAAGAGACTACCTCAAGGGTCCTACATCCAGGACCCTTAGTGGTTGAAAAACCACCACCATATAGGCTGGGGCCTATGCAGAACTTTGTTGATGGGCTTATGGAGTTTTTCTTTAACATAAATGGATAAAAATGTTCCTTGTTTGAACCTGCTAAGAGAGAACAAGGGAGACTGTGTAAAAGCTTAAAACTTGCTCCTAGCTTATAGATTAAGCTAGAAGAAAGCTTGAGCTTGTGGGTAAGGATATGATAAGCTTAAAAATAGGAAATGTCCAAACCAATGGATATTTTACACTTGGGTACCCACTACACCAGATCAAGCCATGGTGTTATGGACATACACAAGGTCAAATACCATCAATCCAACACTCTGAATCAACATTTTAACAGGTTTATATGAAAATTTAAGGTATAAGAAATCTTTGAAAAACAAACAGAAACTTTAAAACTTGAAAACTTTTTGCTGAAAATCAAACCAAACTCAAACAATTATAATTTAAATCAACTGAAATGTAAAGGGAACTCAATATTTCTCATCAACAACACTTAAACCATTTATATTAATTCATAAACTGGCTTTACAAAGTTTGTGAAAAAGGAGAAAAATCAAGAACAAAAAAAAAATGCTACGTCCTACAATGCCTTTATATAGAGGCTACAATGAGATTCTAGAACTGAATGGAAACTAGAAACCCTAACAAGTGAACTTCCAATCTTGCCCTTGGATGATTTTAAATTTTTCAGTCAAAACAAAGCCATGTGATGATCTTTGCATTTTGTGAGATGCCAGCTGCTTTAGAGTGATCTAGGACGTCCATTTAGCCTTTGGGAGCAAGAAAATGCTGTGAGTTGTTGATCTTGCTGTCCATTTTTGTTTGGGAGTGAATAGTAGGGCAGGGGAGGGTTGGAGGGACATGTGAGGTGATGGTGATGGGAGTTTAAGGGTGGTTTTGGGTTTAAGGGAGGGTTAATCATGGATCTGGAAATAATCAACCAAAAACCCCTTGTTTTAAGTGATGTTCTTCCTGGGAAAAGTTAGGGTTTAAGGGTGGATTAAGGGGGTTTTAATCCGTTTTGGGTTAATGGTTTTTAAAATTAATTGTTTGGAGAGAAGGGTTAAACTGAATTAAGTATTCAGTTTATGGTGAGTGGAGAGTGACGTGGAGGGAGGGACGATTCTGATTGGGTGATGGGTGTGAGTGGGTGAGGTGTCAGCTTGTGAGTGGAGGGTTTGTGTTTGTTTGTCTGGCAGGTTTGCCCCCCTTATGTTTCAAACTTTGTTCAAGTTATATTAAATGGCTATCAACGCTAAATTAACACACAACAACTTTTGAACTTTGGCAGTTTTGGCACAATAAGTTTTGAAACTTGTTTTAAGGACTTAAAATGCAATTTCTTCATATTCCAAGGACTGATTTTGACATGTCTTCATACTTCAAGGCCTTGACTTGTTTGTTGACTTCTTGAATGACCATTATTGACAATTTAGTTTTGTTGAGGGACTAAATTTGCCAATTCTTCAAAGTTAAGGGTCCTTTTTGTATTTTTGACAAACTTTAGGGACCAAACTTGTAATTATGAAGATACAAGGGTATAAAGTGTCAATTCTTCAAACTTGGAGGACCAATCTTCATGATTCTTCAAATCTTCAAGGGTTGATTTTGGAAATTTCTTCATTAGGGCTTGGTTCATCGTGCGGCTTCGTTTCCCGTGTTCGTTTTTGAATGATTCTTGTGATCTTTTGTCATTTTCTCAATATCCGTACCTAAAATACACAAGCAACAAACACAAGCATATATTTGGGTATTTTGATGATATTTAATGCATTTTAATCCCTAATTGGATGATGAGACTATGTATAAAAGCAGTCTCATCACTCCCCCATACTAAACCATTGTCGTGCCCTCACGCAATGCTAGAATAAAGTATCGTAGCATCTCCAAAATTCACTTTATTCACTTTATTGAAATGATAAACTAGCTACACTACTACTACTACTTGTGTTATAGACATAATGTATGATTTTCATCGCAAAATGGGACGTTTAGGTTCATAGAATAAGAACACGTGAATGCTTCGTTAGAAATAATTTCATCGTCCTCGATTTTCACTCCAATTCCATGCTAAGCGTGTAACGAGATCATTGTCATTATAAGTTAGTAATGCTAACACTACTCATATGCCCTAATCACGTACTTATTCTCCCATTATTCCTAAGTTGTATCTCTTATATTTTATTTTGTCTTGAATGTTTCACGAGGATACATTGTTTGACTTATGCGATAATAGAGATTTAGGTCTAAAAATAGAGTCCTAACGGTGTAACTAAGACCATCAAATCAATAACCCCTCCTAATAGACAACGATGTTAAAAAATTAAGTTGACAAGAAGAATCGATAACACGGTTTTATAACGGTTTTGAACATGAGACTTATTACCAAGACTTTTATACGCCCCCTAACGGAAGGGCCTTATTATCTTTGGTTTACCTCCATCTTTTATTCAACTTCGCCATGAAGCTTTTATTATGACTTCGGTCTTGCCTTGCCTTTTATTATCCGCCTCATCGGTGGTTTTATTAGCCAAAGACGTATATCCTCACGCTAAAGCGAATTTTGGATCTTTAAAGCTTCGAAGATTAAGGCTTGATTCACTTTCAATTTTTGCATAGATTTTAGGCCTTGTGGGGCTTCAAATTGTTTGCTAGATTTAGGTGAGCACTTGAAACCTTATTATTGGGTGAAGCTTTCGATTATTAGGCTGCCAATACTTCAAAACCGTGACGCTGGCGATACCTTAATGTCTTCCCAATTTAATTACACGGAAGCTACTAGAAAAGACTAGAAACCCAACAATCCTAACTAAACCGCTAAGTCAATATTTATTAAGCAAAAAAATATTTACATGCGAAGGGAGAATAAGCAAACGACGAGAACACATGAGTTTTTGAAAGAATACGAGTATTCTACGTTTAGCATAGTAACTTATAATTAACTCTATCATTTCTCGTCCTCATTTAAGAGACTTAGCCTAATGTGTAGTTAAGGAATCAAAGCTAAGTGCTCAACACGCACGGTCGAGTCAAAAATTACTCTTATTCTCGCCATCGGAAAATCTACATTCGTGTCTTCAAACACTTATAAAACATGAGAAAAATTCTAAAATTTGGCCATTTTTAGCCTTATTTTGCAACAAAAACGATAAACAAAACGATAAACTTTGGACAGCGTGAAGGTTTGGCAAGGCAAGTATCTATTCACCCCCCATACTAAAGTTAAACATTGTCCTCAATATTTCGAGTCTAGGGGTGCAAACACCCCCATACTAGAGACGTAGTCGAATGCCTAATCTAGCATGGAAAGGGTATAACCAATAAGTAATAGCCGTTTATGAAGTGTGCTAAAAACCTAAGGTTAGAACATCAAAAGGATATATCATGGATATTGAGAAATGTCTCCAAAGCAAACGATCGAGTGCTCCCATAAAATGAACACGAGAGGCTCCAATCGTGAAGATCATGATCTAAAAAGCACAATTCACAAACAACCACGGAACAAAGGTTGGAAGGGCACAAATCCCCACAAGTAAGCTACATTAGAAAGCGATAATATGTACATAGGATAAGCATGGGACTCCCCCACGAGGCGCCTCGTTTTTGATTACCGAGTCATGAGCTCGACTCGATCCCCTCAATACTAATTATCATTGGGGAAGGTGACTTGGTCGAGGTAGTTCAAGGATGGAACTTCCCCACCAAAGTAGTGCTTCAACCTATGTCCATTCACCTTGAAGTTAGGACCATCATCTTGAGCTAGCTCGATGGTCCCATATGGAAATACTTGAGTCACGGTGAATGGACCGGACCAACGGGATTTCAATTTACCGAAAAAAATTTTCAATCTTGAATTAAAAAGCAAAACTTGATCCCCAATGTTAAAAACCCGGTTTTTAATTTTAGAATCATGCAACTTTTTAGTTTTGTCTTTATAAATCAATGAATTTTCATAAGCAATATCCCTCAATTCATCCAATTCATTTAATTGCATTTTCCGGTGTTTTCCCGCGGTCTCCATGTCATCATTATAATGCTTTAGGGCCCAATAAGCTTTGTGTTCTAACTCGATAGGCAAATGACAAGTCTTTCCATACACAAGCTTATATGGAGTGCACCCAATGGGCGTCTTATGAGCGGTCCTAAAGGCCCATAAAGCATCGTCCAACTTATCCGACCAAGTTTGTCGGTTCTCTCCAACGGATCTCTCCAAGATCCTCTTCAACGCTCGGTTTGAAGCCTCGACTTGCCCACTCGTTTGTGGGTGATAAGCCGTAGAAAGACGATGTGTAACCCCATATTTCCTTAAGACTCTTTCGAATTGGTCATTACAAAAATGGGTTCCACGATCGCTTATGATCGCACAAGGGGTTCCAAACCGAGCAAACAAGCTTTTCAAGAACTTAACTACCACACGAGCATCATTAGTGGGCAAGGCCTTCGCCTCCACCCACTTAGATAGGTAGTCAACCGCAACAAGGATGTACTTATTACCACGAGATGATGGGAACGGCCCCATAAAGTCTATACCCCAAACGTCAAAGATCTCACACACTTGGATGATATTTTGTGGCATTTCATCTTTTTGTGAGGCTTTTCCTTGTCGTTGGCATGCATCACAAGACTTCACAAGAATTTGTGCATCTCGGTAAATAGTAGGCCAAAAGAACCCGGCATGAAACACCTTCTTAGCCGTGAGATTAGCACCGTGGTGACCACCCGTGGGTCCCTCATGGCAAGCTCTAAGGATGTTAGAAGCTTCGGTGCCAAATACACAACGTCGGATGATTTGATCCGCACACGTTCAAAACAAGTAGGGGTCGTTCCAAAAGTAGAACTTGACATCACGAAAGAACTTTCGTTTTTCTTGAGTTGTCATACCCTTAATGATGAAGTTACCCGCATGGTAATTTGCAAAATCCGCAAACCATGGGGTAGAAGAATCAAGCTTAGAATTCACTACACCAAGTGTCTCGAGTGGAAATGTTTCGGTGATTTCCTTGGGCTCGTAAACACTTTGGTGAGGATCTTCCAAACGAGAGAGATGATCGGCCGCTAGATTCTCGGCTCCTTTTTTGTTAACGATTTTGTGATCAAATTCTTGAAGGAGGAGAATCCAACGAAGTAATCTCGGCTTAGCATCTTGCTTTGCCATAAGATACTTAATAGTTGAATGGTCCGTATACACTATGCATTTCGTCAAGACGAGGTAAGGTCGGAATTTCTCAAATGCATACACCACGGCAAGGAACTCCTTTTCCGTTGTAGTGTATTTAAGTTGAGCCTCGGTCATCGTCTTGCTAGCATAGTGAATAGGCAAGAAGTGCTTATCATGACGTTGTCCCAAAACGGCCCCAATGGCGTAATCACTAGCATCACACATTAGCTCAAAGGGGAGGTTCCAATTGGGAGCAACAAGAATGGGAGCTTCGGTAAGTTTCCTCTTAAGGATCTCAAAGGCTCGTATACAATCTTCGTCAAAGACAAAACGTGCCTCTTTTTCAAGAAGATGTGTAATGGGTCGAGAAATCTTTGAAAAGTCCTTGATGAATCGACGATAAAAGCCCGCGTGGCCTAGGAAACTCCTAACTCCCTTGACGGTTTTGGGATGAGGTAATTTGGCAATGACGTCTACCTTAGCTTGATCTACCTCAATCCCCGCTTTCGAGACCTTGTGCCCTAAGACGATTCCACTCTTAACCATAAAATGACATTTTTCCCAATTGAGCACAAGGTTGGTTTCCTCACAACGTTTTAACATTCTCTCAAGATTAGACAAACACGAAGTGAAAGAATCACCAAACACGGAAAAGTCATCCATGAAGACTTCCATCGTCTTCTCGATCATATCATGAAAAATAGCCATCATGCATCGTTGAAACGTTCCCGGTGCATTGCAAAGTCCAAATGGCATTCTACGATAAGCAAACGTTCCATATGGACACGTAAACGTAGTTTTTTCTTGATCACGAGGATCGATGGGAATTTGGAAGTAACCGGAAAAACCATCTAAAAAGCAATAGAAATCGTTTCCCGCAAGACGCTCCAACATTTGGTCCATGAAGGGCAAGGGAAAATGGTCTTTTCGAGTGGCTTCGTTCAACTTACGATAGTCAATGCACACTCTCCATCCGGTCACGAGTCTAGTGGGAATCAACTCGTTGGCATCGTTTGGCATCGTTTGGCACAACGGTCATCCCTCCCTTTTTAGGGACACAATGAATAGGACTTACCCAAGGGCTATCGGAAATAGGGTAAATCATTCCCGCGTCAAGGAGTTTAAGGACCTCCTTTTTGGTGACGTCGTGAATTTTGGGGTTCACCCTTCTTTGACTTTGGATTGTGGGCTTGAAATCCTCCTCCATTAAGATTTTGTGTGTACAAAACTTGGGATCGATTCCCTTAATGTCGGATAACTTCCACGCAATCGCCCCTTTGTGATCCTTAAGAATATCGACAAGTGCGGTTTTTTCATCATTCGAAAGATCCTTCGCAATAATAACTGGCAACTTGTCGTCCTCCTCCAAATAGACATACTCGAGGTGAGGAGGTAAATCTTTCAACTCAAGGATAGGTGGTTCCTCAAGTGAAGATTTGGGATCGATACTCATAACCTCCTCGGGTGGAGGAAATGGGAAATCGTTGAGAAAATCCTTGATAATCGAGAAGTCCTCATCGTTGTCGAGGTCTTCGTCACAAGTACGTGGAACATCGAATTCTTCCAACGTAAAACCACCACCTTCAAAAGGAGTGAAGGTTGGTGTCGAATTATCAAGAATTGGATCTAACATAGTGGGATTGCCACTAGTTTCTTCATCACCAAATCCTAAAACTTCTTGTGAAAATTCCTCGCAAACTATGTCGATCATATCAACGAGGTTTATGGTAGCAACGGAATAAACATGAGAAAGTTGAGAATTTTGAGTTGCGTTTATAACAAGTTCCTCGTCGTTGAAACGTAAGGTGATCTTTCTAGCGTGCACATCAATTAAAGCCATAGACGTATCTAAAAACGAACGACCTAAAATAAGAGGAACTTGAGGATCCGTGGGGATATCAACAACGATAAAGTCTACGGGATAGTAGAACTTCCCCACTTTCACAAAAACGTCTTCCGCCAAACCACATGCGAGAATCGTGGAATGGTCGGCCAACTCAATAGACATTCGTGAAGGAGTAAGATTAGGAAAATTGAGCGACTTGAAGATTGCAAGTGGCATCAAGTTAATGCTAGCACCAATATCGGCCAAGGCATAGCATTCTTCCATATCTTGAATGGCATAAGGGATCAAAAATTTACCGGGATCATCGACTTTTTGAGGTATGCGATTAAGATAAACCAACGAACAACTAGACATTTGGTGTAATTTCTCCTTGTTGTTCAACATACTCTTAAAGTTAGCGGCAAATCGAGGCATCATGACCAAAGCATCGGCGAAACTCACATTAAAGTGCAAATCACGAAACATTTTCATAAAAAGCTCAAATTGGTAATTGTCGCGCTCTTGTCGTTTCTCCTTCCTAAGTCTCGATGGGTAAGGCAAGGGTGGTGTGGGTTGGGGCATAGGCATAGCCTTTGGAATCTCGGGTTCCAATATGGGTGATGGGTCAACCGTAGGTGTGGCATGAGCGGTACTTTGTGGGCTTGAAATATGCTCCTTTTCGACCACCACCTCGGGTTCTTCCTCAATTTCCTCCACCGTTGGAGTAATTGGTTGAGGAGTCGGTTCTTTAAGTGTCTTCCCACTTCGTGTGGTAATCACTTTCATCTCTCCCTTCGGGTTTGAAACGGTGTTACTAGGCAAACTACTCGAAGTAGAGGCTTTGTTTCCCATGACGGCTTCTAAAATGGCATTAAGCTTAACATCAAAACTATTAAACTTCAAATCTTGACTAGCGGCTTTTTGGTCAATTCTTTGTTCAAGCCTAGCATGACTTTGCTCTATCTTGTTGTTTTGACCTCGAATTTGGTTAGCAAAATAATTTTTCAATTCATTCCTCATGCTAAGATTTTCTTTAACAAAATTAGCTAACTCCTTGGTGTTCTTAGCCGTGTCCCTAGCTTGATTAGCCAATTGCTCTTGAATGTTCTCCAAAATCTTATGATTTGCCGTGGCGTAATTCACAAAGTCCATTGGAAGTTCTTTAGTGTAAACATTTTGAAGACCTTGACTCGTGTTTTGAAAATTACGGTTTTGATTTTGATTTTGCAATTGGCTACTACTACTCCCTTGATTCCCATAGTTGTTATTACCCTTGTAATTGTTCCTTTGATTGCTTTGGTAACCAACTTGATTGTTTCGATAATTGTTAGCATTTTGATTTGGTGGAAAACCCGGTGGAGTCAATTGATTAGTGCGAGGAACTTGACCGTTTTGGTTATAAGTTCCCACGGCCGCGAAGGCACTCGAAGTGTTACCACCGTTGGTAATGCACTCGGAATAATCGTGAGCTCCACCACAATACATACAAGAAACCTCAACCACTTTAATCGTAGCGGGAGCGGGTTGTTCACCAACTTTAAACTCAACTAACAATCCTTTCACTATATCAAAAATTTTGTTCTCCAAATTAGCCTCGACTTGGCCAGCATCAACGGTGTGTGACAATGAAGGCGAAGACGAAGACGAAGTCTTACGAACACTCGACGTGCTACGAGGACTATACACCTTAGACCTATTCTCAATGATTAACAATGCTTCCTCGACCGTCTTACACAAAAAATTACCACCCGCGGCGGCATTAAGATAATCACGCTCATGATCGTTCAAGCCATTGTAAAACGTGTCTATTTGATGCAAGTCGGAAAAACCATGATGAGGACATTCGTGCAACATTTCCTTAAACCTATTCCAAGCCGTTGAAAAACTCTCATTATACTCTTGCGAAAACTTTGAAATCTCGTTTTTCAAGTGCGTAGTCTTAGAGGGCGGAAAAAATTGGTTCACGAATTTTGAAACGAGATCCTTCCACGTCAATATAGAATTGGGTGGCTCTTTCTCTAACCAAATTTTTGCGGGCCCCGCTAAGGAATACGGAAAAAGCATCATCTTAATCGAGTCGTTTGAAACATCCTTAAACTTGCACGTGGCGGTGAGACGATTAAATTGGCGAATGTGGTTATGAGGGTTGTCCTTTTCGTCCCCTCGAAACTTGTTATTTTGAATCATGGACAACAAACCCGTCTTAACCTCAAAAATCTCCGCAAGGATAGCGGGAATCACAATCGCTTCTCCATAACCCTCGGTGGGTGCTTGAAGCAACTCCATCATAGTTCAATTAGCCATGGGTGCTTCTTTCACTACAATGGGTTCGTCAATAGGAGACTCCTCACTAGAAGGAGTGATGGATTTGTTTCTTCGTTTACGAGCACGTCTTGCTTTAGAGCGAGTTTGCATAAACGTCACGTACAACGAGAAGGCGAGCACAGAAGATTCTTTTTGGTGTTTTTACTTTTTCAATTTTTTTTTTGTGGTTTTTGATTGTTTTTAACTTTTTTGGATTTTTTTGGAATGTATTAAGTAGACCAAAATCTACAAATCTCCTCCTTAATCAAATCTCTCGATTAAAGAAGCCTCAAGGAATGAAAACGATCACGTGAAGTGAACGCCTTCGATGACTTTACAACGATGGTGGAACACCAAATCGTTCAAGAGGGTTTAATCAATAGAAACCAAGAAAATATATATGATACTTAGTAATACTTTGGGTGGCAAAACCCTCGATTAGCTTTCAAAATCAAAATACGCACAAGCAAGCGGAGGAAACGAGGCGGCGCGAAGCACTTAAGAGCCTTTTTCCTTTAGGTCGTGAAATACAACCGCCTTATACCCACCTTATAGTTTGTATTTCTCAAAATCGAGCTTCAAGAAAGTATTTATCTATTTTTTCCTTTTTCTTTGGTTTGAGATTCGAATACAATGATCGAGTGATGAAATCCCGAGTCAAGCTTGTGATTGCTCACGTATTTGGAGTACTTGTAAATTTATTGTTCTACTTATACAATATAGTAATAGTATTCACAAAAAACGAAAAACCAATAATACGTATTAGGAAAAAGAGCGTAAAAATAGGTATTAGTAGAGTGCTATTAATACAAATACTAATTATGGCTAATATAAAAACAACAATGGTTCAACCAAAATACAACAATGGTTGTAAAATTACGTCTTTTAGGAAAAAGAGCGTAAAAATAGGGCAAGCGTGCACGACGATTTAGGAAAACCGTGTGTGAATGACCCTAAGTGAGTTCGTTCTCGAGGAGGCAAGTGCGTTGTGTTAAGAGTTGATTAATGTTTCTGATTAAATGATTGATAAAGAAATGGGATTAAGAAAGAAAAGACGGTTACGAAAACGAATTAAACTACGACGAAAAAGGCGAAAACGTAAAACCGTAAATAGTACAAAAATTAAAATTTTAACATAAAAATTATTAAAAATCCCCAATAATATTCTAAGAGTTTACAAAAAATCCAGACTTGCTAAAACCTTTTAATTAATTCAATAATGACTTTTTAATGCTAATTAAAGCCCTAAAAATCACTTTTAATTATTAAAAAGCCCTAAACAAGATTTTATAGTTTGTAAACCTCAAAAATATCCTAATTAAGCTAAAAACTATTTTTATAAATTTTAAAACCAAATTAAACTATTTTTAAATACTCAAAAACTATTAAAATCTATTAAATCTTAAATTAATTCTAAAAATTAAATGAAAAGCCTAAAAAATATTTGGAAAGTTACAAAGTTCCTAATTAAGTGTCCTTAACCTAGGAAAAATGAAAAAACTAGAAAAAATGAAACTTCAATTTTTAATAATAAAATAATATTAAAATATTCAAAAAAATAAAAAGTTTGTAAATAAATTCTAAAAAATTACAAAAAATCCTAAATAATGTAACTAAAACAAAAATGCAAACCAAATTTCCTGAAACCTATTTAATAATTTTATATTAAATTTTAAAGTTGCTTAAAAATCCTAAAATCATATAAAAATAAAAATAAGCTAAATTGAAAACCTAATAAGCTGTAAACCTCAAAAGTATGATTAAAAACCTAAAAATTATTTTTCCAGATTTTTAAATTACTTTTTACTATTTTTAAATGACTTTCTAAAAATTAAACTTAAAATAATCCTAATAAATAAAATAATAATGGGAAAAATCTAATTTTTGCTCAGAAAAGTCAAACAACCTAACAAAAACTTAAGAAAAATGCTAAACAGAAATAAGCTATAAGAAATAAGCTAGAAACAGCTTATTTACAAGTTGTTAACTTAAATAAGCTCAAAAACAAAACACCTTAAATAAGTATTGAAAGGAAAGGAAAACGTAAAAAGGCCATCTGGATCACTGGTAAGAAAGCTACTCCTTGGAACGCAAGGTCGCGTGTTCGAGTCCAGGCAGGGTGTGCCTTTTTGCAAAACTTTTTTTTTTACTTTTAACACTTAATCTAGTAACTATGTTAAGCACAATAACACAAACACAAGTCCAAATTAATCAAGATTAAACAAGATGGAATCAAAAACGTGCCCAGGTTTGTTGAACTTTCTGATGAACACAAGTGAAGTTTTCTTCACTTGTGAATACAATCAAGAGGACTTGATTGTGTGAGTTTTTGTGGTGATTTTGGTGGAACAAAGGCACCCTTATACTCCTTTTGAGTATAAGGAGTCAAGAAAAGCACAAATCAAGCAAGATTATCACGCAATCAAGCACAAAATATCAAATGAAAGTTACTGATATGCTAAATGAACAAGTTGCTGGTGCAATTGACACACAAGTGAGATTCAACACTTCAAACAAAGCACACAATGATATTAAATGACTTACAAGAGGACACAAACCTTTAAACAACCTATATCCTAGCAGATTATCAAACTTGATGGATCAAATTCAACAAAACAAGCAGAAAAGGCAGATTTCTGATTAAGGCAATGTTTTCAAAATTTTAAGCATGCAAAATGTTTTAAACCTATCCAAACTGAGAACTTACACTAGCATACAACCTATAGCAACCTAATAAGTGAATTTAACAAGCTTGCAGGCAAGATTAATAGCAAAAATACAAATTAAACACTTATCCCAAACACTCCTTAAACTATGAAAATGGAAAATTAACAAAGCAAATCTTATCAAAACTCAATCAAACTGAATCAAACCCAAACTAACATGCATAAAAGTCCTATTTAAGCAGTTTTAAGCAATCAAACATATATTTAACACCTTAACATGCAAAATCACATAAAGCACAAAATTTTCAGAAATCTAAAAATGAAATGGAAAACAAGAGACTACCTCAAGGGTCCTACATCCAGGACCCTTAGTGGTTGAAAAACCACCTCCATATAGGCTGGGGCCTATGCAGAACTTTGTTGATGGGCTTATGAAGTTTTTCTTTAACAAAAATGGATAAAAATGTTCCTTGTTTGAACCTGCTAAGAGAGAACAAAGGAGACTGTGTAAAAGCTTAAAACTTGCTCCTAGCTTATAGATTAAGCTAGAAGAAAGCTTGAGCTTGTGGGTAAGGATATGATAAGCTTAAAAATAGGAAATGTCTAAACCAATGGATATTTTACACTTGGGTACCCACTACACCAGATCAAGCCATGGTGTTATGGACATACACAAGGTCAAATACCATCAATCCAACACTCTAAATCAACATTTTAACAGGTTTATATGAAAATTTAAGGTATAAGAAATCTTTGAAAAACAAACAGAAACTTTAAAACTTGAAAACTTTTTGCTGAAAATCAAACCAAACTCAAACAATTATAATTTAAATCAACTGAAATGTAAAGGGAACTCAATATTTCTCATCAACAACACTTAAACCATTTATATTAATTCATAAACTGGCTTTACAAAGTTTGTGAAAAAGGAGAAAAATCAAGAACAAAAAAAAATGCTACGTCCTACAATGCCTTTATATAGAGGCTACAATGAGATTCTAGAACTGAATGGAAACTAGAAACCCTAACAAGTGAACTTCCAATCTTGCCCTTGGATGATTTTAAATTTTTCAGTCAAAACAAAGCCATGTGATGATCTTGGCATTTTGTGAGATGCCAACTGCTTTGGAGTGATCTAGGACGTCCATTTAGCCTTTGGGAGCAAGAAAATGCTGTGAGTTATTGATCTTGCTGTCCATTTTTGTTTGGGAGTGAATAGTGGGGCAGGGGAGGGTTGGAGGGACATGTGAGGTGATGGTGATGGGAGTTTAAGGGTGGTTTTGGGTTTAAGGGAGGGTTAATCATGGATCTGGAAATAATCAACCAAAAACCCCTTGTTTTAAGTGATGTTCTTCCTGGGAAAAGTTAGGGTTTAAGGGTGGATTAAGGGGGTTTTAATCCGTTTTGGGTTAATGGTTTTTTAAATTAATTGTTTGGAGGGAAGGGTTAAACTGAATTAAGTATTCAGTTTATGGTGAGTGGAGAGTGACGTGGAGGGAGGGACGATTCTGATTGGGTGATGGGTGTGAGTGGGTGAGGTGTCAGCTTGTGAGTGGAGGGTTTGTGTTTGTTTGTCTGGCAGGTTTGCCCCCCCCTATGTTTCAAACTTTGTTCAAGTTATATTAAATGGCTATCAACGCCAAATTAACACACAACAACTTTTGAAGTTTGGTAGTTTTGGCACAATAAGTTTTGAAACTTGTTTTAAGGACTTAAAATGCAATTTCTTCATATTCCAAGGACTGATTTTGACATGTCTTCATACTTCAAGGCCTTGACTTGTTTGTTGACTTCTTGAAGGACCATTATTGACAATTTAGTTTTGTTGAGGGACTAAATTTGCCAATTCTTCAAAGTTAAGGGTCCTTTTTGTAATTTTGACAAACTTTAGGGACCAAACTTGTAATTATGAAGATACAAGGGTATAAAGTGTCAATTCTTCAAACTTGGAGGACCAATCTTCATGATTCTTCAAATCTTCAAGGGTTGATTTTGGAAATTTCTTCATTAGGGCTTGGTTCATCGTGCGGCTTCGTTTCCCGTGTTCGTTTTTGAATGATTCTTATGATCTTTTGTCATTTTCTCAATATCCGTACCTAAAATACACAAGCAACAAACACAAGCATATATTTGGGTATTTTGATGATATTTAATGCATTTTAAGCCCTAATTGGACGATGAGACTATGTATAAAAGCAGTCTCATCAGGAACCTTCACCCATATATGATTCTCCACCGATATTTGATGCTTATTATGATGATTCTAGCTCAGACACGGATGATTATGATGACTTTACCTCCGAGTAACCTGACATGCCCACATATGATGATTTTGATGAGGCCGATACTCTTTCGAGTGATTCTTCACATGATGAAGATCCTCCGCCATCCATGCTTAATCCTACTTTGGATGATTACTCTTTTGAGGAAGACTTCTCTACTTTTCTCAATACTTACTTCCCTCATGAGAGTGACGCACCTCCTTTGGACTTTGATGATTATCGTCTTGATCCTACTTTGGATTTGAAGACAATTCTTTCAAAGGAGAAGCAACCGAACGAAACCAACATCCGCAACACGTATGATTTAACACCACTTTGCCCACCTTCTGAGGACGAGGTTGTGCATTTTCTTTGCGGATATTCTTCACATTCTGCTGAGCCTGAGTGCTATTTTCCCTTAAAGGAAAAGGTGTTCGACCCCGGTATCGATATTCTTCATCCATCTCAGTATCCGTCTGATGAAATAAAAGGAAAAATCTTTGGAATTTATGATGATATGCTTGCACCACTTCACCCTTGTTTCCACCGTGCTCCATCTTTGCTTAAGGGAACCTTGCCTACTCTTCTTTGGCTTTCCTTGTTCGCCTTAAGCTTGTGCTATTTGATGGACGAAAACTATGTCTTTGATCCCGGTGGATGTGTTGCATGCTTCTTCCTATGATAATCAAGGTCGAGTCAGGCTCACGACTCGGTGAACAACAATCAAGCGCTTATTGGGAGGCAACCCATGTATCTATCTTTTAGCTATCTTTATCATAAGTGTAGGGGAGACCCGTTGGTGTTTGATATCTCCCCTCTTCTAATATTCAGGGATTCGAGCGCTCAATGATCCACTCTTGATGATTCTTGACGACCCGTGATTCCGTGTTTCCATCTTCCCGGTTCTATCCTAAACTCTTTTCTATTCACTATTTTATATTTTCCAATATTAAAATAGGAATCTCGTTAGTTGCCTTTTCCTTAGTGAGATTTAAACAACGTGTACAATGTCCTAAGTGTAGGGGAGTTTACTCCGACATGCTTAAACATTGAGGACAATGTTTATATTAAGTGTAGGGGGGACTTCTATCGAAGTTAAGTGGCCTTTTCCTTATATTTGTCCTCATTTTAACCGGAAAATCAATTTTTCGACATTTTTCTTTAATCTATTTTGGCCTATTAGTTTTTCCTTTTGTATAGTTATTTTCTTTCTTTGCTAGAATAAATTTTAATAAAGTGGTTTTAATTTTCAAACGTTGTGAATCTTTTGACTTAACCCGAGTTTACTTGTCTAAGTTTACTCTAGCTAGTATCCTTAACGTGTTTAAGTCAAGTTTTGATAGGCTTTTATATAGGGAGCTATAAAACGCGAAAGTCTTACCTCTCACGGGTTAAGAACAAGAACTTTTCGCAAGTTCCTATAATTGATCCTAGAGAGTCGTTTATCAAGGGAACTTTAAAACGCGATTTCTAAACTTGAAAAAGTCTAAGAGTTTGCAAGATCCTATAGGCGACTCGAAAACCCAAAACTTTGATTTAATAGGCTAAGCATCCACGAGTCTCATTCCTTGATATTTTAAACTGTGGAGAACGAGAGATGATAGAGTCAATTATAAGTTTGGTATTCTTTCGTGAATTTATGTGAGTTAATTATGAGCCTATTCTCCCATCGCCTGTTAATAAATTTATCTGCAATAAATAAGGTTGTACGATTTGAAAATTTACTTAGCTTCTAGCCCAAGATCGTTTAAAAGTTGCTCGGTATGTATTAGAGTTCATAGCCAAGGCATAACTTATTGAAGCAGGATGCGAATATTGGCGAGTTCGAAAAGGCCCTAACAAGGCATGAGGCTACATTTTGTTGCTAAAGATCCAAAAGTGATGTGAAGAATCATTTATCAAAGATCAATATGAAGGATCGAGACACACGACGAAAAGCAAATACTCCCCAAAAGTCTTGGAGAAGTCTATCCGAAAAGACCCTAGCAAGGTATGAGGATAAATAAAGCCAAGTCCAAAAAGGAGGCGGATCGTTGTATATCAAAGTCCCAAATACAGTTTGGAGAAAATGAAGAAGTCGTGGTCCAAATATGAAGAATCTCTCAAAACTTCAAGTGAAGAAATTCCTATTATGAAGAGAAGGCCATTATTTCATGAACGTCTCTCAAGGTTTGAAGTATGAAGTCGCTGCCAAATATCGGTCCGAGAAAGGTCCCAAATCGCGAAGCGAGTTATGCCAAGATATGAACTTTATGAGGTCCCGAGAAGCAGTTTTAAAAGATTTTTTCCTTTAGCTAACTATTGATTAAATCGTCCCACTTTATTTTTAGCCTAATTAACTATCGAAATAAGTCAACAATGCATCCTCGTGATCATTCAAGACAACAATAAAATATAAGAGATACACCTAGGAATAAGGGAGTCTAAGTGAATAATTGGCCCACATGAATTTGTGTTAGTTTACTAACTTATAATAACAATGATCTCGTTTTTAAGCTTGGTTTGGAGAGAGTGAAAACTTGAGGATGATGATCATTCATAACATTTCCAAAACCCAAAGGTATGTTTTTTATTTCTTTACCTTAAATGTTTATAAGTTTCTATCTCTTTAATAAAGGCCAACGTGGACTGATTATGATGAAAAGTGTAATCGTGCTTTATAACTAATGCATTGCATGAGGACATTGCAATGGTCAAGTGTAGGGGATTTGATAGGTGTGTAAACACCCATCCTAACTACAATAATAACCGAGCCATGAAATGTAATATAATGCAAGTTCGTTTTCTCAGTTCTTAACCAATAGAAAGTCCAATCAATATCAGATTTATTATTGTTCTTGGTTGTTCAAGCTTGCTTGGTAATCTATTGCTAATTCAAACAACACTAATTAAAAAATGAAAAATATAAAACTACTTATATGTAAAACAAGTTGCAAATACCAAATTTTATTCAAGTAAAAGTCTAAAATGCAAAATATAAAACTAAGAGGACTGAAAATGTAAATTCTATGAAATGTAAATGCTTGAAATGTAAGTTCTATCAACTATAGGGACTAAAAATGTAAAACAGTTAACTATGAGGACCAATTATACAAAAACAATAACAAACTAACTAAAATTGTAACTAACCAACAACTTACTAACTGAAATCTAACAAATCACAAAGTTCAGGGACTAAAAATATGCAAACCCTAATTTCTATGAAGATTAGCCAAGTTTACCAAACTGAATGAAATGAAGGGACTAAAGTGCAATTAAACAAAATTTTTAAGTAAAAACGGGGTAAAAGCAAGAATAAGCTCGCCTGAGCTTATTACTCAACCAAATAAGCTGAAACCACTTGCAAAACTCTTCTAATTCAATTTAAGCAACGTGTATCTAAGGAATTTTGCTAAAAGTCAAAAATAAGCAATTGAGTGCTTATTAATAAGCACAATATAAGCTACAACTTATACCAATCAGTCACAACCTAATTTTTGTGATAAAACTGATTAAGCACTTGATTTAAAGAAGGGGAAATTAAACTAGAACCATTTTCATCCAGAAATGAATGAGAAATCTGAAATAAGCTCTTTTGAGCTTATGTTGACCAAGTTTGACCAACTTTTTGCAAAAAGCTCAAAACTTCAAAACTTAATATTCAACACTTATTTACTGGATTGGTGAAAGAAAATTAAGACTTTTGTGAAGTGGATTAAGAGAACCAGTAAAACAGTTAGCACTTTGTCTCAGAGAATGACAAATGCTCAGTCATGGACTAAAAAGCTATTTTCTAGCTTATAAGCTAATACTGTAGAATTTCCTTTTAGAAACTGAAAGTTTATGATGTAAGCTAGGACTAGAAACAAGTTTGAGCAAATTTCATCAAGGAATGAATAAGAAACAAGCAATTAAAAATGGTAAGTTTTAGCTATCAAAGCTGAAATAAAGCTAACCCAAACAATTTTTATGCCAATTGCCTGTTTGACTGTTTTTATGACTTGTAAAAGACTTAAAACCAATTGTTAACACCTAATGACTGGAAATCAACTTCTAAACACCAAATCTTAACACTTGAGATCTATTTAAAAGCTATTCCCAAACACTCCCTTATCAGTTATGAACCAAATTTTACAAAGACTTTTTAAGTTCTGGATTAAGCTGATACAAAAGCTATAGTAGACTAGTTTCAATGGACAAAATGAAGTGTATTCAAGCTAAGAACAAACAATAACCAAAGCTAGAACTGAAAGTGAGCTATAAGGCTAACAAGTTACTGAAAGTATGCAGAAACTACAAATCAGAACACAATTATGCAAGATTAAGCTACAATTCACACTAGAATCAATCAAACATCAACTACTTATCAAGTAAAACAGGCAGCCATCAAGATTAAACTAGAAAATTGAGCATGCAATTGACTGATTTAGAGGAACAAAAATCAAGAGCTATAGAACCTAATGAAGAGATCCTTTGGGAAGAAGAGGAGCGCTGAGCTCTCTTGCCCTAGTGATAACCACCACCTATCACTAGTATTCAACTCAAATCAATCAACAATCAACTGCAAATCATCATTCTGCTACAAATCTTCAAGAACAATGGAAATACTTGAATTCTTGATCAAACAGCTACAAAACTTCACCAATGTCAGTTATGATCAATGGTTGATCATAACAAACATCAAACAGCAACTAGTATCTCCAATAGCAACAAGAATCAACAGGAATTTGAAGAACAGAATTTGGCGGGAAAATTGAATTTGAAATTTATTGAGTGAATTCAGTTATAAAGGTTGTTACAAGCTACTAACTAACTAACTGACTCAAGAGTTTGTCAGACTCTTGAGTAGTTAGGGGAAAAGTGAGGGAAAAAAGGAAAGGAAAAGTTAACTATGTGTTTTTACAATTTTAAGCTACCATGAGAAATGAGGTACAAGCTATCTATTTATAGGCATGATAGGAGAATTTGTTGGAGTTGTGACGTGTCAGAACCAATAATAACTTGCCACGTGGAAAAATTCTGCATTTGACACTTGAAGGTGATGAACACTGAATTGGGGGTTTTTGATTGAATGGATGATTTGTTAATTGGATTGCACCATTTTATTCCTCTCTTCAAAACGAGCAAGTTTGGTGTTTTGATCTTCTCATGAAACGCCCTCTATCAAAAACCCGATCCTGGAAATATTTTTTGTTAAAGAAGATAACACGTGTCATCATCTTATTGGTTGAGGAGATGTGTTGCGGATTACACTGTTGAGATATGGTAATAAATGAAAGGCGGCAGTAGTGGGCTTATGTGGTGATCCGTGTGAAGTGTATTCTCTTTTCCCATTGGTTGAATTCTTTCCACTTGGATTAAGCTTTGCATTACTTTCCAAAGTTGGCAGATTTGGTCCCTTGACTTGGCAGATTCCTATTTTAAGCTAGGATCTTCATTCCTTTGTCATTTTTGGTCATTTAACTTTGATAACTTGTACAAAATGGCCCTTTGACTGAGTTGACTTGATAGTTGACCAGGTTTGACTTGAATCTTGACTTTTCATAATTTGCACTTCTAGTCCTTCAACTTTCACAACTTGTCAAGATAGGTCCTTGAACTTCAAAGTCTTATCACTTTTGATCCTCTTTTGTCTTTTTCATCCATTTGAGCTTGATTTTTCCTTGTTTGCTTGAAATTGTATCCTTTTACCTACATAAGATCACACAAACACAACATACCACATAACACTGCTTTTTACAAGATAAATGGGTATTTTGCTTCATGTTTTAGGGATTTGTTGATAAAAGGATATGAGTTTAAGCTCATATCAAGCCAAAACGTGTATTTTATGTCATTTATGTCGGAATTATGCGTGGTTTGTGTTTTTGTTGTGATTTAGGACGAAAAGGTGAAAAGTGGAGAAAACACGGGCATTCACGGGCTTTTATCGAAGAAAAAGACGAAAGACGAAGTCAATAAGTCAAGAGTGCAAAAAGAACGGAAGTCCAAGACCAATTCTGAATATTTATCGAAGAAAAAGTCAAAAGACGGAAGTTTACTAAAAGCCGAAGAACTCAAGTCTAATTTATCGAAGATTTACAAGACGAGTTCAAAGAAATCCCGAGACAAAGTCGTTAAAGTCAAAGAATTAATAAGATTAACAAAGAATTAAGAAGAGCAAGGACTTAATGACGCAATTAAGGAAAAAAGAAAGAGGGGAGGAAGCTTCCTAAGCACCTCCCTAATCTCCCCTATAAATAGATTAGATTATCATTTCATTTTCTCTTGTTGGCTAGAGTGACACTAGTTCTTCCATTTTCATTACCTTGCACATTTAAATACATGTCATTTACTTAATTGTCAAATTTAAAGACTTGTCTTGCACCTTAAATTCCTTTAATTTCAAGTAAGTTTCCTTTTAATTCTTGTCAATCTTTATTTATTTTGTTCATCTCCTATCTCCCTTTCTTTAATCTTTGATCTTTATGTTTATGTTCATGTTTATGTTTTTGAGTGTTTATTGATTAAAGTGGGTTTTGATTATTTTGGTTATATTTGTTAGTTTTATTGTTTTGGATTGTTTGTTTATGATTAATAGATGTTTATTGATTAGTTTGATTTAATCTTGTGGTTGATTTTGATTAGTTTTGATTAGATTCGTATTATTTTGTGCTTCCTTGTTCTTCGTTGTTCTGTTACTGTTCTTCCCCAGATATTCCGAATCAACAGCACATTCCGGATCAAGGTTTTGTTGAAAGTTGTTCCGAATCAAGGTTTGTGAAGAAAATACTCCGAATAAAGGGCGTTCATCCGAAATAAGTGACATATTCTGGATCAAACCTTTCGTTCGGAATACCAAACATTCCGGATCAGCCTTTCATCCGAATCAACCAAACATTCCGGATCAACAGAAAGTTCCGAATCAAGGAGATATTCTGGATCAGTCTTGTTTATTCGGAATAATTTAACATTCCAGATCAAACCTTTCATTCGGAATACCAAATATTCCAGATCAAGGAGTTTTATTCGGAATAACTAATTATTCCGGATCAAGGGAAACATTCCGGATCTAGGACCAGCAAGGAAAATATTCCGGATCAGCAACATTCCGGATCAAGCTTAAGTATTCCGAATCAAGACTTTATTCCGGATAAGTGACATATTCCGGATAAAGGATTTATTCCGGATCAAGGGTTTGGTAAATATTCTGAGTGAAGAAGAATCATTCCGAACGAAGGTGACATTCCGGATGAGTGATTATTCCGAACGAAGGATTATTCCGAGTGAGTTGTTTTCAGGTTCTTTTTAGATTCTGTTTTTAATTCTATAATTTTCAAGCTTTATTTTTCCCGCCTTTTTCCTTAGTTGCACTTTAAGTTTAATTGCCTTAGATTTATTTTAGCCTTGCTTTACTTTAAGTTTTAGTTGCGTTTTAAGTTTGCCTTAGATAGTTTTAAGTTTGCGTAATTTTCTTTTAGTGTCTTTTAATTCTCGTCATGCTTTAAATAATTGCCATTTATTTTAAATTAGAGTTAGATTTACTTTAACGTCATTTACTTTTAAGTTTTGCACATTTTTAATACTACGACACAACTATTTGTTTCACCAAAGAACGACTGAGTCGCATAGTTAACCAGGATCAATTCGAAGAGACTGTGACGATAACTTTTTACATACAAAATCTCTTGTATCAGCGGCATAAGCAAGGAAAATCCTGACCGCTTCCATACGAGCTACTGGTGCAAATGATTCTTCAAAATCAATACCCTCTTTTTGGCCATACCCTTTAGCCACTAGCCTAGATTTATTCTTGATGATCGTGTTTTGTTAATCCATTTTGTTTTTCCAAATCCATAGAAGATTTAATGGTGTTACATCGTATGGTCTGCATTTGACACTTGAAGGTGATGAACACTGAATTGGGGGTTTTTGATTGAATGGATGATTTGTTAATTGGATTGCACCATTTTATTCCTCTCTTCAAAACGAGCAAGTTTGGTGTTTTGATCTTCTCATGAAACGCCCTCTATCAAAAACCCGATCCTGGAAATATTTTTTGTTAAAGAAGATAACACGTGTCATCTTCTTATTGGTTGAGGAGATGTGTTGCGGATTACACTGTTGAGATATGGTAATAAATGAAAGGCGGCAGTAGTGGGCTTATGTGGTGATCCGTGTGAAGTGTATTCTCTTTTCCCATTGGTTGAATTCTTTCCACTTGGATTAAGCTTTGCATTACTTTCCAAAGTTGGCAGATTTGGTCCCTTGACTTGGCAGATTCCTATTTTAAGCTAGGATCTTCATTCCTTTGTCATTTTTGGTCCTTTAACTTTGATAACTTGTACAAAATGGCCCTTTGACTGAGTTGACTTGTTAGTTGACCAGGTTTGACTTGAATCTTGACTTTTCATAATTTGCACTTCTAGTCCTTCAACTTTCACAACTTGTCAAGATAGGTCCTTGAACTTCAAAGTCTTATCACTTTTGATCCTCTTTTGTCTTTTTCATCCATTTGAGCTTGATTTTTCCTTGTTTGCTTAAAATTGTATCCTTTTACCTACATAAGATCACAAAAACACAACATACCACATAACACTGCTTTTTACAAGATAAATGGGTATTTTGCTTCATGTTTTAGGGTTATTTGTTGATAAAAGGATATGAGTTTAAGCTCATATCAAATTCCCCTACACTAGAGCATTGCCATGTCCTCATGCAATATTGTATTTCAAGGCTTAAAAATTTACATTTCCCTCATAATTAATCCACCTTGGCCATATGAGATGCACCTATACTACTCTAAACTAGATGATGCATGATTTTGACTTTTAATAATGCAATGAATCAAAATACAATTCTATCTATATCTTTTTGATTTTTCTTGAAATGGTTTTGATGGAAATAACTCATAAAGAATTCAATGACTTGGATTAGGGCTTGGATACCATGAACATTTATCACCCTCAAGTTTCACTTTCCCCATACCAAGCTAATAAATGGGATCATTGCATTCACAAGTAAAAAGTGCATCAACTTATTCATGACAATTAAATGTGGAACCGGTTATTAATTGAGCAAATTGCTTGTGGGCAAATTTGTCATTATTAAAGTGTGAAATATAAGAAATGTAAAATCCAAAAATAAGGAAGCACGGTTTTAATCCTAAGTAATCTTCTCATCCATTACTTGAAAAACCGCTCACAATTAATATAAGTCCGTATTAAGAGTAATAAGTCATTCGCCTTATGTGTAAAATCCTCATGTCATGCTTTCATAAGTAGCTACACACTCGCTAAGGAAAGAAAAATAAAACTCACGCAATAATTTACATCCGCATCTTTTTGAGATTTTGGATCTTCAACCCCGCAACCCGTCAAGGTAATATTGGATTGGAGCAATCTATTGAATCCCCGCAACCCGTCAAGGTAATATTGGAACTCAATAGTCACTATAATTAACACCACACTGCCCCTCTTGGGAGTCTTGCATTATTACTTTTTTTTCCTTTTCTTTTTTTTTCTAGCCACTCATTTTTTTTTTCATAAGCCGCTCTTATTTTTCTTTATTCCTCACAAAGAAATTTGAAAAGAAGAAAAGGAAAAACACCCGCTAAATATGGAGCATGACATAAGTCTAGTACACATAAAACGTGCTAACTTAGAATCTTAAGACGTACTCATATCAACCATAAATGATTAGCCAAAAATGCATAAGAGATTACGAACCAATTAAAACCGTACTTGATTATTTATTAACAATTATATACAAGCGAAGAAAAATAGAGATAAAGAAGAGAAGGGTTTAGCCACAAGTAATTGCCATGAAGTCTATCTAGCCCTTTTACACTTGCTTCAACTCTATCATTTCCCATTCTCCACAAATTTAAAATTTCAAAGAATGAAATTGGTGGAAGCTTAGCCTAATAGACCAATGAAGGACTACATGGTTAAGGATACTAGCTAGAGAGTGCTAAAATAAGCAAACTCGGGTTGAGTCAAAATATCCATGGCGGGCCTAATATGTCAAAGAAGTCTAAACTTGTTAAAACCATGTTTTATTATATTTTTCCTTTTTATATATTTTTGATGAAAAATAAAAGAAGAAATATATACAATGCAAATGTGTTATGCAAATGAAAAATGATTGATGCAAAAATCATGAATGCATATTATTGTTGGCCAAAGTAGATCAAAAATTTGAAAAATGTTTAAAATTCAATTTTCCATGTTATCATGCAAGACAATGACAAGTTCTAGGTAAGGTCACTTCGATAGAAGACCCCCCTACACTTAAGCTAAACATTGTCCTCAATGTTTAAGAGCATGGAAGTATAAAAACTTCCCCTACACTTATGACAATGAATAGACTTTGCTTAACCCAAGTTAAGGAAAGGACTACTATTAGTGAAAGCAAGTTTAAGCACAATGTGTCAATGAAAAATCACTAAAGTAACGAAGTGAACCGGATACAAGGGCCTCCTCCATAAGCTCCAAAGCACAAGATGAGTGAGCAACCCTACAAACAAGCACGAAGACAAAAGAAGGTCTCCCCTACACTTATCTCCAAATCTATGCCTTTATTTCTATCCTACAACACTCTAAACCTAGTTATACGATGCTTGAGTTAATGAGTCTCTAGCTCGACTCGTCCCTCAATGAATTAATTCATGGGGAAAATGGGGACCTCTTGGACCATTTCAACGGAAATGTCCTCCCCAAAGTAGTGTTTAACACGGTGACCATTCACTTTAAAATTTGGACCATCGGGTTGGGACAACTCAAGAGTTCCATATGGAAACACTTGAGCAATAGTGAATGGACCGGACCATCTCGACTTAAGCTTGCCCGCAAAAAGCTTCAATCTTGAGTTAAAGAGGAGAACCGGCTCTCCAACTTTGAACTCACGATTCTTGATCTTAGCATCATGCAATTTCTTAGTCTTTTCCTTGTAAAGCAAAGAATTCTCATAGGCATTGGCTCTCAACTCATCCATCTCATTGATTTGATCTTTCCTATGTGAACCGGCTTGGTTTAAATCAAAGTTAGCCCACTTGAGAGCCCAAGATGCCTTATGTTCTAACTCAAATGGAAGGTGGCACGCTTTTCCATAGACAAGCCTATAAGGAGTACAACCAATTGGTGTCTTAAAGGCCGTCCTAAACGCCCACAAAGCATCATCAAGCTTATCCGACCAAGAAGCTCTATGCTCTCCCACCGTTCTCTCTAAAATTCTCTTTAAACCACGATTTGTGACCTCGGTTTGACCATTTGTATGAGGATGATACGCGGTAGAAAGTCTATGATTCACTCCATATTTCTTCATAACTCTCGTGAATTGATCATTACAAAAGTGCGTACCACGATCACTTATGATGGCCCGAGGTACACCAAATCTAGCAAACAATTGTTTCAAGAACTTTACAACCACTCTAGCATCATTAGTAGGTAAGGCTTTAGCCTCCACCCACTTGGACACATAATCCACCGCCACAAGTATATACTTGTTTCCCTTAGAGGATGGAAAAGGTCCCATGAAATCTATTCCCCATACATCAAATATCTCACACTCTTGGATAAAATTTTGTGGCATCTCATCACGTTGTGTAATTTTTCCTTGTCTTTGACAAACATCACAAAATTTCACCATCTCTTGAGCATCCTTGTAAACGGAAGGCCAATAGTAACCCGAATCAAAGACTTTCTTGGCGGTGTAGTTAGGCCCAAAATGTCCACCCGTAGGTCCTTTATGACATGCCTCTAAGATTTTAAATGCCTCGGGCCCATCTACACACCGTCTAATGATTTGGTCCGCACATTGCCTAAAAAGATATGGATCATCCCAAAAGTAATACTTAACTTCCTTAAGAAACTTTTTCTTTTGTTGATAAGTAAGACCCTCAATAAGCACATTGCCCACAAGATAGTTTGCAATATTCGCAAACCAAGGTGTGGCATCCTCTTGGGAAGAGATAGACATGAGCTCCTCTAATGGAAAGGATTCATTGATTTCTTGATGTGGGAAATCACCTTGAAAAGGATGCTCAAGTCTACTCAAATGATCCGCCGCTAAATTCTCGGCCCCTTTTTTATCACGAATCTCTATCTTAAACTCTTGAAGCAACAAAACCCATCTCAAAAGCCTAGGCTTAGCATCTTGTTTTGTCATAAGATACTTGAGAGCGGAATGATCCGTATACACTATGGTCTTGGAAAGCACAAGGTATGGTCTAAACTTCTCAAAAGCATATACTATAGCAAGCAACTCTTTTTCCGTGGTAGTGTAATGAAGTTGTGCACCGGTCATGGTTTTACTCGCATAGTGTATAGGTTGAAAATGCTTATTAACTCTTTGTCCTAAAACGGCCCCCACCGCATAATCACTAGCGTCACACATAAGCTCAAAAAGGTAATTCCCAATTTGGAGAAACCAAAACGGGAGCCTTTGTCAATTTTTCCTTAAGTGTCTCAAAAGAGTCTAAACAAGCTTGATCAAAAATGAAAGGAGCCTCTTTCTCCAAGAGATGAGTCATTGGTCTAGCTATCTTAGAGAAATCTTGTATAAAGCGCCTATAAAATCCCGCATGACCTAAGAAACTCCTCACACCTTTAACCGAGGTGGGTGGGGGAAGCTTAGCAATCACATCAATTTTAGCTCGATCAACTTCTAATCCCTTATTGGATATCTTGTGTCCTAAAACAATCCCCTCTTTCACCATAAAGTGACATTTCTCCCAATTAAGCACCAAACGTGTTTCCTCACAACGCTTAAGCATTCTCTCAAGATTGGTGAGACAAGAGCTAAAAGAGTTCCCAAATACGGAAAAGTCATCCATAAAAACCTCCATGGTTTGCTCTATCATGTCATGGAAAATCGCCATCATGCACCTTTGAAACGTCCCCGGTGCATTACATAGGTCAAAAGGCATCCTCTTGTAAGCAAATGTACCGTATGGACAAGTGAATGTGGTCTTTTCTTGATCCTTAGGATCAATGGGTATTTGAAAATAACCCGAAAAGCCATCAAGAAAACAATAGTACTCATTTCCCGCTAAGCGTTCAAGCATTTGATCCATAAAGGGAAGCGGGAAATGGTCTTTCCTAGTTGCCTCATTGAGTTTTCTATAATCAATGCAAACTCTCCAACCGGTTACAAGTCTCGTGGGAATAAGCTCATTGTTCTCATTAGGCACCACGGTGATTCCACCCTTCTTTGGAACACAATGAACCGGGCTAACCCATGGAGAGTCGGAAATGGGGTAAATCATACCCGCATCTAAGAGTTTAATCACTTCCTTCTTAATAACCTCATGAATTTTTGGGTTAACTCTCCTTTGGTTTTGAATGGCGGGTTTATAATCATCCTCCATAAGGATTTTGTGAGTACAAAAATGTGGATCAATTCCCCTTATGTCGGATATTTTCCATGCTAAGGCTTTCTTGTGTTTCTTAAGGACTTCAATAAGTTGCTCCTTCTCATCCTCTTTCAATTCCTTAGCAATAATCACCGGTAATTGGTCTTTTCCTTCTAAGAAAGCATATTCTAAGTGGGATGGAAGTTCCTTAAGTTCAATGGGAGGTGGACTCTCTATGGAAGGTTTTACTATGGAAGGTTCCTCAATGGTAATCTCTTGTGGAATAGGAGAAGGAATAGGGTCCTCATTGAGCAACTTTTGGATTGTAAGAATATCTTCTTCCCAATTAATGGGAGAATCATCATCACCAAGAAAGTTAGACTCAAATTCCTCCAAGAGGAAATCACTCTCTCCAAAAGGTGTTAAAGAGGGAGCAATTGAGGCCACGGTTTCAACATGTGGAATCTCATCACTAGCATTCTTACAAGCATCATCAAAGTGTTCATTACACACTTCATCTAGCACATCCACAATGTTAATAGTCTCACAAGGTCTAGACTCCTTAACCTCTTTTCTATCACAAACTTTCCCTAACTTAAACACCACTTTCTCATCCTCTACTCTCATAATTAATTCCCCTTCCGCCACATCTATCAAGGTACGACCCGTTCTCAAAAACGGTCTACCAACAATCAAAGGCACTCTAGGATCCATGTCATAATCGACCACTACAAAGTCGGCCGGAAAGGTAAACTTATCCACACCTACAAACACATCTTCCGCTATACCTACGGGGTGAGCTATGGTTCGGTTGGCTAGTTCAAGAGTCATCCTAGTGGGAGTGAGCTCGGGAAGAGATAGTTGTTTCCAAACCGATAAAGGCATGAGATTTATGCTTGCCCCTAAATCCGCCAAAGCCATGCAATTTTCAACACCGGGAAAATTACAAGGTATCAAGAAGCGCCCCGGATCTCCAAGTTTTGTTGGTAAGGTTTTAAGTAACACCGCGGAACAATTTTCATTAAGTGATGTGTTGGGCAAATCAACCAATTTTTCTTTGTTTGAGAGCAAATCCTTGAACATCTTAGCAAACTTTGGCATATAAGCAAGAGCTTCCGCAAAGGATATGTTGATATTGAGTTGCTTGAACATCCTTAAGAAATTGGAGACTTGTATATCATCTTTGTTCTTTAACTTGTCCTTTTTCAAACTTGAAGGGTATGGAAGAGTGGGTTTTGGTGTAGGTGGAATAGGTGTTGTGGTGGAAGATTTGTCTTTGTTAGCCTCTTCATTGGGAAGTGTGGAAGGTAAAGGAGAAGTATGAGGTGGTTGAGAAGGTGTGTTTGAGTGAATAGGAGCACTTTGAGGAGGTGGAGTAGAAGTAGAAGGCTTGTCACAAGTAGGAGCACAAGTGGATTGAACAATAGTAGGTTTAGGAGGTGAAGGATCCTTTGTTGTTGTTCCACTTCTTGTTGTAATAGCATTGACATTGGCCCTTGGATTTGTTTGTGTGTTTGAAGGTAAAGCCCCTTGTGGTCTTTGATTTAATGCCATCAAAAGCTTATTGAATTGGTCATTCATTTTCTTGTCTATAGCTTGGAATTTCCTTTCATTCTCTTGATTCATCTTTTGCAAAAGATCCATTGTGTTTAACTCTTGTGGCACATAACCTTGAAAACCTTGAGGTTGGAAAGGTAAAGGTTGGGAGTTAAATCCTTGATTTGGTGGATAAAAGGTATTTGCTTGAGGTTGAAATTGATTGGGTGCCTTGTAGTTATTTCCTTGGTATGGTTGTCTTTGCCCTTGATTCCTTGCTAAAATTTGAGGAGGATTTTGTGGAATTTGGGTGGGTGGTTGGGGTGGGAAGCCGGGTGGAGTAAGGTAATTTTGGGATTTGTAAGAAAGGTTGTTTGGATTAATGTTAGGCTTGAAGTGTTCACGGTGTTCCTCTTGATAAGCATAGCATTCCCCTTGATACCCTTGCACCTTATCACATTGTTCATAAGAATGGGGGCCTCCACAAGTAACACAAGAAATGGTGATGGCATTCACATTATTTGAGGAATTGTTCAATGTCATGCTCTTAAAATCTTGAATCATGCCTTGAGTCATTTCTTGTCCTTGTTTGACTGTTTGAAGGATCTCTTTAAGAATTTGGAGTTCACAAGGTGTTTGAGAAGTGTTTTGGATAACATGAACTCTTTCTTCAAATGGATCGTTTGTTTGAACGATTGCCTTAGTCTCAATAATGTTCAATGCCTCGTGGTATGTCTTGAAAAGAATACTCCCTCCCGCGGAAGCATTTAGTGAATCTTGGTGGTGAGGTTTAAGGCCATTATAGAAGGTATTGATTTGGCCTAGATCATCCATTCCATGGTTAGGGCATCGCCTCAACAACTCACTATACTCTTCCCAAGCATCACCAAAGGATTGACTAGGTTTTTGTGTAAAGCCCATAATCAAATTCCTCAAAGCCATAGTCTTTTGTGGAGGAAAGAATTTGTTCAAAAACTTAGTGGTAAAATCATCCCATGTGGTGATACTATCGGGTGGTTGGGTGTCTAACCAATGCTTAGCACTCCCATCTAAGGAAAATGACACTAACATCAATCTAATGACCTCATGTGGAACCCCATTATGCTTAATGGTATTGCAAAGTGAAAGGAATCTCTTAAGGTGAGCATGGGGATCCTCATTTTGTTTTCCAAAGAAAGGTGATGAAGAAACCATATTGATCATAGATGTATGTAACTCAAATGTGTTAGCGGGAAAGTCGGGAATCTTAATGGCACTAGCATATCCATGAATGTTGGATTGCATACGTTCATACAAAGTACGATTATCAATAGCCATGGCTTCTTGTGGTGGTGACAAAGCACGATTCTCGTGATCGGCTTGGTGGACGGTGGTTGTCTTACTCTTTCTCTTTTTCTTCCTTTTCGGAGGAAGAGGTTGTACACCAATCGGTATTTGTGCACGCCCGCGAGTGAGCATGCAACTCAATACGAGGAATGAGAGAAAAGCTCTCGTGTGACTTTGAAGAGAAATGGATTATCCTCTTCGAGTTTCAATATTAAATATCCACAAGAAAATAACAATATATGTATTACTACTTTGGGTGCAAGACCCTCAATGAAGCTTTCCTTCTTAGAATACTCCCAAGTGAACGGGGGGTTAGGTGGCGCGAAGCACTTAAGTACCTATTGACCCTTAGATGGCATTTTATAGCACATCGCCTTTCTATTCACTTAAATGTTCGTATTCTTCGAATTGTTGCTTATTGAGAGTATTTATCTATTCTTGCTTTATTTTGTTTGATCGATACGCGTGTCAAGGACCGGAACGCCCCTCAACACGGTGTATTGCCTCGGCAATACTTATGGAAGATATGTAGATTGATTGTTCTTATACGTATACGTATTTACTTATAATAATATATGGAAAATATTTTTGTATTTATGAGTTTTTTAAAGGAAAATACTATATGTACATAAAAACCGAGAGAATCCAATAATATATATTTTTGGGTGCAATCTCTTAGGAAAAAGATTGCTTTTTGGATTTTTTAATTTTTTTGGTCAATTCTTTAGGAAAAGAATTGTTTTGTTAATTTTTAGTTTTTATATATTTTTATATTTTTGATTTTTTTATTTGTTTTTGATTTATGATACGTAAAAATAACGTTCACCAAATGAACGGATCCCAAAAGCCAATGAAAACCGTCAATCGATAGTCTCTCGTGTAGTCAAAGAACCGGCAGCGGCGCCATTTGAAATGTAATATAATGCAAGTTCGTTTTCTCAGTTCTTAACCAATAGAAAGTCCAATCAATATCAGATTTATTATTGTTCTTGGTTGTTCAAGCTTGCTTGGTAATCTATTGCTAATTCAAACAACACTAATTAAAAAATGAAAAATATAAAACTACTTATATGTAAAACAAGTTGCAAATACCAAATTTTATTCAAGTAAAAGTCTAAAATGCAAAATATAAAACTAAGAGGACTGAAAATGTAAATTCTATGAAATGTAAATGCTTGAAATGTAAGTTCTATCAACTATAGGGACTAAAAATGTAAAACAGTTAACTATGAGGACCAATTATACAAAAACAATAACAAACTAACTAAAATTGTAACTAACCAACAACTTACTAACTGAAATCTAACAAATCACAAAGTTCAGGGACTAAAAATATGCAAACCCTAATTCCTATGAAGATTAGCCAAGTTTACCAAACTGAATGAAATGAAGGGACTAAAGTGCAATTAAACAAAATTTTTAAGTAAAAACGGGGTAAAAGCAAGAATAAGCTCGCCTGAGCTTATTACTCAACCAAATAAGCTGAAACCACTTGCAAAACTCTTCTAATTCAATTTAAGCAACGTGTATCTAAGGAATTTTGCTAAAAGTCAAAAATAAGCAATTGAGTGCTTATTAATAAGCACAATATAAGCTACAGCTTATACCAATCAGTCACAACCTAATTTTTGTGATAAAACTGATTAAGCACTTGATTTAAAGAAGGGGAAATTAAACTAGAACCATTTTCATCCAGAAATGAATGAGAAATCTGAAATAAGCTCTTTTGAGCTTATGTTGACCAAGTTTGACCAACTTTTTGCAAAAAGCTCAAAACTTCAAAACTTAATATTCAACACTTATTTACTGGATTGGTGAAAGAAAATTAAGACTTTTGTGAAGTGGATTAAGAGAACCAGTAAAACAGTTAGCACTTTGTCTCAGAGAATGACAAATGCTCAGTCATGGACTAAAAAGCTATTTTCTAGCTTATAAGCTAATACTGTAGAATTTCCTTTTAGAAACTGAAAGTTTATGATGTAAGCTAGGACTAGAAACAAGTTTGAGCAAATTTCATCAAGGAATGAATAAGAAACAAGCAATTAAAAATGGTAAGTTTTAGCTATCAAAGCTGAAATAAAGCTAACCCAAACAATTTTTATGCCAATTGCCTGTTTGACTGTTTTTATGACTTGTAAAAGACTTAAAACCAATTGTTAACACCTAATGACTGGAAATCAACTTCTAAACACCAAATCTTAACACTTGAGATCTATTTAAAAGCTATTCCCAAACACTCCCTTATCAGTTATGAACCAAATTTTACAAAGACTTTTTAAGTTCTGGATTAAGCTGATACAAAAGCTATAGTAGACTAGTTTCAATGGACAAAATGAAGTGTATTCAAGCTAAGAACAAACAATAACCAAAGCTAGAACTGAAAGTGAGCTATAAGGCTAACAAGTTACTGAAAGTATGCAGAAACTACAAATCAGAACACAATTATGCAAGATTAAGCTACAATTCACACTAGAATCAATCAGACATCAACTACTTATCAAGTAAAACAGGCAGCCATCAAGATTAAACTAGAAAATTGAGCATGCAATTGACTGATTTAGAGGAACAAAAATCAAGAGCTATAGAACCTAATGAAGAGATCCTTTGGGAAGAAGAGGAGCGCTGAGCTCTCTTGCCCTAGTGATAACCACCACCTATCACTAGTATTCAACTCAAATCAATCAACAATCAACTGCAAATCATCATTCTGCTACAAATCTTCAAGAACAATGGAAATACTTGAATTCTTGATCAAACAGCTACAAAACTTCACCAATGTCAGTTATGATCAATGGTTGATCATAACAAACATCAAACAGCAACTAGTATCTCCAATAGCAACAAGAATCAACAGGAATTTGAAGAACAGAATTTGGCGGGAAAATTGAATTTGAAATTTATTGAGTGAATTCAGTTATAAAGGTTGTTACAAGCTACTAACTAACTAACTGACTCAAGAGTTTGTCAGACTCTTGAGTAGTTAGGGGAAAAGTGAGGGAAAAAAGGAAAGGAAAAGTTAACTATGTGTTTTTACAATTTTAAGCTACCATGAGAAATGAGGTACAAGCTATCTATTTATAGGCATGATAGGAGAATTTGTTGGAGTTGTGACGTGTCAGAACCAATAATAACTTGCCACGTGGAAAAATTCTGCATTTGACACTTGAAGGTGATGAACACTGAATTGGGGGTTTTTGATTGAATGGATGATTTGTTAATTGGATTGCACCATTTTATTCCTCTCTTCAAAACGAGCAAGTTTGGTGTTTTGATCTTCTCATGAAACGCCCTCTATCAAAAACCCGATCCTGGAAATATTTTTTGTTAAAGAAGATAACACGTGTCATCATCTTATTGGTTGAGGAGATGTGTTGCGGATTACACTGTTGAGATATGGTAATAAATGAAAGGCGGCAGTAGTGGGCTTATGTGGTGACCCGTGTGAAGTGTATTCTCTTTTCCCATTGGTTGAATTCTTTCCACTTGGATTAAGCTTTGCATTACTTTCCAAAGTTGGCAGATTTGGTCCCTTGACTTGGCAGATTCCTATTTTAAGCTAGGATCTTCATTCCTTTGTCATTTTTGGTCCTTTAACTTTGATAACTTGTACAAAATGGCCCTTTGACTGAGTTGACTTGATAGTTGACCAGGTTTGACTTGAATCTTGACTTTTCATAATTTGCACTTCTAGTCCTTCAACTTTCACAACTTGTCAAGATAGGTCCTTGAACTTCAAAGTCTTATCACTTTTGATCCTCTTTTGTCTTTTTCATCCATTTGAGCTTGATTTTTCCTTGTTTGCTTGAAATTGTATCCTTTTACCTACATAAGATCACACAAACACAACATACCACATAACACTGCTTTTTACAAGATAAATGGGTATTTTGCTTCATGTTTTAGGGTTATTTGTTGATAAAAGGATATGAGTTTAAGCTCATATCAAGCCAAAACGTGTATTTTATGTCATTTATGTCGGAATTATGCGTGGTTTGTGTTTTTGTTGTGATTTAGGACGAAAAGGTGAAAAGTGGAGAAAACACGGGCATTCACGGGCTTTTATCGAAGAAAAAGACGAAAGACGAAGTCAATAAGTCAAGAGTGCAAAAAGAACGGAAGTCCAAGACCAATTCTGAATATTTATCGAAGAAAAAGTCAAAAGACGGAAGTTTACTAAAAGCCGAAGAACTCAAGTCTAATTTATCGAAGAATTACAAGACGAGTTCAAAGAAATCCCGAGACAAAGTCGTTAAAGTCAAAGAATTAATAAGATTAACAAAGAATTAAGAAGAGCAAGGACTTAATGACGCAATTAAGGAAAAAAGAAAGAGGGGAGGAAGCTTCCTAAGCACCTCCCTAATCTCCCCTATAAATAGATTAGATTATCATTTCATTTTCTCTTGTTGGCTAGAGTGACACTAGTTCTTCCATTTTCATTACCTTGCACATTTAAATACATGTCATTTACTTAATTGTCAAATTTAAAGACTTGTCTTGCACCTTAAATTCCTTTAATTTCAAGTAAGTTTCCTTTTAATTCTTGTCAATCTTTATTTATTTTGTTCATCTCCTATCTCCCTTTCTTTAATCTTTGATCTTTATGTTTATGTTCATGTTTATGTTTTTGAGTGTTTATTGATTAAAGTGGGTTTTGATTATTTTGGTTATATTTGTTAGTTTTATTGTTTTGGATTGTTTGTTTATGATTAATAGATGTTTATTGATTAGTTTGATTTAATCTTGTGGTTGATTTTGATTAGTTTTGATTAGATTCGTATTATTTTGTGCTTCCTTGTTCTTCGTTGTTCTGTTACTGTTCTTCCCCAGATATTCCGAATCAACAGCACATTCCGGATCAAGGTTTTGTTGAAAGTTGTTCCGAATCAAGGTTTGTGAAGAAAATACTCCGAATAAAGGGCGTTCATCCGAAATAAGTGACATATTCTGGATCAAACCTTTCGTTCGGAATACCAAACATTCCGGATCAGCCTTTCATCCGAATCAACCAAACATTCCGGATCAACAGAAAGTTCCGAATCAAGGAGATATTCTGGATCAGTCTTGTTTATTCGGAATAATTTAACATTCCAGATCAAACCTTTCATTCGGAATACCAAATATTCCAGATCAAGGAGTTTTATTCGGAATAACTAATTATTCCGGATCAAGGGAAACATTCCGGATCTAGGACCAGCAAGGAAAATATTCCGGATCAGCAACATTCCGGATCAAGCTTAAGTATTCCGAATCAAGACTTTATTCCGGATAAGTGACATATTCCGGATAAAGGATTTATTCCGGATCAAGGGTTTGGTAAATATTCCGAGTGAAGAAGAATCATTCCGAACGAAGGTGACATTCCGGATGAGTGATTATTCCGAACGAAGGATTATTCCGAGTGAGTTGTTTTCAGGTTCTTTTTAGATTCTGTTTTTAATTCTATAATTTTCAAGCTTTATTTTTCCCGCCTTTTTCCTTAGTTGCACTTTAAGTTTAATTGCCTTAGATTTATTTTAGCCTTGCTTTACTTTAAGTTTTAGTTGCGTTTTAAGTTTGCCTTAGATAGTTTTAAGTTTGCGTAATTTTCTTTTAGTGTCTTTTAATTCTCGTCATGCTTTAAATAATTGCCATTTATTTTAAATTAGAGTTAGATTTACTTTAACGTCATTTACTTTTAAGTTTTGCACATTTTTAATACTACGACACAACTATTTGTTTCACCAAAGAACGACTGAGTCGCATAGTTAACCAGGATCAATTCGAAGAGACTGTGACGATAACTTTTTACATACAAAATCTCTTGTATCAGCGGCATAAGCAAGGAAAATCCTGACCGCTTCCATACGAGCTACTGGTGCAAATGATTCTTCAAAATCAATACCCTCTTTTTGGCCATACCCTTTAGCCACTAGCCTAGATTTATTCTTGATGATCGTGTTTTGTTAATCCATTTTGTTTTTCCAAATCCATAGAAGATTTAATGGTGTTACATCGTATGGTCTGTCAACAAGTTCCTAAACTTTAAGTCTTTCAATTTGTTGAAGTTCATCCGTCATCGATTCAATCCAAGCATGATCTGCCAAGGATTTTTTGATATTTGGTGGTTGAGCTATAGTAATGGCGAGTGCGAACATACAAACATCACCATCGGTATCAAGTTGTCGTCTTGTACGAACGGGCTGTGAAGGGTTTCCAATTACTTGAACCAAAGGATGATCTCGGGTCCAATGATGTGTTGAAGGACGTCGTTGGTATAATGTATGCATATTTGACAGATCAACATGGCGAGTAGTGGACGCTCCAGTTTTGTGTACCGGTGTACCGAATGGGTTGATAAATTCGTCTTCGTCATTTAATGCATGGTCAGCTTGATTTGTGTTCTCTGGAGCAATGATAGTAGTTGTGGATGTTGTAGGATCGGTTGTTGATGTGATATTCTGAGGAGGTAAGTTTGCAGCAACCCGAGTTGAAGTAGATGAAGTTGAATCCTTTTGTTGACGATGATCGGTATCATCATTCTTATCATGAGTAACAGCGAAAGACTTCGATACAACTTGTTTCTCCCCCGTGCAATATTCATCATACATTGGTCCATATAACATTTCCAACTCTTCAATTGTCGTGTTGACGTCATATCTGCTCTTGGAACATTTCATTGAACCAGCTTTGAACAGGACGATTCATTCTTATGGTCTTGAGTTCCGAGTTCTGTGCGGTTGTGCACATAAGTATTTTGTCGTTGTGGATCGGGACCTAAACTTTTTTGTTCAAGTGCCATTTCTTGTAATTCATCAAATCTGATATGAATAGTCTCGACTATTAATTTTGTTCTCTTGTTGTAAACTCTATATCCCTTAGACTGAGTTACATATCCCACTAGAATGCATGCATCACCTTTCTCTTTCATCTTATATAAATTTTCTCCATGTCGTATAATGTAACAAGTACATCTAAAAACGTGAAGGTGTTTGAGTGAAGGGTTTCGATCATGAATTATGTGATATGGTGTCTTTTCGTGTCTTGGAAAAATTAAGGATCGGTTTTGTGTGTAGCATGTGGTTGAAACGGATTCGGCCCAAAAGCGGATAATAATGTTCGAGCAACTTCAACTAAAGTACGGTTTCGTCTTTAAAAAACGCTGTTATTTTCTTGTGTTCGAGCAATAGATGTTTCATGTTTAATCCCTTGTTCTTCAAAAAATTTCTTCAGCGTTGAATTCAAATTTTAGTGCCTCTGTCAGTACGAACCACTTTTACTTGAGCTTGAAGACCACATTTTATCTGCTTAAGGAAGTTGATGAGAACTTCGGGTGTTTCATCCTTGGACCTCAAGAAGTGAGTCCATGTATACCTTGAGTAGTCATCGACAATTACTAGAATGTATTTCTTCCCATTGTTACTTTGAACACACATGGGACCACACAAATCCATATGAAAAACATATAACCGTCCTTTAGATATTGGTGTAGTTTTTGTGTTGAAACTACATCATTTAGCTTTACAAAGCTCACAAGAAGAAGAAAGATATGAATTTCAAGCTTGGAAGGCCGCTCACAATATCTTTCTTGGAAAGCAAGTTGATGGTATCAAAATTGAGATGAGATAGACGTTGATGCTATAACCATGCCTGAGTCGTTGAAACTTTAGCCATGAAGCAAATTGTAGTTGAGGAAGTTGTGTCTTGAAGTGAAATTGTGTAAAGATCAGTACTCCGTGAACCGGTGTGTAAACCATTCCCATCATACTATCGAACAAAACATGTCTTCTTTCTAAATGCAACCTCCAAATCCGCATCACAAAATTGACCAACCGAGAAAAGATTGTGATTGAGCCCTTTGACGTAGTAAACCTTTTTTATCATGATATTTCCTTGAACCAAATATCCATATCCTAGTATTGGTGCAAATTGATCATTTCCGAATCGGATCGTACCTAGGAATTTCTCCACGAAGTTAATTAGAAGCTTCAGATTCCCGGTTATGTGTTTGGTGCACCCAGAGTCCAGTATGAAGAGAATTGTGTCGATCACCAACAGAAGAATTAGAACACGAAGGAGCATTTGCTAATTTAGATTCCATGTCAGTTGTGATATCCGAATCATTAGTTTCCCTAGTTGCAACACTTAAAGGCACACTGACGCTCGTTGTCACTTTTTCGTTCCTAACCTTAGGCATCCATTTATATCCTGGAGGACATTGATTAGCAAACCACCATTTCCAAGACTTGCTAGCAGAGTCATATAATTCCCTAATTCTGCTTCTAGGTTTCTTAGTGGTGGAGTCTGATGCAATACTTTTCTTAGGGGGGGTTGCACCAGAATGGTTCACTTTGCGTTTGGGTTTACTAGCACTAATAGGCATCGTAACTTGGTTCTTAGTTCTAGTATCTATGCCTTTGACATTATTCATAGCACACATAGAATGATTAGCATTAACATCACATTTTCCACATTTCACACAAACAAATTTAACATTTAAAGCATTCAAATCATTCAAATCGTCATTACATGCAATTACAGACGTTTTATTCTTAGAAACATTCAAATTCCTAGGGTGATCTTCTACTTTCTTCATCTTCCCTTGACTCTTGTGTTTTCAGACTTTATCATTCAGTTGAGTGCTCTTAAGCTGAGGTCGGCTAACACTAGCAGTGGTGTTGGGTCTACTAGATGTAGATCTTGCAGCCTGTCAGGAACGGTGAATGACTTCTGTAATCACAAGTCAATCCACAGAGAGACTCTATACACAATATGAATGCAGAATACAAATATAATAAAGAAGAACAGAATAACTATAAAGACTTGATCCTTTCTAAGGATTTCTAATATTGATAATCACTAGAACTACGTTTGGTGAAGGTGTACATAACCCTTCTGCCTAAGGTTCCTTTTATACTACAAGGAAACCCTAATACAACATTAAACAAAACGTGTAAAACTGATATGCATATCCTTTCCTAACATATCTCATGCATATCCTAACAGAATAATAAACAAATAATAAAGTTTGACTTTGACCAGGACCAGGAGCACAACTTGCTCCTACTACTACTAGGACCAGGAGGAACTACATACCTCCTAGTCTACCTATTACATTTAACTATACCAATGGTCCTAACAATCCTCCCCTAAACTTGAATTTGACCTGTTGAGTTCAAGTTTCCTGGAAAACGTGCAAGAAAGCCCGAGGATTGAATCAGCAAAACCAAAAGCAGCATCAGCAAGATAAGAGTCAGAAGAACCGCCGCAATATGAAACACTAGAAGCTTCTTCAAAGCTTGGAACAAATCAGCATCGTGTTGAATCTTTTTAGCAACATGAGCAGATTTGATGAGCCTTTACCAAGTAGCTGCTCGCTCTTAGGCTAGCCAGTCTTTCTGGTGGAATAAGCATCACCCTGGGAGACTAGAACCCAGCCCAACTCTTAGAACGTGAATCAATGGTGACTGGGGGTACCCTGATGATTTTAGGCAAACCATCACAGCCGTCAACGGATTTGATATGTCTTCACCAGAAGCCGTACCCCTCTGGACTCGCCAACTCTCAGCAATGAAGCATCGGTGAGTTGAAAACCCTATAGCTTTAAGCATGCTATTACAGCTATCAACGGATTTGATAAAATATTTACCAAGAGCCGTACCCCCTTGGATTAGCCACTTTTTAGTCTAGGACCATGGCAAGTGAAAACCATCCAGTTTTGGGTAACCTGGCAACCATCAACGGATTTGAGAATCGCACCAGGAGCCGTACCCTCAAGGTGAATCAACTCTTTCTTGTCGATTAGACATGGTGAGTTGAGGACCATTTGTTGTGAGGACCAAGTCCAACACCAGGTGAAACCAGTAACCAGCACAAGAACAATTCAGTAACCAGAACCCATAGTGTGAAGCAGAAAATGGTATCATATCCACAAGTATAAAATCCAAGATGTGTTGAAAGTATAAGCAGATATTATATAAAAATTATATATATATATATATATATATATATATATATATATATATATTTTAAAACTTGTTTTTTTTGTTTTTTTTTAACTATAAAATTCACCAATCACTTTACATATTGGTGAAAAAAATGATAATTAGAACAAATGAACAAAAAATACAAAACAGAAACACTTACAACCCAACCAAATCACAGACCAGAAGCAGCCTTCTTATCAGCTTTCAAACGAGCCTGGATGCCTTCCACCAATGCTGTGGCCATAGAGGACTCATTCCCTGATGGAGCATTGGAAATTTGCAAATGACTAGCCAACATATCCTCCATTGAAGCAATCGTCAAAGGATAATCCACGTCTGTGAGCATGAAAACCAAATGACCAGATTCCAACTCCAACATATGCACACCACATCCCGCAAATAACTTCCATCGCTGAATCACCCATTGCATCTGATCCTTCCAAATACCAGAAACAGGAGCATGAGGAGGTGCATCAAGCATCAGCTTAATATCAGCCCATATGCGCAGACCAGGCCAGGAAGACACAGCCATGGGATCAAAAGGCATGCCAGAATCCACAAACCCATATAAAGCCATAAGATCTTTACGATCAGCCCAAGACAACACACCCTGCAAACCCGAAGCTAAACGCACAGACCCATCACTAAGAGTAATTCTATGGGATACCATACCAGGAAGAGTTGTGGAACGCTCAACCGTCCAACCAGTAATATGTCCATTTCCCAAAGGCAAATCAGAATCACTGCCAGAAGCTGCATCAATCAAATTTTCAGGATCACGCTTCTCATAAGGGACCGTCTTGCCACGTCTAACACGGCGAGCCGATTTCTGGCGAAGCGAACGTCGAGGTATGGGATCACTAGGTGTGGGTTCAACCTTTACCTTTACCTCAGCAGCAGTGGGAGCAGGAGAAGTAGACTCATTAGTTTGCCCACCCAAGGGATCAATAGGAGTTGCACTAGAAGTAGGAATTGGTTGAGTTCCAGGAAGCGGTGGTGATGGGGATGGCAGATCAGGTGTAGCAGTGGTAGTGGTGGTGGTAGCAAAGGTGGTGGTGGTAGCCTGTGTGTTGGTGGTAGCAAGACCTGAAGAAGAACCCAAAGGAGCAACCAAAGGAGAAGCGGTGGTACCAACTGAAGTAGCAACAAAAACCGATGGACTAGCAGCAGAACCAGGAGTAGGATCAAATGAAGGACCAGTAGTAACATCAGGGGAAGAAGTGGTCATCACACGAGGAGAAGGACGGTAGATCAAGCGTTCCGGAATCGGATGACTCTGATGCTTGACCATACGTTCATAAAGTGCCTTGAGCTCATCAAAAGACAAAGCTCGAACCCTGTCCCACTTCCAACCAGCTTGAAAATAAGCAGCGGACTGATACTTCACATATCGCTGCAGCTGCTTTCGCTCCTCAGTTCTTGATAAAGGTCTGTTCTTTCTCTTCTCACGAAGCTGTGCAGCAAGTGCCAACTGATGCTTGCGCATCAACACCATGGCTCTTGGAATACAGTTATGCTCATCCACATCGTCACCCAAAAGATCAGTGAACTGGGCATAATCCCTGGTAAGAATTGTCAAAACCTGCATCCAATCACTATCATTCCAATGCATTGCATCGTGTTGAACTTGTTCACGACTCTACTGTTGAAGCGGCTTCGCCGCAGCCCTATCAGCTTCATCAATCTCGGCTTGGATCCGTTGAGCAGCCTCCTCACCTAGCCTATCCTCCTCAAGCTGTCTGCGTGTACGTTTGCGAGGTGGTGAGGGAGCATCAGTCATTGGGGCCTTCCCCTTTGAATCATGGGATGGACCAGCATTGGAACCAGTAGCAGGACCAGAAGCCCCATCCATAGGAGTAGAAACACCAGCCGGAGAAGGAACACTAGAAGATGTCGGAGGAACCGGCAAATCATCATACAATTTATCAGCAAAGGCAGCCTTTGCCAACAATGTCAAACCATCCTCAACACACTCCTTAACCTCCTCATCAGAATCAGAGTGGATCACATGCTTCTTTCGTCGTCTTTGCTGAGTCTCCAAAGCTTTGATGCGATCAGCCAGAGGAAGAACAAACTCCCGAGTAAGTTTCCGATGTTGATTCAAATCAGCTTCCAAGGAAAGAATCCGCCCATGATACCTGTGCATAAGATCAAGTAACGACATAAGTGTAATAGGCTCCTCCGCCTGCCCACCAAGAGGACTTGGGCCATGGAAGGCGTCATTGGAGCCTGAAGCAACAGATGGGTCAACATTTGGAGTACTAGCACTAAAAGGCTTATCAGCAGAGTGTGGAGCAGGACTAGGAGGTGGAGTCTCCATAAACGGAGACTTCTGTGGTACTGAAGAAGGACCAGCCTTGGAAGGGGATGGTTTTTCAACCACCACCTCCTCAACCAGCTCCTCCTCAACCACATGAGAAGCACCACCAATAGGAGCCTCCTCCTCTATAGGATCATCATCAATTTCAACTACATCAGGAGGACCCTGAGCCAACCCCAACATGGCCTCAGTAAGGGGCCTCCATTCCCCGGTAAACCCATGGACCATATTATAATACACTTTTGCAGTAAGCTTAGACGGCACATGTTCAGACCTATCACGAGGAATGCAAACCAGTATTTGTTGTAAAAACCTAGGATACATAAGAAACTTCTTTCTAGAACCAGCATTAGATAGATTACTAACCATCCCCTCAAACAAATAAAGAGAGAAATAAAAAACTCTACCCTGAGCCAAGCAAATGAGACCAGTAGCCAAAGGAGTAGGGAAAGCATCCCAACTCCCAGACTTGGGACTTAAACAATGAATTAGAAAATGCACCAAAAGCTTCCATTGGGGGGAAAACCTATTTTTCTGGAAGTTAAACTTCCCCCCATGATTGTACCCTATAGCAGCCATCCCCTCTAATACCTCCGAATTAGGGAGGGACTCAACACCACCTTCATCTTGAAGATGAAGAGAAGATCGAATAGAAGCCTCAGACACCACGTATGAACGACCATCTATGGTAGCATGGAGTTCACGTGGACGACCAACCACAACCATAAGACGAGCAGATGCCCAAAATTGACGAATAACACTATCATAAATAGTGGGACATACATTAAAAGCATACCTTAGGTTTGAAGCCTCAATGAAGTCCAGAATATCTGTAAAATCATCACGATGGGGACCATCACCTAGAAAGGCGACCTTGTTGTGAGCAGGTTGGTATACTAGGGCAGCCATGGATCTTGATTAATTGATTGAAGGAGGATTTTGGTTAGGGTTGAGAGAGTATGATCGGTTTTGTGTGTGTGTTGAATGGAATGATTGAGTCAAGGGGGTTAATTTGACCATAAATAAGGAAAGTAGTAACTGTTCATTGACCCCTATTAATGGGGGGGTTGCCCTTTCAAATTACACATTATTACATAGTAACCACTTGCCCCTTTTAACATAATTCCTAAATTCCAATTTACCAAAGTTAATTAAAAATGTAAATACCAGAATTGGAAGCGTTGACTAAAAGTCAAAGCACACAATGGTCAGACCAGAAGCAAAATGTGGTCAACAAAGGACAATAAGAATCCCAGACCAGTACCAGAAGCCAATCACCACTTGACAAAGAAGGATTTTGAACCACCAGAAGCCAACCAATTATGACTAGAAGCTAACCAATGAGGACTAGAAGCCAGTCATGAAAGAATATAACCACCAGAAGTGAGCAACATCCTCCACCAGGAGTAACACACACCACCAGAACCAATGTAATATGTTGTTAAAAGCTACCAATACGTTAGTCTGTCCAAAGTATATGTACAAAAAGCCTCCCCTTAGGCTTAGCCTCCCCTCTATCCTAGACCTCAAGGATTGACCATCCCAATGTGAACCACCAAGTGGTTGAAGCGAGGACCATCAAATGCTTTAGTCAGCAAATCAGCAACATTATCATCCGTATGAACTTTAAGAACCTGTATCAGCTTCTTCTCATTGGCATCCCATATAAAATGATGCCGAATTTCAATATGCTTTGTTCGCTGATGAAAAACATGATTCTTCACAATGCAGATAGTGCTTTGATTGTCAATAAAAATTTTTGTGTTCATAAAATTGAAACCATAATCCAACATCTGATTTTGGATCCACAAAACCTATCCACAACAACTAGCAGCAGCAACGTATTCAGCTTCTGTTGAAGAAGTAGCTACTATTGTCTGTTTCTTGCATTGCCATGAAATAAGTCGACGAACCAAAAATTGACAACCACTAGTAGCAGACTTTCTGTCATTATTAGCACCTGCATAGTCACTATCACAATATGCTTCTAGAACAAAAGGTGATTCTCTAGGATACCATAAGCCCAGTTTAGGTTGAGCCTTGATATACTTGAAAATCTTCTTCACTGCATTTAAGTTTGAAACCGTTGGAGTCACCTGGTGTCGAGAACAAGCACTTACTGCAAACATGATATCCGGACGTGATGCAGTCAAATACATGAGGGATCCAATCATAGACCTGTACATGTGAACATTGACTGGGGGGTCTGGCTCATTCTTAAGTGTTGTGTCTACTAGATGTAGATCTTGCAGCCTGTCAGGACCGGTGAATGACTTCTGTAATCACAAGTCAAATCACAAAGAGACTCTATACACAATATGGATGTAGAATATAAATATAATCAAGGAGAACAAAATAACTATAAAGACTTGATCCATTCTAAGGATTTCTAATATTGATAATGACTAGAACTACGATTGGTGAAGGTGTGTCTAACCCTTCTGCCTAAGGTTCCTTTTATACTACAAGGAAACCCTAATACAGCATTAAAGAAAACGTGTAAAACTGATATGCATATCCTTTCCTAACATATCTCATGCATATCCTAACAGAATATTAAGTAAATAATAAAGTTTGACTTCGACTAGGACCAGGAGCAGGACTTGCTCCTACTACTACTAGGACCAGGAGGAACTACATACCTCCTAGTCTACCTATTACATTTAACTATTACAATGGTCCTAACAATCCTCCCCTAAACTTGAATTTGACCTGTTGAGTTCAAGTTTCCTGGAAAACGTGCAAATAACCCCGAGGATTGTATCAGCAAAACAAATAGCAGCATCAGAAAGATAAGAATCAGAGTAACCGCCGCAACATGAAACACTAGAAGCTTCTCCAAAGCTTGGAACAAATCAGCATCGTGTTGAATCTTTTCAGCAACATGAGCAGATTTGATGAGCCTTTACCAAGTAGTTGCTCGCTCTTGGGCTAGCCAGTCTTTCTGGTGGAATAAGCATCACCCTGGGAGACTAGAACCCAGCCCAACTCTTAGAACGTAAATCAATGGTGAGTAGGAGTACCCTGATAATTTTAGGCAAACTATCACAGCCGTCAACGGATTTGATACGTCTTTACCAGAAGTCGTACCCCTCTGGACTCGCCAACTCTTAGCAATGAAGCATCGGTGAGTTGAACACCCTATAGCTTTAAGCAAGCTATTACAGCTATCAACGGATTTGATAAGATATTTACCAAGAGCCGTACCCCCTTGGATTAGCCACTTTTCAGTCCAAGACTATGGCAAGTGAAAACCATCCAGTTTTGGGTAACCTGGCAACCATCAACGGATTTGAGAATCGCACCAGGAGCCGTACCCTCAAGGTGAATCAACTTTTTCTTGGCGATTAGACATGGTAAGTTGAGAACCATTTGTTGTGTGGACCCCGTCCAATACCAAGTGAAGCCATGTACCAGTACAAGCACAAATCAGGAACCAGAACCCACAATGTGAATCAGCCAAGGGATATTATTCACAAGTATAAAATCCAAGATGTGTTAAAAGTATAAGCAGATATTATATAAAAAGTATTATTATTATTTTATTTTTTTGTTTTTTTAACTATAAAGAATGAAGTTCACCAATCACTTTACATATTGGTGAAAAGAATGAGAATATGAACAAATGAACAAAAATAAAAAACATAAACACTTACAACCCAATCACATCACATACCAGAAGCAGCCTTCTTATCGGCTATCAACCGCGCCTGAATACCTTCCACCAACGTCGTGGCCATAGAGGACTCATTTCCTGATGGAGCATTAGAAATTTGCAAATGAGTAGCCAACATCACCTCCATCGAAGAAATTGTCAAAGGATAATCCACATCAGTCAGCATAAAAACCATATGACCAGATTCTAATTCCAACATATGAACACCACATCCTGCATATAGCTTCCAGCGCTGGATCACCCATTGCATTTGATCCTTCCATATGCCTGAAACAGGAGCATTAGGAGGAGCATCCAACATCAGCTTAAGATCAGCCCAGATACGCAGACCAGGCCATGAAGACACAACCATGGGGTCAAAAGGCATGCTAGAATCCACAAGTCCATACAACGCCATAAGATCCATACGGTCAGCCCATGATAACACACCCTGCAAACCCGAAGCCAAACGCACAGACCCATTACTCAAAGTAATTCTATGGGATACCACACCAGGAAGAGTTGCGGAACGCTCAACCATGTAACCAGTAATTTTCCCATTGCCCAACGGCAAATCCGAATCACTGTCTGAAGCTGTATCAATCAAATTCTCAGGATCACGCTTCTCATAAGGGACTGTCTTACCACGACGAACACGTCGAGCTTGTTCTAACGAAGCGAACGTCTAGGTGTGGGATCACGAGGTGTGGATTCAACCTTTACCGTAACCTCAGCAGCAGCAGTGGGAGCAGGAGAAGTAGACTCATGAGTTTTCCCACCCAATGGATCAATAGGAGCTGCAGCAGAAGTAGGAATTGGTTGAGTTCCAGTAACCGATGGTGATGGAGATGGCAAATCAGGTGTAGTAGCAGTAGTTGTGGTGGTAGCAAAGGTGGTGGTTGGAACATGTGTGGTGGTGGTGGTAACAGGTGTGGTGGTAGAAGCATGAGTGGTGGTGGTAGCATCAAAGGTGGTGGTAGCATGACCAGCAGTAGAACCCAAAGGAGAAACCAAAGGAGAGGTAGAAGTACCAACAGTAGTAGCAACAAAACCAGATGGACTAGCAGCAGAACCAGGAGTGGGAGCAGATGAAGGACCAGTAGAAGCAACAGGCGAAGAAGAGGTCACACCACGAGGATGGTAAATAAATCTTTCCGGAATTGGTTGACTCTGACGCTTAACCATATTTTCATAAAGTTCCTTGAGCTCATCAAAAGTCAAAGCCCGAACCCGGTCCCATCTCCAAGGAGCATTAAAATGAGCAGCAGACTGATATTTCACATAACGTTGCATCTGCTTGCGCTCCTCAGTCCGAGATAAAGGTATGTTCTTTCTCTTTTCCCTGAGTTGTGCAGCAAGGGCCAACTGGTGCTTACGCATCAATACCATAGCTCTCGGAATACAATTGTGCTCATCAACATCGTCACCCAAAAGATCTGTAAACTGAGCATAATCCCGGGTGAGAACAGTCAAAACTTGCATCCATTCACTATCACTCCAATGCATGGCATCGTGCTGAATTTGTTCACGCCTCCGCTTTCGAAGCTCTTCTTCAACAGCCCTATCAGCTTCATCAATCTCGGCTTGAATCCGACGAGCAGCCTCCTCACCTAGCCTTTCCTCTTCAAGCTGGCGACGGGTACGCTTGCGAGATGGAGATGGAGCATCAGTCATTGGGGCCTTGCCCTTCGAACCATGAGAGGGACCAGCATTGGAACCAGCAGCAGGAGAAGGAACAGCACCATCCATGGGAGTGGGAATAGCACCAGGAGAAGGAACACTGGAGGATGTCGGAGGAACCGGCAAATCATCATAAACTTTATCAGCAAAGGCAGCCTTTGCCAATAATGTCAAACCATCCTCAACATGCTCCGTACCCTCCTCATCAGAATCCGAATGGATCACACGCTTCTTGCGGCGCCGTTTCTGAGTTTCCAAAGCTTTGATGCGATCACCCAAAGGAAGAACAAACTCCCTCGTAAGTTTCCTGTGTTGGTTCAAATCAGCTTCCAATGGAATCATCCGCTCATGGTACCTGCGCATAAGATCAAGCAAAGACATAAGTGTAGTAGGCTCCTCCGCCTGCCACCAAGAGAACTTGGATCAGGGAAAGCGTCATTGGAGCCCGAAGCAACATATGGATCAACCTGTGGAGTACTAGCACCAAACGGTTTATCAGTCGAGTGTGGAGCAGGACTAGGAGGTGGAGTCTCCACAAATGGAGACTTTTGTGGAACTGAAGAAGGACCAGCCTTGGATGGGGATGGTTTTTCAACCACCACCTCCTCAACCAGTTCCTCCTCAACCACATGAGAAGGACCACCAGTAGGAGCCTCCTCCTCCATGGGGTCATCATCAATCACAACAAACTCAGGAGCCTCCTCCTCCTCACCCATAGGACCCTGAGCCAATCCCAACATGGCCTCAGTCAGGGGCCTCCATTCCCCAGTAAACCTATTGACCATATTGTAATACACTTTTGCTGTAAGCTTAGACGACACATGCTCAGTCCTATCACGAGGAATGCAAACGAGTATTTGCTGAAGAAACCGAGGGTATATAAGAAACTTCTTTCTCGAACCAGCATTAGACAGATTACTAACCATCCTCTCAAATAGATAATGAGAAAAGTTAAAAACTCTACCCTGGGCTAAGCAAATAAGACCAGTAGCCAAGGAAGTAGGGAAAGCATCCCAACTCCCAGACTTGGGACTCATACAATGGATTAGAAAGTGGACCAGAAGCTTCCATTGGGGGGAAAACCTATTTTTATGGAAGTTAAACTTCCCCCATGTTCGTATCCTAAAGCAGCCATCCCCTCTAATACCTCCGAATTGGGGATGGATTCAACACCACCCTCATCCTGAAGATGAAGAGAAGAGCGAATAGAAGCCTCAGTCACCACATAGGCACGTCCATCTATGGTAGCATGGAGTGCACGTGCACGACCAACCACATCCACAAGTCGAGCACACGCCCAAAATTGACGAATAACACTATCATATATGGTGGGACATACAGTAAATGCAAACCTTAGGTTGGAAGCTTCAATGAAATCCAAGATGTCAGCAAAATGTTCACGATGTGGACCATTACCCAGATAAGCAACTCGGTTGTGAGCAGGTTGGTAAGCAAGAGCAGCCATGGATCTTGATGAATTGATGGAAGAAGGATTGTGATTAGGGTGAAGATAGTAGGAGCGGTTTTGTGTGTGTGTTTATTGTAATGAGTGATTCAAGGGTGTATTTTAACCATAAATAAAGAAAATGGTAACTGTTCATTGACCCCTATTAATGGGGGGTTGCCCTTTCAAATTTAACCATAATTGCATAGTAACCACTTGCCCTTTTTAACATAATTACCAACTCCCAATTTACCATACTTAATGAAAAATGTAAATACCACGATTGGGAGCGTTGACCAAAAGTCACAACACACAATGGTCAGACCAGGAGCAAAACGTGATTAACAAAGGACAAACAGAATGAACAGTGTGCCAGACCAGTACCAGGAGCCAATCACCACTTGACATGGAAGGATTTTGAACCACCAGAAGCCAACCAAATATGACTAGAAGTTGACCAGTGAGGACCAGACGTCAGTCATGTAAGACCATATCCACTAGAAGTGAGCAAAAACCTCCACCAGAAGTAACACACACCACCAGAACCAAAAAAATAAGTTGTTAAAATCTATCAATACGTTAGTCTGTCCTACAAATATTTACACAAAGCCTCCCCTTAGGCTTTGCCTCCCCTCAATCCTAGACCTCAAGGATTGACCATCCCAATATGAACCACCAAGTGGTTAAACCTAGGACCATCAAAAGCTTTAGTCAGCAAATCAGCAACATTATCATCCGTATGCACTTTAAGAACCTGTATCAGCTTCTTCTCATTGGCATCTCGAATAAAATGATGCTGAATCTCAATATGCTTCGTTCGCTGATGAAAAACAGGATTCTTCACAATGCAAATAGTGCTTTGATTGTCAATAAAAATTTTGGTGTTCATAAAATTGAAACCATAATCCAACATCTGATTTTGGATCCACAAAACTTGTCCACAACAACTAGCAGCAGCAACGTATTCAGCTTCTGTTGAAGAAGTAGCTACTATTGTCTGTTTCTTGCATTGCCATGAAATAAGTCGACGACCCAAGAATTGACAGCCACCAGTAGTAGACTTTCTGTCATTATTAGCACCAGCATAGTCACTATCACTATAGGCTTCTAGAACAAAAGGTGATTCTCTAGGATACCATAGACCCAATTTAGGTTGAGCCTTGATATACTTGAAAATCTTCTTCACTGCATTTAAGTTCGAAACCGTTGGAGTCACCTGGTGTCTAGAACAAGCACTTACTGCAAACATGATGTCCGGACGTGATGCAGTCAAATACATGAGGGATCCTATCATAGACCTGTACATGTGAACATTGACCGGGGGTCTGGCTCATTCTTTAGTTTGATTTTAGCAACTTCATAAGGAGTTGCTGCAGGTCTAAGAGGATCCATGTCAAACTTCTGAAGAATCTCATGAACGTATTTGTCTTGACTGATGAAAATCCCATCCGATTTTTGCTTGACTTGAAGACCAAGGAAGAAAGAAAGTTCTCCCATCGCACTCATCTGAAATTTGCCTTTCATCATGTGTTCAAACTCATCACACCATTCCTTCCGTGTAGAACCAAAGATAATGTCGTCCACATAAACCTGAACAAGGATAATGTCCTTGGTATTCCTCCGAAGAAATAGTGTTTTGTCAATAGTACCCCTTCTATAGCCATTCTTTAACAAGAAAGTTGAAAGACGCTCATACCAAGCTCTAGGAGCCTGATGTAACCCATAAAGAGCCTGGACCACCTTATAAACTTTCTTGGGATGAAGTGGATCTACAAAGCCCTTAGGTTGAGTAACATACACCTCCTCGTCAATTTTGCCATAGAGAAATGCACTCTTGACATCCATCTGAAACACCGTAAAGCCCACATAAGAAACAAAAGCCAAAAACAGACGAATGGCCTCTATCCTTGCAACCGGAGCAAAAACTTCAGTGTAGTCAATGCCCTCAATTTGAGTGTGGCCTTGTGCGACAAGCCTAGCTTTATTCCTTACAACAATTCCCCGTGCATCCTTCTTGTTCTTGAGAATCCATTTGGTATTGATAGCTGTCTTTCCATCTGGTAAGTCAACCAGAACCCAAACATTCTGAAACAAGAATTGCTGCATTTCCTCCTGCATAGCCTCCACCCAACTTTGATCCTCAAGAACATGAGAAACGGACCTAGGTTCCACCTTCTGCTGCATGCTGCGTGTCTTGACAGTAGAACCAGGATCTCCAATTATTTGAGTGGTAGGATGATCTTTGTGTGATTGCAAGACTGGATTGGAAGAAACCTCCACTTCTGGTGCCAAGTTATTCAGATCACCAACAAAGTCAGCATCATATGAAGCATTGTGGAAAATCCCATCTACTGGTTGTTTATGAATATCATCCAGCTTGGTAGAAGACTTCTTTTGATGGTTCCCCAAATCAGAAGGACTGGAGAATCAAGTATTGGAAGCAGACTCACTAGCCGGAGTACCAGTAGATGATAAGCTAGCACTAGGAGCAGAAGCTGGAGTACTAGGTGCAGCTAGGTCAGTAGGCTCAACCAAGGGAAACTCAAAACCACCTTGAGCAGCTGCTTTCGTAGCTTCTTGTTGTTGTTTGAGAAGAGTATCAAGAGCTACTTGGGAGTCCTGTACATCCAATGGAGTTGAATCACTAGGAGGAGTAGGAGAAACTGTGGTAGAATAGGATGGAACCACAAAAATGTCATCCTCATCATCTGAATCAGAAAGACTAGAAGGAACACCAGTACTAGAAGTTGCAAACACTTGTTGTCCTGCATCATGGTTAGTTTTGAAACGAAAATATCCTAACGACTCACTAAGATAATCAAGATCAAAATACCATTCTGGACCCTTGCCTTGGATGTTTGACTTCTCCTCAAAATACCTGAGATTAATAGTTTCAATGATCCGCTTGGCTTGGAGATTGTAGACACGATAAGCCCGAGAATGAGCTGAATATCCCATAATGTATCCTTCATCTGCCTTGCCATCAAACTTCCCCAAATAGTCACTAGTATTCAGAATGGTGACCGGACACCCAAAAGGCTTCAAATGAGCAATATTTGGAACTTTGCCCGTGAGCAGCTCATAAGGAGTCTTCTTGTGAGGATTGGTAATAGAAACCCTATTCAAAAAATAACTGGCAGTATTAACAGCTTCTGTCCAGAACATGGTTGGAAGCTTGGAATCGGCAAGCATAGTTCTTGTTGCTTCTATTAGTGTCCTGTTCTTTCTTTCTGCCACACCATTCTGTTGAGGATTCCTTGCAGCACTATAATCTCTTTTGATGCCCTTAGCATTGCAAAGTGCGATGAGGTCTTTATTTTTAAACTCGGTTCCATTGTCGCACCGAATACCTTTAACTTTCTTAGACAACTGGTTCTCTATCAGGGTAAGAAAATCTCTAAGAATTGAGTAGGTCTCACTTTTGGCAGCCAAGAAGAACACCCACGTAAACCTGCTATATCCATCAGTTACCACCAGACAGAATTGCTTGTGGTCAATGCTTCTAATGGAAGTAGGACCAAATAAGTCCATGTGTAGTAGCTGCAATGGTTCAGTAATAAGACTAAGAGCAGTAATGGCCTTGAAGGATGCTTTGTGCTGTTTGCCTTTGCTGCAGGCAATACAATTGATATCATTTCTAAACGTCTTGGGACGTAAACCAGAGACCAGATTCAGATTTGCAAGTTTGTGAATGGTCTTGAAGTTCACATGCCCCATCCTTCTATGCCATTTAGTGGCTTCATCTTATGAGGCCTTAGCAACCAGACACGCTAGTTGAGCAGTAGGGTTGACTTCATTCAACTTGATGCTATAGAGATTGTGTCTTCTTGGGATTCTGAGTAGAACTTGTGAGTCATCCGGAAGCTGAAAGTCTTTGGAAAGCACAAGTGCATCAGTATCGGTGAAGAGAACAAACTGCTTCTTGTCACAAATCTGAGAGACCGATATCAAGTTGAAGTGTTGAAGTGCTTCCACATAGTAGACCTGCTCAAAATTTAGATTAGGAGTCTTTATCGTTCCTTTGTCAGTGATTCTGCCTTCACCCCCACCAAAATAGACCTTGCCTCCATGAAATGGTACAAAGTTAGAGAGAAGACTTTTATTTCCAGTCATACTCCTAGAGCAACCACTATCAACAATGCCTAAGCTAGGATCCTGGTATGGAGTAACCTACAACAACAAGATAATAACAATGCAAAAGTTAGTGTCTTAAGGGGACCCAAACCTTTTCAGGTTTGAGCCTGCCTTGTGGATCTTTAGAAGAGTGCCAAGAAGATTGATGAGATCCACTGTTGTTCCTTGGTTGCCTATGCATCATATGGGTATTATTATTTGACCAAGAACAACCTGCTGAGGGCTTAACAGCAGTTCCAAAATTTCCCAAACCAAAATACGTGTGGTCCAAATTATGTGGATAGATTGTATTAAAATTTTGAAAATAATTACTGGCGGTTTGGAATCCAATATTTCTACAATGATCATAAGCTAAAGGAGAGGACATTCTAGAAGAAGAAAACGATGGAGCACTAGGATTAAGTCTTCTAGAAACATATGGGGCAGTTCCTGGTGGACCAGGAGCAGAATAAGCATGATTAACAGAAGCATGTGTGTCATAATAATCACAATCTTTAATTAAGTGAAAGGCACTGCCACAAACAAAACATGTTTTGAAAGACCTTTTATTATAATGAGATTGTTTCATACTGCCTACTTTATTACACACAATTCTAGGAGAAACATTCTTCCTAGGACTCAATAAACTAGGACCAGACACACTTGACATAACAGCAACTCTTTCTTCACACTTCCTAGCACCAGTAGCAGCATGTTCATTCAACTTGGAACTTGTAGGTCTTGACTCTTCACTTGAACCACTAGATGCAGAGTCACCGGCTTTGTCACTGAAAGTACATGAGACAAAGTCATTAGTATTAGTAGAACTTGTTGGGGACTCAAGCATCTGTGATCCATCCAAGTCATTATGCCATGAAGTGGGCATAAAAGTTCCAGTAAGAGGAGGAGGGACAACATGCATTTCTGCTGCTGGTTTAAGCCTATTGTAACTAGGTTTTCCCTCATCCTCTTTGTCGGCATCAAAGACACTTGAAAAAGATAAATCAAATACATCTTCTGAATCAATATATTTTTCAAATCCTAAGCCTCTTTTAGTTCTACCAGACATGCTACTATCAATTAATTTTGAAAGATTTTTAGGTGCCTTTTGCCATTTTTCAAATCTTAGCATTGTAGCATCTAATTTGCCTTGCATCTCCTCTTTTTCTTTGATACTAGCATCTCTTACTGTTTCTGTATATTTTAGCATATTTGTCGTGTTTTCTAAATCGATGCTTAGTATCCTGATTTTATCCTCATACGCACGTTGAGTATCTTGTAACCACCTCTTTTGTTGTTCCAATGTGTTTAATGAAGCCTTATAGGCTTGAACCTCTAAAAAATACTTATCATTTTTATCATTTACTTCATTAAATTGGGACAACAATTCTGAGTATTTATCATGACAACCAAGAGGACAATGTTGTACCTGAGGTGAGATGCCCATAAGGGCAAACTCGTCTGCTTCTTCTGCATCAGAGAGATTCCCAGCAATCATTGCAAACACGTCAGTCAAGGACTCAGCTGATTCCAGAGTAGAAGCCTGATGATCATTCCAGTTGACCATAGAGTCAACAGATACCAATGCCTTCTTGTCATCTTTTATCTCTTGAACCTTGAAAGCGGAGTACCTGCTCTTCTCCTGATCATTCTTGGTAGGGCACTCCCTTGCAAAGTGACCTTGTTGCTGACAGTTATAACATCGAACCTTGCTTCTGTCGAATCTTGCTGGCTCCCGAGGGTTGTAATTAAATTTCCTTCCTGCTTTCTTCTCAAACTTGTGAACCCTAAGAGTAAGCATGGCCATCTGCCATTTAAGATCCACCTCATCCAGGTCAAGTTTATCAACCTGTTTGAAGTCATCAAAAGCAAGTTGTTGTTCAGCATTAACATCAGCCACAAAAGAATGAAGAACGGCTTCTACCATACTACCAGACTTGGCAGTAGTATCAGGAGCAGAAGTATGCTGAACACTATGTTGAGAGGAGACTGTATTGCTTGGGCTACTTGCATATGACATGGGACTAGATGCCATAGAACTCACAAAGGCAGAATTAGCAGGAGTGGGAAAAGAGTCACTCGAAAATCCTCTCACATGAGGTTCGAAAGTTCTGAGCCTATGAAACAGATCATCAAAGTTGAGATAGTCAAGCCCTCCTTTGTCTTTGAGAGAGATCACCACCTGATTCCATGAGTATGGTAAGGCTTTAAGAAACCTTGCATTAATGTCACCATCATCAGGCTTTGACCGAAGTTGATTCAACTGGCTCAATATCTTCTGAAACCTATCATATCCTTGATGTAGCCCTTCAGTTTCTGAGATTTTGAATTCTGTGAATTCATCTCTCAACATGGATCTTCGCATTTTCTTTGACTCCTCATTCCCACGAACCTAGCTTTTATGCCATTCCAGATCTCTCTGGCATCATCCAAATGGTAGAAGTAACCCATGTGATCTTCAGGAAGGGATTGAAGCAAAATCGTCTTTGCTTTGACCTCCTTCTGAATAGCAATGATTTGTTCATGAGACTTAGGGTCAAGAAGAGTAATATTACCATTCTTGTCTCTTCCAGTAAGCTTCCTGCTGTTCCCATTCAGAATTATCTTCCAAAGATCTTGATCAGTATTGGTGATCCACCATTCCATCTTCATTGCCCAGTTTTCATATTCACCCTTATTCAGAAGAGGGAATTTACCATTCGTGTTTGAGACTGTAGCAAGGATCTGCTGAGGTTGCACAATTTTAGGAGTGTTGTGTTCTCCTGTTTGAGTAGAAGTTGAGGCAGACATGATAAACAAAATGTCAGTAAAAAGAAAACTTGTTGCTTCTTGTATAGAGACCCTTCCAGGCTCTGATACCACTTGTTGGGTCTACTAGATGTAGATCTTGCAGCCTGTCAGGACCGGTGAATGACTTCTGTAATCACAAGTCAAATCACAAAGAGACTCTATACACAATATGAATGTAGAATATAAATATAATCAAGGAGAACAGAATAACTATAAAGACTTGATCCTTTCTAAGAATTTCTAATATTGATAATGACTAGAACTACGTTTGGTGAGGGTGTGTCTAACCCTTCTGCCTAAGGTTCCTTTTATACTACAAGGAAACCCTAATACAGCATTAAAGAAAACGTGTAAAACTTATATGCATATCCTTTCCTAACATATCTCATGCATATCCTAACAGAATATTAAGTAAATAATAAAGTTTGACTTCGACTAGGTCCATGAGCAGGACTTGCTCCTACTACTACTATGACCAGGAGGAACTACATACCTTCTATTCTACCTATTACATTTAACTATTACAATGGTCCTAACATTAAGTTTGACTTTAGCAACTTCATAAGGAGTTGCTGCTGGTCTAAGAGGATCCATGTCAAACTTCTGAAGGATCTCATGAACATATTTATCTTGACTGATGAAAATCCCATCCGATTGTTTCTTGACTTGAAGACCAAGGAAGAAAGAAAGCTCTCCCATCGCACTAATCTGAAATTCGCCTTTCATCAAGTGTTCAAACTCATCACACCATTCCTTCCTAGTAGAACCAAAGATAATGTCGTCCACATAAACCTGAACAAGGATAATGTCCTTGGTATTCCTCCTAAGAAATAGTGTTTTGTCAATAGTAGCCCTTCTATAGCCACTCTTTAACAAGAAAGTTGAAAGACGTTCATACCAAGCTCTAGGAGCCTGATGTAATCCATAAAGAGCCTTGACCACCTTGTAAACTTTCTTGGGATGAAGTGGATCTACAAAGCCCTTAGGTGGAGTGACATACACCTCCTCATCAATTTTGCCATAGAGAAATGCACTCTTGACATCCATCTGAAACACCGTAAAGCCCACATAAGAAGCAAAAGCCAAAAACAGACGAATGGCCTCAATCCTTGCAACCGGAGCAAAAACTTCAGTGTAGTCAATGCGCTCAATTTGAGTGTGGCCTTGTGCGACAAGCCTAGCTTTATTCCGTACAACAATTCCCTGTGCATCCTTCTTGTTCTTGAGTATCCATTTGGTATTGATTGCAGTCTTTCCATCTGGTAAATCAACCAGAACCCAAACATTCTGAAACAAGAATTGCTGCATTTCCTCCTGCATAGCCTCCACCCAACTTTGATCCTCAAGAGCATGAGAAACTGACCTAGGTTCCACCTGTGAAAGAAAACAAGCAAACAAACAGTGTTGAAAGTCCGTATGATTATTACGCTTTTGATCTTTAATATAGCTCACAAGAGCATGATGATCAGATGAGGCCTTCTTCTGCATTTCGCGTGTCTTAACAGTAGAACCAGGATCTCCAATGATTTAAGTGGTAGGGTGATCTTTTTGTGAGTGCAAGACTGGATTGGATGAGACCTCCACTTCTGGTGCCAAGTTATTGAGATCACCAACAAAGTCAGCATCATATGAAGCAGTGTTGAAAATCCCATCTACTGGTTGTTTATGAATATCATCCAGCTTGGTAGAAGACTTCTTTTGATGGTTCCCCAAACCAGAAGGACTGGAGAAACGAGTATTGGAAGCAGACTCACTAGCTGGAGTACCAGTAGGTGATAAGCTAGCACTAGGAGCAGAAGCTGGGGTACCAGGAGCAGCTTTGTCAGTAGACGTATCTAAGGGAAACTCAAAACCACCTTGAGCAGCTATTGTAGTAGCTTCTTGTTGTTGTTTGAGTAGAGTGTCAAGCGCTACCTGGGAATCCAGTACATCCAATGGAGTTGCATCACTAGGAGGAGTAGGAGAGACTGTGGTGGAGAAGGATGGAACCACAAAAATGTCATCCTCATCATCTAAATCAGAAAGACTAGAAGGAACACCTGTACTAGAAGTTGCAAACACTTGTGGACCTGTATCATGGTTAGTTTTGAAACGAAAATATCCTAACGAATCACTAAGATAATCAAGATCATATACCATTCAGGACCCTTGCCTTGGATGTTTGACTTCTCTTCAAAATACCTGAGATTTATAGTTTCAATGATCCGCTTGGTTTGGAGATTGTAGACACGATAAGCCCGAGAGTGAGCTGAATATCCCACAATGTATCCTTCATCTGCCTTGCCATCAAATTTCCCCAAATAGTCACTAGTATTCAGAATGGTGACTAGACACCCAAAAGGCTTCAAATGAGCAATATTAGGAACTTTGCCCGTTAGAAGCTCATAACGAGTCTTCTTGTGAGGATTGGTAATAGAAACCCTATTCAAAACATAACTTGCAGTATTAACAGCTTCTGTCCAGAACATGGTTGGAAGCTTGGAATCGGCAAGCATAGTTATTGCTGCTTCTATTAGCGTCCTGTTCTTTCTTTCTGCCACGCCATTCTGTTGAGGAGTCCTTGCTGCACTATAATCTCTTTTGATGCCCTTAGCATTATAAAGTGCTATGAGGTCTTTATTTTTGAACTCGGTTCCATTGTCGCAACGAATACCTTTAACCTTCTTGGTCAAATGGTTCTCAATAAGGGTAAGAAAATCTCTAAGAATTGAGTAGGTCTCACTCTTGGCAGCCATGAAGAACACCCACGAAAACCTGCTATAACCATCAATTACCACCAGACAGAATTGTTTGTGGTCAATGCTTCTAATGGAAGTAGGACCAAATAAATCCATGTGTAGTAGCTGCAATGGTTCAGTAATAAGACTAAGAGAAGTAATGGCCTTGAATGATGCTTGGTGCTGTTTGCCTTTGCTGCAAGCAATACAATTTATATCATTTCTAAACGATTTGGGAGGTAAACCAGAGACCAGATTCAGATTTGCATGTTTGTGAATGGTCTTGAAGTTCACATGCCCCATCCTTCTGTGCTATTGAGTGGCTTCATCTTCTGAGGCTCTAGCAACTAGACATGCTAGTTGACCAGTAGGATTGACTTCATTCAGCTTGATGCTATAGAGATCGTGTCTTCTAGGGATTTTGAGCAGAACTTGTGAGTCATCCGGAAGTTGAAAGTCTTTGGAGAGCACAAGTGCATCAGTATCGATGAAGAGAACAAACTGCTTCTTGTCACAAATCTGAGAGACAGATATCAAGTTGAAGTGCTGAAGTGCTTCCACATAGTAGACCTGCTCAAAATTTAGATTAGGTGTCTTAATTTTTCCTTTGCCAGTGATCCTGCCTTCACCCCCACCAAAATATACCTTGCCGCCATGAAATGGTACAAAGTTAGAGAGAAGACTTTTATTTCCTGTCATGCTCCTAGAGCAACCACTATCAACAATGCCTAGACTAGGATCTTGGTATGGAGTAACCTACAACAACAAGATAATAAAAATGCAAAAGTTAGTGTCTTAAGGGGACCCAAACCTTTTCAGGTTTGAGCCTGCCTTGTGGATCTTTATTAGAGTGCCAAGAAGATTGATGAGATCCACCGTTGTTCCTTGGTTGCCTATGCATCATATGGGTATTATTATTTGACCAAGAACAACCTGCTGAGGGCTTAACAGCAGTTCCCAAACCTCCCAAACCAAAATACGTGTGGTCCAAATTATGTGGATAAATTGGATTAAAATTTTGAAAATCATTACTAGCGGTTTGTAATCCAATGTTTCTCCAATGATCAGAAACTAAAGGAGAGGACCTCCAAGAAGAAGAAAACGATTGAGCACTAGGATTGAGTCTTCTAGAAGTATATGGGGCAGCTCCTGGTGGACCAGGAGCGGGAAATGCATGATTAACAGAAGCATGTGTGTCATAAAAATCACAATCTTTAATTAAATGAAATGCACTTCCACAAACAAAACATGTTTTAATAGACCTTTTATTAGAATGATATTGTTTCATACTGCCAACATTATTACACACAATTCTAGGAGAAACATTCTTCCTAGGACTCAATAAACTAGGACCAGACACACTTGACTTAACAGCAACTCTCTCTTCACACATCCTAGCACCAGTAGCAGCATGATCATTCAACTTGTTACTTGGTCTTGACTCTTCACTTGCACCACTAGATGCAGAGTCACTGGCTTTGTCACTGAAAGTACACGAGACAAAGTCATTAGAATTAGTTGAACTTTTTGGGGACTCATGCATCTGTGATCCATCCAAGTCATTATGCCATGAAGTGGGCATAAAAGTTCCAGTAAGAGGGGGAGGGACAGCATGCATTTCTGCTGCTGGTTTAAACCTATTGTAACTAGGTTTTCCCTCGTCCTCTTTGTCGGCATCAAAGACACTCGAAAAAGATAATTCAAACACATCTTCTGAATCAATATATTTTTCAAATCCTAACCCTCTTTTAGTTCTACCAGACATGCTACTATCAATTAATTTTGAAAGATTTTTAGGTGCCTTTTGCCATTTTCAAATCTCAACAATGTAGCATCTAATTTTTCTTGCATCTCCTGTTTTTCTTTGATACTGGCATCTCTTACTTTTTCTGTGACAATCTAACATTTTCAGGTAGTGAAATATTTTCTCGTACAATATTTTGAAACTTATTTTTATATTGGTTGACGAACTCACAATTTACGGATTTAAATTTGGGCTTACGTGCATAATTTGGCGTCTTTTACGACTAAACCGGAAACCTTAGGATTACGTCTTTACGTTTTTGAACTCCGTTTTTTATGAGACAATTTTTATTGGATTCGTTTTGTGACGTTGATTCATAATTTATAAAAACGTTTTTCGTAAAACGACCCGAGGGCACGCAAATCGAGAAAACTAGAATCGAGAAATACCCGTAAACTAGTGAGATGGGACAAAGCACATTGTCCCACCCCACTAGCTTGGTTGGGACGGCAAACTTGACACAAAACACTAAGGTGGCATCAAGTTAGCTAACACATTCCAAGTGTTAGCCATGCTTACTCCTTAAGCTAACTTTTACCACTAACACAAAACTAGCTACTTGTTTTCATTATATGTTGGAAATACGTTTTACGTATTAAGAAGGATCGGTCACTCCATTAATAGTCCATGTAATAGCTCGTAGTTTAGTTAATCTTCATTACTTATCAAACAAGTCCAAGCCTAGCCTACAACATGTGTAGGCCGGCCCAAAAGTGTAAGCCCAAGCCCATTACAAGGCTTGGGTATATAAACCCTCTCCTTTGATGGAGAGGGTGTGGTTTTCATTATTTTACACATAGTTGTTCTTAACTTTCTCTCTCTAGAAGTGTGAAATCCACCATCTTTCTATCTCTTTCTCTCTCTAAAAACATAAGCATAGATTTACAAATCTACAAACTTGGGTTAACACTTTCCCAGTCGGTTTCCATTCTAATCCATTTTTCCGGGCCTGCATCTCATTCACATGGTCAATAAGGCAAGAATCATGATGACTAGAAAACATACATTCATTGCAATTCCAACATTTTAACTTAGAATTCACAGTAGGCTTAGAACGCTGCACAACCGCAGAGCCTTTAGGTTTAGCTACATGATTCTTTTTATTCAAAACAGAAATAACATTCCTAGGATGGGCTTCTACTTTCTTCTTCACTTGACTACTAGATGGGGGCAAGATCCTATCATTCTTCTTGTTTCTTTTAAGCTTAGATCTTTGAGCCTTAGTAGTGGTGCTTACTCCTGTAGAAGGCAACACGGGAATATTAGAAGCTGGTTTTGATTCCGCCTTATCTTTAGTGACCAAAGTTTGAGATTGTTTAGTCCTAGGGCCCTTGTTAAGTGGTGTGACGGCTATAAGGGTTCTTTTGATTGCACTAGAGGACGATGTTGAGACAGTGGCTGCGTTATCCACAACATTCTTACCTTTTAGAGTTCGAAGTGTTTCCTTTAACTCAGCCAAGACCAGATTCTTATCACAAATTTGTTCCCTCAAATCAGATATTTCCACCGACTTTCGATTCAATTGATCAATCAATGATTGATTCTGTGCAGTGGTATCAACACATGCGGGCTTTTCTGAATCGAAGAGTCGTGTATTTTTCTGTTTTAAGTTATCAACTTTGGACAAAATCTTGGAAACTCGATTATCTAGATCAAGTTTAAAATTCTCAGCGGCCTCAAGTATGTTCACACAGTTATTCTCCTTAGATTTCTCTATGGCTATCGGCAAAGACTTAGCAACTTTGTCACTTGGCTGACGCTGTTTTGATTGTAAATTCAATCTAAAATTCTTTTCAAAATTTGCATCATCGATATTAACACCTTCAAATGACGTTTCAAAGATTTCTTGAATAAATTGTTGCTTGCATTCAAGCGAAATACAATGTGTTTGAATCTCATCAAAACGTTTTGAAAGCGAAGAGTATGAATCTTGAAGCTTTAAAAATTCAGCGTCAGATTCGTGACAAGGACTATCTACCACATTATCCACAGTTTCAACATTATGCACAATAGAATCATTATCAACACTGTTATTCACACAGACAGAGACTATATCATGAGACATCACTTGTTTCAGAAGTAAATCATTTTGGCGTGAAACCCGTTCTATTTCAAGTAAACTGTTTTCATAAGCATCATCCATTTCATTGAAAACACGTTTAACTTCTTCTAATTCCAAAATCAAATCTTGATCAAGATTACGAAGACAGGCCTTAACATTCTCTACAAACGGAACAATTTCATTTCGGAACGCAGCTCTAGTGTGCTCAAACTTCCATTCACCTTCCGTTATGGCTGTGGCCGTCGTACGTTCCAAAATGACCTTGTCAAAATCGGCCAAGTGTTGGTGAACCGTATTTAAGTTAACGGACGCCTTACTTACCGGTGGAATTAACTTCGTTAAATCCTTTTTGACGAGTGTAGGAGACGTACTAGGAAGGTTTTCATTTGACAAACTTTGGGGCACAAGAACTGTTAATTCTGCTAATTCCTTTTGTAAGCGAATGCGTGTCTTTTTCGAAAATTGATCTTTGTTATGTTGATCATAATCAATTGTATGGAATTTTGAAAGCATTTTAGAATGAGTTTCATCCCCAAGTGATTGTGTCTCCGCAGTACTACGAACAAAAGGTGCTTCTTTCGATTTTCCAATTATGGTCATGTCATAAAGGCCGGGAATATATTCCTGAGCTTGTTTTGCATAACCGGGATTAGGTGGTAAATCTTGAAGACGCTTAAGTTCGAATTCTTTAAATGATTTAGTTAGAAGATGAACCTTTTCTGTGGAAGCGTATTGTTTTAAAAGCTGTTGTTCTTTGAATTTAAGAAGTTTGGTAGCATTAATTTCCGATTCAACCTTTTTAGACTCGAGAGTTTCGAAATCCATTTTAAGTTTCTGAAAATCATTGACAACCGACTCCTTTTCTTTTAATTCATTGGAAAGATTAGCTTTTAATGATTCTATTTCTTTCAAGTGTTCAATCTTTTCAAAACAAAATTGGTCAAATTCAGAACATGTTATTTTCTCTGCTTGAGGGACCATTTCAAAAGTTTTGACCTTTTCTTTATGCAACGCAAGCTCAGCAGTTAGGGTGGAATTCGTATCTACGGATTGTCTGAGGGCCATATGCATTTGATCAATAATATGTTTAGGCACCATGACCAAATCATGTTGAGCATAAGATTCCATACCCGTCGTAGCATTTGGTTGAGATTCACTCAAATGTGTTGGATTGGGTACCACTTCATTTGAGTTACTAGTTCCCGAATGCTGTTCGAGGTTGTCATTTTCATGCCCAACTTGATGTTGGTTATCATCAATATTATTGGATGTGGTTGGTACCTCACTGATGACATCAGAACCGTAGTGAGAGAGATTAGCAACAAGAGCAGCTTGGGCAGAGTGAATGTCATCACAATCCGAATCGTATGCATCAAGATCGTCCGCTTGATAAGCTGCATTAGAAGTGGAAACGACTGCAACGCCTTCAATATCTGCTGCCCCTGGGTCTGCCAGAAATGCCAACTCCTCTGAATCCAAAATCTTCCCCTTAGACTGAGCATCAACCAAATACATCTTCTCACGAAACCATGCATCATCCCTTCTCCTTTTCGGCTGAGTGCATTCCCTAGCCATATGACCTTGTCCTCGGCAATTGTAGCAAGTCACAACCTTCTTAGGACCAATAGGACTCCCATTTCCACTAGCTTGAGCACTCACAGCTTGATTGTTCCCAGTCCTTGTAGGAGGTCCATATGAATTTTGCCTTCCCTGAATAGGTTGCACCGTCACTTGACCATCTTGAACAGTGGCTTGTTGTCGAGGATTTGATGAGGTGCGGAGCTGATTGTTTGTTGGTGGAAATCCTTTAGTTGCAACAAGTTTTGACAAGTAGGCGGTGAGATGGTTTAGAACATCAGCTGGCGTATCATTTGGAGTAAAGACTGGTGCTTGGATTGGTGGAAGTTCATTAGAGTAGAAAGCTTGTGCCGGTTGTGCTTCTATTGGAAAATATCCTTGCTGAGGAGTATAGCCCAATGGAGAAGTGTTGGCTTGTGATGGTGATGTCTGATATGGTGGTTGCTGTTGAAAAGATTGTTGATGAACACTTTGTTGATATTCTTGCTGTGGCATCATTGGTGGTTGATAAGATGGTTTTTGCTGTGGTTGCTGATAGATGTGTGGTGGTGGCTGCTGCAAGTATGATGGTTGTTGATAAGTATAAGCCATGTTTTGTTGAGAAGCATACATTGCAAGTGGATCATGAACTTGAGGTGTAGACAACCGAGCCTCGATCACATGGCATTCGTGTTGTTGAAGAAAAGCTTGAAGTTGATCCACATTGGTGTTATGCAAGTCCTTAGCCAATTTAACATCCGTCACGTATTTTTTCCATTCTGGAGGAAGAGTGTTCAAATACTTGGTGTTCAATTGAAAGGTAGGAATTGCCATGCCATAGATATTAAGTTCATTCAACAATAGGGTAAATCTCAGATAGTAATCATTGAGAGTCTCCCCTGGCACATAGGCAAACTTATCAAAAGTATCATAAAGCTTACACTCTCGTTCTTGTTTAGTTAACGAGGTGCCTTGCATTAGAACACGAATTCTATCCCATAACTCTTTGGCAACTTTATGTTTGCTGACGAGTTTGTAGACATCTGGAGGAAGAGCTTGGAGAATGATGTTTGTAGCATACTTATCACATTTATCTTGAATCTTCATATCTCCAGTCAACTCACCCGTTGTGCGAGGACGAGTGGTCGTACCTTCCGTCACAGTACCATAATCTAATGGTCCATTGAGCACCGATGCCCAAATTAGATGTCCATTCTCCTTGTTCAACATATAAAGTTCCATTCGGGAAGCCCATTCCTCATACATAGTCTTCACCAACATTGGTGGACGATTATCCGTACCCGAGAGTATGGACTTATCCGTAAGAGATGTATACTCCATTTCAATAAGTTAAGATTTACAAAGTTGATCGAACAATGAAATAAGGTTAAGTATTTTTGTGTTGTTGTGAGTTAAATCCGAGAAACAATGTTAAAATCCCCTAAAATATGTTCTCGATAAACCAAAAATTCCAAGTCAAAGTTACACACGATCCCACAAACTGCAAGTTTGTTCGAAAATTTTTTATGGAAAAAATTGTGATTATCGGAATGCTAGATCGGAATGTCAGATCGTAATACTTGATCGGAATGTCAGATCGTAAAACCAGATCGGAATGTTAGATCGTAACACCAGATCGGAATGTAGCCCTGTCGAAATGTTGTTGGTATCGAAATGCCTAGATCGCAATGCAAAGCTGTCGCAATAATTCAGATCGCAAAGTCCTGTCGCAAAGTCTCAGATCGCAATACCCAGATCGCAAAGTAGCTGACAAAATTCGAGCAGAGTAACGACTTAAAATACTTCCTTATACCCGTCGGAATCCCAGATCGCAAAGCACGATCGGAATGTCCAGATCGGAATAAGTAATAAAACCCACGATCGCAAAGTAGAAACCAATCCCTTTCCGATGGATGGTTATTGCGATGGAAGCCCAAGTACAATTGTACTTTCCGATGGATGCTTCTGCTGAAATTTCGGAATGAAGAACACCCAACTTTTTTTGCACTTTTGATCCAAGAAAGATGATGTTTTAACGAAAACCAAGATACCAAGAACAGTTAACACGAATCCCTATGTTATACTACATTAAACTCCGATCCAACACCAAAAAAATTTTGAAGATTCGGCTAAAAACAAACCACAATCTACGAAATGTTTAGAACACAATACTCAACACAAAAACAAACCTATATTTCATCCCAAGCTCTTGATACCATTTGTAGATTTGTAAATCTATGCTTATGTTTTTAGAGAGAGAAAGAGATAGAAAGATGGTGGATTTCACACTTCTAGAGAGAGAAAGTTAAGAACAACTATGTGTAAAATAATGAAAACCACACCCTCTCCATCAAAGGAGAGGGTTTATATACCCAAGCCTTGTAATGGGCTTGGGCTTACACTTTTGGGCCGGCCTACACATGTTGTAGGCTAGGCTTGGACTTGTTTGATAAGTAATGAAGATTAACTAAACTACGAGCTATTACATGGACTATTAATGGAGTGACCGATCCTTCTTAATACGTAAAACGTATTTCCAACATTATACCATTTCCCTTACATGCAAAATCCTCTCAAAACTCTCTCAACACCCTCATCTTTGCGGTCTAAAATATAGCAACAAACACCGCATTTGATCTCTTCTAGCCATGAAACACATGTTTACTAGCTCTATTAAGGAGTTCTCTTGAAGCCTTAATCATTTGGTGGCCATATTAACAACTTTGGAGGTGATTTGCTTGTGTGCTAGGGATGATTTTCCAACCTATGTTCTTGATATTTGATGGTCTTGGAGATACTTGTTGTGTTCATCAAGTTCTTGTCTTCCTAAAACAAGAAATCCACTTGGTTGGTAAAGAAGATCATCCTCTCCATTTTTCTCTAGTTATTTTGTAAAGAACAAATGCATTTTCTTTCATTTTGTATATGTATATGATGTATATATGATGATAAAAATGTTGTGTAGGGATTAAGTGTTGTTAAATATGCTTTAAAAGGATGATAACTATAAGAAATGAAGCTAAAATCTTGATTATTTAGTTGGCTGTGTAAAAACAGTAGATAACTAAAAGATGAACTGATAAAATTGCATGGTTTGATCCATTTACAGTAAGTAGAAGATGTTATACACATGTGAGAGTTGGCCATGCAATGGAATCAAAATAATAAGTGAGATATGATCAAAACAAGTTAGGTGGTCTAATCTGAATAAGCAGTTTTGTAGGGACTGTTAAGGCAAGTTAAACTCAAAATGGGTAGTAGCTATAACTAAGTTAAATGTAGCACATAATATGAAGATCATGCCATCCAACAATGAGCTTCTAATTCATTATATAACTCTAGATATGGTAAAAATGGTGAATATGAAGTTAAAAATCAGATTTTTGGAAATAATGTTTATTATTATTATATAAGCACTCACATTATAATGTATAAAATGTAAAAATATAAACCCACTAACTTATAAAACTTATTTATATAAATGTATAAAAGGTTAATTAAATGGGTAAATTATATAAATGGTGGTGAAATGATATTTATAAGTAATAAAAACTATAAACTTGATTTTTACGACTTTTTCGGCTATCGCCGTAAAATTAACGTTTTTCGCCAAATAAAACTTAGACGACCAAACCCGTCGAATGTAGAGTTTATAAAAGTCATATACTGATGTATAAGTAACTAATACAAGTAAAAACCGATAAAACCCGAACTATAAGAAATACAGACATTTACGAGCTAACTAAACATATTGGACTAATAATTGGACTTAATAAGATAAAAACTTGTAAAAAGAACTTATTGGGCTTAACCCATTTGGGCCCAACATGAAAAGTATATATACTAATAATATAGGTATAAAAAGGATAAAAACAAGTTGAAGAACTTATAGAAGGCTTAATGGACTTAAAATAGGTAAATAGGTAAAACTAGCGAACTAGTAAGACGTTACCAAAACGTAAACGCTAAAATGAGTAAACAAGAATGTATAAACCCACTTGATCATTATCATATGTACAAAATCATCATATGTATATTGTTATTTTGATAAAAGTCATTGGACAAAGTCTAAGACCGATTATTATTTATATAGGTTTCCGTGACCGAAGCACGCCCGTAGCCGATAATCCGCCTTTCATTAACAACGTGAGTTCATAGCCTCGCACTCTTTTAAATGTTTTATAAAATGATTTGTAAACCCGCGAGGGAGATAACATGCTAGATTTTTATAAAAATAGAACACAAGTAGTCCCGATTGTATGCTTAATGATATGGTCCCGAATGATGCTATGACCCTGTAAACGAGACTAAAAGGATTATTAGTAGTTAGGTTATGTCACTTAAAGTCCCATTAGCATGAATTGTGAACTACCGGGATTTGGTAGACGCTTATGCATTTGATAGTACTATTTGGGGACGATCACCCCAGTTCGCGCCTTGACGGTTGATCCCCGTCGTACCACATTGATTGGTAAGCGAATTTATGTATGAGAAGATTCCATAGCGTGATTTTTGTGACGACACGCTAACTTAGATGGGCAAATTGTTAGTCGGGTTCGCGGCCCACTGTTTTCATAGTAAGGTAACAATGTCATGCGGCTAATAATAATCCGAATTCAGATACAATGTACTATTCAATCTATATAATCTAAATATCCGATATGAAACGACGCTATTAACGATGAATATATTACCTATCATGGTAATATAGAGACTACGGTCTCACTTCCGATATTATGCTTGTGTTCTGATTTTAAATGATTATTTTATATAACGGTTTTCATTAAACTCTATGAATTCACTCGACATTCGCTGATATGATTTTTGCATGTTTTTATCTCAGGTGCTTGAAGGTAATCCGGATGGAGATCGACTCTGATGGCCCATCTAATATTAAAAATGTTCATTCGATCTGTGTTTTGTAAACTTAATGACCTGTATAATTTGGGACATGTTGTACGCTTTTGAAACTTTTTACCGAATGAATGTATGTTAAACCTTGAACAACCATTTTTATGTGTTGTCTATGATTGGAGTTATTGTGCTATCCCGTAACACTCTGAAAGACCCTTCCGCTGTACCGATACGAAAAATGAGAGTGTTACAGTTTGGTACCAGAGCTCTCGTTATAGAGAACAAAGGATTTTAAAAACCAAGGTTTTGAACAAAACTTTTCAAAATCTTTTGACAATGAACATTTTAGAAAATATTTGAAAAATCTTTTGACTATAACGGTGCCAGAGATCTCCGACATTACCAACAAGCCCTATTGAGAAGATATATATTTTAATATATATAATTTAATTTATATATATGTATATATCGTGGTTTCATTATGTAATTGTTTAACTAGTATGTTATCCTAATACGAGATATATATATAAATGCAGATTGTCATGGCTGACCCGAATATCCCTGTAGAAAACCATGCTATTCCCGAACCTAATATAGAAGATGATCCTTATTTAGACTTAGTAGATTATGATATTGATGATGAGGAGGAACCATTCGAGGATCTCGAGCTCGAGTTAGGACTAGGCGACCAGATTGCCCCTCAGGTTGACTTGGTAGAGAATTAGATTGAGAATGTGGATATTGAGAATGTCGATATTGAGAACGATGATGAGATTGGATTAGATAATTTAGATGACGAGATTGACGACGAGGATGTCGAGGAGGATGTAGGTATAGATGTTGAGGTTGATGACGATGAGGAAGCTGAGCTTATTTATCCGTATGATGTTCTAGAGGGCGAGCCTTTGCCCCCACCAGTTTGTTTGTCTGATTCCGAGGATGAGTTACCTAGGGATGAAATGTATGAATCGTCTGAATCTGATTCTGAATCAGAGGAGGATGAGGATGATGATGCACCTGACGGTACTGATGGTATTGCTACTCGTAGATGTCAGATAGGAGAGTCGTCTAGTACTCGAGAGGCTACTCATATTGATGGTCTTGCACCATGGGCCTTGAGACGTGATCTAGATGCTTCCCGTGTTAAGAGTTGTGTGACAGAGGTTGGATTAGGTGTTGTTCAGACTCATGTTGCTTATTTGGAGTCGAAGACTAAGGTTGGCGAGAAAGAGCGAGAATTGCTTAGTTTGGATTTGGCTGATGTAGAACGTGGTTTGAATGAGGCTTTTAGGAGGTTATCAGTGTTGGAAAGTGGTGAGTATGCTGCTATGAAAAGAAAGGTGAATTCTATGGAGATTCAGTTGAGTGTGGCTCGTGCGATGCGTGAGAAAGCTGAAAAGGAGCTGAATATATCCGTGGGTTGGAACAGTAGATTTTATGCCGACATGGTTGAAAGAGGAGTGATCCGTAAGCGCCAAGCTGAAGATGTGTCTAGTGATCGTCTGACGAAGATTCAGAAGACAATGGATGATGGACCATCTAGCGGTTCTCAGTAGACCAGTCTGTATTTAGTAGTGACCTTTATATCTTTTGTGCTTTTGTAGCTTTGACTGAACCGACTTGTTAGTAGTAGACGTGGCACGAATTTTGAGTGTAAATAGTGTTAGAACTTTGATATGGGATGTACTAAGACAATACTTTTGTTTCAGATCGAATGAAATATGTATCTTGTCTTGAATTCCATATTGTGCCTTATTTGTATCTTGATTATGAATTCGATCCATATTATATGAATCCTTGTTGGATGAATGCTTAATGCTTTGAAATTGTGAAATTATAGAACTATGCCGCCCAAGAAGGCTGTGACTGAGGATGATGTACGTAGGATTATTACGGAGCAAGTTACCGCATCTATGACTGAATTTATGGCAAATGCTAGAAGTGGAGCTGGCGGTAGTGGAGCTGGCGGTAGTGGAGCTGGCGGTAGTGGAATTGGCGGTACTAATGTGAATGTGAATGCTAATAATGTGAATGCTAATGCTGGAGGAAATGTAGGAGGACTTGGAACTAATGCACCTGAAGTTGGTGGCTGTACTTATGTGACGTTCATGAAGTGTGAACCTTTACCTTTTAATGGAACCGAAGGTGCTGTAGGACTAAGCCAGTGGATTGAGAAGATTGAATCGGTATTTAGGATTAGTAAGTGTAAGGAGGAAGATAAGGTGACTTTTGCTATGGCTACTCTTAAAGGTCGTGCGTTGACTTGGTGGAACGGGAGAATTGCTTTCATGGGTCTTGATGCTGCTAATGCTACTCCTTGGGCTGAAATTAAGAAGTGGATGACTTTGGAGTTTTGTCCTCGTAGTGTGATTATTAGGTTAGAACAAGAGTTGATTCATCTGAGAATGAAAGGTGTGGACATTGATAGTTACACGAATCGATTCCATGAGTTGGCCTTGCTATATCCTCGATTGGTTAAACCCGAAGAGATCCGAATTGAGCAATATGTGAAAGGGTTGACCAGGAATATCCGGGGGGACGTGACATCATCTAAACCACTGACCATTGATGATGCTGTTCGAATGGCCTACCAACTCATTGGACAGATAATTCAGGATAAGGAAGATGAAGCCCATTTTTGTGAGAAAAGAAAGGGAGACGGTGAGCGTGTAGACAGAGGTGATAATAGGAAGAATTTTAATCGCCGTCAGAACAAGAGAAAGGGGAATGCAAATGCTCTTACCAACAACACACCGCGCAACGATGATAGATGTCCTAAGTGTGGCAACAAGAGGCATGCTGGCGACTGCTGGAAGTGCCGAAATTGCGGAAAGCTTGGACACAAGGTTGAAAGGTGTAAGAAGGGAACCATTTGCTTCAACTGTAATGAAGAAGGTCATAGGAAATCGGAATGCCCCAAGTTGAAAGTGATTGTACCTGGAAGAAACCCCCAGGGTGGTATCTACCAACTTGGAACAATTGAGGTGAAGAAAGAGGATCCGAATGTCGTTACCGGTACGTTTTTACTCAACAATCATTATGCTATTGCTTTATTCGATTCGGGTGCTGATAGGAGCTTTGTATCCACTAAATTTAGTGCCCTTATTGATATTGAACCTGTTGAGATAAGTACCAGTTACGCGGTGGAATTGGCCGATGGTAAATTAGTAAAAACTAATAAGCTATTAGAAGGATGCTCTCTAAATCACTTGAACCATTCCTTTCCGATTGATTTGATGTTGATAGAATTAGGTAGTTTTGATATTATTATTGGTATGGATTGGTTGTCGTTGAATAATGCTACTATTTTATGTGGAGAGAAGAAAGTTAAGATTCCTCTTAGGAATAGGACGTTAGTAATTGATGGTAGTCGAGGTGAATCCCGTTTGAAAATCGTTTCATGTATTAAAGTCCAAAAGTATATCAGGAACGGTTGTGAGTTATTCTTCGGTCAAGTGACCGGGAATGAGTCTAGGGAGAAACGATTGGAAGATGTACCTATTATTTGTGAATTTCCTGAGGTATTTCCTAAAGATTTACCTGGACTTCCACCGATAAGGCAAGTAGAGTTTCGAATTGATTTAATTCCTGGTGCTGCACCGGTGGCACGTGCGCCTTACCGATTAGCCCCTTCTGAATTAAAGGAGTTATCTGAGCAACTTAAGGAGTTGTCTGATAAAGGTTTTATTCGACCGAGCTCGTCGCCTTGGGGAGCTCCAGTCTTGTTCGTTAAGAAGAAGGATGGATCTTTTCGTATGTGCATTGATTATAGGGAACTGAATAAGTTGACAATTAAAAATCCATATCCTTTACCTAGGATTGATGATTTGTTTGATCAACTGCAAGGATCTAGTGTGTATTCTAAGATAGATTTGCGGTCAGGATATCACCAACTTCGCGTCCGTGAAGAAGATATTCCTATAACTGCATTTAGAACTCGTTATGGACACTATGAATTTCAAGTAATACCATTTGGGTTAACTAACGCACCTGCGGTTTCCATGGATTTAATGAATCGAGTGTGCAAGCCCTACTTGGATAAATTTGTGACTGTGTTTATTGACGATATTCTAATTATTCTAAGAATGAAGATGAGCATAGAGAACATTTGAGGATTGTTTTGAAGTTGTTGAAGGATGAAAGGTTGTATGCTAAGTTTTCGAAGTGTGATTTCTGGTTAGATTCTGTGCAATTTCTTGGTCATGTGATTAACAAAGATGGAATTCATGTTGATCCTGCAAAGGTTGAAGCTATTAAGAATTGGTTTGCACCGACAACGCCAACGGAAGTGCGACAGTTCTTTGGATTGGCTGGCTATTATTGGCGATTCATTAAAGAATTTTCTTTGATAGCTAAACCCTTGACTAAGCTTACTCAGAAGAATAAACCTTTCGTTTGGGGAAGTGATGAAGATGGAGCATTTCAGACATTGAAGCAAAAATTATGTAGTGCGCCAATTTTATCATTACCCGACGGGAGTGAAGATTTTGTAGTGTATTGTGATGCATCTCTTATAGGTTATGGAGCTGTTTTGATGCAGCGAGAGAAAGTGATAGCTTATGCTTCTAGGCAATTAAGGAAGAATGAGGAGAATTATACTACTCATGATCTTGAGTTAGGAGCTGTAGTCTTTGCTCTTAGGTTGTGGAGACATTATCTGTATGGCACCAAGTGTACGGTATTCACCGATCACAAAGCCTACAGTATATTCTCGACCAGAAGGAATTGAACATGAGGCAACCAAGATGGATAGAGTTGTTAAGTGATTATGATTTTGATATAAAATATCACCCAGGAAGAGCCAATGTTGTTGCTGATGCGTTAAGTAGGAAAGATAGAGAGCCTATCAGGGTGCGTTCTCTAGTCTTGACCGTGCACAATAATTTGCCTGAGCAAATTAGAAATGCGCAAATAAAAGCTTGTAAGAATGAGAATTTTGTTAATGAAGGGTTACGAGGAGAAGGAGATCCTTTAGAGGTTAGAGATGATGGAGTGAAATGCTTAAGAGGTCGTATGTGGATACCTAAGTTTGGAGGCTTAAGAGATTTGATTATGTTAGAATCCCATAAATCTAAGTATTCCATTCATCCGGGGTCTGATAAGATGTACCATGATTTGAAGAAGTTGTACTGGTGGCCGAATATGAAAGCTGACATAGCTATGTATGTTCTTCAATGCTTGACTCGTGCTAGAGTTAAAGCCGAACATCAAAAGCCATCAGGACTACTTCAACAACCAAAGATTCCTGAATGGAAGTGGGAGCGAATTACAATGGACTTTATCACCAAGGTTCCTAGAACATCATCTGGAAACAATTCGATTTGGGTTATTGTCGATAGACTGACCAAATCAGCACACTTCATTCCGGTTAAGGAGCAGTTCTCACTGGAGAAGCTGACTCGAATATACCTTGATAATGTTGTATGCAAGCATGGAGTGCCTGTATCGATCATTTCAGATCGAGATCCTAGATTCGCATCGAATTTTTGGAAATCTCTCCAAAGATCTTTGGGAACGAATCTCGACATGAGCACTGCTTATCACCCCCAGACTGATGGGCAGAGTGAAAGGACGATACAAACACTGGAAGATATGTTGAGAGCTTGTGTGTTAGACTTTGGTAAGAATTGGGATAAACATTTGTCGTTAGCAGAGTTTTCGTATAACAATAGTTACCATTCTAGTATTAAGGCTGCACCGTTTGAAGCTTTGTATGGTAGGAAGTGTAGATCTCCTGTATGTTGGAGTGAAGTTGGGGATACCCAGCTCACGGGACCGGAATTGATCCGGGAGACTACGGAGATGATAGTTCAGATTAAGAAGAGGTTGTTGACTGCCCGTAGTAGACAGAAAAGTTACGCGGATGTGCGGCGGAAGCCAATGGAGTTTGAAGTGGGTGACCGAGTAATGTTGAAAGTATCGCCATGGAAAGGCGTTATAAGATTTGGAAAACGAGGAAAATTGAATCCCCGTTATATTGGACCCTTTAAGATTTTATCTAGAGTAGGTCCGGTGGCTTACAAACTAGAGTTACCCCCAGAACTTCGTGGTGTTCACAACACATTCCATGTATCTAATCTGAAGAAATGTCTAGCAGTGAGTGATGAGAAAATTTCGTTAGGTAAGGTTCGAATAGATGGGAAGTTGCATTTTATCGAAGAGCCCGTAGAAGTTATGGACCGTGAGGTAAAGCAACTGAAACAAAGTCGGATACCTATTGTCAAGATCCGATGGAATTCAAAGCATGGAACGGAGTATACTTGGGAACGATAGGATGAAATGTGGAAGAAACGGACATCCAAATGAAAGGGATCACGAGGACGTTGATCCCTTTTAGGAGGAAAAGCTGTGACAATCTAACATTTTCAGGTAGTGAAATATTTTCTCGTATAATATTTTGAAACTTATTTTTATATTGGTTGACGAACTCACAATTTACGGATTTAAATTTGGGCTTACGTGCATAATTTGGCGTCTTTTACGACTAAACCGGAAACCTTAGGATTACGTATTTACGTTTTTGAACTCCGTTTTTGATGAGACAATTTTTATTGGATTCGTTTTGTGACGTTGATTCATAATTTATAAAAACGTTTTTCGTAAAACGACTCGAGGGCACGCAAATCGAGAAAACTAGAATCGAGAAATACCCGTAAACTAGTGAGATGGGACAAAACACATTGTCCCACCCCACTAGCTTGGTTGGGACGGCAAACTTGACACCACAACACTAAGGTGGCATCAAGTTAGCTAACACATTCCAAGTGTTAGCCATGCTTACTCCTTAAGCTAACTTTTACCATTAACACAAAACTAGCTACTTGTTTTCATTATACCATTTCCCTTACATGCAAAATCCTCTCAAAACTCTCTCAACACCCTCATCCTTGCCGTCCAAAATATAGCAACAAACACCCCATTTGATCTCTTCTAGCCATGAAACACATGTTTACTAGCTCTATTAAGGAGTTCTCTTGAAGCCTTGATCATTTGGTGGCCATATTAACAACTTTGGAGGTGATTTGCTTGTGTCCTAGGGCTGATTTTCCAACCTATGTTCTTGATATTTGATGGTCTTGGAGATACTTGTTGTGTTCATCAAGTTCTTGTCTTCCTAAAACAAGAAATCCACTTGGTTGGTAAAGAAGATCATCCTCTCCATTTTTCTCTTGTTATTTTGTAAAGAACAAATGTATTTTCTTTTATTTTGTATATGTATATGATGTATATATGATGATAAAAATATTGTGTGGGGATCAAGTGTTGATAAATATGCTTAAAAATGATGATAACTATAAGAAATGAAGCTAAAATCTTGATTATTTAGTTGGCTGTGTAAAAACAGTAGATAACTAAAAGATGAACTGATAAAATTGCATGGTTTGATCCATTTACAGTAAGTAGAAGATGTTATACACATGTGAGAGTTGGCCATGCAATGGAATCAAAATAATAAGTGAGATATGATCAAAACAAGTTAGGTGGTCTAATCTGAATAAGCAATTTTGTAGGGACTGTTAAGGCAAGTTAAACTCAAAATAGGCAGTAGCTATAACTAAGTTAAATGTGGCACATAATATGAAGATCATTCCATCCAAAAATGAGCTTCTAATTCATTATAGAACTCTAGATATGGTAAAAATGGTGAACATGAAGTTAAAAATCAGATTTTTGGAAATAATGTTTATTATTATTATATAAGCACTCACATTATAATGTATAAAATGTAAAAATATAAACCCACTAACTTATAAAACTTATTTATATAAATGTATAAAATGTTAATTAAATGGGTAAATTATATAAATGGTGGTGAAATGATATTTATAAGTAATAAAAACTATAAACTTGATTTTTACGACTTTTTGGCTATCGCCGTAAAATTAACGTTTTTCGCCAAATAAAACTTAGACGACCAAACCCGTCTAATGTAAAGTTTATAAAAGTCATATAATGATGCATAAGTAACTAATACAAGTAAAAACCGATAAAACCCGAACTATAAGAAATACGGACATTTACGAGATAACTAAACATATTGGACTAATAATTGGACTTAATAAGATAAAAACTTGTAAAAAGAACTTATTGGGCTTAACCCATTTGGGCCCAACATGAAAAGTATATATACTAATAATATAGGTATAAAAGGGATAAAAACAAGTTGAAGAACTTATAGAAGGCTTAATGGACTTAAAATAGGTAAATATGTAAAACTAGCGAACTAGTAAGACGTTACCAAAACGTAAACGCTAAAATGAGTAAACAAGGATGTATAAACCCACTTGATCATCATCATATGTACAAAATCATCATATGTATATTGTTATTTTGATAAAAGTCATTGGACAAAGTCTAAGACCGATTATTATTTATATAGGTTTCCGTGACCGAAGCACGCCCGTAGCCGATTATCCGCCTTTCATTAACAACGTGAGTTCATAGCCTCGTACTCTTTTAAATGTTTTATAAAATGATTTGTAAACCCGCGAGGGAGATAACATGCTAGATTTTTATAAAAATAGAACACAAGTAGTCCCGATTGTATGCTTAATGATATGGACCCGAATGATGCTATGACCCTGTAAACGAGACTAAAAGGATTATTAGTAGTTAGGTTATGTCACTTAAAGTCCCATTAGCATGAATTGTGAACTACCGGGATTTGTTAGACGCTTATGCATTTGATAGTACTATTTGGGGACGATCACCCCAGTTCGCGCCTTGAAGGTTGATCCCCGTCGTACCACATTGATTGGTAAGCGAATTTATGTATGAGAAGATTCCATAGCGTGATTTTTTTGTGACGATACGCTAACTTAGATGGGCAAATTGTTTGTCGGGTTCGCGGCCCGCTGTTTTCATAGTAAGGTAACAATGTCATGCGGCTAATAATAATCCTAATTCAGATACAATGTACTATTCAATCTATATAATCTAAATATCCGATATGAAACGACGCTATTAACGATGAATATATTACCTATCATGGTAATATAGAGACTACGGTCTCATGGACCGTTTAAGAAGTATGCTTGATATATATTGCCTGACTAGCAATATGAGGATTCACTTCCGATATTATGCTTGTGTTCTGATTTTAAATGATTATTTTATATAACGGTTTTCATTAAACTCTATGAATTCACTCGGCATTCGCTGATATGATTTTTGCATGTTTTTATCTCAGGTGCTTGAAGGTAATCCGGATGGAGATCGACTCTGATGGCCCATCTAATATTAAAAATGTTCATTCGATCTATGTTTTGTAAACTTAATGACCTGTATAATTTGGGACCTGTTGTACGCTTTTGAAACTTTTTATCGAATGAATGTATGTTATACCTTGAACAACCATTTTTATGTGTTGTCTATGATTGGAGTTATTGTGCTATCCCGTAACACTCTGAAAGACCCTTCCGCTGTACCGATACAAAAAATGAGAGTGTTACATTTTCTGTATATCTAAGCATATTAGTTGTTTTTTCTAAATCGATGCTTAGTATCCGGATTTTATCCTCATACTCACGTTGAGTATCTTGTAGCCACCTCTTTTGTTGTTCCAATGTGTTTAAAGAAGCCTTATAGGCTTGAACCTCTAAAAAATACTTATCATTTTGATCATTTACTTCATTAAACTGGGACAACAATTCTGAGTATTTATCATGACAACCAAGAGGACAATGTTGTACCTGAGGTGAGATGCCCATTAGAGCAAACTCGTCTGCTTCTTCTGCATCAGAGAGATTCCCAGCAATCATTGCAAACACGTCAGTCGAGGATTCAGCTGATTCTAGAGTGGAAGCCTGATGATCATTCCAGTTGACCATAAAGTCAACTGATACCAATGCCTTCTTGTCATCTTTTACCTCCTGAACCTTAAAAGCTGAGTACCTGCTCTTCTCCTGGTCATTCTTGCTAGGGCACTCCCTTGCAAAGTGACCTTGTTGCTGGCAGTTATAACATCGAACCTTGCTTCTATCGAATCTTGTTGGCTCCCGAGGGTTGTAATTGAATTTTCGACCTGCTTTCTTCTCAAACTTGTGAACCCTAAGAGTGAGCATGGCCATCTGCCATTTAAGATCCATTTCATCCAGGTCAAGTTTATCGACCTGTTTGAAGTCATCAAAAGCAAGTTGTTGTTGAGCATCAACATCAACGACAAAAGAATGAAGAACGGCTTCTACCATACTACCAGACTTGGCAGTAGGATCAGGAGCAAAGTATGCTGAAAAGTATGTTGAGAGGACACAGTATTGCTTGGGCTACTAGCATATGACATGGGACTGGATGCCATAGAACTCACAAAGGCAGAATTAGCAGGAGTGGGAAAAGAGTCACTTGAATATCCTCTTACATGAGGTTCAAAAGTTCTGAGCTTATGAAATAGATCATCAAAGTGGAGATAGTCAAGCCCACCTTTGGCTTTGAGAGAGATCACCACCTGATTCCATGAGTAGGGTAAGGCTTTAAGAAACCTTGCATTAATATCACCTTCATCAGGCTTTGAACGAAGTTGATTCAATTGGCTCAATATCTTCTGAAACCTGTCATACCCTTGATGTAAACCTTCAGTTTCTGAGATTTTGAATTCCGTGAATTCATCTCTCAGCATGGATCTTCGCATTTTCTTTTTCTCCTCATTCCAACCAAACCTTGCTTTTATACCATTCCAGATCTCTCTGGCATCATCCAAATGGTAGAAGTCACCCATGTGATCATCAGGAAGAGATTGAAGCAAAATCGTTTTTGCTTTGACCTCCTTCTGAATAGCTATGATTTCTTCATGAGATTTAGGGTCAAGAAGAGTAATATTACCATTCTTGTCTCTTCCAGTTAGCTTCCTGCTATTCCCATTCAGAATAATCTTCCAAAGGTCTTGATCAGTATTGGTGATCCACCATTCCATCTTCATTGCCCAACTATCATATTCATCCTTTTTCAGAAGAGGGAATTTACCATTCGTGTTGGAAACCGTAGCAACGATCTGCTGAGGTTGCACAATTTTAGGAGTGCTGTCTTCTCCTGTTTGAGTAGAAGTTGAGGCGGACATGATAAAACAAAAATGTCAGAAAATGAGAAAACTTGATTCTTCTTGTATAGAGACCCTCCCAGGCTCTGATACCACTTGTTGGGTCTACTATATGTAGATCTTGCAGCCTGTCAGGAACGGTGAATGACTTCTGTAATCACAAGTCAATCCATAGAGAGACTCTATACACAATATGCATGCAGAATACAAATATAATAAAGAAGAACAGAATAACTATAAAGACTTGATCCTTTCTAAGGATTTCTAATATTGATAATCACTAGAACTACGTTTGGTAAAGGTGTACAAACCCTTCTGCCTAAGGTTCCTTTTATACTACAAGGAAACCCTAATACAGCATTAAACAAAACGTGTAAAACTGATATGCATATCCTTTCCTAACATATCTCATGCATATCCTAACAGAATAATAAACAAATAATAAAGTTTGACTTTGACCATCACCAGGAGGACGACTTGCTCCTACTACTACTAGGACCAGGAGGAACTACATACCTCCTAGTCTACCTATTACATTTAACTATATCAATGGTCCTAACAAGTGGGGACTACTCATGTAGTAAAAGACACACATATATTAGTGTTTCTAGAAGTCTGAGGTGATTGACTATCGTTATTCTGTGTGGTTTTTGTGGCCAATCTATACATCCCTGGTTTGATCACATTTGTGCATTATGCTTGAATAACCGTTTTGGGATGAATATGTGGTAACCTATCCTTCACATTTGTCTTGGGGGCAAACCCAGATGTAGCAAACGAATAATTTGAGAAAGTTGAGGGTTTTCCCAAGACAGAGGGTTTAGTCGCCTTGTACGCATTGAGTTGTCTAGCAACGAGTTTCACAACTCTAGGTTCCACAATTTTCCCACCCATCTTAGCAACGAGTTTCTTCAACTCTTCTATTGCTATGTCTTTTTCTTATAACTGAGCTTTCAAATCTACAATATCAAGATTTTTTCGTTTAGTAATCGACATGACTCAGATAATTTTTCTTCCAAAGGCGTATCATTTGAAAATTTTCCAACTTTGTTTTGCAAAGCAAGTTCAAGTGAATGACAATGTTTTTTAAGGTAATCATATCTATGTTGAATTAACGAAAACTCTTTTTGGTCAACTTTATTCGAAAGCTCAGTTTCAAGACGTTCACACTCTTTGACTTGATCAAGATATTTGCATGCAACATCAGAATATTCATCAATATCAGCACAAGATGTAACAAAAGCACACATAATATCTTTTGAGATTCATTCTTGCAAGAGTAGGTCATATGCTATAGAAAATTCGTCTCTTTTAGGTTTGTAGGATATTATAAATCTATGCTTAATTTAGAGAGAGTAAGAGATAGAAAGATGGTAAGAACACACACACACACTTAGAGAGAGAAAGTGTAGAAGTACACACTTAACTATGTGTAAATTATGTGAACCAACCACCCTCTCCAACTAAGGAGAGGGCTTATATACCCAAGCCCAAGATATGGGCTTGGGCTTACATTGGGCCACCGGCCTACACAAATTGTAGGCTTGGCTTGGCCTTGTTTGTTTACTATTTAGATAACTAAACTACGAGCTACTACTTAGACTATTGTTGGAGTGACCGATCCTTTCTAATACTTAAAATGTATTTCCAACAATCTCCCCCTAAGGGAGGCTACTCAAAACAAGGGCGTTACCCAAGTTACAATAATAAAATAAACCTAGCATTTTATGCTTTTCTTGAGCTCGTAGTCTTCGTCTTTCTTTTCTTTTTCTTTTCTGGTGAACATGCTGATGTGACCTTTGATATCAACCTTTAGCATTAATCTCTTGCCTTGATCTTGTGCATCCTTCACTTATGATCTTCGCCTCTTCGTGACTTCATGTCCCACATACTTATACCTTCGTAATTCTTGAAAGCTTCAGAATCTGATACAGCGGAAGACTTGACTTTTAGGCTTTCTAGAATTAGATGAAGTATTAAGTGCATAAAGTATAATCATGCGGGGACGACTTCTTCTCGGATTTCGCAACGCCACCGTCTTCAAATGTCGCAACGTAAGTAGACACGAACGAAATGGTTTTGAACATTTCATTCTACTACGGTAGCATTTTACCTCCGGTCGGTGAAGACTGTTGGACGATATAAAATATCGTATTGTGGCAGGTAGATTTAATTAAAAATCTCCTTGACAAGATTTCGCGGGTAAGCTCGTTCTCTTTACTCGACCGTCCAAAGGTTACTGCGAACCTAACGGTACTAGATTAAAACTTTCCTATTATAGCATGATTACGTTTACATGTTAGGATTTTACGTATTACGTACGTGTTAGAACACGATAAGTATTTATTACGTACGAACACACAATAATTATTTAACAATAATTAATCACGAACATGCGATCATGAAATCATGAACGTAATTAAATCAAAAAATATTATCAATTACGTATATATATTTATTACGAGCGTGAATAAATATATTAGGTCACGGTATATATTTAACGAGAACACACTAAACACGAACACAAATAAACACGAACGAACACTTAAACAACGAGACAAGGAAAACGGTACAGGTACCCCATGTGGGGCCCCCTACCCGCGGCTACACCAACACCATGGGCTAAGCCGATCAAATTTACAATGAAAGGGGGGTAAAGGTAAAATTAGTTTTCATTTTTCACTTTACAGGAAAACAAATTAAAAACCTAAAAAGTTTTCTCCTTTCTCATTCTTGTCCTCTTTGGCTGCCGCATACAACACAAGAAAATGGGGTATTCGTTTGAGTTTGATCTTGAATATTGTACGTGTGTTCCTTTGTGTTCATCCTCGTTAGATCCACGCATTCGGTATATTCTTTTAATCCTTTTTCATTTTGATTTGATCTAATAAAATTAATTAAGAACATGATGTTTTTAAAAACTTAATTAAAAACATAAATCAATCATGTAAATTGTTATTGGGTAAATCAAAAGGGTTGTTTTTAGGGGTGTTTGTTTGGCCGGCGCCTAAACCGAACCCCAAGGGGGTCTCGGTTTGGCTAATAGACCGCCACCGAGACCATATGGTCCCGGTTTGGTTGTGTGGGTCCCACGGCAGCAGCAAACCAAAGGGAACCCCGAAGTGGTTCGGGGTATGGTGTCGATTTCATGTCCGGTTCATGGTTTCTAGTCAAGATCCGGTTCACGGTTTATGTTAAGATTATTTTTTTTATGATCATATGTTAAAATTAAATTAATAAATATGACATGATTAATTTAATAAAGATGACTTAGGTTATAATTTAATTATTAGAATCATGGAATTATTAACCTAAGTATTTTATATTTTCTAGACTTTATAATTAACTAATTATTAAAAACCATAGTTATAATTAATTAATTAACATGACTTAGGTTATATTATTAATAAATAATAATACATGTTTTAACCTAAGTATTTAACTTTATTTAATTAAAAACATGATATATTTAATTAAATAATTTTAACCTATGGTTTATTTAAATTACATGAAATAATTAATAAATTATACATTATATCATTATGACTTATTTAATTAAGGCAGCTAATCTATTTATGGAAACTTTTTATTTTTAGAAACTTATTTAATTCAGGCAGCTAATCTATTTATGGAAACTTTCTATTTTTAGAAACTTATTTAATTAAGGCAGCTAATCTATTTATGGAAACATTCTATTTTTGGAAACTCGTCTATTTTAAGAAGAAATTCTATTTTTGGTAACTTTCTATTTTTGGAAACTTTCTATTTTTGGAAACTTTCTATGTTAGGAAACCTGCTATTTTTGGAAAGTTACTTATTATTACACAGTAAGTATAATAATACATGAAATACCAGAAATACTTAATCAGAATAGACAGAATATAAGATAAACACAGTTTAAGGCTTTAAAAAGTAAAACATGATATGAACATATAAAATAAGCTAAGACATGACATAAAACCAGTTACGTATTTAGTAAGCAGATACTTATTCATGTATGTATTTATGTAGCATTAGTGATATCGAAGTAGGATTCTCCTCAGTTCATCTTCTTCGTTCACTGGACATAAGGTACGGATTCCCGTCCTTTTAGTATGGACATTCTTTCCTTATTAGGATTCCCCGTATGCAGCCAAATGTTTTCCCGTAGTATAAGTTTATATGTTTGACTTGCTTATGTTTAATTTAGAATACCTATAGCCATACACATGCATGACCAGTTTCACCTAGTTATGGAGGTACCATAACCATAACATTAGAGGCAATGATGTTATGAATTCACCACGGCGGAGTGATTGCTCGTGGCGTCCATTTAGCTTTTGGCCATATTATTATATTTATCATGTGGGGCGTATGGGTGCATCCTAGTTACATGTTTTTCAGCAGATTACTCAGTGTGAATGTGGTGTGTGCCTTGCATCCTTCACAAGGAGCTGATCCCTCCTACCCAAAACCAGTATATTAAATTAGAGGCAGCCCCTCTAATTTGCATGATGAGGTCACCCCTCCAAGTATTCATGCACGGTGAATTAACGGTTCATGATGTAGGGGCCTTTTGACTAAGGTACTAATGCAATAAGTAAATGTATAATCTGAGGAAGCATACAGTTCTCGGATAGCATACTAAAAGTTTTAAATGGTTGTATTCCACGCATGTTATTCTCACCCCGCAATTTGGAACAAAGTATATAAGAAAAGGGGCTATGAACTCACCTTAAAAGGAAAAATGAGACGAGATAAGATCCGGCTGAAGAAAGGAAATAGTAATACTTTGAGAATTATCCGCGACCTACAAGTGTGATCACGACCTTAGATATTTGTTTTATAAAAGTATAAAACGTTTGAATCAACATATTTCGTAAAATTGAGATATATAAGTAACTTGCACAAGTAACCGAGTCTAAGAGTAAACATGACCTATAAAGCTCACAATCTGTAAGAAATACTTAAAATGAAAGCTAAATGTCTTAGACTAAGATTCTCAAACAATTTGGAACCTAAAAACGCCAATTATACGTTAACCGCGATCTAATACGTAAAAAGTCAACAAAAGTCAAAGTACGACCCGAGTATGACTCAATAATGAAAAGTTGTATTAATATATGTAAGTTACTGGAATACAATAAAATATGGTCATACAAACTTGTTTCATCAAGTTATATAGCTTAGAACTCGTTTTTATAAGTTTTGACTAAACGTATAGAAAATAGTCAACTTTTGGCCTTTTCCGACTTGGGGCGGATAACAAATCATTAAACCTCAATTTCACTTCATTTATGATTTTATACATCCTAAGTATCAGTATTGATCATTTCAAATCCATTCCATAAGGTTTAGGCTTGCTTAACGGCGTTCGGGTAATGAACTAGTCATCAACCCGCTTAGTAAAATAATGCAGAAAACTCCTTTTCGCGAAGCCTAAAAATCCTATCTAGACTCTTGGAAAAAAATCAAAAAAATTCAGAGAAGTCATATACATCATGAAGTTAATATCTTGTGAATTTTAAGAAAAGTTTTGAAGTCTAGATGCCTTTTTAAAAATAAAAACAAAATGCATTCTGCACGAAAAAGTCAAACATCACAGTCTGTATTTTGCATTTTTGAGGGTCAATTGCCCACTTTAAAGCTTCCGTTCCCGCGATGGTGACTAAAAACATCATTCCGGACAACTTTGTAGTTTTATCCGAAGGCTGAAAACACCTTTTCGACACACTTAAACCTAGGACAGCAGCTATATCAGCAAACTTTATAAATTTTCTAGTTAGTCAACTATACCCACTTATGTGTCAAAAACTTAGATGTAACTAAGGGACACTAAACCTTTGAATCAAAAGTCATCTTTATAAGTTTCTCAAATGATTCAAGTGAGAAATCATGGCTAAACACTCGATACCCATATCAAACGCGCTAAACCAAACGCTAGTTTAGGTCGGTTGCTACTTATTAGACTAGTTTCTAAAAATGCCCGCCATTTCTTCGTTATAAAGAGATAGACGATGAACCTTATACCGCCAGAAAGGTATTTTCGTACCCGATGTTCCTAGACATATGAATTTATCTCAGTTTTCTAAATGGGAAAAAAAATCCATCTAGAGAAAGGTTAAAATTTTAGAAAATCGGTTATAAAATTGGCGATCACCGTTTTAGTCATAAAATTCAATTGGTGATGGCTATTAACGCAAGGTCAGCGGCCAAATTTAAGTTATAAGTCCTAATAAGTCCTCACAACCTGCAATTTCAAGTTTAGGGGACCTAAGGTGCTGTAAAACACTAAACAAGTCTACACTTTTAGATTTGAGCTAAAATCTTATTTTGGCCATAACTTTTTCATTAGGATGAGTTGATCGCCCATCCAACTCGCTACTAACATGTAAAAGGGTCAATGAATCCATCTAAGCTATAAAAACACAGCCTACATTGGGAAAATGTGTGAGTTTTGGGCTCACAAACCTGATGTTCGAATTTAGAGTATAAAATTACTATGCCAAACAAACTCTAATTCAATCCAAACATCAAAATACTCATGACTAACATAAATCGTAATCAAGGAACTAAATTTCTATAATATGAATGGTCAAAATCAAAATTCATCCAAGAAGAATGATCAAAATAATAAACCTAATCACTTATAAACTCTAAATTGATCATTCTTGTTCTAAAAAAAACCAATGCATGGGGAAAATTGAACTAGGATAGGTTATGATTCTTACCAATGATCACTTTTACATACTTGGATAATTGAAAAATACAATAGATGATGAAGATTGTGTAAGTTTTGAGATCACAGTGGTTTGATTTTGGTTAGGAAGGAAAGAAAAACAAAATACGTGTTTTTTTTTGTTGATGTAGCTACAGGAAGAGAAAAGAAAAAAAAAGAAAAGAGGTTATGGGTTATATATTTTTTTCTTGGCCCAATAGTCTAATTTACCTAGGCCCGGTTCTAAATCCTAGCCCGATTCTACTTAAAACACGTAAAATAACTATGACTCGGTGCAAGTTAAATTCTAAAAAAACGAAATATTTATTGAAAATAATTTTTACTTATTTATTTATTTTTTTGCCTTCTTCAAGTTGAAGTATAAAAATTACCGGTTCTCATTCCGTCGGTTCGAGCAACTTTATAAAATGCACGAGAATGTATTTAAATCAAAAAAAAATTTCGATTTAAGTTAAACTTAGAAAAGAAATAAAAATTTCTAAAATTCTCATAAGTTATATTAAATCAATAGAGAAATAATTAATATAAAATAAATTAAAATTTCTCGAAATTTCTAGGATTTACGTAAGCAAGGTATGTAATACGTGAATAGTATGTAAAATAAGATACAAATAAAAATTACGAATAAATAAATGGTTTTTAATTACCAGGAAAAATACGGGTTCTCACAGTCGACCCCCCTAAAGGAACTCTGGTCCCTCAGAGTTCAACTGGAGATGGAAGATGACAGAAAAATATGGGGATACTTGTCTTTGAACTGATCTTCGCTCTCCCAAGTAAACTCAGCACCTCTACGAGAATTCCAACGAACTTTGACGATTGGAATCCAACTACGCTTTAACTTCTTGACTTGTGGATCCACAATTTCGATAGGTTCTTCTATGAAATACAGTTTCTCATCCACTTTGATCTCTTCCAATGGAATTTGAATATCCGATTCAGCTAAACATTTCTTAAGATTAGAAACGTGAAATACATCATGAATGCAACTTAACTCTTGCGGCAGCTTCAAACGATAAGCTACTGGACCAATACGTTCAATGATTTCAAATGGTCCTACAAAACGAGGGGCTAACTTACCTCTTGAAGGCCTACTAAATCTAAGGATTTGGTAAATGAAGGATTAGATCTATTGATTAATGGTGGAAATGGGGAAGGAGGAAGATGAAGTGTAGAGAGAGAAAGGAGAGGGAAGGAAAGTAGAGAGAGAAAGTAAGATTAGATTAATGAAAGTGTGAATGAATGAACTAACCAACCCCCTCCTAACATGCTAGGAGGGGTATATATATAGCCCACCCTACATGTGGGCTATATGGACTATATACTTACAAAGTGGATCACGAGCCCATTACATAATTATCGTTGGAGCGACCGATCCTTCATAAATACGTAAAACGTATTTCCAACAATCTCCCCCTAAGGGAGGTCGCTCCAAGTTACAAAGTTCTAAATATTCTATAGCTCGTGATCTATGCTAATAATGATGTGACCGAGACTTTCTTTGGGAAAACACATTTCCAACAATCTCCCCCTAAGGGAGGTCACACCATTTTACAAAATCTTAAACCTAGCATACTATGCTTGAGTCTTCGATCTTGTTCTTGTGAATATGCTTGATGTGATCTTTGACTTTAGTCTTGAGCATGTTTCCTTGCCTTGACCTTGTGCATTCATCACTTGTGAAATTTGCCTCTTTGTGACTTCATGTTCCACATACTTATATCTTTAAATTCTTGAAAGCTTCAGAGTTTGATACAGCGGAAGACTTGACCTTCAGACTTTCTTGAATTTGTTGAAGTACTAAATGTATGTAGTATAAGCATGTGGTGACGACTTCTTCTGGATTATACACCGCAATGCCACCTTCTTGTTACGCTGCATAAGACAGTTAGCAACAAACCATATACACGGATGAAATGGCCTTGAACATTTCATTCTAATTCGGTAGCATTTTACCTCCGGTCGGTGAAGACCGTTGGACGATATTAAATATCGTACTTGTGGCAGGTAGTTTCAATAAAGAACCTCCTTGACAAGATTTCGCGGGTAAACCCGTTCTCTTTACTCGACCGTCCAAAGCTGACTGCGAACGTAAAGAGTGAATCATTTGGATAATACTATCCGCATGATTTGAAGCCGTCAATTCATGTTCCTGGAACAAGTGAAGTTCAATTAAGAACCGCACCATCGTTGCTTTGGTAAATTATGGATTAGATCTATTGATTTAATGGTGGAGATGGGGAAGATGAAGATGGGGTGTAGAGAGAGAAAGGAGAGAAAAGAAAAGTAGAGAGAGAAAGTAATTTATTAAAATGAAAAAATGTAAATTGAAAAGAACCACCCCTCCTAACATGCTAGGAGGGGTATATATAGCCCACCCTACATGTGGGCTATATGGGCTATACTTGGATCACGAGCCTAATACATTAATATATCGTTGGAGCGACCAATCCTTCATAAATACGTAAAGACGTATTTCCAACAATCTCCCCCTAAGGGAGGTCGCTCCAAGTTACAAAGTTCTAAATATTCTATAGCTCGTGATCTATGCTAATAATGATGTGACCGAGACTTTCTTTGGAAAAACGTATTTCCAACAATCTCCCCCTAAGGGAGGTCACACCATTTTACAAAAATCTTAAACCTAGCATCTATGCTTGAGTCTTCGATCTTGTTCTTGTGAATATGCTTGATGTGATCTTTGACTTTAGACTTGAGCATGTTTCCTTGCCTTGACCTTGTGCATTCATCACTTGTGAAATTTGCCTCTTCGTGACTTCATGTTCCACATACTTATACCTTTAAATTCTTGAAAGCTTCAGAGTTTGATACAGCGGAAGACTTGACCTTCAGACTTTCTTGAATTTGTTGAAGTACTAAGTGTATGTAGTATAAGCATGTGGTGACGACTTCTTCTGGATTATACACCGCAATGCCACCTTCTTGTTACGCTGCATAAAACAGTTAGCAACAAACCATATACACGAATGAAATGGCCTTGAACATTTCATTCTAATTCGGTAGCATTTTACCTCCGGTCGGTGAAGACCGTTGGACGATATTAAATATCGTACTTGTGGCAGGTAGTTTCAATAAAGAACCTCCTTGACAAGATTTCGCGGGTAAACCCGTTCTCTTTACTCGACCGTCCAAAGCTGACTGCGAACGTAAAGAGTGAATCATTTGGATAATATTATCCGCATGATTTGAAGCCGTCAATTCATGTTCCTGGAACAAGTGAAGTTCAATTAAGAACCGCACCATCGTTGCTTTCCAGTTTTCACTAGCTTGATTCATATAGAATCTTGCAAGTTACCTACCAAGTGCTGTTTGATGTTAACACTAGAAGGATTTCCATTCGTCACTGTAAATACTTAATAGTATTACTCTGAATGTTCTGGCAAGATCACTAAGATATTGCGTAGAGGCCTGGAACGTGTTTAAATTCATTTAAGAATTAAACCACTGTTGCTTTCCAGTTATCACAAGTTTGATTCATAAAGAATCGCACAAGTCACCTACCATGAGCTTTTTGATATTCGCTCAAGAAGGATTTCCATCTTCATTGTAAATACTTTCGTATTACTCGAATGTTCAGGCAAGATCATGAAGATTTTGCGTAGGACTCTTAAGATCTTTCTTACTTTTCACAGTGTGTGAAAAAGCAAGGAAATATGAAAGTGTGTCCTAACGAGATATTTGATGATCTCAAATGGCTCTAGACTCGATCGTGCATTTTGGATTTTAGTGATCGGAGGCTGGAGAGAAGTGCCACCTTTTCAATACCAATTTATTCGGAGTGAATAAACCAATAGATAATGTGTTGATCTCCGTGTGATTAAAACAAATACCTTTTGAGAGATATTTGAGTTAGCTGGGAAGGGTTGTGCATTGCATCACTGGGTCCATGATGTCTTTCTTCAATATCAAGAATCATTAAAAATGATCTCAATAGCATATGAATTGACCCGGTTTCTGCCTAAGGTTGTAAGGAGGGCTTCTTTCTTTACACCATTTATCTTTACAATTCTTTTTCATTCTTCAACCCCTTCAATGCTTACCAATACGTCATCACTAGAACCTTGTTGTGATTGTTCCAGTGCTAACTTAAGTACTTGGTCGGCATTCAGCTACGCTCACAATCTTTCTCCATCTTTCCTAAGGACTACTATTTCTAGCTATGGAATGTCCTTGGGAAGATTCCTCCGGTTCTAGAGAAATCATTGGACTTTAACCTATCCTACCATCCTTATGTCACCACAATCTTCACCGTCGTGAATAGAGATGTTTTGGGTAAGTGTATGTCACCATGAAATCCATTTTGAAGTGCAAATCCATTTTGCTCCCCCTTAACATATGCCACGATATCCGAAAACATTTCGCACATGTCGGGATGAGCTAGCACGTTAAGTCAAACCATTTGTGATTAATCATTTCCCATATTAAATCACATTTTCTCCCCCATATTAAAAATATTAACCCAATCGATGTTTTTAATATCAATTGATTTAATAGCATTTTAAGAAAATTTGGGAAGAAAAATGCAAATCCAATTATCTTCATGAATTACACAAGCTCCCCCTCAAATTAATGAGGGTGTACTTGAAACGTCAAATAAATACCTTTTAAACACAAGTGTAAGGTATTTATTACGTGCAAAGATCATATATGATAATGTATTCACGAGGTTGGACCTGAATGATGGAGAACATCATATGAAAGAAGCACATGGTTCTTGTTCACGAATGTTGGTCTTCCTCGTAACTTCTGAAATTATCTTCCCCTTTACACCACATGGACAATTGATATCGTTGTCTTGACACCAACTTGTGAACTATTGGCACTTTCGGCATCGAAGAGTCTGAACGCTTGACAATTGCTCCCCCTCAATTGTTGACCCGTGTTCTACTTAAAGAGTTGTAGTCGTCGTTTGAGTAGTCGCATCGTCTAGTATGTAGATATCAATTGCAACGAACTTCGTATTGTGGAGTTGATAACTTCGGATTTGGAAGTCAAGGCTTTCCGGTGAAATGCTTGACTTCAATGTGAAGAGCGGGTTACTATCGGAAATAATAGCAAACCATATGGAGCATGTTTTAAATCTTTTAAACTTCTGCTCGAACTTTATTTACAACCCCGTGCCATTATTGAATGACATTTCTAGGTTCGTAAATATTATCGATTCCAGAAGACATGCTCTTTTTATCAAAACGTTTTTGAACACACAATTTTGAAAGATTTAGAAAAACCTTTTGAGAAATTCTTGAAAAATTGTGTTCAAAGTTTTGAAAACCAATTACTTGAGCTTAAGATGTTGAATATCTTAAAAGCGAGCTCAAGTCCGAGAAGTTGTAAACTTCCCGTTGTTAAGGATAAGTTACCATCGGCGATAAACTTTCCTTTTATCTGAAGGACGAGTCCTAAGCTGACATTTACTTAGAAGTCGTTTTCATGAGCTTGAAAACTTTGACTGTTTTAACGGAAAGCTCATGACCGAGAAAGGTTAATTTCTCGTTATGAGGAAAAGTTCTCTTATTTAAAAGATACACTTTCCTTTATGAGCTTAAAACTTCGAATGTTTTAATACAAGCTCATGACCGAGAAAAGTGAATTTCTCGTTAAGAGGATAAGCTATCATAAAAGATAATCTTTCCTTTATTTTAAGTTCGAGTTACAGTCTGACATTTAACTGTAAGTCATTGTGCATGAGCTTAAAAACGTGGAATGTTTTTTGATATAAGCTCATGCCCGAGAAAAATGAATTTCTCGTTTTTAGGATAAGTTTATCATCGGCGATAAACTTTCCTTTCTTTGAAGATCGAGTTATAGTCTGTGATGTGACTATAAGTCCTTGTGCATGAGCTTAAAAAACGTGGAATGTTTTTAACATAAGCTCATGCCCGAGAAAAATGAATTTCTCGTTTTTAGGATAAGTCATCATCGGGATGAACTTTCCTGTCTTTTGAGAGCGAGTTACAGTCAGTTATGTGACTGTAAGTCCTGTGTTAAGCTTAACCATGAATCCCCTGAGACACTTGTTTCTCTGATATCTGCTTCTTCAGCAACCAAACTCTGAGAGTATCCTTTGTTGAACGGTATACAACGATTGGACCGCTTCGTTCTTTTGGAACATCAACTTTAGGACCTGCATTTTTATTAGAAATTTGCATGCTTTTACATGGGTTAGCGATATCAAATATAGAAGCACGTGGGGTTCACAGTTGGCTTTACTTGTGTCAAAGGCGACCTGAGTAGATGATTCACTTATCTTAGTTGGCAAACGTTTCCTTTTATAGAAAACTTCAAGTTCAGGCTTAAGTGATGTATCATCTTTTTCAATTTCCTCCCTAGCAGTCTTAGTGGAGTCGGAGATTATCCTAGTTAAAGGGCACTCGTTTCCTACAAGAGTGAAAGTTCTACCAGTGGGGCGCCACATTTTACCAACGGGTTTAATTTTAGCAACCCACTGGGATTTAAGTCTAGCACGGGAGTTCACCTCATTAAGTAGTTTCTTGATACAAGAATCATGATTTGCCGTAAAGACACATTTTCTACATGTTTTACAAGTAGCATATTTAATGTCCGAGTAAGATCTAGAATTCCTAGATGATTGATTGATGCTCCTAGGATGTGACATGCTACGGTTAGCAGTGTTGGGTAAACTAGAAGGCATCTGACTAGGTTTGAAATTCCTATCTCTTACTTGTGTCTTTTGCTTAGCTTCCCTTAGACCAAATGTATGGCGAACGTCATTTGAACTAGTTTTAGACGTATTCTTTGGACTATGTCTAGGGAAATTAGAGGCAATCATGTGATTAGGCCTTGCAAAAGCTGTTTTAGTCACATTGGGCCTAGATGGTGAAGTGACTGGTCTAGGAAAGTGAACCAAATCAACTTGGGAGGCAAACCGTGGTCTCGAGGATTGTGGTCGCTCGGATCTAAATGCAGTAGGTTGTCTGACAGTCGGTTGTCTGACGCAATGATTTGTAGGCGGTTTCCCTAAGATTGATGGTTTTTCAAGCTTAGTGTCCACACTAGGTCCTCTAGTTTTCCTTAACTCGTTTTTCAACGTAGCTATAGCAAAAACCTTTTCCTGTACTTGGGCCTTTAAAGTCTCATTCTCTTTGAGCAAGTTATCTTGGGATGCCAACTTAGATTCAAGCAGTTGAATTTGTTTCCAAAGATTATCCTTTTCAGCTTTAGAATCTAACACTTTTTGATCCAATTTTCTTTCAAGAACAACATTTGATTTTTCAAGTTTTTCAAAATATGTTTCAAATTTGTTCGTTTTCTTTGAAAATTCAATTTTGGCATCCTCAAGATCTTTTGATTGTTGAGCTACAATCGTTTCGAGCTCTCTAATCTTGGAATCAGAAGCTGTCAATGAAGCAGTTATAAGACAATTATCATGATGTTTAGCATTTTGAACACTTTCTCCCCCATTATGACTCACATCGGATGAATCATAAGTGGTATTTCTATCACTCTTGTCCATCGCATGTTTGTCATAATTAGGTTCAGAATGCTCAATATGCGGCATGTCATCAGCATATACATCATAACCAACATCACATTGTACCATGTTTGCAGGCTCTTCGTCATAAACGGGTAAGGTGTCATCAAGAGAAATCTCGTGAACATTCCCCGACGTGCCACTGATATCATGTTGTCCTTCTAAATCCGTGCTCTTGCCATCGTTAGGCTCCAAGTTGTCAACCGTATGACCATTCTCCTCTTGCATCTCAGATTCTTGCATTCCATTACTATACGCCTGCTGAAGTCGAGATCTTTCATAAATAGAAGATGATACCGATGTCATGAGTTTCAATATTGAATCACGGAAAACTCGAAGCTCGGTATGTGTATCTCGAAGAAAGGATTGGCAAATCACTGAACTTTCCAGCTTGATGATATTGAATTGGAGGAAAGGCGTAAGTTGTGTCACAAGATCCTTATATGCAAGTGCCGATGCAGAGTGATTAAAGTTTTCATGGTTGAGTTGCTCGGCGAGTTGGGTTAAAGTGGTGAAAATTGAGTCGATGAATATATGACGATCTTGTCCAAAGATGGTCATAAATTCGCTCCCTCCTTGAATCCTCGAAAGAGTGACAAGATGATATTGAAGCAATTGAAATGAATTTATACCACTTTCTCTAGCTTTGTCTTGCATTCGATGCAAGTCTCCCTCTTTAAGTGTCGAATTGAACGAATCCATTGAAAATCGAGGAAAGATAAAGAAAAATGATGTGGATGTTGTTGTTGTCGAGTTTTTACAATTCGACTCGGCTCAAAAATTGTTGTCGGCTCAAACGATTATGAATTAAACCCGATCAAAAATCCGTATTTGCTAAAAATATATCCCGTCACGTTGACTCGTCACTTTGTATTAAAAAAATTTAACCCGTCAAATATTTTTTCACGTTAATACTTTCAAGATACCCGCCTCAACACGATGTACCAAAAACTAATAATACAAAATTAACTTTACTAAACAAAATAAATAACTTTAGACTATATAAAGTTAAAAAGTGAACTAAAACAAAAATAACTTAACTAATATTAGAAAAAAATGAAAAAAAAAATCTGATATGATAAAAAATAACTGATAAAATAAAAAAAATCTGATATATTAAACAATTTAAAAAAAAATCTTTTAAATTAAGGCAACTTTGAAAAATTATGCGGCATAGGATACTCCGTCTTAGTGATACACGTGTATCCAATTGAAATGAAACGTGGCCCAAAACTTTAAAGTCCCTTGGTTTCTCCGTCTGTTTTATCTTGACTTTTAATAACTCTCAAAAGAAAGAAACCAAACCTAATCCGTTTTCTTCTCACCTACTCCCTCTCCCCTCTTAGTTTTCTCCGCCCCCTTTCTTCACTATCCTCTCAGTACCAATCTCACCAGTTGATTAATCTGCTTCACGCAGCCACTACTCCAACACACTTCGCAGATCACAAAAACTTCAATCCCATTCAAAAACATAAATCTTTCCCTATCTTATCTTATCAATCTCAATCCCAAATTAAATAAAACGAAATCACAAAAGTACTTCGAAAAACCACATAAGGTGTCACGAACTACGAAGATGTATCTTCAAGATCCTAATTAAAGAGGGTCTCGGGTAGGTTTTTATTGTTTTGTTTTATTTTTGGTGTTTTGGATCGATGAGAGTTTTGAAAATAGACTGAGATCTTTAAAAATTGGGTCTTTCTATCATCTGTCGAGTCCTTCTTGTGAGTCTGTGTTTTCGAAAGTCGAGAGTTTGGGTGAGGGAGTCAAGGGTGATGGTTGAGAGTCGAGAGTGGGTTTGGTTGGGTTTGTGACTGTCGAATCTTGAGTCTTGAGTGTTTTGTCAAAGATTGAGGGAGTTTGTTTGGTGTCGTGTAAGAGTCAGTTGGGAGTGATGAGTGGTGAGGGGGTGGGTTGTGTGGTTCTGTTGTCGAGGGTCTGTGGTGAGTCGAGAGATGTGGGGGTCTGGGTTTTGTTTTGAATAAGACGAGGGTGTGTTGGTTGGGTAGGGGTTGGTTTCTTCGAGTCAGTTGAGGTTTGTCGTGATTCAAAGTCTTGTTTGGTTGGTTTCGAGTCAAGGGTCGAGTCTTGATTTGAGTCCAGTCGTTGGTGTGTCGAGAGGGTCTGATGATGGTGTGAGGGTCGAGAGTGGTTGTCGAGGGTGGGTCAGTCGAGAGTCTGTCAATTCGGAATAGTCTATTCGGAAAGTCTATTCGGAAAGTCTATTCGGAAAGTCTATTCGGAAAGTCTATTCGGAAAGTCTATTCGGAAAGTCTATTCGGAAAGTCTATTCGGAAAGTCTATTCGGAAAGTCTATTCGGAAAGTCTATTCGGAAAGTCTATTCGGAAAGTCTATTCAGAAAGCCTATTCGGAAAGCCTATTCGGAAAGCCTATTCGGAAAGCCTATTCGGAAAACCTATTCGGAAAGCCTATTCGGAATAATCGAGAAAACTGATATGAAAACTGATAGTTTTGGACAGGTTTGGACTGTTTTGACAGTTTTGACAGATCGGTTTGGACTGATATGAAAAAGAAGAAGAAAACTGATTAAAAAATGACTGATTAAAAAAAAATGATTAAAAAATGACTGATTAAAAAATTATTAAAAAATGACTGATTAAAAAATGATTAGACAAAGTTGTACCAGAAAAAAAACTGATAAACGAAGAAACAAATAAAAATTTAAAAAACTGATCTAAAAACGGATTGGACAAAGATTTAAAACAAAATACGTAAAGGCTAAAAAAAATTTAGAAAGAAGGGATTTTTAAATCAAATCAATAAATAAAAATAAACGCAAATCTTAAGATTTAACCATGGCTCTTGATACCAATTGAAGGCCTACTAAATCTAAGGATTTGGTAAATGAAGGATTAGATCTATTGATTAATGGTGGAAATGGGGAAGGAGGAAGATGAAGTGTAGAGAGAGAAAGGAGAGGGAAGGAAAGTAGAGAGAGAAAGTAAGATTAGATTAATGAAAAGTTGTAAAATGAATGAACCACCCCTCCTAACATGCTAGGAGGGGTATATATAGCCCACCCTACATGTGGGCTATATGGGCTATACTTGGATCACGAGCCTAATACATTAATATATCGTTGGAGCGACCAATCCTTCATAAATACGTAAAGACGTATTTCCAACACCTCTCTTGCCGAATCTTACTAATCCCTTCTAGGGGGATACCCTTAGTAGTACATGGTCACCAACTTGAAATTCAAGTGGTTTACGCCTTTTGTCCGCGTAACTTTTCTGTCGACTTCTAGTGGTTTTTAATCTCTCTCTGATGTGCACAATCTTGTCCGTAGTTTCTTGGACTAATTCCGGTCCAATTAACTGACTTTCACCCACTTCATTCCATATCACGGGTGATCTACATTTACGTCCGTATAGTGCCTCAAATGGTGAGCACTTGACACTCTTGTGATAACTGTTGTTGTATGAAAATTCAACTAGTGGTAGATGAGTGTCCCAACTTCCTCCAAAATCCATAACACATGCTCGCAGCATGTCTTCTAAAGTCTGAATAGTGCGCTCACTCTGCCCGTCCGTTTCTGGATGATAAGCCGTACTCATTAATACCTGTGTTCCCAACGCCTTTTGAAGAGCCCGCCAGAAGTTAGATGCGAAACGACTATCTCTATCAGAGATAATCGACACTGGTACTCCATGTTTTGCAACAATTTCGTTTATGTAAATTCGTGCCAACCTTTCAGTCTTGTAGTCCTCACGGATCGGAATGAAATGAGCAGATTTTGTCAACCTATCCACGATAACCCAAATAGCATCGTAACCACCACTGCTTCTAGGTAACTTGGTAACTAGATCCATTATAATCTTCTCCCATTTCCATTCAGGGACTTCCGGTTGCTGCAGGAGGCCAGAAGGTTTCTGATGTATCGCTTTAACTTTTAAACAAGTTAAGCATTGGTTGACATATTCGGCTATGTCAGTCTTTATCCCAGGCCACCAGTATACATCTCTCAAATCGTAGTACATTTTATCTGCACCAGGGTGGATTGAGTATCTTGATGCATGAGCTTCATCCAATATTACCTTCCTGATTCCACCAACAAATGGAATCCATATTCTACCAACAAAGTAAAGAGTTCCATCCTCTTTTTGTTCCAGTTGGGCTTCAAATCCTCGCAGTCGTTCGACTGGAGTCTTAAAATCTTTGGCAGCTTCTTTCTGTGCTTCTAAAATCCTAGCCTTAAGGCCAGATTGGATAGTCATGCTCATAGCACGTACTTTTCTGGGTTTAAGCCTTTCCTTTCTGCTTAAAGCATCTGCCACAACATTTGCTTTGCCTGGATGGTATTTAATCTCACATTCGTAATCGCTAAGTAGTTCTAACCATCGTCTTTGTCTCATATTCAGGTCTTTTTGATTAAAGATGTATTGAAGACTCTTGTGGTCAGTGTATATTATACTTTTTGTCCCATAGAGATAGTGTCTCCATATTTTTAGTGCAAATACCACTGCACCCAATTCCAAATCATGAGTGGTATAATTCTTTTCATGGGTTTTAAGTTGTCTCGAGGCATAAGCAATCACTTTACCTCTCTGCATGAGGACACATCCGAAACCTTGGTGAGATGCATCTCAATACACTACGAAATCATTCGGTCCATCTGGAAGTGTTAATACTGGTGCATTACACAACTTTTCCTTCAGTAAGCGAAAGGCTTGCTCTTGATCATCACCCCAAATGTATTCCTTATTCTTTTGGGTTAGTAAAGTTAGAGGTTTGGCAATCTTAGAGAAATTTTCAATGAATCTACGGTAATATCCCGCTAACCCAAGAAATGAACGGACCTCTGTAGGTGATTCAGGAGTTTTCCAATTCTTTATTTCTTCCACTTTACAAGGATCCACATGTATACCATCCTGATTAACCACGTGACCTAAGAATTGGACCTCTTTTAACCAAAATTCACACTTAGAGAATTTGGCATATAACTTTTCCTTCTCCAGGAGACTCAGAATTGTCCTCAGATGATGTTCATGGTCTTCTTCAGACTTTGAGTAAATGAGGATATCGTCAATAAAGACTATGACGAACTTATCAAGATAGGGCTTACAAACACGGTTCATTAAATCCATAAAGACGGCAGGAGCATTCGTAAGACCAAAAGGCATAACTGTAAATTTGAAGTGACCATAACGGGTTCTGAATGCGGTTTTAGGAATGTCACTTTCATGTACTCTTAACTAGTGGTAACCTGATCGAAGATCTATTTTTGAAAAACAGCAAGCACCTTGTAATTGATCAAATAAGTCATCTATTCGAGGGAGAGGGTATCGATTTTTGATTGTCAGCTTATTTAATTCCCTACAATCAATGCACATTCTCATTGCACCATCTTTTTTCTTAACAAAGAGAACAGGAGCACCCCAAGGTGAGTGACTTGGTCTAATGAAACCTTTCTCCTGAAGCTCTTTAAGTTGATTCGACAATTCATTCATTTCAGACGGGGCTAAACGATAAGGGGACTTAGCAACAGGTAGGGCGCCCGGAATAAGTTCGATACGAAATTCAACTTCACGCACGGGAGGTAATCCAGACAAATCATCTGGGAACACTCCAGGAAATTCACAAACGATACGAATGTCATCAAGCTTTTTCTCCCCAGCCTTGATACTTAAAAGAGAATTCAGATTTTCATCCGGCTTCTCACTACGAATTTCTAAGATTTTACCAGATGGGAGGGGAATACGTACGATTCGTTCAAAACAAACAATGACAGCACGATGGGATGCTAACCAGTCCATACCCACAATAACATCAAAACTGCCTAGACGCGTCGGTAAAAGATCGATTTTAAACAAGTGACCAAGCAAGTCGAGAGTACAACCACGTATGACGGTGTTGGTACTAACAATATTACCATCAGCTAATTCTATTTCAAAACTAACATCTAAAGCAGAAGGGGCAATATCAATAAAATGAGTAATGGTAGAAGACACAAAACTTTTCTCAGCACCCGAATAGAATAAAATGCAAACATAGTGACCGTTAAGAAGAAATGTACCCGTGACCACCCTTGGATTCTGCTGAGGGTTTTCGAAAACTTGATACACCTTTCCTCGAGTTCCATCATTTTGCTGGTTTCTGGCCTTGGGACAACGATTCTTGAAATGACCTTTTTCACCACAGCCAAAACATACTACAGTACAATTCCTTCATCATGACCAATTCTTTTACATATAGCACACTTAGGAGGGCAGGGTCCAGCAGGATGATGCCAGTTACATCGATCACATTTTGGTAAGTTTCCAACATAACCTTGTCTGGCAGTAGGGGCTACAGGAGCAGCAGCAACATGAGAAGGAGCAGCAGGAGCATGAATAGGAGCAGCAGGAGCAGCTGCATACACTGCTACCGCTTCTTGTCTCTTGTTGGACTGACGATTATTGTTCTTATTGTTGTTTCTATTATTGCCCTTGTTATTTTTACGGTTGTTACCTTGGTTGCCTCATTAATTAAACCCCTGGGTGTCCTCCCATTTCCTTTTATGATCCTTATCAGACTTGGCAGCCTTACCTTCAACAGCTTGCTCAACAAGTTCACGTGCTATACTCACAGCATCATGTAGAGTGGAAGGCTTAGAGGAAGTGATGTTCCCTTTAATCCTTTCCGGAAAACCCTTAACATACTTCTTTATTTTCTTTCTCTCAGTGGGTACCAATTCAGGGCACATTAAAACCAATTCATGAAATCGGTTAGTGTATAAGTCAATATCGTAGTTCTTCATCTGCAGGGTCCACAACTCCTGTTCCATTTTCTCGATTTCGGTATCAGGACAATACTCAGTAGTCATCATTACCTTAAATTGATCCCAAGGGATTTTATTTGCATTTTCCAAACCCAAGGTTTTTATGTTCCCATTCCACCATGTTAGTGCGCGTCCTTCTAAGGTACTGGCAGCGAAAATGACTTTATCCTCTTCTGCACATTTGCAAGTACCAAACACTTGCTCCATTTTCTCAAACCAACGAGTTAAGCCTACCACACCTTCAGTTCCATTGAAAGCATGTGGCTTTCCAGACATAAATGTTTTATATGAACACCCTTTAGCATTAGAGGAGCTTTTAACTTTATCCTCAGGATTTCGTTTCTTTTCATAATCAGCAATTGCCTTGTCAACCCTTCTTGCAATGATCCTTTCCATCTTAGCCTTTCGGGATAGCCTGATATCAGAGGTTCTACGGAGTGGAGGCATGTTTCTGTCAACAACACAATACTAAATTCAGTGAGAATCAGTAAAGATATGCTATTTCAAGATTCATGTAGAATGAAGGATAAAAGAGGAAAGATTGTAGTAATGCATAACTGAATGTCAACACGAAATGCAACACAGAATAATTTAAATTGCAATGGCGACGCTTAAGAATAAGAATCCAAGGAATATAGTAAAGATAGATGTAACCACAAAGATACTAAAATGTTAATTCATTAGCCAATGTTTTCCATACATACTACATCGAGAGTTTGGTTACAAGGGTGCATATACAAAAGATACAAAATTACACCCAAGATGCAATGTAGCACTAACTGTCTTAGCAGCTTAGTAGAAATACCCAAAAGATACAATATAAAAGGCACCAAGTGTACAAAAGATACATGATTAAGGGTGCATAAACATAAACACTAATAAGGAAACTACTGGGAGCCACTAGATGACCCCAAAGGTGACGATGTTGCACGAGTTGGCAGACTCTCTTGGTCATTCGAATCATCCGAGCTGTCTGAGATGTCATCAATCTCTAAACCCAATCGTTCCTTCATGAGAAGCTGCATACTTTTCATGGGTTTCTGCAGCTTCCGGATCTTTTTGCTTTTCCGCTGGCTATAGAATTGGAGATTTGCAAATTCCTCGCGCATTCTTACCATAAATAGAGAGTCTCCATGGGAATCACTAGCATACTGCTTCTTATGTTCCTCCAATTTCCCATCTAACTTACTTATCTCAGATTTCATTTCCTTGTTACTATTCATCAGATAATTCATCCCAAAGTTAATATCATTTATCTCACTAGCTATAGAAGGGTGAACATAATCAGAAGATGTATCTGAGGAAGTAGAGCGGACAGTAGAGGGTTCTCCTGTCTCTTGATTGTCATCCTGATTTGGCAGGTTAAGAGTATTCTCCTCTTCTGGCTCTTCCTCAGGATCATCCTCAGGATCTTCCTCAGGATCTTCCTCAGGATCTTCCTCAGGATCTTCCTAAGGATCTTCCGCAGGATCTTCCGCAGGATCTTCCTCAACATGCATAGGCTCTCCCTGAGATTCGTCATCAATGAAGTCGTCTGCATCGGAAAAGTGAAGGACGGAAGTAGGCGAACGAGGTGGTGATTCCATCTACATAAGAAAAACAATACATAGATATAATAAGTGCAAAGGAATTGGAAAAGTGATAGCAAGTATCATAATGAAACCAATATAATATTTCAAAGTGAAATCAAAGAATGATATATTATAAATATAATCAAGGTAAATAAAAAGGATAAGAGAGTTACCCGCGCAGATACCGAACAACCTTGGCAGATTCCATGTTCCACACTAAGACACATAAAAGGTTTGAAAATTTCGGTCATAGACTAAGTTTAGAAACGACTCAGTTCCCTATAACCATAGGCTCTGATGCCAATCTGTAAGACCCCCAGAATCAGACACGGGACAGGTAGGCAACTTGGGGGTCCCACTTCATGATATCCCAAAACATTCTATAATGAATGACAATAAAAATGAAGTAAAAATGACATCATAAGACTATAATTACTTCAAAAGCTGCGGAATTTTGATAAAATTATTCTTTTTACATAGGGTCCCAGACACGGATATTACACATCATAAGTTTTATAAGATGTACCAAACATTTTTTTTATTGTCTTAGTGCAACCAAATTTGAAGGGGGTAGATACCAAAATGGACAGCTTTTTACAATATTAACAAAATATTAGACCAACAAGACATGAAATCTTCAAGGTGTCGCTATCCTGCGGGCTCCCATCCTTAGCAAAATTAAGCATTAGCATTACCTGAGAAATAACATGTAAAAATGTCAACATAAAGATGAGTGAAATTCATAGGTTTAATAAGTAGTAATGTGAAATACAAACATTAATTTTTATAAATTAGTAACAGGATATGATTTAGTACCGTCGTACAAATCATTTATATTTATTTATTGCAATAGCTCACGACACCGAAGCTTTAACATAAATGTTTTACCCCTAGTAAGTATCTAGTCAAAATACTTAGATAATTAAATGTACGTGCGTCAAGGTAATCGGGACGGGGATTGTTAATCCCGATGGATCCATCCACAACATTCGCGCTTGCAAAATGTGAATTAACGGTTCATGATGTAGGAGCCTTTTGACTAAGGTACTAATGCAATAAGTAAATGTATAATCTGAGGAAGCATACAGTTCTCGGATAGCATACTAAAAGTTTTAAATGGTTGTATTCCACGCATGTTATTCTCACCCCGCAATTTGGAACAAAGTATATAAGAAAAGGGGCTATGAACTCACCTTAAAAGGAAAAATGAGACGAGATAAGATCCGGCTGAAGAAAGGAAATAGTAATACTTTGAGAATTATCCGCGACCTACAAGTGTGATCACGACCTTAGATATTTGTTTTATAAAAGTATAAAACGTTTGAATCAAAATATTTCGTAAAATTGAGATATATAAGTAACTTGCACAAGTAACCGAGTCTAAGAGTAAACATGACCTATAAAGCTCACAATCTGTAAGAAATACTTAAAATGAAAGCTAAATGTCTTAGACTAAGATTCTCAAACAATTTGGAACCTAAAAACGCCAATTATACGTTAACCGCGATCTAATACGTAAAAAGTCAACAAAAGTCAAAGTACGACCCGAGTATGACTCAATAATGAAAAGTTGTATTAATATATGTAAGTTACTGGAATACAATAAAATATGGTCATACAAACTTGTTTCATCAAGTTATATAGCTTAGAACTCGTTTTTATAAGTTTTGACTAAACGTATAGAAAATAGTCAACTTTTGGCCTTTTCCGACTTGGGGCGGATAACAAATCATTAAACCTCAATTTCACTTCATTTATGATTTTATACATCCTAAGTATCAGTATTGATCATTTCAAATCCATTCCATAAGGTTTAGGCTTGCTTAACGGCGTTCGGGTAATGAACTAGTCATCAACCCGCTTAGTAAAATAATGCAGAAAACTCCTTTTCGCGAAGCCTAAAAATCCTATCTAGACTCTTGGAAAAAAATCAAAAAAATTCAGAGAAGTCATATACATCATGAAGTTAATATCTTGTGAATTTTAAGAAAAGTTTTGAAGTCTAGATGCCTTTTTAAAAATAAAAACAAAATGCATTCTGCACGAAAAAGTCAAACATCACAGTCTGTATTTTGCATTTTTGAGGGTCAATTGCCCACTTTAAAGCTTCCGTTCCCGCGATGGTGAGTAAAAACATCATTCCGGACAACTTTGTAGTTTTATCCGAAGGCTGAAAACACCTTTTCGACACACTTAAACCTAGGACAGCAGCTATATCAGCAAACTTTATAAATTTTCTAGTTAGTCAACTATACCCACTTATGTGTCAAAAACTTAGATGTAACTAAGGGACACTAAACCTTTGCATCAAAAGTCATCTTTATAAGTTTCTCAAATGATTCAAGTGAGAAATCATGGCTAAACACTCGATACCCATATCAAACGCGCTAAACCAAACGCTAGTTTAGGTCTGTTGCTACTTATTAGACTAGTTTCTAAAAATGCCCGCCATTTCTTCGTTATAAAGAGATAGACGATGAACCTTATACCGCCAGAAAGGTATTTTCGTACCCGATGTTCCTAGACATATGAATTTATCTCAGTTTTCTAAATGGGAAAAAAATCCATCTAGAGAAAGGTTAAAATTTTAGAAAATCGGTTATAAAATTGGCGATCACCGTTTTAGTCATAAAATTCAATTGGTGATGGCTATTAACGCAAGGTCAGCGGCCAAATTTAAGTTATAAGTCCTAATAAGTCCTCACAACCTGCAATTTCAAGTTTAGGGGACCTAAGGTGCTGTAAAACACTAAACAAGTCTACACTTTTAGATTTGAGCTAAAATCTTATTTTGGCCATAACTTTTTCATTAGGATGAGTTGATCGCCCATCCAACTCGCTACTAACATGTAAAAGGGTCAATGAATCCATCTAAGCTATAAAAACACAGCCTACATTGGGAAAATGTGTGAGTTTTGGGCTCACAAACCTGCTGTTCGAATTTAGAGTATAAAATTACTATGCCAAACAAACTCTAATTCAATCCAAACATCAAAATACTCATGACTAACATAAATCTTAATCAAGGAACTAAATTTCTATAATATGAATGGTCAAAATCAAAATTCATCCAAGAAGAATGATCAAAATAATAAACCTAATCACTTATAAACTCTAAATTGATCATTCTTGTTCTAAAAAAAACCAATGCATGGGGAAAATTGAACTAGGATAGGTTATGATTCTTACCAATGATCACTTTTACATACTTGGATAATTGAAATATACAATAGATGATGAAGATTGTGTTAGTTTTGAGATCACAGTAGTTTGATTTTGGTTAGGAAGGAAAGAAAAACAAAATACGTGTTTTTTTTTTGTTGATGTAGCTACAGGAAGAGAAAAGAAAAAATAAAGAAAAGAGGTTATGGGTTATATATTTTTTTCTTGGCCCAATAGTCTAATTTACCTAGGCCCGGTTCTAAATCCTAGCCCGATTCTACTTAAAACACGTAAAATAACTATGACTCGGTGCAAGTTAAATTCTAAAAAACCGAAATATTTATTGAAAATAATTTTTATTTATTTATTTATTTTTTTGCCTTCTTCAAGTTGAAGTATAAAAATTACCGGTTCTCATTCCGTCGGTTCGAGCAACTTTATAAAATGCACGAGAATGTATTTAAATCAAAAAAAAATTTCGATTTAAGTTAAACTTGGAAAAGAAATAAAAATTTCTAAAATTCTCATAAGTTATATTAAATCAATAGAGAAATAATTAATATAAAATAAATTAAAATTTCTCGAAATTTCTAGGATTTACGTAAGCAAGGTATGTAATACGTGAATAGCATGTAAAATAAGATACAAATAAAAATTACGAATAAATAAATGGTTTTTAATTACCAGGAAAAATACGGGTTCTCACATAACACGTAGTGAAACCTTTGTTGTATGCTTTGTGAATCTAAGTATTATGCGGAATTTAAGACTTAAACAAGAACACAAGATGTAAACAATACTTTCACTTTGATTATTAATGTCGAACTTGCTTACAATGAAAGATGTTTACGAATGAAAACTTAATGAAAACTTGATACAAAACATTAACCTAAAGGCCTTCTTTTATAGACTAAGAAGCCTTGTACAATAAGCTACGTATCAACTATTCTAGGTAAAGATAAACATAGAAAATACATTGTCGTTTCTATCCTTACTAGAAGTATTCTAGAACATAATAAACGTGTAGCTCACATCTTCCATCAGTGCTTGTCTTCAATCTGTCAACGCTTGACTTTAACTTGTCAACGCTTAAGCTGTCAGCGCTCACTTTGCTCTTGTCAACGCTTGAGTTGTTCTTGTCAGCGTTCAAGTGATCTGGCCTTAATTTATTCCCAACAATCCTCCCCTAAACTTGATATCCACTCTTATGATCAAGTTTTTGAATAAACATTAAGAACTTGGAGGAGTCTGACAAACCTTATCATATTGGTAATAAATAAATTTGATCAAATTCTTTGCCACGTCACTTGTGTAATCTATCTCCAACTGGGTGTCCTTCATCTTTTCCAAAACAGCCTTGGATATGAAATACTGAGCATCTACAAGTAAATACTCAGCAAATTTTGTAGAACTCAAATGGTATACACCAGCAGCTGAATATAACCTCCATTGAAGACCACTGAGATCATCTTCAAGATCCTTCCATATTTCAGGATCTTCTTCATTTGTCCCACACATTCTTTTGAATGTGGTCCAAAGTTTTATTCCATTGGCTGAAGTTGGTGCTTCAGCCTCATACTTGGTCTCTAGCAACCTCCAAAGGTCCACCAAGTCTTCTCTATCACAACTTGCAAATAAAGATATGAGAGTGGTAAAAGTGTGTATCTCCTTGCCAAATCTTCCAATCTTTCAGAATCCACATTCATCTTCATCATAACTCACAATTGGATTCCTGGAATCTAGGGGTAACATATGCACCATATCTGAAGCTTCTAATGGGGAGAGCTTGAGGCTCTTTCTAATAACTGCTTCACTTGGATATAGTTGATTCATATCTTTTGGAAACTCAAGTGTAAATCCCTTCTTTACTGGTCTAGGAACTATCATAGCTTTCTTGATTGCCATCTCTTCTGCAAGTTGCTCCTTTCTTTCATCTGAAAGAAGTCTGAAAGTGTTTTCTTCTTGCACTTTCACCCAAATGGGAGAAGCCCTATGTTCTAATTCATCAAATGTCAAAGCCTTCAGCTTCTGATGTGTCCATCCAACTCCATGACATTTGAGCAACATAAAGTAGAGCTTCCTTCTATCCCTTTTCAACTCTGAAAGAATGTTGCTTGCCTTGTGCTTCAAAATCACCTTACAATCCTTCTGAACTCTAAGAAGAATCTCCAAACCCCATATCTGATCTGAAATGGTCAAGTCTGGATTATCCATACAGCTTTCTTCCCAAGAATTGTACATCTGAACCACCTCTGGCATATCAAAATCAATCTGCAACTTTAAATCTCTCAGCTTTTCCCTAGCAAGCTCATCACCATACTCAAGTCTTTCTGGTTCAATAATCATCACACTTGAATCTGAGCTAGCTCCATCACTTTCTTCTTCAGAAGTCACAACAAATGGTAACTTTTCCTTTTCACCTTGTTCCATCATTTGCTCAGCCAATCTTCTATCAAATTCAACCTGAGCTGTATTCTTTGGAACAATTTATTCTACCAACTTACCCTTACCCTTATCTGATGGTGCAATTGTTGGTAAGGTAGATGGTAATACCTGAGTAGGAACATCCTTGATGATAGATGATGACTGGAATACATCACCTCCATATGCAGATCTGTCAACGCCCAAATTTCCTCTATCAGCGCCCAAAATACTTCTATCAGCGTCCAAACTTGTCTTGTCAACGCTCAAATATTTTCCCTCAGCGCCTTGTGTAACCTCTCTCAACATATATCTGTAAATGATAAATTTAAATTGGTTGGAGAGATCAAGGACGTATCAAAACCTGTTTGTTCCTTCAAAGTAGTAAGAGCTTCAGCAACATCCAATGATTGACCATCTTGACTGCTCTTATCACTCAGATTTCTTTGATCTTCCTCCCCTTTGGAAGACTCCTCCATACCTCCCTTTGCATGAGCACTCTCCAAAACAACAATCCTCTCCCTCAATTCCTTGAGTTCAAGGCCTTGGTTGCTGACAATTTGTACTAAGTCTGCATTCTGCTTTTGCAAGCTAATGCAGACAGCCGTCAATTCCAAAAGAGTCATTGGTTTCAGTCTGCCCTCTTCCAAAATGGGGATTTGACCTCCCAAGTCAGGTTCATTGGGCATGGATGAGGACTTAATTATGGTGGGACTGCCTTGGCCAGCTTCTAAGCCAGAACCAATAGTCCCAGCCTCATCCAGGTCACCAGCCACACTTGTGGTGGTGGTTCTCTCTGCTTCATGGCTAGGACCACCAGAGGAAAACTCTCCAGCAGTCCTTTGGCATTTGATCAACCTATATTCAGGTGGTGTGGAAGATGGTGTGGAAGAATGAGTAGATGTGGGTTGGTTAAGGGGTGTTTGGGATTGTGATGGTTGGGTGTCAGCGTTGGAAATAGGCACATCAACGCCCACATTAGATGTGTCAGTGTCAAAGGGTTCTTGGTCTATTTGCATTTGGTCAGGTGAGGGTAAAGGTTCAGGGATAGGTTCAAGTTGTGGGTGAGGGTCAATATGAGGTTGGGGGTCTGGTTGGGGTTGTGATGCTGCAATAACAGCAAGCATGGCTGGGGTTAAAGGTAAGTCCCTATGAGGTGGTAAATTCATCTTGGTAAAAATAGCTTTCTTTTGTTCAGAGATTTTATAAAAATCATTGTGATCCCTTGAACAATATCTTTGATCATCAAAAATCATTTGCAGAAAACGGGGATAAGCTAAAGTCATTTTTGTCCCCTTATTTTTACACATTCCTTCAAAAATCATTTTAGACCAGTTATATTTTTGCCCTGTTGCAATACACACAATAGCAGTTGCAATGGATCTATTGATCTCATTGTGTGCAGTACATTTGGGACTCAAACATTGAAGGAGAATGTGAATGAGGTACTTCCAGGATGGGGGAAATTCCTGCTTATGGTACTTATTAAGAGTACCTTCATCAGGAATAGGGTATCCCAAAGCCCTAAGCCCTTGTTCTATTTCATTTATGGGAAGAATGGTTATACCATCAGCATCATCAAGATGCAAGGCCTGGCGTACCAAGGCCTCAGTAACCACCCAAGATCTCGCATGAACAATAGAAGTTAATGTGGTCACTCCATTAACTGTTGAGGAACTTACAGTGTTCCAAAACTGTTTAATGTGTGTGACTGGAATGAGTGGTGCATGAGAAAGAGCATACCTTAATGGGGATGCGTTCAAATACGCCACCATTTGTGTGTATTGAGGGAACAAAGTATTATCAGCAACAAGATAAGAATCATGTTGTGTTGAGACTTGAACCCCAAATCCAATTCTGCTGAGTTAAATCTTGGTGCCATTGATGAAAGCTGTTAATTTGAAGTATAGAAGATGAAGGTTGATAAGAGAAAAGTGTTAGACAAGAATTATAGATACCCTGTTTAAAAATAGGAGCCAAATTTATAGAAGTGGATGAATGCATGTGATTGGCCCAAAAATAGGCAAAGATTTTCAAAAACTAATCATGAAAATATTGAAAAAGTTATAAGTTATCACATGCATTTAATGAAAGTAACAACTCCTAAAATTACGGCTTGAAAATATGTCAAAAAGTAACAACTGGGTAGGTCCCATTGATTGTCAACGGTCAAATATAACCCATCAACGCCCAACGGCTATAATCTTGTCAACGTTCGCCTAAAGCCATGTCAGTGTCCAATTTGGTCACAACAACGCTTGGAAAAATCTTGTCAGCGTCCAAAAAAAAAATTGTTTTAAAAAGTGAAAAATGACCTTAACAAGTAATTTATCCTAGAGAAGATAACCAAAAGCTGATAATTATCATAGGGCGGCAAGCACTGTCCAGTTATGCACACTTGCATAAGCAAGATAGACATAACAGTCCTCTAGTGTCCCTTGCTAACCAAAATTCTTAACAACCAAGTTACCTTATAAAATCCTTGTTACTCCCAGGTAAATCCCATATCAAAATGATTCCCAAGTCTCCCAACAGACCACAACCAATTCTAGGCCAAAAATGTCTTGGCAGCATGCAAAGTTGATATACTATGCATGCTACAGTGCCTCATGGTTTAGTAAAACTAACCCATACTCACCTGTGGACAAAATCTAGAATTGTGATAAGAGTATCATATGGATACCCAAAAATCCTAAAGGTTCCTAAAAACTCCCCTTAAACAAAGATACAAAGAGTTTGCCAAAAATATGCATGAACATAAAAAAATTTATGTCAAGATAGGAATGAAACATTCCAACCATCATCCATAAACAAAAACATGTCCAAATGCTTCTCCTTTGATCCATAAGCAACTTTGTATCCAATGGTATACTGCTAACACCATCTGCACATTTAGATTGAAAACCACAAAACTAACATTGTTGCTGACAACGCCCCGATAACACATTACAGCGTTGAAGGAAGCTTTGTCAGCGTTAGACAATTATATTGCTGACAACATTGCAAAAACACTTATCAGTGTTGAAACAACCTTTGTCAGTGTTAGAAAAATATAGTGGAAAATCTAAATTATCAATAAGACTAATAATAGTAATGCATCATCCTGTACATACTTTTACAAAAAGAATCCAAAACACATACTTAAGTGAGATTAACCATTCCAATACTTGTTACCAAGTACTGAAATCTTCCAGTATCAAAAGGTTTAGTTAATAAATCTGACACATTTTCCTCAGTGTCAACCCTATCTGGATGTATTAAACCTTTCTCAAAGCAATCTCTTATAAAATGATGTCTAATTTCTATGTGTTTAGTTTTAGAATGATGCACAGGATTCTTAATGATGCATAAAGTACTATTATTGTCAACAAATATCTTAGTATGCATGAAGTTATACCCATAATCCAACAGCTGGTTCTGAATCCACAACACTTGACCACAACATGCTGCTGCAGCCACATATTCTGCTTCAGTTGTAGAGTTAGCCACCACTGTTTGTTTCTTGGATTGCCAAGATATTAATCTGCTCCCAAGAAATTGACATCCACCAGTTGTGGATTTCCTATCAAACATCTCACCACCATAATCACTATCTGAATATGCAATCAGCTCCAATGGTGAATCCTTTGGGTACCACAAACCAAGAGTAGGGAAACATCTTAGGTACCTAAAGATCCTCTTCACAGCATAAAGGTGACATTCTTTGGGAGTCACTTGATGGCGTGCACATGCACACACAGCAAACATGATATCAGGTCTGGAAGAAGTAAGATACATCAAGGATCCAATCATGGATCTATAATGCCTGACATCAACATCTTTCCTATCTCCAATCTTTCCCCAAGGGTGTTCTCTATCCATAGGAGTAGAAGCCCTCTTTTCATGTGGAGAAAAGCCAAACTTCTTCAAGATTTCAGCAACATATTTGTCTTGGGAGATGAAGATACCCTCTTCTTTCTGCTGAACTTGTAAACCAAGAAAGAAGTTCATCTCCCCCATAGCACTCATCTTGAATTTGTCTGTCATGAGCTTGGAGAAATCCTCACTCATCTTTGGATCAGTAGACCCAAAAATGATATCATCAACATAGACCTGCACAAGCAACACATCTTTGCCTTTCTTCTTTGTAAATAGTGTCTGATCTATGGTGCCCCTCTTGAATCCATTGTCCACCAAATAGGTAGACAAAGTACCATACCATGCTCTAGGGGCTTGATGAAGGCCATACATAGCCTTTTTGACTCTATACACTTTGTCTGGATGCTCAGGATCCTCAAAACCAGGAGGTTGCATGACATAAACTTCTTCAACAATGGTGCCATACAAGAATGCACTCTTTACATCCATTTGATAGACTGTAAAGCCCATGCAAGATGCATAGGCTAGAAAAATCCTAATAGCTTCAATCCTTGCCACTGGTGCAAAGACTTCTTCATAGTCTATCCCCTCCTCTTGTGTATAACCTTGAGCCACTAACCTTGCCTTGTTTCTGACCACAATACCTCTTTCATCTCTTTTGTTCCTGAGAACCCATCTTGTCCCTATTGGTCTGACATATCTAGGACAATCAACCAGCTCCCAAACATCCTGAATAGCAAATTGGTGAAGCTCATCCTGCATTGCTTCCACCCAACTTGGTTCTTTGAGAGCATCAAATATCTTCTTGGGTTCTTCTTGTGACAAAAAACATGCAAACAAACATGCTTGTACAAGAGGGGTATCAACCTTCTTGTATATATTGGCAATAAATCCACCAAGACTTTGATGGGATCTTCTTGTCTGAACTGGAGTCATAACATCACCAATGATCTGAGATGGGGGGTGATTCTTCATTGTGGAAGTGAGAACTCCTCCTTCAAAAAGTCTGGTGTCCTCAACTTCACGCTCCATGTTGTCAATATCTTCTTCATCAGACTCTCTTTGAGCAACAGGAATCTCTTCATGGACATTGGAAGGTCCACCTTGTTCAAAATTGGAAGAGAAAAGATGCCCAAAAGTGTTGTCAACGTTTGAATCTTGGTTGTCAGCGTTAGGACTGACAGCGCCTGAAATGTTGTTGTCAACGTCTGAATTGGTCTTGTCAGCGCTGGATTTTCCTTTGTCAGCGCTTGAAGAACCATGCACGTTTGTATCTGGTGGTATTTGGAAACCACCATTATCTTGTCCAGCAGCAGCAGCAGCAGCAAAAGCATCTGTCTAAATGGGAATTGTGACATATTCAAATGTAGGAGATGCCTTTTCTGCTTGTGATCCAACCCTCTCATTAACCTGTGTACCTGAAACATCAACAATTTGTTCTTCCACAACATTTGAAGTTACCTTCATAATGTCTGGATTAGTGACATGCATATAATTTAAAGTTCTAGATAAGGGTTCCAAATCAAACAACCAATTAGGACCACTTTCAGGATCACTAGGTTTATTCTCTAAGAACCTAACATGTATTATTTCAACAATACGTTTGTCCTCCTTAAGATAAACTCTATAACCCTTTCTCTGCACTGAATACCCCATGAAGTAACCTTCATCACCTTTTGCACTAAATTTCCCTAAGGCATCACTAGTGTCTAAGACTACTACATGACATCCAAAAGGTCTGAGAAAACCAATATTAGGTTTTCTTCCCCAAAGTAACTCATAAGGTGTCTTGTTCTGAATTTTGTTAACCAATGCTCTATTTTGCACATAACATGTTGTATTAACAGCCTCAGCCCAAAAGGCTATGGGAAAGTGAGCATCAGCCAACATTGTTCTGGCTGCTTCAATTAGGGTTCTATTCTTCCTTTCAACAACCCCATTTTGTTGTGGGGTTCTAGCAATACTAAACTGTCTAGTAATTCCCTTCCTGGCACAAAAATCATCTAGCTTCTTGTTCCTAAATTCTCCACCATTATCACTCCTAAGCATCTTAACCTCATTGCCAGACCTTTTCTCAATTTGAGTGATAAATTCAATAAGAACATCAGCTGTGTCACTCTTCATAGCTAGAAACAATGTCCAAGTAAACCTAGAAAAGTCATCAGTGACAACAAAACAATATGACTTGCCATTCAAACTTTCTATATTAGTTGGACCAAAGAGGTCCATGTGAAGCATATGAAGAGGTCTGGAACTAGTATGCACCTGCTTAGACTTGAATGAGACCTTGTGCTGCTTGCCTTTAAGACATGCAACACAAGAGTGGTCATTGTGGAAGGCCTTCTCAGGCAAACCATCAACTAAACCAAGCCTCACAAGTCTATTTATATTTTTAAAGTTTATGTGCCCTAGTCTCCTGTGCCACAAATTACTTTCATCTACTGAGGCCTTAGCATAAAAACAAGACATATTTGCATTCACTTTAATCCCATTTAAATTCACATTGTATATGTCCTTATGCCTAGGTGTTCTATACTCAATATACTTCTCATCAGGGATCTTAAAATCCTTGCTTAACACCAAACACTCAGTATCAGTGAAAAGAACCTTATTTTTGTTATCACACACTTGTGATACACTAAACAAATTATAATCCAGTTCTTTTACCAGGAAGACATTCTCAAAACGTAGATTATTGGTGATAAGGGTTCCTTTTCCTGTGATGGTGCCATAGCCCCTCCAAAGTATACCTTATCACCATCTTGAATAGGAGTGAAGTTTGTCAGATAGTCTTCCTTTCCTGTCATGTGCCTTGAGCATCCACTATCCCAATATCCATAATCATTGATCTTCTTTTGAATGCCCTGCACATAAAGAAAACACATTAGTTTTCTTTGGGAACCCAAGTCTCAGAAGACTTGGATTCATCTGGTTGTTCAATAAGAACAGACTTAGTTCTCACAACAACCCCATTCTCATCCCTTTTAGGATGAAATACCCAGTTAACCCCAATTGGTTTTGTAATGACTTTTGAAATATAGTTAAACCTGTTGCAAGTCATTGAAATTACATTATTATTAGGGTTTTGATCTTTCTTGGGTCTCCATGTTAAGCTTGAAGAAGCTTTAGACCCCTTACCTTGTGGCTGCAAATACTTAGGTCTGCTCACGTTTCTGTCAGCGTTGGATTTTGTCCTGTCAACGCTAAATTTACCCTTATCAGCGTTGAACCTAGGGTTTGCTACAGGAACCCATTGCCTATTTGACCAGGTATTTGTCTTTTGAAAAGGTCTTTGTCCATGAGTGTTAGACCTTCTAGTAAAGAATGGGGCTGGTCTAATCACTTGTGGACTTTGCTGCACACAAGGTCTGGGTCTGACAACGTTTGACTTCCTAACAACGTTGACTTTCTTCCTATCAGCGCTGAAATTGTTCCTATCAGCGCTGGCTTTGGGAGCGTTGACACACTTGTATGCCAAATGTGAAAAGCTACCACAAGTATAACAGGCTTTCTTAGACACATTCTTAGGTCTAGTAGCAAAAAAACCTGTTCCATGATTGTTAACTTGGCTCTTGGGTGACCTATTATTTCTATACATCTCTGCATATTTAATGGAAGGTCTTCTAACAGTGTTGGAGCCTAGGTCAACAGCTTCACCAGTAACTGGGTGAGTAACCTTAATGGGTGGGGATTCATTGGGACTTTCACATAGCAAACCTCCCTTAACAAATAAAGTAGGGTTAGCTTTCTTCCACTCATTTAGGTCAGTCAGTTTTTGTTGATACTCTTCAACTGGGGTGACAACTCTTGGTGGAGGAATGAATTCCTCTTCTTGGCATTCTGGTATACCAGTCCAAGATAAATCCTTTCTAAGGACACCATAGAAGTCACCAGCTGGTGGTGGAACCAGAGAGTAATCATTCTCATTCATCCCAAGCCCAGTCATATCCTTAGGATCTCTTTGTTTAGCTACACAGTCTCCTAGGGCTTGGGTGGCTCTATCAAATCTTTGAATCTTGAGGTCAACATTATCTTTATTCTTAATGGCCTCATCTAACTTAGCCTGTAGGTCTTTATTGACCTTTGACATGATATTTCTAATATCCATACTACCCTCTAGCTCATGTTTTAAGATATTTATCTTATCTTTTAAATCAAATTCCATTTTCTTGTATTCAGAAACGGTTTTCTCAGTTTTAGTAAGAGCTAGTTGGTAATTGGATAATTTACACCTTTCAGTGCTCATATCCTCTTTTAGTTTTAACACTTCTTTGTTAAGTCTGTCAGTGTTTAACCTACAACCTTTGCTACAAAAAGCATCATCATATACCTCATTATCAGATGAAGAGGAGGAGTGTGCCATGAGAGCATATTCAACATGCTCTTCTTCTTTAATATCAGCAATCAAAGCTTTGTCCTCTTCAACATCCTTAGCCAGATAGCTCCAATCCCATCCAGTACCATCAATTCCTTGAACTGCAACCATGGCTTTGGAGTCTTGAGCTTTAACAACCTGACTTGAGGGTTTGCCAGCATCAGATCTTCTAGGAGATCTGCATTCCCTCATGAAGTGCCCCATGCGATGACAGTTGTAGCACTCAACTTTGGATTTATCAAATCCAGCAGTGTCTTTAGCATTGAAGGTCATCTTCTTCTTGAACCTCCTATTCCACCTATTTGCTCTTATACTAGCAAGAGCCATGTTCCACTTGATATCCATCTCTTCCAAGTGTTCATCACTTATCTGCTCAAGGTCCTCATATGTAATCACTGAACCATTGGGCAAAGAAGCAATGTAAGCACAAACAGTATCCAAATCCAAACCAGCAGGTTTAACTCTTGGTGAGTCATTCATGAATGTGTTAGCGTCTGAAAAGGAGACGTTGACAGGACTTATTCCAGCGCTGACAAATGGTGATCCAGTAACTGGATGCATAAAAGAGTCCTACTGATTGAATTGACCTTCACTATGAGAAAAGAAGGCCATGTTGCTGGTGCTAGCTTTGCTTGAAAGAGTTTCATCTTCCAACAGTCTTAGTTTGTTGTAGATGTCATCAAACGAAGAGCTCTTGTGAGTATTATTGGCAAGAATAGATCTTGCCCCAATCTTCCATGTCTCACCAAGACTTTTCAGAAAAGTAGCATTGGTGTCAATATCACCAACTTGTGTCCCCATGAAGGACAATTTGCTTGTGATGTCAAGAAATTTGCTTCTCACACTGCTCAGTTTCTCATTGGGCTGAGCTTTGAAGACAGCATAATCATGCAGAAGTTGCTTTTTCTTTTCTTCCTTAGTTTCTGCATTACAACCATATGCAACTTCAATTGCTTCCCAAAGATCCTTAGCAGACTCATAGCTTCTATATTTGTGCTGATTTTCTTGTCCCAGAGACACTTTCAGAATATTTAGGGCTTTCATGTCAGCCCTTTTCTTTGCAATATCTTCAGCACTTACAGCTCTACCATCTCCAGGTTTTTCTTTCTTATCTTCATTAGGACATCCTTCAACAGTTGTTCTTGTCGCAATGGCATTCAGAATCTTTTGAGCTTTATTGAATGAGTTTCCATATTCAATGATGTCCCAGAGTGTGTAGTCAAAGATCCCTAGATATTGTTCAAAGTTGAACCTCCATAAGTCAAAGTTGGTTGCATCAAGCATGGGAATCTTGATGTTTGGTAAGGATGAAGAGGAGGACATGATGTTTGCTTCAGACATGATGTTTTTAGGGTTTTGAGAAAATTAGGGTTTTGGTGGATGTATATCGTTCTGGTGTTCTTCAAAGATCAAAAGTTCCTCAACAAGCTCTGATACCACTTGTTGATCCCAAACTTAGATCGATTAGCTTTGTGTATACGAGATTAGATCAAGTATAACACGTAGAGAAACCTTTGTTGTATGCTTTGTGAATCTAAGTATTATGCGGAATTTAATACTTAAACAAGAACACAAGATGTAAACAATACTTTCACTTTGATTATTAATGTCGAACTTGCTTACAATGAAAGATGTTTACGAATGAAAACTTAATGAAAACTTGATACAAAACATTAACCTAAAGGCCTTCTTTTATAGACTAAGAAGCCTTGTACAATAAGCTACGTATCAACTATTCTAGGTAAAGATAAACATAGAAAATACATTGTCGTTTCTATTCTTACTAGAAGTATTCTAGAACATAATAAACGTGTAGCTCACATCTTCCATCAGTGCTTGTCTTCAATCTGTCAACGCTTGACTTTAACTTGTCAACGCTTAAGCTGTCAGCGCTCACTTTGCTCTTGTCTACGCTTGAGTTGTTCTTGTCAGCGTTCAAGTGATCTGGCCTTAATTTATTCCCAACACGGTTACTGGGCTAATCTTAGAGTAGAACCCGAGTTACTCTCTAAGATCAAGGAAGCTCAGAAAGATGACAGAGAAATCTGGATGATAGTACAGAATTTGGAGAAACAAACGGAATTCAGAGTGGATGCAGATGGTAACGTATGGCAGGGCACGAGACTTTGTGCTCCTGATGACCAAGAACTCCGGGAAGCATTGTTAGCTGAAGCTCATAGCTCCCCATTCTCTATACATCCTGGTTCGACTAAGGTGTACCATGAAATCACGCAATACTTTTGGTGGAGTGGTATGAAACAAGATGTGGCTACTCACGTCTCCAAATGTCTTACCTGCCAGCAGGTTAAGATCGAGCATCAACGATCTGGCGATCTCCTTCAACCGTTAGATATTCCAAAGTGGAAGTGGGACAAAATCACCATGGATTTTTTTATTGGTCTTCCGCCTACCAAGAGGAAGCACGATGAAATTTGGGTTATCGTTGATCGACTAACCAAATCAGCTCATTTCTTACCGATCCGCAAGGAAGATCCAGTAAGTAAACTCGCCGATACGTATAGAAGAGATATCATGAGACTCCACGGTGCTCTATCCAGCATCGTCTCAGACAAAGATCCTCGTTTCAGTTCGCGATTTTGGAAGAGTCTGCAGAAAGCTTGGGGTACACAACTTAAGCTTAGCACGGCTTTTCATCCTCAAACGGATGGACAGTCGGAGCGAACTATTCAGACATTAGAAGACATGTTGAGGTCATGTGCGTTGGAATGGACGGGTGATTGGGACGATTATAGCTGTTTGGTGGAGTTTGCATACAACAACAGTTGGCACGCAAGTATCAAGTGTGATCCTTTCGAGATGTTGCATGGCAGAAAGTGTCGCGCCCCAATCTGCTAGGATCAGGTTGGCGAGCGAACACTTAAAGGACCAGAAATCATAGAGATGACCAATGAAAGTATCACAGTAGCTAAGCAGAAACTTCAGGAAGCACGGTCACGTCAGAAGAGTTACGTCGATAAGCATCGTAGGGACATACATTTTAACGTAGGAGATCACGTCTTCCTTAAGGTTTCGCCGGCACGTGGTGTTAGAAGCTTCGGGATTAAAGGGAAGCTCAGTCCTTGTATCATCGGACCGTTTGATATCATTGAACGAGTCCTTGAAGTATCTTACCGGTTAGCGTTACCTCCGCAGCTTTTGCATGTACACAATGTGTTTCATGTGTCCTTACTCAGAGGGTACCAGTATCATCCCCTTCACATGGTTCAGTATCCATTGTAACAGATACGTGAAGATCTCACTTTCATAGAAGAACCCGAACGAGTTCTTGACAGACAAGAACGAGTCATGAGAAGGAAGACGTTTCGATTCGTCAAAATCCTATGGAGGGATCATACCGAACGGGAAGCCACTTGGGAAACAGAGGAGTCTATCCGGGCTTCTTACCCTCATTTCATATTTTGAATTCGGGTATGTTCTTCTTTTTAGTTACTTTATCTATAATTCGGGGACGAATTATTCTTTTTAGGGGGGAAGAGTTGTAAAACCCGCATGCTTTTACCATGAATAGTACCCTTAAGATCGTACGTACTAGATTAAAACTTTCCTATTATAGCATGATTACGTTTACATATTAGGATTATACGTATTACGTACGTGTTAGAACACGATAAGTATTTATTACGTACGAACACACAATAATTATTTAACAATAATTAATCATGAACATGTGATCATGAAATCATGAAGGTAATCAAATCACGAAATAATATTAATTACGTATATATATTTATTACGAGCGTGAATAAATATATTAGGTCACGCTAAATATTTAACGAGAACACACTAAACACGAACACAAATAAACACGAACGAACACTTAAACAACGAGACACGAAAAATGGTACGGGTACCCCATGTGGGGCCCCCTACCCGCGGCTACACCAACACCATGGGCCAAGCCCATCAAATTTTACAATGAAAGGGGGGTAAAGGTAAAACTAGTTTTCATTTTTCAATTTACATGAAAACAAATTAAAAACCTTAAAAGTTTTCTCTTTCTCCTTCTTGTCCTCTTTGGCCGCCGCATACAACACAAGAAAAGGGGGGTGTTCGTTTGAGTTTGATCTTGAATATTGTACGTGTGTTCGTGTCTGTTCATCCTCGTTAGATCCACGCATTCTGTATATTCTTTTAATCCTTTTTCTTTTTGATTTGATCTAATCAAATTAATTAAGAACATGATGTTTTTAAAAACTTAATTTAAAACATAAATCAATCATGTAAATGGTTATTGGGTAAATCAAAAGGGTTGTTTTTAGGGGTGTTTGTTTGGCCGGCGCCTAAACCAAACACCAAGGGGGTCTCGGTTTGGCTAATAGACCGCCACCGAGACCATATGGTCCCGGTTTGGTGGTGTGGGTCCCACGGCAGCAGCAAACCAAAGGGAACCCCGAAGTGGTTCCAGGTATGGTGTCGATTTCATGTCCGGTTCATGGTTTCTAGTCAAGATCCGGTTCACGGTTTATGTTAAGATTATTTTTTTTTATGATCATATGTTAAAATTAAATTAATAAATATGACATGATTAATTTAATAAACATGACTTAGGTTATAATTTAATCATTAGAATCATGGAATTATTAACCTAAGTATTTTATATTTTCTAGACTTTATAATTAATTAATTATTAAAAACCATAGTTATAATTAATTAATTAACATGGCTTAGGTTATATTATTAATAAATAAATACATGTTTTAACCTAAGTATTTAACTTTATTTAATTAAAAACATGATATATTTAATTAAATACTTTTAACCTATATTTTATTTAAATTACATGAAATAAATCATAAACTATACATTATATCATTATGACTTAGAAAATAATCAGAAAAACACTTAAGCTTATATACTTAGCTTATTTAAGCAGCTTATATCTAATTATGGAAAATTTCTATTTTTAGAAACTTATTTAATTAAGGCAGCTAATCTATTTATGGAAACTTTCTATTTTTAGAAACTTATTTAATTCAGGCAGCTAATCTATTTATGGAAACTTTCTATTTTTAGAAACTTATTTAATTAAGGCAGCTAATCTATTTATGGAAACTTTCTATTTTTAGAAACTTATCTATTTTAAGCAGAAATTCTATTTTTGGTAACTTTCTATTTTTGGAAACTTTCTATTTTTGGAAACTTTCTATTTTTGGAAACTTTCTATTTTAGGAAACCTGCTATATTTGGAAAGTTACTTATTATTATACAGTAAGTATAATAATACATGAAATTCTAGAAATACTTAATCAGAATAGACAGAATATAAGATAAACACAGTTTAAGGCTTTAAACAGTAAAACATGATATGAACATATAAAATAAGCTAAGACATGACATAAAACCAGTTAAGTATTTAGTAAGCAGATACTTATTCATGTATGTATTTATGTAGCATTAGTGATACCGAAGTAGGATTCTCCTCAGTTCATCTTCTTCCTTCACTAGACATAAGGTACGGATTCCCGTCCTTTTAGTATGGACATTCTTTCCTTATTAGGATTCCCCGTATGCAGCCAAATGTTTTCCCGTAGTATAAGTTTATATGTTTGACTTGCTTATGTTTAATTTAGAACACCTATAGCCATATACATGCATGACCAGTTTCACCTAGTTATGGAGTTACCATAACCATAACATTAGAGGCACTGATGTTATGACTTCACCACGACGGAGTGATTGCTCGTAGTGTCCCTTCATCTTTTGGCCATATTATTATCTTTATCATGTCGGGCGTATGGGTGCATCCTAGTTACATGTTTTTCAGCAGATTACTCAGTGTGAATGTGGTGTGTGCCTTGCATCCTTCACAAGGAGCTGATCCCTTCTACCCAAAACCAGTATATTAAATTAGAGGCATCCCCTCTAATTTGCATGATGAGGTCACCCCTCCAAGTATTCATGCACGGTGGATTTTCATGACCTATATTGGCTAATGGTAGAACATGTTAAACAGTTTTTATAGGATAAACATAAGGCATTTCAAACTATAAAACCAGTTTTATCAAGACATAATAAGGTTATTTGGGACTTAGTTTCTTCCGTTGTTATATGGTATATGCTTATCCTATTCATGCTTTATTGTACATCCGTGCACTGAGCGTATTGCTCAGCCGTTTTACTTTTCTATGTTCCTAAAACGACTGGTACTCAGGGACGCTCGTAGACTCTAAGCGTACGTGCATATGGACTGGAAGCTTTCTAGCCTTTCTTTACTTTATGCAATATCTTTACTTTGATACTCTTGCTATGGACATTGTTTAGTCCTTTCCTTTAGAGTACTTATGTTTGTGTGTGATGAGCTTTACTTTTGGACTACCGATGTTTGATTCCGGTATTTTCCTTTTATGGTCATGTAATGTTTAAACATTTTTCCTTGTATGCTTTAATGACACGCCATAATTACGCGTGACATTCCATTATCAAAATGGGGTGTTACACGTAAAGAGTGAATCATTTGGATAATAATATCCACATGATTTGAAGCCGTCAAAATCCAATTCCTGGAACAAGTTTGATTCATTAAAGAATCGCACCATCGTTGCTTTTCAGTTGTCACGAGCTTGATTCATATAGAATCTTACAAGTTACCTACCAAGTGTTGTTCGATGTTAACACTAGAAGGATTTCCACTCATCATTGTGAACACTATAGAGTGTCACTCTGAGTGTTCTGGCAAGATCACTGAGATATTGCTTAGAGGCCTGGAACGTGTTTAAATTCAATAAAGAATTAAACAACTATTGCTTTCCAGTTATCACAAGTTTGTTTCGTAAGGAATCGCACAATTTACCTACCATGAACTTTTTGATATTTTCTCAAAAAGGATTTCCATCTTCATTGTAAATACTTTCGTATTACTCAGATGTTCAGGAAAGATCATGAAGATTTTGCGTAGGACTCTCAAGATCTTTCTTACTTTTCACAATGTGTGAAGAAGCAAGGAAATATGGAAGTGTGTCCTAATGAGATATTTGATGATCTCAAATGGCTCTAGACTCGATCGTGCATTTTGTATTTTTAGTGATAGGAGGCTGGAGAGGAGTGCCACATTTTCAATATAAATATATTCGGAGTGAATAAATCGATAGATAATGTGTTGTCTCTGTGTGAATAAAACAAATACCTTTTGAGAGATATCTGAGTTAGCTGGGATAGGTTGTGCGTTACATCACTGGGTCCATGATGCCTATCTTCAATATCGAGCATCATTAGAATGATCTCAATAACATATGTGTTGACCCGGTTTTGGCCTAAGGTTGTAAGGAGGGCTTCTTTCGTTACACCTTTTATCATTACAATTCTTTTTCATTCTTCAACCCCATCAATGCTTACCAATACGTCATAACTAGCACCTTGTTGTGATTGTTCCAGTGATAACTTAAGTACTTGGTCGGCATTCATCTAGGTTCACAATCTTTCTCCATCTTTCCTAAGGACTACTATTTCAAGCTATGGAATTTCCTTGGGAAGATTCATCCTGTTTTGGAAGAGCCATTGTACTTAACCTATCCTACCATCCTTATGTCACCACAATCTTCATCGTCGTGAAATAAATGGGTTGTGGGTAAGTAAAAATCACCATGAAATCTATTTTGATATAGCAAATCCATTTTGCTCCCTTTAACATATGCCACGATATTCGAAAACATTTCGCACATGTCGGGATGAGCTATCACGTTAAGTCAAACCATTTTTGATTAATCATTTCTCATATAAATCACATTTTCTCCCCCATATTAAAAATATTAACCCAATCGATGTTTTTAATATCAATTGATTTAATAAAGTTTTAACAAAGTTTATGGGAAGAAAAATGCAAGTCTGTTTAATCTTCATGAGATCAATTTGTGAGATATGATACCGATTAGTAAACTGATCACAGATTCACCATATTAGAATAAACTGACAAGGTTGGACCTGATTGAGGAGAACATCATATGATAAGATCAAATGGCTCTTGTCGGCAAATGTTGGTCACCTCGTTACGTCTGAAGTGATCTCTTGACACCACATGTACGATGTAAAACCCTTGTTTTTACCCTTTGACTTTGTCACCTAGTGTGCACATCTTATTGGACTCAATGTAATCTCACCTCATTATTTTATGAAGCACCAGTCTTTTATTAAATCACGTTGTTCATTCCAGTATATTATTATTAAATATACGAGATTGTTGACGCGTTTAATTTTCCTTGACCTTTATAAAACTACACATTAAACACCTAACAATGACCATATACTTTGCTTTAGAAAATTTTACTTGTACATTATACCTTGCCCTAAATATTCAACCATATTTTCATCTCATATATAACTATGTGACTAAAAGTAGACATATTCCGTTTGTGTAATCCCATATAACACGAATGGCCCTTAATATCCTAGTATACCTTAGAAATGACTCTCCTAAACACCGTATACTACCTTATTACATGGATATATTTACATGGAAACTCCTTTTCTCCCACTTGTGTATATACACGGCTAGGGTATAGACACACCAACCCAATTTCAAACATCCCCTTAGCAAATCATGTGTACTAGGATCCTTTCATTAAGACTTGTACTTATTATCTCCCCTAAACCATCTAATAGCCGAATACCACCCCTCACCTTTGTACAAACACTTTCTCATTAATGCTCACAAGTTTAAGTCATCACTTGCCCTTTTAATCTTGCAAGCCGACGACTAGACCCCAACCCAAAGGCCAATATACATCATTTCCATTAATAGAATAGTAATAGGATCTCAAGTACTAGATTTACCTTGTAATCAAACATAGGGAACCCCCCTCTTTGCTTCTCTCTTGACGTAGCAAAACCCCAAGCAACACAAACTCATCACAACTTGTGTTTATCTAACTAACAACGTTAAACAAAATCTCCTATATCTTTCCACTTTCGGATGAACACACACACACACACATTCGAAGCATTTTCTCCCAATCATACCCACACAATCTCACATGGCATTGAATTGAGTCAAGGAGCATTGAAGAAGAAAGAAGGTCACGGCTAGACTGTAAAACGTATAGAACTCAAGGTTGCTAACTTGATTCATCATCACCATCTCTATCTAAACAAGTAAGTACTTACCTCCTCACCATTTTTGTTTGCCTTTACTTCGTATGCATGGCATTCAATCAAGTTTACTAGAAAACGAGACCAATATGCATGCACACGTAAAGTATACTAAGCAAACCTACGGCATGATTATGTTGGACATGTATCATGTTTAAATCTATAAACAAGTACTAATCTAGTTCACTCCCTAAGAACTAAGTGCTTAACATAAAGGATTGCTTGGCCAAAAACCCTATACCTCTCGGCTTATCTATTATAAACCAAGTATAAGTCAGGACTTAATTTAAGATTTCTTGATGTAAGTTAGAGCATGGAAATGGTAGATTTAATTGGAAACCCAAGCACCACATTTAGTTAATCTGAATAAGCCATGATCATCGAACCATATAAGCCATAAGCTTCGAATCTTTAAGCCATAAACTAATATAAGCCGAAGGTTATAAGCCCAAAAACCCAAGTTATATTCTTGATTACATCATTATAGGTTAAGTTAGTCCCCTAAATAATTAACTAGACCAAGAACAAGCCCACTAGGCCCTATAAACATAATCGAACCTTAATGGGCCACCCTAGCCCATTAAGCATCTAAAGTATTTAAATGGGAGAATCTTTGGGCCATTTATGTAAATAATTCTTTCTAATTCCAAAAATGACAAGTTATAAAACTTACCTAAAGTTTTCGAGGCATAAAACAAATGTAAGGACCAAACATGGCATAAAGGATAGTCTAGGGTCTCGGTTATATATAACCGAGCCATAACTTAAAGCTCAAGGGCTAAACTTGTCACTTTGAAAACTACTTACAAGCCCTAGATACTTTTCATTCCTTTTTGAGACTTGTCCGAAACTTAGAGGACCTATTTTGACCTTTTGGAAAACTTGTATCAAACTAAGTTACTGATAGGTGTGAAAAAACCCATCCTTTTACCAATTATTTCTTACTAAAACAAGACCAAAACGCGTATTTAATGTCATTTGTTTGGAATTATGCGTGGTTTGTGTGTTTGTTGAGTTTTCAGAGACAACCGGATGAATATTAAAGAAAACATGGGATTGCACGGGTTTTATCGAAGAAAAAGACTCAAGACGAAGTCTATTGTCCAAGAGATGCAAAAGATTTGAATTCAATGGGCCTATTTGAAGATTTATCAAAGAAAAGGACCAAAGATGGAAGATTTACATATGTCGAAGAACTCAAGTTTATTAAACGAAGAAATTAAAAGACGAGTTGAATTTATTCGTCGACAAATCCCGAATCGAAATCGAAAACGTCAACTTTTCTGAAAAGACGAGAAGACAAGAAGAAAGGGAGAAAGCCCACTCACCAACCAACTTGAAGACCTAAAAATAGGACCTTCCTTCACACATTTTGAGCTAGTTTTCATTTTCCAGTTTTTTCTTTTCTTGTTTCGTATGGTAACCAACACCATTAAGGTGTTGGTGATTTTCATTTTTGTTTTCACAAATCTTGTAGTCTTAATCTTTCCCTTTGATTGTTTAAACCTTAATCATTTAATATCATACTTCCATTAATCTTGTTCATCTTCTTCTTTTTGATTCCAAGTCTTAAAGTTTTATGTTGTTGAGTTTGATCTTAAAAAGTATGTGGGTTTTATGTTTTTAGTGTTTTGATTTGATGTTTATGATTAGTAGATGAATAATAGTTATTGTGGTTAAATTTTTGGTTAAAAACTTGGTTAATTTTGGTAAAAATCGTGCTTTATTGTCTTCCCTGTTCTTCGCACCCTTCATCAGCCAAGATTCCGAATGAAGTCCATTTATTCCGGATGAAGGGTTTTGCCATAATATTCCGAACGAAGCAATTTGATTAAATGTTCCGAATCAGTTTTTAAATATTCCGAATAAAGCTTTTCAATATTTATTCCGGATCAATTTTATTCCGGATAGGTTTTGTTCCGGATCAGAACTATTCCGAATCAAATTTATTCTGGATCAGTTAGTTCATCCAGAATAATTAATATTCCGGATGAGTGGCATTATTCCGAATCAAGGTTTTTAAGAAAATATTCCGAATCAGTTTAATGTTCCGAATGAAGCTCTTTAGTTGATTATTCCGAGTCAGTGCACTTTATTCCGAATGAAGCATTTTTGTTAGATATTCCGAATCAAAGAAATTATTCCGGATCAACATTATTCCGAATGAAGCAAATCATCCGAATGAAGCAAATGAAGCAAATGTTCTGAATGAGCAAACATTCCGGATGAACGAATATTGTTCCGAACGAAGGTGTTCCGAATGAAGGATTTTTATTCCGGGTGAAGCCATTATTCCGAATGAGCAGTTCTCTTAGATTATTACGCATGAGCACAATTGTTCCGAACGAAGCTTCTTCATTGAGTATTCCGAATGAACCTTTTGTGTTATATTCTGAATCAAGCATTTTTCAGTAAAGGTTATTCTACTGTTTCTGATTTATTGTTTAATTGTTTAATTTTAATTCATGCTTTATTTTATTAATTGTTTTTAATTAATTGCTCTTAGTTTATCTTCATTTACTTCACGCATTTATCCTTTTTAGTAGATTAGAAAACCAAACCCCTTTTTAGTAACCAAGAACAACTATTCCACTTTGAACCGTGATCAATTCGAGAAGATACCGAGAATTAAAATTGAACCAAAGCAAAATCAATTGTATCAAATGGCGCCGCTGCCGGCTCTTCTCGTAAGGATTAACAGTTTTTGTGAGAAATTGGATTTTGGGATCCGTTCACCGTGAACATTAATTTTTCATAAAAATTTCAAAAAACGCAAAGAATATAAAATTTTCAAAAATACAAAAAAATAAAAAAACATAAAAAACCAAAAATATTTCTTGCTTTGTTAGTTCTTTTGCAGGTGTATGCGCATTCAATCAACGTCTTATCAAGAGCCCGAGACTCTCGATAACTTAGACATGGCCGGTGTACACAACAACAATAATAATCCACCTCAAAACAACATGAATAACAACAACAATGAACCTCTACCGGACAATCGCCCTATGATCGAACTTTTGCAAGCACATGTAGAGGACAACAACGATCCAATTGTCATACCCGCGATTGCAGCCAACAACTTTGAGCTCAAATCCGGCTTTATTCAGATGGTCTCTGCTCAACCATTCTTGGGGGGTACCATTGATGATCCTCATGACCACATCAAAAGGTTCCTGCAACTCACAAATACGATCAAATTCAATGGTGTTCCACAAGAGGTAATCCGCTTATAACTTTTTCCTTTCTCCTTAGAGGGACAAGCCCGACATTGGCTTGCAAAGGAACCGCCACAAAGTATTCTTACGTGGACGGACTTAGAGACCAAATTCATAAACTACTTTTTCCCACCCTCTCGTACTACCGCTTTGCGGAATGAAATTATTAATTTTGAACAAAAGTACAATCATTCATTTAGTGAATCTTGGGACCGTTTTAAAGACCTTTTAAGAAAGTGCCCACAACATGGTTTTACCAAAGTGCACCAAATTAATACTTTTTACAATGGTTTAAGCATGAATGACCAAGATTCACTAAATAGTGCCTCGGGGGGTAATATTTTGGTTAAGTCTTCTAATGCCGCTTGGGATATTATTGTGAATAAGTCTAGAGTGTAAACCAAGAGTGTTCGGACCAATGCCGCTAGTGCTAGCACTAGTGACAACGACAAGAGACTTGACAAAATTACGTCGCTTCTTGAATCGCTTGCTGCCCAAACCGCTAACAACACCAAAAGCATCAACGCTCAAAACGCTCAAGTCAATGTTGTAAGCCAACCATGTGAAATATGCGGGGGTCCTCACTCTTACACTACTTGTACCTCCACCCAAGACTATCCTTCTGAGAATGTTAACGCAGCATACGATACCTATCCTCCGGCCGGTTATCAAGCACGTCCTCAAGGAGACCGCAACTTGCTCAGCTATCGCTCAAACAACTTTCTTTCCCCGCCCGATTTTCCTCCAACCAATCCTAACCAACAACAAAACCTTAACCGAACCAATCAAAACCAACCTCGAGCACCATACCAACCACCTCAAAGACAACCATATCCACCTCAAAATCCTACTCAAGTTTACCAACCCGCTCCTTACCAACCACCTGCTTATCAAGCACCTCCTCCTACTCAACCCAGCGTTTTCAACCAGGAGGTCGAAACGTACATGCGGACGAATGATGTGTTGGTGAAGAATCTGCAGACCCATATTATTAATTTGAAGGGCGACATGGTTAAACAAGTGAATGATCTTAGTATTGATCCCAAACTTAGATCGATTTAGCTTTATGTATACGAGATTAGATCAAGTAATACACTTAGAGAAACCTTTGTATATGTATATGACAATCTAAGTGTTATGCGGAATTAACACTTAAACAAGAACACATAAGATATAAACAAACTTTCACTTTGATTAATGATATCAAACTTGCTTACAATGAAAGTAGTTTACGTATGAAAACTTATTATTGAACATTAACCTAAAGGTCTTCTTTTATAGACATAAGAAGCCTTGTACAATAATCTAGGTATCAACTATTCGAGGTAAAGATAAATATAGAAAATACATTATTGTTCCTATCTTTACTAGAAGTAATCTAGAATACAATAAACGCATAGAGTATATCTTCCCATCAGTGCTTGTCTTCAACGTATCAATGCTTGACTTTGTCTTGTCAACGCTTAAGCTGTCAGCGTTTGTTTTCCTCCTGTCAACGCTTGTTTTACTCTTGTCAGCGCTCAAGTAGATTGGCTATAATTTATTCCCAACACTTAGAGCCAATATGCGAAACTCTTTGAGTAGTCAAACGAATGACCTAAGGGACATGATAGCTGGTTTCTTCCAAGGTAATCAAACCTCTTCTTCGGGTACTCTTCCGAGTAACACCGTTGCTAATCCAAGAGGGGAGATGAAAGCAATCACCACTCGCAGTGGAAAAGGTACCAAGAAACCCGAGCTTCCTATACCTCCACCGGTGACTGTGACAAAGGAAAACGAGTCACCTACTCATATTCCTCAACCTTCTACTTACCTAATTCCTCCACCTCTTACTTCTACCCCTCCACCACCCAAGGATGTGAGTTATCCTACTATTCCAAAGCCTTCCTCTTCTTCCGATATACCTTATCCCTCAAGGTTGAGGAAAGAGAAGCTCAAAAGCAAGGACGATATTCAAGTTTCAAACTTTCTCAAAATGTTTAAACAATTGAATTTCAACATCTCCTTCGCTGAGGCTCTCGCTCACATGCCTAAATATGCGAAGATGTTTAAAGATCTTCTTAGTGACAAGGAAAAGCTTCTTGATATCGCTAATACCCAACTTAATGAGAATTGCTCCGCGGTTCTCTAAAGGAAATTGCCAATCAAACTTGGTGATCCGGGTCGCTTCTTAATCCCTTGCAACTTCCCGGGAGTAGAGAATTCCATGGCCCTAGCCGATCTAGGTTCTAGTATCAATTTAATACCCTTAAGCGTTTGGAAGCAATTATCTCTCCCAGAGCTAGTCCCCACCAAAATGACTTTGGAATTAGCTAACCATACGGTTGCTTATCCAGTGGGGATAGCCGAAGACGTCTTTGTAGGAGTCGACAAATTCACTTTTCCCGCCGATTTCGTCGTAGTCGACTACGAGATGGACCCTCGTGTGCCATTAATCGTTGGACGTCCATTCTTGAGGACCGGTCGCACTCTCATCGATGTAGAAGCAGGTGAGCTTATCATGAGAGTTGGTGACGATCAAATTGTCTTCAACATGGCTAAGATTTCTAAACAGCCTTATTCATACGAGAGTGTTAATTGTATCGACATTCTTGATGAGGCTTGTGAAGAACACTTTAAAGACGCTTGTAAAAGTAGTCGTACCTCTCTTCCCAATGTTGAGACCGTTGCCTCTATTGATTCATCACTAACTCTATTTGGAGAAAGTGATTTCCTTTGGAAAGATTTTGAAGCAACCATGGGAGATGTGAACTTAGAATATGACGATTCTCCCACCGATTAGGATGAAGACATTCGTCTCATTGAGAAACTTCTCAAAGAGGACCATATTTCTCCACCATCTCCCAAGGCTATTGCCATCGATGAACCGAATTTGAATACGCCTTCCATCGAAAATCCTCCGGATTTAGAGCTTAAGGAATTACCGTCTCATCTCGATTACGTGTTCCTGGAAGATAAGAAGAAGTCGCCCGTCATCATCGCGAAGGACTTGAAAGAAGAAGAAAAATCTCGCCTTATCGCCGTGCTTAAAGATCATAAGAAGGCAATTGCTTGGAAAATTTCCGATATCCGCGGAATTGATCCAAACTTTTGTACTCATAAAATTCTCATGGAAGATGACTTTAAACCCGCAATCCAAAGCCAAAGAAGGGTTAATCCTCGAATTCATGACGTCATCAAACAAGAGGTTATCAAACTTCTTGATGCCGAAATGATTTATCCTATTTTGGATTCGCCATGGGTAAGTCCCGTCCATTGTGTGCCCAAGAAGGGCGGAATAACCGTTGTTCCCAATGAACACAACGAGTTGATTCCTACTCGTCTCGTTACTGGGTGGAGAGTTTGTATCGACTATCGCAAGCTCAATGATGCCACGAGAAAAAATCACTTTCCTCTTCCTTTCATGGATCAAATGCTCGAGCGTCTAGCGGGTAATGACTATTACTGCTTCTTAGACGGTTTCTCCGGGTATTTTCAAATTCCCATCGATCCCAAAGACCAAGAGAAAACCACATTCACTTGTCCCTGCGGAACATTTGCTAACAAACGCATGCCTTTCGGTTTATGCAATGCTCCTGGGACATTCCAAAGGTGTATGATGGCTATCTTCCATGACATGGTTGAAGAAACTATGGAAGTCTTCATGGATGATTTCTCGGTTTATGGCGATTCTTTCTCTGCTTGCCTTGCCAATTTAGAACGTATGCTTAAGCGGTGTGAAGACAGTCGCCTTGTTCTTAATTGGGAAAAATGCCATTTCATCGTAAAAGAGGGCATCGTGCTAGGACACAAAATCTCCAAAGCCGGTCTTGAAGTGGATCGTGCTAAAGTCGATGCTATTGCAAAATTGCCTCCACCTTCAACCGTGAAGGGTGTGAGAAGTTTCCTTGGTCATGCGGGCTTCTACCGTCGATTCATCAAAGATTTTTCTAAAATCGCTCGCCCGATGACCCACCTCTTGGAAAAAGATACTCCGTTTATCTTTTCCAAAGAGTGTATTGAAGCCTTCAACCTTCTTAAGGATAAGCTAACTAAGGCACCGGTCTTGGTTACACCTAATTGGGAGCTACCTTTTGAATTTATGTGCGATGCTAGCGACTTTGCTATTGGAGCGGTTTTGGGCCAAAGAGTGAACAAACACTTCCAACCAATCTACTACGCTAGCAAGACAATGACAGGGGCTCAATTGCATTACACGACAACCGAAAAAGAGTTTTTAGCTGTTGTCTATGCTTTTGAAAAATTTCGCCCCTATCTTGTCCTTTCTACCACCATCGTGTATACCGATCATTCCGCGTTGAAGTACTTGTTAACTAAACAAGATTCTATGCCAAGACTTCTTCGTTGGGTTTTGCTACTTCAAGAATTTAAAATAGAAATTCGTGATAAGAAAGGAGCTGAAAACCTAGCCGCGGATCATCTCAGTAGACTTGAGGATCCTCATCAAGGGGATCATCCGAACAAAGAGTTCAATGACTCTTTTTCCTTTGAGACCTTAATGTCTATTAACTCGAATAATGATGAAGCTCCGTGGTTTGCGGACAATGCAAACTACTTGGCGGGTGGAATTCTCATCGACTTTCATCCCAACAAAAGAAAACGTTCTTCAAAGACATTAACACTTACTTTTGGGATGACACGTATCTCTTCAAACAATGCGCTGATTTGATTATTCGCCGATGTGTTGATGGACCGGCAGCTTTAGACATTCTCGAAGCTTGCCACAAAGGACCCACCGGTGGTCACTTTGGTCCCAACTTCACCGCTAAGAAAGTGTCTGACTCGGGATTCTATTGGCCCACCATTTATCGTGACGCTCACAAAATGGTTAAACATTGTGATTCTTGCCAACGACAAGGAAAGTTCACACATAAAGATGAGATGCCTCAAAATTTCATACAAGAATGTGAATTCTTTGATGTACGGGGCATCGACTTTATGGGGCCATTCCCTTCATCTAAAGGAAACAAATACATCCTTGTAGTCGTTGACTACGTTTCTAAATGGGTTGAAGCCAATGCTTTACCCACTAATGACGCAAGGGTGGTTTGTAACTTTTTAAAGTCTCTATTCGCTAGAATCGGTGTGCCTCGTGCCATTATTAGTGATCGCGGGACTCATTTTAGCAATGATCAATTCGCAAGAGTCATGGCTAAGTATGGTGTAAATCATCGTCCTTCCACCGCATACCACCCATAAACTAATGGCCAGGCTGAATTATCTAACCGAGGGTTGAAGCAAATTCTTGAACGAACCGTGGGAGAGCATCGTGCCTCATGGGCCGATAAACTTTATGATGCTCTGTGGGCTTTTCGTACCGCATACAAGACTCCGATTGGTTGTACACCATATCGTCTCGTGTACGGAAAGGCATGCCACCTCCCCATTGAGTTGGAGCACAAGCCTTACTGGGCCTTGAAGTGGGCTAATTTTGATATCAACAAAGCCGGTGACCTACGCAAGATCCAACTCAATGAGCTCAATGAACTCCGGAATGAGGCTTATGAAAATTCTTTGATCTATAAGGAAAAGACTAAGCTCATTCATGACTCCAAGATTAAAAACCGAGAGTTCCAAGTTGGAGACAAAGTTTTACTCTTTAACTCTCGGTTGAAAATCTTTTCGGGCAAGCTGAAATCTTGTTGGTCCGGCCCATTCACCATTGCCCAAATTTTTCCATATGGTACTCTCGAGTTCGCTCAACCTAATGGACCTAATTATAAGGTGAATGGCCAACGAGTGAAGTTGTACTTTGGTGAGGACATCTCTCATGAGATGATTCCATCCCTCACCATGTTTCCCATGAACTAGTGTTGGGTCGAGCCAGGCTCGTGACTCGGTTATCAAAAACAAGCGCTCCTTGGGAGGCAACCCGAGTATCTATCCCTTTCCGTTTTACCACCTAAGTGTTGGGGGACCTATGTAGGTTGTTTTTGTTTGTGTGGTGATGTGATTACAGGGATGAATGCACTTTTAGAACCTTTGAAGAACCGTGCTCCCGTGTTATCCGAAATTCGGTTCTATCTCTCAACTATCGTGATTCAATTTTCTTCATAATCACATTTAAAATTGATCACGTTAGTCGTCTCTTCCTTAGCTTGATTTAACCAACGTGCACCATGTCATAAGTGTAGGGGATACTTTTCCCACATGCTTAAACATTGAGGACAATGTTTATCTTAAGTGTAGGGGAGACTTCTATCGGAGTTTTAAGTGGACTTTTCCATTAAAATGCCTTCATTTAATCGGAAAATCATCTTTTTCAGCATTTTTCAAATTTTTAATTAACTTTGGCCATATAGTCGTAATTTTTAAATTTTTATCGTTGCTTTCATATGTATATATCCCGCAATAAAGTCAAAAATATTAATAAAGTGGTGTAGATAGTTTAGAAGTCTTCGACATATTAGGCCCGTTGCGATTATTTTGACTCAACCCGAATAGGCTTATCCAAGTTTATTCTAGCAAGTATCCTTAACCATGTAGACCTTAATTGGTTTATTAGGCTAAGAATCCACGAGTCTCATTACTTGAGATTTTAAATGGTGGAGAACGAGAAATGATAGAGTCAATTATAAGTAGGTATTCTTGCACACGCACACTTGGTGTGATCATAAGCCTATTCTCCCATCGCTTGCTAATAATTTATCTACAATAAGTAAGGTCGTACGATTTTATTGAATAACTTAGCTTCTAGCCCAAGATCATTTAAAAGTTGCTCGGTAATGATAAGAGTTCATAGCCAAGGCATAACTTATGAAGCGGGGCGCGAAGATTGGCGAGTCCGAAAAGGCCCTAACAAGGCATGAGGATTCCATTTTATTGCTAAAGATCCAAGGTGATGTGAAAAGCATTATTCCCAAGATCAATATAAAGGATCAAGACTCACGACGAAAAGCAATCAACTCCCATAAAGATCATGGAGAAGTCTATCCGAAAAGACCCTAACAAGGTATGAGGATAAATAGATCCAAGTCCGAAAAAGAGGCGGATCGTTGTATCTCAAAATCCCAATTAACGATTGAAGAAATAATGATGAAGTCGTGGTCAACAAACTTGGAGTACCCCTCAAAAGTCTCCAGGTGAAGAAACTCTATTAACGAAGAGAAGACCATTATCTCAAGAACGTCTCTCAAGATATAAAGTATGAAGTACATGCCAAATATCGGCCCGAGAAAGGTCTTAAATCGTGAATCGAGTTATGCCAAGATATGAACTTTTTGATATCCCGAGAAGCAGTTTTAAGAGATTTTGTCCTTTAGCTAACTATTAATCAAATCGTCCTACTTTGCTTTCAGCCTAAATAAACTATCGCAATAAGTCCAAAAATGCATCTTCATGATCATTCTAAGACAAAAATAAAATATAAGAGATACACCTAGGAATAAGGGAGTTTAAGCATAAAATTAAGCCATGTGTGTAAGTGTTTGTTTTGCTAACTTATAGTAACAATTATCTCGTTTTTAAGCTTGGTTTGGGGAACGTGAAACTTGAGGGTGATAAATCTTCGCAGCACCGAAGCCCTAATGTAAGTCTTAGATCTCTTTGCGAGTTATTTCCATATAGCTATTTTCAAGTGAAAATGGTTTTTGATCTCGTTTGTTTCATTCAAGCTTTTATATATCTCTTTAGTAGTAGTGGTTATTGTTAATAAGGCCAAGGTTGATTGATTATGAGAAAAGTGTAAAATTGCTTTATCACTAAGCATTGCATGAGGGCATGGCAATGGTTAAGTGTAGGGGATTTGATAGGTGTGAAAACACCCATCCTTTTACCACTTATTTCTTACTAAAACAAGACCAAAACGCGTATTTAATGTCATTTGTTTGGAATTATACGTGGTTTGTGTGTTTGTTGTGTTTTCAGAGCCAACCGGATAAATATTAAAGAAAACATGGGATTGCACGGGTTTTATCAAAGAAAAAGACTCAAGACGAAGTCTATTGTCCAAGAGATGCAAAAGATTTGAAGTCAATGGGCCTATTTGAAGATTTATCGAAGAAAAGGAACAAAGATGGAAGATTTACATATGTCGAAGAACTCAAGTTTATTAAACGAAGAAATTAAAAGACGAGTTGAATTTATTCGTCGACAAATCCCGAATCGAAATCGAAAACATCAACTTTTCTGAAAGACGAGAAGACAAGAAGAAAGGGAGAAAGCTCACTCACCAACCAACTTGAAGACCTATAAATAGGACCTTCCTTCACACATTTTGAGCTAGTTTTCATTTTCCAGTTTTTTCTTTTCTTGTTTCGTAGGGTAACCAACACCATTAAGGTGTTGGTGATTTTCATTTTTGTTTTCACAAATCTTGTAGTCTTAATCTTTCCCTTTGATTGTTTAAACCTTAATCATTTAATATCATAATTCCATTAATCTTGTTCATCTTCTTCTTTTTGATTCCAAGTCTTAAAGTTTTATGTTGTTGAGTTTGATCTTAAAAAGTATGTGGGTTTTATGTTTTTATTGTTTTGATTTGATGTTTATGATTAGTAGATGAATAATAGTTATTGTGGTTAAATTTTTGGTTAAAAACTTGGTTGATTTTGGTAAAAATTGTGCTTTATTGTCTTCCCTGTTCTTCGCACCCTTCATCAGCCCAGATTCCGAATGAAGTCCGTTTATTCCGGATGAAGGGTTTTGCCATAATATTCCGATCGAAGCAATTTGATTAAATGTTCCGAATCAGTTTTTAAATATTCCGAATAAAGCTTTTCAGTATTTATTCCGGATCAATTTTATTCTGGATCGGTTTTTTTCCGGATCAGAAGTATTCCGAATCAAATTTATTCCGGATCAGTTAGTTCATCCGGAATAATTAATATTCCGGATGAGTGGCATTATTCCGAATCAAGGTTTTTAAGAAAATATTCCGAATCAGTTTAATGTTCCGAATGAAGCTCTTTAGTTGATTATTCCGAGTCAGTGCACTTTATTCCGAATGAAGCATTTTTGTTAGATATTTCGAATCAAAGAAATTATTCCGGATCAGCATTATTCAGAATGAAGCAAATCTTCCGAATGAAGCAAATGAAGCAAATGTTCCGAATGAGCAAACATTCCGGATGAACGAATATTGTTCCGAGCGAAGGTGTTCCGAATGAAGGATTGTTATTCCGGGTGAAGCCATTATTCCGAATGAGCAGTTCTCTTAGATTATTACGCATGAGCACAATTGTTCCGAACGAAGCTTCTTCATTGAGTATTCCGAATGAACCTTTTGTGTTATATTCCGAATCAAGCATTTTTAGTAAAGGTTATTCTACTGTTACTGATTTATTGTTTAATTGTTTAATTTTAATTCATGCTTTATTTTATTAATTGCTTTTAATTAATTGCTCTTAGTTTATCTTCATTTACTTCACGCATTTATCCTTTTTAGTAGATTAGAAAACCAAACCCCTTTTTAGTAACCAAGAACAACTATTCCACTTTGAACCGTGATCAATTCGAGAAGATACCGAGAATTAAAATTGAACCCAAGCAAAATCAGTTGTATCAAATGGACGTTTTCGATTTCGATTCGGGATTTGTCGACGAATAAATTCAACTCGTCTTTTAATTTCTTCGTTTAATAAACTTGAGTTCTTCGACATATGTAAATCTTCCATCTTTGGTCTTTTTCTTAGATAAATCTTCAAATAGGCCCATTGACTTCAAATCTTTTGCATCTCTTGGACAATAGACTTCGTCTTGAGTCTTTTTCTCGATAAAACCCGTGCAATCCCATGTTTTCTTTAATATTTATCCGGTTGGCTCTGAAAACACAATAAACACACAAACCACGCATAATTCCAAACAAATGACATTAAATACGCGTTTTGGTCTTGTTTTAGTAAGAAATAAGTGGTAAAAGGATGGGTGTTTTCACACCTATCAAATTAACCATTGCCATACCCTCATGCAATGCTTAGTGATAAAGTAATTTTACACTTTTCTCATAATCAATCAACCTTGGCCTTATTAACAATAACCACTTCTACTAAAGAGATATATAAAAGCTTGAATGAAACAAAAGAGATAGAAAACATTTTCACTTGAAAATAGCTATATGGAAATAACTCGTAAAGAGATCTAAGACTTACATTAGGGCTTCAGTGCTGCGAAGATTTATCACCCTCAAGTTTCACGTTCCCCAAACCAAGCTTAAAAACGAGATCATTATTATTATAAGTTATCAAAACAAACACTTACACACATGGCTTAATTTTATGCTTAAACTCCCTTATTCCTAGGTGTATCTCTTATATTTTATTTTTGTCTTAGAATGATCATGAAGATGCATTTTTGGACTTATTGCGATAGTTTGTTTAGGCTGAAAGCAAAGTAGGACAATTTGATTAATAGTTAGCTAAAGGACAAAATCTCTTAAAACTGCTTCTCGGGATATTAAAAAGTTCATATCTTGGCATAACTCGATTCATGATTTGAGACCTTTCTCCGGCTGATATTTGGCATGTACTTCATACTTCATATCTTGAGAGATGTTCTTGAGATAATGGTCTTCTCTTCGTTAATAGAGTTTCTTCACTTGGAGACTTTTGAGGGGTACTCCAACTTTGTTGACCATGACTTCATCATTATTTCTTCAATCGTTAATTGGTATTTTGAGATACAACGATCCGCCTCCTTTTCGGACTTGGATCTATTTATCTTCATACCTTGTTAGGGTCTTTTCGGATAGACTTCTCCATGATCTTTATGGGAGTTGATTGCTTTTCGTCGTGAGTCTTGATCCTTCATATTGATCTTGGGAATAATGCTTTTCACATCACCTTGGATTTTTAGCAATAAAATGGAATCCTCATGCCTTGTTAGGGCCTTTTCGGACTCGCCAATCTTCGCGCCCCGCTTCATAAGTTATGCCTTGGCTATGAAATCTTATCATTACCGAGCAACTTTTAAACGATCTTGGGATAAAAGCTAAGTTATTCAATAAAATCGTACGACCTTACTTATTGCAGATAAATTATTAGCAAGCGATGGGAGAATAGGCTTATAATCACACCAAGTGTGCTTGTGCAAGAATACCGACTTATAATTGACACTATCATTTGTCGTTCTCCACAATTTAAAATCTCAAGTAATGAGAATCGTGGATGCTTAGCCTAATAAACCAATTAAGGTCTACATGGTTAATGATACTTGCTAGAATAAACTTGGATAAGTCTATTCGGGTTGAGTCAAAATAATCGCAACGGACCTAATATGTCGAAGACTTCTAAACTAGCTACACCACTTTATTAGTTACTCTTTGGGCCCCTTTCATAATTATTCGAAACCTTAGGGACCCTTTGTGCCTATTGTCGAACATAAACCAAGCCTTAGGGGCTGTTGTGTAAATTGTGTATACACCTTAACCCTAATCACAACTACAAGGACTCACTTTGCCATAATTCGAAACATTTGCAAGCCCTAGGAGCGTTTAGAATATTATACCGAGAGTATTTAATACTCGAGGGACTAGAATCATAATTCTCCTAAACTTATATAAACCCTAATTATATACCTTCCCAAATAAATTAAAAAGCGTAAGTTTATATAACTCGATAAATATGAAAATTATGTACGTTCATAAACTTGCCTTTTAATTAAAATATATAAATTTTGGAGACTTTACGAATTAAAATATAACACGTTTTAATAAACTTTATTTATATAAAGTATATATAAATACAAGTATGTTGGTACAAATAAATATAGTAAATATATTATACTAAATCTTGTACGTTCTAACTAAAAATATATAAACCCTTTTAAATATTCTAAACTCACTTTATAATGGTACTCATACGAAAAAGCTAATTATATCCAAGTAGTAACTTGGACAACTAAATGTTTACACCATTAATGATAATTATTTATTTATCTGATGATGACGTATAGTCCCTATCCGGGTCATAAACCCGGCCCACCGGTACTACCTGCATCCGACCTGTTACTAATGGGTTGGGGTTTAATATCATTTAAAGCTTATGGGCTTCGAATGAATAGTAGCGGCATACATGTGTGCGGCCCACGACCCGTCACGGCCAAAAAAGGGTTAGACATATTTATAATCTTATTATGATTAGGATTTACCCCAAAGTGAAGGATATACACTCACCATAATTAGAAGATAACAATCAAACTAATTATGGCACTTATCCTTTGCTTGGGGCCGAAGCATCGGTGACAGCCCATTAGGGTTTCACCGCCTATAAAAGGAACCCCCAAGGGTTCCACAAAGGTATTACATTCCACATACTCTAAACTCACATCCGATTCTTAAACCCTAACCGATTACTTACTCTCACGCTGGAGTCTAATCGTGGGATACATTCCCACGGTAAGCCTAACCCGTGTTGCTTTAGTGTGCAACATCTCAGCAAGATAATTCACTTGGTGCCAGAGCCGGAGCCCAGCCAACCCGAATTAATCCTAATTCGGGTCTAGCAAGGATCATCCAACTTTTCTATCAACAAGTTGGCACCATCTGTGGGACCAATACACTAAGCTAGAGCAAATTTCATCTCGATCTCTTTCAATGATGAAAGGACATCCGCAAGGAAATCCCAGGAACACGAATCCTACGAACCAGAACTCCATAGGGGACGGGATACTCATCCCCACTCAGTCCCCTATCCACCAAACAGGAGGACCGAATAACCGAAGTGTTTTTCAACCCACGGGTGGGACAGACACGTCCGCTAATACCCCACCACCAACCATGACCATGGACAACCCTGACACAGGGAGTGCGCCTAAGGCCCCTAACAAGGAGCGACGTAGGCCATCAACTGAAAAAGAAGTGGAAGTCGAGCCACTTAGTGAGGAAGACCTCGCTCGTGTTCTCACATGGAACTTTGAGAGGATCGTCTCGGGTATTGCGTCAAGATTAAACCTAGGTAGGAACCTCCAATCTAGGCTTAACTTTGGCAGGGCCGTATCCGGCACCTCTCTTCAGATGAAGAAGAGGGCACGACCCCAGGAACGAAAACTCTTTGAGGAGAACTCCCAACCTCGGAATGTGTTTGAACGCATAGGGGACCGTGTCATGCAGGAACTACTGTAGTCTCGTGAAGAAGGAGATAGATCGACGATTCAGCCGAACAGCCAAACTTTGAGTTAACCAGAACTAATCGCCGCACAAGCGTGTGGGATAGGGTAAATACCGGGAAGAATACTCCTAGCTCTTCTCGCAAGATCGATCCTCAGCCGAGGAGTGGGGCACCGCCCCCTTCCCCCGGCCCCTCAGGAGAAGATTCGGATGACCATCCACCCTAGCGCCGCCGACCTAGGCGTAATCCTCCAATGCCATCGGACGATGAGGGGTACTACGGTGGCCCCTATTATCGTGAGGCGAAAGAGGAAGATCTCTCCCGCCCATGGTGTGACCCTAATCTCACCCGTCCATGGTGTGATCCCAGGGAAGATCCTTTTACTCTCCACATACGGAATTACTCCGAGGATAAGAAGCGTTGCATGCCAGCGTGCGTCAAGACTTATGATGGGTCTGGTGATCCGGATGATCACCTAAAGATATTTGACACGCAGGCGAAAATCGAACGATGACCCATTCCTATATGGTGCCAGATGTTCAATTCAACCTTGATTGGCAATGCCCGTGATTGGTTTGAGGGAATTCCTCCCCGAAGCATCGATAGCCTCACTGAGTTGCGCACTGCGTTCAAAAACAATTATACTCAACGAAAGAAGTATAATAGGGATCCGGTCTCATTAGCAACCGTCAAGCAACGACCTGTAGAATCTACGGAGGCCTTCACGGAACGTTTCAATGACGAGTGCACACGCACAAAAACAATGTCGGAGCTCCTAAAATTTTCTGATTACATGCATGCCATAACAAACAAGGAATTAATTAGGCGCCTCAATGACAAGCGACCGGAGAAGTATGACGCACTCATGGAAAGGGTCAGGAACTTTATAGAAGGAGAAACCGCGGTAGCCGCGGCCTATCCTACAAAGGGAAACAACTATTGATCGAACGACCAGTCCAAGAGACAGTCGGGTGGTCAAAACAACCAAGGCAGTGGAAGGGGCTCGGACTACAAGAGCCAAAAAAAGGAGGGCAGTCGGAGGACAAATTCACCCCCTTAAAGATGACTTACCGGGACATCTTGTTGACAAAAGGGGTGAACTTCCCAAGACCTCCCCCAATGACGAATCGGGTGGACCGACATTAAGGAAATCGCTTTTGAAAATTCCACAACGACTAGGGCCACGGCACGGAGGAATGCATCCAGCTCAAGAAGCACATTGAGTCATTGATCAAGTCAGGCAAACTCAAACATTTGGTCAAGGATTGGAAGGACGGAAAGGATAACATAAGCACGATAAGAAGGATCCTCAAAAGGAAAAACCTTCGACTATATACATGATCCAATCATGGCATCGCCGCACAAAGCAGAAAGTTAGTCAAAATTTTCACGCGGCAGAGAAATCTCATTCCCTCCCATTACGGCAACTGACGTGGCTGATGCACCTCTCACGATTGAGGTAAGCATTAGAACACACAATGTTCGCCGTATGTATGTGGATGGAGGGTCATCCACGAAGGTGCTATAAGAACACTGTTTTGTACAGCTGCGACCAGAAATAAGAAGCCAGTTGGTACCTGCCACGTCGCCGTTCATCGGCTTTAGTGGAGACACCATCTGGCCAATAGGACAGCTGCGTCTGCTAGTGACCATTGGGAATGAAGAACATTCCACCATGGCGTGGATGAACTTTATGGTGATACGCTCACACTCTCCATACAATGAGATCATAGGAAGACCATGCATCTTGGCCATACGGGCAGTACCCTCCACAGCTCACGGAATGATTAAATTTTCTGTGGAAGGGGAAATTGTCACCATCTACAACTCAATCATACCAACGCCCGAATGCCACGCCGTGGCAACACCACTCCTACCTATTCCCATTAAGGAAGGATCACCACCACCCCCCAACTGGAAGATGGCAATCCATCCCGATTATCCGGAACAAGAGGTGTCCATAGGGGAACGCTCTCGGATAATGGCAAGAGGGCCATGTGCTCTTTCCTGAAAGAAAACCTGGATGTATTCGCATGGGAGCCCAAGCATATGACTGGCGTGCCACGTGCGATAGTTGAACATAAACTTCAAATCCACTAGGGTATCCTCCTATTAAGCAAAAGAAGCGTGGTCAAGCACCAGAACGCAACCAAGTAATACTGGATGAAGTACGAAAATTAGTAGATGCAGGGATTATGCGTGAGGTATACTACCACGAGTGGTTATCCAACACGATCATGGTCAAGAAGCATGACGGGAGCTGGCGCATGTGCATGGACTTCATGGACCTGAACAATGCTTGTCCGCGGGACTGCTATCCGTTACCAGAGATTGACTGGAAGGTGGAATCCCTATGTGGGTATCCTTTCAAGTTCTTCTTAGATGCGTACAAAGGGTACCACCAGATCCAGATGGCGGAAGAAGATGAAGAGAAGACGGCGTTTCATACTAGTCAGGGCGTGTACTGTTACACAAAAATACCATTCGGACAAAAGAACGCCGTGGCAACATATCAGCAACTTGTTAATAAAGCCTTTGACTCACAGATAGGCCGCAACCTTGAGGTCTATGTTGACGATCTAGTCATCAAAAGTCATACGGAGGAGACACTTCTCCGTAATGTCCAGGACACGTTTGACACATTGAGGAGAATCAATATGAAACTGAATCCAAAAATGCACGTTTGGGGGCAACTGAAGGGATGTTCCTTGGATATATGATCGATCCAAACGGAATCAAGCCTTGCCCGGAATAGACAGACGCGGTGATACAGTTACCATCTCCTCAGACGCGAAAAGAGGTGCAATCATTGAACGGAAAGCTGGCTGGGCTAAACAAGTTCTTGTCGAAGTCCGCGGAGAAGTCACTAACTCTATTCAAAACACTCTAGAAGTGCATCAAGAAGGGAGATTTCTATTGAACAAAGGAAGCTGAGGAAGCTTTTAGTCAGCCTAAACAGCATCTCGGAACTCTCCCCATGTTAGAGGCTCTCCGACCTAAGGAGGAGCTCATTATGGAGTTGTCGGCTACACACGAAACAATAAGTGCAGTACTTATGACGGAAAGGGACACAATCCAGACTCCGGTCTACTTCATAAGTAGAACACTACAAGGGCCGGAGTTGAATTATTCCTCTATGGAGAAGTTGGTTTTAGCATTAGTATTCGCCACAAAACGGTTACGTCGGTACTTTCAGGCGTACCCAATTGTGGTTATTACTGATCAACCAATAAAACAAATCATCTCCAAACCAGACGTGGCCGGTAGACTATAGAAGTGGAGCATTCTGTTAGGAGAGCATAACATCTCCTATAGACCAAGGACAGCTGTCAAAGGCCAAATCTTGGAAGATTTCTTAATTGAGAAGCCAGTTGAGGACGGACCGGTCATACAATGAGAGGAAACTCCAGCAGAACCATAGGTCTTGTTCACTGACGGATCCTCGTGCACGGACGGGTCAGGAGCTGGCCTCATCCTTACGAATTCGGAAGGAATGGAGTTTACCTACGCCCTGCGTTTTGAATTCACAGCCACTAATAATGAGGCAGAATATGAAGCGTTGATTGCGGGTTTAAAAATCGCCGCTAGAATGGTAGTCCGCAACCTTGAGGCTTAAATAGACTCACGGCTTGTCGCGAACCACATTCTAGGAGGTTACGTAGCCAAGGAGGATAACATGGTTCGATACTTGGAGAAAGTTAAGTCACTCATAGCCACTTTCATCAAGTTTTCTATCAAGCAGGTACCAAGAGGAGAAAACAAGAAGGCGCACGCTCTTAGCAAAATTGCGTCTACAAGTTTAGCCCATCTATCCAAGCAAGTATTGGTAGAAATACTAAAGGAAAAGTCTATAACGGAAGGGGAAATCGTAGCTATAGTTGAGGAAGATGGACCTACATGGATGACCCCGATCATCAGCTATTTAACTAATGAAACCCTTCCAGATGATCAGAAGGCAGCACGGCGTATCAGAAGGAAGTCGCAACACTTTGAGCTCCGAGAAGGTATTCTCTATAAGCGCTCCTTCTTACAGCCGTGGTTGCGGTGTGTCGCGCCACGCCAGGCTACCTATGTGATCAGTGAGATACATGAAGGGTCATGCGGTATGTACGCAGGTCCCAATCCGTAGTGGCATGAGCTCTACGCACAGGATATTACTGGCCTACTATGCATAGGGATGCACGTGACATGATTCGTATATGCAGTGATTGCCAAGTCCATAGACCGGTACCGCGACATCCACAGCAAGAACTGACACCCATCACATCCCCATAGCCATTCTATAAGTGGGGAATTGACATTGCAGGACCTTTTCCCGTGGCTGCAGGGGGATTCAAGTTCTTAATCGTCGCAATGGACTACTTTACACGATGGATAGAAGCTAAAGCGGTTAAATCCATTACGGGCAAGCAGGTTAAAAAGTTTGTTTGGGAAAACATCGTGTGCCGTTTTGGCTTGCTAGGAGAAATCATCTCAGATAACGGGAAGTAGTTCGCGGATAATCCATTCAAGGATTGGTGCTCGACATTGAATATCACGCGGCGCTTCGCATCTGTTAAGCACCCACAAACCAATGGTCTTGTGGAACGAGCAAATAGAAGCTTAGGTGAAGGCATCAAGGCACGCTTGGACGAACGAAGTGCCAAGTGGGTAGATAAGTTACCGCATGTCCTATGGGCGCATATGACTATGATTAAAACAGCCAAGGGGGACACTCCATTTGCGCTGGCCTACGGGATTGAGGCTGTTATACCAGCAGAAATTGGAATGCCGACCATCCGCACGGCAGAGGTTAATGTCGTCACGAACGATGAGCAACTTCGGATTAATTTGGACTTGTTGGAGGAAAAAAGAGAAGTAGCGGCCATCAATAAGGCCAAGTCCAAGGCACGAATGAAGTCTTATTACGATGCCAAGGTTAAAGGTGTTTCCTTTCGACCGGGGGATTTTGTTTATCGTGCCAACAAGGCAAGTCGCGTGGAGAATACAGGAAAGCTGGGCCCCAGGTGGGAAGGGTCGTATGAGGTTACGGAAGCCTTAGGACTGGGCGTAAAAGTTGCGTGACATGGATGGCCGTGACCTGGAATGCACATGGAATATCTGCAATCTTAAAAAATGATATCTTTGAAAGGCTAAGGCTTCCGCATGGACACTTCTCTACATAGTTTGCTTCAATGAAGATCCATGTATTCTCTTTTGTTTTTTGCTTTCTAGGTTCTATTTGTTTTAGGATTTTCCATTCTTGTCAAAAAAACAAAAATCATAAACGTTCTAATAAAATGTCGTGGTGCCTAGCTAGCTCCATGGCTCGTTTTTTTGCAAATTATTATCTTATAGATTTAGTTATTATTTATGTTATGTGCTATCTCTTATTCATATGCATTCATTTGAAACCGTACATGTACTATTCACCTCCAGGCGGGGTAAGAGAATTAAGTGAAACTAATAATTCAACTTGTCACATAAGAGGGATGCAACCCCAGTGACGTAGATCATGTATCCTTACTAGACACCTTAATCACAAGACGTTGTAATAAGTTTGCATATGCCACACTTACATAGTGCTTTGCATGGTAGAGACGCACGCCGCACGTCTAGCAAAACATAGACTTGGTTTTATTCTAGGTAAGACATGACACGTCATGCGACATAGGTATCTAATATCTAAAGGAATATAAGCAAGTTTCCAACTATCAAAATTGCCGTGACTACCACGGACTCATAAATACTATTCTAAACGTTAAGATACTTTTACAAAAGATAAAGTGTCCAATGCCCGAGCCGCGTTCACTTCCAGCACTTCACTTAATAGTTGTTCACCGACTACGATCCTGGTGATGTCCTCATAGATGGGAAGAGTGAGTTGGCCGGGGGATGGAGTGAAGTGAGTCCGGGAGTGTCCTTCGTCCTGCGAAAAGGCACCAAGGCTTAGCTTCTCCACGATCTCCTTGTTGGACGTGTCCTTTGTAGCCTCAAGCTCAGCCAAGAAGGGGTAATCAATATCCCGCATACCAGCCATGTATGCGGTCATATTCTCTGCAGCTCCAGTGTTAAAATAAGCATGTTTTGTAAAGTTTTGCTTCTTACTTATTAACTCTGCGGCCATACCAATTCCCTCATGACGGTCGTGGTCAATTCCATCCGATACAAGATCTGCAAATTGTTGCACGAATTGGGGGGCCTCCAACACTTTGGTGACAGCCAAGCGCGTCCCATGACCCACCATCCACCTATGGCCGACAATGGCTGCTAGTAGTTAGGGGTACAAAACTTCATCACGCTCTGCGGTAAGGGCATTCAGCAACATATCTTTTTGTGTGGAAGCCTCCATCAATTTTTCCGCCACGACCCTTTCATGGGCAAGCTCCTCTTTCAGTATCTCCTCACCCTAGATCAATGCACGTGCGTTTTCAAGCACCTTTGTAAGGGTGGACACTTGGTCAGAGGCGGACTTTGCCAAAGCTTCTGCCATGGTGACCTGTGTGATAGCTTAAGTATTAGAGTGCAGAATAATATGGCGTGGGTATGATGTTGTACGGATACATACCTTAGCTGTTGCAGTCTCAAGTTGAGTTTCAAGCACGGCGACACGTTGAACATGGGTATTGGCATGCGCGGCTTGTTCCTTAATGGTGTCCTCAGCAGTAGCAAGTTGGGACTGGAGGGTGGCAATCTTGGATTCATTGTCTTCAATCATCTACTCCCTCCGGCCATTCTTTCTCTTCAAGGAATCAACGTGCTCTAAGGCGGCCTCAAATATTACCCTTATGGAAGAACCCATAGCCATCTGATGAACCAAGGCACCATTATATTCGTCCACCAAGTCTATATGACTTAGTGAATTTATATCTTTTACAGGGCCGGGTGGAATGCAGTTTTTCAGATAGTCACGGCATTCTTCAGCTTGCGTCATTCTAGAAGAGGTGGTTATCTTCCAATCAGGGTTGAATTGTGTATGGGGCCGGACACCGGTATCTCTTGTGAAGCCGTGGGGGTACCCTCTTCAAAGGTTGGGCCAGATTTGGTCGCTGCAACATGCAGGACAGGCTCCTTCTCCTTCCGTGTCTCTTGGGCAGGTGCGGCACCAGCTTGTTCATCCCTGTGACAACAATTGGAATATACATTAAATATTGTTTATGGAAGGACGTACCTTTTACTTAGATAAAAGACATAATGACAAACATGTGCGATAGACTTACATGTTGGTTTTTTCCAGTTCTGACGTAGTGGGGGGTACTTGAGTAACTGGATCGACATTTGGTAACGGCACGTTCGGATCCACGGGTGCAGCCTGTGCCGTCCCTAAGGCTTGATTGATGCTCTCACCAGATTGGTAGAGGGGGTGATCCTCGCGCAGTATCTTCACGGGGGCATTGCGTTCCCCGATCACGGCCTGGGCAACTCTTCTTACCCGCTTGTTCTTTCTACGGGTACGCTTGGGGACGGGCTGGACTTCTTCTTCCTCCTCCTCTTCTACATGTTGCACTTCCTCCTCGTCATCGCCTAGCATTTGGCGGAGGCTGGAGGTGGTCCTCTCTATGTTATCACCCTGCTCCTCCTCGTGGGCGGGGGTGGCAGTCCTGGGCGGAGAGGAGGGCCCGATTTTATCCTCCAGCATCAGATTGTCCCCATCCTCGTTGTCAAAATCTTTGAGGGTCATCATGGGTGTTGTATCTTCCTCGTTAGATTGGGGGTCCGCTACGGCTGCTAAGGCGATTGTCACGTTTCGGGTATGCTCGAGATGGGGTAGCTCATTCTCATGTCTAGGACGGCCTCCCTCTGGTATAAGTTTTGGATCACCCTGGCGTAGGATCCCAAAGAAGTTCATTTCTATTAAGAAAACAAAGTATGTTAGTTACGGACAACAGGTTTATGTATGTTTTAAAGTACGGATACTATACCTACCTTCACTACGCCTCCTCCAGAATACAGGATATCTGTTGGACGGGCCAAAGTAGTTGCGGCTAATTCCTAGCAGACAAAGGAACGACTCGGGTAGATTCTTATGAAACCTTGTTCTATTCCTATCTATTTCTTGGGAATGTTGGGCGTTATATGTACCAGCTCGTGGAGGCGGGTCAGGATATACTCTATGTTTAAACACAAAATTGGTCAGCCACACTATTTAGTCGATAAGAAAGTAATGGTCGTACCAATTTTTTTAGTGAGTCCATGGCTTTATTGTGGGTTGTGGGCTGTGGGGCTGTTTGGGGATCGTTTCTTGAAGGAAAGCAACCCATTCACTAAGTTGGGGGTATAAAACAGTCTAAATAACTCTACGGTAGGGGGATGCTTCTTGCACGTCAAAGGATTTCAAACTGGCTAATCTTACATGCGCCTATACAGTGTAACTGGGTGATATGTACGTCATAATAACCTAGGAGATCTACGAGGAATCGAGTAAATGGGATGCGACAATTGGCCGCGTCAAAGAGACGAGTGTATAGACCAATCTTTCCCTGGGGTGCCTCAGTTATGAGGTCCCCTGCACCAGGGAGAGAGGGATGAAGGTTGCTAGGAATGAAGAAATCAGAGCAAAAGTGCCCAAATTTCTCCTCCGTCATTACGTTTAGCACAGATCTAATAGAAGGGTTGTTTCTTTGAGCCATTATTAATTAAAGAGAGATGAGGGCGTGGTATTCTAACCTGTGTAAGGAAGGATCCGTGCGAAAGAAGGTGGTGATAAGGAAGAAAGCACTAATGGCAGAAATGAAGAAAAAGACTGCGTGTCACACACAACCGTATGGGCGACCTATTTATAGGGTTGCCTTGTTGGTAATGGTTCGTTAGATTCATGACACGTGTATTCCACTCACAAAAATCGTGTGGTTGGGAAGCAAGTGGCAAGTGAAAAGTCAGGTGGGACCCACGGGTCACTTCTGACTTAGAAGGTTGCGCCGCTCGAGGTTCTACCTGCTTGCACTTTGTCAGTCAAATGGCAGGTGAACAGTCAATTGTGTCGGGATATGCGGTCATACGTAAGACCATATTCAATGTTTCATTTAATTTGTCTCGGTCGTCATATGCGGCTGGGGTACCATAGGAATAAATTCCTAATAAAGTTGCCACGTGCGGCCGAAACATAATTTTCAAAATTCAGCATTTCATAATGTTCTTTCTTGGTACGTCCGGGGAGCATCTTGTTAGTCTATATATTCCGCCTACGGCTGTAACAACTAGACTGGGGGGACATGATGACGTATAGTCCCCAGCCGAATCATAAACCCGGCCTACGGGTACTACCCGTATCCGACCTGTTACTAATGGGTTGGTTTAATATCATTTAAAGCTTATGGGCTTCGAATGAACAGTAGCCACATACCTGTGTGCGGCCCACGGCCCGTCATGGCCGATACAGGGTTAAACAGAATCATAATCTTATTATGATTAGGATTTACACCAAAGTGAAGGATATACACTCACCATAATTAGAAGATAACAATCAAACTAGTTATGGCACATACCCTTTGCTTGGGGCCGAAGCATCGGTGACATCCCATTAGGGTTTCACCGCCTATATAAGGAACCCCCAAGGGTTCTACAAAGGTATTACATTCCACATATTTTAAACTCACATCCGATTCTTAAACCCTAACCGATTACTTACTCTCACGCCGGAGTCTAATCGTGGGATGCATTCCCACGGTAAGCCTAACGCGTGTTGCTTTAGTATGCAGGATCTCAGCAAGATAATTCACTTGGTGCAAGAGTCGGAGCCCAGCCAACCCGAATTAAGCCTAATTCGGGTCTAGCAAGGATCATCTAACTTTTGTATCAACATCTGAATAACGATAAAGTAACTTACAAGCGTCTTAATAAAACCCTTAAAACTAGTAGAAGCATATACTAATGTTCCAGTGACTTTTGTATGACCTGTTATACTTGTACTAAGACTGTATAATTATTTAGGTTGTTGACTGTGTGTTGGGCATTACTTATAGAGAAGCAGACCAAGAAAATTTATAAAATATAAAAATAAAATTTTTATATAAACTGGACTATAACTGCTTAAAAAATCTTTGGGATTTTTTTGGGACTAGAATAGTTAAGCATATAGGACGTAGAGCATGCATTTCTTATGTGATCTATGTGTGCATTAATTCTTAACCTTTGGTTAAATGATCTGATAAGTAATAACTAAACCCTAACATGTGATGTTAAGGGAATACTCACTACAACCATTACAATAACAAAAAAAATATCATTTGAAACTTTTTAACTTGAGTAAGCATATAATTACATCAATTAAAATGATGATTTTTCCAGATTTACTATGACATAGCCGAAATCCGTGCTTCCAGGATGGTTGTCCGCCTCCGAGTCTAAGGACAGTCAGCCTGATGGAGTAGTTCCAGCTATTGCTTCCCCGCCTACTGCTTTGATCCCCCCTGCTGAGGAGGAAGACCCGGTGACTCATACCTTTCCGCCCTTACCACCCTCGTCATCTCTCCAGGTTTATGCTCCTGGATCTCTACCCCCTCGTAAGAGGAGGTACGAGACGACCCGCGCCTCCATCTTTGAGTTCGGAGAGGGATCTGGGACTAGATAGGTGGATCCTGTCTAGGCTCAGATAGCGGCATTGACGGCTCAGCATGCTCAGGACATGGTCGATGTTCACAGTTTACTAGCAGCAAGTCAGGCTGAGCGCTCTATCTTACGAGAGCGTCTAGATTCCCTGACTTGGACTACCTGGGCAGAAGCCCAAGTTTCCAGAGGGACATGGACTACAGTTTATGATGCCCTACGGTGGCTCATGACGGAGTACGACCACGCCATCCATCGTATCTACACTTTGGAGAGCCAACAGCAGCAGACCCATGCTTCCCTCTCAGCCCAGGAGCAGTCGTTATCTATGTTCTTTGACTTGACGATTGTTCGTCACAATAGAGTTACTTCAGAGACTGCTCACCTTAGAGGATCTTTGGATACCCTCAGAGCTCAGCTAGTTCAGACACTCTGCCACATCAAGAGGACCCGACTTGCTATGATCGCTTTGTAGGACGCTATGCCAGCGCCAACAGCTCCACCAGCACCCTCTGTACCAGCCACCTCCACCGGATCTGTTAGACCAGCATAAATTAGATGTACTAGATTTCATGTACATCATGATAAGCTTTGGGTTGCATCCCATCTATTGTGATATAGGATTTCATGTACTTTTATTTTCATGCATCTTTTGTATCCTATCTTTATCGTACTCTCTTAGATAGGTGTCTATATATATTTCATTTTAGACTGTGCGTACCACCATCCCAGACAGACGTACTGTGCTTCTGTCTTGGATTGGTTGTGCCTGATGTTATGTTTACTTTCTCTCAAGAAATGACATGTACTCACTCTCTTTTGTTATATCATATGTTTTATCATTGAAATCTGATAGGTTATCCAATTTGTTGTAAATATTGTGCACAGGTTTTCCCGTGCAAATAATATATAATTGTACTAACATTGAAGCTAATGATTTCATTTTGTGTATGACTACAAGCAAATGGCAATCACTAGGCAAAATCCTGCCAATAATCCTGCCAATAATCCAGCCAATAATCATGCTAACAACCCTACTGATAATCTCCCTAATGAAGATGCCACCCATAACGTCACCACTACCCAACTTAGGGAACTGATTGACCAAGGTATCGCCACCGCTATGGCAGCTAGCGGAAACATGGACGATAGCGAAAATTCCAATAACCGCAGGAATAACAATACCACCAGAGGCTGCTCTTACCCTGACTTCCTCAAGTGCAAGCCGTCCTACTATCGGGGCAAAGAAGGCGTGGTAGAGCTGATGCAATGGTTTGAAAGACTAGAGACAGTGTTCCGCATCAGCGACTGCGCCGACAAGAACAAAGTTATGTTCGCCACCTGCACATTGCTCGAAAGTGTGCTCACATGGTGGAATTATGTGGTTGTTACTCTGGGGCATGACGCTGCTTACACTCTGAACTAGACAAATCTGAAAGAGAGGATGACGGAAAAGTACTGCCCGAGGGGCGAAATGAAGAAGCTGGAAGTCGAGCTATAGGATCTTAGGTGTAAGAACAATGACATCGTGTTGTACAACCAGAGATTCCAAGAATTTACCCTCATGTGTACTAGGATGTTTCCCGAGAAGGAGGAAAAGATTGAGAAATATGTTGGAGGACTCCCCGACGCCATCCATGATAGCGTCCTCGCCTCTCGACCCACTACTGTCGAGAAGGCCAGGGACTTTGCTACTGAGTTTATCAACAAGAGATCCCACACCATCTCTGAGAGAAATACTGAGAACAAGAGAAAGATGGACGACAATGTCCGTAATCATTACCAACCCACTCCAGAGAGGCAAAACGCCGGGCAAATTTATAGTGATATCTCCACCATCGACCCAAGGGCTTATGAAGGTAGCAAACCTATGTGTACGAGGTGCCACTTCCATCACAAGGTGGGTAGCCCATGTAATCCTTCTAAAATGTGGAGAAATTGGCCATTTTGCTCGCGCTTGCCATGTGAATGCTGTTACTCAGGTCCGACCCAACCCTATTGCTAGAAACAACGATCGAGGGGGATTTAATGCCCGTGGACCCAGGAATGGACAGTCGGGAAACCGAAATGGTACAGGAGGAAGTAACAATGGTCCAAAGAAAGGAGTTGTATGATATGAGTGTGGAGCACCCGGACATGTGAGACCAGGCTGCCCTAAGTTGGCTAGTCAGAACAAGAGCAATGGAGGATCCACATCCAGAGTATACGTGGTAGGCAATGCAAAAGCCAACCCTTACTCCAACATTGTTACTGGTACGTTTTTACTAAACAATCGTTACGCATTCATTCTATTTGACACTGGAGCATACAGAAGCTTTATTTCTCCTAAATTTAGTAACATACTAGAAGTTGTCCCTTCCATGTTAGACCATCATTTCTCCGTAGAATTAGCAGACGGTAAGATCGTAGAGGACGACACCATCATTAGGGGTTGTACCCTGATCCTTTCCAACCACACATTCAATATTGAACTAATCCCAGTAAACCTAGGCAATTTTGATGTTATCATTGGTATGGATTGGTTAGCTAAGTATCACGTAGTAATCGTCTGCGACGAGAAACTAGTCCGCCTGCCATGGGGTAATGAGACCTTAATCATTCGAGGTACCCTGATCCTTTCCAACCACACATTCAATATTGAACTAATCCCAGTAAACCTAGGCAATTTTGATGTTATCATTGGTATGGATTGGTTAGCTAAGTATCACGTAGTAATCGTCTGCGACGAGAAACTAGTCCGCCTGCCATGGGGTAATGAGACCTTAATCATTCGAGGTAACGATAATACTAACCTTACTAACACTAGGCTCAGTGTTATCTCCTGTACCAAAGTCCAGAGATATTTGTTGAGAGGATGTCCCATCTTTTTGGCGCATATCTCCCAGATAGATGAAGAAGACAATCCCAAGAAGAAGTAAATAATGTACGTACCTAACGTCCAGGATTTCCCCGAAGTTTTTCCTGAAGAATTGCTAGGTCTACCACCAGCCCGACAGGTGGAATTCCAGATCGCTTTGATCCCAGGAGTTGCACCCGTAGCAAAAGCTCTTTATCGATTGACACCATCAGAAATGAAAGAACTAGCAGAACAACTTAAAGAATTGTCTGACAAAGGATTCATCCGACCTAGTTCCTCACCATGGGGAGCTCTAGTCTTATTTGTCAAAAAGAAAGATGGTTCTTTTCGAATGTGCATTGATTATAGAGAACTGAATAAGTTAACTGTAAAGAACCGTTATCCACTCCCCCGCATTGATAACTTATTCGACCAACTACAAGGGTCAAGTGTGTATTCCAAAATTGATCTACGATCTGGATACCATCAATTGAGAGTCAGAGAGGAGGATATTTCAAAGACCGCTTTCAGGACTCGTTACGGCCATTACGAATTCCTGGTCATGCCTTTTGGGTTTACCAACGCTCCTGCCATCTTCATGGACCTTATGAATCGTGTGTGCAGGTCCTACTTGGATAAATTCGTGATAGTCTTCATAGACGACATACTCATCTACTCTAAGTATAAACATGAGCACGAGGAACACCTTACTCAAGTTCTGAAGGTACTTAAGGAGGAACAATTGTACGCCAAGTTCTCCAAATGTAAATTCTAGATTCCCAGGGTTCAATTCCTCGGCCATGTTATTGACAGCGACGGCATTCATGTAGACCCAGCAAAAGTTGAATCTGTCAAGGATTGGGCATCTCCTAAATCACCAACAGAATCCGCCAATTCCTAGGCCTTGTCGGATACTATCGTCGATTCATCGAAGGTTTCTCCAAGATAGCCAAACCAATGACAAAACTCACACAGAAAGGAATAAAGTTTGACTGGGGACAGAAAGAAGAGTCAGCTTTCCAACTGATCAAGGAGAATCTGTGTAGTGCACCTATTCTGGCCTTACCCAAGGGCAACGACGACTTCGTGGTATATTGTGATGCATCACACTAAGGCTTGGGTCTATTTTTGATACAAAGAACGAAGGTGATTGCGTATGCCTCCAGGAAACTAAAGAAACATGAGTAGAACTATACTACTCATGATTTAGAACTTGGATCTATGGTTTTTGCTTTAAAAATCTGGAGACACTATCTATACGGAACCAAGTGCACAGTGCATACTGACCATAAGAGTTTGCAACACATATTGGATCAAAAGGAGTTAAACATGAGGCAACATCATTGGATTGAACTGCTAAGTGATTACCCGGTAAAGCAAACGTGGTTGCTGATGCTTTAAGCCGTAAGGAGACCGATCCTCCTATGAGGGTTCGAGCACTAGTCATAAAAATTAGCCTGGACCTACCCAAACAAATTCTAGAAGCTCAGACACAAGCTCAGAAGCCTGAAAACCTCGTGAAAGAAGATGTTGGGGGTATGCTTTGGGCTGACCTCACCAAAGAGAAGTTAGAGCCAAGAGCGGATTGAATCCTGTGTTTGCATGGGAGGAGTTGGTTACCTTGTTATGGGGACTTGAGGAACGTAATCATGCATGAGTGCCATAAATCCAAGTATTCCATACATCCTAGATCTGAAAAGATGTATCAGGATATGAAGAAGTTATACTGGTGGCCAAACATGAAAGCAAACATCGCCACTTACGTTCAGAGATGTCTGACCTGCTCCTGCGTCAAGACCTAACACCAAAGACCATCCGGTTTACTAGTTCAACCGGAGATACCCAAGTGGAAATGGGAGAATATCACTATGGACTTCATCACCAAGCTTCCAAAGTCATCTCACGGTTACGACACTATTTGGGTAATCATCGATCGACTCACCAAATTCGCGCACTTTCTACCAATCAAGGAAATTGACTCCCTGACAAAACTAGCCAAGACATATCTTAAGGAGATTGTGACTAAGCATGGAATACCCGTCTCAATAATCTGTGATCGGGACGGTAGGTTCACAACTAACTTCTGGAAGGCTTTCTAACGAGCTTTAGGAAAAAGCTTGGATATGATTACTGCTTATCACCCGCAGACTAACGGTCAAAGTGAATGGACAATCCAGACCCTAGGAGATATGTTGCGAGCATGCGTGATTGACTTTGTGAATGGTCGGGTTGATCACATCCCTTTGGTGGAGTTCTCCTACAATAATAGTTACCATGCTAGCATCAAGGCTGCCCCCTTCAAAGCACTATATGGTAGGAAATGCCATTCACCGGTGTGTTCGGCAGAAGTAGGCGAATTTCAACTCACTGGACCAGAACTAATCCAGGAAACTACTGACAAGATAGACCTCATAAAACAAAGGATCCAAGCTTCCCGCAACCGACAAAAGAGCTATGCGGACCAAAGAGGAAAGCCTATGCAGTTTGAAGTAGGTGACCGTGTTATGCTCAAGGTATCACCTTGGAAGGGGGTAGTACGCTTTGGTAAACGTGGGAAAATGAACCCATGTTATGTAGCCCTTTTAAAGTGATAGCCAGTATCGGGGAGGTCGCCTACCGTTTGGAGTTACCCCAAAAATTGAGTCGAGTGCACTCCACCTTTCACGTATCTAACTTAAAGAAGTGCTATGCTGATGAACCTCTAGCCATGCCATTGGAAGGAGTACATTTTGATGAAAAACTCCAGTTCACAGAAGAACCAATGGAAATCATGGAAAGGATAGTTAAAAAGTTGAAGAATAGCCGCATCCCATTGGTCAAAGTACGATAGAACTCGAGGAGAGGTCTTGAGTTCACATGGGAACGAGAAGACTCGTTCAAGACCAAGTACCCACAATTGTTCACCTGACTAATGACGTTAATTTAAGCTTTGAGGACAAAACTAAAATAACGGGAATGTGTTGTAAAACTCCTGTTTTTATCCTTTGACTTTGTCACCTAGTGTGCACATCTTATTGGACTCAATGTAATCTCCCCTCATTATTTTATGAAGAACCAGTCTTTTATTAAATCACGTTGTTCATTCCAGTATATTATTATTAAATATATGAGACTGTTGACGCGTTTAATTTTCCTTGACCTTCATAAAACTACACATTAAACACCTAACAATGACCATATACTTTGGTTTAGAAAATTGAACTTGTACATTATACCTTGCCCTAAATATTCAACCATATTTTCATCTCATATATAAGTATGTGACTAAAAGTAGACACATTCTGTTTGTGTAATCCCATATCACACGAATGGCCCTTATATCCTAGTATACCTTAGCAGTGACTCTCTTAAACACCATATACTACCTTATTACTTGGAGATATTTACATGGCAACTCCTTTTTCTCCCACTTGTGTATATACACGACTAGGGTATAGACACACCAACCCAATTTCAAACATCCCCTTAGCAAATCATGTGTACTAGGATCCTTTCATTAAGACTTGTACTTATTGTCTCCCCTAAACCATCTAATAGCCGAATACCACCCCCTCACCTTTGTACAAACACTTTCTCATTAATGCTCACAGGTTTAAGTCATCACTTGCGCTTTTACTCTTGCAAGCCGACGGCTATACCCCAACCCAAAGGCCAATGTACATCATTTCCATTAATTGCATAGTACTAGGATCTCAAGTACTAGATTTACCTTGTACTCAAACATAGGGAACCCCCCTCTTTGCTTCTCTCTTGACGTAGCAAAACCTCAAGCCACACAAACTCATCACAACTTGTGTTTATCTAACTAACAACCTTAAACACAATCTCCTATATCTTTCCACTTTCGGATGAACACACACACACATTCTAAGCATTTACTCCCAATCATACCCACACAATCTCACATGGCATTGAATTGAGTCAAGGAGCAGTGAAGAAGAAAGAAGGTCACGGCTAGACTATAAAATGTATAGAACTCAAGGTTGCTAACTTGATTCATCATCACCATCTCTATCTAAACAGGTAAGTAATTACCTCCTCACCATTTTCGTTTACCTTTACTTCGTATGCATGGCATTCACTCAAGTTTACTAGAAAACGAGACCAATATGCATGCACACGTAAAGTATACTCAGCAAACCTACGTCATGATTATGTTGGACATGTATCATGTTTAAATCTATAAACACGTACTAATCTAGTTCACTCCCTAAGAAATAAGTGCTTAACATAAAGGATGGCTTGGCCAAAAACCCTATACCTCTCGGCTTATCTATTATAAGCCAAGTATAAGTCATGACTTGATTTAAGCTTTCTTGATTTAAGTTAGAGCATGGAAATGGTAGATTTAATAGGAAACCCAAGCACCATATTTTGTTAATCCGAATAAGCCATAAGCTTCGAACTATATAAGTCATAAGCTTCGAATCATTTAACCCATAAGCTAATATAAGCTGAAGGTTATAATCCCAAAATGCCCAAGTTATATTCTTGATTACATCATTATAGGTTAAGTTAGTCCCCTGAATAATTAACTAGCCCAAGAACAAGCCCACTAGGCCCTATAAACACAACCGAACCTTAATGGGCCACCCTAGCCCATTAAGCATCTAAAGTATTTAAATGGGAGACTTTTTGGGCCATTTATGTAAATAATGCTTTCTAATGCCAAAAATGACAAGTTATAAAACTTACCTAAAGTTTTCGAGGCATAAAACAAATGCAAGGACCAAACATGGCATAAAGGATCGTCTAGGGTCTCGGTTATATATAACTGAGCCATAACTTAAACCTCAAGGGCTAAACTTGTCATTTTGCAAACTACTTACAAGCCGTAGATACTTTTCGTGCCTTTTTGAGCCTTGTCCGAAACTTGGAGGACCCATTTTGACCTTTTGGAAAACTTGTATAAAACTAAGTTACTCTTTGGGCCCCTTTCATAATTATCCGAAACCTTAGGGACCCTCTGTGCCTATTGTGTAACATAAACCAAGTCCTAGGGGTTGTTGTGTAAATTGTCACCTTAACCCTAATCGCAACTACAAGGACTCACTTTGCCATAATTTGAAATTTTTGCAAGCCCTAGGGGCGTTTGGAATATTATATTGAGAGTATTTAATACTCGAGGGACTAGAATCGTAATTCTCCTAAACTAATATAAACCCTAATTATATACCTTTCCAAATAAATTAAAAAGCGTAAGTTTATATAAGTCGATAAATATGAAAACTATGTATGTTCATAAACTTGCCTTTAAATTAAAATGTATAAATTTTGGAGACTTTACCAATTAAAATATAACACGTATTAATAAACTTTATTTATATAAAGTATATATAAATACAAGTATGTTGGTACAAATAAATATAGTAAATATATTATACTAAATCTTGTATGTTCTAACTAAAAATATATAAACCCTTTTAAATATTCTAAACTCACTTTCTAATGGTACTCATACGAAAAAACTAATTAAATCAAAGTAGTAACTTGGACAACTAAATTTTTACACCATTGATGATAATTATTTATTTATCTGAATAACGATAAAGTAACTTACAAGCGTCTTAATAAAACACTTTTGTAGGACCTGTTATACTTGTACTGAGACTGTATAATTATTTAGGTTGTTGACTGTGTGTTCGGCATTAATTCAGATTCTTGTGATTGTTACTTTATTACTGAGGTGAGTTCATATCCCCACTTCACATATGTTGACAAACTTTTAAATCCTTTAATGGGGGAGAAAATATGCAACTTATTTTATGGATATAAACTGAACTATACCAACTTTTGATTGTATGTGCCTATTGTAGAATTCCTCATGACCCGTGAACTAAAACTATTAAAATTATGGAATTACCTGAATGATATAAATAGATCTATTTGGGATTGACCATCCCCACTTGGGTGAGTCATGATCACTGTGCCTTGGCCGGGACAACAGGTGTTTACCATGTCAGAACTTATTATTAATAGGTTCCTTTTTATAAGGCGAGGCGCTCTCATTTGTTGAGGGCTCAACTATGTCAAGTGTCTGTTTCGGGCAATAGGCAGTATAATTACCTTTAAGCATCAATGCTTTGTGCATTACTGTTTCCGTGACTGTTTAGTATCCAAACCTATTTAATAAACCTATGAATTCACCAACACTTTGTTGACCCTCAAAAGCATGTTTTTCTCAGGTATTTGAAGCAGGTAGTTATTATATGCATGGATCGAAACATTTGGGTAGACACCATTTTAGCAAGCACCTGGGGATTTTCTTAAGGAACTCATAAACAATCTTTTATTTATGTTGGAACCACTTTTAATAATAATTTGCACTCCTGATCATGTAATAAATGTTTAATAATCTTTTATTTGATGCTCTTTGTACTATTTGCTTTTGATCCACCCACGTGACACCCATATATTATCTCCGTTGCATTTGACCAATTTGGGCTGTCACATACGATTGTTATTGTTGTCTTGACACCAATTTGTGAACTTGGCACGTTTGGCATCAAAGATTCTGAATTCTTGACAATTGCTCCCCTAAATTGTTGACCTGTGTTCTATAGAAAGAGCTGTAGTCTTCATTTGAGTAGTCGCATCGTCGAGTATGTAGATACCAATTGTAGATTGCTATGGTTTTAGAGATGATAGCTTCATAAAAACAAGATTTCTCTTGTTTTAACAAATAAATGCACTGATGCGTACATATATCCGTGTTAGATTGTGTTATACCGTAAACACAATCCCTTACATGGTTATAAAGTAAACCATGCCCGAGAAAATTAATTATCATCAATGGTGTAAACATATTTTTATGGTTTTATGGTTTTATATGGTTTTATATTTTTGTATTTTGCTTTTGTGGATAAAAATATAATATATACAGATGATCACCAAGGATACGAAGAATAGTTTACCACCACTATTCTTTCGCTTCATCTGCCATTTCTTTAGAGTCTCAGGCGAGAAAGTTCTCAACCCTAGCTTGTCGGTCAATAATTCCATTCGAGCGCGATCTAAAGACTTCGTGAAAATATCCGCCAATTGATACTCAGATCGGACAAAGTAAAGCTCGATCACTCCATTTTCCACTTGCTCCTTGATAAAGTGGTAGCGAATGTCAATATGCTTTGACCGGGAGAATTGAACATTATTGCAGCATAAGGCAATTGCACTCTTGTTGTCGCAGTACATCGGAATTTTGTTGAAACCTAGACCATAATCGGTTAATTGCGATCTCATCCAAAGAATTTGAGCACAACAACCAAACATAGCTATGTATTCTGCTTACGTACTTTAAATTGCAGCGCTTTTATGCCTTTTCGATGCCCAACTGATTAGTCGATCTCCTAGTAGTTGAAAAGTTCCACTCGTGCTACGCCTTGTATCTTGACAAACCGCGTGATCCGCATCCGCATATGCCTTTAGTGCAATCGAAGTGTCCTTCGAATACCAAAGTCCCTGATTAATGGTTCCTTTAAGATACCGAAAGATCCGTTTAACAGTAGCTAAGTGTAACTCAGTAGGCCGAGTTTGGTACCGATCATTCGACGATAAAGTGTCGGATCAACAGCAATCCCATGTGGATCTGCATCTAGCTTAGTTTGTTCCACCATTGGAGTATCCACGGGGTCGCAAGATTCCTTCTTATATTTCTTAAGCGATTCAAGGGCATACTTGGACTGATTGATAAAGATGCCTCTAGGACTCTAAGATATTTGAAGACCTAAGAAGAATGATACCTTACCCATCCTTTACATCTTAAACTTGGAAGACATGAGTTTCCCAAACTCATCAGATAAGGTTTGGGTCGAGGCAGCAAATATAATATCATCAACATATATTTGTACCATAATCATATCTTTACCTCGTTTATTAATGACAAGCGTGGGATCCACCTTGCCTTTAGCGAAGCCTTGCCTAATGAGGAATTGTGACAATAGATCATACAAGGCGCGTGGAGCTTGCTTCAACCTATAGAGAGCCTTCTTAAGCTTGTACACGTGATTAGGATATTTAGAATTCACAAAACCATCCTGCTGTTGAACATAGACCTCTTCCTTGATTTCAATATTGAGAAATGTCATCTTCACATCCATCTGATAGACGATCATATTCATGTGGGCTAAATAAGCAAGGAATAGTCTAATAGCTTCCAAACGGGCAACAGGTGCAAATGATTCAATAAAGTCGATGCCCAATAATTTCTTGTATCCACGAGCTACTAGTCGAGCTTTGTTCTTCAATATTCCGCCTAACTCATCGAGTTTCACCTTGTAAACCCATTTCAAAGTGAGTAATTGCACTTGATCCGGGCATGGGACAAGTTACCATATGTCAAGACGTACAAATTCATTAAGTTCTTCTTGCATGGCTTCTAGCCAACAAGATTGGGTAAATGCTTGTTGCCACGTCTTAGGTTCAACTTCACTGAGAAAAGCATCAAAATGACAAAACCTTGCACTTTCTTGTAACTGACTTCTTGTGGATACTAGACGATTAGGGTCACCAATGATAGAATCTATAGGATGATCCTTTGTCCACTTGTTGTCATGTTCACGAATCCATGGATTAGAGTAGACCGTAGTAGGAGCTTCCTCTGAGGTGGACGAACCGACTTGATTAGTGTCAGGAATTGGTACACCAAAGAATGGAAGTTCACGCATTTGAGCGAATTCCAAATCGTGATCATCATCATCCACTTAATTATCAATAGGTGTGACATGGGTAGTTGATACATGTGTTGGTTGAGAATTACTCGTTGAAGGTATATCTTGACCACTTGTAGGTGTAGACGTATCTGATTGTGCTTCGGTTGCTGGAGCGACAACTTCGTTGACCGGAGCTATTTCTTCAGGTTCTGGAGCAACAATACATGAAGGAGTAAAAAATTCATAAAAGAACGGTTGAAACAACGTATCCCATTCATTCCTAGAAGGTGGTGTAAATGATGATGAAGAAGGGCTGTTTGGGACAAGACCAGAGCTAATGTTACTGGGTCCCATTTCATGAAGTGCGGGTTCAGAGCTGCTTTGCTCAAAATCCATTACCGTCAGCTCATCAAAATCAATATTCATAGTTTCGAGGATCTTACGAGAATTACGATTGTAGATTCGGTATGCCTTCTTTGTGGGTGCATAACCAATGAAATACCAATATCAGCCTTGGCTTGAAGTTTTCCCAGATTGTCACCATCATTATTTGGATAGCAAGAACCAAATACATGAAAATATGATAAATTTGGTAATTTTCCATGTAGAAGCTCATAAGGTGTTTTACCATGGCGTTTACGAATTAGTGACCGGTTTTGGGTGAAAACGGCTGTAGATACTGCTTCTGCCCATAAGAACAATGGAGCATATGCGTAAACTAACATCGTTCGAGCATCTTCCATAAGTGTGCTATTTCGCCTTTCAACGACACCGTTTTGTTGTAGAGTGCGAGCAACGAATGTTTCATGACATATGTCAACTTCTTTATAATACTCACGCAAGATTTGATTCACAAATTCAGTTCCATTATCTGTACGAATGCGTCGGACAATAGTGTTGAGATGTACTTGAACCATCTTGAGAAATCCGATGATGAATTTAGGTGCCTCATTTTTTGTTATAAAAAATTTCACCCATGTAAATAGAGAGTAATCATCGACAATGACGAGGATGTAGTTTTTACCACTAAGACTTTCAACACGCATTGGCCCACAAAGATCCATATGCAAAAAATAAAGTTTCTCTTGGTTGGTGTCTTCAGTCTTGGGTTTGTATGATTTCTTAAGGATTTTTCCCATTGTACACGCGGAACACAAATGATCCTTGTGAAATGTAAGTTTTGGAAGACCACGAACAAGTTTGTTTTTCGCCAAATGATTAATAGCGTCAAAGTTAAGATGAGATAACCGTCGATGCCATAACCATGACTTAGTCTTTGATGCTTTGGAGAGAAGACATACGGGAGAAGCGGCCATCATATCTTGTAGAGACAAAGTGTACAAATTATTCCCTCGAGTACCTTTCAATAAATCAACCCCTTCCAAATTACGAATGGAAGCAGGTATGCTCTCGAAAAGCAACTTCTAGGTTTGAATCACAAATCTTTCCTACAGAAAATAAATTGTGACCGAGACCTTCCACATAATACACTCTTGAAATTATAACATTCCCAATATGATATTCACCATAACCCATTATCTTTGCAATATGATCATTTCCAAATTGAACCGTACCGAGAAACTTGCTAACGAAATTTCTGAGCTGAGAGCGATCTCCGGTCATATGTTTAGAGCAACCAGAGTCCAAATACCAGAGAACAATTTGGACCACCTATTTTCAACAACAACAGTAGACAATGCATTGGAAACTATTGGTTCCGGAATGTTAGCAGATATAGATAGAATATTATCAGAATTTCTAACATTTGTGTGACCCTTAGATTTCCTGCGTTTTCTAATGTGAGTTTTACCACTAACAGGTTTTATTATTCCAACTTTCTGAGGTTTTTGAGTATTAGCGGGCACTACAGTGGGAGTAGACCTATTTAAAGGGCACTTTGTTCCTACAGTAGTGTCGGTGTTCCTAGGTAAAGGACACACTTGTGTTTTGGTAGTCTTAGTACTCCTTTTTAAAGGGCACGCTTTCTTCGCTTTAGTAGGAGTGATCCTAGTTAAAGGGCACGCATTTCCTACTATAGTGAAAGTTCTACCCGTGGGGCGCCACATCCAACCAACTTGGGTTAACACATTCCCAGTCGGTTTCCATTCTAATCCATTTTTCCGGACATTCATCTCATTGACATGGTCAATAAGGCAAGAATCATGACGACTAGAAAACATACATTCATTGCAATTCCAACATTTCAAATTAGAATTCATAGTAGGCTTAGAACGCTGCACAACCACAGAGCCTTTAGGTTTAGCTACTAGATGGAGGCTAGATCCTATCATTCTTCTTGTTTATTTTAAGCTTAGATCTTTGAGTCTTAGTAGTGGTGCTTACTCCTATAGAAGACAACACGGGAATATTAGAAGCTGGTTTTGATTTTGTCTTATCTTTAGTGACCAATGTTTGAGATGGTTTACTCCTAGGGCCCTTGTTAAGTGGTGTGATGGCGATAAGGTTCCTTTTGATTGCACTAGAGGACGATGCTGAGACAGTGGTTGCGTTATCCACAACATTCTTACCTTTTAAGGTACTAAGTGTTTCCTTTAACTCAGTCAAAGCCAAATTTTTATCACAAATTTGTTCCCTCAAATCAGATATTTCCACCGAATTTCGATTCAATCGTTCAATCAATGATTGATTCTGTGCAGTGGTATTAGCACATGCGAGCTTTACTGAATCGAAGAGTTGTGTATTTTTCTGTTTTAAGTTATCAACTTTGGACAAAATCTTGGAAACTAGATTATCTATATCAAGTTTAATATTCTCAGCGGCCTCATGTACGTTCACATAGTTAATCTCTTTAGATTTCTCTATGTCTATCGGCAATGATTTAGCAACCTTCTCACTTGGTTGACGCTGTTTTGATTGTAAATTCAATCGAAAATTCTTTTGAAAGTTTGCATCATCGATATTAACACCTTCGAATGACGTTTCAAAGATTTCTTGAATAAATTGTTGCTTGCGTTCAAGCGAAATACAATGTGTTTGAATCTCATCAAAACATTTTGAAAGCGAAGAATACGAATCTTGAAGCTTTAAAAATTAAGCGTCAGATTTGTGACAATTACTATCTACCACATTATCCAAAAAATCAACATTATGCACAATAGAATCATTATCAACACTTTTATTCACACAGACAGAAACAATATCATGCGACATCACTTGCTTCAGAAGCTGATCATTTTGACGTGAAATTCGTTCTATTTCAATTAATCCGTTTTCATAAGCATCATCCATTTCATTGAAAACAAGTTTAACTTCATCTATTTCCAAAACCAAATCTTGATCAATATTGCTAAAACAAGCTTTAATATTGTTTACAAACGCAAAAATTTCGCCTCGAAACGCAGCTCTATGTGCTCAAAATTCCATTCACCTTCCGTTATGGCTGAAGCCATCGTACGTTCCTTAATGACCTTGTCAAAATCGGCAAAGTGTTGGTGCAACGCATTTAAGATGTCTGACACCTTACTTGTCGGTGGAATTAACTTAGTTAAATCCTTATTGACAAGTGTAGGATACGTACTAGGAAGGTTTTTATTTGACAAACTTTGGGACACAACAACTGATAATTGAGCTAATTCCGTTTGTAATCTAATGCGTGTGTTTTTATTAAATCGATCTTTATTATGCTTAACATAATCAAGCTTATGGAATTTTGAAAGCATTTTAGATTGAGTTTCTTCTGCAAGGGACTGTGTCTCCTCAGTACTACGAACATAAGGTGCTTCTTTCGATTTTCTAATTAGGGTCACATCATAAAGACAAGGAATATATTCCTGAGCTTGTTTTGCATAACCGGGATTATGTGGTAAATCTTGAAGACACTTAAATTCGAGTTCTTTAAACGATTTAGTTAAAAGATGAACCTTTTATGTGTAAGTGTATTGTTTTAGAAGCTGTTGTTCCTTGAATTTAAGAAGTCTGGTAGCATTAATTTCTGATTCAAACTTTTTAGACTCGAGAGTTTCCAAATCCATTTTAAGTTTCTGAAAATCATTTACAACCAACTCTTTTTCTTTTAATTCGCTGGAAAGATTAGCTTTTAATGATTCTATTTCTTTTAACTGTTCAATCTTTTCAAAGCGAAATTGGTAAAATTCAGAATAAGTTATTTTCTCTGCTTGAGGGACCATTTCAAAAGTTTTGACCTTTTCCTTATACAGCGCAAGCTCAGCGGTTAGATTGGGTTTCATATCTATGGTTTGTCGAACAGCCACATTAATTGTTATCAATAATATGTTTAAACACCATTACCAAATCACGTTGATCATAAGATTCCATACCCGTCGTAGCATTTTCTTGAGGTTCACTCAAATGTGTTGGATTGGATACCACATCATTTGAGTTACTAGTTCCCGAATGCTATTCAAGGTTGTCATTTTCATGCTCAACATGATGTGGATTTTCATGAACATTATTAGATGTGGTTGGTACCTCACTGACGACATCAGAACCGTAGTGAGAGAGATTAGAAACGAGAGAAGCTTGGGCTGAGTGAATGTCATCACAATCCAAATCATATGCATCAAGATCATCTTCTTGATATGCTGCATTAGAAATAGAGACGACTGCAATGCCTTCATTATCTGCTGCCCCTGGGTTTGCAAGAAATGCTAATTCCTCTGAATCAAAGATCTTTCCCTTAGATTGAGCATCGACCAAAAACATCTTCTCACGAAACCACGTTGCATCCCTTCTCCTTTTCGGTTGAGTGCATTCCCTAGCCATATTACCTTGTCCTCGGCAATTGTAGCAAGTCACAACCTTTTGAGGACCAATAGTGCTTCCATTTCCACTAGCTTGAGAAGTCACAGCTTGAGCGCTCATGGTCCTTGTAGGAGGTCCATATGAATGTTTCCTTCCCTGAATGGTTTGCACCGTCACTTGACCATCTTGAATAGTGGCTTGTGGTCGAGGATTTGAAGAAATGCGGAGCTGATTGTTTGTTGGTGGATAACCTCTAGTTGCAACAAGTTTTGACAAGTAGGTAGTGAGATGGTTTAAGACATCAGTAGGTGTATCATTCGGAGTAAAGACCAGTGCTTGAATTGGTGGAAGTTCATTGGAGTAGAAGGCTTGTGCTTGTGGTGCTTCAATTGGAAAATATCCTTTCTGAGTAGTATAGCCCATTGGAGAAGTGATAGCTTGTGATGGTAATGACTGATGTGTTGGTTGCTGTGGATAAGGCTGTTGAAGAACATTTTGTTGAAATGCTTGTTGTGGCATCATTAGTGGTTGATAAGATGGTTGTTGTGGTTGCTGTGGTTGCTGATAGGTGTGTGGTGGTGACTGTTGCAAGTATGATGGTTGTTGATAAGTGTAAGCCATGTTTTGTTGGGGAGTCATTTGTTGAGAAGCATACATGGCAAGTGGATCACGAACTTGTGGTGTAGACAACCGAGCCTCGATCACATGGCATTCATGTTGTTGAAGAAAAGCTTGAAGTTGATCCACGTTGGTTTGATGAAAATCATTAGCCAATTTAACAGTCGTCACGTACTTGCTCCATTCAGAAGGGAGAGTGTTCAAATAGTTGGTGTTTAATTGAAACGTAGGAATTGACACGCCATAGATGCTAAGCTCATTCATCAAAAAAGTGAATCTGAAATAGTAATCATTGAGAGTCTCCCAGGGAACATAGGCAAACTTATCAAACGTATCATATAGCTTACACTCTCGTTCTTGTTTAGTTAATGAGGTACCTTGCCTCAAAACACGAATTCTATCTCATAACTCTTTGGCAACTTTATGTTTACTCACAAGTTTGTAGACATCTGGAGGAAGGGCTTGGAGAATGATGTTAGTTGCTTGTTTATCACACTTGTCTTGAATCTTAGCATCTCCAGTTAACTCACCCGTTGTGCGAGGACGAGTAACAACACCTTCTGTTACAGTACCATATACCAATGGTCCATTGAGCATCGATGCCCAAATGAGATGTCCATTATCTTTGTTCAACATATAAAGTTCCATTCCGGAAGCCCAATCCTCGTACATGGTTTTCCAACATTGGTGGGAGATTATCCGTACCCGAGAGGATGGACTTATCCGTAAGAGATATGTACTCCATTTTGATAATTTAAGATTTACAAACGTTGATCGAACAATGAGAGAAAGTAAATGTGTTTTTTGTTGTGTGTTGAATTCGAGAAATAATGTTGAAATCCCCTAAAAATTATTCTCGATAAACCAAAAATTCCAAGACAAAATTACACACATTAAAAATTTTCAAAAACACGTTTTTGAAAAATCTTGGAAAACTTATCACTCTATTGCAATGCAAACATACGATTCTATCGCAATGCCTCAAATAAGTTCTATTGCAATGTTGCAAAGACTTTCTATCGCAATGTTGCCAATGCTGTCGCAATGTCACAAAAAAATTTCTATCGCAATATCACTAAAGTTGTCGCAATAGACACCTATCACAATAATCCCTATTGCAATAATCCTATCGCAATAATTCCTATTGTAATAATCTGTCTCAATAAATCTGTTGAATACAGTTATCGCAATAAACCCTTCGCAATATCACAAAAGAGCACCTATCGCAATCTGGATCGTAATGTGAAAACCCTAGCCTTTGTGATGGATTGAGTGTCGCAATAACCTGTCGCAATAGTACAAGATTCTTCCAACTAGCACTTTTCTCGGATAAAACACACCCAATTCGAGATTTTAAGACAAAAAATGATCCAAACACCCAAAAATTTTGTGTTTTTAGCCAAAGAAAAATGTACCAAATCTCTACCACAACTATGTAGAAGATTTGTATCAAGAAAAAACCATAAAAAACACAAAAAAAAATTGGACGTGGGTTTAATAGATCAAAAGCTACTAAAATCAAGAACACAAACGCATAAACATTACAATCACCCCATGGCTCTTGACATCATTTGTAGAATATTGTAAATCTTGCTTATGTTTATAGAGGGAAAGAGATAGAAAGATGGTAAGAACACACACGCACTTAGAGAGAGAAAGTGTAGAAAAACACACTTAAGTATGTGTAAATTATGTGAACCAACCGCCCTCTCCAACTAAGGAGAGGGTTTATATACCCAAGCCCATGAGATGGGCTTGGGCTTACATTGGGCCACCGGCCTACACAAGTTGTAGGCTTGGCTTGGCCTTGTTTTTTTACTATTTAGATAACTAAACTACGAGCTACTACTTAGACTATTGTTGGAGTGACCGATCCTTTCTAATACTTAAAACGTATTTCCAACAAAGTACAAAAACTAGTTTTTGATCTAAAAATCATTAAAAGGTACCGATCTTGAGTGAAAAAATAAAAATTCTTGTAATTTGTTTATTGGGATGATAATAAACAAGAAAGTCACAAGCTTTTTCAAATCCAAGACTAAAAAAAAATTTCGAGCTTAAAACCCCTTATAAAAAGTCACAAAAATCAATAATAATACCACAAACCAATCACAAATCTACCCGTGGCGAATGATACCAATTGTTGTACCCAAGTATAATCACTTCACCGTGATAGATCTAGGAAAATGGATGAAAAATAAATGAAAATAGATGAAGTTTAGAGAGAGAAAGTACAGAGAAGTTTGTGAAACTTTGTGAATATTAGATTAAGAAAATTAATCACCAACCCTCTCCTAAGATGCTAGGAGAGGTTTATATAGTCTAGCTTACATGTAACTTAATAGGCTATATTGTTTGATGGGTCGGGATTGAACAAATGCTTAGTACCTAGAAATAGGCCTTTTAAGCTAACCATCAAGCCCGTATTGTTACGACTAACTTACTACTAATTACAACGTTCCTATGACCAATACATCCTAAACCTATGACCGACTCATTCTTGTTCGACTCAATATTTTGAGGGTAACATTAATTCTTCTTCTAGAGTTCTCAATAGTGGAGTTTGATGCAATACTATTCTTAGGTGTGGTTGCACCAGAATGGTTCACTTTGCATTTAGGGTTTACTAGCACTAATAGGCATCACAAATTTCTTCTTATTTCTAGTATCTACGCTTTTGACGTTATTCGAAGCACACATAGCATGATTATGATTAACACATTTTCCACATTTCACACAAACAAACTTAACATTCAAAGCATTCAAAGCAGTCGAATCATTCAAATCGTCATTACATGCGATTCTAGACGTTTTATTCTTAGAAACATTCAAATTCCTAGGGTAGTCTTCTACATTCTTCATCTTACCTTGACTCTTGTTTTTCCAAAAAATATCATTCATTTGAGTGCTCTTAAGTTGAGGCCGGCTAACACTAGCAATGTGGACTACTCTTGTCGTAAAAGACACACGTCTATTAGTGTTTCTAGAAGTATGAGGTGATCGACTATCTTGGTTGTGTGTGGGTTTAGTGGCAAATTTATACATCCCTGGTTTGATCACGTTTGTGTTCTTAATGAGGTGATCGACTATCTTGGTTGTGTGTGGGTTTAGTGGCAAATTTATACATCCCTGGTTTGATCACGTTTGTGTTCTTAATGCTTTGTGTTCGAAGATCCGTTTTGGGACAAATCTGTGGTAACCTATCCTTCCCATCCGTCGTGGGGGGCAAATCCAGATTTTGCAAATGAGAATTTGAGAAAGAAGATGGTTTTCCCAAGATAGAGGGTTTAGTCACGTTGTACGCATTGGTTTGTCTAACAATGGGTTTAACAACTCTAGGTTCCATAATTTTTCCACCCATCTTAGCAATGAGCTTCTTCAAATCTTCTATTGTTATGTCCTTTTCTCGTAAATGAGCTTTCAAATCCGTAATGTCAAGAATTTTTTCGTTTAATAATCGACATGACTCAGATAATTATACTTTCAAGGGTGTATCATTTGAAAAGCTTCCAATTTTGTTTTGCGAATCAAGTTCAAGAGAGTGACAATGTTTTTGAAGAAAATCACATCAATGTTGAATTAACGTAAACTCTTTTTGATTAACTTTTTTTGAAAACTCAGTTTCAAGACATTCACACTCTTTGACATTATCAAGATATTTTCATGCAACACCAAAATATTCATCTATATCAGCACAAGATGTAACATAAACACACATAATATCTTTGGAGAGGCATTCTTGCAAGAGTAGATCATATTCTTTTGAAAACTCGTCTCTTTCAGGGTGAAGCACGTCAATTTATTTTTCAAGAGATTCTGCATATTTCAAATCATCAAATATTTCTTGCTAAATTAAGTTTTTAAATTCCAAAGCATTTTTTTGTTTTATCCGCAAGCGAAATCAAAATAGTTTTCCCAAGAACAGTAATATCGTGAGGAATTTCTTTATAGCGTTTAAATCATTCACTTCGTCTACATTTATTTTGATATTTTTAATGTTTTGTTGAAGAATACTAAGTGCTTGCTTACTCTTCTTATAGAAGCTTGATATGGCAAGTACCCAATATATTTTGAAACATTAGTATTCTTAGTGGCAAAAACGTGTCTCCATTTTATTCTTCTTTGTGCACATTCAAAAAACAATTGCTCACGAGACTTAGTGTTTGCGGTTTGAAATTTTCATAAAGACTGTTTTCATAAGCATAATTATATGGTTTAACAAAGTCTTTATATATTGGTGATCTACTCTGTGACACCCCCAAATTGGGTAGAATGCAGCGGAATAGTACTTGGGGTGTTACTTGTTGGATCGATAGAAAATAGTATATAGAGCATGATCATAAAGTATCATTTTAACATATTACATGAACCAAATGTTCGGATTAAATAAATTGTCTGAAAATCCACATTTATTATTATCCAAAGTAGTAACCCTGCCCCGATGGTAATTATGGTGCTTCCTATATGATGCTGGAAGTCCAAATGCATGTAAAGCTGCTTAGTTACCTGAGAAAACATGCAAAGGAAAATGTGGGGGTCAACATAAAGTTCGTGAATTCATAGAGTTTAGTTTAAAAAGTATTGATATGCAAAACACCACGAAGATAGTAGAGCTCCAAGCTCAATACTATAGTAGTTCATATTTTCTTGTAATAGAAGCTATACAAGTGATCATGAGCCTATGTGGATCGTTCCTGAGAAGTACCCCTATAGTACGACAATGTATATAACCCTGTTGGCCTTGGCCGAGGCTAGGTGAGTGCTACTCACGCCGACTGAGATTGTCAATTCCCAAGTAGATCTATTTATAACATTTCGCGCTACACAATTAACTATTACAGTCCACGGGAATAGGGCAAACAATAGGCAGTAAATAAGTTGTGGACCCGTGAAATGTTTGCATATACAACAAGTAGTATGTTTTCTCCTCCAGTTATAAAAGCTGTAGAAATAAAATGGGTCTCAGTATATGCACAAATAAAATGCACAATTGATTCTAGTTGATGAAAATGCATGATCATATGTTTATTATTGTTTTCGTTATCGTACCGCTTTAATTTGAACTGAGTTATCGAAATAATATACCTTTCATTTTATTAAAGTATAATTAGCTTTGTTCGAATACGAAGGGTATAGTAAATTAAATAAAATGATTTTTGTTTAAGTAGGATTAGTATAAATTTAATGTTTCATAAAATTCCTTCAAGTTTCGATTGTACACAATTAGTCCTCCACGTTTCACGAATTACAATATAACCCTTATAGTCTATTAAATTAAATAATATTAATAAAACTTAAGTTAAATTGCACACGAGTCCTTGATTTTATAATAGTTACAAAACAGCCCTTAGGGCTTGTATTACTTTTAGAAAATGGCAAGATTAGTCCTTGGGTTTCATGTGTTTTATGACATTTTACATGATAAACATTGATTTTTGAAAATCATTTCCGGGTTCGTTATTAACCATAATACGAACAGAAAACATATTTGTGTTCTCAGACACACCGTCTACAAGTTTCGTGCTTTAAGTTTTGCATGAAAACGACTTTAAAGTGGGTAAAAACAGGTTCAAAGTCAGCGGGTCAGAATCTCGTACTTACAATCAGCTTTTTGAAGTGTTAGTGACAAATTTTCTAAAGGCTATAACTTATTTGTTATTGATCCGTTTTTAGTGTTCTTGGTGTCTACGGAAAGGTAGCCAGGAGATCTACAATATCCTACTTGGTGTCGGATTCTGGTTCTAACTCTAACTCGCTTAAAAACGAGGCTAAAGTCGACTGGTCAGCCTACTTGTAAATCTTGTCAGCTCTTTATATAAGTGCTGACAGCTTTTAGTGTTCCAACGCAGATTTTCTAATTCAGTTTCCCGCTTCGTTATAGCTTCGTAGGTGATTCGAAAGGCTACGAAAAGCTGGCTAGGTGATCTACGAAATGCCCCCATAACCAGATCCATAATCGGTGTCCTATTGGGTCTAAACGGGCTCTAAAGATGTTTGTTCGGGCTATTTTTACACATAAAATAACGCTTATGATTTATTTGTTTAGAATAGCTAATGTATTTTGTTTTCGTTCAAACTTGGCAGTGTTACTATTTAAGGGATGAGATAAGACCTAGTATTCTCTTTTTTGCCCAACTCGTGTTTTATGTATACGTTTCCCTATGGTGCGACACTACATCAGGGAGTCGTTTTTAAGCTTTTCATTTGGGATTTATGTTAGGTGATGTAGTGATTTTGTATATACTTTATTTTAGGAAAAACAAAGCAACACAAAAAGCGGTAAGTATTAACGAGTGGTTTAGGAAAACCACAAGTTATGACCCAATGAGTGGGGATCGTTCTCTCGAGGAGGCACGTGTGTTGTGTAATGAATGATTGATGTTTGTTTTTGATTATTAATGAGAAGAAAAGAAGAGAAATGACGAAGACGAAAAAAATAGAAAAATAAGGCGAAAACACTACTAGAAAGTTACGACGTAGAAACGTAAAAAGACACAAAATTTAAAATTTTAACCTAAAAATTCCTAAAGATTACTAAAAATCCACAATAAAATTCTAAGGGTTTACAAAAAATCAAAACTTGCCAAAACCTTTTAATTAATTTAATAATGACTTTTTAATGCTAACTAAAGCCCTAAAAATCACTTTTAAATATTAAAAAGCCCTAAACAAGATTTTATAATTTGTAAACCTCAAAAATGACCTAATTAAGCTAAAAACTATTTTTACAAATTTTAAAACCAATTTAAACTATTTTTAAACTCCTAAAAACTATTAAAATCTATTAAATCTTAAATTAATTCTAAAAATTAATTGAAAAGGCTAAAAATAAATTAGAAAGTGGGAAAAGTCCTAATTAATGATAAAGAACCTAGGAAAAATGAAAAAGAAATAAAAATAAAACTTTGACTTTTATGATTAAAATAATATTAAAATATTCAAAAAAAAAAAAGTTCTCAAATAAATTATAAAAAATTCTCAAAAATCCTAAATAATCTAACTAAGAAGAAAATGCAAATCAAATTTCCTGAAACCTATTAAATAATTTTATATTGAATTTTAAAGTTGCTAAAAAAACTAAAATCTTATAAAATTAAAAATAAGCCAAATTGAAAACCTAATAAGCTGTAAACCTCAAAATATTATTTTAAAAACTAAAAGTTATTTTTCCTAAAAATTAAAACTCTTTTTACTATTTTTTAATGATTTTTTAAATTACGGCTAATAAATAAATTCTAGAAAATAATTTAATAAAAGGAAAAATTTAAAACCAATCTAGAAAAATCCCTAAGTCTAATAAGGTCCTAGGAAAAATCAAATAAGCCAAAAACAAAAAGCCAATAAGCCAGGAATGGCTTATTAAGCCACGGCTTATTTAAAATAAGCAAAGAAGGAAAGGGGTTAAATACCCTTTGAAAACAAACCCTAACGTAAAAAACTATCTAGATCAATGGTAGAGCTCTTAACCATCCAGCGAGAGGTCTAGGGTTCGAGTCCGTTGCGGGTATGTTTTTGCAAAACTTTTTTATATTTTTTTTTTTTAAAAACTAGATTCCAGAAACTTATCAACACACAAAATCACAAAAACAAACTAAATTAGTCAAGATCAAGCCTGGAAAATGAGCAAAACGTGCCCAGGTTGGCTCTTGTTTCTGATGAACAAGTATGTATTCACTTGTTAAATTTTGAGCCAAGAGGGCTTGGCTTGTGAGCTTTTTTTGTGGATGTTTGATGGATACAAAGGCACCCCTTCACTCTTTCTGAGTGAAGGGAGTCAAAATGAGCAGATAATACACACCACTTATCACACAATCACTGCAAACAAATCAAAACAAGCAAGCAAAGTTGCTGAGCAATTTCTAAGGTCTGGTGGCCTTTGATGCTTATATCTTGCACACTTTTGAGTTTTAAAGGCTCAAATGAAGCACACAATCACAAAAACCAATTCTCAGGCAATCACAAGTCCTTAATCTTCATATAATCTAACACATTTCAAGCTTCAAGCTCATGATTCACCAAAAACAATCACACATGGCAAATTTCTGAATATGAGCTATTTTTTTCTTTTTTAGCCAACAACCTTGTTCAAAACCTTCCCAAATTCAAAACCAAGCTATCACACAATCTACTAGCACCTACTGATTACTTCTAATCAGCTTCAATACTACACAATCTAGCAAACTTTCCCTATAAAACTTAAATCCAAACACCCCTTAAAAATTTAGAAACCAAATTTTCCAAATCAAAAGCTTACAAAACTTACTCAAATTGATCCTATGATCATCTAACATGCATACAAACACAAGAGAACTTAATTCAAACAACTTAAACCAGCAAATAACACTTTTCACAAAATCTCACATAAGCATACACTTTTTCTGAAAATTTCCAAAAAAAAATGAAAGAGAAGTCTTACCAATGAACCTTACATCCAAGGTTCATTGTGGTTGCATAACCACCTCCTACCAACTCGGGTTGGTGCAGAACTTAATCAACAAATCAACTTTCTTAAAACCTGTTAAGAAGAAAAACAAAAAAAACAAGCAATATATGTATATATACTGTTTCCTCTTTTCTTTCTTAAAAACTTTCACAAAACCTTTTTAAAACTCAACACACACGATTTAAAAACACTTTTAATTCACAAAACAACAATCCAAATCCACTTTCACTTTTCTGGTTGCTAATTTTGTGAAATTAAAAGTCTTTTAAAACCTTTTGAAAACTTGAATTACTCAAAACTTTCACAAAGTAAATGGAACTCAGTCAATTAGCCTTAACACAACACACAAACTTTTTAAAAACATAAAAGGAATTACAATTGTCTTTTACAAATACCAAACTTTATTTCTTAAAAAAGGAATTACAAGGTTTTGGCTAAAAACTGGAACAAGGGATCACCACAAGCTTGGGTCTCCTTATATACTACCTAAAGAACATACTAGAAGGCTAAAAACAAAACCCTAATCACTAGAAAAATCCAAAAATGCCCTTAGACGTGTTTGAGTGGTGAGCTGTCCAAATTTGATCTAAACCGTTTGTTTTTGCGTTGTGATGAAGCAAATAACCTCCACTGTTGATTTGGGACACGTCATATGCCTTGGAGGCCAAGGTGTGCTCTGATTGGGTGAAAGGGGAATTGGGGGTGGGGTCCACAGTGGTGGGATTGGGGTTTTTAGGTGTGGGATTTGTTCCTGCGTGTGTGAATCACACGTGGGCAAAGTTAATTGGGTTTTACCCAAGTATTAAGTTGGGTAAATACTGGAGGTGTAAAAGATGCACAGTAACTTCCTTGATCCGTTTTTGGGGGAGAAAAAAGTGTTAGGCGCACTTTTTCATTTGAATGTTTCAAAGTGACGCCTTTGGTCCTTGTGGTTTGAGATTTTTGGTATAAAAGGTTTTCAGCCCTAAAACTTGATTTCCTTTGCAAATAACTTTCCACCTTTTACATTTTTGGCACAAAACTTTGACAAAAAGTTATCAAGGAGTATTTTTGACACTTTGGGATAATTCAAGGGCTGATTTTGGACTTCATTGATCTTCAAAGGTCTTCAATGCATCTTAATCTTCATGAGGGACCATAATTGACAAATTGATTTTGTTGAGGGACCAATCTTGTCATTTCTTCAAAGTTGAAGGACCTTTTTGCAATTTTGACAAACTTAAGGGACCAAACTTGTAATTATTAATATACAAGGGTTTTAAGTGTCATTTCTTCATTCTTGGAGGATCAATCTTGCTTGTCTTCAAGTCTTCAAGGGTATTTTGTTGAAAATTCCATGATTAGGGCCCGGTTCTTTGTACGGCTTCGTTTCTCGTGTCCGTTTTTCCTTGATTCTTGTGATCTTTTGTCTTTTTCACGATATCCATACCTAAAATACACAAGTAAACAAACACAAGCATATATATGGTATTTTATGACATTTTTATGCATTTAAAGCCCGAAAAGAACGATGAGATCATGTATAAATGCCATCTCATCACTCCCCCATACTAAAAGTAAACATTGTCCTCAATGTTTCGAGTCTAAAGGTGGAGCACCCCCATACTAGAGACGAAGAGTCGAATGCTTAGGATCTAGCATGGAAAGGGTGATCAACAATGTATCTAAAGCCGTTTATTAATTATGCTAAAAGATAATTGTTAGAACAATAAAGGATATGTCATGGAATCGTGAAAAACTTCTTCAAACGAACGATGGAGGCTCACGTAAACGAACACGAGAGTCTTCAATCGTAGATGATGATGATGATCTAGATAACACAATCACAAACAACCACGAGACAACGAGTTGGAAGGGTACAAGTCCCCTTATTAGTGAATATAAAAGATAAGCATGGGATTTCCCCCACGAGGCACCTCGTTTTTGATTACCGAGTCATGAGCTCGACTCGATCCCCTCAAAATGTGAACATTTAGGGAAATTCATGGTGTGGTCAATTTTTGATGGGCTTACATGATAAACAAGGCCCAAAAAGCAACCGGTATAAAGGACTAAGTCCTTAAATGATGCAAAATACCGGGGTCGAAGATGGCGTTCTCGTTTCCATTGGAAAAACAAATTAACGCCACTTCAACATGTGCCATAAACTCAAAGAGTTTGAAGAAAGTAGATGAGAAGTAGAAGGGTGAGACAATTGGTAAGTCAAACTTTCGAGCTACTCGAGGTAGACTCGCACCAAGCAAATAGAAAGATTTTCCATTTATTGCATCGGTGGAAGACCGAGATTTCCCTTTACATGAAATTCCGGGATCGAATATCTCGTCCTCGGTGGACAAGGATGAGGGAACATAAGGGGCTTCCCCCATACTAAAACCACACAAAACATCGTCAAAAGGAGTAGACGAGCTTGTAGCACTCAAAACACGTGGTGATGACGGAGTTAGATTTGTAGAAAAATCAATTAAATCACATTTAAAATCATTTCCTTTTTTATCTTTTGAACTCTCCTTATGAAAACCCTTTTTGATTATGTCGAAAATATTCGGTGTTTCTAAGACGATGTTACTCACACTAAAAATTCTCACATTTTGAAACCGTTTTGGTTTTGGTGGTGGCAAGTTCTCAAAACGTTTATCGACGAAGAAAACCTCCCCATTGGGGTCTACATATTCATCATCCGAAAGATCTTCCGTAGAAATCGGCAACTTATCAATACTTTTCAAGAATGAAGGTGAAGGATTTTTCGATTCAAGTATTGACGGTTTCTTTTTTGTAGGTTTTGCACTCATAACCTCCACCGGCGGAGGAAATGGTAAATTGTTTTTGGTGACATTCCCTAAAACTCTTGGTGAAAATTCTTTGCAAATGACATTGGTCGAGTCACCATGGTTTAAAGTTGCAATAGAGTATACATGAGAAAGATTGGAGTTTTGTGTTGCATTGATGACAAGTTCTTCTTCATTGAAACGAAGGGTGATTTTTCGAGCATGAACATCGATGAGTGCTCTTGATGTATCCAAAAATGAACGACCCAAAATGCGAGGAACTTTTCGATCGATGGTAATGTCTACAACGATAAAGTCAACGGGATAGTAAAACTTTCCGACTTTAACGAAAACGTCCTCGGCTACTCCACATGCTAAAATCGTAGAATGATCGGCCATCTCGATAGACATGTTCGAAGGAGTAAGAGCCGGAAGCGAAAGCGATTTGAAAATCTCAAGAGGCATTAAATTAATACTAGCACCAAGATCGGCCAAGGCGTAGCATTCCTCCATATCTTGTATTGCACACGGAATCAAAAATTTACCGGGATCACCGACTTTTTGTGGTATGCGGCTAAGAAAAACCGATGAACAACTAGACGATTGTTGTAACTTCTCTTTGTTGTTAAGCATACTTTTGAAGTTTGCGGCGAATCGAGGCATCATGATTAAAGCATCTGCAAAACTTATGTTAAAATGCAAATCACGAAACATTTTCATAAATAGCTCAAATTGATAATTGTTCCTTTCTTGTGCTTTCTCTTTGTTTCGTCTTGAAGGGTAGGGTAAAGGTGTTGTGGGTTGGTCATTAGGCAACGGCCTTGGAAACTCGGGTTCCACAATTGGTGTTGGTTCAACCGTAGGTGTGGTTTGAGCGGTACTTCGTGGGATTGTAATATGCTCCTTTTCGACCATCACCTCGGGTTCTTTCTCGATTTCCTTCTCCTTAGAAGTACTTGGACGAGAGATTGGTTCCTTGAAAGTTTTACCACTTCGTGTAGCAACAACCTTCAATTCTTCCCTCGGGTTGTTAATGGTATCACTAGGAAGACCACCCGAAGAAGAGGGCTTACACATGATTGCTTCAAACATCTTAGCCATTCGGTCCTCAAATTTTGATTGCCTAGCATCCGCTTTCAATAACTCTTGCTTAATCTCATGTTGTCCTAATTCCATCTTTTGTTGGTTTTGTTGAAGACGTTGGACATTTCCTTCCATTTTGTTTGCATGAGTTTTAAGTTCATTAGCAAGTTCATTTTTAAGCTCGTTTTTCAACTCGGATCTTAAGCTAATCATCTCACGTTGCATATTATCAAATTTAGCATCATTAGCCTTAGCATAATTCAAAAACTCTCCTTGAAGATTTTTGGTGTGATCGTTTTGAAAACCTTGGGCATTGTTTTGAAAATCACGGTTTTGGTTTTGATTTGAAATTTGCCCATTTCCACTTTGGTAATTACCTTTGTTATAGTTTCTTTGATTTCCTTGGTAATTTCCACCTTGATTGTTGTTTCGATAGTTATTAGCATTTTGATTTTGTGGAGCTTGATTTTGGCGGGAACCTTGACCGATTTGGTTATAAGTTCCCGTGGCTACAAAAGCATTCGAAGTGTTACCATCCGCGGTAATGCACTCGGAAAAATCATGAGCTCCACCACATGAAATACAACTCTTAGCAACCGCTTTAACCGAAGCGGTGTTTGAAGCTTCTTGAGCTTTCCAATGAGACATAAGAGTCGAAAACCTATCGAAAAACCGATTCTCCTCATTTGCTTCATCTTGCAAGGCATTAATGGAACGAGATGATGACGAGCCCAAATTGGCAACACTCGGTGTGTTACGAGGGCTATAGACCTTAGACCTATTTTCTATGATTTTCAAAGCCTCATTGGTCGTTTTGCACAAAAAATTACCACCCGCGGCGGCATTTAAATAATCTCGTTCATGTTCATTAAGCCCATTATAAAAAGTGTCAATTTGATGCAATTCGGAAAAATCATGGTGTGGACATTCATGTAACATTTCTTTAAACCTTTCCCAAGCCATTGAAAAACTTTCATTTGGTCTTTGTGTAAAACGTGAAATCTCGTTTTTCAAATGTGTTGTCTTAGATGGTGGAAAAAATTGATTCACAAATTTAGACACGAGATCGGCCCATGTCAAAATCGAATTCGGCGGTTCTTTCTCAAGCCATATCTTGGCGGGTCCATCTAACGAGTAAGGAAACAACATCATCTTAATGGCATCGTGTGGTACATCCTTAAACTTGCTTGTCGCGGTGAGACAGTTAAATTGCCTAATGTGATAATGTGGGTTGTCTTTTTCGTGACCGCGAAACTTGTTTGCTTGAAGCATAGACATTAAACCCGTTTTGATCTCAAAGTTCTCCGCAAGGATGGCGGGAACCACAATGGCCTCTCCAAAACCCTCGGTGGGTGCTTGAAGCAACTCCATCATAGTACGATTAGCCATGATAGCTTCTTGTTCTACAATAGGTTCCTCACTTGGAGACTCCTCACTAGATTGAGTGAGTGATTTGTTTCTTCGTTTACGAGCACGTCTAGCTTTAGAGCGAGTTTGCATAAACGTCACGTACAACGAGAAGGCGAGCAAAGAAGATTCTTTTTGGTATTTTGTGTTTTTTCAATTTTTTTGTGGTTTTTGATGGTATTAACTTTTTTGGAAATTGGTGAATGTATTAAGTAGACAATGAGTCCACAAATCTCCTCACTAATCAAATCTCTTGATTAAAAAGGCCTCAAGGAATGAAAACGATCACGTGGAGTGAACGCCTTCGATGACTTTAGAACGATGGTGGAACACCAAATCGTTCAAGAGGGTTTAATCAAATGGAAACCAAGAAAATATATATGATATGTAATAATACTTTGGGCGGCAAAACCCTCGATTCACTCTCAAAATCAAATACGCACAAGCAAGCGGAGGAAACGAGGCGGCGCGAAGCACTTAAGAGCCTTTTTCCTTTTGGTTGTGAAATACAACCGCCTTATACCCACCTTATAGTTTGTATTATCAAGATTAAGCTTCACGAAAGTATTTATCTATTTTTGCCTTTTTCTTTGGTTTGAGATTCGAATACAATGATCGAGTGATGAAATCTCGAATCAAGGTTGTGATTGCTCACGTATTTGGAGTACTTGTGTATTTATTGTTCTACGTATACAATATAGTAATAGTATTCACACAAAAACCGAAAAACGATAATACGTATTAATAGAGTGCTATTAATACAAATACTATATGGCTAATATAGAAAAACAACAATGGTCAATCAAAACACAACACGCCTCCCCGGCAGCGGCGCCAAAAATGATGTAGTGATTTTGTATATACTTTATTTTAGGAAAAACAAAGCAACACAAAAAGCGGTAAGTATTAACGAGCGGTTTAGGAAAACCACAAGTTATGACCCAATGAGTGGGGATCGTTCTCTCGAGGAGGCACGTGTGTTGTGTAATGAATGATTGATGTTTGTTTTTGATTATTAATGAGAAGAAAAGAAGAGAAAATGACGAAGACGAAAAAAATAGAAAAATAAGGCGAAAACACTACTAGAAAGTTACGACGTAGAAACGTAAAAAGACACAAAATTTAAAATTTTAACCTAAAAATTCCTAAAAATTACTAAAAATCCACAATAAAATTCTAAGGGTTTACAAAAAATCAAAACTTGCCAAAACCTTTTAATTAATTTAATAATGACTTTTTAATGCTAATTAAAGCCCTAAAAATCACTTTTAAATATTAAAAAGCCCTAAACAAGATTTTATAATTTGTAAACCTCAAAAATGACCTAATTAAGCTAAAAACTATTTTTACAAATTTTAAAACCAATTTAAACTATTTTTAAACTCCTAAAAACTATTAAAATCTATTAAATCTTAAATTAATTCTAAAAATTAATTGAAAAGTCTAAAAATTAATTAGAAAGTGGGAAAAGTCCTAATTAATGATAAAGAACCTAGGAAAAATGAAAAAGAAATAAAAATAAAACTTTGACTTTTATGATTAAAATAATATTAAAATATTCAAAAAAATAAAAAGTTCTCAAACAAATTATAAAAAATTCTCAAAAATCCTAAATAATCTAACTAAGAAGAAAATGCAAATCAAATTTCCTGAAACCTATTAAATAATTTTATATTGAATTTTAAAGTTGCTAAAAAAAACTAAAATCTTATAAAATTAAAAATAAGCCAAATTGAAAACCTAATAAGCTATAAACCTCAAAATATTATTTTAAAAACTAAAAGTTATTTTTCCTAAAAATTAAAACTCTTTTTACTATTTTTTAATGATTTTTTAAATTACGGCTAATAAATAAATTCTAGAAAATAATTTAATAAAAGGAAAAATTTAAAACCAATCTAGAAAAATCCCTAAGTCTAATAAGGTCCTAGGAAAAATCAAATAAGCCAAAAACAACAAGCCAATAAGCCAGGAATGGCTTATTAAGCCACGGCTTATTTAAAATAAGCAAAGAAGGAAAGGGGTTAAATACCCTTTGAAAACAAACCCTAACGTAAAAAACTATCTAGATCAATGGTAGAGCTCTTAACCATCCAGCGAGAGGTCTAGGGTTCGAGTCCGTTGCGGGTATGTTTTTGCAAAACTTTTTTATATTTTTTTTTTAAAACTAGATTCCAGAAACTTATCAACACACAAAATCACAAAAACAAACTAAATTAGTCAAGATCAAGCCTGGAAAATGAGCAAAACGTGCCCAGGTTGGCTCTTGTTTCTGATGAACAAGTATGTATTCACTTGTTAAATTTTGAGCCAAGAGGGCTTGGCTTGTGAGCTTTTTTTGTGGATGTTTGATGGATACAAAGGCACCCCTTCACTCTTTCTGAGTGAAGGGAGTCAAAATGAGCAGATAATACACACCACTTATCACACAATCACTGCAAACAAATCAAAACAAGCAAGCAAAGTTGTTGAGCAATTTCTAAGGTCTGGTGGCCTTTGATGCTTATATCTTGCACACTTTTGAGTTTTAAAGGCTCAAATGAAGCACACAATCACAAAAACCAATTCTCAGGCAATCACAAGTCCTTAATCTTCCTATAATCTAACACATTTCAAGCTTCAAGCTCATGATTCACCAAAAACAATCACACATGGAAGATTTCTGAATATGAGCTATTTTTTTCTTTTTTAGCCAACAACCTTGTTCAAAACCTTCCCAAATTCAAAACCAAGCTATCACACAATCTACTAGCACCTTCTGATTACTTCTAATCAGCTTCAATACTACACAATCTAGCAAACTTTCCCTATAAAACTTAAATCCAAACACCTCTTAAAAATTTAGAAACCAAATTTTCCAAATCAAAAGCTTACAAAACTTACTCAAATTGATCCTATGATCATCTAACATGCATACAAACACAAGAGAACTTAATTCAAACAACTTAAACCAGCAAATAACACTTTTCACAAAATCTCACATAAGCATACACTTTTTCTGAAAATTTCAAAAAAAAAAATGAAAGAGAAGTCTTACCAATGAACCTTACATCCAAGGTTCATTGTGGTTGCATAACCACCTCCTACCAACTCGGGTTGGTGCAGAACTTAATCAACAAATCAACTTTCTTAAAACCTGTTAAGAAGAAAAACAATAAAAACAAGCAATATATGTATATATACTGTTTCCTCTTTTCTTTCTTAAAAACTTTCACAAAACCTTTTTAAAACTCAACACACACGATTTAAAAACACTTTTAATTCACAAAACAACAATCCAAATCCACTTTCACTTTTCTGGTTGCTAATTTTGTGAAATTAAAAGTCTTTTAAAACCTTTTGAAAACTTGAATTACTCAAAACTTTCACAAAGTAAATGGAACTCAGTCAATTAGCCTTAACACAACACACAAACTTTTTAAAAACATAAAAGGAATTACAATTGTCTTTTACAAATACCAAACTTTATTTCTTAAAAAAGGAATTACAAGGTTTTGGCTAAAAACTGGAACAAGGGATCACCACAAGCTTGGGTCTCCTTATATACTACCTAAAGAACATACTAGAAGGCTAAAAACAAAACCCTAATCACTAGAAAAATCCCAAAATGCCCTTAGACGTGTTTGAGTGGTGAGCTGTCCAAATTTGATCTAAACCGTTTGTTTTTGCGTTGTGATGAAGCAAATAACCTCCACTGTTGATTTGGGACACGTCATATGCCTTGGAGGCCAAGGTGTGCTCTGATTGGTTGAAAGGGGAATTGGGGGTGGGGTCCACAGTGGTGGGATTGGGGTTTTTAGGTGTGTGATTTGTTCCTGCGTGTGTGAATCACACGTGGGCAAAGTTAATTGGGTTTTACCCAAGTATTAAGTTGGGTAAATACTGGAGGTGTAAAAGATGCACAATAACTTCCTTGATCCGTTTTTGGGGGAGAAAAAAGTGTTAGGCGCACTTTTTCATTAGAATGTTTCAAAGTGACGCCTTTGGTCCTTGTGGTTTGAGATTTTTGGCATAAAAGGTTTTCAGCCCTAAAACTTGATTTCCTTTGCAAATAACTTTCCACCTTTTACATTTTTGGCACAAAACTTTGACAAAAAGTTATCAAGGAGTATTTTTGACACTTTGGGATAATTCAAGGGCTGATTTTGGACTTCATTGATCTTCAAAGGTCTTCAATGCATCTTAATCTTCATGAGGGACCATAATTGACAAATTGATTTTGTTGAGGGACCAATCTTGTCATTTCTTCAAAGTTGAAGGACCTTTTTGCAATTTTGACAAACTTAAGGGACCAAACTTGTAATTATTAATATACAAGGGTTTTAAGTGTCATTTCTTCATTCTTGGAGGATCAATCTTGCTTGTCTTCAAGTCTTCAAGGGTATTTTGTTGAAAATTCCATGATTAGGGCCCGGTTCTTTGTACGGCTTCGTTTCTCGTGTCCGTTTTTCCTTGATTCTTGTGATCTTTTGTCTTTTTCACGATATCCATACCTAAAATACACAAGTAAACAAACACAAGCATATATATGGTATTTTATGACATTTTTATGCATTTAAAGCCCGAAAAGAACGATGAGATCATGTATAAATGCCATCTCATCATTAGGTAAACTAGTATGTTCGTTTCCTATTTTATTTATTATGGCATAGATAATGAGTGGGAATGAATGCATATGACGAGAAAAGGAACATAAGAGAACGAGGGTTCGTGAAATCATAATTGGTTAGAGGCTTGAGCACATGATTCGACTCCAGGGCCTCTGGTTATGACATGGTGGTTGACTACGGCTGGTAGTAAAGACGAGGATACCAACTGTGGTTGTGGCGTGGTGATGATGTTGATGACGTTAGACAATGGTGATGATGTCGTGACTAGGAGGAAGAGAGACCAATGAACCATTGTTCGTCTCACCTATGAAACCAGCTTTACAAACAAACCGACACATCTTGAAGCTTGATTTGTGTTGCCATGATGATGAAAAGGGAGGACGAATGAAGTAGGAGAGTGGGCTGTTTTATTGTCTCTTTGTTTGTGTTTACTTGTGTTATGTATAGCCTAGAGAGAGAAATGGTTTTGTGGTGAGGGGTTAGGCACGCAAGAAAAAGAGAAAGAGATCAAGGGATAGATTTAGTATGTACTTCCATATCTTAGGTTAGATTTTTAGGGTACACATTCTTTAATTGCACAAACGTACACTTGCCCCTTTGGTTTGTTGCTAGCCGCATCTCATGGGGTCAATGAGACAGTTTGTGTAGTCAAGTGATAGGTTTAAGTATTAGGTTGTACAAGGTTTAGGTTTTTGGCATGTGTTTAAAGCTTGCACCAATCTTAGGTAGTAGCCGAATGTTTTATAACAAGATTGAGGTTGGAGTTTGGTTTGAAATGTGGATACAAGAGGAGCCACATCATGTAGGATATTTTTAGGATTGAGTTGCTAAGGGATGTAGTTGTTGTAGAAGCCACCATGTTCATCTCCAAAAATAGTAAGGTGTTCAGATATTGTGGGAGAAGGAAAGTATATCAAATCTAGGGAATCCTATTTGAGATGTGTACATTGTTTTACCAAGGAAGTTGGATTTGCTTTGATTTGGTTTAGACAATAAGAAACGTGTAAATATCAAAGTAAATCCAAGGGAAAGTTAATGATTAAGTTTTAGCTACTTATGATTAGGTTTGATTTGTTTTGCACATGAAATAAACGGTCAAGGTGTTTCAAAATATTTTATCGAGTCGAGTTTGTATTGGTTAATTGTACTAAAAGTTTATGTTTAAAAAATATTATATATAGTTTTAGTGCGTAATATTTTGGATCATCATTATTAATTATAATAAATATAATTAGTAATAACTTATGCACATAAAATGTGTCTAAAAATGTAAGACCCGTGAAAGTGCCGTAAGATGCTAAGTTATTGTCTCAAGAGCTGTTCAGTATGAGCATCTCTCTTAAGTTGTGGCTCACTTGTGGATGTGATATCCCGAGCCCAACGTCATTTATTTAATCCTATTTTACGTATATTTTTGAAATTTTTAAGAATTTTTATCGTGGATTTATTTGACGGTTTAAGTTGAAACCAACGTTTACGATCGTAATTTAACGTTTGACGATTTAAGAAGAACCGATAACGACTACGATACCGACGAATGCCCAAAATTTACCTTTTATTATCGATTGATCGATATTTGAGTTTTTCGAGATTTTATTTTTATTACGTGTTAAGTCGAGTCGGAACCATATGAATATTCATTTTGTGTGCGTTTTAACCTTCGGAAAGTAATTTTTACAAATCCCGACATCCCGTAAATTTTAAAACCGACTACTAGTCAATTCCCGCTATTAAGTAGTGTCGTTTACAAAGGAGGCCAAAAGAAAGCCCATTTGACAAAACAAGTCCCCCTAATTTTTACAAAAAGAGGAAAATCAAAAACACACAAACAAACACTCTCCAAAATTTCTCCTTCTCTCCCTTTTTCTTCTTTGGCCGTCGGCCACCACAAACACCACCACCACATCCATTTTTTTTCGGTTTTGCAAGAAACCAATCAAAGATCACCTTCTAACTAATCATTGTATGTGTTTTGAAATAGCTTTTAACAACATGCATCCATTGATTTTTTCCAAAAATTTGTGATTTTTCAAAAACGGATTTTGATCTAATTAAACCATACACATGTTTAATTCATGTGTATATAATGTTAATTCATTAATTAGACAAGATGGGTTTTATGTTTTTGGTTCTCCACAGCCCCTAAAAGCCACGAATGTTTGGGGTGTTTGGTGGGTTCAAGGTGTTTGATGAAATGTGTTGTGGGGTTGTGTTTAAAATGGTGTTTTTAGTGTTTTTAAATCGTTTAAACATATTGCATGTATGATTTAGGATTGGGTTTTGATTAAGATTTGATGTTCTTGATGATGTAGGTTGTTTAGAGTGTTTGGGAATGAGTATAGGTAATGGGTATAGGCTTAGGTAATGATAGAATGGTTTGGAATCAAGTTTTGAAATGATTTTAGAAGGGTGAGTCTAGAACAGATTGTTTAGGGCTATTTTCGTGGTTTTAATTTTTGGTCCAGGTTGTGATTACAGAATATAGTTGTAGTGGTCGTCGAGACGCCCGTTTCGGTATAAGATAGAGCTTTTAACTCCAAACGAGTCAAAAGTTATGTTATATTGAAAATACGTGTACCGGGAGATGAGAATCAACACAATCCGAATTTGTGTTTGGTTTTGGGTCAAATCCCGGGGACCATAGATAGAGTTTGGTAAATGTTTGAAAGTTGATTTTTGGTCTCAAACCTGTGTATTTGAGTCTATTATTAGACTTAGGTGTCGTAGAGGTCAATGGTATATTTTAAATGGGTCAAATGAGTCCGACTTGGTCAAAGTGCAATTTCAGTCCGAAAAACTTAGGTTTAGTAATGTGTTGAGTGACGGGTCGTAAAAGCGAAAACTTTTAATGGGATTAAAAATGGGTTTTCTACAGGTCTTAAGGTATTTTTGAGAATTTTCTTAATTTTTATAACAAGAGTTAAGTCTAGTAAAACAGCCCATACTTTTGGTAAGTATCGGCAAAATCGTAAAATGGATAGTAACTTTAATAACATTGATAAATGGTATAGGTCTAGTAACAACTACTTGTTTGACTTTGGCGTGAGTTTTCATAAGCATTGAGTGTGTTTGCATTTGCGCGTGTTTAGTACAATAATGTACGCGGAGTATTGATTTGGTTTACGTACCTTGATTTTTAGGTCAAGTGTTTGATTTTCCCGGGCATCCACGTCGTCGGTGACATTTCTCGTTACGTCTTCGCTAGAACCACTACTACTACGCAAGGTGAGTCTATAGCCTCGCTCTTTACTTATTTCAAATGATTTTACCCGCGAGGGGGATACATGCTATTTAAAGGATAATGAACATAAGTCATGAATGATTGTTGGACCCGAATGTTGCCTTTGAAATTGTGTTGAGTACCTAGTTGCAAAAGTCCCTAAATTCATGAACTATTAACTATTGTATAGTCCTAGCGTGGATTAGAAATAGCCGCTTATACAAAGTGATAGTACTATGGGGTTGACTACCCTATCCGAGACGAGGGCTAGTACGTTGATACCCCCTGCGGACGGATAATTTGTGATAAGAGATAAGGTATAATTGCAACTTATGCCTTATTAGGGGCCTTGGTTTCATCTGAATCACGCCGGTAATTATTACGCGGGTGATTGAGTTAACGGTTTAGTGTCATGAGCTTAAACACAATTGTCATATCCTTGAATAATAGATTGTATGGCCACAATGATATTGAATGATCATGATTGGTTTTTTTTAAAACTTATGTTCAACTGATGATTTGATAAACCTATAGATTCGCTCAACCTTTGTGTTGACGGTTTTAAGCATGTGTTTCAGGTAATCAAGGTTGATAGCAGTGGAGCATGCGAGGATGGAAGTTGTTGTGGCTTGGCGGTCTACTTTGTTTTTCCTCTCTGTTAGCACTTAAATACTTTATATTATGTCCTGTGAACGAAAATTGTATTTTGGGTTGAGATTCAGTGGGGACCAAAATGTAAACTCTGTTTTATATTATTTTTGGGGTTTGGAAAACAGTAGACTTTGTTGTTTTAAACAATCTTTAATTTATGTTTAAATTGCTACGTCTCTTTGAGTCGTTCGAAATAGCTTGTGTGTGATGATAACTGTATAGCACCCAAATGTTGTAGTTCCGCTGCGCATAGCATTTGCTGGGGGTGTTATAGATTGGTATCAGAGCCATGAGTTATAGAGAACTAGGTCATTTTGAAAAATCCTAAACTATAACTTTTGGTGTCGTAAGAAATTGTCCAAGCACACAACTATCCTGCATGGCTCCGGTAAGATTTCTTTAGCATTGCTTTATATTTTAGATGTATCCCTCAAAATTGATATGAATTCCCTAGTATTTAGTAAGTAAATACTTTGATATATATTGAGATATATTGTTTTGTACGTTGAGTACTTATCATCGTAATTTGCAAATTCCTGTAAAGATTATCGTATATGTTGCATGTAATTGGCATAACGGGCTACATTGCATTACATGGCAACACCGCGTTGTAATCCTACGTGTATGTAGGAATGATGGTATGTATAAGTATGTATATATACTATGGTATTTAAAGGCATTGCACGCGAAGCAATGGTCCTTGGGTAATTATCGTACATTAAAATGCGGTTTTGTTGAGAATTTGGCCTTACCGCTAATTATCAATCTGGATAATTAATTTATTATTTGGATAACCGAATATGAACCTCGTTTGATACTCTAGATACGTAAATAACGCTTCGTAACATATTGTATATTAACTAGATTGATCTCGATTCTCGTTATCGCACCGTGATGTGTCATTTTGGACATTTTCTTTTGAAACGTAATTTACTTACGTATCACTTTATTTCCTTTATTCCTTATGGGTTTGATATATTGGTTGGTGTAACTATAATATAGACGAAGTATAATCAACGATGCGTACATCGTAGAGACGAATCACATGTGTATTTTATAAAACGTGGTTCAGGCGTGTTGCCATTTAATCGTTGTTTACTATTCTACTTGAATTTTAAGATGTGTTTTAAAATAGACTGACGTTGTGATCAATCGCGATAACTTGGAATTTGGTTGGTTTTTGTGTTAATTTTGTGGAGTACAATTTCGAGACTCATCCGAGGCCGATAACAACATTTAGTTGACATACGTATTCTCGCTTCGTTTATTTCATTTTTGTTTTGTTGTTTCATTATTTTGAATTCGATATTATACATGACGAGGTCCGGCATTTGTGTGAGTTAAATAAAGCATTAAACTTTGTTGATCGAATGACTTAAAGATAAAGTGTTTTGCATATTAAATACTTGGCGGATGAAACTTTTGGATAAAAATCACTTATGATGTGTCTTGTAAAAAGTAAAACTCTTATAGAGAGTAAAGTGACGAAGTGAAATTGTTTTTCCTTCAACCTTGGTTGGTATATCATAATAAGTAATTTATATTACTCGTAAAATCCTTGTTTTTATATATTAAAAATTTGACACTAGAAGCTAGTGATGGATTTGTTAAGAATTTATTTAATATAATTTGAAAAAGGAGTTTATAATAAAATTTACGATATGACTGTTGAGTATATGTAACATGGATTTAATATGAATTAATGTTAGGTCATTAAACTTTTGGCGTATCTTGTAATATAAAACATGAGTAGAAGAATTGGTCATGTATTTTGGAGATAAAAACTTTGTAAAATTTGTTTTATTTTAAACATAAGGTTGTGTTATGTATGCATTGGTATAAACTAGAACACGTTACTTGTTGTAGTGAATAAACTGGGATAAAATCGGAATATACACCTTAAGTAAGAAATTATAATGCTTGAAATAAATTTTTGAACATTGATGGAACGCCATTGGAAACCATTTGTTTATTAAATTGTCGTTATAGAGAATCACTATGCATAATTCGATGATGCTTGTTTAAAATCGTTTGAAAAATCTTTTGTTTTATTCCGCTGCGAGATGTGTTAATTTTAAAATCACTTGATAATGGGTTAATGATTAAAAGTTGAATTTTATATATCTTTAAATTATTGAAATAAGCATCTTAATTATTTATTATTTTATTATTATCATCGGGAAACAAGTGTCGACTAAAATCAGTAAATTATCTGAGATAAAACTACGTGAAACCTCTTTATCATTTGAGTCGAAGTGCGCGAATGTGATTTAACAAAACAGTTTTAAGGAAGATTTATGTATAATAAAAAGTCAAAAGGTTGATTTTTTTTAAGAGTTAATTCGACTAGATTGAGTTATTTTGGATATTTGTATATACGTAATAAGATATGTCGTAAAAACGTAAAACTTGGAAAATTCTTACTGTATACGTTTTGGTACTTAAGATATGAACATTAACGAGATTTTGACACAAGTATGGAGATTTTCAAACCTAATGATTTGTCAATTATGATGACCGAGTCACCGCATCTACTAATGTTAATAATTTCCGAGAGATTGAAATTTTTCCAGAAATAAAAACGTTGTAAAGATTGGAAAATGAAAGGTATAAATTCTTTAATGGGGTAACACAAATTAAAAATGTGTAAATGTTCGGTTTTACAATGTACAAGGTAACACTAATTATTATACGCAACTGGATTATACAACACACGCCTACTTGTATAATATTTTATAAAGATGTATGTATAATGTTTTGAGTCACGATGGTTTGATTGTCCGACTTCCCTTCTTTGATTTTATGAGTCTGTATCTAAACTTGAGTAGTCATGTGATTTTCATTTTAATATTGTCAATGGCATGAGACCATTATTTATTTTGAATTGCTACTTCACGATTACTTGATAATGAGGGTATGTGACCCGGTGTATTTTTGTCCTGTTCATGGACGCTGTAACTTTTCTTCTTACGGTTAATGGAACCTAAAATTCTGTATTTACTTGTATGATGCTATAAATTTTCATTAAAGTGGTTATTTATCTATATTGAACAAAAGCGAGGAGGCGAAGCCGCTTTACCAAATTGTAGAGGTGAAAGAACTCGATCTTCCTGGTGAAATTGTTTCTATTTGACCAGGTGATTATTCTCCTCTCCCCGTTTACCCCTGGTGGAATGTGTGTGCAACTCGAGACGATGGGAATTATGATCGTTGTTTTATTTTTTTTGACGCTTGTGTTGATATTCAATTTTTACTCCATGTATTCGTAGATCGCTGTTGTTATCCCAAGACTTTTGTCATATGTTTGAAGTATTTTCATTTCTAATATAGTTAAATTCAGTTGGCAATTATATTGCTCGTTTACCTAGTTCGATCTCATTGATTTTTGGATTTTATTATTTTTGTGCTTGCAATGATCTTGAATCCTGAACCACCTTACCATTGATTGGTGAGTAGTCTATTTTGAAAATATGTATGAGTGTGAAATGTTTCATTTAACCAAATGTAAATGGTGTCGATTTATTTACTTAATTATTTATTCATTTTTCTCATAAATAGGCAAAGTAATGTATGTTTCCAGAGTAGACGAAAAAGGTTTGATGTGTTTCTTAAAACGATGGTAACAATATTTTCCCATTTCAAATTTCATTTCAAATGGTTTAATTATTTTGAAGATTAGGTCAAAAACTTTCGTAGTCATATTGGTATGTAATAACAATTTTTGTGTCGTCACTCGATCCTCAATTATGCACAACTTAGCTAACTAGGCATAATTCGGGAAGAGTCCTGTTTTGTTAATTGTTGTTGCTTGATCCTTAAGTATTCATGATCTAGCTAATTATGCATAGTTTAGGAAGGGCACTATCGTGTCAAACAAATTGGTCATCTTGAAACTTGTAGTGTTTTGATAAACGTTTGGATGAGAACGTTTCTTTTTTTAAAATGGTGGATCATTTTTGCAAGTAGTCGTAATTTCTTTGATTCCTAAAGAAAATTTTTGAATTTTCTTATGTTCTTTGAAATCTTTTCTTTTTGTTTGGCGTTGACTTAGTAAGTCACTGTGATCGAGTAATTTTGGAAAATGTTTTTATGTGTGTGTGTAACGTGCGAATTCCATTGGAATCACGAGGGTGTTGATGAAATACCAAAGGGACTCGTACCGACACTGACAAGAAATTTTAACAAAGGCAGAAGACTACCAAAGTAGAGGAAATCAGAGTTCGAGTGACTCTGAGGAGAATGACGACGATTTCTCCTACATCGAATGTATCGTACCTTATATATTTTCTTTTCTTGTTCTTTCGATATGTTTTATGACACGCGATAAACTGTTGAAGTTTACCAACTGTGCATCGGTAGTTGGAAGACAATTCCATTGTCGTCTTCGTTTATTTAAGTGAGGAATCCTCTTTGCTTGACTCAACCATCCTTGATTATCGATGGTTAAACGACGGATAAACATAGTTGATGTTTTTATGGTGAACCCTTGTCTTTTATGTGTTTATGTTGTATGTGATCTGGTCAAGTGGTCGTAAGTTGTGAGATGAGACGACATTGTCCAATGAAGTCCGATCATGAAGAACATGTGTCATGTAATATTTTTTTTTACTATGAACGATGATATATATTGGGATTTTTACCACGGTTGGGACGAAAGTGAGATGGTGTTCTCGTATTATTATTATATATATATATATATATATATATATTTTGGGTATGGATCCGTGTGTGAGCACACTACGATGACACATGTAAGTATTTTATTTCTTTTTGGATATGCATCCATAGCTGGCAAGCTCGTAAACCTTCTTTAACTTGCAATTTTCTTTTGACTGGACTCATCTGAGAAATATGTCAAATATCCTTATTTTATAATGGCTTGGCTGATTAGCAAGCATGAGTTAACTTGGTTGAACTTATTTACTTGGCATGGTTTGGCTATTTCGCAAACATGTCGTGATATGGCTTTATGTGCTTCATAATGGCTTTTGTGTTTGGTTGGATTGTGATATCTTCGAGAGAGTTATGTATGCGTCGAATGATTATCGTATCGATGAATTCGTTTTTGACGAAATAGGTTTGTATGTACCTAATATTGCGACAAGGTGATTTTGTATGACTAGTATTAATTACTTTGTCTTGTATATTCTGAACGTTTTCGACGGGGTTATGTGTGACCCGTGTGATTTTACTTTGTGAGTAGTTGTTTTTATGAGACGATGAACCAAGTGAAAGGGCGATTCGAAAGTTGAGATCGACATGTGTCCTTGATAAAATTCTTGTACAACAACATTTACCGTGTTAGTGTGGAAGCTGCACCAGTGGAAGCATCTTGTGGATGAAAATGTAGATCGCCAGTTGGATAGAATGAAGTAAGGAAAAGTCAGTTGAATGGGCTCGAAATGATTCGAGAGGCTACGGAAGAGATGGTGTAAATTAAGAATCACTTGTTAACCGCGAGGAGCTATGAGAAGAGACGTGTCGATAACCGTAGGAAGAAATTGGGAAATTGAAGTGGAGACCATGGATCGAGATGTTAAGAGATTGAAGCAAGGTATAATACTCATCGTGAAGGTGTGATGGAATCCGAGACGTAAACCGAAGTCCACATTGGAACGTGAAGACCTCTTTAGGAAGAAGTACCCTCATCTTTCTAGTAGTCCGAAATGCGAGTATAAGAACCGGAGAGCGCCGGGACGTCGCTCCTTTAAGGAGGGAAGGATGTAAGACCCGTGAAAGTGCCGTAAGATGCTAAGTTATTGTCTCAAGAGCTGTTCAGTATGAGCATCTCTCTTAAGTTGTGGCTCACTTGTGGATGTGATATCCCGAGCCCAACGTCATTTATTTAATCCTATTTTACGTATATTTTTGAAATTTTTAAGAATTTTTATCGTGGATTTATTTGACGGTTTAAGTTGAAACCAACGTTTACGGTCGTAATTTAACGTTTGACGATTTAAGAAGAACCGATAACGACTACGATACCGACGAATGCCCAAAATTTACCTTTTATTATCGATTGATCGATATTTGAGTTTTTCGAGATTTTATTTTTATTACGTGTTAAGTCGAGTCGGAACCATATGAATATTCATTTTGTGTGCGTTTTAACCTTTGGAAAGTAATTTTTACAAATCCCGACATCCCGTAAATTTTAAAACCGACTACTAGTCAATTCCCGCTATTAAGTAGTGTCGTTTACAAAGGAGGCCAAAAGAAAGCCCATTTGACAAAACAAGTCCCCCTAATTTTTACAAAAAGAGGAAAACTAAAAACACACAAACAAACACTCTCCAAAAATTTCTCCTTCTCTCCCTTTTCCTTCTTTGGCCGTCGGCCACCACAAACACCACCACCACATCCATTTTTTTTGGGTTTTGCAAGAAACCAATCAAAGACCACCTTCTAACTAATCATTGTAAGTGTTTTGATATAGCTTTTAACAACATGCATCCATTGATTTTTTCCAAAAATTTGTGATTTTTCAAAAACGGATTTTGATCTAATTAAACCATACACATGTTTAATTCATGTGTATATAATGTTAATTCATTAATTAAACAAGATGGGTTTTATGTTTTTGGTTCTCCACAGCCCCTAAAAGCCACGAATTTTTGGGGTGTTTGGTGGGTTCAAGGTGTTTGATGAAATGTGTTGTGGGGTTGTGTTTAAAATAGTGTTTTTAGTGTTTTTAAATCGTTTAAACATATTGCATGTATGATTTAGGATTGGGTTTTGATTAAGATTTGATGTTCTTGATGATGTAGGATGTTTAGAATGTTTGGGAATGAGTATAGGTAATGGGTATAGGCTTAGGTAATGATAGAATGGTTTGGAATCAAGTTTTGAAATGATTTTGGAAGGGTGAGTCTAGAACAGATTGTTTAGGGCTATTTTCATGGTTTTAATTTTTGGTCCAGGTTGTGATTACAGGATATAGTTGTAGTGGTTGTCGAGACGCTCTTTTCGGTATAAGATAGAGCTTTTAACTCCAAACGAGTCAAAAGTTATGTTATTTTGAAAATACGTGTACCGGGAGATGAGAATCAACACAATCCGAATTTTTGTTTGGTTTTGGGTCAAATCCCGGGGACCATAGATAGAGTTTGGTAAATGTTTGAAAGTTGATTTTTGGTCTCAAAACTGTGTATTTGAGTCTATTATTAGACTTAGGTGTCGTAGAGGTCAATGGTATATTTTAAATGGGTCAAATGAGTCCGACTTGGTCAAAGTGCAATTTCAGTCCGAAAAACGTAGGTTTAGTAATGTGTTGAGTGACGGGTCGTAAAAGCGAAAACTTTTAATGGGATTAAAAATGGGTTTTCTACAGGTCTTAAGGTATTTTTGAGAATTTTCTTAATTTTTATAACAAGAGTTAAGTCTAGTAAAACAGCCCATACTTTTGGTAAGTATCGGCAAAATCGTAAAATGGATAGTAACTTTAATAACATTGATAAATGGTATAGGTCTAGTAACAACTACTTGTTTGACTTTGGCGTGAGTTTTCATAAGCATTGAGTGTGTTTGCATTTGCGTGTGTTTAGTACAATAATGTACGCGGAGTATTGATTTGGTTTACGTACCTTGATTTTTAGGTCAAGTGTTTGATTTTCCCGGGCATCCACGTCGTCGGTGACGTTTCTCGTTACGTCTTCGCTAGAACCACTACTACTACGCAAGGTGAGTCTATAGCCTCGCTCTTTACTTATTTCAAATGATTTTACCCGCGAGGGGGATACATGCTATTTAAAGGTAAATGAACATAAGTCATGAATGATTGTTGGACCCGAATGTTGCCTTTGAAATTGTGTTGAGTACCTAGTTGCAAAAGTCCCTAAATTCATGAACTATTAACTATTGTTTAGTCCTAGCGTGGATTAGAAATAGCCGCTTATACAAAGTGATAGTACTATGGGATTGACTACCCTATCCGAGACGAGGGCTAGTACGTTGATACCCCCTGCGGACGGATAATTTGTTATAAGAGATAAGGTATAATTGCAACTGATGCCTTATTAGGGGCCTTGGTTTCATCTGAATCACGCCGGTAATTATTACACGGGTGATTGAGTTAACGGTTTAGTGTCATGAGCTTAAACACAATTGTCATATCCTTGAATAATAGATTGTATGGCCACAATGCTATTGAATGATCATGATTGGTTTTTTTAACACTTATGTTCAACTGATGATTTGATAAACCTATAGATTCGCTCAACCTTTGTGTTGACGGTTTTAAGCATGTGTTTCAGGTAATCAAGGTTGATAGCAGTGGAGCATGCGAGGATGGAAGTTGTTGTGGCTTGGCGGTCTACTTTGTTTTTCCTCTCTTTTAGCACTTAAATACTTTATATTATGTCCTGTGAACGAAAATTGTATTTTGGGTTGAGATTTAGTGGGGACCAAAACGCAAACTCTGTTTTATATTATTTTTGGGGTTTGGAAAACAGTAGACTTTGTTGTTTTAAACAATCTTTAATTTATGTTTAAATTGCTACGTCTCTTTGAGTCGTTCGAAATAGCTTGTGTGTGATGATAACTGTATAGCATCCAAATGTTGTAGTTCCGCTGCGCATAGCATTTGGTGGGGGTGTTATAAAAAAATTAAAAAAAATAGCTATATGGTTAAAATGTCAAGTTTTTATGTAATATAAGTAAATATATAATATTTACTATATTATAATCTCGTCTGTAAAAGTGGTCGATAAAAATATTATAAGATGGGTGGTAATAAGAGTAAAACCGGTGACGTGTCCAAAAGTTAAAACCAGGGGTATCATAGTACCTACCCGTTATTTTAGCGTTGTCCTCGAAGCTTAAGATGAATTTACTCGTCCAGGGAACAAGTGAGGACACCTTTTCTTGAACGTGTAATCTTGTAAACTCAAGTTTGGACTCATAGGTGATATTTAGAATGTAGTTATTGATCGTATGCCTCCGATTTGTAAATTTTAATGCACAAAGTAACTTGTCTTTTATGCTTTGATAATTTACACATTTGGTCCTTCTATTTTTTTTGTAATGTGGCTTTTAGGGCACAAATAGTTTTCCAACAAAATAACCTAGGGCTCAAATTTAGTTTAAAAGTGGCAAAATCAACGCCTAGGGTTTTTATTCCGTGTTAAATCAACTAGGGCTTCTTTTAAGTTTGTTAAAATCCCCGTTTAGTCTTTAGAGTTTTACAATTCTCGTCTCTTTATTCTATGGCTTATAATATGTTTGAGAAATGGCAAAATAAGTTCTCGATGGTTCTGAAAGTCAAGTTTAGCCCAAAAGATTTAGTAAAGGTTCATTAAATCATATTCGAGTACGATTAAGTTTACAAGGTTGGATAAAATAAGACAAGTTTGTTTTAAGTCTTGGTTTTATTTAAATATGCTTCATGGGCCTTATTGGGCCTCGATATGCATAGATAAGGTTCGTTAACGTTTTAATAGTTTCTCAAGAGATTTGTGTCTATTAAGCTTCAATAAGCTTACGTGAGCTTATTAGTATTATGTTCGGTCAAAATAGGTTGAGAACCAATAGCACAAGGCTATGATCCAAGAGAGATGAACATGAATCTTTCCTGCGTTTCTTGATAAGGAGGTAATAATGATAGGATATTTTGGAGGAATTGTGAGTCAAAAGGAATACACTCCATAGTTGGATTAATAATATAATATGGATAATGAGTCATGTCGAATACATTTAAGCCCATTTGTTTATAAATTTTTACTTACATCGATAAGCGTCCTCGTCCATATAAGGTAAAAATTTATAACCTCATGGTTCGGTGACCTACGATTTCTTTATTCAAACGAAAAAGCGTCCTAATTCGTTTCAATAAAGATCTCATATCCCAACCTACTTAAATATTCCCGGCAAGGCTTACCTTCAAAATGAATATAATAAAAAATAAATATTACTAAAAGCAAAGCGTATGAGTCTTCAATGAGTTGTGTTCAGTAGGTAGATGTTCAAATCTAAGGTGATTTGGTTAAGGTTTAGGGTTTCTGTTGAAAGTATAAGTAGTAAATATAAAACGTATAGTTTTAGTAGAATAAATTGTATGACACTTATTAAAATGCATAAAATTAGGTAACTGTGAAGTTGGAATGTAAAAAGGTGGCTTTCGTTGACTTGTTGTATTACTTATAGTATAAAGAGAGTATGTGTACATTTATTTTGTAGTGAGTTTAGGTACTTGGTAAACTTAAATACTTGTCATCATGGCTTTAGATTTTATAAAACCTAAAATGATGTATGTAGATGCTCATGTGTTCCTGGTGACTTAATAGTCGCCAAAGTGATCAACTCTATGATTTTATGCTCATATAAAATGTAGTCATACGAAATGTTCCCGTGATCCCATGACTGAATACTCACAATCATGATATAATGTTCAAAGTTCAAGTGGCCAAGTGATCGAATATTCACAATCATGTTATAATGTAAAAAGTTTCTCGTGATGAAATGTATGTATGCTCATGCATGATGCAAGTGATAATATGAAGTTTTCATGCAAAGGTGGTAATGTATTATGCAATGTTTAAAAAGGTAGAGAATAATTTTACACACTAGTTAGTAATACTAGCTAAAACATTTAGTATGAGATTTGTTAAGAACTAGATACTAAATGATTTTGTTAGATTTCCAAATAGTAAATAAGATTTCCAAAGAGTTAGTTCGAATATGGTTTCTCAAGATTTTTAAATATCTAAGTTAGACTTTTCAAGATTTACAAAATCTAGTTAGATTTTCCAAGATTTTCTAGGATTTATAGAATCTAGTTAGAATTTCAAAGATTTATAAAATCTAGCTAGATTTTTCCAAAGATTTTCTAAGATTTATAAAATCTAGGTAGACTTTCGAAGATTATAAAATCTTGTTAGATTTTCCAAAGATTTGGTTAGATTCCATAAGGCTTAGTTAGATTTTCAAGGCCCATAAAATCTAGTTAGATTTTTCAAGATTTATCAAAATCTATTTTGATTTTTCATGATTTTCCAAGATTTATAAAATCTAGTTATATTTTTCTAAAATTTATAAAATATAGTTAGATTTTTCAAGATTTATAAAATCTAATAGGATTTTCCAAAGATCTATAAAATATGTTTAGAATTGTATTTAGATATTTCTAAGAACTAGACGAGTACCCGCGCATAGCGGCGGAAATTGCCTAGCGATAGATAGTTAACGAATAGTCGAACCCATGACACGGTGGTCGACTCTGAGACCCAGTTGTCATACTCGTGATCTGGCGGTCAAACCAGCGACCCGATAATCAAACTCGTGACCGGTACTTTACGAGGTCTATGTCACATTTTTTTTCTAGTACATGCAACAAATTTTATGTGGTTTATGCCGGTACTTTATTTTCTCTAATGTTGTTTACGTCTTCAATAGTTCTAAATGTTAGTTTGTCACATTCACTTATATATAGTAACTTGGTCCGGTAATGTTGCAGCACATCCGAGTTAGAATATTGGGCTAACATGTCACTAAAAGATTCTTAGAAATAACCTCAAATTTTCGTTTGCAAAGCGTACACCTTTCTATGGGCCTCCCTTTAGCTCGGATTTCAGAGCTTCGAAAGCTTTCTCCTCATATTTTGTCAATCCATGAAGATCAGAAGATATCATTACCTCAACACCTTGTTTTCCAAGCTAAATCTGTGACGCAAAGAACGGGAACTCAATAAGTTCTGATAAACAAAAGAACATTCAACAGACGTCGGCATCTTCATCGAGTGCACGATGAGATGAGTCCACAAACCGTGCAACCACATTTGCCAAGCATAGCGTCGAAGACTCCGCACTAGGATTTGCATGAACCACCTATGTTCCTGCATTTTGGATCCTAACAGTGAGTTCTTGAATTTTGTTAATCAGTGAAGGTGGCCTTTCTATAACAAAAAAAAATCAGTTTCCTTTTCTAAGTGGCAACGGTTACCAATTGCATCATGATCTAAGTGATTTAATAAATATTGAAGAAAGAAAGAAAGTATACCTCTACAGACTTTATCACTATGATGAGTTGTCTGCTCAAGCAGCTCTTTAAAAGTCAAACGTTTGTTGCTAACAGCTACACTGATCTTCTTGGATGCCAAACTTTGTACGGGTAGTACAAATGTACAATTGCTATAAAATAAACCAAGGGAGATGGTCGTGTTACCATTTATGGTAGAATTCCTATTTGGTATCAAACGAGTTTGAAAAAAACAATTGGTTTCATAAATTCAATGCATTAACCACAAATCTTATGTTTATTGATTTTACCTCACTACCTTGATTTCCTATATTGAACTTCAGCAGACGCCGTTTTCTTGTTTGCAAAGATTACACCTTTCTATGTGTTTCCCTTTAACTTGAATTCCAGAAGATTTCTCCTCATATTCTGTCAATCCCTGAAGATCATTCCTTCATAAACCAAAAGAAATTACATTGTTAGTGCCTGAGGTAAGCTAATCAATTTAACTTTCCACAAAGGCTAATATACATTTTTCATTATTTCTTTGCTACTATAGGGAAAAAAACTTAAACCGGTTCAATACTATTAGATCATAGTTCCCAGAAACGCACACCTACTAATACAACCACATATGGGAAATCTTAATCAATGTCTTACCTTACAAATTGTGGTGCCGATGCTCGAATCATTATATGTTGTATCTTTTCCTTTCAAAGAACAATGACATAAACAAAATCAATTAATTAACAAATAAATCAACTTGTATTTTATCAATTCGATAAAAAAATAAAACCATAAAAATGGTTTGTAACTAGATCATGCCTAAAAGCATAATACGTATGTTGTTGCTTATGGAGGAATCATAACTCATTGGAGCAAAGTTTGTGGAAGAAGATTATGAATTGATATTGAAACTGATTAAAAGCTTATGGAAGAAGCCATTTGATTGAAGATTGATTGGCAGTTTTGATATCCATTCCATCTTTGACATCCTTTTTATGCGTTGACGTTCCTTAAAAATGTTTTACAACATTCTCTTTTCCTCAATGCGTTTGGTTAATGCTTCTGAATAAAGTAATACTGAAAATTATATTTCCCTGTTTGTGTATAGTTTCCTTAAAAGCATAATGTCAAAATTCTATGGTTTGCAACTTGTTTATATATGGAATTGTTGAAAATTCAAGTTTTTTCAACTTTTGAGATGAGCCTTTTATAAAGTATAGTAGATTGTTATGTACAATGTTGTTTGTGTTTACAATGCATTGTTCGGGCCACCATCCTTCAGAAGTCATTCTATAAACGTTTGAGGAGCGATGGCACTTTAAATCGTAAACCAAACCACTCAGTCAGAACGTAATATCGAGATGGAACATCTTTAGCACGAAGCCCCCTACTAACATGGCATGTTTATATGTTTCATTAAATACCTTAAGTATTTTAATAGCTTCATAATGATATTAAACAATTGTAATATGTAAAGCACGTAAAGGGTTAGTTCACATAATATGTATGCTCTATATGCTATATGCCTAACTATTAGGGTCACCAAAAATCAATTTTATCTTAAACTGAATTTTATATTCAGTTATAGTCCAGTTTAAAAGTTTTATTATTTAAAAAAATTTAGTTTTTGATTTGGTTCTCTATAACTATCACTCTGATACCATTCTATGACACCCCCAAGTTGGCCAGAATGCAGCGGAATAGTACTTGGGCTGTTACTTGGTGGATCGATAGCAAATAGTATACAGAGCATGATCATAAAGTATCGTTTTAACATATTACATGAATCAAATGTGTGGATTAAATAAATTGTCTGAAAATCAACATTTATTATTGTCCAAAGTGGTAACCCTGCCCCGATGGTAATTGTGGTGCTTCCTATATGACGCTGGAAGTCCAAATGCATGTAAACCTGCTTAGTTACCTGAGAAAACATGTAAAGGAAAATGTGGAGGTCAACATAAAGTTGGTGAATTCATAGAGTTTAGTTCAAAAAGTATTGATATGCAAAACACCACGAAGATAGTAGTTGTTAATTGTACTAAAAGTTTATGTTTATTATCGAGTCGAGTTTGTATTGGTTAATTGTACTAAAAGTTTATGTTTAAAAATTATTGTATATTGTTTTAGTGCGTAATATTTTGGATCATCATTATTAATTATAATAAATATAATTAGTTATTATTTATGCACATAAAATGTGTCTAAAAATAAAAAAAAAATTGTTCTATGGTTAAAATGTCAAGTTTTAAGTAATATAAGTAAACATATAATATTTACTATATTATAATCTCGTTTGTAAATGTGGTCGATAAAAATATTATACGATGAGTGGTAATAAGAGTAAAGCCGGTAACCTGTCCAAAATTTAAAACCAGGGGTTTTACATACCCTCCTCTTCAAATATGAATGACTCTTCAGTATCAGACCTAACAACAAGACAATCAAGATTGGTCCATTGGAACTCATCAAGATATAGGCATTGATTCTCAGATTGAGCTTGCTCGAGGTACTTAGGACTTGCAAAACTCGCTTTACCTTTGAAAAACGAACGAGGTGGCAACATTCTCATTGTTTGAATAGATTGATTAGTTTTATAAAATAATTTCTTATAAAAATCATATCATGTTTCAAGTTCCACGACTTTGTCAATGTATTTAGCATATTTAGTCTTAAAATATTTTTGCAAGTTTGCAACCTCTTCCTTTTTCTCAGTGATAAGTTTAGTTTTATCCTCTTGAAGAAAACAATTATTTTGAGTTAGCTCATTTACTTTAGTGGTAGCAAGATACATTTTGTGTCGTTCATTACTTAAAGAGGTGTTATAATTACGTTTTGTTAATGCAAGTGATGCCTAAAAACATTATTAGTGTTAACTAATCTTTCTTAGTTTTGATCACAACAAACTGTACAACACATTTAGTGTAAAACACAATACAAATTATTTAACTAACACTATCATCAAGGTAATAATCATATCACTAACCTTTCTTAATCATACTTAGTGATCATCAAAGTGATTATCCTTAAAACTCACTTTTGTTAATATGATAAAAGATTTTTTAAAAAACTTTCTTTTTAAGAAAATGTTTTATCAAAATGGAAAAGTAAATTTGAAAATGGCATATTCCATATGACATAAGAATATCCTTTGAAGGTTTAAAAAACCTCAGATATTCCTACCCCACTAAAAGACAAAAAAGGAGCGGACTCTACTGGGCGGTACCTTAAAAAGCCTAGGCGGTTCCTTATCGATAAGGTATTGCCGGCTAGATAAGGATCCGCGCCCAGCTAGCCGTTGGACTTTGTCTTATGTAAATAGTGGCTCAAATCTCATTTTCCAACAAGCCTCTTGGACGTTTTTCTTAGCCCCCTTTCTCTTTTCTATAGCATAATCATTAGTAAATGATCACTTAAAGTGTTAAGGATGTTTACATATGATTATCCTCTTGATCCCCTCCTTTACCTTGTCCAATGAGAAGATCACTCACTCACTAGTGTTGTGATAAAGATGAATCCATGAATTAGTCATGTTCATCATGTTAGCCTTTTTATTTTTGTTAATCTATTCGTATTTATACAATACTTGGACTAGTTGTGTTCATCCAAGCTATTTGTAAATACTTAGATTTGTCGTGTACATCCATTGTATATGTGTTTGCTTGGATTTATGTTGTGTAGATCTATGCTACATGTGTGTACTTGGATATGTCTAGTTGAGTTGTAATAGATTTGTGTAGTAGTTCTCACTAAACTATAAAGTGATGTGGTTGTGTCTTGTAAGTTCTCACTAAACTTGAAAGTGATTAGTAGTTGTGTTGTGTGAAGTTCTCACTTAGCTTCAAAGTGAAGAGTCGTGAAGATTGGGTCACACCAATTACAATTTGGCATATTTTATTGCTCAACAGATCAATTGGCATATCTTTCTTTGTTTCAACCGGTCAAACGGGTCATGCTACCTATTCAAGAGGTATATAAGAGAAAGACAAGATGTGATCGTAAATCCGACCAACAAGAATCCAATGATGAGGACATGGACATGCCAACAAGTGATGGTGATGGCATTGGCACAAGTGCTCCCATTGATTCTTCAAGTACTTCTCACCACTCCACAAACTCATTCGTGCATGGTTTAGATGACATTGCTTCCCATCCTCATCATTCCACTAGTGAAGTTCCTAATAATCTCAATTTAGAGGAACTTTACCGTCAAAATCTTCGAACCCAAGGTGATTTGCATGAACACCGGATTGAGTCAAGAAAGGGAATCAAGTACTTAGGAAACATGATCAAGGGATTCGGAAAGAAGAGAAGATGAAGACTTTGAGTTGTTTGAAAGTATACATGTTGGTAAACATGTTTTGTGATGTTGAACATTTTCTTCCTCTTATTTTTATCTTGGATGTGTATTAACTATATTGTACTTGTTTGTATTATTTGTTATTTATCCTAAATGTTTTCCATTATGATTTGCATAGCTTTGTTTTTCCTATGTGTTAGTTAGCTTCCTAGAGTTTGGTCAGTAGTTAACTTTGGCTTGAAAATACTTTGATAAAAATCTGGGCTAACCAAAATTTGAGAAAATACCACTTTTGGACACCACTGGTCGCGGTTCCTTATCAACCCGCGATACCTTATTGATAAGGAACCGCCACCCTTAGATAAGGAACCGCCGGCTACTTTGTCCGACAGAATCTTTTGCTTTACTATTTTCCTTAATCTGTGTAAACCTTTCTTGATTCTTTGCAAAAACCTGCATATTTCCTAAACTAGGTTAGCTAAATTCATCGTTCATATAAAATGTTTTTAACCCATTACTAGTTTGGATCATCCCTTCACCCTTTTAAACCCACCTTGCTAGCCATGTTCTTCACACATCAAACCTTCTCCCTTAAACCTTAAACCCTTCATCTCAACCATGGTTTCTACAAGAAGCTCAAACTCATCCAAAACCTCCACCACAAAGAACAATCTTAATATTAAGATTAAAATGGCTAAACCCAACTCCTCACCCTTTCACACTCCCAAAAATGAGATTGTCCCAATTCTCATTTCCTCATCAAACTCACCACCTCTTGCTCCATGCAAGACTTCATCAACCCATAGAACCAACCATTCTCATGGTTCTACCTCCTCTTCATTCCAATCTAGGATGAATGAGCTTTCCTCACCCTTCACTCCAAGTGATCTCTTGGATGTGACTACCCAACCCATCCAAAGCATTCCTATTGTGAATAACTTTGAAGATACCATGGTGACTTCACCATTTACCCCTCCTAACTCACCCTTTTCACCCTTGGAGAGCTTGCCTCCACACTCACCCACATCACCCTTGGAGAAATTTTCTTCTCCACCTCCACCTCCCTCAAACACTCCAAACTTGGGTGATCCTAGCTTTTATGGGTATTTCAAGCACAATGGCACTAATTGCCCTTGTTGTCTCAACAACTTCTATCTCCTTGATATCCTAAGAATGGAGATGATTGGGGCTCACATAGAGTTGCGAAGCTTTTTGTTGATTTTCTTTGCCAATCATCCTCCTAGGAGATAGATGATGATGTTCCCTAATAAGTTTTTCTTTAAACCAAGCCAAGGAAGACTTCTAATCAAGACCTAGCTTTTTAGCTATCTTTAGTTTAGTTAGTTGTTTTTCTTTATATTCCTTATGTATCTCTTTCATGATATTTTATGAGAATGAATTGTGGACTTGGCATCATGTGATTTTATCTCTATGTGGACATTAATCAACTTTAATTCCAAATTAAAATTGAACCTAAATCTATCACAACCTCTAAAAATTTACTAAAATTGGTTCAAAATGTTATCCAAAATTTTGTCACCCTTTGTCAAAACATTCTTGGTGAATGTGTTGCTTTTATGCAACCCTAGCAAAATTTAGTGCTAATAGAGGTAAAATTCCAAGATTTGCAATTTTTTGAAAATGTCTTAGTTTTTCTCAAAAACCTGGAAAATCTAGATTTCAAGTCCACTGCACGCGGTTCCTTAAAGAACGCGTGGTTCCTTAAGTGATAAGGAACCGCCGGTCCTTATAAGGTACCGCGCACAGAAAGCCACTTTTTGGCTCGTTTTTGGTCTTCCTTCATCACCCTATTCCTAGTCAAGATTCCATGTTTACTCAATTTGGCTAAACATCCCTTGACACTTTAAATTTGTTCTTCAAACATTTTCCTTGTATACTTTCTTCTTATACCCCAACCTTGAGATTTCATTCTCACACCTCAACAACGCCTAACTCTCCCTTTCATAAGCTTGACACTTCTTTGTCACAAACCTCCTCACCCAAAGCTTCCTCATCAAAGCTTTCAAAGAAACCGAAAATCTCGGTTAAACCTATTTGGATCAAGAAAAATGAACCTTCTTCATCCAAACCACCCAAGAACCCCACCTTCTCTCCAATCAAGTATTGGAATGAGACCTACTCCATTAACCCATTCACCGGAGAAAAGGAAAATCTCCCCCCACCACCAAAACCCTTTGACACCCCTCAACTCAATGATCTCTCAACCTTACCAAACATCACAAGGCATTGTGAAAACATTACCTACCCACTCTCCTCACCACCACCAAACCCTAGGTGTGATGGCCTTTCCCCATCAACCGAATTTGTGTTGCATCATGGATCCTCGTGTGCTTGTTGTCAATTTCAACAAATTGAACTTGCTCATGTGTATGAGAAGTTAAATTTTCTTGAATTCATCCTCACTCGACCTCCTCTCAAAGTTTTCGTTCTCGTGGAGAAAACTTCGAATGATGCATCGTCGTCTTATTTTTCCAACTAAAGGGCTACACTCCATTGGAGTCAATGAAACTTTAGTTGTTTTAGAGTCATTTCTTTTTTTAAGCAATCTTGTAAAATTGTCACTATTAGACTAGCTTATGCTTTGTGGTTTATTTTTCATATCTTTTGCTTTAGATACTCATATTGTGTGTATGACTATCTACTTTGCTTGTCTTTTTCATATTTATGTAATATGAAATCTTTGTGTTGTCTTTGTTTTATTTATTTGATCATTCTCTCTTTCTTTTGAGTTGATCGTGGTTAATCTTTACAATTGTTTATGGGTGATTCCATCAATTCTAAATTTTAACCCCTTGACAAATTTATCATCTTCATTGGTTGGATGTTTCCTTTCTACCTCCATTCCACCAATTGAACCTTGATTTTGTCATTTACCTCTTTAGACATACTTAGCAAATACTTGCTTCTAATTTGAGATTTCTTCTCCTTCCTCTCAAGTTACTTAGTAGGTAGTGATCATATATACATTGGTGTTTCTTTCCTTTCTACTAACCTTTGTGTAGCATGTCACCTTAGCTCATACACTTGGTGCACCAAGCAAGGGGGAGCAACCACCAAGGGGGAGCTACTAGCAAAGTCCGGATATCTTCAAAGACTTGTGCTTACCTTTTTGCTACGACAAAGGGGGAGAAATGATAGTGATAAACTCGATAATAATTCGATATTTTGTGTTTCTAAGTAAATGATTTTATAGTTTGTCGTAATCAAAAAGGGGGATATTGTTAATGCAAGTGATGCCTAAAAACATTATTAGTGTTAACTAATCTTTCTTAGTTTAGATCACAGTACATTTAGTGAAAAACACAAAACGAATTATTTAACTAACACTATCATCAAGGTAATAATCATATCACTAACCTTTCTTAATCATACTAAGTGATCATCAAAGTGATTATCCTTAAAACTCACTTTGTTAATATGACAAAAGATTTTTTAATAAACTTTCTTTTTAAGAAATTTTTTTATCAAAATAGAAAATGTAAATTTGAAAATGGCATATTCCATATGCCATAAGAATATCCTTTGAAGGTTTAAAAAACCTCAGATATTCCTACCCCACTAAAAGACAAAAAAGGGAGCGGACTCTACTGGGCGGTACCTTAAAAATCCTAGGCGGTTCCTTATCGATAAGGTACCACTGGCTAGATAAGGATCCGTGCCCAGCTAGCCGTTGGACTTTGTCTTCTATAAATAGTGGCTCAAATCTCATTTTCCAACAAGCCTCTTTGACGTTTTTTTCAGCCCCCTTTCTCTTTTCTATAGCATAATCATTAGTAAATGATCACTTAAAGTGTTAAGGATGTTTACATATGATTATCCTCTTGATCCCCTCCTTTACCTTGTCCAATGAGAAGATCACTCACTCACTAGTGTTGTGATAAAGATGAATCCATGAATTAGTCATGTTCATCATGTTAGCCTTTTTATTTTTGTTAATCCATTCGTATTTATGAAATACTTGGACTAGTTGTGTTCATCCAAGCTATTTGTAAATACTTGGATTTGTTGTGTACATCCATTGCATATGTGTTTGGTTGGATTTGTGTTGTGTAGATCCAAGCTACATGTGTGTACTTGGATATGTCTAGTTGAGTTGTAATAGATTTGTGTAGTAGTTCTCACTAAACTATAAAGTGATGTGGTTGTGTCTTGTAAGTTCTCACTAAACTTGAAAGTGATTAGTAGTTGTGTTGTGTGAAGTTCTCACTTAGCTTCAAAGTGAAGAGTCATGAAGATTGGTTCTAGCTTTGGATTAGAACTCGACATCTAGCCTTGTGTCGTTAAATGGTGAAGTAGGCAACGTCGTGAAGATTGGTTCTACCTTGAGATTAGAACTCAACATCTAGCCTTGTGTCGTTAAATTGTGAAGTAGGCAACATTGTGTAGATTGGTCCTAGCTAATGATTAGGTCTTGACATTTAGCTTAGTGTTGGAAAATAATGTAAGCGACGATGTAAGGCTTTTTCCGCCAAGAAGGGAGCTTGTGGATATAGTGGAAATCTCGAGTAGGTGTACTTGAGGAGTAGAGTAGAAACGAGGATAGAGCCCCGTTGTCGAACCACTATAAATCTTGGTGTCTTGTCACTAGTTTGTCTCTTTCCTTACTCTTTACTTATGTCATTATCATTATACTTACCTATTACCATTGCTAATGCATTTGAATTGAACCTAATCATTATGCAACTTAGCTTTAAGTAAAAGATAGTTTTGATACACACTTAATCCAAAGTAATTTAAATTAGGTGACTAATTGAAGAGAAACTATTCAACCCCCCCCCCTCCCTTCTAGTTTCTACACGTTTCTCTTGTTTTAAAAGCTTAAGAGTTTCATTGTATTTAGTTTCAAAAACATCATTTTCAGTATTGATGACACGCTCTTTGTACCCCTCAAGCTCTTTTCTTTTTGAAGAAGCTCAGTTTTGCAGCTTGCAAGAAACTCACTAGATTATATAACTGCAGCTTTGCTTTCTTTAAAGTTTTAAGTGAGTGTTGCTATGACAACCCATAAATTTCACAAGTATGATATATGCTATGATTGAATGGAAGTGTAAAATTAATTAGAAATTTTTTCTTTTTGTGCCTCACTTGATAAAATGAGCTACTTCTCACAACCTGAATTGCTATACCAACATATTCCTTTATGTTGTAATTACAAGGTATATATCAAATATGAGTTCTAAAAGTAATCTAACAAGTATATTATGAATAAGAACATCTCAAATGTAACTATGATGCCCTAAATTCCCTTAGAAACTCTAGAACCCTATAATAAATGATAAACACAAGAATTATGAAAGTATGAATACACAACACATATGAATAAGTAATCAAGGATTATAAGTAAGTAATATACTATCATATAAAGGTATAAATATATCCAAGGAAAATAATTGCAAACTATATAAAACTAAAGTACAAGTAAATGTACATAATAGTCTTGATCATCACCTAAAAATCCTTTGTAAACTAACATTTTAAGTAATATAAGTACACAATATCTATGTATGAATAACAAATAAAACATATTAATTATAATCAATTATATATAGAAGAGATGATTGATCAAAAAACACTAATATTCACTAATTTAAAGCCAATTACAAAGACTGTTTTTTGACTTCGCAGATGTTCTTTTCTTGTCTCCTTATGTGTAGGTTCTTTCGCTCGTATGTTATGTGCTCGTTGTGCCTTTTCCTATGTGTTTTTTTTCTTTATTTTCTTTATTTTGCTCTTTTCCCGATTGCGACTATGATCTACATCCCTTTTCCTCTTATGTGCCTTGTTTAACCATTTTTCTTGCACTCTTTCTTTGCTCCCGCTTTAGGTGGTGTGCTAATTTGTACCTTTAGAGCCCCTTTCCTTTCTTTCCCTTTTTTCCTCATTTTAGGTTTAAGAATATGTGTTTGTATGCTAGGTTCTTGTTTTTTATATTGTGTATGCTTTTGCTTTTATGCTTCCTTTCTTTGGCTTCGCCCATGGTTTTTTGGTTGCACTTTCACTTGTTGGAGGTCTTTTTGGAAGCAATCCTCCTACTCTCGGGTAGGGGAGTGACTATCTACGTCCCACCTCCCCCACACCTCGCTCATGCGAAATTGGGTACGGTTGTTGATGTTGTTTGATTAAGCCTATGTAAGCCTAACTCATATCATTAGTCTACAATCATCTATTGTATTATGTAACACCCCCAAATATTCATACTTTAGTTCAGCGGAAGAGTCGTTGGTGTTAAGGGATAGCACATTACTCAAATCATAGAAAACGCATAAAAATCATGTCGTTTAATAATAAAGCATTTTCCATTCATGAATATCAAATTTACATAGGTCCCAAGTCATATTATTTCATACAAAGCATTTGAATGGAAATTTTTTATTTAAGTGCGGGCCATGAATTCTTGTTGTCTTCCCGAGAATTACCTTCAAGTACCTGAGACAAAACATGTTAAAAGAAAAGGTCAGCGAAAACGCCGAGTGAATTCATAGAGTTTAATGAAATCCATCAATATAACATCGGTATAAAATTATTAACGAAAATCATTTTGTACAAATCTTTGTAATAGGCCATAAAATAGCCAAAGTCATTTTATACAAATCCTTATCAAAAATCATAATATAGGAGTTTGCCTTCAAAATCATTATACGAACCATTGTCGTAAAAACATCATACAATTCGTTTTATAACGTTGAATAGAGTTAAAAAAACCGTTATATGAATATTGTTATGTAAAACCAAAACACGAACATAATATCAATAATAAGACCCCGTATTGCTAGTTAGGCAATATATCGTAATTCAAGCCGTATATCAGTATTTTCAATATTGGATTATTATAAGCCGCATGACATTGTTACCTTTCTATACCAAACAACGGGTAGCTAACCCGAAACCTAATTTGCCCATTTAAGTTAGCGTGTCGTCAAAAAAATCACGCTATGGAAATCTTCTCATACATAAATTCGCTTACCAATAAATGTGGCACGACGGGGATCAACCGTCAAGGCGCGAACTTGGGTGATCGTCCCCAAATAGTACTATTATATGCATAAGCGTCTACCAAATCCCGGTAGTTCATAATTCATGCTAATGGGACTTTTAGTGACATAACCTAACTTTAATAATCCATTTTATTTATCATTCGGGTCCAAATCAATAATCAAACAATCAGGACAAATGGTGTCCTATTTTATCAAAACTAACATGTTATCTCCCTCGCGGGTTTATAAAACATTTCATAAAAACATTTAAAATAGTGCGAGGCTATGAACTCACGTTGACGTGGGAAAACGGGTTATCGGTAATTCGGATGTACGGTACGTGCTTCAATCACGGAAACCTAGACAAATAATACTCGGTCTTAGACTCTTTTCCAATGACTTTATAAAAATAAAAATTATGTATACATATGATGATTTTATATATATATAATGATGATCAAGTGGGTTTATACATTCTCATTTACTCATTTTAGTGTTATGTATTGGTAACTTTTATACTAGTTTACTAGTTTTACTTATTTACACGTTTTAGGCCCAATAAACCTATTATAATCCCAATACCTTATATTAGTCCATTTTACACTTTTATTATCAGTATTATACTTTACATCTTGGGCCCAAGTGGGTTAAGCCCAATAAGTAAGTTTATAAGTGTTTTACTAAATTAGTCGGGTTTATTGTCCATTTTGGCTACTTTGGCCCGTTAATGTCTATATGTTGTAAAGCTCGGGTTTTATCGGTTTTTAATTGTTATATATGTCTATACATCAATATGTGAGTTTATAAAAGTTTACATTAGACGGGTCCAACCGTCTAAGTTTATTTGACAAAAACGTTAATCTTTCGGTTTTAGCCGAAAAGACGTAAAACTAAAGTATATAGTTTTATAAATTGGAAAAACATTTATACTTTTAATTTATATAACATGTCCGATTTTAATATCAATATATATATATATATATATATATATATATATATATATATATATATATATATATATATATATATATATATATATATATATATATATATATATATATATATATATATATATATATATATATATATATATATATATATATATATATATATATATATATATATATATATATATATATATATATATATATATATATATATATATATATATATATATATATATATATATATATATATATATATATATATATATATATATATATATATATATATATATATATATATATATATATATATATATATATATATATATATATATATATATATATATATATATATATATATATATATATATATATATATATATATATATATATATATATATATATATATATATATATATATATATATCTTTATTTATGATTATTATCAACTAGTGGGTTTTATATATGTATATTTTATATGAATTTTTTAGTGCTTATATTATATACTATTTATTTACAAAATCAGTCCTAAATTTTAAGTCCACTAAAATGTCCATATCTACAGTTCTATAATTAGATAGGACCTCAAATTTTTATGACAGAAACTACATGATATGTGCTTCATATTGTTCCTTTATAGCTACTGATTAATCAACTTCTAAATAGTTTAATAAATTCTTCCAAAACAATATAGGCAGATTTGCACTCTAATCTTGTTTTGATCATATCTCACTCATTATAATGATTCCATTGCATGGCAAACTCACACATGTGTATAACACCTAATACTTACTGTAAATTGATTCCACCCATGCCATTTTATCAGTTTAGTATTTGGTTACTTACTGTTTTTATACAACCATCATATTAAGCAAGATTTTAACCATTTTACATGTGGTTTTCCATCTTTTTACCCATGTTTATCAACACTTGATCCCCACACAACATTTTTATCATCATTTATTCATCATATACATATACAATAGGAAATAAAATACAAGATTACATAATCAAAATACAAAAATGCTATATCCTCCTACAAAAACAACCTACAAATCTTCCTACTCACAAGATCCTGACAAGTGTCAGAACGGACGGTTTAGATGCGGAGAGAGAATTAGTGGAAAAAAATATTTAATATTATTGTGTGTGTAGGAGTATATGTAGGCATATGTTGTAGGAGGATATAGCAATGCTCATCAAAATAATAAGAGGATAGGAAGGACAATCTTTACACCACCAAGATTAAGTAGTTTATGATCAACGCTTGGATTTTTGATGAACAAGACTTGGTTTTGGGTAACCAATCTTATGAGACATCAACACCACTTATAGGATCACCAAGTATTTGTAGAATTCTCCAAAAATCAGCCCTTGATCTCCATATAAAATCTTTTTTAGTTGTTAAAATCACCTCCAATCTTCATAACTTCAATGGGTTTTCATCATATGTAAATTATACATATGATTTGTGGCTAGATTTTTGGTTAATGGTGATGTTTGATGGTGATATGGGACAGCCATGGGAGAGAGCTGAGAGAGATTTAGAGTCGTTTTCATGTATCTAAATGAGAGAAATGGTTTGTGGTTTGTTGTTTTAAGAGTTAGTGGTTTTGTAAACTTTAAAAGACAAGTGTGTAAACTTGTTATATAAATTTGACACCTCATGCGTGTGGTGGTTTATGTTTAGCCATCCCATATAGTGGGGTGGGGCAAGTGTAAACTTGTCTCATACCACTATTTTACGGGTATTCCTTGATTCTAGTTTCCTCAATTTACGTGCCCTCGGGTCGTTTTACGAAAAACGTTTTTATAAATTATGAATCAACGGCACAAAACCAATCTAATAAAAATTGTATCATCAAAAACGGAGTTCAAAAACGTAAATACGTAAACCTAGGGTTTCCGGTTTAGTCGTAAAGGACGTTAAATTATTCCCGCATGTCCTAATTTCTTCTCGTAAATTTGTGGGTTTATGAACCAACACAAAATAAACTTCCAAAATAATATTCAAGAATAAATTTATTTCCTGAAATGTCGGACTGTCACCAAAAACGGTGTATGTAAACGTAAGCACGTAACGTAGAGTCGTCCGGTTTAGACGTAGTCGATGCTATTTCAAGACGTAAACCCAAATTTCTTCCCAAAAATGAGTGAGTTCATAATATAACATTAAAATAATGTTTTCAAATAATCATTGAGAATAAAATATCGACCATAAATTGACGGATTGTCACAGCATTTACCCCTAAACAGGATCTTTGTCCTCAAAGATCGATTTATCTTACTACTCGCTTCTTATAGAGTTAAAGCCATGTGGGTATTTCCTCCACATTCGGTCCTTTCTCTCAATTGTAATTCATTATAATACGCGAGTTTCATCAAACATAACTACGGAAATACGACCAGGCTTAATGTTGGCTTACTTTCTCTATCAATGATGTTCACGGGTTTTTGATGAATGCAACTTTTCGCCGATCTAAACTTCATCAAGAAGTAATCAGATTTTCACTTGATAGACATTTCATCAAGTTCGATATACGAAACACAATTCATGCAGCCCTTGAAGTCCTAGGGTAGATCCAGCTTATATGCCTTTCAAACCAACTTTTATATCATCTTAATGGTCCCATACCACAAGGACTTATTTCCCATGATCTTTCAGATCATCAATTCACTTCTCCATGGTTAAATATTTTTTGGCATAACTTCGCTACCCATCTGGCACATCAAGATCTACACTTCATATTCACATAACCTCCTGCCCACTACCGGCAGTCAATAATCAGATCCTAATTTCAATAATCATTTCAGGCTTCACGGGTCGGGTATTTTGTAAGGTTAGGTTTGTCATCATAGGCAACCTTAAACCTAAAAGACATGTCCAACTCACAGTGGGTGTATGTCGGGCGTCTTCATGCCAACTCTCACCTACAGGTTCTCTTTATATAGATCCTAACAAGATTCTATCTCGATCCTAATACGATAATTATCAATGATAATCTCTCCAAAGGAAAACGATTATACGTTTTATTACTAAAGGTCAATCATTCAAGCATAAAACAACACTTCTAGTGTTTTGTATCATTACTTTACCTCGTCCCTTCGATTGGGGTGGTAAACATTACTATCATCAAGGTTCGTTCCCAATGACTTCTGAGCAAATCTCTAGAAATTCGATGCGAAGCGAGGATCTTGATAGAGATGATCGATACAGGCACACTATGTTTACAAAACTCTTTTAAATACAAAGAGTCAATTTCTTCATCCAGAATCTATCATTAACAGGAATGATATTAGCAGATTTGGCCAGTCTGTCGACAATGACCCAAATCGAATAAAATTAAGATGATGACCTTTGCAATAGTTAGACGTTTACTAATTTATGAGGCGATGTCTTCCTTCATAATTTGTCATCAGTACATCTTCTTCAGATAAGATACACTTAATCAGAAATGGCATGAATAGAATACTTAAACTTATGAGATTCCAACATAACTAAATCTCAAAATCCTCCATATTTAGGCAACCATAAGCGACCTTTTATACATTTAGCGCCATCAGCTTCTCAATTCTAATGGTTCACATTAGCCGCAAACCCCTTTTTATTATCTATATTATCCTTTTTACAAGCATCAACTATTTTTAAATTGCTCGGCAATTTATTTTGCATAATTATTACTAAGGAACACATCCTAATTAATTCTTCCTCCTTTCTACATAACGTGTCAGTAATTACATTCACCTTTCTTTATAAAATGAATATCATGACCATATTCATTCAGAAATTCTTGCTTCATATTTTCTAAGTTTTAGTTTCATCTCAACTATTATTTTTATCAGTTTTGCTCAATCTGACGTTTAAAGCGTCTATAATTATTACAAGTAATTAAATAATAAATATTTAATTTTTATGAAACATAAATGTAAAAGTTTTTAAATTTCTCAGTTCGTCTAATTATAGAAAAAGGTTTAAAATAAATTTTGAATTTAATTAACACGATTTTTGTTGATTTATCGAAAATAATTAATAAGATCCGTAATTGTTCGAAAATCTTTGTTTATACTTTGGTCAAAATTTTCGTAGTTGAAAAGCAAAAATTGTCGTTTCAAATTCCAAGTCATGGTTTAAAAGGTTTCCTCAATTCCTCTTAGGGTGTCTTGAAGTATACACAAACATTTACCCCTAAACAGGAGTTTAGTTAAATGATTTGGGTTTAAGGGAATGATTCCTTAAAAATCCTTTGATAAATATGTGTCAAAACATTTTTGCACTTTCTTTTTGGTATAACCCAAAGCCTTAAATGGCTCTAATCTTTGAAGATTCAGTATATATTCCATTATCTATTAATCACACGGTCAAATAATGTCAAGGATTAAGCCTTGAATCATATGTTAATACTCAAGGTACAAGTTTTCATTGTTCGGCCAATTCAGGGCAATCTATAAATAATTATTAACTCATTCTTATTCTTATAAACAAACAGATTGTTCTTAATGATCACGAGCATGAATTTATCAAATTACACCCTACACACGTGATTCACCAAATTTATGGATGCTACATGTGCATTGGTCAATCTAAACAACATAACATGAAACTCATAATGTTCATTACGAGTCCCGGATGTAGTGATTGGAATAGATAATCTTTTTCGCGGATGCGAAGTTGATGATAACCATACTGTGGATCAATTTTTTAGAACATACGCTAGAACCTTGTAAATGATCGAACAAATATTCCATCTCGAGTAATGGATATCGATTTCGATCGTCAATTTACTTATTTCATGGTAATCAATAAATATAAGTAATGATAACACCATAGCTCTTCATGATGACGAGCTTGGTAGAATAAAAGCTTACTCTGACAACTCTATCAGTTGTACGATAATTCTTTTAATTCAGATGGTGCTGACTTACAGTGCATATGCCACAGGTGCATCACCGGGAATATGATCAATACCAAATTCAAATTTATTTAATGGCGAAAGTCTAGGTAATTCACCAACAAATACCTCCTAAAGTTTTAGATAACGGAAACATCTTTTAATACATTTACTTTAAGTTCTTTCCAGATTACAAGATGTATGGTCAGTTTATAACCATTCACGGTATAATTTCAAGTCTAAATGCAGGATATGGTCATCCATCAAGAATTATTTAGATCACTTTTGATAATCAACATCTTATCTTTTAGGGGATTTCTACTCGAGTTCCCATCAATTAAGACAATGACATTATGTCATAGTCAATCAATCCATTCTACTGGCACTATCAACTTTCCAGTTTCATTATCGTTGATAAGATGTGAACTTCTCAAAAGACTAATAATAACTCATAGTCCTTCATAAATTCAAGGATATCTGGAGACATAACTAACCTTAAAAAGAGTAAGGTTAACACATGATCTACGCGAGAGAATATCAAATCAGATAAAGACGAAAACATTTAACGAGTATGAATATATCCCATGTTTTCATAATTGGAGTACGCATTCGAAAGATCCTCGGATCGTTACCCAGGTCATTCAAATGAAATCAAATCAAAAGAAATGAGAGGAACATCGATACATCCAGTCAGGTATCAACACTCGGTAATCAGATACTTTTCCAAAGAATCTCACCACGGGAGAATTGGACAAGAAAAGAAATATAAATTGTCAATTAAAACAATATCCACAGATGAGTAAATTCAATTCAGAAGAATGAATGGTACGGGCACATATGTAGGTATCTCTAACAATATGTCCCTATTTTTGCACTTCTTTTAGATCTCATAAAATTTAATCTTTCACAATCTTCAAAGGAAATTTAGTGTTTATTAATAATTTCATGGTGACTACTAATCAGCCTTGCATGGTCCCTTACAAATTGTATGTAGGCGCGCAACTATATACACATTTAGGATTAACGATGCAATACTCAGTTCGTCAAAACATCATCATCATGTTTAAAATAAAACTAATTCCATGTTTAATTCTAGAATAAGAATCAAAGTGAATTTACAGAGATATTCTTTGTTATGAAAACAATTAAGTTTTCCAAGGTGTTTCATAAACAACTTTATTTCGATAATGATTACTTATTAATCTCACTTTAAATAATCCATATGATGATGAAAATCCAATTTTTCTTAAGGAATACAGTTTTAACTTATAAAAACAATGAGTGATCTGCAAAAGAGTGATGAAAAGTTGTTCACTAAGAACTAACTACAATATGATAGGAAATGAGCTTTAGCCAAATAATCATGAGGTTCATGACCTCGATGGCACTCAAAAGAATAATCCACAATGTAACTCAAATCGAGATGAGTACTTGTTCAATGGTTGCATCACTAATGCAAACATTAGGAAGAAGCAATAAAAGATAGATAACATCGATACATGTAGGATTTAGAAATCAAAGGTAGTCTTTTCATTAATCACAAACAAGTCAAAATTGTACCGTAACACATTACGTGTTGCCATGTCATACAATTCCAAAAACTCATCCTACCAACTGATGTCTCAGTTAAGTTATGGATTTTAAAAGATACCACAATTAATACTAATCTACAAGAGTCATTAGGTGTTCCACATGTCCCGAAAGATCTATCGGTCCCTATTTCAGAAGAAGATTTCTTCGATTTATTTCTTGGACACTGAGCATCTTCGTTAGTGGACAATGGTCTAGGAACAACCCTTAACACGAATCAACAATCATTTAAAAACTGATAATTCAATCATAGAACTTAACGACTTCCTCTAAACAATTTCTTATTCCATACAAGTTAAGTTTTACTTCATTCAAGTTTCAACCAAATCATACTCAATCCTACATCCTACCTCATTCTCCAATACTTTCAACCTTATTCTTAATCCTTAAAGGGAAATAAAAGTTCGATATGAACAACACTTAATTTCCAATCCTATAGCTTCTTACAACAATAGTTATCAAATGAGTCACTAGTATGAAATGACTCGATCATTCAATTAGACTTCTCGGAAATGTACTAGTGGCATGAGGCTTTTGGGTAAAGGTTCCAATGACAGCATAAAGTGCAACATTCACCCTTTCAATTTCCAAATTTAAGAATTGGGTGACACCAAATCAGATGACATCTTTCTAGGTGGTAATGGTTTTGTCCAACTCCACTCTATAAGTAAAGATCGTCATGACATCAATATCAGATTTAATCTCTGCAATTCCTCTTTAATATCATAATCATCTAATACCAACATTTCTACGAATATCAGCCATTTTGTTGGGATCATAAATATCCACAACTTGGTTTAGATCTGGAATAGCTAGAATTCCTACAAAATAGCTTCGATTGATTTGCTAGGGGAGTTAGGGTTCTTTGTGACAATCCACGTCGTATAAATACCTCGTATAAATATTAAAATAATCCTCAAACAATCATGTAGTCAAATTACATCATATATATATATATATATATAATATAAGTTATATATATATTAAAATAACACTTCTCAGTCTGGCCTTGTCGGTAACTCGGGAATTTTTCGGCACCGTTATAGTCAAAAGATTTTTAGACATTTCGAGAAAAATGTTTATAGTTAAAAGATGATGAAATGTTTTATTCAAAACCTTGGTTTTAAAAATCTTTCGTTCTCTATAACGAGAGCTCTAGTACCAAACTGTAACACCCCTCAAATATTCATACTTTAGTTCAGCGGAAGAGTCGTTGGTGTTACGGGATAGCACATTACTCAAATCATAGACAACACATAAAAATCGCTTCGTTTAATAATAAAGCATTTTGCATTGATGAATATCAAATTTACATAGGTCCCAACTCATATTATTTCATAAAAAATTTACAAAGCATTTGAATGGAAATTTGTTATTTAAGTGCGGGCCATGAATTCTTGTTGTCTTCCCGAGAATTACCTTCAAGTACCTGAGACAAAACATGTTAAAAGAAAAGGTCAGCAAAAACGACGAGTGAATTCATAGAGTTTAATGAAATCCATCAATATAACATCGGTATAAAATTATTACCGAAAATCATTTTGTACAAATCTTTGTAATAGGCCATAAAATAGCCAAAGTCATTTTATACAAATCCTTATAAAAAATAATAATATAGGAGTTTGCCTTCAAAATCATTATACGAACCATTGTCGTAAAAACATAATACAATTCGTTTTATAACGTTGTATAGAGTTAAATAAAAACCGTTATATGAATATGGTTATGTAAAACCAAAACACGAACATAATATCAATAATAAGACCCCATATTGCTAGTCAGGCAATATATCGTAATTCAACGCGTATATCAGTATTTTCAATATTGGATTATTATAAGCCGCATGACACTGTTACCTTTCTATACCAAACAACGGGTAGCTAACCCGAAACTCAATATTCCCATCTAAGTTAGCGTGTCGTCACAAAAATCACGCTATGGAAATCTTCTCATACATAAATTCGCTAACCAATCAATGTGGCACAACGGGGATCAACCGTCAAGGCGCGAACTGGAGTGATCGTCCCCAAATAGTACTATTATATGCATAAGCGTTTACCAAATCCCGGTAGTTCACAATTCATGCTAATGGGACTTTTAGTGACATAACCTAACTTTAATAATCCATTTTATTTCACACATCGGGTCATATAATCATTCATCGGGTCTTACAATCATTCGGGTCCAAATCAATAATCAAACAATCGGGACAAATGGTGTCCTATTTTATCAAAACTAACATGTTATCTCCCTCGCGGGTTTATAAAAAATTTCATAAAAACATTTAAAAGAGTGAGAGGCTATGAACTCACGTTGATGTGGGAACGCGGGTTATTGGCAATTCGGATGTACGGTACGTGCTTCAATCACGGAAACCTAGACAAATAATACTCGGTCTTAGACTCTTGTCCAATGACTTTATAAAAATAACAATTATGTATACATATGATGATTATATATATATATATAATGATGATCAAGTGGGTTTATACATTCTCATTTACTCATTTTAGTGTTATGTATTGGTAACTTGTATACTAGTTTACTAGTTTTACTTATTTACACGTTTTAGGCCCAATAAGCCTATTATAAGCCCAATACCTTATATTAGTCTATTTTACAATTTTATTATCAGTATTATACTTTACATGTTGGGCGCAAGTGGGTTAAGCCCAATAAGTAAGTTTATAAGTGTTTTACCAAATTAGTCGGGTTTATTGTCCATTAAGGCTACTTTGACCCGTTAATGTCTATATGTTGTAAACCTCGGGTTTTATCGGTTTTTACTTGTTATATATGTTTATACATCAGTATGTGAGTTTATAAAAGTTTACATTTGACGGGTCCAACCTTCTATGTTTTATTTGACAAAAACGTTAATCTTTCGGTTTTAGCCGAAAAGACGTAAAACTTAAGTATATAGTTTTAAAACTTGGAAAAACATTTATACTTGTAATTTATATAACATGTCCCATTTTAATATCAATATATATATATATATATATATATATATATATATATATATATATATATATATATATATATATATATATATATATATATATATATATATATATATATATATATATATATATATATATATATATATATATATATCTTTATTTATGATTATTATCAACTAGTGGGTTTTATATATGTATATTTTATATGAATTTTGAGTGCTTATATTATATACTATTTATTTACAAAATCAGTCCTAAATTTTAAGTCCACTAAAATGTCCATATCTAGAGTTCTATAATTAGATAGGACCTCAAATTTTTATGACATAAACTATATGATATGTGCTTCATTTTATTCCTGTATAGTTACTGATGAATCAACCTCTAAATATCTTAATAAATTCGTCCAAAACAGTATAGGCAGATTTGCACTCTAATCTTGTTTTGATCATATCTCACTCATTATAATGACTCCATTGCATGGACAACTCTCACATGTGTATAAAACCTAATACTTACTGTAAACTGATTCCATAATGCCATTTTATCAGTTTATCATTTGGTTACTTACTGTTTTTATACAGCTATCATATTAAGCAAGATTTTAACCATTTTACATGTGGTTTTCCATCTTTTTACCCATGTTTATCAACACTTGATCCACACACAACATTTTTATCATCATATATTCATCATATACATATACAATAGGAAATAAAATACAAGATTACATAATCAAAATAATAAGAGGATATGAAGGACAATCTTTATACCACCAAGATTAAGTAGTTTATGATAAAGGCTTGGATTTTTGATGAACAAGACTTTGTTTTGGGTAACCAATCTTATGAGATATCAACACCACTTCTAGGATCACCAATTATTTGTACAATCCCCCAAAAATCATCCCTTGATCTCCATATAAACTCCTTTTTAGTTGTTAAAATCACCCCAATCTTCATAACTTCAATGGATTTTCATCATATATAAATTATACATATGATTTGTGGCTAGATTTTTGGTTAATGGTGGTGTTTGATGGTGATATGGGACAGCCATGGGAGAGAGTTAAGAGAGATTTAGAGTGGTTTGCATGTATCTAAATGAGAGAATGGTTTGTGGTTTGTTGTTTTAAGAGTTAGTGGTTTTGTAAAGTTTACAAGACAAGTGTGTAAACTTGTTATATAAATTTGACACCTCATGGGTGTGGTGGCTTATGTTTAGCCATCCCATATAGTGGGGTGGGGCAAGTGTAAACTTGTCTCATCCCACTAATGTACGGGTATTCCTCGATTCTAGTTTCCTTGATTTGCGTGCCCTCCGGTCGTTTTACGAAAAACGTTTTTATAAATTATTAATCAACGGCACAAAACCAATCTAATAAAAATTGTCTCATCAAAAACGGAGTTCAAAAATGTAAATACGTAAACCTATGGTTTCCGGTTTAGTCGTAAAAGACGTTAAATTATTCACGCAAGTCCTAATTTCTTCTCCTAAAATGTCAGGCTGTCACAAAAAACGGTGTATGTAAACGTAAGCACGTAACATAGAGTCCTCCGGTTTAGACGTAGTCGATGCTACTTCAAGACGTAAACCCAAATTTCTTCCCAAAATGAGTGAGTTCATAATATAACATTTAAATAATGTTTTCAAATAATAATTGAGAATAAAATATCGACCATAAATTGACGGATTGTCACATATTATATAACTGATTAGGTTTGGATAATGAGATCAAGGAAAATGTTATCCTTTCCATAATGAAAAAACTCTAATGTTTCGATAATGAGATCAAGGATGATATATAGTGTAGAAGTTAAGGATGCGTACTTTTCAATTGTGACACCCCAGATAGGGTCAAAATATGCGGAAATATCCACGGAGATGTCACTTGGGTGGATCGATAGCATGTAGTCCATAGAGCATAAGATAAAGAGTTATTCAAATCAAATTACATGTTTGTTAAACAAATAAATAAAAATTGTCTTAAACATGATGAAAGATGATTGTTTGTGTTTCCCAAATAGAACCCCTGACGAGTCCTACAATGCAGATTACTAAGATGCTGGAGACCATGCACACACCACGTACTAACTTCATATTCCTGTGCAAAACATACTAGAGGGTCAACATAAACTTGGTGAATTTACAAGTTTTAACAATTAATTAGTTTGGACATACATTAATCATAGAAGTAACAATGCACAAAGCAATCTTACTAAAATTTAGATTACATTTGTTTGTTATTAGAAACTAAATCTTAACCTTCCATAGTCCTCAACAGATGAGGACGTAGTGTCTTACAAAAAGACACCCAACCCAGTTCCAACATGGTATACATCTGTTGTCCCGGCCAAGGCACAGTGAGCATGACTCACCCAGATGGGGATGGTCAATCCCTAATAGATCTATTTATAACATTTGGGCGATTTACAACAATTTAACAGTTCCAATAATAATCAATCATAGTCAAGTTTATACAATTTTATTATGTCCATTAAGTGTTTGCATATTTTCTTTCCCAAAAAGGGAAAGTTTTATCAAAAGTTTATATGGGGCTGTAAACTCACCTAGGAGTAGGCAATAGCTGTTTAATACGAATATCCAAATAAATCTCACGCCAAAAGTTATGCGTAATAAAATAGTACAGTCTTAATAGATAGTACAAAGAACATATGTGTATGCTTATACAGATTTAGTTAGTTCATTTATGCTACGGTATTTATCTAAATAACCATAGTTCAAGTATCAGCAATGTTCATTTAAACTTATCTATATAAGTTTCATTTCTAAGTAAACATAAAATGTTTAACTATTAATATCAGTTAGCATACATGTATTTATAATAATGATTCAACTTACAATTAAGTTTCTTATTTAAGTAGACATAAGATGTTCTACTTAAAATATTAGTTTACGTTCTCCGTTCATGTATTATAATCACTCATTTACTACTAAGTTTCACTATTAAGTAAATATAAAAATTCTACTTAATATTAGTTCATGTTCGTAGTTCATGTATTATAATCATCTATTTAAACTTATTATTAAGTTTCATATTTTAAGTAAACGGAAGGTGTTTTACTTAAATATTGGTATTCAATTCATTCAACGTTCATATAATTTTATTTCCTAAAAGTATATGTGTTTATGTATTAATAATACATGTCCATATTGTTTATATAATTTATTCCCTAAAGCAAATATAAATATTTTATTTTGAAAAATAAAATATGATATTTTATTTAACTTTAAAGTTTCCACAAATTATTTTTAACATTTATAAAATAATTTATTAAATACAACTTAAGAATTTATACATTAATTCTTATGGTCTAGGTATTTAATTATGTTTTATTATAATTAACATAGATTATAGGGTTAGGGCTTGTTATTGTTTTAGAACATGGCAAAACTAGTCCCTCCATATATTAAATAAGTATAACTTTCGAATTTTACACATTTGGTACCTAAAGTTTAGGCTTATGGCAGGTTTAGTCCCCCTAGTTATATCTAGGTTTTGTAATTTTACTAAAATGACAAAAACAGCCCCTAGGGCTTCTTTAAGTTTCGACAAATTACAAGGATGGTCCTTAGGGTTAGAAAAAGACAAAATAACTTTTAGAAACTTTCCAAAATGGTCCCTAGGGTTTAATTTTCCATGGATAGTATTTATTAAACCCTATTCTTTTAGATAGTTACATTTTTAATCCTTGTGTTTACTAGTTTATCAAAACAAGTTTAATAAGTTACGATTTTAGTCCTTAAGTTTCATAAATTATCATTTTAATCCAGAAAGTTTTTATAAGTTATATTTTATTATAAAAACTTTTAATTTAACATTCAAACATTATATGGGCTCATTAAATGGGCTAAACATCTAATGGGCTATCTAGTGGGCCTAATTATATCTCAAGTCCATTAATTTATTTAAATGGGCCTTTAAATCATTTATTGGGCTTAAATATATTTTTATGTCCTTTAATTAGTTAAATGGGCCTAAATGTAATCTTAAGTCCATTAAGTTACTAAGATTTTTAAAATGGGCTTATTGGGTCCATTAAGTCTTGGATTAACATTTCATGGGCTTAAGTAGTCCATTGACACTACTTTACATTTTTATGTAAGTTTTAACATAGGATATTCTTATAAGCTAATTATTAGCTTATTCATATTTAGTTTTAGATCTTAATTAAAGAATAAAACTAATAGTTGGTTTTATGTGATGTTCCAAATTAGATCTAGGTGTGTTACAAGGTTTCATGCAAGTCATAAGCCCTAATAGGAGCTTATATCTCACGGCTACAATTAGTTATAGCTTATTTAAGATGAAATAAAACTTATTTTAAGGTTGCATGTACTTATAAGTGTTCCAAAAATAGATCTAACTATGTACAAATCAAGAAAACAAGTCACAAGTCCATAATGAGATCTAAACTATGTCTAGACCTAAAAATCAATCATAGATCCATGTACACACATATATAGCCCACTGCTATATTTCTAAATCTTGGTCTTTCCAAGATGAACACTTTAGCTAATATTATGTTTTGTAAATAATTACAAAAATACAATCATGATTATCTAGGTGTCATGCATGTTTCCAAGGTTACTATTATACCAAGGAGACTACATATAGCCCACGGCTATATTGTCCCTTCCCAAGGTTCCCATAAGATTTTATAAGCTTGTTTTATATTTATTATGCTCAAGTTAAATCTATCATCAGATCTATGGTTTATATAAGCATGCATGTACATCTAACTCATTTTATGTCTTATGTAACCCACGGCTACATATATACACATAAGTTATTTTTGTGATTTTTAATGTTCCATTTAACATGTAACATATCATATTCCATTATTCAATACATAGTAGACAAATCATATGGTCATTAATCACTTTAGCCGTGACCTTTAACGTCATGGTTTTCATGATCTTTAAGTTACATAAGTTCATTTTATGAGATCTATGGTCATTAGTTAACCAAAGTCCCATAAAACAAGATTTGTAACTCTTGAAATGTTTAGATTCATAAAATGTTTCATATAGTTTTCAAATCAAGTTTAATACATAGAATACAAGTCATAGGTTTCTTATTAAAAGATTTTTAATCATGAATATGATTTTTATAAATATGCCATGACCTATAATGGTCATGGCTTTGTCAAATCTTGGTTTGACATGTTATTTACTTGTTTTTATAGATGTATGATGATGCATGCATGAAGAAATGAAAGAACATGTAGTGTATACCTTTCTTGCTTAAAAGTACCAAAGATGATCTAGATGAACAAGGAGATTGGAGATCTACTCAAGATGGTGAAGAAAACCCTAGTTATAACTAAGTCGTGGCCTATAATGATTCGGCTAGGGCGTATTTATAGTGATTCCAAGAGGAATGATGCTACCAAATGATTTGTAATCAAGATGGGACAAAGAGTTAGTTGATTTAATGAATCAACTTTGGATTTTTGTGGCTTGTAGCCGAAATGTAGAGAGAGAGAGATGAAGAGAGAAGTGAGATTGCATCTATGAGAATGTGTGTGTGTGTGTGTTTTGGCTTAAAGATGAGAGAGAGAAAGGGAATGCAAAAGGCATGATTGCCTTGGTAAAAACACTTGTTCCAAGTGTAGGATTTTCCATTACCAATGCACCCTTTCTTCTTCCACCTATGTGTTTTTCAGTGTATCTTAGCCAATGGGTAATGGGCTTTGGCTTGGGATTGTTGTGAACTTATCACAAAGGAGGGTGATGGTCTTGGGCTAGTCCAAGAGTAGTGTAATGTGCAAGGGATGTATGCATATGCATAAACGGCTAAGTATGCATGATGTAACATTTTTCTCAAATTTATTAAGTGTGGCACACACACATTGCTAGTTATAATTTCATTACTTATTTTTCCTAGTTGTAAGTTCATGGTTTTAGGTTATGAAGCTATTCACAACAAAGATGAAAGTAAAAGTATAGTTACATGATGGACAAGTTCATACACATCTTAAGGAGATATAACACATGAATGAGTGTTCTAGGATTATTAGGTGGAAATTTATTATATTCAATCATGGTAAAATCATGGATTTTATAGCACCACCCCGTTATTTTAGCTTTTTCCTTAAAGCTACTAAAAACATAGTTATCTTTTAAGTGAAAGATGTTCTAAGTATATGATTCGTTTCAGATTCTCTCTCCGGTACAGATTGCGGCATGAACGCGAAGTCGTCTATACCTAGGTTACTCTTATACGTCCGATTGGGCATTAATGAAAGCTTCTGTTATTATGGGTGAACAGAAGAGAATGCAAAGAGATCTTTATCCGGGTTTCCCTATTCATCCGATCGAGCAGTAAAAGAGACCGTTGCTATGGATGGATAGGAAGCAATGCAAAGAGATCTTTATCCGGATCGCACTATACATCCGATTGAGCAGTAAAGGAGACTGCTGCTTATGGATGGATAACAGGAAATGCAAAGTGATCTTTATCCGGATCGTACTATACATCCGATTGAGTAGTAAAGGAGACTGCTGTTGTGGATGGATAGGAAGGGAATGAAAAAGGATCTTTATTTGATCGCACTATACATCCGATTGAGAAATAAAGGAGACTGCTGTTGTGGATGAATAGAAAGGAAATCCAAAGAGATCTTTATCTGGATCGCACTATACATCCGATTGAGCAGTAAAGGAGACTGATGCTATGGATGGATAGCAAGGAAATGAAAAGATATCTTTATCCGATCGCATTATACATCCGATTGAGCAGTAAATGAGACTGCTGTTGTGGATGAATAGAAAGGGAATGCAAAGAGATCTTTATCCAGATCGCACTATACATCCGATTGAGTAGTAAAGGAGACTTCTACTATGGATGGATAGGAAGGAAATGCAAAGAGATCTTTATCCGGGTTGCACTATACATCCGATTGAGCAGTAATGAAGACTGCTGCTATGGATGAATAGACGTAGGTTTCCCAACGGGGGTCGCGGCTAAACCCTTCCAGGATCTAGGAGAGGAACAATGGCGTTGTGGATTTGGTTAGGAGGACAAACCCACTGCAAATGGTTTCTGATATGAAGAGGCCATGCCATCATGTTTTATATGCTGGGGAGGCTGGGAGGTAATATATCTGTATACTTTTCACGGGTGAGATACAGGTTATATCTCCACACCCAATGATAAAAATTGGGGGTTAAAGGTAAAACAAAGTATTTTAACTATAACCCCTCCTATATCAACAGTTTTAAGAAAGGACTTATAATTATACCTCCAGCTTGTGGGATACAAACATTAGTTAATAGTACTAAAGTTTCTACCCAACAGAGAGGTTAAGATTATTGTTGATGGTGATTCGGTAAGAAGTTGCAAAGAGTCTGCTTCATTTGCCACGGGGCTGAGCGAGAGGGACGCAGAAAAGAAGTACCTCAAATGGTGGAAATAAAATAAGATACCAAGAATAAAGAAGTGCGCCTTGCAGGGTGCCGTAACAAGGGTCATGCATTCACTATTAATGGTTCAAAATTTGTATAAATTATGACTTCGAAAGAGAGGAAATTACACCTCCCAAAGTCTGGTGAATGATGGTATTGTAGAACTAATCGGAACCGAAGAGGAAAGAGGAATGTCCAAAACATGGGACATTCAACATCTCTTTACGAGGGATGTCGGACATATCCTTTTACCGCTTATTTCCAATAATAACAAGACCAAAAGGTGCAATTTATGTCGTAAAAGTCGGAATTATGCGTGGTTTATGTTTTTATTGTGTTTTAGGACCAAAAGATAAAAAAAGGAAGAAAACACGGGCTTTCACGGGCTTTTATCGAAGAAAACGAGGAAAGACGAAGTCAAGAGATCAAGAGTGCTTAAAGAACGGATGTCCAAGACCTATTCTGAAGAGTTATTGAAGAAAAAGTCTAAAGACGGAAGTTTAATGAAGTCGAAGAACTCAAGTCTAAATTAAAGAAGAAAATTATTAAGACAAGTTCAAATCCCGAGACGACGTCGAGAAAAGGCAAAGAATTAAATCGAATCAAGAAGAAAAGAAAGAAGGAAGCACACCACACATGCACTTCCCACTTAGCCTATAAATACCCTCCTAATCACATTAGGAGGGTGGTTAGCTAGTTGCACTTTTAATTTTTCCTTTCTAGTTTTTAGAGAGAGAAAGTTCTAAACTTTCTCTCACTAAGTCTTTCATTTTTTCTTTCCTTTAATCTTTCAAGTTTAAGCTTTTTGTATTTCAATTTCATCAATCAAGTTAAACTTTAAGCTTTTGTTCTTTAATCTCCTTCTACATTTCTTGGTTCATTTTTCTTTGATCCGAAAATCATAATCCATACGGATTGTATTTGTTTGATGTTTAAGTGGTTAAAAGGTTAAACTTTACTACTTGTTAAGCTATTATTTGGATTAAGCTTTAAGCTCTTTATGCTTATTGGCTTATTTCTTATATTTAGCCTATTTGTTTTGCTTTTCGGATTACTTAAAAGTTTTAGGCATCTTAAAGTTCCTTTCATAAAGTTCATGATATTTTATGTTTAAAAAGTTGTCAAATTCAAGCTTTTTGAGTTGTTTAAGTTTCATATAAGACAGCTTATTGTATGTGCTTATTGAGTTTTAAGCTTACCACCAATTTCGGATTAAGTGTTGCTGTCATCGCAATATTGGGGATTTGCACATTCCGACGGATTACTTGTTTAGATCGCAATAACCCATTGAGGGTTCTACTTTGCGATCACTTGGTTATTTCCCCCTTATTCCGATCTGGGATTGCGATCGCTCATTGCGATCGCATATTCCGACGGGGTTTAAGGTCTTTTTCAAGTCGAAACTCTGCCCAAATTTTGTTAACAGCATTCCGATAACTCCCATTCTGATACTAGCACATTGCGATAGAACCATATTCCGACAGAAGTGCTTACATTATTCCGATCTAAACATTCTGATGACTTGTCTTAGTTATATTCCGATAGATTGTTTTGATATTTATTCCGATGGTTATGACTTTGGTGCATTCCGATAGAGATGATTTGCAACATTCAGATAGACTAAGTTTTAAAGTGTTACAAAGTTTTAGGTTTTAAGTGTTTTTCTAAATGATCTTCTAGTTTAATTTTTAAACGCTTTAATTTCACTCAACGACATTTTAATACTTGCTTGTAGTTTAAATTAGATAACCAAACCAAACCATTTTGTTTTCCAAAAGACAATTGAGTCGCACTTTAGACCGGAAATCAATTCGAAGAGATCGGACGATAAAATTTTTACACTTGGTGTAAAAGCTTTGTATTAAATGGCGCCGCTGCCGGCTCTTTTCTTTAAGATTAACGGTTTCTAGTGAGAGACGCATTGAATTTTTGGACCCGTCCTTTTAAGAACGTTATTTTTCTTGCTTAAAAATTTTCAAAAACCCATAAAAATAAAAATAAAAAAACTTTTCAAAAATACAAAAACATTGAAAAAATCATAAAAAGCAATTCTTTTCCAAAGGTTTGCACCAAAAGATTATATAGATATTCTCTCTGTATATTTTTCTTCTGCAGGTGTATGCGTACTAGATCTTCAAACTATTCTGAGCCCGAGACTCGTGAAGATTTAGATATGGCTGGTGTGCATAACAACAATAATAACCCACCTCTACCCAATTTGAATAACAATAACAACAACCACAATGCTCCCCTACCTGATTTACGAACCATGGAGGAGCTATGCCAACCTACGATGAATGGACGCGGAGGACCGATTGCACTGATGCAAATCACGGCTCAGGAGTTTTCATTGAAGCATCATATGATCCAACAAGTGCAAACTAATCCATTTCGTGGATTGCCTGATGATGATGCCAACAAGCACCTCGACAAATTCATTACCATAACTCAAAGCATGAAGATGCCCGGTGTTTCTATGGATGTCCTTCGCCTTCAACTCTTTCCACACACGCTTTCTCACCATGCCGAAAAATGGTTTGACCGTCTCCCAAAGAATTCTATTCATACTTGGGACGACATGACTCAACGCTTTTGTCGCGCTACTTCCCACCATCCATGGTCACGAGCCTTCATAACCAAATTAGTGGATTCATGCAAGACAATGATGAATCGCTCTTTGATGCTTGGGAACGATACAATGATTTGATCGACCGTTGTCCAAATCACAACATGCTCCCCGTCACTCTCATTGATACTTTCTACAATGGTCTCACTTTTCGTGATCGTGACAAGATCAATGCCGCCGCCGGTGGTACTTTTATGAAAAGGAGACCGGAGGAGTGTAGGGAGTTGATTGAAAACATGACTACTCACCACAAGAATTGGGATTCATCCGAATCCTCAAGATCTAATCCGAGAGTCAATGTTTTATCTACTTCTTCCACCACCGACATGTCCGCCATGGAAAAAGCCATTATAGAAATGAGCAAAAATATGCAAATTTTGGCTAATAACCATACTCAACAAGCTAAAGCCATTACTATTTTTTGTGACACATGTGGTGGTCTTCATTCTTACAATGATTGTCCTTCTACTCAAGGCAATTTTTGTGAAAACGTTAACGCAGCATACGGTACTTATCCCACGGGAGGCTATCAAGCTCGTCCTCAAGGAGATCGTAACTTGCTAAGTTATCATTGAAACAACTATCTTGCTCCACCTGGTTTTACTCCTCCAAACCAAAACCAACAACAAAGCTATAACCGAAATAACCAATCCCAACCTCGTGCTAACAATCAATATCAATCCCAAAGAAACCCATACCCACCTCAAGAAAATTATCAAGCTTACCAAGCTCCACCTCTCAATCAACCAACGGCGTTGAATCAAGACATCGAGACGTTCATGAGGACTAATAGAGAGATGGTGACGAATCTTCAGAGTCAATTCATCAACTTGAAGGGAGACATGGTGAAACAAGGGAGTGATATTCGAGCCGAGCTAAGGAATGACATGGCAAAACAAAGCAATGATATTCACGCAGACATGAGAGACTCTTTCAGCACTTAAGCGGATAATTTACGTGATATGTTAGGTTCGCTTTTCCAAAGTAATCAACCCTCTTCTTCGGGTACTCATCCGAGTAACACCGTTGCTAATCCAAGAGGGGAGAGGAAAGCAATCACCACTCGTAGTGGAAAAGGTTATACGGAACCCGAGCTTCCTACACCTCCACCCGTGATTGTGAACAAGGAAAAAGAGCAACTTTCTTCACCTCCTTTACCTTCTACCCCCATTCCCCCACCACCCGCGGTTGTGAGTGATCCTACTCCCCTAAAGCCTTCCTCTTCATCCGATATACCTTATCCTTCAAGGTTGAGGAAAGAGAAGCAAAAGAGCAAGGATGATATTCAAGTTTCAAACTTCTTAAAATGTTTAAACAATTGAATTTTAACATCTCCTTTGCCGAGGCTCTCGCTCACATGCCTAAATATGTGAAAATGTTTAAAGATCTTCTTAGTGACAAGGAGAAGCTTCTTGACATTGTTCAGATCCAACTTAACGAGAATTGCTTTGCGGTTCTCTTAAGGAAATTGCCCACCAAACTTGGTGATCCGGGTTGTTTCTTGATTCCTTGCAACTTCCCGGGAGTAGAGAATTGCATGGCCCTAGCCGATCTAGGTGCTAGTATAAACTTAATGCCTTAAAGTGTTTGGAAGCAATTATCTCTCCCCGAGCTAGTCCCCACCAAATTGACTTTGGAATTAGCTAACCGTATGGTTGCTTATCCAGTGGGGATAGCCGAAGACGTCTTCATTGGCGTTGACAAATTCACCTTCCCGGTGGATTTTATTGTCGTTGACTACGAGATGGATCCTCGTGTTCCATTAATCGTTGGACGTCCCTTCTTTAGGATCGGTCTCACTCTCATTGATGTAGCCGCGGGCGAAATAATCATGAGAGTTGGTGACGATAAAATTATCTTCAACATGGGTATGATTTCTAAGCAACCTTATTCATATGAGAGTGTTAATGCTATTGACGTTCTTGATGAGGCTTGTGAAGAACATTTCAAAGACGCTTGTAAAAGTGGTTCTTCTTCTCTACCCACTGTTGAGACTGTTTCCTCTATTGCTCCATCACTAACTCCATTTGGAGAAAGTGATTTCCTCTTGAAAGAATTTGAAGCAACTCTGGGAGATGTGGATTTGCAATATGACGCTCCCTCCAATTGGGATGAAGACATTCGTACCATTGAGAAACTTCTCAATGAGGACCATATTTCTCCACAGTCTCCTAAGGCTATCTCTACTGATGATCTGACTTTGACTACGCCGTCCATCGAAAATCCTCCGGATTTAGAGCTTGAGGATCTTTCGTCTCATCTCGAGTACGTTTTCCTTGAAGACCACGAGAAGTTACCGGTCATCGTCGCAAAGGACCTGAAAGAAGAAGAAAAATCCCGACTTATCGCCGTGCAAAAGAATCATAAGAAAGCGATTGCTTGGAAAATCTCTGATATCCGTGGAATTGATCCTCACTTTTGCACACATAAAATTCTCATGGAGGACGACTTTAAACCCACTATTCGAAGCCAAAGAAGGTTGAATCCCAAGATCCATGATGTTATCAAAAAAGAGGTTATCAAACTTCTTGATGCGGGCATGATTTACCCTATCTTGGATTCACCATGGGTTAGTCCAGTCCATTGTGTGCCTAAGAAAGGCGGAATCACCGTTGTTCCCAACGAAAACAACGAGTTGATTCCTACTCTTCTGGTTACAGGGTGGAGAGTTTGTATAGACTATCGCAAACTCAATGATGCTACGAGAAAGGATCATTTTCCCCTTCCTTTCATGGACCAAATGCTTGAACGTCTAGCAGGTAATGACTATTACTGCTTCTTAGACGGTTTCTTGGATTATTTTCGAATACCCATCGATCCCCACGACCAAGAGAAAACCACATTCACTTGTCCTTATGGAACATTTACTTATAAAAGAATGCCTTTCGGCTTGTGCAATGCTCCTGGGACATTCCAAAGGTGTATGATGGCTATCTTCCATGACATGGTTGAAGAAACTATGGAAGTCTTCATGGATGACTTCTCGGTTTATGGTGATTCAATCTCTTCTTGCCTTGCCAATTTAGAACGTATGCTTAAGCGGTGCGAAGACACTCGCCTTGTTCTAAATTGGGAAAGTGCCATTTTATGGTAAAAGAAGGCATTGTGCTGGGACATAAAATCTCTAAAGCCGGTCTCGAAGTGGACCGTGCTAAAGTGGATGTCATAGCCAAATTACCTCCACCTTCAACCGTGAAGGGTGTGAGAAGTTTTTTGGGTCATGAAGGCTTCTATCGTCGTTTCATTCAGGATTTTTCTAAAATCGCTCGCCCGATGACCCACCTCTTGGAAAAAGATACTCCTTTTATCTTTTCCAAAGAGTGTATTGAAGCCTTCAATCTTCTCAAGGATAAGCTAACTAAGACACCTGTCTTGGTCACCCCTAATTGGGAGCTACCTTTTGAATTCATGTGCGATGCTAGCGACTTTGCTATTGGAGCGGTTTTGGGCCAAAGAGTGAACAAACACTTCCAACCAATCCATTATGCTAGCAAGACAATGACGGGGGCTCAATTGCATTATACCACTACCGAAAAAGAGCTTTTAGCTGTAGTGTATGCTTTTGAAAAATTTCGCCCCTATCGTGTCCTTTCCACCACTATCGTGTATACCGACCATTCCGCGTTGAAGTACTTGTTGACTAAGCAAGATTCTAAGCCAAGACTTCTTCGTTGGGTTTTGCTCCTTCAAGAATTCAACATTGAAATTCGTGACAAAAAGGGAGCCGAAAACCTAGCAGCGGATCATCTGAGTAGACTTGAGGATCCGTATCAAGGGGATCATCCAAACCAAGAGATCAATGACTCTTTTCCCCTTGAGACCTTAATGTCTATTCAGTCCAATCTTGATGACACCCCGTGGTTTGCGGACATTGCAAACTACTTAGTGGGTGGTATTCTCATCAAAGGGTTAACATCCCAAGAAAAGAAGAAGTTCTTTAAAGATGTTAAGACTTACTTCTGGGATGACCCTTATCTCTTCAAACAATGCGCTGATCTGATTATTCGTCGATGTGTTGATGGACCGGCAGCTTTGCAAATCCTTGATGCTTGCCATAAAGGACCCACCGGTGGTCACTTTGATCCCAACTACACCGCTAAGAAAGTGTTTGAATCAGGATTCTATTGGCCCACCATTTATCGTGACGCTCACGAAATGGTTAAGCATTGTGATGCTTGCCAAAGACAAGGCAAGATCACACATAAAGATGAGATGCCTCAAAATTTCATACAAGAATGTGAAATCTTTGACGTATGGGGCATTGACTTTATGGGTCCATTTCCATCATCCAAAGGGAACAAGTACATCCTCGTAGCCGTTGACTACGTTTCTAAATGGATTGAGGCTAAGGCTCTCCCAACGAACGATGCGAGGGTGGTTGTGAACTTTTTGAAGCAGCTGTTTGCTCGATTCGGTGTTCCTCGTGCTATAATCAGTGACCGCGGGACTCATTTTTGCAATGATCAATATGCAAGAGTCATGGCTAAGTATGGTGTCAATCACCGTCTTTCCACCGCCTATCATCCCCAAACCAATGGGCAAGCCAAGATTTCCAACCGTGGATTGAAGCGAATTCTGGAACGTACTGTGGGAGAGCATCGTGTGACAATCTAACAATTTCAGGTAGTGAAATATTTTCTCGTATAATATTTTGAAACTTATTTTTATGTTGGTTGACGAACACACAATTTACGGATTTAAATTTGGGCTTACGTGCATAATTTAGCGTCTTTTACGACTAAACCGGAAACCTTAGGATTACGTATTTACCTTTTTGAACTCCGTTTTTGATGAGACAATTTTTATAGGATTCGTTTTGTGACGTTGATTCATAATTTATAAAAACATTTTTCGTAAAACGACCCGAGGGCACGCAAATCGAGAAAACTAGAATCGATAAATACCCGTAAACTAGTGAGATGGGACAAAATACATTGTCCCACCCCACTAGCTATGTTGGACGGCACACACATGACACCACATCTTAGATGTGGCATCATGTTAGCTCAATGCTTACAAGTGTAAGCATAGCTTACACCTTAAGCTTACTTCCACTTCCACTAACTCAAAACTAGCAACTAACTCTCATACCACCATTTCCTTACATGCAAACTCTCTCAAATCCTCTCAAAACCCCATCCCTTTCCGTCCACTATCAAGCAACAAACAACCCTTTTGATCTTTTCTAGCCATGAAATACATGTTTACTAGCTCTATTATGGAGTTATCTTGAAGCCTTGATCATTTGGTGGCCATATTAACAACATTGGAGGTGATTTGCTTGTGTCCTAGGGCTGATTTCCCAACTTATGTTCTTGGTGTTTGATGGTCTTGGAGTTACTTGTTGTATTCATCAAGTTCTTGTCTTCCAAAAACAAGAAATACACTTGGTTGGTAAAGAAGATCATCCTCTCTATTTTTCTCTTGTTATTTTGTAAAGAACAAATGTATTTACTTTCATTTTATATATGTATATGATGTATATATGATGATAAAATTTTTGTGTGGGGATCAAGTTTTGATAGATATGCTTAAAAAGGTTAATAACTATAAGAAATGAGGCTAAAATCTTGATTATTTAGTTGGCTGTATAAAAATAGTATATAACTAAAACATGAACTGATAAAATTGCATGGTATGATCTATTTACAGTAAGTACAATATGTTATACACATGTGAGAGTTGGCCATGCAATGGAATCAATATAATGCGTGAGATATGATCAAAACAAGTTAGGTGTTCTAATCTGAATAAGCAGTTTTGTAGGGACTGTTAAGGCAAGATGAACTTAAACTGAGCAGTAGCTATAACTAAGTTAAATGTAGCACATAATATGAAGAACATGTCACCCAAAAATGAGCATCTAATTCATTATAGAACTCTAGATATGGTAAAAATGGTGAACATGAAGATAAAAATCAGATTTTAAGAATTAATGTTTATTATTATTATATAAGCACTCACATTTTAATGTATAAAATATAAAATAAAAACCCACTAACTTATAAAACTTATTTATATAAATATATAAAAGGTAAATTAAATGGATATATTATATAAATGGTAGTGGAATAATATTTATAAGTAATAAAAACTATAAACTTGATTTTTACGACTTTTTCGGCTATTACCGTAAAATTAACGTTTTTCGCCAAATAAAACTTAGACGATCAAACCCGTCTAATGTAAAGTTTATAAAAGTCATATACTGATATATAAGTAACTAATACAAGTAAAAACCGATAAAACCTGAACTATAAGAAATACGAACATTAACGAGCTAACTAAACATATTGGACTAATAATTGGACTAAATAAGATAAATACTTGTAAAGAGAACTTATTGGGCTTAACCCATTTGGGCCCAACATGGAAAGTATATATACTGATAATATAGGTATAAAATGGATTAAAACAAGTTAAAGAACTTATACTAAGCTTAATGGACTTAAAATAGGTAAATAGGTAAAACTAGCAAACTAGTAAAACGTTACCAAAACGTAAACACTAAAATGAGTAAACAAGGATGTATAAACCCACTTGATCATCATCATATGTACAAAATCATCATATGTATATTGTTATTTTGATAAAAGTCATTGGACAAGAGTCTAAGACCGATTATTATTTATATAGGTTTCCGTGACCGAAGCACGCCCGTAGCCGATAATCCGCCTTTCATTAACAACGTGAGTTCATAGCCTCGCACTCTTTTAAATGTTTTATAAAATGATTTGTAAACCCGCGAGGGAGATAACATGCTAGATTTTGATAAAAATAGAACACAAGTAGTCCCGATTGTATGCTTAATGATATGGACCCGAATGATGCTATGACCCTATAAAGGAGACTAAAAGGATTATTAGTAGTTAGGTTATGTCACTTAAAGTCCCATTAGCATGAATTGTGAACTACCGGGATTTGGTAGACGCTTATGCATTTGATAGTACTATTTGTGGACGATCACCCCAGTTCGCGCCTTGACGGTTGATCCCCGTCGTACCACATTGATTGGTAAGCGAATTTATGTATGAGAAGATTCCATAGCGTGATTTTTGTGACGACACGCTAACTTAGATGGGCAAATTGTTTGTCGGGTTCGCGGCCCGCTGTTTTCATAGTAAGGTAACAATGTCATGCGGCTAATAATAATCTTACAACCTATATAATCTAAATATCCGATATGATACGACGCTAATAACGATGAATATATTACCTATCATGGTAATATAGAGACTACGGTCTCATGGATGGTTTAAGATGTATGCTTGATTTATATATTGCCTGACTAGCAATATGAGGACTTACTTCCGATATTATACTTGTGTTCTGATTTTAAATGATTGTTTTATATAACGGTTTTTATTAAACTCTATGAATTCACTCGGCATTCGCTGATATGATTTTTTGCATGTTTTTATCTCAGGTGCTTGAAGGTAATCCGGATGGAGATCGACTCTGATGGCCCACATAATATTAAAAATGTTCATTCGATCTATGTTTTGTAAACTTAATGACCTGTATAATTTGGGACCTGTTGTACGCTTTTAAACTTTTTATCGAATGAATGTATGTTAAACCTTGAACAACCATCTTTATGTGTTGTCTATGATTGGAGTTATTGTGCTATCCCGTAACACTCTAAAAGACCCTTCCGCTGTACCGATACGAAAATTGAGAGTGTTACAGTTTGGTACCAGAGCTCTCGTTATAGAGAACAAAAGATTTAAAAAAAAATGATTGTAGTAAAATACGACTCTTGTTTAGGAAAACAAAAGAACGTATATGAGCGGAAAGTATTAAGTACGACGGTTTAGGGAAACCGTGCACAAATGACCCAATCACTTAAAAAGAGAGAAAGTTCGTTTCCCAAGGAGGTATATGTGTTGTGAATTAACTTGTATGTATTTGAGATTAATATTGAGAAGAATGGGGATGAGATGAAAGACGGATACGTTAAAATTAAACTACGACGAAAACGTAAAGCCGTGAAAAACTACCCAAATTAAAAATTATTAAAACCAAAAACAAAATATCAAAAAGGCTAAAAACAAGTCTAAAATAATATAAATAAAGTTAAAAATCCAACAAAGATATTTTAAAACCTTTTATTAATTAAATAATTAATTTTAAATGCTAATTAAAGCCCTAAAATTAAATTTAACTAATTCAAATGTCTAAAATATGATTTTATTGAATAATCACTTAACTTATATTATTAGAAGACTAAAAAGTAATTTTCTAAAAATTAAAAGCTATTAAAACTATTTTTAAAACTCTAAAAATGATTTAAACTAATTAAAAACTAATTAAACTTAAAATAATTATAAAAATAAATCTAAAAGCTATAAAAATATTCTAAAAATGGAAATAGTCCTAATTAATGACAAAGAACCTAAGAAAAATGAAAAAGAAATAAAAATAAAATTTTGAAATTTTAATATTAAAATAATATTAAAATAATGCTAAAAATAAAAAGTTTCTAAAATTTGAAATAAAAAATTTCTAAAAATCCTAAATAATATAACTAAGAGAAAAACACAAATTAGAGCTCCTAAACCTTTTTTAATAATTTTATAAAAATCTTTAAAGTTTATAAAAAACCTTAAAATAATATAAAATTAAAAATTAAAGTTTATAAAACCAAAATAAGATGTAAACCTCAAGTTATATATTAAAAAGCTAAAAACTATTTTTCCTGAAAATTAAAAATCTTTTTGGTATTTTTTATTGAATTAATAAAATACGGCTATAAAATAAATCCTAGAAAATAAACTATTAAATGGAAAAATAAGGAAATAAGCTAGAAAAGTCAACAATCCAATAACCAACTCAGGAAAAATGAGAATAAGCTAAAACAATAAGCCAATAAGCCAAAAAGAGCTTATTTGCTCACGGCTTTATTTAATAAGCTAGGAATGAAAACGGTTTAAGTAACTTTTGAAAACAAAACTCTCAGTCAAAGTCCCCAGGGCGCATTGGTTAAGTGTTATGTGTGTGAGTGTGGAGACCAGGGTTCGAGTCTTAGCAACCCCTTTTTATACTTTTTTATTTTTTATTTTTTTTAAACTTTATCCAATCAATCAGTTACACTTAAACACACTATAAACTCAAATCAAACTCCTTTTTTTAGCTGGATTTAAGCACAAATGAAGATCAAAAGTGCATGCAGGTCTGCTAAGTTACTGATGAACAACTCAAGTGCACACTTGTGCACTTGTAATGCCAAGAGGACTTGGCTTGATGCTTATATGATGGATGTATTGGAACAATGGGGCACCCTTGTGCTCATAGAAGCACAAGGAGTCAAGCTAGCACAATAGAAACACCTTGCACACACAAATGATCAAAATCAAAGCATACAAAGCTATAACCAGTTTCTGATGTACAAATGAGCAGGACTGGGGACTTATGAACAAATTACAAGCACCCTAGTGACTTCTAAGAGCTCAATTTTAGCATACAAACTCACAATCCAGTATGCAAGCCAAATCAATCCTTAACTCTTCCTATATCTTCACAGATTAACAAGAACTAAGCACAATTTTCATGAAAATTCAAGCAAAAGGTGGATAACAGATTTATGCTAACTCTTTTTCTTTAAAAACTCTCAAACTTGTTTAAAACTTGACCAAATTAGAACACAACTAACTTAAAACCTATCTCAACTATTACTAATCACTTTCACACGTTTTTGAATACAAATCAAATCAAAGTGCCCTGCTAAACCTTGTAGCCAAACACCCTATTAGATTCTGTTTTCAACTTTTATCAAACCAAAACCATCATAAACTTAGCAAAACTGATTCAATGCTATTCTAACATGCATACTAACATCAAAGAGCACAAATCAAACAGCTATATCACACTTATAGCAACCAATCAAGCAAAATCACATGAAACTCATTTTCTGAACTTTCAACAAGGTAAAAGGGATTTACCTTAGGACCCTTACATCCAAGGGCCCTTGTGGATGCTAAATCCACCTCCCTACCAGCTGGGGCTGGTGCAGAACACAAATCAACAACTTCTTTCAACCTGCTTTAAGAATAATCAAGAAAACAAGAACAATACAAGCAAAGGTATAATCTGTTTACTTTTCTTTCTTCTTAAAAACTCTACCAAACCTTTTAAACACTTCTTAAAACGTATCAAAAACTCTTTATATTACCAAACAAACTTATCTTCTTATCATCAAAACCTTAGAACAATTCTTCCAAAAATTCTTAAATTCTCAAAACTTTTTAAATAATTTTGAAAATCAAAAATTCTTACCAATTTAAAACTTGGAACTCGGTATCAAGCATAAACCCAACACACAACTTTTTATAAACTAAAAAGGAATTACAATTGAATTTTCAAATACCAAACTTTTATTTCACAAAAAAGGGATTACAAGAATTTATGCTTAAAACTGGAACAAGGGCTCACCAACAGGCTGGGGCTCCTTATATACTAATCATAGAACATGCTAGAAGCTAAAATTAAAACCCTAATACATGGAAAAATCCTAAAATGCCCCTAAAGGCTTCTAGACGAATTCAAGGAATTTTTGATCTTGGACGTTTAAATTTGCGTTGTGAGGAAGCATTTCATCATGTCCATTGATTTTTGCCACGTCAATTTCCTTGGAGCCCAAGGAGTGCTCCTATTGGTGGAATGGGAATTGGGGGTTGGGGTCCACAGGCGTGGGAAAGGGGTTCTTGTGCGTGGGATGGGTTTGGGTAGGTGGGAATTACACGTGGGAAGTTTTAATTGGAAAGTTACCCATGCTTGAGTAAAATTGGACCTGGGGGTGAAAGTGAATAGTAAAAGCTTGTTTGATCCGAATTTAGGGGAAACCAACATGTTAGGCGCGTTTTTAATTTAAATGTTTCACTTTGGCACTTTTGGTCCTTCTCTTTTGTAATTTTTGGCATTTAAGGTTTTTGGCCCTAAAACAGGTTTCTCCTTTGTAAACAACTTTCCATCTTTTACAATTTTGGCACAAAACTTTGACAAAAGCTTATCAAGGATGATTTTTGCAATTTTGAGTATTTTCAAGGGCTGTTCTTGGACAAAGTTGATCTTCAAAGGTCTTCATTGTGTCTTTCACTTCATGAGGGACCATAATTGACAAATTTGATTTGTTGAGGGACTAATCTTGCCATTTCTTCAAAGTTGAAGGACCTTTTTGCAATTTTGACAAACTTAAGGGACCAAACTTGTAATTATTAATATACAAGGGTTTTAAGTGTCATTTCTTCATTCTTGGAGGATCAATCTTGTTTTGTCTTCAAGTCTTCAAGGGTATTTGATGAAAATTCCATGATTAGGGCCCGGTTCTTTGTACGGCTTCGTTTCTCGTGTTCATTTTTCCTTGTATCTTGTGATCTTTTGTCTTTTTCACGATATCCATACCTAAAATACACAAGTAAACAAACACAAGCATATATATGGTATATTATGACATTTTTATGCATTTAAAGCCCGAAAAGAACGATGAGATCATGTATAAATGCCATCTCATCACTCCCCCATACTAAGCCATTGCCGTGCCCTCACGCAATGCTAGAATAAAGTATCTAAGCATCACCAAAGTTCAATTTTATTAAACTTTATTGAAGAGTAAAAGACTTGCAACATACTACGAGAATGTGTAAAGACATAATGTATGATTTTCATCACCAAAATGTGACTTTTAGGGTCAAAGAATGGAAACAAGTTAATGTCCCTTAGAGTAAATTTCGTCATCCTTGATTGTCATACATTCCATGCTAAGTGCAAAAACAAGATCATTGTTGGTACAAGTCACAATGCTAACACTACTCATACGTTCAAATTGTGTAATACTTTTTCTCCCCGCAATCCTAGTTATTTATAAAAGGAAATGGGTTACTAGCATTTTTTATCTATTTGTCATGGATCACAAGTGATTCATATTGACTTATTTGAGTAGTTATTAGTCCGAAAGTAAAGTAGCACGATTTGATCAATAGTTAGCCGAAGGACAAAATCTTTTAAAACGGCTTCTCGTGTATCTCCTTAAGTTCATATCTTGGCATAACTCGTTTCACGATTTGAGACCTTTCTCGGACCGATATTTGGCATGTACTTCATACTTCAAATCTTGGGAAGACGTTCTTGAAATTATGGTCTTCTCTTCATATATTTGGAATTTCTTCACTTGACGTTTTTGAGAGATTCTTCATATAGGACCACGACTTCATCATTTTTCTTCAATCTTTACTTTGGATTTTGATATACAACGATCCGCCTCCTTTTCGGACTTGGATATATTTATCCTCATACCTTGTTAGGGTCTTTTTGGATAGACTTTCTCCATTCTTTAGGGGAGTAATTGCTTCTCGTCCTGTGTCTCGATCCTTCATATTGATTTTGGAATAATGATACTTCACATCATCTTTGGATCTTTAGCAAAAATAGAGCTCCTCATGCCTTGTTAGGGCCTTTTTGGATGATCGCCAATCTTCGCGTCCCGCTTCAATAAGTTATGCCTTGGCTATGAACTCTATTCAACCCCGAGCAACTTTTAAACGATCTTGCGCTAGAGGCTAAGTAACCTTTCAAATCGTACGACCTTACTTATTGCAATTATGTTTTATTCCTAATGCATTGATCTTATGGGAAGAAAAAGCCACAATTAAAAACATATGAGTTTTTGAAAGAACACTTTCATGTTCTACGTTTAGCATGATCACTTGTCTAACTCTATCATTTCTCGTTCTTCACTATTTAAAGACCTCTAATTAAAGAGACTCGTGAATACTTAGCCATGCAAGTCAAAATTAAGCCAAATTTGGATTAGCTTTCATTAAGACTATATCAAATCAAAGTTTTGGGTTTTCAAGCCACCTATAGGATCTTGCACTTTCTTGGACTTTTTCAAGTTTAGAGAATGCGTTTTAAAGTTCCCTTGATAAGTGACTTTCTAGAATCAATTATAGGAACTTGCGAAAAGTTCTTGTTCTTAACCCGAATGAATTAAGACTTTCGTGTTTTAAAGCCCCCTATATAAAAGTCTAGCAAAACTTGAATTGAGCGGGTTAAGGAATGTAAATGGCTCCAAATGCCCATCAAGTCAAAAATTAACTCTTATTCTACCCATCGGAAAATATACATTCGTGTCTTAAAAACATTTATGAAAACTAAGAAAAATTTTAAAATTTGGCCATTTTTAGCCTTATTAGCAAAACAAAACATTGAAAGTTGGAAAACGTGAGGGCGTAGCAAAGCAAGTACCTATTCACCCCCCCCATACTAAAAGTAAACATTGTCCTCAATGTTTCGAGTCTAAAGGTGGAGCACCCCCATACTAGAGACGAAGAATCGAATGCTTAGGATCTAGCATGGAAAGGGTGATCAACAATATATCTAAAGCCGTTTATTAATTATGCTAAAAGATAATTGTTAGAACAATAAAGGATATGTCATGGAATCGTGAAAAACTTCTTCAAACGAACGATGGAGGCTCACGTAAACGAACACGAGAGTCTTCAATCGTAGATGATGATGATGATCTAGATAACACAATCACAAACAACCACGAGACAACGAGTTGGAAAGGTACAAATCCCCTTATTAGTGAATATAAGCATAAAGATAAGCATGGGATCTCCCCCACGAGGCACCTCGTTTTTGATTACCGAGTCATGAGCTCGACTCGATCCCCTCAATGTGAACATTTAGGGAAATTCATGGTATGGTCAATTTTTGGTGGGGCTTATATGATAAACAAGGCCCAAAAAGCAACCGGTAAAAAGGACTAAGTCCTTAGATGATGCAAAATACCGGGGTCGAAGATGGCGTTCTCGGTGGACAAGGATGAGGGAACATAAGGGGCTTCCCCCATACTAGAACCACACAAAACATCGTCAAAAGGAGTAGACGAGTTTGTAGCACTCAAAGCACGCGGTGATGACGGAGTTAGATTTGTAGAAAAATCAATTAAATCATATTTAAGATCTTTTTCTTTGTTATCTTTTAAACTCTCCTTATGAAAACCCTTTTTGATTATGTCGAAAACATTTGGTGTTTCTAAGACGATGTTAGTCACACTAAAAATTCTCACATTTTGAAACCGTTTTGGTTTTGGTGGTGGCAAGTTCTCAAAACGTTTATCGACGAAGAAAACCTCCCCATCGGGGCCAACATATTCATCATCCGAAAGATCTTCCGTAGAAACCGGCAACTTATCAACACTTTTCAAGAATGAATGTTCGAGATGAGGCGAAGGATTTTTCGATTCAAGTATTGATGGTTTCTTCTTTGTAGGCTTGATACTCATAACCTCCACCGGTGGAGGAAATGGTAAATTGTTTTTGGAGACATTCCCTAAAACTCTTGGTGAAAATTCTTTGCAAACGTCATTGGTCGAGTCACCATGGTTTAAAGTTGCAATAGAATATACATGAGAAAGATTGGAGTTTTGTGTTGCATTGATGACAAGTTCTTCTTCATTGAAACGAAGGGTGATTTTTCGAGCATGAACATCGATAAGTGCTCTTGATGTATCCAAAAATGAACGAACCAAAATGAGAGGAACTTTTCGATCGATGGGAATGTCTACAACGATAAAGTCAACGGGATAGTAAAACTTTCCGACTTTAACGAAAACGTCCTCGGCTACTCCACATGCCATGATCGTAGAATGATCGGCCATCTCGATAGACATGTTCGAAGGAGTAAGAGCCGGAAGCGAAAGCGATTTGAAAATCTCGAGAGGCATTAAATTAATACTAGCGCCAAGATCGGCCAAGGCGTAGCATTCCTCCATATCTTGTATAGCACACGGAATCAAAAATTTACCGGGATCACCGACTTTTTGTGGTATGCGGCTTAGAAAGACCGATGAACAACTAGACGATTGTTGTAACTTCCCTTTGTTGTTTAGCATACTTTTGAAGTTTGCGGCGAATCGAGGCATCATGATAAGAGCGTCGGCAAAACTTATGTTAAAATGTAGATCACGAAACATTTTCATAAATAGCTCAAATTGATAATTGTTCCTTTCTTGTGCTTTCTCTTTGTTACGTCTTGAAGGGTATGGTAAAGGTGGTGTGGGTTGGTCTTTAGGCAACGGCCTTGGAAACTCGGGTTCCACAATTGGTATTGGTTCAACCGTAGGTGTGGTTAGCGGTACTTCGTGGGATTGTAATATGCTCCTTTTCGACCATCACCTCGGGTTCTTTCTCGATTTCCTTCTCCGTAGAAGTACTTGGACGAGAGATCGGTTCCTTGAAGGTTTTACCACTTCGTGTAGCAACAACCTTCAATTCTCCCCTCGGGTTGTTAATGGTATCACTAGGAAGACCACCCGACGAAGAGGGCTTACACATGATTGCTTCAAACATTTTACCCATTCGGTCCTCAAATTTTGATTGCCTAGCATCCGCTTTCAATAACTCTTGCTTAATCTCATGTTGTCCTAATTCCATCTTTTGTTGGTTTTGTTGAAGACGTTGGACATTTCCTTCCATTTTATTTGCATGAGTTTTAAGTTCATTAGCAAGTTCATTTTTAAGCTCGTTTTTCAACTCGGACCTTAAGCTAATCATCTCACGTTGCATATTATCAAATTTAGCATCATTTGCTTTAGCATAATCCAAAAATTCTCCTTGCAAATTTTTCGTGTGAGCATTTTGAAAACCTTGTGTAGTGCTTAGAAAATCACGGTTTTGGTTTTGATTAGAGATTTGTCCATTCCCACTTTGATAATTCCCTTTGTTGTAATTGCGTGTGTTGCCTTGGTAATTACCTTGGTTGTTGTTTCGATAATTATTAACATTTTGATTTGGTGGAGCTTGATTTTGGCGGGAACCTTGGCCGTTTTGGTTGTAAGTTCCCGTTGCTACATAAGCACTCGAAGTGTTACCATCCGCGGTAATGCACTCGGAAAGATCATGAGCTCCCCCACAAGATAAACAACTCTTAGCAACCGCTTTAACCGAAGCGGAATTGGAAGCTTCTTGAGCCTTCCAATGGGACATTAGATTAGCAAATCTATCAAAAAACCGATTTTCCTCATTAGCTTCATCATGTAAGGCATTAATGCTACGAGACGATTGTGATGACGATGACGAACCCATATTGGCAACACTCGGTGTGTTACGAGGGCTATAAACCTTAGATCGATTTGCAATGATTTGTAAAGCCTCATTTGTCGTCTTGCACAAAAAATTACCACCCGCGGCGGCATTCAAATAATCTCGTTCATGATCATTAAGCCCATTATAAAAGGTATCAATTTGATGCAATTCCGAAAAATCATGGTGAGGACATTCATGTAACATCTCTTTAAATCGTTCCCATGCCATTGAAAAACTTTCATTGTTACGTTGCACAAATCGTGAAATCTCATTTTTTAAGTGTGTTGTTTTAGATGGTGGAAAAAACTTGTTCACAAACTTAGAAACGAGATCGGCCCATGTCAAAATCGAATTTGGCGGTTCTTTCTCGAGCCAAATTTTTGCGGGTCCATCCAACGAATATGGAAACAACATCATCTTAATGGCGTCATGTGGAACATCTTTGAATTTGCTAGTAGCGGTGAGACGGTTGAAATTCCTAATGTGGTAATGCGGGTTGTCTTTCTCGTGACCTCTAAACTTATTTGCTTGTAACATCGACATTAAACCCGTCTTAATCTCGAAATTCTCCGCAAGGATGGCGGGAATCACAATAGCCTCTCCAAAACCCTCGGTGGGTGTTTGTAGCAACTCCATCATAGTACGATTAGCCATTACGACTTCTTGTTCTACAATAGGTTCAACAATTGGAGGTTCTTCAACAATCAACGATCCTTGATTTGCTTGCTTTTGGAGACGTTTACGAGCTCGTTTAGCTTGATTACGAGTGATCATAAACTTCACAAAGAATGGGAGGTGAGCAAAGAAGATTCTTCTTGGTCGTTTTGTGGATTTTCAATTTTTTTGTGTTTTTGATGATATTTAATTTTTTTTGGATTTTGGTGTATCTTCGTAGACAACAATCTACAAAATCTCTCCTCGAATCAAACTCTTGATTAAAGAAGCCTCAAAGGAATGAAAACGATCACGTGGAGTGAACCCCTTCGAATGACTTTAGAACTTTGGTGAAAACCAAATTGTTCACGAGGGTTTAATCACAAAGAAAACCAAGCAAATATAGTATACGTATTAATACTTTGGGCGGCAAAACCCTCGATTAGCTTTCAATGTCAAAATACTCACAAGCAAGCGGGGAAACGAGGCGGCGCGAAGCACTTAAGAGCCTTTTTCCTTAGGGTATATTTTATAATACCCGCCTTATACCCACCTTATAGTTTGTATTTTTCAAAATCGAGCTTCTCGAAAGTATTTATCTATTTTTGCCTTTTCTTTTTGTTTGAGATTCGAATACAATAATTAGGAGATCAAATCCCAATTAAGGTTGTGTTTTCACACTTTTGGAGATATTGTATTTTGATTGTGATACTTAATACGATATATTAATAATATTTGTACAAGAAAAACCAAGAAAACCGATAATACGTGTTAAGGGAGTTCCACTTAACACAAATACTATTTATGGATAATATCAAAAACAAAAGTTTCCAAATTAAAGCACAACACACCTCCCCGGCAGCGGCGCCAAAATGATTGTAGTAAAATACGACTCTTGTTTAGGAAAACAAAAGAACGTATATGAGCGGAAAGTATTAAGTACGACGGTTTAGGGAAACCGTGCACAAATGACCCAATCACTTAAAAAGAGAGAAAGTTCGTTTCCCAAGGAGGTATATGTGTTGTGAATTAACTTGTATGTATTTGAGATTAATATTGAGAAGAATGGGGATGAGAAGATGAAAGACGGATACGTTAAAATTAAACTATGACGAAAACGTAAAGCCGTGAAAAACTACCCAAATTAAAAATTATTAAAACCAAAAACAAAATATCAAAAAGGCTAAAAACAAGTCTAAAATAATATAAATAAAGTTAAAAATCCAACAAAGATATTTTAAAACCTTTTATTAATTAAATAATTAATTTTAAATGCTAATTAAAGCCCTAAAATTAAATTTAACTAATTCAAATGTCTAAAATATGATTTTATTGAATAATCACTTAACTTATATTATTAGAAGACTAAAAAGTAATTTTCTAAAAATTAAAAGCTATTAAAACTATTTTTAAAACTCTAAAAATGATTTAAACTAATTAAAAACTAATTAAACTTAAAATAATTATAAAAATAAATCTAAAAGCTATAAAAATATTCTAAAAATGGAAATAGTCCTAATTAATGACAAAGAACCTAAGAAAAATGAAAAAGAAATAAAAATAAAATTTTGAAATTTTAATATTAAAATAATATTAAAATAATGCTAAAAATAAAAAGTTTCTAAAATTTGAAATAAAAAATTTCTAAAAATCCTAAATAATATAACTAAGAGAAAAACACAAATTAGAGCTCCTAAACCTTTTTTAATAATTTTATAAAAATCTTTAAAGTTTATAAAAAACCTTAAAATAATATAAAATTAAAAATTAAAGTTTATAAAACCAAAATAAGATGTAAACCTCAAGTTATATATTAAAAAGCTAAAAACTATTTTTCCTGAAAATTAAAAATCTTTTTGGTATTTTTTATTTAATTAATAAAATACGGCTATAAAATAAATCCTAGAAAATAAACTATTAAATGGAAAAATAAGGAAATAAGCTAGAAAAGTCAACAATCCAATAACCAACTCAGGAAAAATGAGAATAAGCTAAAACAATAAGCCAATAAGCCAAAAAGAGCTTATTTGCTCACGGCTTTATTTAATAAGCTAGGAATGAAAACGGTTTAAGTAACTTTTGAAAACAAAACTCTCAGTCAAAGTCCCCAGGGCGCATTGGTTAAGTGTTATGTGTGTGAGTGTGGAGACCAGGGTTCGAGTCTTAGCAACCCCTTTTTATACTTTTTTATTTTTTATTTTTTTTAAACTTTATCCAATCAATCAGTTACACTTAAACACACTATAAACTCAAATCAAACTCCTTTTTTTAGCTGGATTTAAGCACAAATGAAGATCAAAAGTGCGTGCAGGTCTGCTAAGTTACTGATGAACAACTCAAGTGCACACTTGTGCACTTGTGATGCCAAGAGGACTTGGCTTGATGCTTATATGATGGATGTATTGGAACAATGGGGCACCCTTGTGCTCATAGAAGCACAAGGAGTCAAGCTAGCACAATAGAAACACCTTGCACACACAAATGATCAAAATCAAAGCATACAAAGCTATAACCAGTTTCTGATGTACAAATGAGCAGGACTGGGGACTTATGAACAAATTACAAGCACCCTAGTGACTTCTAAGAGCTCAATTTTAGCATACAAACTCACAATCCAGTATGCAAGCCAAATCAATCCTTAACTCTTCCTATATCTTCACAGATTAACAAGAACTAAGCACAATTTTCATGAAAATTCAAGCAAAAGGTGGATAACAGATTTATGCTAACTCTTTTTCTTTAAAAACTCTCAAACTTGTTTAAAACTTGACCAAATTAGAACACAACTAACTTAAAACCTATCTCAACTATTACTAATCACTTTCACACGTTTTTGAATACAAATCAAATCAAAGTGCCCTGCTAAACCTTGTAGCCAAACACCCTATTAGATTCTGTTTTCAACTTTTATCAAACCAAAACCATCATAAACTTAGCAAAACTGATTCAATGCTATTCTAACATGCATACTAACATCAAAGAGCACAAATCAAACAGCTATATCACACTTATAGCAACCAATCAAGCAAAATCACATGAAACTCATTTTCTGAACTTTCAACAAGGTAAAAGGGATTTACCTTAGGACCCTTACATCCAAGGGCCCTTGTGGATGCTAAATCCACCTCCCTACCAGCTGGGGCTGGTGCAGAACACAAATCAACAACTTCTTTCAACCTGCTTTAAGAATAATCAAGAAAACAAGAACAATACAAGCAAAGGTATAATCTGTTTACTTTTCTTTCTTCTTAAAAACTCTATCAAACCTTTTAAACACTTCTTAAAACGTATCAAAAACTCTTTATATTACCAAACAAACTTATCTTCTTATCATCAAAACCTTAGAACAATTCTTCCAAAAATTCTTAAATTCTCAAAACTTTTTAAATAATTTTGAAAATCAAAAATTCTTACCAAATTAAAACTTGGAACTCAGTATCAAGCATAAACCCAACACACAACTTTTTATAAACTAAAAAGGAATTACAATTGAATTTTCAAATACCAAACTATTATTTCACAAAAAAGGGATTACAAGAATTTATGCTTAAAACTGGAACAAGGGCTCACCAACAGGCTGGGGCTCCTTATATACTAATCATAGAACATGCTAGAAGCTAAAATTAAAACCCTAATACATGGAAAAATCCTAAAATGCCCCTAAAGGCTTCTAGACGAATTCAAGGAATTTTTGATCTTGGACGTTTAAATTTGCGTTGTGAGGAAGCATTTCATCATGTCCATTGATTTTTGCCACGTCAATTTCCTTGGAGCCCAAGGAGTGCTCCTATTGGTGGAATGGGAATTGGGGGTTGGGGTCCACAGGCGTGGGAAAGGGGTTCTTGTGCGTGGGATGGGTTTGGGTAGGTGGGAATTACACGTGGGAAGTTTTAATTGGAAAGTTACCCATGCTTGAGTAAAATTGGACCTGGGGGTGAAAGTGAATAGTAAAAACTTGTTTGATCCGAATTTAGGGGAAACCAACATGTTAGGCGCGTTTTTAATTTAAATGTTTCACTTTGGCACTTTTGGTCCTTCTCTTTTGTAATTTTTGGCATTTAAGGTTTTTGGCCCTAAAACAGGTTTCTCCTTTGTAAACAACTTTCCATCTTTTACAATTTTGGCACAAAACTTTGACAAAAGCTTATCAAGGATGATTTTTGCCATTTTGAGTATTTTCAAGGGCTGTTCTTGGACAAAGTTGATCTTCAAAGGTCTTCATTGTGTCTTTCACTTCATGAGGGACCATAATTGACAAATTTGATTTGTTGAGGGACTAATCTTGCCATTTCTTCAAAGTTGAAGGACCTTTTTGCAATTTTGACAAACTTAAGGGACCAAACTTGTAATTATTAATATACAAGGGTTTTAAGTGTCATTTCTTCATTCTTGGAGGATCAATCTTGTTTTGTCTTCAAGTCTTCAAGGGTATTTGATGAAAATTCCATGATTAGGGCCCGGTTCTTTGTACGGCTTCGTTTCTCGTGTTCGTTTTTCCTTGTATCTTGTGATCTTTTGTCTTTTTCACGATATCCATACCTAAAATACACAAGTAAACAAACACAAGCATATATATGGTATATTATGACATTTTTATGCATTTAAAGCCCGAAAAGAACGATGAGATCATGTATAAATGCCATCTCATCACCAAGGTTTTGAACAAAACTTTTCAAAATCTTTTGACAATAAACATTTGAGAAAATATTTGAAAAAACTTTTGACTATAACGGTGCCAGAGATCTCCGACGTTACCAACAAGCCCTATTGAGAAGATATATATTTTGATATATATAATTTAATTTATATATATGTATATATCGTGATTTCATTATGTAATTGTTTAACTAGTATGTTATCCTAATACGAGATATATATATATAAATGCAGATTGTCATGGCTGACCCTAATATTCCTGTAGAAAACCATGCTATTCCCGAACCTAATGTAGATGATGATCCTTATTTAGACTTAGTAGATTATGATATGGATGATGAGGAGGAACCATTTGAGGATCCCGAGCCCGAGTTAGGACTAGGAGATCAGATTGCCCCTCAGGTTGATATGGTAGAGAATGAGATTGATAATGTTGATATTGAGAATGATGATGAGATTGGGTTAGATAATTTAGATGATGAGATTGACGACGAGGATGTCGAGGAGGATGTAGGTATAGATGTTGAGGTCGATGACGATGAGGAAGCCGAGCTTATTTATCCTTATGATGTTCCAGAGGGCGAGCCTTTGCCCCCACCAGTTTATTTGTCTGATTCTGAGGTTGAGTTACCTAGGGATGAAATGTTTGAATCGTCTGAATCTGATTCTGAATCAGAGGAGGATGAGGATGATAATGCACCTGACGGTACTAATGGTATTGCTACTCGTAGACGTGAGATAGGAGAGTCGTCTAGTGCTCGAGAGGCTACTCATATTGATGGTCTTGCACCATGGGCCTTGAGACGTGATCTAGATGCGTACCGTGTTAAGAGTTGTATCACAGAGGTTGGATTAGGTGTTGTTCAGACTCAGGTTGCTTATTTGAAGTCGAAGACTAAGGTTGGCGAGAAATAGCGGGAATTGCTTAGTTTGGATTTGACTGATGTTGAGCGTGGTTTGAATGAGGCTTTTAGGAGGTTATCAGTGTTGGAAAGTGGTGAGTTTGCTGAAATGAAGAGAAAGGTGAATTCTATGGAGATTCAGTTGAGTGTGGCTCGTGCGATGCGTGAGAAAGCTGAGAAGGAGCTGAATATATCCGTGGGTTGGAATAGTAGATTTTATGCTGACATGGTTGAAAGAGGAGTGATCCGTAAGCGCCCAGCTGAAGATGTGTCTAGTGATCGTCCGACGAAGATTCAGAAGACGATGGATGATGGACCATCTAGCGGTTCTCAGTAGACCAGTCTGTATTTAGTAGTGACCTTTGTATCTTTTGTGCCTTTGTAGCTTTGACTGAACCGACTTGTTAGTAGTAGACTTGGCACGAATTTTGAATGTGTATTTAGTGCTAGAACTTTGATATGGGATGTAACTAAGACAATACTTTTGTTTCAAATTGAATGAAATATGTATCTTGTCTTGAATTCCATATTGTACCTTATTTGTATCTTGATTATGAATTCAATCCATATTATATGATCCTTTGTTGGGTGAATGCTTAATATTTTGAAATTGTGAAATTATAGAACTATGCCGCTCAAGAAGGCTGTGACTGAGGATGATGTACGTAGGATTATTACGGAGCAAGTTACCGCATCTATGACTGAATTTATGGCAAATGCTAGAAATGAAGCTGGCGGTAGTGGAGCTGGCGGTAGTGGAATTGGCTGTACTAATGTGAATGTGAATGCTAATAATGTGAATGCTAATGCTTGAGGAAACGTAGGAGGACTTGGAACTAATGCACCAGAAGTTGGTGGTTGTACTTATGTGACGTTCATGAAGTGTGAACCTCTACCTTTTAATGGAACTGAAGGTGCTGTGGGACTAAGCCAGTGGATTGAGAAGATTGAGTCGGTGTTTCGGATTAGTAAGTGTAAGGAGGAAGATAAGTTGACTTTTGCTATGGCTACTCTTAAAGGTCGTTCGTTGACTTGGTGGAACGGGAGAATTGCTTTCATGGGTCTTGATGCTGCTGATGCTACTCCTCGGGCTGAAATTAAGAAGTAGATGACTTTGGAGTTTTGTCCTCGTAGTGTGATCATTAGGTTAGAACAGGAGTTGATTCATCTGAGAATGAAAGGTGTGGACATTGATAGTTACACAAACTGATTCCATGAGTTGGCCTTGCTATGTCCTCGATTGGTTGAACCCGAAGAGATCCGAATTGAGCAATATGTTAAAGGGTTGACCAGGAATATCCGGGGGGACGTGACATCATCGAAACCACTGACCATTGATGATGCTGTTCGAATGGCTTACCAACTCATTGGACAGATAATTCAGGATAGGGAAGATGAAGCTCGTGTTGGTGAGAAAAGAAAAGGAGACGGTGATCGTGTAGATAGAGGTGATAATAGGAAAAATTTCAATCGCCGTCAGAACCAGAGAAAGGGGAATGCAAATTCTCTTACCAACAACACACCGCGCAACCATGATAGATGTCCTATGTGTGGCAATAAGAGGCATGCTGGCGACTGCTGGAAGTGCCGAAATTGCGGAAAGCTTGGACAAAAGGTTGAAAGGTGTAAGAAGGGAACCATTTGCTTCAACTATAATGAAGAAGGTCATAGGAAATCGGAATGCCCCAAGTTGAAAGCGATTGTACCTGGAAGAAACCCCCAGGGTGGTATCTACCAACTTGGAACAATTGAGGTGAAGAAAGAGGATCTGAATGTCGTTACCGGTACGTTCTTACTCAACAATCATTATGCTGTTGATTTATTTGATTCGGGTGCTGATAGGCTCTTTGTATCCACTAAATTTAGTGCCCTTATTGATATTGAACCTGTTGAGATAAGTACCAGTTACGAGGTGGAATTGGCTGATGGTAAATTAGTGAAAACTAATAAGCTATTAGAAGGATGCTCTCTAAATCTTTTGAACCATTCCTTTCCGATTGATTTGATGTTGATAGAATTAGGTAGTTTTGATATTATTATTGGTATGGATTGGTTGTCGCAGAATAATGCTACTATTTTATGTGGAGAGAAGAAAGTTAAGATTCCTCTTAGGAATAGGACGTTAGTAATTGATGGTAGTCGAGGTGAATCCCGTTTGAAAATCGTTTCATGTATTAAAGTCCAAAAGTACATCAGGAACGGTTGTGAGTTATTCTTAGCTCAAGTGACCGGGAATGAGTCTAGGGAGAAACGATTGGAAGATGTACCTATTATTTGTGAATTTCCTGAGGTATTTACTAAAGATTTACCCGGACTTCCACCGATAAGGCAAGTAGAGTTTCGAATCGATTTAATTCCTGGTGCTGCACCGGTGGCACGTGCTCCTTACCGATTAGCCCCTTCTGAATTAAAGGAGTTATCTGAGCAACTTAAGGAGTTGTCTGATAAAGGTTTTATTCGACCGAGCTCGTCGCCTTGGGGAGCTCCAGTCTTGTTCGTTAAGAAGAAGGATGGATCTTTTCGTATGTGCATTGATTATAAGGAACTAAATAAGTTGACAATTAAAAATCGATATCCTTTACCTAGGATTGATGATTTGTTTGATCAACTGCAGGGATCTAGTGTGTATTCTAAGATAGATTTGCGGTCAGGATATCACCAACTTCGCGTTCGTGAAGAAGATATTCCTATAACTGCATTTAGAACTCGTTATGGACACTATGAATTTCAAGTAATGCCATTTGGGTTAACTAACGCACCTGCGGTTTTCATGGATTTAATGAATCGAGTGTGCAAGCCCTACTTGGATAAATTTGTGATTGTGTTTATTGACGATATTCTAATCTATTCTAAAAATGAAGATGAACATAGAGAACATTTGAGGATTGTTTTGAAATTGTTGAAGGATGAAAGGTTGTATGCTAAGTTTTCAAAATGTGATTTCTGGTTAGATTCTGTGCAACTTCTTGGTCATGTGATTAACAAAGATGGAATTCATGTTGATCCTGCAAAGGTTGAAGCTATTAAGAATTGGTCTGCACCGACAACGCCAACGGAAGTGCGACAGTTCTTAGGATTGACTGGCTATTATAGGCGATTCATTAAAGAATTCTCTTTGATAGCTAAACCCGTGACTAAGCTTACCCAGAAGAATAAACCTTTCGTTTGGGGAAGTGATGAAGATGGAGCATTTCAGACATTGAAGCAAAAGTTATGTAGTGCGCCAATCTTATCATTACCCGACGGGAGTGAAGATTTTGTAGTGTATTGTGATGCATCTCTTAGAGGCTACGGAGCTGTTTTGATGCAGAGAGAGAAAGTGATAGCTTATGCTTCTAGGCAATTAAGGAAGAATGAGGAGAATTATACTACTCATGATCTTGAGTTAGGAGCTGTAGTCTTTGCTCTTAGGTTGTGGAGACATTATCTGTATGGCACCAAGTGTACGGTATTCATCGATCACAAAAGCCTACAGTATATTCTCGACCATAAGTAATTGAACATGAGGCAATGAAGATGGATAGAGTTGTTAAGTGACTATGATTGTGATATAAAATATCACCCAGGAAAAGCCAATGTTGTTGCCGATGCGTTAAGTAGGAAAGATAGAGAGCCTATCAGGGTGCGTTCTCTAGTCTTGACCGTGCACAATAATTTGCCTGAGCAAATTAGAAATGCGCAAATAGAAGCTTGTAAGAAGGAGAATTTTGTTAATGAAGGGTTCCGAGGAGAAGGAGATCCTTTAGAGGTTAGAGCTGATGGAGTGAAATGCTTAAGAGGTCGTATGTGGATACCTAAGTTTGGAGGCTTAAGAGACTTGATTATGTTAGAATCCCATAAATCTAAGTATTCCATTCATCTGGGATCTGATAAAATGTACCATGATTTGAAGAAGTTGTACTGGTGGCCGAATATGAAAGCTGACATAGCTATGTATGTTCTTCAATGCTTGACTTGTGCTAGAGTCAAAGCTGAACATCAAAAGCCATCAGGACTACTTCAACAACCAAAGATTCCTGAATGGAAGTGGGAGCGAATTACGATGGACTTTATCACCAAGCTTCCTAGAACATCATCTGGAAACAACTCGATTTGGGTTATTGTTGACAGACTGACCAAATCAGCACACTTCATTCCGGTTAAAGAGCAGTTCTCACTGGAGAAGCTGACTCGTATATACCTTGATAATGTTGTATGCAAACATGGAGTGCCTGTATCGATCATTTTAGATCGAGATCCTAGATTCGCATCGAATTTTTGGAAATCTCTCCAAAGATCTTTGGGAATGAATCTTGACATGAGCACTGCTTATCACCCCCAGACTGATGGGCAGAGTGAAAGGACGATACAAACACTGGAAGATATGTTGAGAGCTTGTGTGTGGGCTATATGGGCTATATTGGATCACGAGCCCAATAACATTGGAGTGACCGATCCTTTCTAAATACATAAAAACGTATTTCCAACAATCTCCCCCAAAGGGAGGTCACTCCAAGTTACAATGTCCTAAATAGTCTATAGCTCGTGATCTATGCTAATAATGATGTGACCGAGACTTTCCTTGGAAAAACGTATTTCCAACAATCTCCCCCAAAGGGAGGTCACACCATTTTACAAAATCTTAAACCTAGCATACTATGCTTGAGTCTTCGATCTTGTTCTTGTGAATATGCTGATGAGATCTTTGACTTCAGTCTTGAGCATGTTCTCTTTCCTGACCTTGTGCATTCATCACTTGTGATATTCGCCTCTTCGTGACTTCATGTTCCACATACTTATACCTTTATAATTCTTAAAAGCTTCAGAGTTTGATACAGCGGAAGACTTGACCTTCAGACTTTCTTGAATTCATTGAAGTACTGAGTGTATGCAGTATAAGCATGTGGGGACGACTTCTTCTTGGATTCCGCAACGCCACCGTCTTCAAATGCCGCAACATAAGTAGACACGAAAGAAATGGCTTTGAACATTTCATTCTAAATCGGTAGCATTTTACCTCCGGTCGGTGAAGACCGTTGGACGATATTAGATATCGTACCTGTGACGGATAGTTTCAATTAAGTAACTTCCTGATAGGATTTCGCGGGTAAACCCGTTCTCTTTATTCGACCGTCCAAAGCTGACTGCGAACATAAAGAGTGAATCATTTGGATAATAATATCCGCATGATTTGAAGCCGTCAATTCTTGTTCCTGGAACAAGTGAAATTCAATTAAGAACCGCACCATCGTTGCTTTCCAGTTGTCACGAGCTTGATTCATATAGAATCTTGCAAGTTACCTACCAAGTGTTGTTTGAGGTTAACACTAGAAGGATTTCCACTCATCACCGTGAACACAAAGGTATCACTCTAAGTGTTCTGGCAAGATCACTGAGATATTGCGTAGAGGCCTGGAACGTGTTTAAATTCAGTTAAGAATTAAACAGTTGTTGCTTTCCAGTTATCACAAGTTTGATTCATAAAGAATCGCACAAGTCACCTACCATGAGCTTTTTGATATTCTCTCAAGAAGGATTTCCATCTTCATTGTAAATACTTTCGTATTACTCGGATGTTCAGGCAAGATCATGAACATTTTGCATAGGACTCTTAAGATCTTTCTTACTTTTCACATTGTATGAAGAAGCAAGGAATTATGAAAGTGTGTCCTAATGAGATATTTAATGATCTCAAATGGCTCTAGACTCGATCGTGCATTTTGGATTTTTAGTGATCGGAGGCTGGAGAGGAGTGCCACCATTTCAATACCAATTTGTTCGGAGTGAATAAATCAATATATAGTGTGTTGTCTCCGTGTGATTAAAACAAATACCTTTTGAGAGATATCTGAGTTAGCTGGGATGGGTTGTGCCTTGCATCACTGGGTCCATGATGTCTGTCTTCAATATCAAGAATCATTAAACAATGATCTTAATAGCATATGTATTGACCCGGTTTCTGCCTAAGGTTGTAAGGAGGGCTTCTTTCTTTACACCCTTTATCTTTACAATTCTTTTTCATTCTTCAACCCCTTCAATGCTTACTAATACGTCATAACTAGCACCTTGTTGTGATTATTCCAGTGCTAACTTAAGTACTTGGTCGGCATTCAGCTACGTTCACAATCTTTCTCCATCTTTCCTAAGGACTACTATTTCTATCTATGGTATGTCCTTTGGAAGATTTCTCCGGTTCTAGAGGAATCATTGGACTTTAACCTATCCTACCATCCTTATGTCACCACAATCTTCACCGTCGTGAATAGAGATGTTTTGGGTAAGTGTATGTCACCCTGAAATCCATTTTGAAGTGCAAATCTATTTTGCTCCCCCTTAACATATGCCACGATATCTGAAAACATTTCGCACATGTCGGGATGAGCTAGCACGTTAAGTCAAACCATTTGTGATTACTCATTTCCCATATTAAATCACATTTTCTCCCCCATATTAAAAATATTAACCCAATCGATGTTTTTAATATCAATTGATTTAATAGCATTTTAAGAAAATTTGGGAAGAAAAAATGCAAATCCAATTATCTTCATGAATTACACAAGCTCCCCCTCAAATTAATGAGGGTGTGCTAAAACGTAAATTAAATACCTTTTAAACACAAGTGTAAGGTATTTATCACGTGCAAAGATCATATATGATAATGAATTCACAAGATTAGCAATTTACGAGGTAGGACCTGAATGATGTAGAACATCATATGAAAGATTCACATGGTTCTTGTTCACGAATGTTGGTCACCTCGTCACGTCTGAAGTTATCTCTTGACTCCATGTGTATGATTGATATCGTTGTCTTGACACCAATATGTGAACTTGGCACTCTCGGCATCAAGGATTCTGAATGCTGGACAATTGCTCCCCCTCAATTTTTGACCCGTGTTCTATTGAAAGAGTTGTAGTCACCTTTTGAATAGTCGCATCGTCGAGTATGTAGATATCAATTGTAAGTTGCTACGGTTGATGGAGATGATAACTTCATAAAAACAAGACTTCTCTTGTTTTAACAAATAAATGCACTGAATCGTACATATATTCGTGTTAGATTGTGATATTACGTAAACACAATCCCTTACATGGTTATGAAGTAAACCATGCCCGAGAAAATTAATTCCCGTTGTTGAGTCAAAGCTTTCCGGTGAATTGCTTGACTTGAGTATGAAAAGCGGGTTACTATCTGAAATAATAGCAAACCATTTTGAGCATGTTTTAAAACATTTAAACTTCTGCTCGAACTTTATTTACAACCCCGTGTCATTATTGAATGACATTTCTAGGTTCGTAAATATTATCGATTCCAGAAGACATGCTCTTTTTATCAAAACATTTTTGAACACACAATTTTGAAAGATTTAGAAAAAAAACCTTTTGAGAAATTCTTGAAAAATTGTGTTCAAAGTTTTGAAACCCAATTACTTGAGCTTAAGATGTTGAATATCTTATAAAACGAGCTCAAGTCCGAGAAGTTGTAAACTTCCCGTTGTTAAGGATACGTTTATCATCGGCGATAAACTTTCCTTTTAACTAAAGAACGAGTCCTAAGCTGACATTTACTTAGAAGTCGTGTTCATGAGCTTGAAAACTTTGAATGTTTTAACGGAAAGCTCTTGACCAAGAAATATGAATTTCTCGTTATGAGGAAAAGTTCTCTTATTTAAAAGATACACTTTCCTTTCTGAGCTTAAAACTTGGAATGTTTTAATACAAGCTCATGACCGAGAAAAATGAATTTCCCGTTACGAGGATAAGCTATCTTTAAAGATAAGTTTTCCTAAAATTGAAGTCCGAGCTACAGTCTGATATTTAACTGTAAGTCATTGTGCATGAGCTTAAAAACTTCGAATGTTTTTTGATATAAGCTCATGCCCGAGAAAAATTAATTTCTCGTTGTAAGGATAAGTTAATCATCGGCGATAAACTTTCCTTTCTTTGATGCACGGGTTATCGTCTGATATTTAACGATAAGCCATATACACGAGCTAGAAACCTTTGAATGGTTTTTAATGTAAGCTTGTGTCCGAGAAAAATTAATTTCTCGTTTTGAGGGTAAGTTATCGTTGCGAAGATAAACTTCCCTGTCTCTGAAGTCTGGGTCATCGTCTGTCATTTAACGAGGAGCCATTGTGCATGAGCTTAAAAACTTGGAATGTTTTGATATAAGCTCATGCCCGAGAAAAATTAATTTCCCGTTGTTAGGATAAGTTTACCATCGGCGATAAACTTTCCTTTCTTTAAAGATCGAGTTATAGTCTGTGATGTGACTATAAGTCCTTTGTACACTGTAAGCTTAACTGCAAATCCCCTGAGACAATTGTTTCTTAGATATCAGCTTCTTCAGCAACCAAACTCTGAGAGTGTCCTTAATTGAATGGTATACAATGATTGGACCGCTTCGTTCTTTTGGAACATCCTCTTTGGTACCTGCATTTTCATTAGGAATTTGCATGCTTGGATAAGGGTTAGCGATATCTATCTTAGAAGCAAGTGGGGGTTCACAGTTGGCCTTACTTGTGCCAGAGGTGTTCTGAGGAGGTGATTCACTTGTCTTAGCTGGTAAACGTTTCCTTTTATAGAAAACCTTAAGTTCATGCTTAGGTGATGCATCCTCCTTTTCAATTTCCTCCTAGTAGTCTTAATAGAATCGGAGACTATCATAGTTAAAGGGCACTCGTTTTCTACAAGGGTGAAAGTTCTACCAGTGGGGCGCCACATTTTACCAATGGGTTTGATTTTGGCAACCAACTGTGATTTAAGTCTAGCACGGGAGTTCACCTCATTAAGTAGTTTCTTGATACAAGAATCATGATTTGCCGTAAAGACACATTTTCTACATGTTTTACAAGTAGAATATTTAATGTCCGAGTAAGATCTAGAATTCCTAGATGATTGATTGATGCTCCTAGGATGTGACATGCTACGGTTAGCAGTGTTGGGTAAACTAGAAGGCATCTGACTAGGTTTGAAATTCCTATCTCTTACTTGTGTCTTTTGCTTAGCTTCCCTTAGACCAAAAGTATGGCGAACGTCATTTGAACTAGTTCTAGACGTATTCTTAGGACTATGTCTAGGGAAATTAGAGGAAATCGTGTGATTAGGTCTTGCAAAAGCTGTTTTAGTGACATTGGGCCTAGATGGTGGAGTGACTGTTCTAGAAAGATGAACCATATCAACTTGGGAGGCAAACCGCGGTCTCGAGGATTGTGATCGCTCGGATCTAAATGCAGTAGTTTGTTTGACAGTCGGTTGTCTAACGAACTGATTTGTAGGCGGTTTCCCCAAGATTGATGGTTTTTCAAGCTTAGTATCCATACTAGGTCCTTTAATTTTCCTCAAATCGTTTTTCAACGCAGCTATAGCAAAGACCTTTTCCTGAACTTGAGCCTTTAAGATCTCATTTTCTTTGAACAATTCATCTTGGGATGCCAACTTAGATTCAAGCAACTTAATTTGTTTCAAAAGATTATCCTTTTCAGCTTTAGAATCTAGAACAGTTTGATCCAATTTTCGTTCAAGAACAACGTTTGACTTTTCAAGTTTTTCAAAGTATGTTTCAAATTTGTCCGTTTTATTAGAAAATTCAAGTTTGGCATCCTCAAGATCTTTTAATTGTTGAGCTACAATCGTTTCGAGCTCTCTAATCTTGGAATCAGAAGCAGTTAATGAAGCAGTTATAAGACAATTATCATGATGTTTAGTATTTTGAACACTTTCCCCCCCATTATGACTCACATCGGATGAATCAGAAGTGGTATTTCTATCACTCTTTTCCATCCCATTTTTGTCATAGTTAGGTTCAGAATGCTCAATATGCGGTATTTCATCAGCATATACATCATCAACATTACATTGTACCATGTCTGCAGGCTCTTCGTCATTAACGGGTAAGGTGTCATCAAAAGAGTTCTCGTGAACATTGCCTGACGTACCACTGGTATCATGTTGTCCTCCGGATTTCGTGCTCTTGCCATCGTTGGGCTCCAAGTTGTCAACCGTATGACCATTCTCCTCTTGTATCTGCATCATAGATTCTTGCACTCCATTATCATACACTTGGTGAAGTCTGGATCTTTCATAAATCGAAGACGAAACCGATGTCATAAATTTCAACAGTTTATCACGAAAATCTTTAATATCGTTCTGTGTGTATTGAAAAAATGACCGGCATATCCCTGAATTGTCAGACTTGATGATATTGAATTAGAGGAAAGGCGTGAGTTGTGTCACAAGAGCCTGATATGCAGTTTCTGATGCAGAGTGATTAAAGTCTTCTTTCTGAAGTTGCTCAGCTAGGTGGTTCAAGTTGAGAAATAGTGAATCGATGAATGTATAATGATGTTGACCAAAGAGTGTCACAAATTCGCTTCCTCCTTGAACCCATGCAATAGTCCTAAGATGTGACTAAAGTAGTCGACATGAAATTATACCACTTTCTCTAGCTGTGTCTTGCATGTGATGCAAGTCACCCTCTTGAAATTTCGAATTCAAAGACTCCATTGAATTATGATGAAAAATGATTGTGGTTGTGGTGGTTTTCGGGATTTTGCAGTTTGTGAATAAACTTAGAAGTTGAAATACCCGGGATATGACAAACCAAAGATTTTGACGATAAAACTCTCTTCTCGATTGATGATAAAACTCTCTTCTCGGCCCAAAGATTTTGACGGCTCAAACTATGATAAAACAAACCCGATTCTAATAGGTCCAATTATCACAGCTCGAATCAAAATCAAAATAAAATCGGCTTGAAAAAATATGTAGTAAATTTGAAATTGTAAAGTATTGTAGGCCCAAATTAACAAATTCGCAGCCCAGTTGGATCGTTAACCAAAATTAAACTAAGAGAAAGAAAAAAAAATAGAAAACTAAGGAAATAGCCAAATTTAAATAGTTGTTAGTTATTAAAGTCACTTTATGTGAGACGTGGGAACAATTTAACACCAATTTAATTTTGACAAAAAAACTTTTGACAACAATTTAAGTGAGATGTGACCTAAAAGTTCTCAAGTGTGTATAGTCAACACCCGAGCAAAACACGTGTTAATCTCAAATGGTACTCATCCGTCTTTCTTAACTGAATAAAACGTGTAGCACACGTGGCATGGATGCAGACTCCCAAAAAAAAATTTCTTTGTAAACTCCGCCTGACAAGAGTATAAATGCACAAGTTAAATCCTAATTTTTCTCCTTTGTATCCTCCGCCTTTTACTCTTCCAAGATTTAAACACCCAAATAACAAAAACAAGAACAGTAAAAAACAGTCACATTAAATCCGTTTCTTTCATCTATTTTCTCTCAAACAACCATCAATCCGAATCTTATATAAACTTAAACACTAAATAAAAGATCCTTAAATCCAGACCCGTTTAATCCTTTTCGAAAAGATCAGATTTTGTTCGAAGAACCATAAAGATTCGACGTTAAGGTCTCCTATGTGAGGTCTCAGGTAGGTGATTATAACTTGTTTTTTTTTTGTTGGTCACGTGTGTTTGATCGATGATGGTGGAAACGGAGATCGAGTTTAAAATCATGTGGGTTCGAATGAGTGTTTGATTGTGAGAGTGTGAGTCGAGTGTGGGCGAAACGAGAGGGTGTGGGTTTGTGTGTGTGTGTAAGTCGAGTCGAGGGTGGTTAATTTTGGATTCGAGAGTGGTGTTGGTTTGAGTTTGTGACTGAGTTAAAAATGATTGAGGTGTCGATGTTTGGTCAGATGTGGTTTGAGTGTGGGTATGAGGGAGTTTGATGTTGGTTCGAGTGTCAGTGGTTGTTTTTGAAGTGAGTCCGAGGCTCTTCGAGTCTTGTTGTCGAGAGGTGTAGGTGTGAGACGAGAGGGTTTAGACGAGTCTGGTTCGAGTATTTAAAAAACAAGATGTCGCAACTTTTAAAAGGATGAAGATTACGCAACTATGAAGGAAGATTCCGCAACTTGATGAGTATGATTTCGCAACGTTGGAAAAGAAAGATTTCGCAACTCCTGAATACAAGATTTCGCAACTTGGAAACTTGGAACAATTTCGCAACTATAGGAAAGTCAGATTTCGCAACTATGGTGAAGATTCCGCAACTTTAAACCACCAGATTTCGCAACTTGTAACTTGTAAAAAATTCACAACTTGTAAAATTCGCAACTTTTTATGTTATGATTTCGCAACTTTTAAAAGTTAAAAATTTCGCAACTATGGCGGTTTTACCCAGACAAGGACTGATCTGACAGAAAGCTTTTTGACATATTTGAGACAATCAAAAGGTCTTTGACCACCAAATCAAAACAATAAAACAGATTGGTTGGGAAAAAGAAAAGGAAATTATAAAAAACTGATAATTAAAACTGATTATCTAAAATAATAAAAATAAAATCAATACTGATAACACAATACTGATTATTTAAAAAGAAAAATAAAAAAATTATGCTATAAAAAGTTGATTAAAAGATACGTGATATCAAAAAGAAACTCAACACCAAAAAAAAATTAGACAAAATTTTTTTTAGAAAGAAGATATTTTTATCACCAACTCAATAGATAACACGTGCTAATCCGAAGAATCAACCATGCTCTGATACCAATTGTAGAACAATGATAATCTTGTGAAATAAGGGGGTTGATGTTTTTCTAGAAAGAGAAAGTTAGAGAGAGATGTGAAAGAAAACTCATATATTGAAATGAAAGAAATAAACAACCAACACCTCTTTCCATGGTGGAAAGAGGTTTAAATACCCCAAGTCCTTAATGGACTTGGCTTCCGGCCCATGAACATGCTCATGGGTCGGGCTATTTAATAAATGAGACTAAACTTAACTACGAGCCTATAACTACATTGTTGGTGTGACCGAGACTTTCTAAATGCATAAAACGTATTTCCAACAGCTTGTGTGTTAGACTTTGGTAAGAATTGGGATAAACATTTGCCGTTAGCAGAGTTTTCGTATAACAATAGTTACCATTCTAGTATTAAGGCTGCACCGTTTGAAGCTTTGTATGGAAGAAAGTGTAGATCTCCTGTATGTTGGAGTGAAGTTGGGGATACCCAGCTCACGGGACCGGAACTGATCCGGGAGACTACGGAGATGATAGTTCAGATTAAGAATAGGTTGTTGACTGCCCGTAGTAGACAGAAAAGTTACGCGGATGTACGGCGGAAGCCAATGGAGTTTGAAGTGGGTGACCGAGTAATGTTGAAGGTATCGCCATGGAAAGGCGTTATAAGAATTGGAAAACGAGGGAAATTGAATCCCCGTTATATTGGACCCTTTAAGATTTTATCTAGAGTAGGTCCGGTGGCTTACAAACTAGAGTTACCCCCAGAACTTCATGGTGTTCACAACACATTCCATGTATCTAATCTGAAGAAATGTCTAGCAGTGAGTGATGAGAAAATTCCGTTAGGTAAGGTTCGAATAGATGGGAAGTTGCATTTTATCGAAGAGCCCGTAGAAGTTATGGACCGTGAGGTAAAGCAACTGAAACAAAGTCAGATACCTATTGTCAAGATCCGATGGAATTCAAAGCATGGACCAGATTATACATGGGAACGAGAGGATGAAATGTGGAAGAAATATCCGCACCTCTTCGATTTCAATAAGAAACAGACATCCAAATGAAATGGATCACGAGGACGTTGATCCCTTTTAGGAGGAAAAGTTGTGACAATCTAACATTTTCAGGTAGTGAAATATTTTCTCGTATAATATTTTAAAACTTATTTTTGTGTTGGTTGACGAACTCACAATTTACAGATTTAAATTTGGGCTTACGTGCATAATTTAGCGTCTTTTACGACTAAACCGGAAACCTTAGGATTATGTATTTACGTTTTTGAACTCCGTTTTTGATGAGACAATTTTTATTGGATTCGTTTTGTGACGTTGATTCATAATTTATAAAAACGTTTTTCGTAAAACGACCCGAGGGCATGCAAATCGAGAAAACTAGAATCGAGAAATACTCGTAAACTAGTGAGATGGGAAAAAGTACATTGTCCCACCCCACTATCTATGTTGGACGGCACACACATGAAACCACACCTTAGATGTGGCATCATGTTAGCTCAATGCTTACAAGTGTAAGCATAACTTACACCTTAAGCTTACTTCCACTTCCACTAACTCAAAACTAGCAACTAACTCTCATACCACCATTTCCTTACATGCAAACTCTCTCAAATCCTCTCAAAACCCCATCCCTTGCCGTCCACTATCAAGCAACAAACAACCCTTTTGATCTTTTCTAGCCATGAAATACATGTTTACTAGCTCTATTATAGAGTTATCTTGAAGCCTTGATCATTTGGTGGCCATATTAACAACATTGGAGGTGATTTGCTTGTGTCCTAGGGCTGATTTCCCAACTTATGTTCTTGGTGTTTGATGGTCTTGGAGTTACTTATTGTATTCATCAAGTTCTTGTCTTCCAAAAACAAGAAATACACTTGGTTGGTAAAGAAGATCATCCTCTCCATTTTTCTCTTGTTATTTTGTAAAGAACAAATGTATTTACTTTCATTTTGTATATGTATATGATGTATATATTATGATAAAAATGTTGTGTGGGGATCAAGTGTTGATAGATATGCTTAAAAAGGTTAATAACTATAAGAAATGAGGCTAAAATCTTGATTATTTAGTTGGCTGTATAAAAACAGTATATAACTAAAACATGAACTGATAAAATTGCATGGTATGATCCATTTACAGTAAGTACAAGATGTTATACACATGTGAGAGTTATCCATGCAATGGAATCAATATAACGAGTGAGATATGATCAAAACAAGTTAGGTGTTCTAATCTGAATAAGCTGTTTTGTAGGGACTGTTAAGGCAAGATGAACTTAAAATGAGCAGTAGCTATAACTAAGTTAAATGTAGCACATAATATGAAGAACATGTCACCCAAAAATGAGCTTCTAATTCATTATAGAACTCTAGATATGGTAAAAATGGTGAACATGAAGATAAAAATCAGATTTTAAGAATTAATGTTTATTATTATTATATAAGCACTCACATTTTATTGTATAAAATATAAAATAAAAACCCACTAACTTATAAAACTTATTTATATAAATATATAAAAGGTTAATTAAATGGATAATTTATATAAATGGTAGTGGAATAATATTTATAAGTAATAAAAACTATAAACTTGATTTTTACGACTTTTTCGGCTATTACCGTAAAATTAACGTTTTTCGCCAAATAAAACTTAGACGATCAAACCCGTCTAATGTAAAGTTTATAAAAGTCATATACTGATATATAAGTAACTAATACAAGTAAAAACCGATAAAACCCAAACTATAAGAAATACGGACATTAACGAGCTAACTAAACATATTGGACTAATAATTGGACTAAATAAGATAAATACTTGTAAAGAGAACTTATTGGGCTTAACCCATTTGGGCCCAACATGGAAAGTATATATACTGATAATATAGGTATAAAATGGATTAAAAAAAGTTAAAGAACTTATACTAAGCTTAATGGACTTAAAATAGGTAAATAGGTAAAACTAGCAAACTAGTAAAACGTTACCAAAACGTAAACACTAAAATGAGTAAAGTCATTGGACAAGAGTCTAAGACCGATTATTATTTATATAGGTTTCCGTGACCGAAGAACGCCCGTAGCCGATAATCCGCCTTTCATTAACAACGTGAGTTCATAGCCTCGCACTCTTTTAAATGTTTTATAAAATGATTTGTAAACCCGTGAGGGAGATAACATGCTAGATTTTGATAAAAATAGAACACAAGTAGTCCCGATTGTATGCTTAATGATATGGACCCGAATGATGCTATGACCCTATAAACGAGACTAAAAGGATTATTAGTAGTTAGGTTATGTCACTTAAAGTCCCATTAGCATGAATTGTGAACTACCGAGATTTGGTAGACGCTTATGCATTTGATAGTACTATTTGGGGACGATCACCCCAGTTCGCGCCTTGACGGTTGATCCCCGTTGTACCACATTGATTGGTTGCGAATTTATGTATGAGAAGATTACATAGCGTGATTTTTGTGACGACACGCTAACTTAGATGGGCAAATTGTTTGTCGGGTTCGCGGCCCGCTGTTTTCATAGTAAGGTAACAATGTCATGCGGCTAATAATAATCCTACAACCTATATAATCTAAATATCCGATATGATACGACGCTAATAACGATGAATATATTACCTATCATGGTAATATAGAGACTACGGTCTCATGGACGGTTTAAGATGTATGCTTGATTTATATATTGCCTGACTAGCAATATGAGGATTTACTTCCGATATTATACCTGTGTTCTGATTTTAAATGATTCTTTTATATAACGGTTTTTATTAAACTCTATGAATTTACTCGGCATTCGCTGATATGATTTTTTGCATGTTTTTATCTCAGGTGCTTGAAGGTAATCCGGATGGAGATCGACTCTGATGGCCCACATAATATTAAAAATGTTCATTCGATCTATGTTTTATAAACTTAATGACCTGTATAATTTGGGACCTGTTGTACGCTTTTAAACTTTTTATCGAATGAATGTATGTTAAACCTTGAACAACCATATTTATGTGTTGTCTATGATTGGAGTTATTGTGCTATCCCGTAACACTCTAAAAGACCCTTCCGCTCACGAATATTGAGAGTGTTACACATCGTGCCTCGTGGGCCGATTAGTTAGATGATGATCTGTGGGCTTTCCGTACAGCTTATAAGACCCCGATTGGTTGTACACCTGATCGTCTTGCGTACGGGAAAGCATGCCACCTCCCCATCGAGCTGGAACGTAAGGCATACTGGGCCTTGAAGTGGGCTAACTTCGACATCAACAAAGCCGGTGATCTTTGCAACATTCAACTCAACGAGCTTAATGAACTGAGGAATGAAGCTTACGAGAAATTACAGATCTACAAGGAGAAGACCAAGATCATTCATGACGCAAGGATTAAGAATCGAGAGTTCCACGTTGGTGATCAAGTCTTACTTTTTAACTCTCGGTTGTAGATCTTCTCGGGCAAGTTGAAGAGCCGCTGGTCTGGTCCATTCACTGTCGCCAAAGTCTTTCCATATGGCACCATTGAGCTTTCTCAGCCAAATGGGCCCAATTTCAAGGTGAATGGACAGCGTTTGAAGCTGTACTTTTGTGAGGACATCTCTCATGAGATGATCCCATCCCTCACCACGTTTCCCATGAACTAAATTTGGGTCGAGTAAGGCTCGTGACTTGGTTATCAAAAACAAGCCCTTCTCGGGAGGAAACCCGTGATCTATCCTTTACTACTTTCATAATAAGTGTAGGGGGAGCCCCATATGTGTTGGTTGTCTTATTTCATATTTTGTGTAGGGATTCAAGCTTCAAAGAGCACCTCGATGACTTTTGACGAACCATGATCCCGTGTACCCGTCTTCCCGGTTCTATCCTAAACTCTCGTGATTCAATATTTCATATCTTATATGTTCACATTGAAATCACTATAGTAGTCCTTTCCTTAGCAAGATTTAAACAACGTGCATAATGTCCTAAGTGTAGGGGAGTTTACTCCCACATGCTTAAACATTGAGGACAATGTTTATATCAAGTGTGGGGGGACTTCTATCAAAGTAAGTGGTCTTTTCCATGAATTTGTCCTCATTTTAACCGGAAAATTTGATTTTTCGACATTTTTCAAAAATTTTAATCTATTTTGGCCTAGTTGTATAGTTGTATTTTCCTTTGTTATGGTTATTTTCATTCTTTGCTAGAATAAATTTTCAATAAAGTGGTTTTAAATTATTCAAAGTCGTGAATATTTTGACTCAACCCGAGTTTACTTATCCAAGTTTACTCTAGCTAGTATCCTTAACGTGTTTAAGTCAAGTTTTGCTAGGCTTTTATATAGGGAACTTTAAAACGCGAAAGTCTTAACTCTCACGGGTTAAGAACAAGAACTTTTCGCCAGTTCCTATAATTGATCCTAGAGAGTCGTTTATCAAGGGAACTTTAAAAAGCGATTTCTAAACTTGAAAAAGTCTAAGAATTTGCAAGATCCTATAGATGACTCGAAAACCCAAAACGTTGATTTAATTGGCTAAGCATCCACGAGTCTTATTCCTTGAGATATTAAATTGTGGACAACGAGAGATGATAGAGTCAATTATAAGTTTGGGATTCTTTCGTGAATTTATGTGAGTTAATTATGAGCCTATTCTCCCATCGCTGGTTAATAAATTTATCTGCAATAAATAAGGTTGTACGATTTGAAAAGTTACTTAGCTTCTAGCCCAAGATCGTTTAAAAATTTCTCGGTATTAATTAGAGTTCATAGCCAAGGCATAACTTATTGAAACGGGATGCGAAGATTGGCGAGTCCAAAAAGGCCCTAACAAGGCATGAGGGCTACATTTTGTTTCTAAAGATTCAAAAGTGATGTGAAGAATCATTTATCGAAAATCAATATGAAGGATCGAGACACACGTCGAAAAACAAAAACTCCCCAAAAGATCATGGATAAGTCTATCCAAAAAGTCCCTAACAAGGTATGAGGATAAATAGATCCAAGTCCTAAAAGGAGGCGGATCGTTGTATATCAAAGTCCAAAATAAAGATTGGAGAAAAATGAAGAAGTCGTGGTCCAAAGATGAAGAATCTCTCAAAACATCAAGTGAAGAAATTCCTATTATGAAGAGAAGACCATAATTTCAAGAACGTCTCTCAAGATTTGAAGTATGAAGTCGCTGCCAAATATCGGTCCGAGAAAGGTCTCAAATCGTGAAGCGAGTTATGCCAAGATATGAACTTTATGAGGTCCCGAGAAGCAGTTTTAAAAGATTTTGTCCTTTAGCTAACTATTGATTAAATCGTTCACTTTATTTTCAGCCTAAATAACTATCGAAATAAGTCAAACAATGCATCCTCGTTATCATTCAAGACAAAAATAAAATATAAGAGATACACCTAGGAATAAGGGAGTCTAAGTAAATAATTGGCCCACATGAATTCGTGTTAGTTTGCTAACTTATAATAACAATGATCTCGTTTTTAAGCTTGGTATGGGGAACGTGAAACTTGAGGATGATAAACGTTCAGTGCAGCCAAAACCAAATGTAAGTCTTTGATTTGTTTCTATCTTTTTATTTTCTTTAAATATTTAGCATTTAATAAAGGCCAAGGTAGGTTATTTATGATGTAAAATGTAAACCGTGCTCTAAAATTAATGCATTGCATGAGGACATTGCAATGGTCAAGTGTAGGGGATTTAATAAGTGTGAAAACACTTATCCTTTTACCGCTTATTTCAAATAATAACAAGACCAAAACGTGCAATTTATGTCGTAAAAGTCGGAGTTATGCGTGGTTTGTGTTTTTATTGTGTTTTAGGACCAAAAGATAAAAAAAGGAAGAAAACACGGGCTTTCACGGGCTTTTATCGAAGAAAACGAGGAAAGACGATGTCAAGAGATCAAGAGTGCTTAAAGAACGGATGTCCAAGACATATTCTGAAGAGTTATCGAAGAAAAAGTCTAAATACGGAAGTTTAATGAAGTCGAAGAACTCAAGTCTAACTTAAAGAAGGAAATTATTAAGACAAGTTCAAATGCCGAGACGACGTCGAGAAAAGGCAAAGAATTAAATCGAGTCAAGAAGAAAATAAAGTAGGAAGCACACCACTCATTCACTTCCCACTTAGCCTATAAATACCCTCCTAATCACATTAGGAGGGTGGTTAGCTAGTTGCACTTTTAATTTTTCCTTTCTAGTTTTTAGAGAGAGAATGTTCTAAACTTTATCTCACTAAGTCTTTCATTTTTCTTTCCTTTGATCTTTCAAGTTTAAGCTTTTGTTCTTTAATCTCCTTCTACATTTCTTGGTTTCATTTTGCTTTGATCCGTAAATCATAATCCATACGGATTGTATTTGTTTGATGTTTAAGTGGTTAAAAGGTTAATCTTTTTACTACTTGTTAAGCTTTTATTTGGATTAAGCTTTAAGCTCTTTATGCTTATTGGCTTATTTCCTATATTTAGCCTATTTGTTTTGCTTTTCGGATTACTTAAAAGTTTTAGGCATCTTAAAGTTCCTTTCATAAAGTTCATGATATTTTATGTTTAAAAAGTTGTCAAATTCAAGCTTTTTTAGTAGTTTAAGCTTCGGATAAGGCAGCTTATTGTATGTGCTTATTGAGTTTTAAGCTTACCACCAATTTCGGATTAAGTGTTGCTGTCATCGCAATATTGGGGATTTGCACATTCCGACGGATTACTTGTTTAGATCGCAATAACCCATTGAGGGTTCTACTTTGCGATCACTTGGTTATTTCCCCTTATTCCGATCTGGGATTACGATCGCTCATTGCGATCGCATATTCCGACGGGGTTTAAGGTCTTTTTCAAGTCGAAACTCTGCCCAAATTTTGTTAACAGCATTTCGATAACTCCCATTCCGATACTAGCACATTGCGATAGAACCATATTCTGACAGAAGTGTTTACATTATTCCGATCTGAACATTCCGATGACTTGTCTTAGTTATATTCCGATAGATTGTTTTGATATTTATTCCAACGGTTATGACTTTGGTGCATTCCGATAGAGATGATTTGCAACATTCAGATAGACTAAGTTTTAAAGTGTTACAAAGTTTTAGGTTTTAAGTGTTTTTCTAAATGATCTTCTAGTTTAATTTTTAAACGCTTTAATTTCACTCAACGACATTTTAATACTTGCTTGTAGTTTAAATTAGATAACCTAACCAAACCATTTTGTTTTCCAAGAGACAATTGAGTCGCACTTTAGACCGGAAATCAATTTAAAGAGATCGGACGGTAAACTTTTTACATTTCGTGTAAAAGCTTTGTATTAATGTGTCTTTCAGGTTTAGAGTTGCCTAAAGTGGCGGATATAACCCTACACAATACACCCATTATGAGTTGGATGTGTCTTTCAGGTTTAGGCAGGGGAGAAACAGGTTAGGGATATGGAGTATCCTCGGACCAAGTACTCTCTGGCTTGTTGGTGCTAGAAATGACACTATGTCTAGTGCTAGTTATATCGGGGTTTCCGTCCCCTAGTATAATCAAGGTTTCATCTCCCAAGGTACACGAACCAATTTTTTTTGATCATATAGGATAGTTGCATGATATATGCTAGTCAATTCATGCTAATGACGACATCAAAGCTATCGAGACATTCTAGGATCTGATTGATGTAAAACGGGTGATTGGAAGGTTTTAAGGAACAACCTCGAATGATGGTGCTAACCTTCATAACTTTCCCTTCGAATATTTTACAGTAAAATAGGAGTCTAGAGTTAACGGAGGGATTTCCAATACCTTACTAAATTTAGCAAATATAATGCTTTAATCTACCCATGTGTCAAACAAGATAGATGCATATCATTGGCTTAGTAAGAACATACCAGGTACGATGTTGGAGACGGGGTTAGCTTGGGCATTGCCGGCCATGTACACTTACGAAGTAGTTCCCTTGTTGTCCTTCTTCTGGTTGGACAACTTGGGACAATCAGGTCTCACATGCCCAGGGGTTCCACACTCGTAACATACCACAACTTTCTTTGGTCCACTACTACTTCCACCTGCGGGGTTTCGGTTTCCCTGTAATACAAGGTTTTGGCAAAGTATAAAATAATTTTGTTCCAATCTTTTTGAATTGATTATTGGTAGAAAGTGCGACTCAATTGTTCTTGGCGGAAAATAAAAGGGATTGGTTGTCTATTTTAAACTAAAAATAAAAATGTCGTTGAGTAAATAAAAATGAAAGCTTGAAAATTTAAACTAAAAATAACTAGAACTTAATGAATTTAAAACTTGAAAACTTAAAAGTGAATTTAAAAATAAGAAATTAACCCCGTCGGAATGTTCTATCGCAATCCCGTCGGAATGTGCAATCGCAATACACCTATCGCAATACCCTAATCGCAATATCCAATCGCAATACACCTATCGTAATGTGACACTTAAATCCAATCGCAATGTGACAAACTGAATCCCGTCGCAATTTACCTAAAATCAATCATGTCGCAATAATGAAACTCATCTCTGTCGCAATGATAAAAACTGGATCCTATCGTAAAATTACAAAAAGCAATCCAATCGCAATACCAAACGTAAAACGCGTCGCAATACAAAACCCATATGCGATGTACTGATCGCAATGTGTGTTGGAATACCAATCTCAAAAGGGTTATACTTTGCGATGGGAATTAATCCGAAATAAGCTATGATTTAAGCTATTTTCAATAAGCTCAATCCAAGACTTAACCAATTCAATAATAAGCAGAACTAATAAGCATGAAATAAGGACTTTTTAAACTTTAAATAAGCAAAACTTTTAGATCAAACCGTAAAAAGATTTAAACTTTACGAAAACTTTTAAAAAGTAAATAAGCTAAGTACCAAATAAGCCGATAAGCAGAAAAAGCTCAAAGCTTATGTTGCACAAAACTTATAAAGGATTAAAAAGATAAACTTTTTAATCACGAAATCATAAAATCAAAACCGTATGAAATAATATTTTCGAATCAAAAATTAAAGTAAAATCAAGAAAGGAAGAAAAAGATTGAAGATTAAGAGCTAAAACTTGAACTTTTCGATTAATAAAACTCAAATACAAAAATTAAAGAAAGCTTAGCTTGAAAGAAAAGATGAAGTGTTTAGTGAGAGAAAGTTAAACACTTTCTCTCTCTAAAATGAAAACTAAAACAAAGAAAATTAAACTAGCTAACCCCCCTCCTAATGTGTTTAGGAGGGTATTTATATGGAAATGGGGAGGTGCATGTGTTGCCTCCTCTTTCTTTCATCTCGGCTCTTCGTCTTTTAAGTTCTTCGACTTTTCTCGACGTCGTCTCGGGATTAATTAAACTCGTCTTATAAATTCTTCACTTATTTAGACTTGAGTTCTTTGACTTCATTAAACTTCCGTCTTTAGACTTTTTCTTCGATAAATCTTCAGAATAGGCCTTGGACTTCCGTTCTTTTTGCACTCTTGATCTTTTGACTTCATCTTTTCTCGTTTTCTTCGATAAAAGCCCGTGAAAGACCGTGTTTTCTTCCTTTTTCATGTTTTGGTCCTAAAACACAATAAAAATACAAACCACGCATAATTCCGACTTTTACGACATAAAATACATGTTTTGGTCTAGTTATTATTGAAAATATGTGGTAAAAGGATAAGTGTTTTCACACTTATTAAATCCCCTACACTTGACCATTGCAATGCCCTCATGCAATGCATTAATTTTAAAGCACAATTTACATTTTCTATCATAAATAACCCACCTTGGCCTTTATTAAATACTAAACATTAAGGAAAATAAAAAGATAGAAACAAGTAAAGGAATCAAAAACTTACATTGGGGTTTTGGCTACCATGAATGTTTATCATCCTCAAGTTTCATGTTCCTCATACTAAGCTTAAAAACGAGATCATTGCTATTATAAGTTAGGAAACTAACACGAATTCATGTGGGCCAATTATTTACTTAGACTCCCTTATTCCTAGGTGTATCTCTTATATTTTAATTTTGGCTTGAATGATCACGAGGATGCATTGTTTGACTTATTTTGATAGTAATTTAGGCTGAAAATAAAGTGGGACGATTTAATCAATAGTTAGCTAAAGGACAAAATCTTTTAAAATTGCTTCTCGGGACCTCTTAAAGTTCGTATCTTGGCATAACTTGCTTCACGATTTGAGACCTTTCTCGGACCGATATTTGGCAGCGACTTCATACTTCAAATCTTGAGTGACGTTCTTGAAATTATGGTCTTCTCTTCATAATATGAATTTCTTCTCTCAAACCTTTTTTGAGAGATTCTTCATATTTGGACCACGAATTCTTCATTTTTTCTCCAATCTTTACTTTGGAATTTGGTATACAACGATCCGCCTCTTTTTAGGACTTGGATCTATTTATCCTCATACCTTGTTAGGGCCTTTTTGGATAGACTTCTCCATGATCTTTTGGGGAGTTTTTGCTTTTCGTCCTGTGTCTTGATCCTTCATATTGATTTTTGATAAATGATTCTTCACATCACTTTTGGATCTTTAGCAACAAAATGTACCCCTAATGCCTTGTTAGGGCCTTTTCGGACTCGCCAATCTTCGCATCCCGCTTCAATAAGTTATGCCTTGGCTATGAACTCTAATTAATACCGAGAAACTTTTAAACGATCTTGGGCTAGAAGCTAAGTAACTTTTCAAATCGTGCAACCTTATTTATTGCAGATAAATTTATTAGCAAGCGATGGGAGAAAAAGCTTATAATCAACTCACATAAATTCACGAAAGAATACCAAACTTATAATTGACTCTATCATCTCTCGTTCTCCATAGTTTAAAATCTCAAGGAATGAGACTCGTGGATGCTTAGCCAATTAAATCAAAGTTTTGGGTTTTCAAGTCATCTATAGGATCTTTCAAATTCTTAGACTTCTTCAAGTTTAGAAATCGCATTTTAAAGTTCCCTTGATAAACGACTCTCTAGGATCAATTATAGGAACTTGCAAAAAGTTCTTGTTCTTAACCCGTAAGAGTTAAGACTTTCGCGTTTTAAAGTTCCCTATATAAAAGCCTAGCAAAACTTGACTTAAACACGTTAAGGATAGTAGCTAGAGTAAACTCGGATTAGTAAACTCGGGTTGAGTCAAAAGATTCACAACGTTGAAAAATCTAAAACCACTTTATTGAAAATTTATTCTAGCAAAGAAAGTAAATAACGCTAATAAAGGAAAAACTACTCGGTAAAAATAGATTAAAAATTTTGAAAAACGTCGAAAAATCAAGTTTTCCGGTTAAAATGAGGGCAAATTCATGGAAAAAACCACTTACTTCGATAGAAGTCCCCCCTACACTTGGGAGTAAACTCCCCTACACTTAGGACATTGTTGACGTTGTTTAAATCTTTCTAAGGAAAGGACAACTATAGTGATTTCAATGTGAACATATAAGATATGAAATATTAAATTACGACAGTTTAGGATAGAACCGGGAAGACGGGTACACGGGATCACGGTTCGTCAAAAGACATCGAGAATGGATCTTTGAAGCTTAAATCCCTGCACAGAATAAGAAACAAGACAACAAACACATACGGGGCTCCCCCTACACTTATTATGAAAACGGTAAAGGATAGATCACGGGTTGCCTCCCGAGAAGCGCTTGTTTTTGATAACCGAGTCACGAGCCTGACTCGACCCAGAACTAGTTCAAGGGAAATGTGGTGAGGGATGGAATCATCTCATGAGAGATGTCCTCACCGAAGTAAAACTTCAGGCGCTGGCCATTCACCTTAAAATTGGGCCCATTTGGCTGAGAAAGCTCAATGTTGTCATATGGGAAGACTTTGGCGACGGTGAATGGACCAGACCAGCGGCTCTTCAACTTTCCCGAGAAGATCTTCAACCGAGAGTTAAAGAGTAAGACTTGATCACCAACGTGGAACTCTCGGTTCTTAATCCTTGAATCATGGATGATCTTGGTCTTCTCCTTGTAGATCAATGAGTTCTCATAAGCTTCATTCCTTAGTTCGTTGAGCTCGTTGAGTTGAATCTTCCGAAGATCGCCGGCTTTGTTGATGTTGAAATTGGCCCACTTCAAGGCCCAGTATGCCTTATGTTCCAGCTCGACAGGGAGGTGGCATGCCTTCCCGTACACAAGACGATAAGGTGTACAACCAATCGGAGTCTTATAAGCGGTACGGAAAGCCCACAAAGCATCATCTAATTTATCGGCCCACGAGGCACGATGCTCTCCCACAGTAGCTCCAGAATTCGCTTCAATCCACGGTTAGATATCTCGGCTTTACCATTTGTTTAAGGATGATAAGCAGTGGAAATACAGTGATTGACACCGTACTTAGCCATGACTCGAGCAAATTGATCATTGCAAAAATGAGTCCCGCGGTCACTGATGATAGCACGAGGAACACCAAATTGAGCAAAAAGTTGTTTCAAAAAGTTCACAACCACCCTCGCATCGTTCGTAGGGAGAGCCTTAGCTTCAACCCATTTGGATACGTAGTCAACGACTACGAGGATGTACTTGTTCCATTTAGATGATAGAAATGGCCCCATAAAGTCGATGCCCACACATCAAAGATTTCACATTCTTGTATGAAATTTTGAGGCATCTCGTCTTTATGTGTGATCTTGCCTTGTCTTTGGCAAGCATCACAATGTTTAACCATTTCATGAGCATCATGATAAATGGTGGGTCAATAAAATCCAGAGTCGAATACTTTCTTCGAGGTGTAATTGGGACCAAAGTGACCACCGGTGGGTCCTTTATGGTAAGCATCAAGGATTTGTACAGCTGCCGGCCCATCAACACATCAACGAATGACAAGATCCGCACATTGTTTGAAGAGATAAGGGTCATCCCAAAAGTAATTCTTAATATCTTTAAAGAACTTCTTCTTTTTTTGGGATGTTAACCCTTTGACGAGGATACCACCCGCTAAGTAGTTTGGAATGTCCGCAAACCACGAGGTGTCATCAAGATTGGAATTTATAGACATTAAGGTCTCAATGGGAAAAGATTCATTGATCTCTTGGTTCGGATGATCCCCTTGATAAGGATCCTCAAGTCTACTTAGATGATCCGTGGCTAGGTTTTCGGCTCCCTTCTTGTCACGAATTTCAATTTTAAATTCTTGAAGGAGCAAAACCCAACGGAGAAGTCTTGGCTTAGAATCTTGCTTAGTTAACAAGTACTTCAACACGGAATGATCGGTGTACATAATGGAGGTGGAAAGAACAAGATAGGGGCGGAACTTCTCAAAAGCATACACTACAGCTAAAAGATCTTTTTCGGTAGTGGTATAATGCAATTGAGCCCCCGTCATTGTCTTGCTAGCATAATGGATTGGTTGGAAGTGTTTCTTCACTCTCTGGCCCAAAACCGCTCCAATAGCAAAATCGCTAGCATCACACATCAATTCAAAAGGTAGCTCCCAATTAGGGGTAACCAAGACCGGTGCCTTAGTTAGCTTATCCTTAAGAAGATTGAAGGATTCAAGACACTCTTTGGAAAAGATGAAAGGAGTATCTTTTTCCAAGAGGTGGTTCATCGGGCGAGCGATTTTAGAAAAATCTTGAATGAATCAACGATAGAAGCCCGCATGACCAAGGAAACTTCTCACACCCTTCACGGTTGAAGGTGGTAATTTGGATATGACATCCACTTTAGCACGATCCACTTCAAGACCGGCTTTTGAGATTTTATGTCCAAGCACAATGCCTTCTTTTACCATGAAATTGCATTTTTCCCAATTTAGAACAAGGCGAGTGTCTTCACACCGCTTAAGCATGCGTTCCAAATTGGCAATGTAATGAGAGAAAGAATCACCATAGACTGAGAAATCATCCATGAATACTTCCATAGTTTCTTCAACCATGTCATGGAAGATAGCCATCATACACCTTTGGAACGTCCCAGGAGCATTGCATAAGCCGAAAGGCATTCGTTTGTAAGCAAATGTTCCATAAGGACAAGTGAATGTGGTTTTCTCTTGGTCTTTGGGATCGATGGGAATTTTATAATACCCCAAGAAATCGTCTAAGAAGCAGTAATAGTCATTACCCTCTAGACGTTCAAGCATATGGTCCATGAAAGGAAGGGGAAAATGATCCTTTCTCGTAGCATCATTGAGTTTGCGATAGTCTATACAAACTCTCCACCCTGTAACGAGACGAGTAGGAATCAACTCGTTGTTTTCATTGGGCACAACGGTGATTCCGCCTTTCTTAGGCACACAATGGGCGGGACTAACCCATGGTGAAACCGAGATAGGGTAGATCATTCCCGCATCAAGAAGTTTGATAACCACTTTTTTGATAACGTCATAGATCTTGGGATTCACCCTTCTTTGGCTTTGAATAGTGGGTTTAAAGTCGTCTTCCATGAGAATTTTATGTGTGCAAAAGTGAGGATCAATTCCACGAATATCAGAGATTTTCCACGCAATCACTTTCTTATGTTTCTTCAGCACGGCGATAAGTCGGGATTTTTCTTCTTCTTTCAAGTCCTTTGCGATGATGACGGGTGACTTCTTGTTGTCTTCAAGAAAAACGTACTCGAGATGAGACGGTAGGTCCTTAAGCTCTAAATCCGGAGGATTTTCGATGGAAGGCGTAGTTAAATTCGGTTCTTCGATAGAGATATCCTTAGGAGATGGTGGAGAAATATGGTCCTCATTGAGTAGTTTCTCAATGGTATGAATGTATTCATCCCAATTGGAGGGAGAATCGTCATATTACAAGTCTACATCTCCGAAAGTTGCTTCAAATTCATTGAAAATGAAATCACTTTCTCCAAATAGAGTTAGTGATGGAGCAATAGAGGCAACGGTCTCAACAATGGGTAGAGAAGAAGAACCACTTTTACAAGCGTCTTTGAAATGTTCTTCACAAGCCTCATCAAGAACGTCAATGAATTAACACTCTCGTTTTCCAAAGGCTGCTTAGAAAGTTTACCCATGTTGAAAACGATTTTATCGTCACCAACTCTCATGATTAATTCGCCCGCGGCTATATCAATGAGAGTGCGATCGATCCTCAAGAATGGACGTCCAACTATTAATGTAACACGGGGGTCCATCTCGTAGTCAACGACAACAAAATCCGCCGGAAAGGTGAATTTGTCGACGCTAACGAAGACGTCTTCGGCTATCCCCACTGGATAAGCAACCGTACGGTTAGCTAATTCCAAACTCATTCGTGTAGGGACTAGCTCGGGTAGAGATAATTGTTTCCAAACACTTAATGGCATTAAGTTTATACTACCACCTAGATCGGCTAGGGCCATACAATTCTCTACCCCGGGGAAGTTGCAAGGAATCAAGAAATGACCCGGATCACCAAGTTTGGTTTGTAATTTCCTTAAGAGTACTACGGAACAATTCTCATTAAGTTGGGTCTGAACGATATCGAGGAGTTTCTCCTTATCACTGAGAAGATCTTTAAACATTTTAGCGTATTTCGGCATGTGAGCGAGAGCCTTGATAGGTGTGAAAACACCCATCTTTTCTACCACTTAATTACATTAAAACAGGACCTAAACGTATATTTTATGTCATAAATGGCGGAATTATGTATGGTTTGTGTTTTTACTGTGTTTTAGGGTCAGAATGTGAAAAAGGAAGGAAAACACGGTCTTTCACGGGCTTTTATCGAAGAAAAAGACGAAAGATGAAGTCGAAAGATCAAGAGTGGAAAAAGAACGGAAGTCCAAGACCAATTCTGAAGATTTATCGAAGAAAAAGTCAAAAGACGGAAGTTTAATAAAAAGCCGAAGAACTCAAGTCTAAATTATGAAGAAATTACAAGACGAGTTCAAAGAAATCCCGAGACGAAGTCTTAAAAGTCGAAGAATTTAAGAAGACTGAAAGACTGAAAGACTGGGGACCAAGAAAGAAAGAAAGAGGAAGCCACCAACCACTCCCCTCTCCTATAAATACCACCCTCACAACATGTGAGAGGGTTGGTTAGTCTTAGTTTAGTTTTAGGATTAGATTAGGAGTAGGTAGTTTCTCTCTCTAAACTTATGCTTTCTCTCTCTAGATTAATTTGTGTTTAAGCTTTTGTTATTGAATCTTTACTTTTTAATTAAGCTTTTAACTCATCATCTTCATCCTTTCTTGTTGATTTGTTCTTAATCTTTGAGTTCATGTTCTTGAGTTTTTATGTTTTCAATCAAGTGGGTTTTGATTGATTTGGCCTTGTTTGTTAGTTTTGATGATTTGTGTTGATGGATTATTGTTAGTTGATGTTTATTGGTTGTTTTGGTTTAATCTTTTGGTTTGATTTGGTTAGATTTAATCAATTTCGTGTTTTAATTCATCCCACTGTGCATCGTTCAAGTTACTGTATCTTTCCCCAGTTTATTCCGAATATGACTTCTATGCGGAATATTCCGAATAGGAGTCCCTATTCGGAAAGTTGATTATTCCGAGTAGGATTACCTATTCGGAAAGTTTGATTATTCCGCATAAGAATCCTTATTCGGAATATCTGATTATTCCGAATAGGAGTCCCTATTCGGAATGTTAGATTATTCCGAATAGGATTCCTTATTCGGAATATTTGATCATTCCGAATAGTGTTTTTATTCCGCATAACAGATTCATTCAGCATGGCATTTATTTCGAATAGGAGTCCCTATTCAGAAAGTTTCATTATTCGGAATAGTGTTTGTCAGTTTTTAGTTGTCAGTTTCATTTTTTCCTGCCTTTTTCTTTATTTGCACTTTTACTTGCTTTCCTTTTATTTTAAGTTTAATTTGAGTCATTTACTTTTATTAGCCTTTTAAATTTCTCGTCATTTATTTCCCGTTAAGTTTTAACTTTCATTATTGTTTCCTTACTTTATTTTTAATTGTTCCAAGTCTTTATTTTTAATTAGTTTTAGACAACGACACCCTTTTACTTGATTCACCAAGAACAACTGAGTCGCACAATTAACCAGAAATCAATTCGAGAGGACACCGAGAAAACGAACTTTCAAACGAGTAAAAATCTCTACATTAAAATGGCGCCGCTGCCGGCTCTTTTCGTGAGGATTAAAGGTTTTTTGTGAGTGAAGCGTTGGATTTTGGGATCCTTCACTTGTGAACGTTATTTTTCTTGTCAAAAATTTTCAAAAATCCAAAAACATTTGAAAAATCATAAAAAGCATTTCTTTTTCAAAGTTTTGCACCAAAAATATTCTTCTTGCTTATCTATCTTTCTTTATGGATTTTTATGTCCATTGCGTCCGGTGTGGGAAACAATTATCTGCGAACAACTCTTGTCAATGGTGTACATGTGAGCGGTGCGGAAACGATATCGACTACATACAATTCGGATTTTGTCCCTTGTGCAACTCGACTAATTCCCTCTTTTTGAACCCACCTCCTGTTCCCCCGTGCATCTATTGTGGAAGCGATTCTCATTGGCATATTTCGTGCCCGGTTCGATACCCGTATGGTCACGGGCAAGAACCGGGGTACAATTATGACAATGATAATAGCTATCCACAAGACGCACTTGATTTTTCTCCATACCCGGTTTGCAACAACTGTGGGGGTCCTCACGATACCTATTATTGTCAACCAATGAATTGTTTTGAGCCAAATCCGTGTCCTCAGTTTTCTTCACCTATGGATTATTATGAACCAACCCCGGTTTCTAATTATTCTCCACCGATGAACAACTATGAGCCACAACCGTGCTATAATTCCGGTTTTCAAAATCTTGAGCCCCCACCGCACTCACTCGATCATCAGCCTCCTCACGGGATGAGTTACCAAGAACCAATTGTCGATCTTGCTACAGCTTTTCAAGCGCAATCAAAAGAACTTTTACACACGCTGCGAACTTGTATGGAGTCATTTTTACCGCAGCAAGATCAGACGAGTACTCATATCCCTGAGCATATTATTGGCCCTATAGATAATGAGGAGAGTGATGACGATATTGAGATTATTTTCGACGAGGAGGAATTTCTAAAGCAAAATACTTCACTCCTTAGTGATGACGGTTTTCACATTCCTGAGATCGATGAGTTTCTTGATATTGATACACCCGTGGAATACATATCCGGGTATTCTGATGTGGAAGGAGATATACTTTTTCTAGAGGATTTATTACGCGATGACACTACACCTTCTATCCCAGAGGTAGAAAGATGTGAATCTTCTGAAAAAGGGACGAAGGTGGAAGGTAGTTGTTCTCATACTTCTCATATTATATTGCCACCTCATCCTCCCACGTGCACACCCAAGCGGGTGATGTATCACTTTTACTCTACTCGTTTTATACCAGGAAATGAGGATGAGTGCTTTGACCCGGGAGGTGACATTGATTATGATATGATTGATAACAATACGGCTTTTCCGTTTGCTCAGCATCCATTGTCTTTGGGGGATGACAATGTGCTTACTATACCCAACCCACCTCCCGTGGATCTTGAATTCACATACTATACGTATGTTGAAAGGACCTTTCTCCTTTTCAAGACTTATTCCCCCGCCTCTCCTTTGTTGATGTCCTCCAGGAACGAGGACAAGGTCTTTGATCCCGGTATCACATTCGAGGCTTCCCCATGGACCATTTAATTCGGGGACGAGTCAGGCTCGTGACTCGGTCAACAAAAACAAGCGCTTTTTGGGAGGCAACCCAATTATCTATCTTATTTCACCATAAGTGTAGGGGGGAGCCCCGTTGGTGTTTCTTGTTCTCTTTCTTATCATATGTAGGGATTAGAGCTTCAAAGACACACTCATGATGACTTTTGACGAACCGTGATTCCGTGTTCCCTTCTTCCCGGTTCTATCCTAAACTCTTTTCGATTCACTATGTTATATTTCTCAATATTAAAATAGGAATCTCTTTAGTTGTCTTTCCCTTAACGAGATTTAAACAAAGTGCACAATGTCCTAAGTGTAGGGGAGTTTACTCCCACATGCTTAAACATTGAGGACAATGTTTATATTAAGTGTAGGGGGGACTTCTATCGAAGTTAAGTGGCCTTTTCCTTGTATTTGTCCTCATTTTAACCGGAAAATCAATTTTTCGACATTTTTCAAAATTTTTAATCTATTTTGGCCTAGTTGTAGTTCCCATTATTTTTGCTATTTTTCTCTTATTTTAACAAAATGGTTTTAGCAAGTTCAGATATCTTAGATATAATAGGCCCGTTGTGAATATTTTGACTCAACCCGAGTTTACTTATCCAAGTTCACTCTAGCTAGTATCCTTAACCATGTAGACCTTAATTGGTTTATTAGGCTAAGCATCCACGAGTCTCATTACTTGAGATTTTAAATTGTGGAGGACAAGAAATGATAGAGTTGGTTACAAGTTTGGTATTCTCTCATTAACTTATGTGAGTTAATTATGATCTTTTTCTCCCATCACTTGCTATTAAATTATCTGCAATAAGTAAGGTCGTACGATTAGAAAAGTTACTTAGCTTCTAGCCCAAGATCGTTTAAAAGTTGCTCGGTTATGATAAGAGTTCATAGCCAAGGCATAACTTATGAAGCGGGGCGCGAAGATTGGCGAGTCCGAAAAGGCCCTAACAAGGCATGAGGATTCAATTTTATTGCTGAAGATCCCAAGTGATGTGAAAAGCATTATTCCCAAAGTCAATATGAAGGATCAAGACTCACGACGAAAAGCAATCAACTCCCATAAAGATCATGGAGAAGTCTATCCGAAAAGACCCTAACAAGGTATGAGGATAAATAGATCCAAGTCCGAAAAGGAGGCGGATCGTTGTATCTCAAAATCCCTAATAGAGATTGAAGAAATAATCATGAAGTCATGGTCAACAAAGTTGGAGTACCTCTTAAAAGTCTCCAAGCGAAGAAACTCTATGAACAATGAGAAGACCATTATCTCAAGCACGTCTCTCAAGATATGAAGTATGAAGTACATGCCAAATATCGGCCCGAGAAAGGTCTCAAATCGTGAACCAAGTTATGCCAAGATATGAACTTTTTGATATCCCGAGAAGCAGTTTTAAGAGATTTTGTCCTTTAGCTAACTATTGATCAAATCGTCCTACTTTGCTTTCAGCCTAAATAAATTATCGAAATAAGTCAACAATGCATCCTCGTGATCATTCAAGACATCAATAAAATATAAGAGATACTCGTAGGATTAAGGGAGTTTAAGTGATTAATTAAACCACATGAGTAAATGTTTGTTATGCTAACTTGTACTAACAATGATCTTGTTTTTAAGCTTGGCATGGGGAACGTGAAACTTGAGGGTGACGAATATTCATGACACACAAGCCCTAATGTAAGTCTTAGATTTCTTTAAAAGTTTCTTCCTTGTTGCATTTTGTTATTTCCTATCTTTTGAATTTTCCTTAGTTGTTTAATAAAGGCCAAGGTAGGTTGATTAGGATGGAAAGTGTAAACCTTGCTTTACTGCTAAGCATTGCATGAGGACATTGCAATGGTTAAGTGTAGGGGATTTGATAGGTGTGAAAACACCCATCTTTTCTACCACTTAATTACATTAAAACAGGACCTAAACGTATATTTTATGTCATAAATGGTGGAATTATGTGTGGTTTGTGTTTTTACTGTGTTTTAGGGTCAGAATGTGAAAAGGAAGGAAAACACGGTCTTTCACGGGCTTTTATCGAAGAAAAAGACGAAAGATGAAGTCGAAAGATCAAGAGTGGAAAAAGAACGGAAGTCCAAGACCAATTCTGAAGATTTATCGAAGAAAAGGTCAAAAGACGGAAGTTTACTAAAAAGCCGAAGAACTCAAGTCTAAATTATGAAGAAATTACAAGACGAGTTCAAAGAAATCCCGAGACGAAGTCTTAAAAGTCGAAGAATTTAAGAAGACTGAAAGACTGAAAGACAGGGGACCAAGAAAGAAAGAAAGAGGAAGCCACCAACCACTCCCCTCTCCTATAAATACCACCCTCACAACATGTGAGAGGGTTGGTTAGTCTTAGTTTAGTTTTAGGATTAGATTAGGAGTAGGTAGTTTCTCTCTCTAAACTTATGCTTTCTCTCTCTAGATTAATTTGTGTTTAAGCTTTTGTTATTGAATCTTTACTTTTTAATTAAGATTTTAACTCATCATCTTCATCCTTTCTTGTTGATTTGTTCTTAATCTTTGAGTTCATGTTCTTGAGTTTTTATGTTTTCAATCAAGTGGGTTTTGATTGATTTGGCCTTGTTTGTTAGTTTTGATGATTTGTGTTGATGGATTATTGTTAGTTGATGTTTATTGGTTGTTTTGGTTTAATCTTTTGGTTTGATTTGGTTAGATTTAATCAATTTCGTGTTTTAATTCCTCCCACTGTGCATCGTTCAAGTTACTGTATCTTTCCCCAGTTTATTCCGAATAGGACTTCTATGCGGAATATTCCGAATAGGAGTCCCTATTCGGAAAGTTGATTATTCCGAGTAGGATTACCTATTCGGAAAGTTTGATTATTCCGCATAAGAATCCTTATTCGGAATATCTGATTATTCCGAATAGGAGTCCCTATTCGGAATGTTAGATTATTACGAATAGGATTCCTTATTCGGAATATTTGATCATTCCGAATAGTGTTTTTATTCCGCATAACAGATTCATTCAGCATGGCATTTATTTCGAATAGGAGTCCCTATTTAGAAAGTTTCATTATTCGGAATAGTGTTTGTCAGTTTTTAGTTGTCAGTTTCATTTTTTCCTGCCTTTTTCTTTATTTGCACTTTTACTTGCTTTCCTTTTATTTTAAGTTTAATTTGAGTCATTTACTTTTATTAGCCTTTTAAATTTCTCGTCATTTATTTCCCGTTAAGTTTTAATCTTTCATTATTGTTTCCTTACTTTATTTTTAATTGTTCCAAGTCTTTATTTTTAATTAGTTTTAGACAACGACACCCTTTTACTTGATTCACCAAGAACAACTGAGTCGCACAATTAACCAGAAATCAATTCGAGAGGATACCGAGAAAACGAACTTTCAAACGAGTAAAAATCTCTACATTAAGCCTCAACAAAGGAGATATTGAAATTATGTTGTTTAAACATTTTGAGAAAGTTAGAAACGTGAATATCATCCTTGTTCTTCAATTTCTCTTTCCTCTACCTTGAAGGATAAGGTATATTGGGTTGAGATGAAGGCTTTGGAATAGAATTGTCACTCACATCCTTGGATGGTGGAGGGTTGGAAGTAGAAGGTGGAGGGATTGTGAAAATAGAAGGTGGAGGAATTAGAGATGTAGGATGCTCGGGTTCCTTTAAACCTATTCCACTGCGAGTGGTGATTGCTTTCATCTCCCCTCTTGGATTATCAACGGTGTTACTCGGAAGAGAACCCGAACCAGAGGGTTGATTACTTGGGAAGAAACTAGCCATCATGTTCCTTAAGTCATTCGTTTGACTAGCCAAACTGTTTCGCATATCGGCTCGAAGATCATTCCCTTGTTTCTGTTGGGAATAAAATTGACCAAGTCCCTAGACACGGACAAGAGGAACTTGGACGCTGACAAGAGTAAACTGAAACACCCCGTACTCAAACTCACCAAAATAAAAAAAAATAAAAAAAATTTAAACTTTTCATGTAAACTACGTGAACAAATCTAACTTTTGGTTAATTATCTTATAAAATGAAAACAATATTTTACAAATCAGTCATCGTTTCCATTTTTGCTTAAAGTTAGACTCAATTACCTTCAAATCAATAGGTGACACGACAACCAACGACTTACGGTTTAATAGATAAGACCTTTTGAAAATAATCAAAATCTGCAAGAACCCTCCTGTGCACTATGGACACCTCAAATGCACTAATGTTCTTTTTAGTACACTAGGACTCTCTAATGCACTAGTTACCCCTTTAGTGTACTAAAGACCCTCTAATACACTATGGAACCCGTTAGTGCACTAAATACATTCTAATGCACTAAAGACCCCTTAAGTGCACTAAAGACCCTCTAGTACACTAAGGACCCATTTAGTGCAGTAAATACCCTCTAATGCACTAAAGATACCTTAAGTGCACTGATAGGTGTGTAAACACCCATCCTTTTTACCACTTAATTACAATAATAACCGAGCCAAAACGTGTATTTTATGTCTTTTATGTCGGAATTATGCGTGGTTTGTGTTTTTGTTGTGATTTAGGACGAAAAGGTGAAAAGTGGAGAAAACACGGGCATTTACGGACTTTCATTGAAGAAAAAGATAAAAGACGAAGTCAAGAAGTCAAGAAGTCAAGAGTGCAAAAGGAACGGAAGTACAAGACCAATTCTGAAGAGTTATCGAAGAAAAAGTCAAAAGACGGAAGTTTACTTAAAGCCGAAGAACTCAAGTCTAATTTATTGAAGAATTACAAGACGAGTTCAAAGAAATCCCGAGACAAAACCATTTAAAGTCCAAGATTAATGAAGAATAAAGGCTTAAGGACTAATGGTGCAATTAAAAGAAGATTAAAGAAGGAAGGACTTAATCTTGTAATTAAGAGAAAATGAAGGGGGGGAGGAAGCTTCCTAAGCACCCTTAATCCTCCCCTATATATAGTTTAGGATGTTAATTATTTTTCTTTGTTGGCTAATAGTGACAATTAGTTCTTCCACTTTTAATTACCTTGTCATTTAAATACTTGTCAAATTTAAATATTGTCTTGCACCTTAATTACCATTTAATTTCAAGTAAGTTTTTCTTTTAATTCTTGTTAATCTTTATCTTTATCTTGTTAATCTCATTCTACCTTTCTTAATCTTTGATTTTTATTGTTCAAGTTCATGTTCTTATTTTTCTTATTTTGATAAAAGTGGGTTTTGTTTATTTTGATTAGTTTTGTGAGTTTTATTGTTTTTGATTGATTGTTTATGCTTGATAAATGTTTTGTTATTAGTTTGATTTAACTTTGTGGATGATTTACTTTTGTTTTGATTAGATTCGAGTTACTTTACTTATCCCTTGTTCTTCGCGGGTTGTTACTGTAACTTCCCAGGAACTTGTTGATCTTCCCTGTTATTCCGAATAAGGGTCTTAACAGCTGGTCCATGCGGAATATTTATTCCGCATAAGGAGGACTTTCCGAATAAAAGATTCCGCATAGGGGTATTCCGTATGGTGGTGTTATTCCGCATGGTGGACTATTCCGCATAAGCCTGCTTTATTCCGGATAGGGGTACATTCCGCATAGGGTATTTATTCCGAGTAGGCTTGTTATTCCGTATAGCTATAACATTCCGAATTGGCTGGATATTCCGAATAGGTGTGTTATTCCGAATAGGTGTAATATTCCGAGTAAGGGCACTATTCCGCATAAGACTTTATTCCGAATAGGGACAGTTATTCCGGATAGAGTTTTATTCCGAATAGGAGTTATTTTCAGTTTCTTTATTTTCAGTTTTTAATTTTCTGCCTTTTTATTTCAAGCTTTATTTTTCCCGCCTTTTTACTTAGTCGCACTTTAAGTTTATTTGCCTTAGATTTATTTTAGACTTGCCTTAGTTTAAGTTTTAGTTTAGTTGCATTTTAAGTTTGCCTTAGATAGATTTAAGTTTGCGTTATTTACTTTTAGTGCCTTTTAATTTTAGCCTCGCTTTTAAATACTCGCACTTGTCTTTTATTTTAATTAGACTTAGATTTATTTTATCGCACTTTTACTTTAATTGTTTTTGCACATTTAAAATACAAAAACGACATACTTTTGTTTCACCAAAGAACGACTGAGTCGGACATTAAACTCCTTTCTTAATTCGAAGAGACATACTTAAACGAATCTTTTTACCTGGCCAAAAGCCTTGTATCAAATGGCGCTGCTGCCGGCTCTTTTCCTAAAGATTAACGGTTTTCTGTGAGAGACGCGTTGCTTTTTGGGATCCGTTCACTTGTGAGCGTTATTTTCTTGCATAAAAAATTCAAAAACCATAAAAATTAAAAATTGTTAAAAATTCATAAAAATTAAAAATTTCAAAAATCCAAAAAGATTTTATCTTTATTATGTATATATATTGTCTTTGCATTTGGTTTCTTTTTCTTTAGCATTTTCAGGTGTATGCGTACTAGATCTTCTAATTATCAAGAGCCCGATACTCAAGAAGATTTAAGTATGTCTGGTGTTAACAACAATAATCATCCACCGCACCTCAATAATAACAACAATGTTCTTCCAAAGCCCGATCTTCGGACAATGGAGGAACTTTGTCAACCTACCATGTTTGGATGAGGAGGACCGACTGCGCCGATGCAAATCAACGCTCCTGAGTTTTCGTTGAAGCACCACATGATTCAGCAAGTGCAAACTAACCCATTCCGTGGATTGCCTGATGATGATGCCAACAAATACCTCGACAAGTTCATTACAATCACCCAAAGCATGAAGTTGCCTGGTGCCACAATGGATGTTCTTCGCCTACAACTCTTCCCACATACTTTATCACATCATGCCGAGAAATGGTTTGATCGTCTCCCGAAGAATTCAATTCATACTTGGGATGACATGACTCAACGCTTTTTGTCGCGCTACTTTCCACCATCCATGGTCACGAGCCTTCGCAATCAAATCAGCGGTTTCATGCAAGACCCTGATGAATCTCTTTTTGATGCTTGGGAACGATATAATGTCTTGATTGATCGTTGTCCAAACCACAACATGCTTCCAGTCACATTGATTGATACTTTCTACAACGGTTTGACTTTTCGAGATCGTGATACGATTAATGCAGCCGCCGGTGGCACATTCATTAAAAGGAGACCCGAGGAGTGTAGAGAGTTAATTGAGAACATGACTACTCACCATAAAAATTGGGATTCCTCCGCTTCTTCAAGGAACAACCCGAGAGTCAATGTTTCTTCCACCTCAGCAAACCCTGATATGACCGAACTCACCCGCATGATGACTGAAATGAGCAAAAGTATCACGCTTCTTGCTTCAAACCAACAACAACAACAAGTTAAAGCGGTTGCTAATCCTTGTGAAACATGCGGCGGTCCACACTCATACACCGATTGTCCTTCTACACAAGGAAATCCGGAAAATGTGTATGCAGCTTATGGTACTTATTCACCGGAAAATTACCAAGCTCGACCTCAAGGGGATAGAAATTTGCTGAGTTACCGGTCAAACAACTACCTTTCACCCGATTTTTCTCCTCAAAACCAAAGCCCCGCCAACAACTACAATAGAAGCAACCAAATCCCACCAAGAGCTTCTCATCCTTATCACCCACCCGCTCAACAAACCCCACCCATTAACCCGGATGTTGTAGCCATAATGAGAACCCAAGGTGAGCAAATCAAGAATCTGTAGAGCCAAATTATCAATTTGAAAGGAGATATTACCATGCAAGGAAATGAGATAAGATCCGAGCTTCGAGATAATATTCAATCCTCCTTCAGCAATCAAACCAATGATTTGAAGAATATGCTTGCTAGTTTCTTGCCCGCAGCTCAACCTTTTACTTCGAGTTCTCTACCTTCAAACACCGTCACCAATCCGCGAGCAAATGTGAGTGCTATTACTACTCGTAGTGGAATTACCATTGTCGATCCACCAATCCCGCCCCCATCATCTACAGCTCCTCCACCACCATTTATCCCTACTCCTCTTACACCTAGTATTAGTGCACCATTCCCGTCTCCGCCTCGTCATGACAATGTATTTAGGAAGGAACCTTCAACATCTCAACCTTTACCTGCTACACCTGCACCTTCACCACCCAAACCTAATATCCCTTATCCCTCTCGTTTAGGCAAGACCAAAATGCTAACCAAGGATGACTCTGAAGTGTCACGCTATGTGAAGATGATCTCTCAAATGAACTTCAACATTAGCTTTCTTGAAGCACTTGTCCACATGCCTAAATTTGTGAAAACATTGAAGGAATTGCTTAACAAGAAGGGGAAGCTGATTGAGCTCGCCAACACACGCTTAAATGAAAACTGCTCTGCAGTTATTCCTAAAGAACTTCCGAAAAAGCTTGGAGATCCCGGTCGTTTTGTGTTGCCTTTCGTTTTCAACAAAACTGAAGAATTTACTTCCCTTGTTGATCTTGGGGCGAGTATTAATCTTATGCCTTTGAGTGTTTGGAAAACACTATCATTACCCGACCTCACTCCAACAAAGATGACTCTTGAACTTGCAAATCGCACTCTCGCTTACCCCGTTGGTATAGCCGAAGATGTTTTCATCAAAGTTGGCACATTCACTTTCCCGGTCAATTTTGTCGTCGTTGATTATGAAACGGACCCTCGTATTCCTTTAATACTTGGTCGGCCATTCTTGAGAACCGGACGAGCTTTAGTGGATGTGGCCGAAGGTGAGTTAATCTTACGAGTCGGGGATGATGCACAAGTTTTCAAAATGGGGAAGCTTATAAGTACAACCTTTGGAGGCCGCGAATCAGTGAATATAATTAATGTGCTTGGTGATTTTGTCGTCTACAACAATCCTTTATTCGAGTCTTGCAATGATAATCCACTCTTTCATGATGATGTGGATGATTCTCTCCCCACTTTGGAACCTTCTCCCATTTATGATTCTCCACCGGTCTTTGATGCTTATGATGATGATGATTCTAGCTCAGATTCAGATGATTATGATGACCTTACTTCTGAGTATCCCGAGCTGCCCACATATGACGATTTTGATGAGGCCGATACTCTTTCGAGTGATTCTTCACATGATGAAGATCCTCCGCCATCACTCGATCCTACTTTGGACGATTACTCATTTGAGGAAGACTTCTCTACGTTTCTCAACACTTACTTCCCTCATGAGAGTGATGCTCCTCCTTTGGATTTTGAAGATCATCGTCTTGATCCTACTTTGGATTTGAAGCACATTCTTTCAATGGAGAAGAAACCGGTCGACACCAATATCCGCAACACATATGATTTAACACCTCTTTGTCCCCCTTCTGAGGACGAGGTTGTGCTTCTTCGCGGATCTTCTTCCCATTTTGCTGAGCCTGAGTGCTATTTTCCCTTAAAGGAAAAGGTGTTCGACCCCGGTATTAACATTCTGCAGCCATCTCAGTATCCACCTGATGAAATAAAAGGAAATATCTTTGGAACTTATGGAAATATGCTTGCACCACTTCACCCTTTCTTCCACCGTGCTCCGTCGCTGCTTAAGGGAACCTTGCCTACTCTTCTTTGGCTTGCCTTGTTCGCCTTAAGCCTGTGATATTTGATGGACGAAAACTATGTCTTCGATCCTGGTGGATATGTTTCATGCTTCTTCCTATGGTGATCAAGGTCGAGTCAGGCTCACGACTCGGTAATCAAAACTCAAGCGCTTCTTGGGAGGCAACCCATGCATCTATCTTTAAGCTTTCTTTATCATAAGTGTAGGGGGAGACCCGTTGGTTTGCTATTTCCTCTCCTCTCTTAATCAGGGATCCGAGCTTCAAAGACACACTCTTGATGATTCTTGAAAACCCGTGATTCCGTGTTCCCTTCTTCCCGGTTCTATCCTAAACTCTTTTCGATTCACTATTTTATATTTTCTCAATATTAAAATAGGAATCTCGTTAGTTGTCTCTTCCTTAGCAAAATTTAAACAAAGTGCACAATGTCCTAAGTGTAGGGGTGTTTACTCCCACATACTTAAACATTGAGGACAATGTTTATCTTAAGTGTAGGGGGACTTCTATCGAAGTTAAGTGGCCTTTTCCTTGTATTTGTCTTCATTTAACCGGAAAATTCGATTTTTCGACATTTTTCAAAATTTTTGATATATTTTGGCCTATTAGTTTTTCCCTTTGTATAGTTATTTTCTTTCTTTGCTAGAATAAATGTTTAATAAAGTGGTTTTAATTTTCAAACGTTGTGAATCTTTTGACTCAACCCGAGTTTACTTATCTAAGTTACTCTAGCTAGTATCCTTAACGTGTTTAAGTCATGTTTTGCTAGGCTTTTATATAGGGAGCTATAAAACGCGAAAGTCTTAGCTCTCACGGGTTAAGAACAAAACTTTTCGCAAGTTCCTATAATTGATCCTAGAGAGTCGTTTATCAAGGGAACTTTAAAATGCGATTTCTAAACTTGAAAACGTCTAAGAGTTTGCAAGATCCTATAGGCGACTCGAAAACCCAAAACTTTGATTTAATAGGCTAAGTATCCACGAGTCTCATTCCTTGAGATTTTAAACTGTGGAGAACGAGAGATGATAGAGCCAATTATAAGTTTGGTATTCTTTCGTGAATTTATGTGAGTTAATTATGAGCCTATTCTCCCATCGCTTGCTAATAAATTTATCTGCAATAAATAAGGTTGTACGATTTGAAAAGTTACTTAGGTTCTAGCCTAAGATCGTTTAAAAGTTGCTCGGTATGGATTAGAGTTCATAGCCAAGGCATAACTTATTGAAGCGGGATGCGAAGATTGGCGAGTCCAAAAAGGTCCTAACAAGACATGAGGGCTATATTTTGTTGCTAAAGATCCAAATTGATGTGAAGAATCATTTATCGAAAATCAATATGAAGGATCGAGACACACGATGAAAAGCAAAAACTCCCCAAAAGTCATGGAGAAGTATATCCGAAAAGACCCTAGCAAGGTATGAGGATAAATAGATCCAAGTCAAAAAGGAGGCGGATGGTTGTATATCAAAATCCAAAATAAAGATTGGAGAAAGATGAAGAAGTCGTGGTCCAAGTATGAATCTCTCAAAACTTCAAGTGAATAATTTCCTATATGAAGAGAAGACCATAATTTCATGAACGTCTCTCAAGGTTTGAAGTATGAAGTTGCTGCCAAATATCGGTCCGAGAAAGGTCTCAAATCGCGAAGCGAGTTATGCCAAGATATGAACTTTATTAGGCCCCGAGAAGCAGTTTTAAAAGATTTTGTCCTTTAGCTAACTATTGATTAAATCGTTCACTTTATTTTCGGACTAAATAACTATCGAAATAAGTCAACAAATGCATCCTCGTGATCATTCAAGACAACAATAAAATATAAGAGATACCCCTAGGAATAAGGGAGTCTAAGTGAGTAATTGGCCCACATGAGTTCGTGTTAGTTTACTAACTTATAATAACAATGATCTCATTTTTAAGCTTGGTTTGGAGAAAGTGAAAACTTGAGGATGATGATTATTCATGACATTTCCAAAACCCAAGGTATGTTTTTGATTTCTTTACTCTTAATGTTTATAATTTTCTATCTCTTTAATAAAGGCCAACGTGGATTGATTAAGATGAAAAATGTAATCTTGCTTTGTAACTAATGCATTGCATGAGGACATGGCAATGGTCAAGTGTAGGGGATTTGATAGGTGTGTAAACACCCATCCTTTTTACCACTTAATTACAATAATAACCGAGCCAAAACGTGTATTTTATGTCTTTTATGTCGGAATTATGCGTGGTTTGTGTTTTTGTTGTGATTTAGGACGAAAAGGTGAAAAGTGGAGAAAACACGGGCATTTATGCACTTTTATTGAAGAAAAAGATAAAAGACGAAGTCAAGAAGTCAAGAAGTCAAGAAGTCAAGAGTGCAAAAGGAACGGAAGTCCAAGACCAATTCTGAAGAGTTATCGAAGAAAAAGTCAAAAGTTGGAAGTTTACTTAAAGCCAAAGAACTCAAGTCTAATTTATTGAAGAATTACAAGACGAGTTCAAAGAAATCCCGAGACAAAACCATTTAAAGTTCAAGATTAATGAAGAATAAAGGCTTAAGGACTAATGGTGCAATTAAAAGAAGATTAAAGAAGGAAGGACTTAATCTTGTAATTAAGAGAAAATGAAGGAGGGGAGGAAGCTTCCTAAGCACCCTTAATCCTCCCCTATATATAGTTTAGGATGTTAATTATTTTTCTTTGTTGTCTAATAGTGACAATTAGTTCTTCCACTTTTAATTACCTTGTCATTTAAATACTTGTCAAATTTAAATATTGTCTTGCACCTTAATTACCATTTAATTTCAAGTAAGTTTTTCTTTTAATTCTTGTTAATCTTATCTTTATCTTGTTAATCTCATTCTACCTTTCTTAATCTTTGATTTTTATTGTTCAAGTTCATGTTCTTATTTTTCTTATTTTGATAAAAGTGGGTTTTGTTTATTTTGATTAGTTTTGTGAGTTTTATTGTTTTTGATTGATTGTTTATGCTTGATAGATGTTTTGTTATTAGTTTGATTTAACTTTGTGGATGATTTAGTTTTGTTTTGATTAGATTCGAGTTATTTTACTTATCCCTTGTTCTTCGCGGGTTGTTACTGTAACTTCCCAGGAACTTGCTGATCTTCCCTGTTATTCCGAATAAGGTTCTTAACAGGTGGTCCATGCGGAATATTTATTCCGCATAAGGAGGATTTTCCGAATAAAAGATTCCGCATAGGGGTATTCCGTATGGTGGTGTTATTCCGCATGGTGGACTATTCCGCATAAGCCTGCTTTATTCCGGATAGGGGTACATTCCGCATAGGGTATTTATTCCGAGTAGGCTTGTTATTCCGTATAGCTAAAACATTCCGAATTGGCTGGATATTCCGAATAGGTGTGTTACTCCGAATAGGTGTAATATTCCGAGTAAGGGCACTATTCCGCATAAGATTTTATTCCGAATAGGGACAGTTATTCCGGATAGAGTTTTATTCCGAATAGGAGTTATTTTCAGTTTCTTTATTTTCAGTTTTTAATTTTCTGCCTTTTTATTTCAAGCTTTATTTTTCCCGCCTTTTTCCTTAGTCGCACTTCAAGTTTATTTGCCTTAGATTTATTTTAGACTTGCCTTATTTTAAGTTTTAGTTTAGTTGCATTTTAAGTTTGCCTTAGATAGATTTAAGTTTGCGTTATTTACTTTTAGTGCCTTTTAATTTTAGCCTCGCTTTTAAATACTCGCACTTGTCTTTTATTTTAATTAGACTTAGATTTATTTTATCGTACTTTTACTTTAATTGTTTTTGCACATTTAATATACTACAACGACACACTTTTGTTTCACCAAAGAACAACTGAGTCGCACATTAAACTCCTTTTTCAATTCGAAAAGAGACATACTTAAACGAATCTTTTTACCTGGCCAAAAGCCTTGTATTATGCACTAAATACCTTCTAATGCACTAAAGACCACTTAAGTGCACTAAAGACCCTCTAGTACACTAAGGACCCATTTAGTGCAGTAAATACCCTCGAATGCACTAAAGATACCTTAAGTACACTAAAGATCCATTAATTGCACTATTTACTCAAACAACCCATAACCCATTTCAAACATGAAATCAACTATATAAACTCTTTTTTTAAACATATGAACATCAAAACAAGCTACAAATGTACCATAGAAACTGTTTCACATAACTCTTGACCCATTTGACTCATAATGAGTTAAAAAGGTCCTTGTCCCAAACGCCCCTTTAACTGCACACTCCTTTTGTGCACTTTTGTCCCATTTTCCAGAAAACGACCTCTATAACATGACATACCATCAAAACTTCCAGAATTCATTAAAACAACACAATATATTATTCAAAATGGGTAGGAATGGCTAATTACCAAACACCTCTTTTAACTATTAAGATTTAATAAATTCTAAAACAAACACCATCCACATAAACCAAATCAAAGACTTTTAACATACACTTATCATACAACTATAAACGTTAAAAGACTCATGTTAAACAAAAGATATACCAAGATCAAAATGACACTTTGGGGGCTTCCAACTTTCAACAATCTTGATCCAAGGAAGGGTCTTCTACTTACCGATTTCTAACGTCAATCCTTTATCCCTAGCTTTAGAAACTTCACTAGTACCTACAATAACATCATCAACTATAACATTAAGCAAAACGCTTAGTAAGTATGTGAAGTAATCAAACTAACAAGGTTATGATAGTGGTTATCAAAGTAACCATACATACCAAAGGAGCATACTATAACATACCACATACCTTCTTAATAAAACATTCAATTAAACTAAAATATGATTTATGCAAGGATCCAAGCAACTATAACAAGCTCCATCAATTAACTATAACACCATAGCAATAACAATTACATCATAAGCATAACCAAATTAAAATTACTCACAATACTTACCTCAAATTCCTTACTAGCTTCCTACTTAATTTGGGTAAGACTCCAATTGAGCTTCCTATTCCAAAATTAACCCTAATTAGTGGTTAATTCACATGGGTATTCATAATTAACACCCTTTGCCCAATATCCCTAATTTCTATAACATATACCCTAATTTTTAATTTGGAAAAATACTTACTTGGGATGATTAGTGATAGTAATATCACTAGATCTTATCTATGCTTCTTCTTCCTTAATCAATTGGCTCCTAGATAAAATATTAAGGTTTCCCTCTTTTCTTTCTCTTCACACCGTCACACATACACACTCCCAAAACCCCTGGAGTTTTCCAAATGGATAATACATGTTTATTTAATCAAGTTTGCTAATTTGTAAAATTAGTCCTCTAAGTCTCGTTCTTCATATTTTAGCCACCAAGTATTCTACATTTAACACTTTTGTACTTATCAATTATAACTTATCCATTAACTTATAGACTTCTATATAAAAATGATATAATACTATTACTTATATTATAAATTAATACCTCGTAAGATTTAGGGTGTAACAATTCGCCCTCCCTTAAATGGGATTTCGTCCCCGAAATCTACTCTTGAAATAAATGAGGATACTTAATCCTCATTTTTGCTTCTGGTTCCCATCTAACACTAGTACCCTTACGGAGTCTCCATTGTACTTTCACTAATGAAATCTCCTTATTACGAAGTTGTCTTGTTTTTCTCCCCAATATTGCTTCCGGCTCCTCTTGTGCGGTTAACTCTGGATCAATTTCAATGTCATCTAAAGTGACGACACTAGTTTCATCAGCTAGGCACTTCCTTAAGTACGATACATGAAAAGTATTGTGAATACCTCTCATTTCATCGGGTAGCTCCAAAACATAAGCTACTTCCCCAACTCGCTTCAAAATTTTAAACGGGCCTATAAATCTCGGACTGAGCTTTCCTTTGTTTTTAAACCGGAACACACCTTTCCACGGGGAAACTTTTAGCATGACATAATCTCCTATTGCAAACTCAATTGGTTTTCTTCTATTATCGGCATAGCTTTTCCACCTATCTTGAGCCGCCTTCAATCTTTCTCGAATCATTTCTATCTTTTCGGTTGTAGCCAAAACTATATCTGTACTTGCTAGTTCCCTTCTTCCTGCTTCTTCCCAATATACTGGTGTACGACATCTTCTACCATAAAGCATCTCATATGGTGGCATTTCAATACTCGCATGGTAACTGTTATTATAAGCAAATTCTACCAAAGGTAGATGGTCATCCCAATTGCCTCCAAAGTCAATCACACAAGCTCGTAACATATCTTCTAAGGTTTGAATCGTCCTTTCACTTTGACCGTCAGTTTGAGGATGAAAAGTGGTACTCATGTGTAATTTCGTACCTAACTCTTCTTGAAAACTTTGCCAAAAATTAGAAGTAAAACGACCATCTCTATCAGAGACAATAGAAACAGGTACCCCATGTCGTACAACGATTTCATTGACATAGATTTTTGCCAACTTATGAACGGGCATATTTTCTCGAATAGGAATAAAATGAGCGCTTTTCGTCGAGCGATCTAATATAACCCAAATTGCATCATTTTTCTTTCTCGTCCTTGGTAACTTTGTAACAAAGTCCATCGTGATCTTTTCCCATTTCCAAACCGGAATCTCTAGTGGTTGAATTTTTCCATATGGCTTTTGGTGTTCGGCCTTGACCTTTAAACAAGTCAAACATTTCTCCACACACTTCACACAATCTCTTTTCATACCCGGCCACCAATATTTTTTCTTTAAATCAAGATACATCTTTGTAGCCCCCGGATGGATAGAGTACTTTGATCTATGTGCTTCTTCCAACAGTAATTCCTTGATCTCACTTCGAAAAGGAATATAAACTCTCCCATAACGAGTCTTAATTTCTCGACTATCGTCTATGAGATGAGGAATAAAGGATTTAATGCGTTCTCTTTTTTCCTCCTTCAAAGCTTCTATTTGTGCCCCTTTATTTTATCAAATAAATCGGACGTAATAATCATTCGTAATGAGTGAATCTTTGTCACCTTTTCTCGCTCCTTGCGACTCAAAGCATCCGCTACTACATTTGCCTTACCCGGTTGGTAGCAAATTTCACAATCATAATCTTTCAACAAATCCAACCACCTTTGTTGCCTCATATTCGGGTCTTTCTTTTCTAAAAAGTATTGTAGGCTTTTATGGTCGGTGTAAATTATGAATTTCACACCATATAGATAATGCCTCCATATTTTCAAAGCAAAAACCACTGCCACAAATTCAAGATCATAAGTCGGGTAATCCTCCTCATGCTTTTTCAATTGTCTTGAGGCATAAGCAATCACTTTACCTCTTTGCATAAGGACACATCCTAAACCTGAATAAGAGGCGTCACTATAAACCACCATGTCTTCGGTTCCATCTGGTAAAACAAGAATTGGTGCTTCACATAATTTCTGGCGTAAGGTGCAAAAAGCATCATCTTGCTCTTTACCCCACACAAAATAAGCATTCTTCTTTGTGAGTTTAGTCAATGAAGATTGATAGGTGTGAAAACACCCATCCTTTTACCACTTATTTCTTACTAAAACAAGACCAAAACGCGTATTTAATGTCATTTGTTTGGAATTATGCGTGGTTTGTGTGTTTGTTGTGTTTCAGAGCCAACTGGATAAATATTGGAGAAAACATGGGATTGCACGGGTTTTATCGAGGAAAAAGACAAAAAGACGAAGTCTATAGTCCAAGAGATGCAAAAGATTTGAAGTCAATGGGCCTATTTGAAGATTTATCGAAGAAAAGGACCAAAGATGGAAGATTTACCTACGTCGAAGAAACTAAAGTCTATTAAATGAAGAAATTAAAAGACGAGTTGAATTTATTCGTCGACAAATCCCGAATCGAAATCGAAAACGTCAACTTTTCTGAAAAGACGAGAAGACAAAAAGAAAGGGAGAAAGCCCACTCACCAATCAAGGGAGAAGCCTATAAATACTCCTCCCATTCAAAAATTTCCACTAGTCTTTTTCTGTTACATTTTTCTCCGAGTTCTTAGGAAGAACCATCTCCCTTAAGGAGTGGTTTTCATTTTCTTTGATTTCTTCTTGAATCTTGTAAGTTTAATCTTTTTATTTTGTTTGTTGAATCTTAAATCATTAATACAAGTTTACTTTTAATCTTTCCATCATCTTGTTCTTCATCTCTTGGTGATTCTAAGTTATTAAGTTTTATTTTATAGGTTTGATCATAAAAAGTAAGTGGGTTTTGTGTTTTTGTTGTTTTGGATTGATGTTTACCTTAGGTAAATGATTAGTGGTGAAATTGGTTTAAGTTTTGATTAAAAACTTGGTAAAATTTTGTGTAAAATCTGCGTTTCAGTCGTTCCCCTGTTCTTCGCTCCATCATCTTGCCCAGATTCCGGATAAGGGTATTTGTAGTTTTACTGTTGGTTTGGAATATCGAATATTCCGGATCAAGGTGGTGATTTTGTTGTTTACTCGGAATATCCAATTATTCCGAGTAGGCCCTATATTCCGAATAGATTTTTTTCTAAAACATTCCGAGTAGAGTATATATTCCGAATAGGCTGGTCATTCCCCATAAGAGCTTTTATTCCGGATAGAGTTATTATTCCGAGTAGAGTTATTATTCCGAGTAAGCTCAACATTCCGCATAAGCACTATATTCCGCATAAGCTCAACATTCCGCATAGCCATACTATTCCTTATAGCCATTATTCCGCATAGGGACTTTATTCCGCATAAACTAATTATTCCGAGTAGAGTTATTATTCCGAGTAGAGCTCTTTATTCCGCACAGCAGTATTATTCCGAGTAAGAGCAAATGTTCCGGATAGACTAAAACATTCTGAGTAGAGCAGACATTCCGGATAAGCCGTTATTCCGAATAGAGTTTTTGCAGTTTTATTCTGCATAAGAAGAAATATTCCGAATAAGTTGTTTTCCCCACGTTGAGGTACTTACTGTTTGATTTAAATTCTAGCTTTATTCTCAGTAATTGCTTTTAGTTTAATTTTATTATTTCTAGCACTTAGCATTTTAGTAGATTTAGACCCAAGCTCCCCCTTTTTAGTTACCAATTACAAGATTCCACTTTTGACCGTGATTGATTCGAGAAGATACCGAGAACGAAACAACGACATATATCAATTGGGTACGAGCAATGCAAAGAAAGATCTTGCAAGCAAAGCAACATTTTTAATCAACTAAAATAACAGTTATTAAAATGGCGCCGCTGCCGGCTCTTTTCGTAAGGATCAACTGTTTCTTTTGAGAAAAATTGGATTTTGGGATCCGCTCTTTCGGGAACGTTATTTTCAAGTACAAAAATTTTTTCAAAAAACCCATAAAAATCTAAAATTTTCAAAAATACAAAAACATTAAAAAACCTATAAAAACCAAAAATATTTTCTCTTGCATTTTCTTTTTAGTGTATGCGTACTCGATCAACGTCTTATTCAGAGCCCGAGACTCTCGAAGATTTAGACATGGCCGGTGTACACAACAACAACAATAATAATCCACCCCTCCCAAACAACAACAATAATAATCCACCCCACCCAAACATGAATAATCCACCCTTACCCGACCTACGCACCATGGAGGAGCTATGTCAACCCACCATGAACGGACGTGGAGGCCCAATTGCGCCGATGCATGTCACAGCTCAGGAGTTTTCGTTGAAGCATCACATGATACAACAAGTGCAAACTAACCCATTTCGCGGAATTCCGGATGATGATGCCAACAAACACCTCGACAAATTCATTACCATCACCCTAAGCATGAAGTCCCCCGGTGTTTCTATGGATGACCTTCGCCTTCAACTCTTTCCCCACTCGCTTTCTCACCATGCCGAAAAATGGTTTGACCGTCTACCAAAGAACTCTATTCATACTTGGGACGACATGACTCAACGCTTTTTGTCGCGCTACTTCCCACCATCCATGGTCACGAGCCTTCGTAACCAAATTAGTGGATTCATGCAAGACAATGATGAATCGCTCTTTGATGCTTGGGAACAATATAATGATTTGATCGACCGCTGTCCAAATCACAACATGCTCCTCGTCACTCTCATTGATACTTTCTACAATGGTCTCACTTTTCGTGATCGTGACACGATCAACGCCGCCACCGGTGGTACTTTTATGAAAAGGAGACCGCAGGAGTGTAGAGAGTTGATTGAAAACATGACTACTCACCACAAGAATTGGGATTCATCCGCATCCTCAAGATCTAATCAGAGAGTCAATGTTTCTTCTACTACTTCCAATCCCGAGATAACCGAACTTACCCGACAAATCGCAAATATGCACAAGGATTTCATGTCCATGACCACAAACCAATTTCAACAAGCTAAAGCCGTTTCTATTTCTCGTGACACATGTGGTGGTTCTCATTCTTACAATGATTGTCCTTCTACTCAAGGCAATTTTTCTGAAAACGTTAACGCGGCATATGGTACTTATCCCACGGGAGGTTATCAAGCTCGTCCTCAAGGAGACCGTAGCTTGCTAAGTTATCGTTCAAACAACTATCTTGCTCCACCCGGTTTTCCTCCTCCAAACCAAAACAAACAACAAAGCTATAATCGAAAAAACCAATCCCAACCTCGTGCTAACAATCAATATCAATCCCAAAGAAACCCATACCCACCGCAAGGAAATTCTCAAGCTTACCAAGCTCCACCTCTCAATCAACCGATGGTATTGAATCAAGACATCGAGACGTTCATTAAGACTAATCGAGAGATGGTGACGAATCTTCAGAGTCAATTTGTCAACTTGAAGGGAGAAATGGCGAAACAAGGGAACGATATTCGAGCCGAGCTAAGGAATGACATGGCTAAACAAAGCAATGAGATTCGTGCAGACATGAGAGACTCTTTCAGCACTCAAGCGGTTAACATTCGTGATATGATCGATTCGCTATTCCAAGGTAATCAACCCTCTTCTTCGGGTACTCTTCCGAGTAACACCGTTGCGAATCCAAGAGGGGAGATGAAAGCAATCACCACTCGTAGTGAACAAGGAAAAAGAGCAACTTTCCTCACCTCCACCCGTGATTGTGAACAAGGAAAAAGAGCAACTTTCCTCACCTCCTTCACCTTCTATCCCCATTTCCCCACCACCCGTGGTTGTGAGTGATCCTACTCCCCTAAAGACTTCTTCTTCATCCAATATACCTTATCCTTCAAGGTTGAGGAAAGAGAAGCAAAAGAGCAAGGATGATATTCAAGTTTCAAACTTTCTAAAAATGTTTAAACAATTGAATTTTAACATCTCATTTGCCGAGGCTCTCGCTCACATGCCCAAATACGCGAAAATGTTTAAAGATCTTCTTAGTGACAAGGAGAAGCTTCTTGACATTGCTCAGACCCAACTTAATAAGAACTGCTCCGCAGTGCTCTTAAGGAAATTTCCCACTAAACTTGGTGATCCGGGTCGCTTCTGATTCCTTGTAACTTCCCGGGAGTAGAGAATTGCATGGCCCTAGCCGATCTAGGTTCCAGTATAAACTTAATGCCTTTAAGTGTTTGGAAGCAATTATCTCTCCCCGAGCTAGTCCCCACCAAAATGACCTTGGAATTAGCTAACCGTACGGTTGCTTATCCAGTGGGGATAGCCGAAGACGTTTTTGTTGGCGTTGACAAATTCACCTTCCCGGCGGATTTTGTTGTCGTTGACTACGAGATGGATCCTCGTGTTCCATTAATCGTTAGACGTCCCTTCTTGAGGACCGGTCGCACTCTCATTGATGTAGCCGCGGGCGAAATAATCATGAGAGTTGGTGACGATAAAATTGTCTTCAACATGGGTAAAATTTCTAAGCAACCTTATTCATATGAGAGAGTTAATGCTATTGATTTTCTCGATGAGGCTTGTGAAGAACATTTTCATGATGCTTGCAAAAGTACTCTCTCTTCTCTACCCAATGTTGAGACCGTTGCCTCAATTGCTCCGGCATTGACTCCTTTTAGAGAAAGTGACTTGGATGATTTCGAAGCTAGCTTGGGTCCTCTCGATTTTAAGTATGATGATTCTTCCACCGATTGGGATGAAGACATTCGCACTATTGAGAGACTTCTCAATGAAGACCCGTTTTCTCCTCCTTCTCCTAAAGAGGTGACTAACGATGATCCATCGTTAGTTACACCATCTATTGAGGATCCTCCTACTCTTGAGCTTAAAGACCTACCTCCTCATCTAGAGTACGTTTTCCTTGAAGACAACGAGAAGTTACCGGTCATCATCGCGAAGGACCTGAAAGAAGAAGAAAAAGCCCGACTTATCGCCGTGTTGAAGAAACATAAAAGAGCTATCGCTTGGAAAATCTCCGACATTCGCGGAATTGATCCTCACTTTTGCACACATAAAATTCTCATGGAGGACGACTTTAAGCCCACAATTCAAAGCCAACGAAGGGTGAATCCTAAAATCCATGAAGTCATCGAAAAAGAGGTTATCAAACTTCTTGATGCGGGTATGATTTACCCTATTTCGGATTCACCATGGGTTAGTCCAGTCCATTGTGTGCCTAAGAAAGGCGGAATCACCGTTGTGCCCAATCAAAACAACGAGTTGATTCCTACCCGTCTCGTTACTGGGTGGAGAGTTTGTATAGACTACCGCAAACTCAATGATGCCACGAGAAAGGATCATTTCCCTCTTCCTTTTATGGACCAAATGCTTGAACGTTTAGCGGGTAATGAATATTACTGCTTTCTTGATGGTTTCTTAGGTTATTTCCAAATACCCATCGATCCCCAAGATCAAAAGAAGACAACATTCACTTGTCCCTATGGCACATTTGCTTACAAAAGAATGCCTTTTGGCTTATGCAATGCCCCCGGGACTTTCCAACGGTGCATGTTGGCTATCTTCCATGACATGGTTGAGCAAACCATGGAAGTCTTCATGGATGATTTCTCGGTCTTTGGGGATTCCTTCTCTTCTTGCCTTGCCAATTTGGAACGTATGCTTAAGCGGTGCGAAGACACTCGCCTTGTTCTGAATTGGGAAAAATGCCATTTTATGGTAAAAGAAGGCATTGTGCTAGGACACAAAATCTCTAAAGCCAGTCTTGAAGTCGACCGTGCTAAAGTTGATGTCATAGCCAAATTACCTCCACCTTCAACCGTGAAGGGTGTGAGAAGTTTTCTGGGTCATGCGGGCTTCTATCATCGATTCATTCAGGATTTCTCTAAAATCGCTCGCCCGATGACCCACCTCTTGGCAAAAGATACTCCTTTTATCTTTTCTAAAGAGTGTATCGAAGCCTTCAATCTTCTTAAGGATAAGCTAACTAAGGCACCGTCTTGGTTACCCCTAATTGGGAGTTACCCTTTGAATTGATGTGCGATGCTAGCGACTTTGCTATTGGTGCGGTTTTGGGTCAAAGAGTGAATAAACACTTCCAACCAATCCACTATGCTAGCAAAACAATGACGGGGGCTCAATTGCATTATACGACATCCGAAAAAGAGCTTTTAGCTGTTGTCTATGCTTTTGAAAAATTTCGCCCCTATCTTGTTTTATCCACCACCATCGTATACACGGACCATTCCGCGTTGAAGTACTTGATGACTAAGCACGACTCTAAGCCAAGACTTCTTCGCTGGGTTTTACTCCTTCAAGAAATCAACATTGAAATTTGTGACAAGAAGGGTGCTGAAAACCTAGCCGCGGATCATCTGAGTAGACTTGAGGATCCATATCAAGGGTATCATCCGAACAAAGAGATCAATGACTCTTTCCCCCTTGAGACCTTAATGTCTATAAATCTCAATCTGGATGACACCCCGTGGTTTGCCGATATTGCAAACTACTTAGCGGGTGGTGTTCTCATCAAAGGGTTAACATCCCAACAAAAGAAGAAGTTCTTGAACGATGTTAAGACTTACTTTTGGGATGACCCTTTTCTATTCAAACAAAGCGCTGACTTGATTATTCGCCGATGTGTTGACGGACCGGCAGCTTTTGACATTCTCCAGGCTTGCCACAAAGGACCCACCGGTGGTCACTTTGGTCCCAACTACACCGCCAAAAAACTGTTTGACTCGGGATTCTACTGGCCCACCATTTATCGTGATGCTCACGAAATGGTTAAACATTGTGATGCTTGCTAAAAACAAGGCAAGATCACACATAAAGATGAGATGCCTCAAAATTTCATACAAGAATGTGAAATCTTTGATGTATGGGGCATCGACTTTATGGGGCCATTCCCTTCCTCTAAAGGCAACAAATACATCCTTATCGCTGTTGACTACGTTTCCAAATGGGTTGAAGCCAAAGCTTTACCCACTAACGATGCGAGGGTGGTTTGTAATTTCTTGAAACAACTGTTTGCTCGATTCGGTGTTCCTCGTGCTATTATCAGTGACCGCGGGACTCATTTTTGCAACGATCAATTTGCAAGAGTCATGGCTAAGTATGGTGTCAATCACCGTCTTTCCACCGCTTATCATCCTCAAACTAACGGTCAAGCCGAGATATCCAACCGTGGGTTGAAGAGAAGTTTGGAACGTACTGTTGGAGAGCATCGTGCCTCGTGGGCTGATAAACTTGATGATGCTCTGTGGGCTTTCCGTACCGCCTATAAGACACCGATTGGTTGTACACCTTTTCGTCTTATGTACAAGAAAGCCTGCCACCTCCTCATCGAGCTGGAACATAAGGCATAATGGGCCTTGAAGTGGGCTAACTTCGACATCAACAAAGCCGGTGATCTTCGCAAGATTCAACTCAACAAGCTACATGAATTGAGGAATGAAGCTTACGAGAACTCATTGATCTACAAAGAGAAGACCAAGATTATCCATGATGCTAAAATCAAGAACCGAGAGTTCCACTTTGGTGATCAAGTCTTACTTTTTAACTCTCGGTTGAAGATCTTCTCGGGAAAATTGAAGAGCCGCTGGTCTGGTCCATTCACCATCGCCAATGTTTTTCCCTATGGCACCATTGAGCTTTCTCAGCCAAATGGGCCCAACTTTAAGGTGAATGGCCAGCGTCTGAAGTTGTACCTTGGTGAGGACATCTCTCATGAGATGATTTCATCCCTCACCACGTTTCCCTTGAATTAGTTCGGGATCGAGTCAGGCTCGTTACTCGGTTAACAAAAACAAGCGCTCCTCGGGAGGCAACCCGAGTATCTATCCCCCTTTCCTGTTTTCACCCTAAGTGTAGGGGGAGCTATATAGGTTGCTTGTATTTGGATGGTGATGTGATTACAGGGATAAGTGCACTCTTGGAATCTTTGAAGAACCGTGCTCCCATGTTATCCGCAATACCGGTTCTATCTCTCACCTATCGTGATTCAATTACCTTCATACTCACATTTGAAATTGATCACTTTAGTCGTCCCCTCCTTAGCTTGATTTAACCAACGTGCACAATGTCATAAGTGTAGGGGAGATTTTTCCCACATGCTTAAACATTGAGGACAATGTTTATCTCAAGTGTAGGGGCGACTTCTATCGAAGTTTTAAGTGGACTTTTCCATTAAAATGCCTTCATTTAACCAGGAAATCATCTTTTTTAGCATTTTTCAAATTTTTAATTAACTTTGGCCATTTAGTCGTAATTTTTAAATTTTTATTGTTTCTTTCATATGTATATATCCCGCAATAAAGTCAAAAATATTAATAAAGTGGTATAGCTAGTTTTGAAATCTTTGACATATTAGGCCCGTTGCGATTATTTTGACTCAACCCGAATAGACTTATTCAAGTTTACTCTAGCTAGTATCCTTAACCATGTAGACCTTAATTGGTTTATTAGGCTAAGCATCCACGAGTCTCATTACTTGAGATTTTAAATTGTGGAGGACGAGAAACGATAGAGTCAATTATAAGTCGGTATTCTTGCACTAGCTCACTTGGTGTAATTATTTGCCTATTCTCCCATCACTTGCTAATAATTTATCTACAATAAGTAAGGTCGTACGATTTGAAAGGTTACTTAGCTTCTAGGCCAAGATCGTTTAAAAGTTGCTCGGTAATGATAAGATTTCATAGCCAAGGCATAACTTATGAAGCGGGGCGCGAAGATTGGCGAGTCCAAAAAGGCCCTAACAAGGCATGAGGATTCCATTTTATTGCTAATGATCCAAGGAGATGTGAAAAGCATTATTCCCAAAATCAATATGAAGGATCAAGACTCACCACGAAAAGCAATCAACTCCCATATAAGATCATGGAGAAGTCTATCAGAAAAGACCCTAACAAGGTATGAGGATACATAGATCCAAGTCCGAAAAGGAGGCGGATCGTTGTATCTCAAAATCCCAATTAGAGATTGAAGAAATAATCATGAAGTCGTGGTCAACAATGTTGGAGTACCCCTCAAAAGTCTCTAAGTGAAGAAACTCTATTAACGAAGAGAAGACCATTATCTCAAGAATGTCTCTCAAGATGTGAAGTATGAAGTACATGCCAAATATCGGCCCGAGAAAGGTCTCAAATCGTGAACCAAGTTATGCCAAGATATGAACTTTTTGATATCCCGAGAAGCAGTTTTAAGAGATTTTGTCCTTTAGCTAACTATTAATCAAATCGTCCTACTTTGCTTTCAGCCTAAATAAACTATCGAAATAAGTCCAAAAATGCATCTTCATGATCATTCTAAGACAAAAATAAAATATAAGAGATACACCTAGGAATAAGGGAGTTTAAGCATATAATTAAGCCATGTGTGTAAGTGTTTGATTTGCTAACTTATAATAACAATGATCTCGTTTTTAAGCTTAGTTTGGGGAACGTGAAACTTGAGGGTGATAAATTTTCACAGCACCAAAGCCCTAATGTAGGTCCTTGATCTCTTTGCAAGTTATTTCCATATAGCTATTTTCAAATGAAAATGGTTTCTATCCTTTTGTTTCCCTTAAAGTTTTAATTTCTCTTAGTATCTAAATTTTTGTTTAGTAAAAGTTTAATATGGCCAAGGTTGATTGATTATGAGAAAAGTGTATAATTGCTTTATCACTAAGCATTGCATGAGGGCATGGCAATGGTTAAGTGTAGGGGATTTGATAGGTGTGAAAACACCCATCCTTTTACCACTTATTTCTTACTAAAACAAGACCAAAACGCGTATTTAATGTCATTTGTTTGGAATTATGCGTGGTTTGTGTGTTTGTTGTGTTTCAGAGCCAACTGGATAAATATTGGAGAAAACATGGGATTGCACGGGTTTTATCGAGGAAAAAGACGAAAAGACGAAGTCTATAGTCCAAGAGATGCAAAAGATTCGAAGTCAATGGGCCTATTTGAAGATTTATCGAAGAAAAGGACCAAAGATGGAAGATTTACCTATGTCGAAGAAACTCAAGTCTATTAAATGAAGAAATTAAAAGACGAGTTGAATTTATTCGTCGACAAATCCCAAATCGAAATCGAAAACGTCAACTTTTCTGAAAAGACGAGAAGACAAAAAGAAATGGAGAAAGCCCACTCACCAACCAAGGGAGAAGCCTATAAATACTCCTCCCATTCACAAATTTCCACTAGTCTTTTTCTGTTACATTTTTCTCCGAGTTCTTAGGAAGAACCATCTCCCTTAAGGAGTGGTTTTCATTTTCTTTGATTTCTTCTTAAATCTTGTAAGTTTAATCTTTTTATTTTGTTTCTTGAATCTTAAATCATTAATACAAGTTTACTTTTAATCTTTCCATCATCTTGTTCTTCATCTCTTGGTGATTCAAAGTTCTTAAGTTTTATTTTATTGGTTTGATCATAAAAAGTAAGTGGGTTTTGCGTTTTTGTTGTTTTGGATTGATGTTTACCTTAGGTAAATGATTAGTGGTGAAATTGGTTTAAGTTTTGATTAAAAACTTGGTAAAATTTTGTGTAAAATCTGCGTTTCAGTCGTTCCCCTGTTCTTCGCTCCATCATCTTGCCCAGATTCCGGATAAGGGTATTTGTAGTTTTACTGTTGGTTCGGAATATCAAATATTCCGGATCAAGGTGGTGATTTTGTTGTTTACTCGGAATATCCAATTACTCCGAGTAGGCCCTATATTCCGAATAGATTTTTTTCTAAAACATTCCGAGTAGAGTATATATTCCGAATAGGCTGGTCATTCCGCATAAGAACTTTTATTCCGAATAGAGTTATTATTCCGAGTAGAGTTATTATTCCGAGTAAGCTCAACATTCCGTATAAGCACTATATTCCGCATAAGCTCAACATTCCGCATAGCCATACTATTCCGCATAGCCAGTATTCCGCATAGGGACTTTATTCCGCATAAACAAATTATTCCGAGTAGAGTTATTATTCCGAGTAGAGCTCTTTATTCCGCACAGCAGTATTATTCCGAGTAAGAGCAAATGTTACGGATAGACTAAAACATTCCGAGTAGAGCAGACATTCCGGATAAGCCGTTATTCCGAATAGAGTTTTTCCAATTTTATTCTGCATAAGAAGAAATATTCCGAATAAGTTGTTTTCTCCACGTTGAGGTACTTACTGTTTGATTTAAATTCTAGCTTTATTCTCATTAATTGCTTTTAGTTTAATTTTATTATTTCTAGCACTTAGCATTTTAGTATATTTAGACCCAAGCTCCCCCTTTTTAGTTACCAATTACAACGATTCCACTTTTGACCGTGATCGATTCGAGAAGATACCGAGAACGAAACAACGACATATATCAATTGGGTACGAGCAATGCAAAGAAATATCTTGCAAGCAAAGCAACATTTTTAATCAACTAAAATAACAGTTATTAAAGATGCAATCTTAGAAAAGTCTTGAATGAATCTACGGTAATAACCCGCGAGTCCAAGAAAACTCCGAATTTCACCAACGCTCTTCGGAGCTTGCCACTTCATCACAGCGTCAATCTTAGACGGGTCTACCTTAAGGCCTTCCGAATTTATGACATGACCGAGAAACTGGACCTCTTGTAACCAAAATTCACATTTTGAGAATTTGGCATATAATCTTTCTTTCCTAAGAGTTTCAAGAATTTCACGCAAATGAACCCCATGCTCCTCCTTGCTTTTTGAATAGATAAGGATATCGTCAATAAATACAATGACGAATCTATCTAACAGTGGTCTACATACTCGATTCATGAGGTCCATAAAAATTGTTGGTGCGTTGGTAAGACCAAAAGGCATAACAACAAACTCATAGTGACCGTATCGAGTCCTAAATGTCGTCTTCAGGATATCTTCCTCAAGTACCTTCAATTGATGGTAGCCCGATCGAAGATCGATTTTTGAAAACCATCTAGCACCTTGAAGTTGATCGAAGAGATCATCAATTCTCGGTAGTGGGTATACATTTTTCACTGTGACTTTATTCAACTCACGATAATCAATGCACATCCGCATACTACCATCCTTTTTCTTAACAAAAAGTATCGGAGCTCCCTATGGTGAACTACTAGGGCGGATAAAACCCTTGTCAAGTAATTCTTGCAATTGACTCATGAGCTCTTTCATTTCCGACGGAGCTAAACGGTAAGGAGTCTTAGCAATAGGAGCTGCACCCAGAACTAAATCAATACGGAATTCAACTTGCCTTTCGGGTGGATTACCCGGTAAATCTTCTGGAAATACGTCACAAAACTCATTTACCACCGGAATGTTATCAACACTCTTCTCTTCAATTCTAGTATCTATCACATGTGCTAAAAAGGCATAGCATCCATGTGACAAATAATTTCTAGTCTGCATCACGGTACATAACTTAAGATCATCCTCCTTTTTATCACCGTAAATAACAATCTCACGACCATGAGGGTTTACAACCCGGATGAGCTTTTGACTACACAAAATAGTGGCATTGTACTTACTGAGCCAACCCATACCAATTATAACATCAAACTCTCCAAGCATAATGGGAATCAAGTCTATCATAAAAGTACTATCATCAATCTCTATCTTTACATCATGATACACCTTAGACACGACAATAACTTTACTATCGGCTATTTCAACTTCAGAGGGACTAGGGAGATTATCTAAAGGAGTAGATAGGTTTTTACTAAATTCATACGATACGAACGATACACTGGCTCCTGAATCATATAATACACGCGCAAGTATAGAGTTAATGAGGGTTATACCTGTAACAACATCGTTTGCTAGCTTTGCTTCTTCAACGTTCATTTGATATACTTTGGCTTTAGGATTTGGAACCACTATCTTTTCCTCTTTAACGGTCTTCAAAGGGGCGGCCCCAATCATCCTTGGCTTTGGGCACTCACTTATCTTATGTCCGGGTTCATTGCAACCATAACATACGACCATTGGCTTCTTGCAATCTTTACTCATGTGGTTTAAGGCACCACACTTATAACATCCCAGCATGTTAAGTCGACACTTGCCATAATGAAGCTTATGACATTTTGTACACTTTGGCTTCGATTGGTCACCATCACCACTCTTCTTATCTTGATCAAATTTTAATTTCTTAGCATACTTATCACCAAACTCTTGCTTTCTCTTGTTATCTTTTACTTCCTTTCCTTGCTTTCTTCCCAAATCTGCCTCCCTTACACGAGCCCTACTAAGAAGATCTCCTAAAGTAGTACACTTGAAAGGAGATACCACTTCTCGGATGTCATCACGAAGCATTCTTTGAAATCTCTCCACCTTAAGCTTTTCATTCCCATGGTACTCAGGACAATAAGGTACCATGTCATTGAACTTCTTTCATAATTCATTTACTGTCTCCGTAGTTTGCGTAAGAAGTCGGAACTCTTCTCGGATTTTATCAATCTCCTCGGCCGGGGCATATTCCGCATTGAAAAGTTCCTTGAATTCACTCCACATACACTTACCAATCCAACCTTCACCCTTTTCACACAATATACCATCCCACCAAGTCTTAGCACTATCTCGGAGGAAGTTCGAAGCAAATATCACCTTCTTTGCTTCCTCACATTCACTTGTTCGGAAAGCTCCCTCAACGGCGGTAAGCCATCGAGTGCTATTAATAGGATCAAGATTACCCGTAAATTTAGGTACATCACATGCCATAAAATCACGGTATGTAGCCTTACCACGCTTTGAATCTTTAAAAATCCCACTCTTCTTAAACTCTTCAAACTCCTCGTGCATCATTTCCTTTATATAGGCGGTGGTTTGATTTATATAGTAAGGCATAGCTTGTCTAACCGCCTTTCCCACTTTCTTTGTTATTAACGCACTAAGGGTCTTAGTATCTTCTTCTGAAAACCCCCTAAAATTAAGGTCCTCGGAACTAGAGGACGACCCCTCATCTCTACTTTCATCATGCCTTACTTCCTTAGCCGAAGGTCCGGCTTGTTTGGAAGTTGACTCATCTACCATCTTCCCTTCTTACTGAAAATAAACCATAAAACTATTATAATACGTAAAACATAGGTAATACATTCAAAATTAACTTTCTATTACTCATACGCTTATCCACACTAAAGCTTGTTGCATAGGTATAGCCTCAACGACCCCGCTTCTACATATGTATCATATCCTTATCACTACGGTGGCCAGGCGTAGTCATAAACATAATCAACATATGTAAATCCGACATCCCCAAGAGCAATACACGAACAACAAACACTATCACTAACGCGCCTAAAGGGTCTAAGTCTAGGAAATCCTAAAATGACATCTTAATTCTCTCCAAGGCTCTGATACCAAGTTGAAACACCCCGTACTCAAATTGAACAAAATAAAAAAATTAAAAAAAATAAAAAAATTTAAACTTTTCGTGTAAACTACGTGAACAAATCTAACTTTTGGTTAATTATCTTATAAAATGAAAACAATATTTTACAAATCAGTCCTCGTTGCCATTTTTGCTTAAAGTTAGACTCAATTACCTTCAAATCAATAGGTGACACGACAACCAACGACTTACTGTTTAATAGATAAGACCTTTTGAAAATAATCAAAATCTACAAGAACCCTCCTGTGCACTATGGACACCTCAAATGCACTAAGGATCTTTTTAGTACACTAGGACACTCTAATGCACTAGTTACCCCTTTAGTGTACTAAAGACCCTCTAATACACTATGGAACCCGTTAGTGCACTAAATACATTCTAATGCACTAAAGACCCCTTAAGTGCACTAAAGACCCTCTAGTACACTAAGGACCCATTTAGTGCAGTAAATACCCTCTAATGCACTAAAGATACCTTAAGTGCACTAAATACCTTTTAATGCACTAAAGACCACTTAAGTGCACTAAAGACCCTCTAGTACACTAAGGACCCATTTAGTGCAGTAAATACCCTCGAATGCACTAATGATACCTTAAGTGCACTAAAGACATTAAGTGCACTATTTACTCAAACAACCCATAACCCATTTCAAACATGAAATCAACTATATAGACTCTTTTTTTTAAACATATGAACATCACAACAAGCTACAAATGTACCATAGAAACTGTTTCACATAACTCTTGACCCATTTGACTCAAAATGAGTTAAAAAGGTCCTTGTCCCAAACGCCCCTATAACTGCACACTCCTTTTGTGCACTTTTGTCCCATTTTCTGGAAAACGACCTCTATAACATGACATACCATCAAAACTTCCAGAATTCATTAAAACAACACAATATATTATTCAAAATGGGTAGGAATGGCTAATTACCAAACACCTCTTTTAACTATTAAGATTTAATAAATTCTAAAACAAACACCATTCACATAAACCAAATCAAAGACTTTAACATACACTTATCATACAACCATAAACGTTAAAAGACCCATGTTAAACAAAAGATATACCAAGATCAAAATGACACTTTGGTGGCTTCCAACTTTCAAAAATCTTGATCCAAGGAAGGGTCTTCTACTTACCGATTTCTAACGTCAATCCTTTATCCCTAGCTTTAGAAACTTCACTAGTACCTACAATAACATCATCAACTATAACATTAAGCAAAATGCTTAGTAAGTATGTGAAGTAATCAAACTAACAAGGTTATGATAGTGGTTATCAAAGTAACCATACATATCAAAGGACCATACTATAACATACCACATACCTTCTTAATAAAACATTCAATTAAACTAAAATATGATTTATGCAAGGATCCAAGCAACTATAACAAGCTCTATCAATTAACTATAACACCATAGCAATAACAATTACATCATAAGCATAACCAAATTAAAATTACTCACAATACTTACCTCAAATTCCTTACTAGCTTCCTACTTAATTTGGGTAAGACTCTAATTGAGCTTCCTATTCCAAAATTAACCCTAATTAGTGGTTAATTCACATGGGTATTCATAATTAACACCCTTTGCCCAATATCCCTAATTTCTATAACATATAACCTAATTCTTAATTTGGGAAAATACTTACTTGGGATGATTAGTGATAGTAATATCACTAGATCTTTTATATGCTTCTTCTTCCTTAATCAATTGGCTCCTAGATGAAATATTGAGGTTTCCCTCTTTTCTTTCTCTTCACACCGTCACACATACACACTCCCAAAACCCCTGGAGTTTTCCAAATGGATAATACATGTTTATTTAATCAAGTTTGCTAATTTGTAAAATTAGTCCTCCAAGTCTCATTCTTCATATAATACTATTACTTATATTATAAATTAATACCTCGTAAGATTTAGGGTGTAACATAAACGAGGCGTTAACAGATGAGACGTTGATAAGAATTATCAAGACGCAGACAAGAAGAATCTTAACACAAAGACAAGGACTAAATCTGCCAATGATGAATTCTTCAAGCTGGTGGACAAAATATGAAGATAAGAATTCAGAATATATTCTTAAATGTTTAAAAGATTTAGTCAATAAGTTATTTGAGTATGTTTATCTTATGTCTCTTCCTAAAATAGTTGATCTTAGCTTTTTGTACAAGGCTCCTTATACCTATAAAAGGAGGCCTTAGGGTTAGACATAACATATATCCTTTTCACACAAATCTTCCACATATCTCATAACACTTTCATTGTAATCATTCATTGATATTATTAATCAAAGTGAAAGTTTGGTTTACTTTGTTTTGTTCTTTGTTCTAAGTGTTAAATTCCGCATAACACTTAGTTTGTTCAATACAACAAAGTTTCTCTACGTGTTAAACTTGATTTAATCTCGTTAACACAAAGCTAAATCGATCTAAGTTTGGGATCAACAAGTGGTATCAAAGCTTGTTGGGAAACTTTGATTTGAAGAACGAAATCCAATATCGTGAGGTGAACCAGGCTAAGGAAGAAGGTGAAGAAGAAGCTGATGATGTTTTCAGTTAAGTCCACGTCTACTTCAAGTTCCACAAGTTCCAATTCTTCTTCATGTTCTGATAATGAGGTATGTAATGACTCTTCTTGTAGGTTAAATACTGAAAGACTTAATAAATAAGTTTTAAGATTGTTATTAGATGTGAGTACTGAGAGATGCAAATTGTCTAACTATCAAATTGCTCTCACTTAAACTGAAAAGACAGTTTCCTAGTATAAGAAAATGGAGTTTGATCTAAAAGATCAAATCAATATTTTAAAACATGATTCAAACTCTAGTATGGATATTAGAAACATCATGGAGAGAGTCAATGCTGAATTACAGGCTAAGTTAGATGAGGCTATCAAAAATAAGGATAATGTAGACCTTAAAATTCAGAGATTTTATAAAGCCTCACAAACCCTAGAAAAATGTGTTAGTGAACAAAGGGATTCTAGGGATATGTTTGGGATTGGGTTGAAAGAATATGTTGCTATTCCACCACCTGCTGGGAACTTCTATGGTGTCCATAGCAAGGATCTCTCTTGGACTGGTATTCCAGAACTCCAAGAAGAGGAATTTATTCCTCCACCTAGAGTCCTTTCCCCAGTTGAGGAATATCAACAAAAGGTTATTGACCTAGAAGAGTGGAAGAAGGCCAACCCCACTTTGTTTGTTAAGGGTGGAATGCTTAGTGAGAGTCCATATGTGCCTACACCCATTCAGAGTCCAGTAGTATCTACACCTATCACTATGACCAATCCCATCACTGGAAAAGCTATTAATCTTGGCTCCCCAATTAAGAAACAACCTAGTGTTAAATATGTTGAAATGTATGGGAAACCTTGGTCACCCCAAAGCCAAGCAAGTGTTAATGGGACCGGGTTTTATCAGTCTAAGCCTAAGTTTTTGTCCAAAAAGGCTTGTTACCAAACACCTCGCAACTTATGAAAAGTTCAATTTCGCAACTTTATGAAAAGTTCCAAAATCGAATCAGACAAAAGTACAATTTCGCAACTTTTGAAAAGTTCAATTTCGCAACTTTATGAAAAGTTCCAAAATCGAATCAGACAAAAGTACAATTTCGTAACTTTTGAAAAGTTCAATTTCGCAACTTTATGAAAAGTTCCAAAATCGAATCAGACTTCCTAAAAACTAGGAAAACACAAAAAGTACGAAAATAAGCTCAAAAATCTTAACTTTTGGAAGACAATAAGAAAAGTAAAACGCCAATAAGCTAAATAAAAACACTAGATCAAAGATAAAACGTATGAAATCAACAAAAACAAGACACGAAAATTAAAAAGACTTAAACTTTATATAAAAATAAGATGAAAAAGGTTTAGATTGAAAACTTGAAATCAAAACAAACATAGATTAAGAAAAAGATTGACAATAAGCAAGAAGAGAAGATGAACAAGATGATTAAAAACTTAAAGATAAAAGATTAAAGAACACAAAATTAAAACTTACTTGAAAATTAAAGGTGCAAGACAAGGTAATTAAAGGTGGAATAAAGTAAATGACATGAATTTAAATGTGCATAAATTAAAGTGGAAGAGCATAATTTGTCAAACTAGCCAACAAAACTAATGAAATGAAAATGAGGGGTATTTATAGGTGATTAGGGAGATGGTTAGAGGAAGCTTCCTCCCCTCCTTCCTTTCTTCTTAATTGCACATTTAAGTCCTTCCTTCTTAATCTTTTGTTAATCTTGGACTTTAAGGACTTTTTGGCTCGGGATTTCTTTAAACTCGTCTTTTAATTCTTCAATAAATAAGACTCGAGTTCTTCGGCTTTTGGTAAACTTCCGTCTTTTGACTTTTTCTTCGATAAATCTTCAGAATTGGTCTTGAACTTCCGTTCTTTTTCCACTCTTGACTTCTTGACTTCGTCTTTTCATCTTTTTCTTCAATAAAAGCCCGTAAATGCCCGTGTTTTCTCCACTTTTCACAATTTCGTCCTAAATCACAACAAAAACACAAACCACGCATAATTCCGACATAAAAGACATAAAATACACGTTTTGGTCCGGTTATTATTGTAATTAGGTGGTAAAAAGGATGGGTGTTTACACACCTATCAAATCCCCTACACTTGACCATTGCAATGTCCTCATGCAATGCATTAGTTACAAAGCACTTTTATATTTTTCATCATAATCAATCCACGTTGGCCTTTATTAAAGAGATAGAAAGTTATAAACATTCAAAATAAAGAAATCAAAAACATACCTTGGGTTTTGGAAATGTTGTGAATGATCATCATCCTCAAGTTTTCAGTTTCTCCAGACCAAGCTTAAAAACGAGATCATTGTTATTATAAGTTAGTAAACTAACCCGAACTCATGTGGGCCAATTATTCACTTAGACTCCCTTATACCTAGGGGTATCTCTTGTATTCTATTGTTTTTCTTGAATGATCACGAGGATGCATTGTTGACTTATTTCGATAGTTATTTAGTCCGAAAATAAAGTGAACGATTTAATCAATAGTTAGCTAAAGGACAAAATCTTTTAAAACTGCTTCTCGGGACCTCATAAAGTTCATATCTTGGCATAACTCGTTTTGCGATTTGAGACCTTTCTCGGACCGATATTTGGCAGCGACTTCATACTTCAAATCTTTGAGAGACGTTCATGAAATAATGGCCTTCTCTTCATAATTGGAATTTCTTCACTTGAACTTTTTGAGAGATTCATACTTGGACCACGACTTCTTCATTTTTCTCCAATCTTTATTTTGGATTTTGATATACAACGATCCGCCTCCTTTTTGGACTTGGATCTATTTATCCTCATACCTTGCTAGGGTCTTTTTGGGTACACTTCTCCATGACTTTTGGGGAGTTTTTGCTTTTCGTCGTGTGTCTCGATCCTTCATATTGATTTTCGATAAATGATTCTTCACATCACTTGGGATCTTTAGCAACAAAATATAGCCCTCATGTCTTGTTAGGACCTTTTTGGACTCGCCAATCTTCGCATCCCGCTTCAATAAGTTATGCCTTGGCTATGAACTCTAATCCAAACCGAGCAACTTTTAAACGATCCTGGGCTAGAAGCTAAGTAACTTTTCAAATCGTACAACTTTATTTATTAGCAGATAAATTATTAGCAAGCGATGGGAGAATAGGCTCATAATTAACTCACATAAATTCACGAAAGAATACCAAACTTATAATTAGCTCTATCATCTCTCGTTCTCCACAGTTTAAAATCTCAAGGAATGAGACTCGTGGATGCTTAGCCTATTAAATCAAAGTTTTGGGTTTTCGAGTCATCTATAGGATCTTGCAAATTCTTAGACTTTTTCAAGTTTAGAAATCGCATTTTAAAGTTCCCTTGATAAACGACTCTCTAGGATCAATTATATGAACTTGCGAAAAGTTCTTGTTCTTAACCCGTGAGAGTTAAGACTTTCGCGTTTTATAGCTCCCTATATAAAAGCCTAGCAAAACTTGACTTAAACACGTTAAGGATACTAGCTAGAGAAACTTAGATAAGTAAACTCGGGTTGAGTCAAAAGATTCACAATGTTTGAAAATTAAAACCACTTTATTAAAGATTTATTCTAATAAGGAAAGAAAATAACTATACAAAGGGAAAAACTAATAGGCCAAAATAGATCAAAAATTTTGAAAAATGTCGAAAAATTGATTTTCCGGTTAAAATAAGGACAAATACAATGAAAAGAGCCACTTAACTTCGATAGAAGTCCCCCTACACTTAATATAAACATTGTCCTCAATGTTTAAGCATGTAGGAGTAAACTCCCCTACACTTAGGACATTGTGCACGTTGTTTAAATCTTGCTAAGGAAGAGACAACTAAAGAGATTCCTATTTTAATATTGAGAAAAATATAAAATAGTGAATCGAAAAGAGTTTAGGATAGAACCGGGAAGAAGTGAAAACGGAATTACGGGTTGTCAAGAATCATCAAGAGTGTGTCTTTGAAGCTCGAACCCCTGATTAAGTAGAAGAGAGGAGAGAGCAAACACCAAAGGGTCTCCCCTACACTTATAGTAAAAACAAAGAAAAAGATAGATAGATAATTGGGTTGCCTCCCAAGAAGCGCTTGTTTTTGTTATCCGAGTCACGAGCCTGACTCGTCCCCGAATTAAATGGTCCATGGGGAAACCTCAAATGTTATACCGGGATCGAAGACCTTGTCCTCGTTCCCGGAGGAATATAACAAAGGGGAGGCAAGAGGATAAGTCTTAAACGGTAGAAATGTCCTTTCAACATACGAGAAGTATGTGAAATCTTGATCCTCGGGAGGTAGGGTGGGTATAGGAATCACATTGTCATCTTCCAAAGACAATGGACGTGGACCAATTGGCAAAGCTGTAAGGTTAGCAATCATAAAATGGTAATTGTCACCTCCCGGGTCAAAACACTCATCCTCATTTCCCGGAGAGGGAAATTGATACATCACCCGCTTGGGCGTGCATTCAGTAGGATGAGGGGGCAATATAATATGAGAAATATGAGAACAATTACCTTCCACCTGCGTCACCTGTTCAGTAGAGTCAAATTTCTCCACCTCTGCGATAGAAGGGGGCATGGCTAACAAAGTATGCTCATCAATAGTAGAAGAATCAAAACTATCAATGTCCTCAATCCCTTCGTCAAAGAGAGGACTCACCTTACTAGATATGTAGGCGTCATCAAAATCAAATAAAGCGTTCGAATAAATCTTGAAAATTTCCTTCGGAACGTCTTCATCGGATAGTGACTCGTTATCACTAGAAGTAAAATCATCATCTTGATCAAAAAGAGGATTAGAGAAAGCCAAAGAATCCTCTCCCAAAGTGTTGGTGGAAGGAACATCATCAGAAGAAAGTGCATCATACTCATCGTCACTGTCGGATGTCAACTCAGATTCACTTGGAGATGGGACAAGGTTATCAGCACTAGACTTATGGAATTCGTCGGATTCCTTTGCAGGAATTGTGCTAAAATCCTCATTCCTTAGGATGGTTGAATCCGTAGGCTCCAGAGCCGGAAAGTTTTGAGAAGGAATGGCAGTCTCATCGGTCCAGGAAATAGGACTCTCATCGTCATCACTGTCATAATAATATGGAGGCACAAGAGGAGGAGTATAAGCATTAAGGTTAGATACCTACTCTTGGTGCTGATCCGCTTGACATTTCTCCATCATCTTGGTGCAAGCTTCATGAACTTTTTTAAAGGTGTCAAAAATTTGGTCCATTTAGTCAGGAGGAGGTGCACACAAGGGTTGATGATCGAATGTGTGACGTGGGGGCTCAATATTAGGAAAACCGGAATTATAGAACTGATGTGGCTCATGATAATTCATCGGCTGACAATAAGAGGTATCGTGAGGGCCCCTACAAATAGAGCACCACGGGAATGGAGTAAAACCCGGTGCATCTTGAGGATAAGGATTGTCATAGACGGGAGGAGGTGAGTAAGTACTGTAAGAGGAGAAGTATGAATTTGTTGAATTGCAAAATGGACAAAATCCAAATTGTAGAACGTCGATATCAAAACCACACCGCTCACAAGTACACCATTGACATGTTGGATAACCACGCCATGGTTGCCCACAACGTCCGCAAGACGAATCCATGAAGAATTATGAATAAGAGGGGTAAAGAAAAGAATTAAACGTAATAGAGGATAAAGAGGAATATTTTTGGTGCAAAACTTTGAAAAAGAAATGCTTTATATAATTTTTCAAATGTTTTTGGGATTTTTTTGAAATTTTTTTTTTTGACACGAAAAACAACGTTCACAAGTGAACGGATCCCAAAAAGCAACGCGTCTCTCACAGAAAACCGTTAATCTTTACGAAAAGAGCCGGCAGCGGCGCCATTTTAATGTTAGGGTTTTGCTAGGTTCAATTGTTCGTTTTCTCGGTATCTTAACGAATTGATTTCCGGTTCAAAGTACGACTCAGTTGATTTTGGTGAAACAAATATTTTTTGGTTGTTTTTAAAATTAAATCGCAAGACGTTAAAATAAATGACGTTAAAGTAAAGCTAAAACTAACTAAAACATAAATGGTGTAAAATTAAAGACGTTAAAAGTAAAAATGACGAGAGATTAAAATTTGACGAAAAGTAAATTCGAAAATTAAATAAGACAAAACAAGTAAAAATAAATTGACGTAAAAATAAGACGAAACAATTAAAATAAAGTTAATTAAAAATGGCGGGAAAATAAGTTTTAAAATAAAATTTGACTAAAAACTAATTAAATTCGCAGTTAAAAAGAAACAATTTCGCAATAAAAAACAAAGATTTCGCAATGCAAAATAGGTACAAATTCGCAACCTTGAAAACTATACAATTTCGCAATGATTGCGAAATTGTATTAAATCCGCAACTCGACCACAATTCCGCAATTAAGAAGATCAATTTCGCAATAATGCGAAATCAATGATTTCGCAATTCCAGAGAAAAGATCAAATTCGCAATCCCAAAAACAAAGATTTCGCAATAGTTACGAAATCAATGATTTCGCAATGCAGAAGAGAATACAATTTCGCAATTAAAGGAAAATGAAGATTTCGCAATCAGACCAAGAATTCACAATTCACAAGGGATTCAATTTCACAATTAAGGAGAATTGTGAAATCGAATCAGATGACCCTAAAAACTAGGATCACGAACAATGACGATTATAAACAACTTTTTGGCAACTTTTCAAGGACAATAAGCCAAGAAAAACTCCAATAAGCTATCAATAAGCTAAGGAGAAGATCAAAACTTATAAAAACATCAAAGTAAACTCACAAAAATTAAAAAGATTAAAACTTGATGTAAAAAAGTAAATGAAAAAGATTGAGATTGAAAACTTTAAATCAACACAAACAAAGATCAATAAAGAGAAGATGAACAAGATAATTAAAAAGCTTGAAGATTAAAGAACATATAATTAAAACTTACTTGCAATTTAAAGAAATTAAAGTGCAAGACAAGGTAATTAAAGGTGCAAGTAATTAAAGGTGCAAGGTAATTAAATGTGCATAAAAGTAAAGGTGGAAGAACTAGTGTCACTCTAGCCAACAAAGGAAAATGCTTAACTAGCCTAATCTATATATAGAGGAGGATTAGGAAGCTTCCTCCCCTCCTTCATTTCCTCTTAATTGCATCTTTAAGTCCCTCCTTCTTAATCTATTTGTTAATTGCACCATTAGTCCTTAAGCCTTTAAATCTTCTTTAATCTTGGACTTTAATGACTTATGGCTCGGGATTTCATTTAAACTCGTCTTTATATTCTTCAATAAATAAGACTCGAGTTCTTCGGCTTTTGGTAAACTTCCGTCTTTCGACTTTTTCTTTGATAAATCTTCAGAATTGGTCTTGAACTTCCGTTCTTTTTCCACTCTTGACTTCATGACTTCGTCTTTTCATCTTTTTCTTCAATAAAAGCCCGTAAATGCCCGTGTTTTCTCCACTTTTCACAATTTCGTCCTAAATCACAACAAAAACACAAACCACGCATAATTCCGACATAAAAGACATAAAATACATGTTTTGGTCCGGTTATTATTGTAATTAGGTGGTAAAAAGGATGGGTGTTTACACACCTATCAAGTCTCCTATTGACGAACCCATTGTAAGAGAAGAACCAACCATGGCGAATCGAACTATGATGGAGTTACTTAAAGCACTCACCGAGGGTTATGGAGAGGCTATTGTGATTCCCGCTATCCTTGCGGAGAATTTTGAGGTGAAAACGGGTTTGTTGTCGATGATCCAAAACAACAAATTCCGTGGTGATGAGAAGGACAAACCGCACAACCATATCCGCCAATTCAATCTTCTTACCGCCACTTGCAAATTTAAGGATGTTGCTAATGACTCGATTAAGATGATGCTTTTTACGTATTCCTTAGCGGGGCCCGCTAAAATTTGGTTAGAGAAAGAGCCACCCAATTCTATATTGACGTGGAAGGATCTCGTGTCTAAGTTTGTGAACCAATTTTTTCCGCCCTCTAAGACTACGCATTTGAAAAACGAGATTTCAAAATTTTTACAAGAATTTAATGAGAGTTTTTCAACGGCTTGGAATAGGTTTAAGGAAATGTTACATGAGTGTCCTCATCACGGTTTTTCCGACTTGCATCAAATTGACACGTTTTACAATGGACTTAATGATCATGAAAGGGATTATCTAAATGCCGCCGCGGGTGGTAATTTTTTATGTAAAACGGTTGAGGAAGCTTTGGTGATAATTGAGAATAGATCTAAGGTGTATAGTCCTCGTAGCACGTCTAGTGTTCGTAAGGCTTCGTCTTCGGCTTCACCTTCTTTGTCTACTACCATCGATGCTTGCCAAATTGAGGCGAACATGGAAAACAAAATCTTTGATAAGCTCAAAGGTCTTTTGATTGAGTTTAAAGTTGGAGAACAAAGTGCTCCCGCTACGGTTAAAGCGGTTGAGGTTTCATGTATGTATTGTGGTGGAGGTCATGATTTCTCCGAGTGCATTACCAACGGTGGTAGCACTTCGAGTGCCTACGCGGCCACGGGAACTTACAACCAAAACGGTCAAGTTACCCGCTCTAATCAATTGACTCCACCAGGTTTTGGTTCAAATCAAAATGCTAACAACAACTATCGCAACAATCAAGTTGGTTTCAAAAAACAATTACAACAAGGGAAACTATGGTAATCAAGGGGCTAATAATCAAGTTTCAAACAAAAATCAAAGTGATTTTCAAAACAACAACAAAAGTTTGCAAACTTTGAAAGATCTTCCAAATGAATATGTTGAATACGCTAATGGGAACGATGCTAGGTTTGACAACATTCAAAGAGAAATCATTAGCCTAAGATCCGAGTTTAAGAACGACTTGAAGAAAGAGTTGAAAAATGAGTTAGCAAATGAGCTTAAAATCCATACCAACAAGATGGAAGGAAATGTAACTAGGTTACAACAAAACCAACAAAAAATGGAACAAGGGCAACATAAAATTAAGCAAGAGATGATTAAAGCCGAAAAGAGGCAATCCATGTTTGAGGATAAAATTTCATCTATGTTTGAGGTAATTATGTGCAAACCGTCTTCGAGTAGTCTTCCTAGCAACACCGTATCAAACCCCAAGGGTGAGATGAAAGTGATTACCACACGTAGTGGTAAGACACTTTAGGAACCGACTCCTCAACCAATTGCTCCTACGGAGGATGCAATTGAGGAAGAACCCGAGGTGGTGGTCCAAAAGGAGCATGTCCAAATCTCACGAAGTACCGCTCATGCCACACCTACGGTTGACCCATTACCAACAATGGAACCCGAGATTCCAAAGGCTATGCCTATGCCTCAACCCACACCACCTTTGCCCTATCCATCGAGACTTAGAAAAGAGAAACGACAAGAGCGCGACAATTAGCAATTTGAGCTTTTTATGAAAATGTTTCGTGATTTGCACTTTAATGTGAGTTTCGCCGATGCCTTGGTCATGATGCCTCGATGTGCCGCTAACTTTAAGAGTATGTAGAACAACAAGGAGAAATTGCATCACTAGTCTAGTTGTTCATCGGTTTATCTTAATCGCGTACCTCAAAAAGTCGGTGATCCCGATAAATTCTTGATCCCTTGTGCAATCCAAGATATGGAAGAATGCTATGCCTTGGCCAATCTTGGTGCTAGCATTAACTTGATGCCACTTGCAATCTTCAAGTCGCTCAATCTTCCTAATCTTACTTCTTCACTAATGTCTATCGAGTTGGCCGACCATTCCACGATTCCCGCATGTGGATTGGCGGAAGACGTTTTTGTGAAAGTGGGAAAGTTCTATTATCCGGTAGACTTTATCGTTGTCGATATTCCCACGGATCCTCAAGTTCCTCTCATTTTAGGTCGTTCGTTTTTAGATACGTCTATGGCTTTGATCGATGTTCATGCTAGAAAGATCACCTTACGTTTCAACGACGAGGAACTTGTTATAAACGCAACTCAAAACTCTCAAATTTCTCATGTTTATTCCGTTGCAACCATAAACCTCGTTGATATGATTGACGTGGTTTGCGAGGAATTTTCACAAGAAGTTCTAGGTTTTGGTGATGATGAAAATAGTGGCAATCCCACTATGTTAGATCCCATCCTTGATAACTCGACACCAACCTTCACTCCATTTGAAGGTGGTGGTTTTACGTTTGAAGAATTCGATGTTCCACGTACTTGTAATGAAGACCTCGACAATGATGAGGACTTCTCGATTATCAAAGATTTTCTTAACGATTTCCCATTTCCTCCACCCGAGGAGGTTATGAGTATCGAGCCTAAATCTTCAATTGAGGAACCACCTATCCTCGAGTTGAAAGATTTACCTCCTGATCTCGAATATGTCTATTTGGAGGAGGGCGACAAGTTGCCAGTTATTATTGCGAAAGAACTTTCGGATGATGAAAAAACCGCACTTGTCGATGTTCTTAAGGATCACAAAGGAGCAATTGCGTGGAAGTTATCCGACATTAAGGGAATCGATCCCAAATTTTGTACCCACAAAATCTTAATGGAGGAGGATTACAATCCCGCAATCCAGTGTCAAAGGAGGGTGAACCCCAAAATTTACGACGTCATCAAAAAGGAAGTCCTAAAACTCCTTGACACGGGAATGATTTACCCTATTTCCGATAGCCCTTGGGTGAGTCCTATTCATTGTGTCCATAAGAAGGGAGGAATGACCATTGTGCCAAACGATGCCAACGAGTTAATTCCCAGTAGACTCGTGAACGGATGGAGAGTGTGCATTGACTATCATAAGTTGAATGAAGCCACTCGAAAAGACGATTTTCCCTTGCCCTTCATAGACCAAATGTTGGAGCGTCTTGCGGGAAGCGATTTCTATTGCTTTTTAGATGGTTTTTCCGGTTACTTCCAAATTCCCATCGATCCTCGTGATCAAGAAAAAACTACGTTTACGTGTCCATATGGAACGTTTGCCTATATAGAATGCCATTAGGACTTTGTAATGCACCGGGAACCTTTCAACGGTGCATGATGGCTATGTTTCATGACATGATCGAGAAGACGATGGAAGTCTTCATGGATGACTTTTCCGTGTTTGGTTGTTCGTTCACTTCGTGTTTGTCGAATCTTGAGAGAATGTTGAAACGTTGTGAGGAAACCAACCTTGTGCTCAATTGGGAAAAGTGTCATTTTATGGTTAAAAGTGGAATCGTCTTAGGGCACAAGGTTTCGAAAGCAGGGATTAAGGTAGATCAAGCTAAGGTAGACGTCATCGCCAAATTACCTCATCCCAAAACCGTTAAGGGAGTTAGGAGTTTCCTAGGCCACGCAGGCTTTTATCGTCGATTCATCAAGGATTTTTCAAAGATCTCTTGACTTATTACACATCTTCTTAAAAAGAGGCACGTTTGGTCTTTGACGAAGATTGTGTACGAGCTTTTGAAATCCTTAAGAGGAAACTTACCGAAGCTCCCATTCTTATTGCTCCCAATTGGAACCTCCCCTTTGAGCTCATGTGTGATGCTAGTTACTACGCTATTGGGGCCGTATTGGGGCAACGTCATGAAAAGCACTTCTTGCCTATTCACTATGATAGCAAGACGATGACCGAGGCTCAACTAAAATACACTACAACGGAGAAGGAGTTCCTTGTCGTGGTGTATGCATTTGAGAAATTCTGACCTTATCTCGTCTTGACGAGATGCATAGTGTATACGGATCATTCGGCTATCAAGTACCTTATGGCTAAACAAGATGCTAAGCCGAGATTACTTCGTTGGATTCTCCTCCTTCAAGAATTTGATCACAAAATCGTTGACAAAAAAGGAGCCGAGAATCTAGCGGCCGATCATCTTTCTCGTTTGGAAGATCCTCACCAAAGTGTTTACGAGCCCAAGGAAATCACCGAAACATTTCCGCTCGAGACACTTGGTATAGTGAATTCTAAGCTTGATTCTTCTACCCCCATGGTTTGCGGACTTTTCAAATTACCATGCGGGCAACTTCATCATCAAGGGTATGACGACTCAAGAAAAACGAAATTTCTTTCGTGACGTCAAGTTCTACTTTTGGAACGACCCTTACTTGTTTCGAACTTGTGCGGACCAAATCATTCGACGTTGTGTCTTTGGTACCGAAGCTTCTAACATCCTTAGAGCTTGTCACGAGGGACCCACGGGTAGTCACCATGGTGCTAATCTCACGGCTAAGAAGGTCTTTGATGCCGGTTTCTTTTGGCCTACTATGTACTGAGATGCACATGAGCTTGTGAAGTCGTGTGACTCATGCCAACGGCAAGGAAAAGCCTCACAAAAAGATGAAATGCCACAAAATATCATCCAAGTGTGTGAGATCTTTGACGTTTGGGGCATTGACTTTATGGGGCCGTTCCCATCATCTCGTGGTAATAAGTACATCCTCGTCGCGGTTGACTACCTATCTAAGTGGGTGGAAGCTAAGGCTTTTCCCACCAATGATGCTCGTGTGGTAGTCCAGTTTTTGAAAAGCTTGTTTCTCGGTTTGGAACCCCTCGTACGATCATAAGCGATCGTGGAACCCATTTTTGTAACGACCAATTCGAAAGGGTCCTAAGGAAATATGGGGTTACACATCGGCTTTCTAAGTCTTATCACCCACAAACGAGTGGGCAAGTCGAGGTTTCAAACCGAGCGTTGAAGAGGATCTTGGAGAGATTCGTTGGGGAAAACCGACAGTCTTCGTCGGATAAGTTGGACGATGCTTTATGGGCTTTTAGGACCGCTCATAAGACGCCCATTGGGTGCACTCCTTATAAGCTAGTGTATGGGAAGAATTGCCACTTGCCAATTGAACTCGAACACAAGGCTTATTGGGCCCTAAAGCATTGTAATGATGACATGGAGACCGCGGGAAAACACCGGAAAATGCAATTGAATGAATTGGATGAATTAAGGTATATTGCTTATGAAAATTCATTGATTTAAAAAGAAAAGACTAAAAAGTTGCATGATTCTAAAATTAAAAACCGGGTTTTTAACATTGGGGATCAAGTTTTGCTTTTTAATTCTCGTTTGAAAATCTTTTCCGGTAAGTTGAAATCCCGTTGGTCTGGTCCATTCATCGTGACTCAAGTTTTTCCTTATGGGACCATCGATCTAGCTCAAAGTGATGGCCCCAATTTCAAGGTGAATGGACATAGGTTGAAGCACTACTTTGGCGGGGAAGTTCCATCCTTGAACTACCTCGACCAAATCACCTTCCCCAATGATAATTAGTATCGAGTCGGCTCATGACTCGGTAATCAAAAACGAGGTGCCTCGTGGGGGAGTCCCATGCTTATCCTATGTACATATTATCGCTTTCTAATGTAGTAACGTGTGGGGATTTGTGCCCTTCCAACCTTTGTTCCGTGGTTGTTTGTGAATTGTGGATTTTAGATGATCATGATCTTCACGATTGGAGCCTCTCGTATTCGTATTTATGGGAGCACTTGATCGTTTGCTTTGAAGACTTTCTCAATATCCATGATATATCCTTTGATGTTCTAACCTTAGGTTTATAGCACACTTCATAAATGGCTTTAAATTTAACGGTTACACCCTTTCCATGCTAGATTAGGCATTTGACTACGTCTCTAGTATGGGGGTATTTTCACCCCTAGAATCGAAACATTGAGGAAAATGTTTAACTTTAGTATGGGGGGGGTGAATAGATACTTGCCTTGCAAAACCTTCACGCTTTCCAAAGTTTATCTTTTTGTTTATCGTTTTGTTGCAAAATAAGGCTAAAAATGGCCAAATTTTAAAAATTTTCTCATGTTTTATAAGTGTTTGAAGACACGAATGTAGATTTTCTGATGGCGAGAATAAGAGTAATTTTTGAATCGACCGTACGTGTTGAGCACTTAGCTTTGATTCCTTAACTTCACATTAGGCTAAGTCTCTTAAGTGAGGACGAGAAATGATAGGGTTAATTATAAGTTACTATGCTAAACGTAGAGTACTCGTATTCTTTCAAAAACTCATGTGTTCTCGTTGTTTGCTTATTCTCCCTTCGCTTGTAAATATTTTTTGCTTAATAAATATTGACTTAGCGGTTTAGTCTTGATTGTTGGGTTTCTAGTCTTTTCTAGTAGCTTTCGTGTAATTAAATTGGGAAGACATTAAGGTATCGCCAGCGTCACGGTTTTGAAGTATTGGCACCCGAATAATCAAAAGCTTCACCCAATAATAAGATTTCAAGTGCTCACCTAAATCAAGCAAACAATTTGAAGCCCCACAAGGCCGAAAAATCTATGCAAAAATTAAAAGTGAATTAAGCCTTAGTCTTTGAAGCTTTAAAGATCCAAAATTCGCCTTAGCGTGAGGATATACGTCTTTTGGCTAATAAAACTACCGATGAGGTGGATAATAAAAGGCAAGGCAAGACCGAAGTCATAATAAAAGCTTCATGGCGAAGTTGAATAAAAGATGGAGGTAAACCCAAGATAATAAGGCCCTTCTGTTAGGGGGCGTATAAAAGTCTTGGTAATAAGTCTCATGTTCAAAACCGTTATAAAACCGTGTTTATCGATCCTTCTTGTTGACTTAATTTTTTGACATCGTTGTCTATTAGGAGGGGTTATTGATTTGATGGTCTTGGTTACACCGTTAGGACTCTATTTTTAGACCTAAATCTCTATTATCGCATAAGTCAAACAATGTATCCTCGTGAAACACTCAAGACAAAATAAAATATAAGAGATACAACTTAGGATATTGGGAGGATAAGTACGTGATTAGGGCATATGAGTAGTGTTAGCATTACTAACTTATAATGACAATGATCTCGTTGCACGCTTGGCATGGAATTGGGTTGAAAATCGAGGACGACGAAATTATTTCTAACAAAGCATTCACGTGTTCTTATTCTATGAACCTAAACGTCCTATTTTGCGATGAAAATCATACATTATGTCTAAAACACAAGTAGTAGTAATAGCAGTAGTGTAGCTATTTTATCATTCAATAAAGTGAATAAAAATGAATTTTGGAGATGTTACGATACTTTATTCTAGCATTGCGTGAGGGCACGACAATGGTTTAGTATGGGGGAGTGATGAGACTGCTTTTATACATAGTCTCATCGTCCAAAAAGGGCTTAAAATGCATTAAATATCATGAAAATACCCAAATATATGCTTGTGTTTTTTGCTTGTGTATTTTAGGTACAGATAGTGAGAAAATGACAAAAGATCACAAGAATCATGCAAAAACGAACACGGGAAACGAAGCTGCACATTGAACCAAGCCCTAATGAAGAATTTTCCAAGAAAACCCTTGAAGATTTGAAGATTTATGAAGAAGGGTCCTCCAATATGGAAGAATTGACACTTTATACCCTTGTATCCTCATAACTACAAGATTGGTCCCTAAAGTTTGTCAAAATTTCAAAAAGGGCCCTCCACTTTGAAGAGTTGGCAATTTTAATCCCTCAACAAAACTAAAATGTCAATATTTATCCTCCTCAAAGTCAAACATACCAAGAAGGACTCCAAGTTATAAGAAATTACAAGTTTGGTCCTTTGAAAATATCAAAATTACCAAAAGACCCTTGACTTTGAAGAAATGGCAAAATTGATCCCTCATTAATCATGATTTGTCAAATTCAGTCCTCCAAGAAGTCGAACAAACAAGTCAATACCATTATCAATCAAGAAAATGCCAAATCAGTCCTTCAAGAATCAAGAATTGGCAAGAATTACCCCTGAAAATACTTTGGAAAAGTATTTGGGTAAAAGTGTGAAAAAGCAAACTTCAAATACAAAGGAATCCGGATTTTGCTATTTTTATTTACAAGTGACAAGAGTTTAAGAGATAAAGGGTTAAACCAGGCAGACACAAAACTTACCTTAACCAGTAGTGGGGTGGCACGTGCCCCACTACCTCCTTTCCACCAATCACCATTCGCCTGGCTGCCACATCACTCTCCACTCACAACAAACTTAACCAACCAGTTAAACTTATTTAATTAAGTATAAAAACTGGCGCTAAACATCTTTTTAAACCCAAACTCGGATTAAACTAGCAATTATTCCCTCAAGAACACAAATTGGGTTTTCTTAATCCATTGATAATTAAGCTACCAAATGCTCCAGAATGATGATTAAGGTGACCTTAATCACATCCCAACTTTCAAAAACCTTGCCACATCACTACCTTGGACACATGATTCCCCTGCTTTTTCACCTTTGAGCTAACTGCCAAAACTGTGACAGCCATCCAACAGGCATGATTCCAGCTTACATCCTAAGCTTATTTTTCACCTTTGGATTCACTTTCACCTTGCCAGCTCCACAAACAAACAAGAAAATGTCACATGATCTTCAAAGACTCAAAACAAGACAATGGAATTTTGGGACTTCTACTACATTAGGGTTTACGTTTTTTAGCTCTTAACTAGTTCATTGTAGCCTATATAAGGCATAGGACTCATTTCATTTCAGTTTGCTCTTGAATTTTATTTGGTTCACAAAATCTGTAAATCTCATATTCATATTAATGAAATGTGTTTGAATTTGTTGAAGAAAGCTCAAATGCCACTCTTAATATCTGTTTATTGTTGTTGATGTTTACTTGTTCTTGAATCAAAAACCTGTTTTCAAAAGGAGTGTGCAAAAGTTTGCACATTTTCCACTTTTCTTGATATTTTGCTAAGTCTAGTTCAAACCTTGGAATTCTTGGGCTATAAGGCTGATCATAGCATCCTGATATTAAGTTATCAAGGTGTGGTGAAGCTTATAACTTGGGGATAATCAAGTGTGGGGAACTAAGGTTGCATTAATCAAGAATTTTCCATTTTTTGGATTTTCATATTGTCCTTCTAACTTTGTTGATTCTTAGCAGGCTTTGTTGTGGAAGCTTATACTTGTTCTTGCTAGTACATAAGCTCAAAATTTGTGGGTGTGGATGTACATCCATGAGGTTTGCATACTTAATCCCAAAATCTGATAAAATATTGGATATTTGTGATATTTGTGTGTGACTTGTGTTCTTGTGAATTTTGTGGCTTAATCTTGTTCTAATCTGCATATCTCATCTGTTGTTGTGTTGATTTGGGCTTGGGTAACCTTGGAATGCATTTTTGATTTGAAAATCTTGATTTGAAAAGTTAAGAGGGTGTTTGGGATTACCTGTCTTAAATCATATTGTGTTATTTTGTGGTTGGAAGTTTTTGTATTTGCTTTGTATCTGTTAAATACTTGGTTGAGTGCATATTGCTGCAAGTTTTTGGGTTTGAAACCTCAAATCAAACATTATGCTATATCTCATTGATTTTAACTGTTTTTGACCTAAGATTTTGGTGAAATCTAGAATTTATGCATGCTTAGGGTTAAAAGTTGTTAAAAGATTATTTATATAACATATGTGATAGATCTGAGTGATTGAATTTGGCTTGTTGGTCATTTGCATCAGCAAAAGTAAAAACTGCATGTTTTAGTGTTCATCAGTAACTTTAAGTGCTTGAATCTTGCTCAATACTTTGAATCAGTACATGAAACCTGTTTAGACTTGCTTATTTAAGTTTAATATTGCTTGTGTATGCATTTGGTTAAGTTTGGCTGACTGAATTGTGCTATAAGTGCTTATTGAACCATAACTGCTTATTGTTCTAAGTCTGGTGCATATCTGGTGATTGATTGAATTAACTGTACAAATTGGGTGTTCGTGATTGTGATTTATTTGTTGTGATTGACTCCTTATGATCCACTGATCATATGGGTGCCTTTTTGTAACCTGAATCTCTAAAAAAGTCACTAAAGACAAAAAAGTCAAGAAGTCAAGCAGTGGAAAAAGTTTCTACTACTCAACACCCAAAACTAGCCCCTGCTAGTGCAACTTTTCAGTTAGCTTATCAATAAGCCATTTTGGCTTATCCAGACCTGCAACAACTTATTTTTGTGATAGATCTTCATTATTTGACCCATTTGTTTGAATTGGAGCTTATTAGACTTTGACTTTGACTTTTTGCTAGAAAACCAACTCATTTGACTTTTTATAAGTGCTTATTTGCTTATTCCAGCTTATTGATTGAACTTATTTGAAAACGTTTTGTTGATTAAGCTTAGTTAAGTCATTTAAAAGCTTTAGAAACTTGAATCAGCTCTTGGGATAGCCTAGAACTCAAAAACGACTATCTTGTCGTTTTTTGTAGATTGCTTTTTGCATTTTCAGGCTCATTCCTTTGGCTTATTTCAAATTTCTTTTTACAGAAGTCTTAAGCAACTCAAAAGAAGCTTGTGTGTCTAATTTGAGCTTATGGCATCAGCTTATAGCTTAATGGGCCAAAAAGCCCATTAAGAATAAGCTGTTTGGTATAAGTCAGCTTATTTCACATTTTCAGCTTTTGGGCCGTTGAAAAGTTGTGCTTAAAATCAAATTTTGAGTCAGATAGGAGTTTTTGGGCTAAATTGGACAACATTTTTCTTATTGGGCCTATTTGAGCCCATTAAGGGGTCTGTTTTGACTTTTAGCCCATTTCTAGGCCCATTAGGGGTATTTTGTAATTTCAACTTCATTCTCTGTTTATTTAGGTTAAATTAAGCTAGTTTGCAAGTTTTTAGGATTTTTTATAAATTTTGGATTTTTAATATTATTTTATTATTATTTTATTAAATTAAATTAAAATTTAGATTTTTCAAGTTTTTATATTTTTCTTAGGTTAAATACATAAAGTTAGGAATTTTACAACTTTTAGAATATTTTTATTGTTCTTAGTTAATTTTTATATTTATTTTAAGTTCTAATAGTTTTTAATTGTTTTTAAATAGTTTTAATTAATTTTAAAACTTTCAAACATAGTTTTAAATTAAGTTAGGGTATTTTAGAGGTTTATAAAGTGATAAAACTCATTTTGGACTTTCTGTAAATTAAATTGATTTTTAGGGCTTTAATTAGCATTAAAAAATCATTATTTAATTAAATAAAAGGTTTGGGTGATTTTTGATTTTTTGTAAACTCTTAATACATTATTTAGGATTTATTGCAATTTTTTAAGAATTTTTAGAGTAAAATTTTAAATTTGGTACTTTTTACGGTTTTACGTGTACGCCTTTTCGTCTTAGTGTAATTCGTCATCGTAACCGTCATTCTCTTCTTATCCCATTTCTATTTTCTTTCTCATAATCATATAATCACATAATTAATCATTTCTTAACACACACACCAAGCCTCCTTGAGAACGATCCCCACTTTGGGTCATAACTTGTGATTTTCCTAAGTCACTTGTTAACGCTTGCCCTATTTTACCTCCTTTTCCTAAAGGTGTGTAAAAATTCCAACATCAAGTGCGTGAAGAGCTACATCGTGAATCAAGGAGCTGAAAGGACTACGTGCTGGCTGCTAAAAGGAAGCAAGAGATTTCGAAGGAGTCACAGAAGTTACAAGGACTGGAAAGGTGACAAGCACTATGATGGGAATCTCCGTATGGTTCGTGACGAAGAAGGACAGATCGAGCACCAAAGTGGAGTTACAAAGAGCTGAACTAGTGGATCGTGATGAATTGAATACATAACATGGGAGATTAAGAACTCGTGGAGGTAACAAGGGGAGTCCAGTGACTACGCGGATAGAATTTTTGTGGAAATCAATATCGAGGGATGAGTAGTGAAGCTGAGTTGAATAAGTTCATGGAGAAGTGGTTAGAGAGTCGGTTTTGTGAAGGTGTTATGAAAGATCTTTGGAAGAGACATTTATGCATTATCCAATGCACTAGCGATTTCCATAGATTTGATGAATGAAGTATGGAATTTCTGTTGGATGGGATAGTGTAGGAATTAAGGAGAACCATGGAAGGAGAGAACCAAGTATGCCTAGAAGATGATGATTGAAAGTACCTCATGTTGGGAGCAAGATCAAAATAGAAGTATGAGATTTGATAAGAATTTAAAATATGGCTTAGTTTAGACAAATATAAACTAATATGGGTATAAGATGAGAGTGTGATCCGCATGGGATCACATAAAACTCTAGTCTGTCCCTATTAGGAGGGAGTAGGAGAACTGATCGTGAGGAAAAACAAGTGAAGCTACTTGGAAAAATTTTGAGGTATAGATGACTTGAAAGACGGGAAGCATAACATCGTGATGTATGTCATGAGCCGAGGAAGAAGAAGGAAGTGTGGATAGATAATGAAATAGGTCGAGATAGGAACCAAAGGTAAAACTTTGGTATAGCCTAATGAGTACACTAAGGCACTAAGCATTCTAATATTGTTGTAGTGTGGAAAGGAAATGGTACTGACCTATACTGTTTGATTGGAAGGCTTAGTATCGATAATCGAATGGTTGAGAAGTTATAGATGTGATGTGTCATTAGAGACGAAGGGCTTGGTCTAATTGAGACAAGATGAGGAGCACTATGACCATGAAGGTAAGACATTGTGTAGGTATAAAGGAAGTGTTGAGTATCAGGGAAAAAAAATATTTCATGGAGAAAAGTGAGAAAGAAGTGTATAGGTGCTACTAATGATCTATCCAAATTTTATGGAAGTAGTTGTAGCATGGGTTTGGATGGTAGTTGATAGACTAACTGAGATAACCGTCCTTTTGGTGATGTGTATAGATCATAAGTTGATTTGGATTGGAAGAGCCTCGTTGTGATAAACTAATCAATATGTGAAATGTCGTCATAGGTCACTTGTGTAAGGAAATTGGAATTTTTAAGTAGTTTATGGTATGGACTAAAGGGAGTTGATGAACATGATTGGACATGAGTATATCTGCCTAACTAAAAATGGATGGACGAAGTGAGAAATTGCTACAAGTATAGGAGTCGTGTTGAGAGCTCGGGTGACTGATTTAGAGGGAGGTGGGAAACTCGTTAGCAATGTTTGAGTTTTCATATAATGATAGTTATCATACTAGAAGTCGATGAATGCCATTTGAGGCACTATATTGAAGGATAGGGTGAGCTTCCCCTATTGCGGACTAGAATTGGTGAAAGAGGTTGCTAATATAATAATGGTGTTTGTGGAAAGGACGAGAGAAACAAGAGATGATATGTTAAAAAGGAGGAAACCAATACAGTTTAGTGACAAAGTTATGTAGAAAGTTTCACCCATAGTAACGGGCGCCATGTTTTGGTAAAAGAGAAAAGTTGATGTCGAGTTTTGTATGTCCATTTATGATCTTTGGAAAGATTGGACCAATAACTTGTGGATATAGAATTACCTGGGAATTGGGTGGTGTACATGATATATTTCATGTATTAAGATTTGGGAAATGTGGTTTGAGAATGCATATTTGCATGTACGGTTATTCGGGATTAGTGTTAATAAGAGTCTTCGATTTGTCAAAGAGTCATTTGTGAGATTTATGGGCTGTGAAGTCAAGAGTTTGGGAATGAATTTAAATATTGTTGGTTAATATATCTAGTAAATTGAGTCATGAACTAAACTTCACGTGGAAATGAGAGGAGTTCAATTAGAACAAGTATCCTCATGTGATTTGTTGATTGTGTTTTTGATCCTAAGGAGTAAATCTCGGGACGAGATTTCTATTAGGAGGGAGTAATGTGACAACCGTGGTTTTGAGGGTCGTCACTTAGTCGTATTTTTAGGGTGTTATGTGTGACTATTTGTTTTATGTGTTTACGTGTTTATTTGGTGTGAATAAGGATGGTTTGGACATCGTATATGAGTACGAAGTGCTCTTAAGTAAATCGATGAATGGTTATTTCATGAATCATAAGCTCACATTATAGTGACTATGAAGTAAAATGAAATGAAATGAAGAGAAATGAAATGAAATGAAGTGAAATGAAATGAGATCACGCGAAAATTTCGTGAAAGTTGAATTATCGTTTTCATAGGATTTTGTGTATGTATCATACGTGATATATGTACATTAGATATATATTATCTATATTCTATGTATTATAGGAGTTTTCTATTTTAGGAAAGTTTTGAAAATGAAGTTAAGATAGAAAATTACGCAGAAAGTCGAAAAATTAGCGAAAGAGTGTCCGGTTTCGACCCGGAAGTGTATGGAAGTATAGGTAAACATAAAATAGAAGGGGAAGAGTGTAAATAACCCAAATTTAATGGGGTGGGTCGTGGATGGGCTGTTATGGTCGACTAAAGGAAGGAAACGGGTAGGAAAGGCCCAAGTAGAGTCCCTTTTGGGCTCAAACTTGTTAAGGAGGTTACCAAAGCCTATATAAACACCCCTAGACCCCTAAAAACGACCCATAACCCTAAAATATACCTAATATTAGTTGAAACATCCATGGGGGAAGATCAAAACCAAAATATTGCATAAGGGTTAAAGGTATGTAATTAAACTAGCTCGATTAACGTTAAATTTACGTATCTAACCTAGTATGGTGGATTAGGGTTTAGGATTTTTGATTTTTGATTAGGGTTTCATACTAGGAATGATGATTTCTGTAACTAATAACATTAGGGTTCTTAATATTCAACTAATTAGGTTATTATGAGGTTTAATGATGATTAAAGGGTTTAATCATGTCTAAATTCGTTTTTAAAAACTGGGCAGAATTTTTGGTCCATTGTTTTGATCATATATAGAGTTATAAAAACTTTTAATTTTCTAATCCTATGTATCAATTGAGTTGGCTTTCAAATTCAAGAAACGAGAACTAAATTGGAGGTAGGAAAGTGGGTTAAAACAGGTTACAACAGTCGGAGGTCAAAGCAGTTTTGAAATTAGTCGGGTTTAAATTAATATTTTAAGATGGTTAGGGTACTTATGAGTATAATTGGACCTTAAAACGAACATGAGACTTATATTATATATTAAATAAAGGATATGGAGGAGGGCTAAACAAATGGGTTAGGGTAAGACCCTCTGATCATAATAAACTTTTATATGTTCAAAATCAGTAAATTATGGATAGGTAAAATTATGTATATATATATGGAGGCCTTAACAGTATCTTAAAGGTTGAGGCCAAAGGGGAGAGTTAGCTAACACATTTAAGAGCATAGGGTTTCTTTTTTAGGGCATGTTATTTTGGTTAAGGGGGTGTTCGACCAATAGTTTGAAGTATGAAAAACGGGACTGTTTTGGGTTAAATGTTAACGGGGAAAGTTATGAACTAAACTAAGTTAAGGGCTTTATAGAGGGATGTAATGAGATTCATATGGCATATACATGGGGTTAAGTTGTAGGAGAAGGTTAGATATCCATCATAGATTCATGAGCCATTTTGGTATGTCGTTCATGTCTTGATTGTATATGTTTAGGTGTTTAGATTTGTGCTAGAGCGCGGGTACTTGAAGAAGCTTGTTCAGGTGAGTTTCATAGTCCATGTTTTTATGAGCTATAAATGATTTGACTTCCAGATGGGATGGAAGAGACACTGTATGGTTTTGTAAATAATGTTGTGAATGTTTTTATGGTTTGTGATGGACTTGTGTGTACACTTATGTGACTAACTGCTATGCGATTCTTGATTGTTATTGTGGTTTGACTTGGTACCAAGGGATGTTGACAAGGTGGGGCCTTGGGATTAGTTCATAGGTGTATGGGCGCCTATGGGACCATGGTTATTGGTAAGGCTGGGAGCCTTGGAAATTGTGGTTATTGGTAAGGCTTGGTGCCTTGGAATTGTGATTGTATGGTTAATCTTGATTGGTAGTTGTTAATGTATAATTGTAACACATTGTCCATATGTTCTTTTATTGATGGTTGTTATTCACAGCTTATAACTATTTTAGGGTTGGAGTCTAAACATATGACTCTCACCAACATTATGTTGACGTTTTTTAGTGTGTCTTTCAAGTGAGAATGTGGTTAAGCATGAGAATAGGAGTGGCTAGCTGTAAGGCTTATGATTGCATTTGAGGAACCCCTTTTCCTCTTAGTCTTTATTTATGTTTGAATAAGTGATACTTTGTGGATACCTATATGTTTGTTATTTGTTAATTGTATGTCTTTGGTAAGAGGTAGGCCTGTTACCTACTTACCTAGACGCATGCATTGTTTGAGATATCTTCATGACATTGTGTCACCATTTATGATATTTCCATTTCATTTAGTTATCTCTATAGACACGCTATTGTTGTGATGATATCCATACGCCGCGCCCCATATTCTGCCATGATGGGGTGTGACAGTTGATGCGATCACGAAACTAGATCGAAAAAAGTAAAAACCCTTAACAAAGTTACGATGGGGTACAAAAAGCAAATAAGCAATAACCAAATAAGCACTTTAATAATAAGCAATTACCAAAAAAATCAATTAAAACAATAATAAGAAGAACTAAATAAGCACAAATTTAAAACTTTCAAAACACTAAATAAACAAAATTTATAAAACAAACTAAAAGAAAAAGATTAAACTTTTGAAAACACTTAAAAGAAAATAAGCTTAAAATGGAAGAAGCTAGTGTTGCAATAAGCTAAAAACTAACAATCATATATATATATATATATATATATATATATATATATATATATATATATATATATATATATATATATATATATATATATATATATATATATATATATATATATATATATATATAAATGACAAGAACCAAAAGATGAAAACTTTAATCAAAATAAGCATAGAGATTAAAACTTAAAGGTTAAACGAACCAAACAAAAGATTTAAAACAAGAAGAGAAGAATGAGAATGATTATAAAAAGCTTGTAATTAAAATTGAAGATTAAAGATTCAAACAAGATTAAAAACATACATGAAATAACTTGAAATAAAAGACAAGTATGTAAATGACAATATGAAAAGTGCATAAAATAAAGTGGAGAGCTATGTGTCAAATAGCTAACACCTCCTAATGTGTCATTAGGAGGGTATTTATAGGAGTGGAGTGGAGTGTATGGATGGTTGGAAGCTTCCTTCTTTCTTTCTTTCTTTCTCGTCTTTCGTCTTTGACAATAAACTCGTCATTCTCGACTTTGTCTAGGGATTTGTCGATAAATAAAATGAACTCGTCTTATAATTTCTTCATTAATTAAACTTGGTTCTTCGACTTCGTTAAACTTCCGTCTTTAGACTTTTTCTTCGATAAATCTTTAGAATAGGCCTTGGACTTTCGTTCTTTTTGCACTCTTGATCTTTTGACTTTGTCTTTTGTCTTTTTCTTCGATAAAAGCCCGTGAAAGCCCATGTTTTCTTCCCTTTTCACATTTTGGTCCTAAATCAAAACAAAAACACAAACCACGCATAATTTTGACATTTACGACATTAAATACACGTTATGGTCTTTTTTTAATTGTTTTATGGGTGGTAAAAGGATGGGTGTAATTAAACCGCATGAATAAGTGTTAGTTGTGATAACTTGTAATTACAATGATCTCGTTTATAAGCTTGGCATGGGGAACGTGAAACTTGAGGGTGATAAACATTCATGACAGCCAAAGCCCTAATGTAAGTCTTCGATCTCTTAACTTGTTTTCTTCCTTTGAATATTTTTGTGATTTTCTATCTTTTTAAGTTTCCTTAATGTCTTGTGTTTAATAAAGGCCAAGGCGGGTTAATTATGATGGAAAATGTAAATCTTTCCTTGTAACTAATGCATTGCATGAGGGCATTGCAATGGTCAAGTGTAGGGGATTTAATAAGTGTGAAAACACTTATCCTATTACCACTTAATTATAATAATAACCAAGCCAAAACGTGTATTTTATGTCGTAAATGTCGGAATTATGCGTGGTTTGTGTTTTTGTTGTGATTTAGGACCAAAATGTGAAAAGGGAAGAAACACGGTCTTTCACGGGCTTTTATCGAAGATGAAGACAAAAGACAAAGTCAAAAGATCAAGAGTGTAAAAGAACGAAAGTCCAAGGCCTATTCTGAAGATTTATCGAAGAAAAAGTCTAAAGATGGAATTTTGATAAAGTCGAAGAACTCAAGTCTAATTAACGAAGAAATTACAAGATAAGTTCAATTTATCCATTGACAAATCCCGAGACAAAGTCAAAAAAGTCGAAGAATTTAGAAGATGAAAAGACGTGAAGAAGAAGAAAGAATCAACACATGCTAATCTCCATATAAATACCCTCCTAATGTGTCATTTCAATTAGTTCTCCACTTTATTTGACAAATTAGTTCTCCACTTCATTTTTATGCTCTTTTCATATTGTCATTTCAATTCTTGTCTTTAATTTCAAGTAAGTCTTTAATTTTGTCGTTGAATCTTAATCTTTAATTCAAAGTTTTTCATAATCATCTCATTCTTCTTTTCTTGTTTTTAAATATCTTGTTTTGTTTGATTAAATTTGAAGATTGTTTAATCTTGATGTTTATTTGATAAAAGTTCTTATTTTTCCATTGTTCTTATCATTTTCATGCAATTGATGTTCTTTCCTTATTGTGTTTTTAGCTTATTTCTTGTTTAGCTTATTTTCTTTTAAGATTTTTCAAAAGTTTAATCTTTTTTAGTATATTTTATAAAAAAAATTTATTTAGTGTTTTAAAAGTTTTTAAATTTGTGCTTATTTAGTTCTTCTTATTATTGTTTTAATTAAGTTTTTTGGTAATTGCTTATTGTTAAAGTGCTTATTCGGTTATTGCTTATTTGCTTTATTGTGTACCGTCGGTATATTCTAAGGGTTTACTTGTTCCGATCTAGTTTCTGATCGCATCAACCCTAGGGTTTCTACTTGCGATCCAAACTACGATCACTCATTAAGATTACCTAGTAAGATTACTGAATAAGATCACTAAGTAAGATTACTGAGTAAGATGACTGAGTGTGATCACTGAGTGCGATCGATGAGTGTGATCGCTGAGTGCGATCGCTGAGTGCGACCGCTGAGTGCGATCATTGAGTGCGACCGCTGAGTGCGATCGCTGAGTGCGATCGCTGAGTGCGATCGCTGAGTGCGATCGCTGAGTGCGATCGCTGAGTGCGATCGCTGAGTGCGATCGCTGAGTGAGATCGCTGAGTGTGATCGATGAGTGCGATCACTGAGTGCGATCCAAGAGTACGATCCATTCACAAGTTTTGGTTTTATTTCCTGTTTTTATTTTAAGTTTTCAAATTAATCTTTCCCCGCCATTTTTACTTAGTGTTGTTTTAAACATGTTTTATCTTAGTTTAAATTTAAAGTTTTCAAATTTACTTTTTGTCATGTTTTAATATTTCGTCATTTAATTTTTATAAGTCTTATTTTTTGTCATTTATTTTTTGTCAAGCTTTTATATTTAATTCGTTTACGTCTTTTATTTAAGTTTTATTTAGTTTATCGCTTTTATTATCTTGTCATTTACTTTTCAAGCTTTTTATTATAAAATAGATACTCAACGACAACATTTTCTTTTATCTACCAAAGACGACTGAGTCACACAATCAACCAGAGATCAGTTCGATTAGACACCGAGAACAACTAATTTTTAACTAGCAAAATCATAATATCAAATAGTTTCAAAATATCACAGATGCAGCATGTAACTAAGATATTCATATCCATATCAGGATGACTCAGCAGTTCTTTTGCCATCAGAGCCTCGATTACTGGATCCAATGCTTTAATAGTCGATATGTATGGCGATTGTTGCACCACGTATAGTATTTATTCCATTAGCTATTACACAAATACAAAAGTGAGTTTAAAATCGAGCAAGTCTTCAAAAGATTAGTCGTTTGATTTGTAATGATATGGTAGGAGAAAAAAAGTAACCAACAGATTGTTTAATTAAAATACTATTCGCCTCATTTCAATTAATCTCTAGATAATGCAAAATTTAGTTAAGGAATAAAGAGCGAAGAAAATAAGGTTGTAATAAACCAGGAATTTCATTCCAACCATATCATGTGTCTTAACATTTTAGTTCATAAGATGCAATTCAAACAACACAAGGAGCAAAAAAGTAACAAATCTACGCTATACAAATACAACAATGAAAGATGCATTACCTTCTGTACGGAGGTGAAATCAATACCAAAAAATGCTAGATGATCCGCGAGAAGAGGTTCAGTCACACTTTCATCCTCCGGATAAGAGAAAACATTTGAGCTGTCAGAATGTGTAACTCTTAATTATATTTATAGATAGATAGGCGAATGAAAAATCATGGCAATATATTAAACCACGTGGCATTACCTGCTCCTTCAAGATCAGAAGTTATTGTCCCTAGCTTTACAACAAGAGGATACTGAGTCTCGTTGTAATGTTCAATGGCATGGTTATTACCACCACTTCCATCCCAAAGTTTCCTACCACAAAGGATCATCCCATCTGTTAAATTCAACCATAGGTTTTCAGTCTTGTCACACTTGGCACATTTCCATCCTGATGGGGGAATTATGACAGCATTATCTATCTGTTTCAAGGTTAATGCATGTTCACTATTTTGCTTTGTATCAGCTGTCCAAAATGCAAGTTGCTCCATCCGCTCAGCACCCTCTGCAATTAGTATGGCATCAACAACCAACCGTACTTGTGCAGCATCCTAATGAGATGGTATGCAATTCAAACAACACAAGGAGCAAAAAATTAAGAAATCTACGCTATACAAATACAGCAATGAAAGATGCATTACCTTCTGTAAGGAGGAAAAATCAATACCAAAAAGGCTAGATGATAAGCATGCAATCTATTCTCGTGACCTAACCAGCTAACACCTGGATCTTTCCTTACATCTCTTTCACTCATATGTTTTCTCACTTAGGAAAATAATTCCCACTTCCCAGTAGCTGCATATATACATGTAAGAAACACATAACTTACAGATGATTGAGGTTCCAACTCAATCAAATGTTCAGCACCTACCGTTTCAAGCTCTAAGTTTCCATGAGTCCTACAAATGCCTAATAAATCTTTCCAAACACGAGTATCACGTTTAATATGAATCTTTGTGACCTGATTTACCACTTCATCAAAATTCCCTGCTAGTCACAAAAGATCGATTAAACATGCATAATGTTCTTGATCAGGAAATAAATATGTTAACATTAAATATTGAACATCACCCACTGATAAAAGGTTTGTGTTTAAAAATGCATCAGCTATAACCAAAACAATATCAACTACAGCCATTATTTTCACCGAGTTACTATAAACTTTTTATTTCACCCAGTTAAAGAAACATGTAAAACAGTTTTGCGTGTATGAAATTCAAGGGACAAATAAGTTGATCATACATAGCTGCTGCTATAGTCATTAAATTCGTCTAATCATATTCTTCCTCAGGTTGTTCCTCGCAAAGAATATAACATTATAACAACTACCACATATCAAAAAATCATATCTTAAATGGAAATGACTAATTAAATTTCAACGATTGTTTACCAATATAAAATATCATAATGTGGAAGAGTCGGTACATAATATGTAAAAATACTAAATCATAAAAAAGAGATAAATTTATGATAAACATAACCAATACAATTATTGATTATTAAAACATGGTTGGAGCGTGCTACACCTTTTGAAGAACTTTTGGATAAACAACATTCATAGTTTCGCTCGAAACATTGCCATCTTTATCGTGTATCAAAATCTTGAGCCCTTTTCGACTTGTAACTCTTGATACCACGACATATAGTTGACCATGTGTGAAGACGGGTTTAGGAAAGTATATTCCCACTTCCGAAAGTGATTGGCCTTGGCTTTTGTTTATTGTCATTGCAAAGCATAAAGATATTGGAAATTGTCGTCTGTTAATTTGCAAAGGCAATCTTTTGTTTGAAGGAGTCAACTTGAATCTTTGTATTGAAACTACTTCTCCTACTCGTGTTCCAGTCAAAATCTCTGCTTTGATAACCCTAAACTCTGAACTCTGATCCATGTTACGCAATCTAGTCCCATTACATAACCCTAAACTCTGATCCATGTTACGAAGCAACATAACCGGTGCCCCAACTTTCAACACTAACTTGTGATTTGGTAGGCCAGCCAACTTTATACCATTTAAAACGTCGGGATTATAGTTGTCATTGAAACATTCAAATTCACATATGCTATCTGAACTAAGGTAGACTTTTTCTTCACCAGGAAGCAATGAAAGCAAATAATCATTGATAAATTCAACGACTTCATGTGTTGGAGCTAAAATGGCTCTTTCTTGAAAATATCTAGTATTGTTCAAGTTATAAGTAATGGAAGGATAGACAAAACTAACCAATGCATCAACCGGGTCAGCACAATCTTTTATCAAGATATCTTCTGGTATATCAATCATATCCTCACCATCGTTAGGACCACCCAAGTGACCATCTCCTACTTTTAATATCCAATCTGCAAATTCTTTAATATCGTCCGTGTTTGAAGAACCAGTGCCATTGGTCAACCTCATGTTTTTGGTTAATCTTAATACATTTATATGATCCCATAAGTAAGACGAATTAAGAGATGCGTTCACAATGTCTTGCCTTGTTCCATCAGTTATAACAGAAAGAATTTGTCTAAAGTCTCCTCCAAAAACAATGACCTTACCGGCAAAAGGGATACTTGAGACACGAAGAATATCTCTTAATGATTTGTCCAAAGCTTCAAAAAAATACTTGTTCATCATAGGAGCTTCATCCCAAATGATCCGTTTAGTCTTACTTAACAAAGCTGCAAGATCTGAACCATGAGTACTGAACAAACGGGCATTTCATCAATGTTGATTGGAATTCCAAATCGAGAATGAGCAGTACGACCACCAGGTAATAACAATGAAGCTATAACACTTGATGCGACATTTAATACAATCTCTCCTTTGCATCTAATAGCTGTGGATAGTGTTTTCCATATGTATGTTTTTCCCGTACCACCATATCCATACAGGAAAAAGACACCACCTTCATTCTTTTCAACTGCCAAAATAACCTTGCCATATACACTCTTTTGTTCTGTTGTTAAACTTGTAAAAAGATTTTCATGCTCCATTTTCAATTCACCTCTGTTATAGCACAACTCATCATGAATAAGGGTATTTATATGAATTTGCAAGAACTCTAAATCTAGTAACGGCATTGATGAAAAGTTATTGAGACAACTTCCATTTTTACAAAGAATTCCATCTATATCTTGTAATATAAGGTTTTTGATGTGACGTTCACGCATCTCCAAATATGCATGAGTATATGTAGATATTGTTAGGATGAGATGGAAAATGGTTAGGTAAATACAATGGATATAGTATGTTATTTAAGTAAAGTCTATCGTATACATTGAAGATTGAAATTAGTATATACGATAATCTATTATTAATCTGTTGTTGTTTATGTATGTAATTTATAATAGTGAAAAAAATTGTAAAGAGTCATATCTGTGAATTCAACACAGTTGTACCTGGATTGTTCAATAGTTCACGTTGATGGTACTCAATATCATCCTTCATAAACTTCCACGTTTCATTCCAAACATGATCAGGTCTTGACATACTATTCGACATAAGTAGTTGTACAAATGAGCGGCGCACTTTGTTACCTAATTCCCAACCATATATCTCTTCAAGACCTAAAATATATTCTTTGTCATCATCAAGTAATCCACGAGCAAAACACGCATCCCTAAATGAATTATGTACAGTACCATCAGGGTACTCATAAAGCTTCTTCCATTCAGGTGGTCCTTTTACCTTGTTTAAAAGAATCCTTAAGTAATAAGCCTCACCAGCAGATCGAGGAACGTTATGGGGTCTTCCAACTGCATAACCTTTTTTTCTTTCTTGCCAAGTTATTTTTTGTGCAACCCACACAAACTTTAGGGAATTGAGCGTAAGTCAATGTTTTGGCAAGATAATTTGTTTTATTGCATTCCATCCATGCAAGAAATTTGGTAGCCGCGACTGAAGGTTTATTAAGAATGTCGTCAATGTCATCATCTTCTTCATAAATCACTTGTTGTTGACCAGGTAAATGGAATGGTAGCCTTTCTATTGCAGGTGTGCGATAAACAACCTCGTATTTTAGAATACGCCATGAAGATTCACAAGCTGATAGATATCTACAATCATAATAATCTTTAATCTCGTCTACAACTTCATCATTGTCATGATCCCATACTTGAATCTTAGATGTAACTCTATTCGGTCCTTTGTTGATGTACTTGAACATATACTTAATGGAACCAGCCTGATTGCACCATTCAACGTTGATATGTGCTTGATACTTCTTCAACAAATAACTATTGTATGGAACAACAAAACGATTATCAAGACGGACTCGATTCTTTTCAACATAATTACCATCTTCCATACGCTTATAAACAGGATAACCTTCCGAGTCATTAGAAGTACGATTAGAATACATCTTTGGAAAAAAATTTGTGCATACTCCCTTAACAGTACATGGACAACTCGGGTTGTCCGCTCCACACGGACCATGCATCATGTGTTCTGTTACGAGAGTGTATAATTCTGGATCCAAGTCATTATCTGGAATTTCAGCTGATATGAAGTCATCAATTTTTTCAGGATTCAACAATTTATCATCTTTGTGTAGGAATAACATTTATGACTGTGAGGAAGTCCACGTTTCTAAAATTCGATAGTATACACAACTGCAAAAGAAACCAAATAATTACATTTTGGAATCGTATTGACATGTAAATAAAATCGATGACATTATTATATAGCGTATTATTGTGGATACCTGCTTGAAAACGACCAAATATTTGATTATCCTTCAAGTTTTTAATCAAATGATCAAGTTTAAACTTAAACATCCTGCAAAAGACTCCAGGCCTATCCTCTGGTCTCAGTCCCCTTTTACGTACAAACCTAGAAATCTCAGGCCACTTTGGATTGCATGTGAATGTAACGAAAAAATATGGGTGCCCAAACCATTTACAAAGTGCCATTGCATCTAAGTAATTTTGCCTCATGTACCTTGCACCACCAATGAATGATGAAGGAATGAAAATACTTTTCCCAAATTTAGATGCATCTCGATTTCCATTATCGAGTTGATTACATAAACTCTCGTATGATGCACATCTTAGTAATTTTTGTTGTTTGCGAGAAAAATACAACCTTTCAGTTTCAATCATCGTAAAAATATCCACCAAGAATTGCTGGAACAACCTTCTAGAGTTATGAATGAGGGAAAACTTATCTTGCCTTTCTTGAATGATATAAGCCATAAATTCACACATCGTTAATCGTATGTTGTTTTGTATTAGGATCAACAACATCTCTATGCAGAATCTCCGTGTGATAACCTAACAAAGGATACTGAAGTGATAGAAAATTAGGATGCAAGACATTTATTTGCTGAATATCACCCGTTTGTGATTCAACAACGATGTCTCTTTCATCAAGAGCTTGTTCGATATCACCAACAATCAAAACAGCAATTTCAGAAGCTGTTGGGAGATTATGTTTCCTACCATCAGACGTTCTCCTCCCAATTAATCTTAATTTAACATTATCCAATTGGTTTTCTTGTGACCGGTAACAATCTCTGACCATCCGGTATGATTTTACCAACTCATTGTTTTCATCCAAAACCGCACGTAAGGACTGTGTAATATGTGGATCCAGGGAATCACCACCGTTGTTTCGACTGCTTGAGCCCGACCTATAGGTGAAAATGAGAATTAGTTTGTAGCAATAAAAGTGTTCTAATAATCATGGTTGGTTATTGCTTATAGAAAGATTATAAAAAGTAGACTTTGTACCTTAAACCGTCAATTTTGTTTTGATCTTCGTTATTCGTGTCATAGACATACAATTGTGAAAACTTTGGCTTCACATTATTTGCAGGCAACGAACTTCCGAGTCTATGATAGTTATGTCCATGTAAACGAAAACAATACGGGCCATGTCCAGTATTTATAGAATGGTCGACCTTTCCGCCCATTGAGTTAAATGAAAACATCATGTTGTATGCCCTTATAATTTTTAGGAAATGTTTACTTGATGAATCATTTCTGCTAAAAAGATTGAGCAACATCGGTGGTGGTTCTTTTACTTCTGAAAGTTCAACCTTACCATAGAAACAACATAAAGAGCAACACCATTTTCCTTTGTAGGTTCTTTTCAATCTAGCCTCAACATCCCATAAAACAACATTACAAGCTCCACAAACGATTGTAGGATCACCATGGTCAAGATATTCTGTATGAATATACAAAATAAAAAAATTGTAGTAATGAATGTAATCCTTGTTAACATGGAATTAAATTAATAATTAACAAATACACGCACCTTCTGAGACACCTACACAAGTATTTTTTAGGTCGAGCTCATTTTCTTCAGCATCATCCAAATCAAGTACAGGTATGTCCGATAGTAAAGGTGATTTGTTTCTCAATTGATGCTTTCTGGAGGACGTAGCAGTAGTGTCCTTTGAACATTTGACATTGATGGTGAATTAAGAAAAGATTGACCAGTAACATTTAAGGCCGCATAAGAGTGATTGTATGAATTTAGTTTCCTATTTGAAATTAAATGTTATATTACATGTTACCAAAATGACATGTAGCATGTAGTGACTTACCAAACGTTTTTGGATGTTGCTGGAGTCTTGTAGATGATATCAATCGAATTTCCATCATCAGTTACGTTCCTTTTGCCTTTTGACTTATATTGGCGTATTACTTGAGTTGATAGACATGAAAATAATAGTGTTTATAGTTGATCAAATATATTATGTTGCAATTATTCAAAGGAGTATAACGGAATAATATAACTTGAAATTTAAATGTTCTTTGACAAATCACCTGATGCTTGTCCTAATTTTTTGAAATCCGAATCGTTGGATACTTGAGTAGTATAACTAATCTCTGTAGTATCTCCTGTAATACCATGGAAGGCAACTAATAACACATTTGAACAAAACGATAGTGATTATGATGAGGTGTTAAAGCTGGAATAATACGTTGAAAATAAAATTACTTGATGATTGTCCATTTGGTGTGAAAGGATACTTGTTAGACAGTTGACTAAAATAATGCTTTACAGTATCTCCTAGAGTACGACCACAGGCCACTAATAAATACATAAAACAAAACGAAAGTGAATATAAGAAATCGTTAAGCTTTAAATAATAAAGTGGAAATAAACTTACAATTGGATATGTCATATTTAGGAGGCCTTCCACGTTTCAAGGTACAGGGATAAGAATTGCTTCCAACATTATTTTCATTGAGGTTTGATGTTTTATTTGACGATGTGTTGGGTATATCGGTTAAACTAAAGGTTGGATTATCTTCATTATTACCGGGCGAGGACACTAATTTAACAGATTCGAAAAACGGAGAATTCATTTTTCATAAAATAGGAAACAAAAACTGTAGAGATGAGTCAAAACATACAATTGGAGATGTCATATAACAGAGGTCGTCCACGCTTTTTTTAACATGAACCGGATCGCGTGTACCATGATTTTCACTGGTGTTAGATGTGATATTACGCATATGATTATTCTCATCCAACGTATCCCTCTTTGGTTTTCTCATTTGAGGTTGGTGATATATGAATTGCATAGTTTCAAGATATTTGATAAAATTCGTCTTATGGTAGAAAATCTTTTTATATTTTCTGATTTTTTTTAAAGTATTAAAACATGCAGTTATTAATCTCCTAAAATGGTGGAGACAGAATAACTAGTATTTCAGGAAAATATTTGTAAGTAAAAAAATACATAAAACTATTTCATTCTTTATTTTTAGCTTTATCTGATTATTGATAATTACATGTATGTGTTAAATTACCGCATGTTGTATAACTTTAAATTGTATGTTGTAAAATGAAACTCCTTTTAATACCATGATGTAGAAAATGAGTTTTTAATATCTTCGAGAACATCAAAGAGTGTCAAAGAAACAGGCCCCGTATTATCCAATGAAAGAATCTGAATCTGAAACCTGCAATGTTTAATAAGTGTGAAATGCTATCAGATATGTATATGTTATTTGAATATGTAGTTAATAGTAAGAGGAAACTTACTTGTACATAACATCAAACACCTCACCACATGATATAAAAAATAAGATTTTTATTCTAAATAAGAAGAGAATATTGTTACATTTTACAAATTCATAAAGTAAATATTAGCTCTGAGTTCGACTAAACATAAACTAAAAGTAAAACTAAGCACATTCTTTCAATATATTAGTATAATCATCATATTAACAAACTATGCTAAAAGATCCTGTAAACTTTATATCAGCCTATATCTTCAAGCTCTAAATGTTTAAACTCACTGAGAATGTGAATACTAAGAATTTGATTTGTCTATGATGCTGCACACAAACCTATGTGATCTCAGCAAGGCTTTTTAAAACGGGTTCTTCATCATTGTGTTGTTTTAAGAAAGAATTGAAAGCATAGAAAAGTCACATTTAGTACTTGTTAGACAATGTAGACCTTCTAATAGTTTAAGAACTGCCGGTCATTGGTAACGGCCCATTTAATAAATGTCAATATAAACCGGTGTTGGGTTGACCAGAAGTAACTTATTCGTCCTCTTATGAATTGCTTATCAATATAATTCTAAGAAATAAGTATATTATAATTGAAGACATTTTCAGACTTTCAAACTTTTCTAATAATTTGACCCATTAATTTTTATGAATAACCTTTGAATATAGTATTCAGTTATGCAATTAGTATAATAGAACTCAAAATTGATAAAAAAAAGATCGAGATAGACACCCTTGGTTATGAATTACCTTTATAATTGAATGCTCCACTTCTTCGCCTTAAGTGATTCAGCAAGCTCGATTTATAAAAAATGACAGCCTTAGGGTTTCCATCTCCTTGAGGTCTTCATTGGCCTTTAGTATGAAACAAAATATTAGAACAAAATTTCAATGATCTCGAAGTTATATAAACCAAAATATCATTTGAATGTTCCGTACCTTCATCTATACAGGGTTGTATGGGGTAATTAGTTTTAAAACATCACGATGCAGCATGTAACTAAGATAGTCACATCCATATCAGGATGACTCAGCAGTTCTTTTGCCATTAGAGCCTCGATTACTGGATCCAATGCTTTAATAGTCGATCTGTATGGCGATTGTTGCACCACGTATAGTATTTGTTCCATTAACTATTACACAAATATAAAAGTGAGTTTAAAATTGAGCAAGTCTTCAAAAGTTTAGTCGTTTGATTTGTAATGATATGGTAGGAGAAAAAAACTAACCAGCAAATTGTTTAATTGAAATACTATTCGCCTCATTTCAATTAACCTCTAGATAATGCAAAATTTAGTTAAGGAATAAAGAGCGAAGAAAATAAGGTTGTAATAAACCAGGCATTTCATTCCAACCATATCATGTGTCTTAACATTTTAGTTCATAAGATGCAATTCAAACAACACAAGGAGCAAAAAAGTAACAAATCTATGCTATACAAATACAGCAATGAAAGATGCATTACCTTCTGTAAAATCAATACCAAAAAATGCTAGATGATCTGCGAGAAGAGGGTCAGTCACACTTTCATCCTCCGGATAAGAGAAAACATCTAAGCTGTCAGAATGTGTAACTCTTAATTATATTTGTAGATAGATAGGCTAATGAAAAAGCAGGGCAATATATTAAACCAGGTGGCATTACCTGCTCCTTCGAGATCAGAAGTTATTGTCCCTAGCTTTACAGCAAGAGGATAATGAGTCTCGTTGTAATGTTTAATGGCATGGTTATTACCACCACTTCCATCCCAAAGTTTCCTACCACAATGGATCATCCCATCTGTTAAATTCAACCATAGGTTTTCAGTCTTGTCACACTTGGAACATTTAAGTCTGCATAAGAGTGATTATATGAATTTAAAAGTTACCTTAAGAGTAATTTGCTTCGTATCAGCTGTCCGAGATGCAAGTTGCTCCATCCGGTCAGCACCCTCTGCAATTAGTATGGCATCAACAGCAAACTTTACCTGTGTAGCACCCTAATGAGATGGTATGCAAGAAATGATATGTAAAAGATTAATTTAACTATAACAACCGTGTCTCGTCCTGCATTTATTGCTCACGAATGGGGAGTTTGGTAACATTTAAGTCGTCATCCAGATGGGGGAATTTGACTCACATTATCTATCTATTTCAGGGTCAATGCATGTTCACTAATTTGCTTCATATCAGTTGTCCAAGATGCAAGTTGCTTCATCCGCTCAACACCCTCTGCAATTAGTATGGCATCAATAGCCAATCGTACCTGTGAAGCACCCTAATGAGATGGTATGCAATTCAAACAACACAAGGAGCAAAGCTATAAAAATACGGCAATGAGAGATGCATTACCTTCTGTAAAATCAATACTAAAAAATGCTAGATGATTCGCGAGAAGAGGGTCAGTCACACTTTCATCCTCCGGATAAGAGAAAACATCTGAGCTGTCAGAATGTGTAACTCTTAATATTTGTAGATAGATATAGGCTAACGAAAAAGAAAGGCAATATATTAAACCAGGTGGCATTACCTAATCCTTTGAGATCAGAAGTTATTTTCTCTAGCTTTACAGCAAGAGGATAATGAGTCTCGTTGTAATGTTCAATGGCATGGTTATTATCACCACTTCCATCCCAAAGTTTCCTACCACAAAGGGTCATCCCATCTGTTAAATTCAACCATAGGTTTTCAGTCTTGTCACACTTGGCACATTTCCATCCAGATGGGGGAATTATGACATCATTATCTATCTGTTTCAGGGTGAATTCATGTTCACTAATTTTCTTCGTATCAGTTGTCCAAGATGCAAGTTGCTCCATTCGCTCAGCACCCTCTGCAATTAGTATGGCATCAACAGCCAACCGTACTGTCAGCATGGTATGCAAGAAATGATATGTAAAAGATTAATTTAACTATAAAAATTGTGTCTGGTCTTGCGCTTATTGCTCACGAAGTGGGATTTTGGTAACATTTAAGTTTGCATAAGAGTGATAATATGAATTTAAAAGTTACCTTCTAAGGAGTTGGAGTAGACCCCATCCACTATTCCCATTGAATGTAACCGCCTTCGACCATTATAGCTGCCTTTCAAGCTGTAGAGTTCACACAAAAATGTTTAGATTCTAAACTCAATATTATCATATTAATCTTATTCCACGTTGCATCTATCTAATGAATCAAAATAATAGATGGTGCACTATTTCTTGCCTTCTCATAAAGATCTCTGACACGAGAATCTCCACTACCAGAAAATGTCTCCACAAATTCAGTGCCAGAAGCAACATGGAACGACACTACATAAGTTATTAAAAACATATTATAATATAATCTAATACTATGTATTGTAGAGTAAAAACTAAAGTGTAGTGAGTAGTCATTCCTGTCAGGTATTGATATGCGCATAAACGTCTATTAGAGTGACATTGCAATACCTAGAATATGTTATAGTTCCTAGAGTAACAATAATATTTCAAAAAAGTAATTTTACATTTCACAAATTTAACATATTTTGTAAAAATAGTAAAATAATCAGGAAAAATAGTCAAAAAATAGTAAAACAATATTTCATCAAACCATCATGGAAAAATAGTAAATAAAATCGTAGCTCACTAATAAGGCACCAGCCAATTATTATGAAAAACCATAATTCAAAACGAAACAAACCTAAAAATCAACGAAACAAAGGAAAATATCCAAAATACGTATATGTTTAAACAAAACAAAAGATGATTTGATTCAAACAAATATGAATGATCAATCTTGGGTTCAAAAAGTTTCTTTTTAGAAGATGATGCATTGGACAATTCGTTAATGTCAATTATGTCGTCCAACTTTCTCTTGATAGGGCTTGTTCCCGTATCCTTCAAAGATATAATAAAGGATTTTGCATTTTCAGAAGCAGATGTCCTATCCTATATCATTTTTAAAAAATAGCTTATGAATTTATGACCTATATAAACACTATTGATAAGAAAAAAATGAGTACAACTATAGTTTAATAACAATACCTGATATGTTAGACGAGATGGTGGTGTGATGAAGCCTAATGACGCTCACAGTGACCTATTGAATTTTCGTAAAGTTTGGTGAGTATTCATATCAATTATGAAATTATATAAAATGAATAAAAGTTAATTAAAATATAGTACCTCAACAGTTGAAACTTTTAGTTCCAACTCTTCAATGACCTCAGGTTCGTCACACATTTGAGATATTCCATAGACATATTTGTTCTTGGATAAGTTATAATCTATGATGTCCACTTTGAATGCAAATTTCTTTTCAAGCAAGCATGCAAAATCTTCGGGCAAAACATCGAGAGCCCCTTTCTATTTTTAATAGAATAATAGTAAAGTTAGCATTGTGCAATATGGTAGTAATTAGTAGGCTAATAAATGTGTTAAGAGTTTAAGAATATGTTACCTTTTGCTGTTGTTCAACTAATTCGTTAGCATCTTTGGGGAGTAAAGTATTTGCTTGGCGATCAAAGAGTGTCAAAGAAACAGACCCTGTCTTATCCAACACGCGAATCTAAATCTTAAACCTGCAATGATTAATGAGTGTGAAATGCTATATCTTATGTATATGTTATTTGAATATATAGGTAATATTAAGAGTAAACTTACTTGTACAGAACATCAGACACCTCATCACATGTTTTGTTCTTACAAATATAACCAACTGTCTTTTGTTTAACCAGACCAGACTCCTCATCGTTATATTTCTCTATCTTTGGATCAACCCAAAAGTTGCATTTACGACATCCTAAATAGTACCATTTGGTCTCACGCTCCACACATTTGATTGTTCCAACAACGACACATGACATGACCTACATGTATATAATGGAAATGGTAACGTAATTTTATACTTTAATAAAGAAGTTTAGTTTTGTTAATATAAGAATTTATTAGAATAACCTTTCGTATGTCCCGAATGTCACATAGATTAACCTTTTTCAAATGGTTCAAAAACTTGTCACGGACAGCCTTTTTTTTGTTGATTACCACTGGAGCAATACGATTTTCTGGTGCTTCCGTACCAATAATTGCAACAACACTTCATATGATTTTTTTAGTTATATAGAAGTGAAAATAAGAATGTATGCTTGATGTTGTTTTTACATTAGAATTGGGTATACCGTTGTCTGAAGTTGATTATGTCAAGAATGTCTTCGTTTACCAAAAACCTGGTACAGTTGTGGTAGTTTGACAATGAAGGCTTTCCTATGAATGAGGCAAAATAATACAGCGTAAGGTGCATAGAATATAAATGCATTAAGTAAAAATTTGTGTAACGTAACAACCTCTATATATCTTGTGTTTCGCAAACTGCATTATGAGAATACTCATCTTAGTCCTATATCCCAATGCAGCATCAACTTGGTTTGCATTGTCACCCCCACAAGGTAATTGACATCATAAGTCCCCTCTTAACAAAAGTAAAATATGAATAAATAAATAGAAATGATGATGTGTGTTGTAAATAAGTAATTTAAACATATGACTAGATTACTGATAGGTGTGAAAACACCCATCCTTTTACCACTTATTTCTGGCTAAAACAAGACCAAAACACGTATTTAATATCATTTGTTTGGAATTATGCGTGGTTTTTGTGTTTATTGTGTTTTCAGAGTCAACCAGATGAATATTGAAGAAAACATGGGATTGCACGGGTTTTATCGAGGAAAAAGACTCAAGACGAAGTCTACTGTCCAAGAGATGCAAAAGATTTGAAGTCATTGTGCCTATTTGAAGATTTATCGAAGAATAGAGCCAAAGATGGAAGATTCATATATGTCGAAGAACTCGAGTCTATTAAACAAAAGATTATAAGACGAGTTGGAATTATTCACCGACACTTCTCAAATCCAAGTTGGAAACGTTTATTTGAAGAAGCGTGAAGACTAAAGAAAAGAAAAAGAAGCCCAAACCAAATCCCAATCACAAGCCCACCACCACAAGACTTGCCTATAAATAGGACTTTACTTCACAAATTTGCACACTTAGTTTTTAGGTAGTTTTTAGTTTTTTTCATTCTCTCTAGTTTTAGAGAGAGAAAGTTCTAAACTTTCTCTCACTAGTTTTCATCTTTTTTCTCTTTCAAGATCAAACTTTTGTATTATTTTTCATTAATCAAGTTCAAGTTTTTAGCTTTTAATCTTTAATCTCATTCTTCCTTTCTTTGATTTTGTTTGATTTTGGTACAAATCTCGCATGATCCGTGTTGTTCATCAATGATTTTGTGCTTAAAAAGTTAATCTTTTTATGTTTCCTTAAGTTTCTACACGAATAAGCTTTGAGATCCTTGTGCTTATTGGCTTATTTGTTGGTTTAGCTTATTTACTTTTTAAAGTTTTCATAAAAAGTTCATCTTTTTATTATTTTATTTATAAGTATGCTTATTTAAAGTTAGAAAAGTTGTTTTTAGTGCTTATTTGATCCACTTAATATTAGATTCGTTCTAGTTTTTAGAGTTAGCTTTATCAATTAGCTTATTTACTTGGCTTAAATTTCGGATCAACATTGTTTTCGGAAAGGGCAAAGCCCTTTTCCGACCGGGTATTCCGACCAAGCAGCACCCCTTATTCCGATCTATAGATCGGAAAAGGGTTTTAACAGATTCCGATTTGCCCTTTTGATACATTCCGATTGGGCCTAGTTGGCTTATTCCGATCGTGGGCATTTAGCTTTATTCCGATTGGAACTTTTACCCATATTCCGATTTGTACTGTGTTAATGATTCCGATTGTAGGTCTTTTGGCAACATTCCGATCAGCATCCATTTTAAGTTATTCCGATCACCATTATTTGCCCAATATTCCGATCAGTACCACTTAACATTCCGCTCAGCCTTCTTGTTTATATTCCGATCAGATCCTTTAGCTCATTCCGATCAAGTTGATCGGAATGCATTCCGATTAGACTCATTTCTTTGTATTCCGATTTCATCTTTTTAGATTATTCCGAATTGAGTTGTTTTGATATATTCCGATCTTACTTTCTTTTAGTACTTTTCAACTAAGTTCATATTTTTACAAAGTTTTCCAAGAGTTAGTTTTTATTGAGTGTCCATTTATTTTTCTAATATAATCTTTAAGTTTTCAAACATTTATCTTTAAACTCGTCTTTTTAGTTTAATCTTTTGAAGCTTTAATTCCACTCTTCGAAACTTACTTATTTGTCATTAGTTTAAAATAGATAAACAAACCAACAACTTTTTATTAACCAAGAACAAATCATTCCACTTAGAGCCGAGATCAATTCGAGGAGATACCGAGACTTAAATCAAGAACCCCAAGTAAACCACTTGTATCAAATGGCGCCGCTGCCGGCTCTTCTCGTTAAGATCAACAGTTTTTTGTGAGAACTTGGATTTTGGGATCCGTTCACCGTGAACGTTACTTTTTCATAAAATTTTCAAAAACCCTAAAAAAAATATAAAATTTTCAAAAATACAAAAAAATTATAAAAACCATAAAAACCAAAAATATTTCTTGTTTTTCCCTTGTTAGTTCTTTTGCAGGTGTATGCGCACTCGATCAACGTCTTATCAAGAGCCCGAGCCTCTCGATAACTTAGACATGGCCGGTGTACAAAACAACAACAATAACCCACCTCAAAACAATAATAATAACAATAACAACCCACCTTTCAACAACAATAATAACAACAACAATGAGCCTCTACCGGATAATCGCCCGATGATTGAACTTCTGCAAGCACATGTAGATGGTAACAATGATCCAATTGTCATACCCGCGATTGCAGCCAACAACTTTGAGCTCAAACCACATCAAGAGATTCTTGCAACTTACAAATACGGTCAAATTCAATGGTGTTCCACAAGAGGTAATCCGTTTACAACTTTTTCCCTTTTCTTTAGAGGGACAAGCCCGGCATTGGCTTGCTAAGGAACCGCCACAGAGTATTCTTACATGGACGGATTTGGAGACCAAGTTTATCAACTACTTTTTCCCACCCTCTCGTACTACCGCTTTGCGGAATGAAATTATCAATTTTGAACAAAAGTACGATGAGTCGTTTAGTGAATCTTGGGACCGTTTCAAAGACCTTTTGAGAAAATGCCCACAACATGGTTTTACCAAAGTGCCCCAAATTAATACTTTTTATAATGGTTTAAGCATGAATGACCAAGATTCACTAAACAGTGCCTCGGGGGGTAATCTTTTGGCTAAGACTTCTAATGCCGCTTGGGATATCATTGAGAATAAGTCTCGTGTGCAAACCAAGAGTGTTCGGACCAATGTCGCTAGTGCTAGTACTAGTGACAGCGACAAGCGAATTGACCAAATGATTGCGCTTCTTGAATCGCTTGGTACCCAAACCGCCAGCAACACCAACAGCATCAACGCTAGAAACACTAAAGACGCTCAAGTCAATGCTGTTAGCCAACCATGTGAGATACGCGGGGGTCCTCACTCTTACACCACTTGTACTGCCACCCAAGACTATCCTTCTGAGAATGTGAATGCAGCATACGGTACCTATCCTCAACCCGCTTATCAAGCTCGTCCTCAAGGTGACCGCAACTTGCTTAGCTACCGCTCCAACAAATATCTCTCACCACTCGGTTTTACTCCTAACAACCCAAACCAACAACAAAACCTCAACCGCCCTCCTCAACAACAACAACAGTCTCGTGGACCGTACATACCACCTCACAAACAACAACATCCACCTCAAAGAAACAACCAAGTTTACTAGCAACTTGCTTATCAACCACCCGCATACAATGCTCCTTCCAACCAACCCACCGCATTACACCAAGACATTGGAACCTACATAAAGACTAACGATGTGCTCATGGACAATCTCTAACAGGAAGTGCGCAACTTGAAAGCAGACCTGGTGAAAAAAGGGAACGATCTGAGAACTGATATGAGAAACACTATGGATAGTCAAACTAATGACTTAAGAAACATGATGGCTAGTTTCTTCCACGGTAATCAACCCTCTTCTTCGGGTACTCTTCCGAGTAACACCGTTGCGAATCCAAGAGGGGAGATGAAAGCAATCATCACTCGCAGTGGCAAAGGTACCAAGGAACCCGAGCTTCCTATACCTCCACCGGTGATTGTGACTAAGGAGAACGAGTCACCTGCTCATATTCCCCAACCTTCTACTTCCCCAATTTCTCCACCTCTTACTTCTACCCCTCCTCCACCCAAGGATGTGAGTGATCCTTCGATCCCAAAGCCTTCCTCTTCTTCTGATATACCTTATCCATCTAGGTTGAGGAAAGAGAAGCTCAAAAGCAAGGATGATATTCAGGTTTCGAACTTTCTCAAAATGTTTAAACAATTGAATTTTAACATCTCCTTCGCTGAGGCTCTCGCTCACATGCCTAAGTACGCAAAAATGTTCAAAGATCTTCTTAGCGACAAGGAGAAGCTTCTTGATATTGCTAACACCCAACTTAATGAGAATTGCTCTGCAGTACTCTTAAGGAAATTACCAACCAAGCTTGGTGATCCAGGTCGTTTCTTAATCCCTTGTAACTTCTCGGGAGTAGAGAACTGCATGGCCCTAGCCGATCTAGGTGCCAGTATCAACTTAATGCCTTTAAGTGTGTGGAAGGAATTATCTCTCCCTGAGCTAGTCCCCACCAAAATGACTTTGGAATTGGCTAACCGTACGGTTGCTTATCCAGTGGGGATAGCCGAAGACGTCTTTGTAGGAGTCGACAAATTCACTTTTCCTGCCGATTTCGTCGTCGTCGACTACGAAATGGACCCTCGTGTGCCATTGATTGTTGGTCGTCCATTCTTGAGGACTGGTCGCACTCTCATCGATGTTGAAGCTGGTGAGCTTATCATGAGAGTGGGTGACGATAAAATTGTCTTCAACATGGGAAAGTTGTCTAAACAACCTTATTCCAACGAGAGTGTTAATTGTATTGACGTTCTTGATGAGGCTTGTGAAGAACACTTCCAAAATGCTTGCAAAAGTATTCCTACTTCTCTTCCCAATGTTGAGACCGTTTCCACTATTGATTCATCACTGTCTCTATTTGGAGAAAGTGATTTCTTTTGGAAAGATCTTGAAGCCACCATGGGAGATGTGAACTTAACTAATGACGAGTCTCCCACCGATTTGGCTGACGATATGAGTTTCTTTGAAAACCTTCTCCAAGAAGACAATCTTTCTCCACCATCTCCCACGGTTATTGCTATCGATGCTCCGACTTTGAAAACACCTCCCATCGAAAATCCTCCGGATTTAGAACTTAAGGAGTTGCCGCCCCATCTCGAGTACGTGTTCCTTGAAGAAAACAAGAAGTCGCCCGTCATCATCGCGAAGGACTTGAAAGAAGAAGAGAAATCTCGCCTCATCGCCGTGCTTAAAGATCATAAGAAGGCAATTGCTTGGAAAATTTCCGATATCCGCGGAATTGATCCGAACTTTTGTACTCACAAAATTCTCATGGAAGATGACTTTAAACCCGCAATCCAGAGCCAAAGAAGGGTTAATCCTAAAATTCATGACGTCATCAAACAAGAGGTTATCAAACTTCTAGATGCCGGCTTGATCTACCCTATTTCGGATTCGCCGTGGGTAAGTCCCGTCCATTGTGTGCCCAAGAAGGGCGGAATAACCGTTGTTTCCAATGAACACAACGAGTTGATTCCCACTCGTCTCGTTACTGGGTGGAGAGTTTGTATTGATTATCGCAAGCTCAATGATGCCACGAGAAAAGACCACTTCCCTCTTCCCTTCATGGATCAAATGCTCGAGCGTCTAGCTGGTAATGACTATTACTGCTTCTTAGACGGTTTTTCCGGGTATTTTCAAATTCCCATCGATCCCAAGGACCAAGAAAAGACCACATTCACTTGTCCCTATGGAACATTTGCTTACAAACGCATGCCTTTTGGTTTATGTAATGCTCCTGGGACATTCCAAAGGTGTATGATGGCTATATTCCATGACATGGTGGAAGACACTATGGAAGTATTCATGGATGGTTTCTCGGTTTATGGCGATTCTTTCTCTGCTTGCCTTGCCAATTTAGAACGTATGCTGAAGCGGTGTGAAGACACTCGCCTTGTTCTTAATTGGGAAAAATGCCATTTCATGGTAAAAGAGGGCATCGTGCTAGGACACAAAATTTCCAAAGCCGGTCTTTAAGTAGACCGTGCTAAAGTCGATGTTATCGCTAAGTTTCCTCCACCTTCAACCGTGAAGGGTGTGAGAAGTTTCCTGGGTCATGCGGGCTTCTACCGTCGATTCATCAAATATTTTTCTCAAATCACTCGCCCGATGACCCACCTCTTTGAAAAAGATACTCCTTTTATCTTTTCCAACGAGTGTCTTAAAGCCTTCAACTTGCTTAAGGATAAGCTTACTAAGGCACCCGTCTTGGTTACCCCTAATTGGGAGCTGCCTTTCGAGTTGATGTGCGATGCTAGTGACTTTGCTATTGGAGCGGTTCTAGGCCAAAGAGTGAATAAACACTTCCAACCAATCCATTACGCTAGCAAGACAATGACTGGGGCTCAATTGCATTATATGACAACCGAAAAAGAGCTTTTAGCTGTTGTCTATGCTTTTGAAAAGTTCCGCCCCTGTCTTGTCCTTTCCACAACAATTGTGTATACCGATCATTCCGCGTTGAAGTACTTGTTAACTAAGCAAGACTCCAAACCAAGACTTCTTCGCTGGGTTTTGCTACTCCAAGAATTTAAAATCGAAATTCGCGATAAAAAAAGGAGCTGAAAACCTAGCCGCGGATCATCTCAGTAGACTTGAGGATCCTTACCAAGGGGATCATCCGAACAAAGAAATCAATGATTCTTTTCCCTTGGAGACCTTAATGTCTATCAACTCGACTTCTGATGAAACCCCGTGGTTTGCGGACATTGCAAACTACTTGGCGGGTGGAATTCTCGTTGACGGGTTAACATCCCAGAAAAAGAAGAAGTTCTTTAACGACATTAAGACTTACTTTTGGGATGACCCGTATCTATTCAAACAATGTGCTGACTTGATTATTCGCCGATGTGTTGATGGACCGGCAGCTTTAGAAATCCTTGACGCTTGCCACAAAGGACCCACCGGTGGTCACTTTGGTCCCAACTACACCGCCAAAAAAGTGTTTGACTCGGGATTTTATTGGCCCACCATCTATCGTGATGCTCACGATATGGTTAAACGTTGTGATGCCTGCCAAAAACAAGGCAAGATCACTCATAAAGATGAGATGCCTCAAAATTTCATACAAGAATGTGAAATCTTTGATGTTTGGGGTATCGACTTTATGGGGCCATTCCCTTCATCTAAAGGAAACAAATACATCCTTGTTGCCGTTGACTACGTTTCAAAGTGGGTTGAAGCCAAAGCTTTACCTACTAATGATGCAAGGGTGGTTTGTAACTTTTTGAAATCGTTGTTCGCTAGATTCGGCGTTCCTCGTGCTATTATTAGTGACCGCATGACTCATTTTTGCAACGATCAATTTGCAAGAGTCATGGCTAAGTATGGTGTCAATCACCGTCTTTCCACCGCCTATCATCCCCAAACCAATGGGCAAGCCGAGATATCCAACCGTGGATTGAAGCGAATTTTGGAGCGTACTGTGGGAGAGCATCGTGCCGCGTGGGCCGATAAGTTAGATGATGCTCTGTGGGCTTTCCGTACTGCTTATAAGACCCCGGTCGGTTGTACACCTTATCGTCTTGTGTACGGGAAACCATGCCACCTTCCCATCGAGCTGGAACATAAGGCGCACTGGGCCTTGAAGTGGGCTAACCTCGACATCAACAAAGCCGGTGATCATCGCAAGACTCAACTCAACAAGCTCAACGAACTGAGGAACGAAGCTTATGAGAACTCGCTGATCTACAAGGAGAAGACGAAGATCCTTCATGACGCAAAAATCAAGAACCGAGAGTTCCACGTTGGTGATCAAGTCTTACTTTTTAACTCTCGGTTGAAGATCTTCTCTGGCAAGTTGAAGAGCCGCTGGTCTGGTCCATTCACCGTCGCAAAAGTCTTTCCATATGGGACCATTGAGCTTTCTCAGCCAAATGGGCCCAATTTCAAAGTGAATGGCCAGCGTCTGAAGCTGTACTTTGGTGAGGACATCTCTCATGAGATGATTCCATCCCTCACCACGTTCCCCATGAACTAATTTTGGGTCGAGTCAGGCTCGTGACTCGGTTATCAAAAACAAGCGCTCCTCGGGAGGCAACCCGAGTATCTATCCTTTTATGTTTTTACCTCCTAAGTGTAGGGGGACCTGTTTAGGTGTTTGTCTTTGTGTGGTGATGTGATTACAGGGATGAATGCACTCTTGGAGTCTCTGAAGAACCGTGCTCCCGTGTTATCCGAAATCCGGTTCTATCTCTCAACTATCGTGATTCAATTTTCTTCATACTCACATTTGAAATTGATCACTTTAGTCGTCTCTTCCTTAACTTGAGTTAACCAACGTGCACAATGTCATAAGTGTAGGGGAGACTTTTCCCACATGCTTAAACATTGAGGACAATGGTTATCTTAAGTGTAGGGGGGACTTCTATCGATGTTTTAAGTGGACTTTTCCATGAAAATGCCTTCATTTAACCGGAAAATCATCTTTTTCAACATTTTTCAAATTTTTAATTAACTTTGGCCATTTAGTCGTAATTTTTAAATTTTTATCGTTGCTTTCATATGTATATATCCCGCAATAAAGTTAAAAATATTAATAAAGTGGTGTAGCTAGTTTAGAAGTCTTTGACATATTAGGCCCGTTGCGATTATTTTGACTCAACCCGAATAGACTTATTTAAGTTTATTCTAGCTAGTATCCTTAACCATGTAGACATTAATTGGTTTATTAGGCTAAGCATCCACGATTCTCATTACTTGAGATTTTAAATTTTGGAGGACGAGAAATGATAGGGTCAATTATAAGTCAGTATTCTTGCACAAGCTCACTTGGTGTAATTATTTGCCTATTCTCCCATCACTTGCTAATAATTTATCTGCAATAAGTAAGGTCGTACGATTTGAAAAGTTACTTAGCTTCTAGCCCAAGATCGTTTAAAAGTTGCTCGGTAATGATAAGAGTTCATAGCCAAGGCATAACTTATGAAGCGGGGCGCGAAGATTGGCGAGTCCGGAAAGGCCCTAACAAGGCATGAGGATTCCATTTTATTGCTAAAGATCCAAAGTGATGTGAAAAGCATTATTCCCAAAATCAATATGAAGGATCAAGACTCACGACGAAAAGCAATCAACTCCCATAAAGATCATAGAGAAGTCTATCCGAAAAGACCCTACAAGGTATGAGGATAAATAGATCCAAGTCCGAAAAGGAGGCGGATCGTTGTATCTCAAAATCCCAATTAGAGATTGAAGAAATAATCATGAAGTCGTGGTCAACAAAGTTGGAGTACCCCTCAAAAGTCTCCAAGTGAAGAAACTCTATTACGATGAGAAGACCATTATCTCAAGAACGTCTCTCAAGATATGAAGTATGAAGTACATGCCAAATATCGGCCCGAGAAAGGTCTCAAATCGTGAACCAAGTTATGCCAAGATATGAACTTTTTGATATCCCGAGAAGCAGTTTTAAGAGACTTTGTCCTTTAGCTAACTATTGATCAAATCGTCCTACTTTGCTTTCAGTCTAAATAAACTATCGAAATAAGTCCAAAAATACATCTTCATGATCATTCTAAGACAAAAATAAAATATAAGAGATACACCTAGGAATAAGGGAGTTTAAGCATATAATTAAGCCATGTGTGTAAGTGTTTGAATTGCTAACTTATAATAACAATGATCTCGTTTTTAAGCTTAGTTTGGGGAACGTGAAACTTGAGGGTGATAAATCTTCGCAGCACCGAAGCCCTAATGTAAGTCCTTGATCTCTTTACAAGTTATTTCCATTCTTTTGTTTACTTTAAAGTTTTAATTTCTCTTAGTACTTTCATTTTTGTTTAGTAGTATATTAATAAGGCCAAGGTTGATTGATTATGAGAAAAGTGTAAATGTGCTTTGTCACTAAGCATTGCATGAGGGCATGGCAATGGTTAAGTGTAGGGGATTTTATAGGTGTGAAAACACCCATCCTTTTACCACTTATTTCTGGCTAAAACAAGACCAAAACACGTATTTAATATCATTTCTTTGGAATTATGCGTGGTTTTTGTGTTTATTGTGTTTTTAGAGTCAACCGGATGAATATTGAAGAAAACATGGGATTGCATGGGTTTTATCGAGGAAAAAGACTCAAGACGAAGTCTACTGTCCAAGAGATGCAAAAGATTTGAAGTCATTGTGCCTATTTGAAGATTTATCGAAGAATAGAGCCAAAGATGGAAGATTCATATATGTCGAAGAACTCGAGTCTATTAAACAAAAGATTATAAGACGAGTTGGAATTATTCATCGACACTTCTCAAACCCAAGTCGGAAACGTTTATTTGAAGAAGCGTGAAGACTAAAGAAGAAAGAAGAAAAAGAAGCCCAAACCAAAGCCCAATCACAAGCCCACCACCACAAGACTTGCCTATAAATAGGACTTTACTTCACAAATTTGCACACTTAGTTTTTAGGTAGTTTTTAGTTTTTTTCATTCTCTCTAGTTTTAGAGAGAGAAAGTTCTAAACTTTCTCTCACTAGTTTTCATCTTTTTTCTCTTTCAAGATCAAACCTTTGTATTATTTTTCATTAATCAAGTTCAAGTTTTTAGCTTTTAATCTTTAATCTCATTCTTCCTTTCTTTGATTTTGTTTGATTTTGGTACAAATCTCGCATGATCCGTGTTGTTCATCAATGATTTTGTGCTTAAAAAGTTAATCTTTTTATGTTTCCTTAAGTTTCTACACGAATAAGCTTTGAGATCCCTGTGCTTATTGGCTAATTTGTTGGTTTAGCTTATTTACTTTTTAAAGTTTTCATAAAAGGTTCATCTTTTTATTATTTGATTTATAAGTTTGCTTATTTAAAGTTAGAAAACTTGTTTTTAGTGCTTATTTGATCCACTTAATATTAGATTCGTTCTAGTTTTTGGAGTTAGCTTAATCAATTAGCTTATTTCCTTGGCTTAAATTTCAGATCAACATTGTTTTCGGAAAGGGCATAGCCCTTTTCCGACCGGGTATTCCGACCAAGCAGCACCCCTTATTCTGATCTATAGATCGGAAAAGGGTTTTAACAGATTCCGATTTGCCCTTTTGATACATTCCGATTGGGCCTAGTTTGCTTATTCCGATCGTGGGCATTTAGCTTTATTCCGATTGGAACTTTTTCCCATATTCCGATTTGTACTGTGTTAATGATTCCGATTGTAGGTCTTTTGGCAACATTCCGATCAGCATCCATTTTAAGTTATTCCGATCACCATTATTTGCCCAATATTCCGATCAGTACCACTTAACATTCCGCTCAGCCTTCTTGTTTATATTCCGATCAGATCCTTTAGCTAATTCCGATCAAGTTGATCAGAATGCATTCCGATTAGACTCATTTCTTTGTATTTCGATTGCATCTTTTTAGATTATTCCGAATTGGGTTGTTTTGATATATTCCGATCTTACTTTCTTTTAGTACTTTTCAACTAAGTTCATATTTTTACAAAGTTTCCAAGAGTTAGTTTTTATTGAGTGTCCATTTATTTTTCTAATATAATCTTTAAGTTTTCAAACATTTATCTTTAAACTCGTCTTTTTAGTTTAATCTTTTGAAGCTTTAATTCCACTCTTCGAAACTTACTTATTTGTCATTAGTTTAAAATAGATAAACAAACCAACAACTTTTTATTAACCAAGAACAAATCATTCCACTTAGAGCCGAGATCAATTCGAGGAGATACCGAGACTTAAATCAAGAACCCCAAGCAAACCACTTGTATCAGTTACATAGTATCTTGTAGCTGAAAACGAAGATGTTTAACCGGTTTCCCATGAACCAAAGGATAATCAAGAGGTCCACATGAAACGACTTCGCCAATGACATCTATAAAAACAAAAGTAAACGTTAGAATATTGTTGGAATATGAATACAGTTTTTAAACATTTATCTGTTTTAGTTTGACAGACTATATATATTAATATTTATTACAAGCTAATTGCTATAACAAATGCGATTTTAAAGTTATAAAAAAATGTAGACACTAACCATAAGCAACAGTAGAATCATTCTTATCGCTGAGAACAAAGTCAAAAGGCCTAAAATTAAATCCATACACTGATCCACCAATGTCATCGCATTTAGAGACTTTGGTTATATCGTAAAAATGAATACGATAGTCGTGAGCAACGACATGGTGGCTTCCATGTCTTTCATTGACTTGAATATCAGAGAAAGAGTAACATTGGCCTTGTTCCAGTTGTGAATTAAACTGTTTGACCAAACTTTTTTTTACACTGGCGTGTATTTTAGTTCCCTGAATAAAATAAAAGTATATGTATTATAATCAAGTGATACATAAAACAGCTTATGGCTTTTAGAATAAAGGTACATCTAGGCACATGTGATGAGCTTAAAGACATCTGGTTAATTTTTTGAAAATCTACTGCAATTATTATTACATGCTAGTCAGTAAAGAATTTGGATTTTAAGACAGGTCCCCTGCTCATGTAACTCAGTATGGCACATACACCTAGCTGTAACTCACATTTGATGTTAAAATTTTTCTTTTGATGTTTAAGACAGATCTAGTCCTCATTTCTAATTACTACCCAAAACATAAAATTGATATGCACACAATAATTCAGTTAACTAAATGCTTTATTGCAGGGTGTTTGTCATTGCTTAATTTTTAGCAGATATGAAATTTAGAGTCTTTGGGTTATAAAAATATGCTTATATTTATAAACTTATTCCAGATTACCTCATTAGAGCTAAACTATAGTGAAATTCTAGAACCTCATATATAACCAAAAAACCTTAATCTCAGATATATTACGCTTATTATTACATGTTAGTCAGTTTAGAATTTGGATTCTTAAGATAGATCCCCTGCTCATGTAAATCAGTATGACACACACACACCTAGATATAACTCACTTTTGTTGTTTAAAATTCGCCTGCTCATGTAACTCAGTATGACACATACACCTAGCTGTAACTCACATTTAATGTTTAAATTTTGATTTTGATGTTTAAGACAGATCTGCTTCTCATTAACTGAATTTTGTTGTTTCAATTTCGCCTTCTCATGTAACTCAGTATGACACACACACATAAGTATTAAACTATAATCTCAGATATATTACGATTATGAAGACATGTAACTCAATATAGTCTATTAGCATATATACGCACTGCATTACTGCGAGATAATTTCATATCAAAATCGCAATATGAACTGGTCCATGTATATATATTGTAGTAGCTTTAGCAAACTATGTATTTTTGCCATTAATGAAGACATTTAAACGCATTTATATGACATCACCAATGTTGCTTTTTTGCAATTGGTTTTAGCCATCACCATTGCTGCCTTTTTTGTTTTATTTATATGGCATGATAAGGGACAATGTGGACTTGAGACAATGTAAATTATATTTGACTTAAAGTATAACCAAACATAAAATACTATATTTTATACAAAACAAAAACATTATACGTAGACTATAATCACATCAGCTAAAAAATAGATGAAAAATTTAGGTATATGAATGTATCCAATTTATTAATATCAATAACTCACCTAAACATAAAGGCATGTTACAGCCTATTTGATGGTACCATAGAGTAAACGTTACAAGTGGTAGCATAAAGATAGATGAAAAATGCAAAAAAAATAGCAGAGACAATGTTTATACTATAAACGACACGTACACACCACGAAACACGACACACACATACTTAATCCCATATTCACTTAATCAATTGTATAACTAACATTAACACATATAATAAAGAGAACCGCCTACTACGTTCTGTACTTACTGACTTAGTATTACAAATACCATTTTCAGCCCCCATAATAATAAAAGCCACCAACTACATACCATATCATCTAATTCAGCATTACAACTACTATTCTGTACTTACTGACTTAGTATTACAAATACCATTTTCAGCCCCCATAATAATAAAAGCCACCAACTACATACCATATCATCTAATTCAGCATTACAACTACCATTATAGAGTATACAATAGTGAAAGCCACCTAACAAACTGATTACCTCTTTGACAAATGTAAAAAAATAGCATAACTAATTACCTCTTCATCCATCAGAACCATGTCAATCGAGTAAGTTATGAGTGGGTTTTTGAAATCAGGGAGTTTCCACAATCTGATTACACGAATCTTGATTTTCCAGTCATCTCTGTAAGGAGTAAGATCAGAAAGTTTGGTTAATTCGGAATCCATATTTTGTTTATTACGAAGAAATAAAAGATGAGAGTATGATATGAATCATAAATTAGGTAAACCTTAAATAGGGGATCTGAGATTAGGGTTCGTTAGATCCGGTGATTCAAATTTTGAAATATAATTTTGAAATAGATCATCATAATCAAATAATCAAAATTAAATAAAATAAAATATAATCCAAAGATTTAAAACCAAGAAAGATTATGTATAGATAATCATCGGAATTTTAGTAGCCCATCCCTTATTTAAGATTTACCTAATTTGTGATTTACTTAAAAAAGATTATGTATAGATAATCATGGGCATATGGATATGCATCGGAATTTTAGTAGCCATAAAAGAGAGGATAAGCAGTTTTTTTTTGTTTTGAACAAAGAGAAAGAGAGATGTTGATAGATAAGAAACGTGGTATGTTTGATTTATGACGTATAATATGACGTCAGATAAGGGGGTTAATATCATTAAAAAATATTTTTATTTATTAGAGAATAAAGATAAAGATGTAATACTGTCACTACAAGAAAAAAGGGTTTTAGTGACTAAAATTAAGTGGCCATTTTTTTATTTCGTCACTGAACAGTGACAATATAATTTATGGTCATTATTTTTCGTCACTAACAAAAAGCCAGTGACGAAACTTATAAGTGATCACTATGTAGTAACTAAATTACATTTTTAGTATTTCTATTCATAAGCAGTGACAGAAATTTGGTCATTACATCACCAGTGACGAAAATTTTGGTCACTATTTTTGATAATTCTATAAAATGATTGAAAATAAAAGCATTTACGTATATATTTCATAAACTATCATATTCGCATGTTCGTAAATATTATCATATGTAACACATAAAAAATATGCATTACGAAAAATAATTTAAATTGTAAATATTTAACCTTCATTCAGCAATTTTTCCTTTAATATGTAGAAAGAATAAAACTTTAATATTGAAAAAAAAATCATGTAAAAGTAAAAAAAAAAATACTTAACCATTAAACCGCATTTTTTTACTTTTAACTTAGAAATCTAATGAGAATATCATAAAAAAAGTTTAAAATGATAATTAGGCCAACAAAAGTGAGCCCGGTTAAGTTGAAAAAAAAGAAACCCGGTTTAGTTGAAAAGTGGTTTTTCATTATCGTCCATTCCCAAATTAATTTCACCGTCATCCATTCCCGGTGATCTGACAGCACACCATCCAAACTAATTTTACCACCATCGTCATGCTCTCATCGCGGATTTCACGGATCGATCAGTTACGAATTGAACTCAAGCTTTAATTATATTCTTATAAATTATTTTACGTCCAGTTAAATTAGTAGATGATATTTACTCTTTATTCATTAGCTTTAACTTTTAGTTATAAATTTATAGCATTAGCAAAGCTATAAAAAAGCAATTAATTTATAATTACAATTTGCAATAAACCATAATAAAATAAATTTTTCTTTAAAACTTAAAATGTGTATGGAAAAAAAGATTGAAATATATTTTTATGAAAAATTGGGACCCAGACGGGTTTATCAAACCGGGTCAACCCGGATAAACGAAAAAACGACGATTCAATCCATGTCTTTATATAAGCAAAAACCCAGTTCACATATGGCCCGATCTCCGAGCCGATTTACGGGTCAACCGGTTATATATCATGTATTATATCTATCTACTACCTATATAAAGCATGGTTTTGTCAAACTACATCTTGACCCAAAAATCTAAGAAAATACCACCTGTATATTACAAAATAATCAACGGCTCATGTTTATTGTCTCCTTTCAGCATTTAATTTCAATACAAACATCTTGAAACAAAACATCAAACTACCGCTGCTAAAAAATATATTAAAACCTAGATTGAATCAACAACAAAAACCACATATGAATATTTCAATATTTAGCATGATATTGTTAAATTACTATATTCCCCCAAATCCTTTCGATAAGAAGCACAATCCCAAAGACCGGAAAAAATTAGACCATTGATGATGAATTATTCTTAAAAAAAGAAATGGGTTTTCATTCCGATCCATTGTATGCGGTTGTCACCATCGATCCAAGGTATATTTTTTGTTTTACTTATGTTGATATTCAAAATAATCAATTTTTATTAGTCATAAAAACCATTATTCCTAAAATCATAATTTATCTGTTAAACTTTCTTACTTATTGAAAGTTGTAGAGTAACCAATTATTGTGTGATTGATAACTAAAGTGTCATTGAATAACTAATTATCCTATTGAAACTTGTAGAAACACTTAATGAAGGTGTTCATCAAATGTTTGATGAAATGCCTATGAGAAGAATATAGAAGGTTTGGCGAATATTTATTAAAGAGGTTAATATCTATTCTTGAACATTATTATGCAAAGCTTTATTGTATCTTACTGACCCACCTATTCGATTAAAGCAGGAAGTTCACCATGACTCTCTTGGTTGGGAGGAAGAACACCATGAAAATATACCAATGTGATACATCAATTGGTTAAGATATTAATGAGATGACTGGTGGAAAACTATTGGTTGCTGTCAATGACCTTGCTATATCTCATCGTCATGACATCGTGATAAATCATACAGGAGCAATTGGCAGTGAGTTTATTAAGACAACATATGCATAGGTAAATGAAAAGCCTGAAGTTCTTGCAATGAAAGAGAGTTCCGGTATTGATCTTGAAATAAACATATTAGTTCCCATTTATCAGCATTCTAAAAAGGTTAGCAATTTTTTCTTACATCATTCTATATTTTTTCGAATAATTGAGGATTATAAATTATGGAAATTGTTTGTATCATCAATATTAGTAAGGGCGGCTAATATTGATGATACAAAAAATTATTGAAATTTTTTGAGAATTATAATTTTATTATAATGCTGCCATTTTTAATTCAGATGCTTTGTAAAGTGCTTGCATCTTCTTGGTTAATGTGAATAGTTGCAACCATAAATTATGAATTACTTTATTTGAATAGTTGTAAAATTACTTTATTTTTCATTAATGTTAATAGTTGTGACCATAAATTGTGATGTACAAATTAGGCTTTCACTTTCATTGATATGCAGAATCTAAATACAAACGTAAAGATTGTGAATTTCGTGTTTCGGTATAAACTTTCATATAGGAAATGTTTTACTTCTAATCATTGTGCTAATGATCATGGCAAGTTTTTCACTGTTATGAATTTTCACCAACATGCCTTATAAACATACACTTTGGGCTAATTCTTGGAGCAAATGGTAACACCATGAGTTACTTACTACATGTGATGTATCATTGTTATTGGTGAAGCATTGTAGAAAATTAGAAATATATGACTCTCTTCTACTGATTATCCACTACTTAATAGGTAAGTGCTTTAACTTGATAAATCAAATTATTCAACATGTTAGGTCATTGTTAACCTGACCCGGACTAATTTTATGTTTCTATAGGCTCATTGGCACCTTCAGCTTTTTGTAGACGATTTCTACTCACATAGTATGTTAAAGCAAGTTGATGTTCGTCTTAGTGTGACACAAGGAGTCCTTGAAGCATTGGGTATGTGACCATTATCATTTTTGTAATAGACTAATTATTCTTTGCACATCACATGCTTGGCTTTATGCTTCAACCTAATAAGTTGATTTGATCATTCATATATGTTTTTTTGTGTAATATTTGTTTTATAAGTTGGTGATATGTACATGCAGGAAGATGGTGAGTTCGAGGAGATGGCATGGAGATTGAAGGAATAGTGATGATTATGTTACTATGAAGGATCGGACATGTCTGTTCTCGAAGTCGAGTTCACGGATGGTACTTGAAAGTTTTAGGTATTAATTCTACGCTTTGAGATAATTTGTTAGACTAAATGGGTGGGTGAACAGTCTGTTAAGCTTAGTCTGTTAAGCTTAACCGGGGAGTGTGTTACATTAAGTAAGTTACCATTAGTTTGGTTTAAAATGTTTTTCACTCGGTTTCGATTAATTGTAAGATTAAGCATGGGTTCAAACAAACGTAATGACAAACACTACTATATGTGGGCCACTGGACGTGCACATATATCACATACACTTTTGGTTGCGTTTGAACCTCATTTTATGAGTACCACATATATGACACATACACGTTAGGAATAGAAACGTTGGCTTTAAATCAGACGCGTGGTCACATATATCTTCATCTTTCAAGTCACTTGACTAGAGTTCAAAGTTGTTGTATGCACAAAGTCGTGGTGGTAATGCAAATTTACACACATATAAAAGGACACTCTCTATTCAAGCACGATACATGTACCTGTCACTTCACTCGATGATTTTAGGTTTTTTCACTTCAGTAGTAAGTCCTAAATATATTAATCCAGTCTTTGGTGGTTGGAACATACAAGTTACCTTATTCTTTTGTCATACTCCCAAAGAAAATATTCTTAGGCCCTAACAAAATACCACTTTTATGGGTCTAAGTACACATTACAAACAATTATATAGTTTTACAAACATCTGAAACTAAGGGGAAGGCCAAAAAGAAGCTTCTTCAGAAAGCCATAAGCTTTTTGAATAAGCTAGAGTGTAACGCCACATATATAAAATGGATATGGCCCCTAACTTTTTAGGACAGTGAGCTACAATTATATAGTTAATTTGTGACCCTGTCTATATATACCATAAGCTTTGATCACAACTATTACAATTTCGTATCTTGAGTTTCTGAACATGTGCGATGTTTGAATGCATTATTCAATACATTTATGGTCCTTATAATTCAATGACATGGTATATTAGGTTGAAATATAGCTTTCTCACATTTTGCATCATTTTGATGTAACTGCAGTTCATAAATGTCAGATATATTATGTAGCAAGAATCACATAATAACCTTTGTTTACTTCAATATGGTGAGCGTAACATCCAAGTATATGGGAAGGGTGATAAAAGTCAATTATCATCTTAGGATTAAGTTGACACTCTCCTATTCAGCCAAAGTTTGAGAGTTGCTGGAGCAAGTGACAATGAGGTTTAAGGAATTAGAGAACAAACCCTTTTGTATCGAGCATACACCAACCATAACGTTCATTCAATTTCAAGCGAACACGACCTTGAGATTTTGCATGGCGAGTCAGTTTCTAACAGGACAACCGTCATCAGAATAACAGTTCAACAGGTGGGGAAATTATTTTTTCCTTTTTTTAGTCAAGAATGAATCATCATAGTCATTATCTTTTAAACAGTGAAAATTTGATGTAATTTAAACTATCTCAAACTTTAGTATATAATATAAATTAGCATAAGCATAAAGTCATAAATAATGACATTTTATCATGTTCTTATTCATTACCAGATACGGTTCTTATTGTTAACTGTACAGCCATGGTAGTATAAGCCTTTAAAGTGTTCCTATTATGAGTTGTATAAGAACTAAGGTCAAAACAATATTTTCTAGGCATAGTTTCAAGTAGAATAAGCCATGAACATTTGTGAAAATGATAATAACATTAAACATTGATACGACGAAGCTATGTAAATGACAGGCAACATTTGAAAGCAAACAAAACAGTCTCGAACAACTATCAAAATGTAAATGTTTTTTGTGAATAAACTCTTAAAGCTCGCCGCCCAACGGGCGGGCCTTGAAGCTAGTATATACATATGATGTATCATGTAAAATCCTATAGGCGCGGTATAAGAAACACACAGAAGTTGTATACTGTATATAATGGGAAGAGATTAGGCCAGGATGCCGGATACATAATTTGGAGCCTGGGTTCCATTTCTGGAGATTGTTCAGACATAGATGGGTCTAACTTTTTACAAATCAAGCTATTCATAATTAGATTTCGTTCTGACACAAATATCATGCATGAATTGAGTGAAAGTATTTTTGTGAATGCTTATTATCATACAATTCCAGAATCGTGCATGCACGCTAACTTGTATCTGTACGTTTATGATACTCCCCAAGTGCCCAAAGTGGAAAGATATTCCTGTATTGTGCATAAAGCAACAAACAATTCTTCATGTATACTCCTGTTATTTCCTGGGGTGATGCCAAAAAATGGTTTGTCAAAGATGAAACTAAATCACGGGCACATACCTTCTTGGATTAAAGAAATTAGTAGTATAAGATATTAGTTTGTACATAAACCAGAAGTGAGTTTTATTCAGTTGTCATAATTTTGGAAATGTCAAACTTCAAAATAAACCAGCAGATAATTACTGTATTTTTTTTATTGATCTGATCTCTTTTATACGGTTAAGTTTTACCTGCTGGGGAAAATCTCCGTTGTCCATCTGAGCATTTATTAATAGCTTTGCTGCTTTATGTAAAGGCATAGGATCTCTTTCCACCTAGTCGTTTAGAAAAAAAGGATATCCAGAAATTTAATGGTGCCAAGAACATTAAAAAGTAGTAACATGGAAACTAACCTGTCCACCAAACATAAGACCAAGCATAGCCCATGAAGTTTGCACCAAATTTGTTTGGTTTCCATCCAGTGGGGTATATACCTTGTTGAAAAGAAACAGAAGGAAGCCAACTTCAAATATTGCACATACACTTTTCGATTACTTTGCAATTTGGGTTATAACATATGAACAAAGATCATGCAATGCTATCATTGTATTAATATTCTAGTGAGCAAAGATCGAAATCTTACCTCAGTTGGGCAAGACATCAGGCTCTCTCCCCATCCCCCTTCTTCATTCTGTATAGAAAGTAAGAACTTGACACCTTTACAAACTGCTACACTATTGTCATACGTCTTGCCAGTAGAACTTAAACCCCTTAAGGCAAAGAATGTTCCATATATGAAGCATACTCCCCAGTAGCCATACCTATGAATGTTAAAACAGACAACAAATGATAAAGAACATCGGCACTAGCAAGATTTTCCCGTATTTGTGTTACATCCCTAATTATTGGAGTATGATCAGCCTACAATTAGTCTACTAGGTTTGCGAATGCAAATATGCTTAGCAAGTTACATTGGAAAGATGCAGGTAAATTAATAAGGTAAAACGCTAGGTTGATACGGACATCTACCTATATATGGAAGAGAGGTCAAAGGAGCGATGGATATGCATTTGCCAACATTAACATATACAAAGGAAAATCCGATGGAATAGATAAGAGTATCTATGTGTCAATATGATCTTCTTTTTCATAAAACAACCTTTAATGCATATGCATGGATAAATTTTAATTTAATCATGATTAATATTCTCTTAGATGGAGCTAATCATCATACACATTCGTACTTATTGAAAGTGGCTATTTGTGAACAAGGCCAAATTTTCGATTTTATTGCCTTATTCTTGATGAAGATATAGAACATTAGGTGAGATGGTATGAATAAATTCCCAATAGAGAAATCAGTGAATATATCTACAAACTGTTGTTCAAAAGGTTGTTCAACAGCCAGAAGTTGCAGCTTACCATGAACCATCGTGCCATTGGGTTTCCTCAAGATACCGTATTCCATTAGAGATCGAAAGTGATATTTCTTTCCTTCTATGTTTCGGGTGCAGGCGATTAAATTCTAGCAGAACTTGAATACAAGAAGATGTGGTCTCCACATGCCTAAATAACCCAAATATACATTTTATTAATAATATATAAATATTATTAATAATATTTATTAAATAATATGTATAAAATATACATATTTATTCATGTTTCCAAAATTTTAGTATCACCTCCATATATAGGTTTTTAAAATTTGAGGTTTTTATGGTTTATCCCTATTGATTGATATATTATGAGGGCAGTAATGAATGGAAGTGATATTTACTCTTTCTCAACAACAATATCAGCAAAAATCTCTGAAGGATTCAGTAACTGCAGAAAAGGTTTCGGAATTGGTGGCTCCCAAACAGCAAATCCACCACTTATAGGACTCTGTATCAAGAGGAAACAAAAAAGAATAATGATCTAATCCGATAGTTCTTTATTTTTTTCATTTGCGAAACATGCCAATAATATCTACTGTTATGTATTTGGTCAAGCTAAACAGCATAGATCTTGGTCAACTTCTTTCATAAATTATCGCACATTTAATTCTAAACAACTAAAAGTAATCTATCATACTTGCATGTAAAGAAGCACATTCACTGCTTCATAAAGTCGGGCAACATCGGCTTTCTCTCCGGCAATTTCCTTGGGCATTTGTGATAATAACAGTAGACACTATAAGATGAGATAAATTATTATTAGTTAATTTGGATACACAGAAATTCTAAGTATCTATATGAAGTCCCAGTTTTGTTACACGTACCTTTAGTGCTTCAGCTGTACAGTCTGAGACAGTCCATCCATGATCTTGATCGGAGAAAGTCCATGAACCTTTAGTGAACTGTCGACACATATTAGTGAAATCTCCTGATGGATTTTCTCTGACCTACATATAGTTTAGTTGTATGATTAGAAAACATGTTCAAAAGTTGATTAGAAAGTCATGCATTCGGCCAAAATATAACCTGAGATTCTCTTAAGTAGAAGTGCGCCTTTTTGAGACAATCACCATATTCCTCTTCCATGTTACTTGAAAGAATTGCTTGAGTTGCAAGAGAACAATCCCATACTTGACTACCAAAGCTGTGCATTGTCATTCCATCTTCTGCAATCCATAAGTAATCTGGTATTCTGGCTATGTGATATTTGAACTCATCTCCGTTTGGATTCTCTGCCCACCAACACATCATTTGTAAACTCTGTCCAACATGTAAAAAATGGTTAAAGTTTTTTTTTTTCTTCCATATAGCATGTTCATATTCTATGTTTTTCTCCTATGTCTTGTCTTTAAAATAATACAGTACTAACTTACTTTCTCAACACACCCTATGGTCATGTATCTAGTCTCTTCCGATTCATAGCGCATGAGTTCAACAACTCTATCAAGAGACCTGTCTCGTAGTTTAGAAAAAGGCCAGTATCTAAGAAACGGTTCAGTAAGGTAGTGAAGGCTATCCCACAATGCATCTTGAAGAAAGGAATGTGGATAGTAGAAGTCGTCCTGCAGATATAAATGCCTATTCGTTGATTTCTTAGAGACAAAAATTTTATAGTTCTTTATATTTGCTCCATCCATAAGAGTACATCCGAAAAATAATTGAGAATCATATAGGTGTTGGAAGTTGAGATAAATACAGATTTTCAGTTTTCTTAGCAAAATTCAACTAAATGACAAAAGGTAATTTAAAAGGCTCCAACCTTGCAACAATTATTTCTCTGTTTATTCCAATTTATATCCTCATAAGGAGTGGTGTGAATTTCTTTTCGTAATAATATAACAAGATGCGTGATTGGTCCTTGGATCCTTTTCCCGTATAAATATGACATCGGCATGTAGGTTGTCCGACAGTAGCACCACATCTCAGCTGCACAAACCATGAAGATAAATACACTGAGAGCATGTTTATATACCATTTCAAACTGTTGTTATACCTGTAGTGGCACCATCGCACCATTTATAAAATATAAGAAAGGCACATTTGAAAATTTTGTTGCCAGTTCGAAAATAGTTTGTTACCTGGATGAAAAGGAAATGCCGAAGGGAAAAGCCAGAATTCTGGTGGCAATGGATTGCAGCCCGCCCATTCATAGACTCCAAGCACCTTAATATGGTAAATTTCGAAAACACGTTTGAAGTTGTGATTAATCAATATTGGAATTATTTCTATATAAACAAAGGTTATAAAGTGATATGGCTGCTTAATTTTTATTAGAGGGAGTATGGATGTGGTTAAAAACATTTATCTACTTATTTCCAAGGGTCTTTGTTAAAATTTGGAGCTGATAATTACCGAAAGATAAACCTTTCCCCAGGAAGGAATAGAGCTTGCACCTCCGTGACCGAGTATCCATTTGCGGGCTCTAGTGATTGCACCATCTCCGTCATCTTCTCCCTCTCCTAGTAGTCGTAGGGCTACATAACTCAATGCAGAACCAATCATTGTGCTGTGTCCCTCAATATAAAACCCCCATCCCCCGTCTTCATTCTGTAGTTAGAATATAATTCAAATTATGATACAGAATTTTTGTTTTATATTCTTTGCTCTCCTACCACACCGACTCAATTAGGAAATTTAAAAAGCCAACAGAAAACATATGTGGCTAGTATTCCTTAATATATTTGTACGTTATTTCCACCCAATATAGGCTATGTTTTGTGGGTTGATTTTGTTCTTTCACAATCCATATACTCCTCTAGATCAGATTCTTATACGTTTCATGTTGATATTGGTCTTGATAATTAGCTTAATATTAGTCTAGGGGTTACTGTTGATGTTTAATTGGTTTATGTTTTTGTCGGAAACGAATATAAGTTGAAAAACTGTAGGTTGCCTTGCATGGCAAGCAAAGTCCCAGCTGACTCTATGGTAGGATTTCTTTTCTTTTACCCGACTTTGAATCCAATATGGATTGGTATTCTACTATTCTTCTCCTCTGGTCTCTATAAAAGGAGGCGAGGGGAGAGAGGGTTGTTGGTCGAATAAGCCAACCACTAGAACAAAAACCGCTTCTAGCGATCACATGTGTGATCCTCTAACAACCAGTTTTTGTGGTCGCTAGATTTTGGCCACAAGAAGCGGAATTTGGTGTAGTGAAAATGTCACGCCACAGGGTTTGGTGTTTTCTTGACAGTTTGATTGCTTACCTGATGATTGTAGAAATAACGTATCATTTCTTTCCTGTGTTCTTCAGACAATATAGTATTAAGGGTACCACTGATGTATAAAGCAATTACCTGCAAAGAAAGTATACAACTATACTAAAATTGAAGTACATCTCTATACGTAACAATATCTTCCATGATTCTAGCTTACTGTGGACACTTTTTACTTCCAAATGTATTGGAAAAAATGTAGATCTAATGTTATAACTGAAATTTGATATCCAAGTTGTACGATATGTCGCCGTTAAAAAAAAAGTTGTACGATATGTTAATCGATTTACTCAGATATAATTACGTAGGTAGTAACATATGGGATTTGAATTTGTTTTTACAGGTTATACTACTTACTAATGGTGGCGTGAAAAACATGGGGCCAGCATTTTCAGCAGGCCAGTGTCCATCTTTAGCTTGAATTGCACGGTGGAGTCTGACAGCTTTTCGAACTGCCGTTGTTACTGCTTTTGGATTAACTAGTTCACCTTCATGTAGTCTTATCGGAGTTATGCTTGTAAGATTAATTCGGTTTTCCTTTATCAGCTGTTGGTCATATACATCAACCATGAACATAAGATATTACGCTGCCAACTTTATTCATTTATATGAATGAATTATCATAAGAATATTCTTATATGAATTTTGCAAGATATATGTACTTCACGGTCAAGTCCGTTACCTGCCTCCTCATGAGAAGATCGGCACAAGCATGAAATCCTCCATTTGTTCGATTAAATTTGAAGTTGTGGCGGGCCCTTTCAACTTCTAGTTTCTCCTCAACCGATCCGGCATCTGGATTAAATTCCCAAAATTGTCTACCAACAAACTTGTTAGTACTATACAAGTAAGGCCCATCCCCTTCGGCTATCTTTAGCTCCCACATCCTCTGCCGGTTATTAAGTTTAAATGGAATTCACGTATCATGCATATATTTATCGAATAATAATAATAATAAACGTAGTTCAAAACATATTCAAGATTTATTGTTGATGGATTAAACGAAAGATATGCTGCTATACAACTGGAGTATATAGTGTTAATGCATAAAGGTAGGCACGGGGTAACCGATAGAAGAATCTCATATGATCATTGTCTGACTTGATAACTTTCGGCTGGAACAATTGCCGGTGCTTATTTAATTAATTATATCCCAACACTGTGATGCTAAATGTACAAAACCATGGATCTAAATCTAATAAAGATCAATATGTCAACTTTGTTATTGAAAAGATGATAACATCAAGATTCTTCTATTCGACGACTAACACAATGTACGACTACTATTTTGGGATATAGGACGGGCCAGTTGTTACGACTTTGTAAAATATCAAAGGTCGATATTTTCTAAGCACCAAAACCAAGGTTGTCAAGATCCCGATCTTAATTTTAGGATTTTTACGATTTTACGATTCTACAAAGTAAAAACGATCCGGATCTTAGGTAGGATCTTTCCATCCTTAAGATCTTATAGGATCCCGATCTTGATAATAAGATCTTAAGATCTACTACGATCCGATCTTAATTTTTCTCGAACAAAAAACTAAAAAACTACAAATTTATAGTATTTATTTTGTATAATCTAAAAAAACAACGTGTAAATCTTCTTATAAAAGTCATAATTATAATTTAGTACCATATTGTTATAAAATATGCATATACTTTTGTGTTTACGATGTATATTAATTTGTAAATTTATAATATATTGCAAATACTACTAAGAAAATTACATTATATTGGTATCTTACGATCCCGATTTTACTTTACGATCTCGATCTTTCAAAGACGAAAACGATCCTAGGTAAGATCCCGATCTTAAAAACCTTGACCAAAACTACCATAGCAAGTGATGGAAAGCTGACTATCTACTACTTTTTGGATCTATCTTTCATTTAGTTTGTTGTTAGACGGATACGTGGCCCACCACTACTTATTTTATTTTATTTTCTATTATTTTTTATAAAATTTAAATTTATTTAATAAATTTAAAAATTACAATACAATTAAAAATTACAATATAAACTAAAAAAATTATGAAAAAAAAATTCAAAAACTGCAATAAACTGCAATGACAGCCCAAAGAAAAGAAAGCCCAATTAAAAAACCCTACAATACCCACTTCTTCCTCTTTCCTCCTCTTCCGTCTTCCCTAGATCCGGCCAGCAACAACACCAGCACAAAATAAGAATAACGAAGAAAGAATAAAGAAAAGAAAAAAGAAAGATAGAGAGAGAGTAAAGAAAATTAGTGGGACCTGTTTTTTTTTTGTCTTTTACTTCCTCACTTGGCTATACAGCAAATACTACGTATAAAGGAGAATGGGAGGAGTAAAACGACCGTGCTTTGATAAAATAAAGAAAAAAATAACACGCATTTTTGTTCCAAACGTGAAATATACTAGTATCAGTGTATTACTTTATCAAACCACTTTCCCATTCTTTCATTTGATTACCGGATTTTGATTGTCCTTGTCGTTTCAAATTTTTTATTTCAATCTAATACGGAGTACTTAATTCTTTATCTTAGATCAGCGTTGAAAATATAACATGTTGTATAGCTAGAGATGTGAATTTTAACTTATTCAACAAAAAGTAATTTATTTTAGGTCAATTTAATAATCAAATGGTTGGAACTGGTTGAGGAAAAATAGAGTGATGATAAGTGAGGACTCACATAGGAGACATGGGTAACACGGGTTACACCCATTTGAGGCCACGAAATGCCAAAATTTGAAAGTGTATTTTTTTATATGTGCAACACTCAAAAACTTTTGTGCTACCTTGTTTATTATGATGTAACTTTAGTTGACTTAAAAAAAAATCTACAACAATCTCTTTTGAAATCCTGGGTCCGTTCCTGAGTGATAGGTCAAATGGCACACCTTTTTTTTGTGTAAAATGAAATTTAGTTCAAATTAGTTTAAGAATGGGTCAAATGGGTTTTGAGAATGGGTCAAATGGTTCATAGTATTCGACCAAAAACCCAATAGTTTTAATAGTTAGATCTTAGGATAAAGTGCAAAAAACGTCCCTGAACTTTCACATTTTCGCAAATTTGCCACTGAGAGCAAACTACAAGCAATTTTGCCACTATACTTCAATTTCTCGTCCATTTTATCCCCTGACTTGACGACTTTTGACTTTTGGCAGTTTTCCTTCGTTAACTCCCACATGTGTCTGGCACGTGAGAGTATATTCATCTTTTCCCGTGCCACCCCATCTCGTTACCTCATTCCCACCTTTCCTTTATGGAATTTTCGTCCCTGAATACATTTCCCGTCATTACTAACACGTGTTGTTAGAATCGTGCATATATAGGTACGTCGACACACTCATCTTTAGTCATATATCTTCTTTAACACATCACTGCTATTCATGGTGATCATGTGTGAATGTGGCAAACCCGCAACAATAAAAAATTCATGGACTGACACGAACCCGAGGCGACGGTTTTACTATTGTCCTCGTTGTGGTTTTATTGGTTGGAATGACCCCCAATGTGTTACCGAGCAATTGATGTGATTCATGGGCTTTTGAGGGCCTGGAAAGAGCTCGAAGAAGATCTGAATGAGCAACTGATGTTGTTGACTGAGAAGGATGCTCTTGTGAAAAAACTGAAAAAGATGCTTCTTTTATCCTGGATTTTTATGTTCCTTGCATACAAGTTTTTATAGTTTGAAAACTTAGTTTGTGCTTACTTTCAAATTTAAGGGAATAAGGTCATCCGTGGTGGTTGTATTGACCTTTTTCATGTTTAATAAGGTCCTTTGAACAGACGGAACTCGTCGCCCCCTTCCCCCAAGGGGCCGTGGGACTACAGAGTATTCCAAAACTAAACTCACTTAACAAATACCCAAAACATAGTACTCCACTCTCACTTTCTACAATACACGACCACCACCACCATTTTTCCACCTCTTTAACTAATGTAAGGTGTAACTAAACATTTCCATCCACTATAAGTATTCTTTACCTAATTCAGTCTTTAATTACTACATTATTCTCAATCTGAGTCTAAGATTCTATTTGATTGCATAAATCAAAATTGGGGCTCCTCTAGATTAGTCAAATTAACAAATGCATTACAACTATGATGTTAAAACTACTTGGTATGCATAATTCCTTCAAACCAAATAAATAGGCATGACTAGGAATCCCTAATTGATTAAAGGCTTTTCAAAAAACTATTCTCACTACTTAAGTCATGCCAAAAAAATCGATTTTCAACATTAAATCAAATCCAAAAACAATGTTTAGTCATGGCATACGGACTCATGAGCGCTGATGGAATTACATAATTCATATTCATTTTTGGGTACGTTCATTTGAAGCTATATTGAACATAAGGAGCGTTTAGGTTATCTAAAAAATATGCATTCCTCATTCTTTTTGCAAATAATTTTTGGGTTGAGATAATCGTGCCTCTACTTTTGTTTCATATAGGCATACACTAGGCCTTCCTCTAGTTATTTCCTCAAATTTGAATAACTTGGAAAAATTATGCCTTAGGATCAAACATGTCGGTCTCTTAGACCTATGACCATAATGACACCTCTAGTTACATACCCAATTTCCATATATCCAAAACGATTTGTGCAAAGAACTATGACCATAATGAAACCTCTAGTTACATACCCATGATTGTGGCAAAATTAGGTACTTGCTTTAGGAAAAACAAGCACTAATTAAACGGTAAGTATTAAGCGAATCGATTTAGGAAAACCAATTGCTAATGACCCTTTGTAAGTTCGTTTACCAAGGAGGTTGATTGTGTGTGAAAAACTTATAAGATTTTGGATTAATATTGATAGAAAGAAAAAGGGAAGAAAAGAAAATGACGGATGCGATAAAATTACACTAACACGTAAAAATGTAAAACCGTAAAATGGACAAAATAAAAACTTGCTCTAAAAATTCCCAAAAAGTTACCAAAAATTCCTAAAAATCCAACTAAGGTTTACAAATGATCAAAACCTTTTAATTAATTAATATTTAGTTTTTTAATGCTAATTAAAGCCCTAAAAATCAATTAATTAATAAAAAGCCCAAAAAGATTTTTCTACTTTAAACCTCAAAATAACTTAATAAAACTAAAAAGTATTTTTACACATTTTTAAACCTATTAAATCACTTAAAAATAATTAAAAACTAAAATTAAATATTAAAATAATATTAAAAATAAAAAATTTATAAAAAATTCTAAAAACTTGCAAACTAGTTTATTTTAACCTAAGTAATCAGAAATGAAGTTGAAATGACCAAAATACCCCTATTGGGCCCCCAAATGGGCTTAAACCAAAAACAGTCCAAAACTATTGGGCTTTTCAGCCCAAAACCAAAAACTGTCCAAAAAGCTCTGAAAAAGCCTAGACATACTCAAAATTTGATTTTAAACACAAAAGTCTAAAGGCACAAAAGCTGAAAATGTGCTTATCATAGCTTAACAATCAATAAGATTATTCTTATTGGGCCAATAAGCCCATTAAGCAATAAGCTGATGCCATAAGCTTTGATTAAACACACAACCTTCATATGAGTTTTTAAACCTTTTTGCAAAAAGAAATTCTGAAAACGACCAAGTAATAAGCCAGAAACTTGAAAAAAACTTTTTCACTAAAAGACAAAATAGTCGGGTTTGAGTTCTAGAGGGTTTCAAAAGCTGATTCTATTTGCAAAAGCTCAAAAATATCTTAACTAAGAATAATCAACAAGAAAATTCCCAAAAGGCCAAGTGAAATAAGCTGTAGAAGCAAATAAGCACTCTAAAAAAGCCAAATAAGTTGGTTTTCTAGTCAAACCTAAACCAAATAAGCTGAAACCTTCCAAAATTGATATTAAGCTAAGAAAAATGACACCTATTACAAACGCCAAGTTGTTGCATGTACCAATAAGCCAGTTCAAATTCAATAAGCACTTTAGCCAAGTTTGACCAAAAGTCAAACGCTGACAAGTGAAATTTTAGGCACTGACAGACTTGATGAAGTATGTTTGCTATGTTTTAACACCTGCTGGTCAAGGTTTGAGTACAAACCTTGTGAATCAAAGCCTACCAGTTGGTTAGACTTGATGTGGATTTTGGCACAAATGAACCAATAAGCCAGTGAGCTTATCACCCTTCAAATAAGCACACAAATACTGAAAACACTTCCATAAGCAGCCAATGAACAAGTATCAAGAAACAAATAAGCAGGGCAAGCACTAGATAAACAAATGCAAGGCAAAATAGGAGTAGTAAAATTGCTGATGCAAATGACCACTTCAACCAACTTCGTTAAGCTATAACTCACTCAATAAGACACCAAATTGCACAAACAAATAATGCAGAGATGCACACCAACAAGAACTACTTACAAACTAAAAATCAGACCCTCAATCCAACAAATGAAGATTTGAGAGCTTCTGATGTGTTTGACCAAATCAAGAACACTTAGGACTGATTTTTCCAAAAGCTTGCAAAACCTTTTCCACACCTTGTGAAACTTAACCAGTGACCAAAATAACTTCCAAATGACTTGTTTAGAGAAAACCAACCTTAAGAACCAAGGGCACAAGGCCACAAGGCCAAAAGGCCATTTTATCCCAAATTTCCCAAACAAAATTGTTTTAGTATTTTTTCAAACAAACTTTGAAATTTTCCAAATTACCTATTGATTTTATGACCTAAATAGCTTCAGTAGGTGACACTAAGCAGATGTAAACAAAAAACTATTAACCACAAATACTAATACTTAAAATCACATAACAACTTATATTTAACAGATTTTTAATAAAAATTTTAAAAGAGAAAAAGAGAGTAGAGAGTGAACCTCCTTCCCTTTACTTCCTAGGGAAGGTCAGAAATTCTCCTTGGACTATTCTCAAAAACTAAAGAGTAGCCAAGGTCCTTGAATCAACAAGAGGCCTTGTTGATGGTCCAACAGCTGAACCAAGGACTTTGTTATGAGATTTTGAACACAAGGCAACAAACAGCCTCACCAAAGCCTCAAACCTTCTCAAAAGCTTGCTGGTAACAAGCTTTCAACAAGCTTTCAGTCTTGGAAGGGTTAGTAACAAGTATGATGATAATCAGATAGTATATCAGAAACTTATGAATGAAAACCACTTTTCAAAAGCTTATAAAAACTTTTCCAATGAAGATCTAACTTTACCACTAAAAAAGAAAGGTTTTGATAAGTGAATCAACAGATCTAAACACCTAGAATCCAAGGGCTTCAACTAGTAAAGCCATGAATCACTAGATCAAAACTGCCTGTGAAACACTTCTTTCAAAAACTTAAAAACTTGAAAACTTAACAAAACTCAAACGTGGCCAACACAAACCACTAAAACACATGTAATATGATTATGGAACTCACATTCAAGCATCTAACACCAAATTCATTCAATATAAAAGGAATTACAATTGCAAAACGCAAAATACACAAACTTTATATTGATATGAAAGGTATTACACTAGAATGCCTAGAAAATTTAACAAATGGACTCTCACAGGCTGAGGTCTCCTTTTATAGTTCTAATGGACTATTCTAGAATGAAGAAAATACATAAACCCTAGTGTAGAAGTCCTAGAATTTCCCTTGATGCGCTTTGAGTTTATGAGTTGTCAAAAATGATCTTGGGACTAAGTATGAAGCATAAATTGTTGATCTTTACACGTGGTGTTCCTTGGAGAGGAAGTTGTGTTTTCATTGGTGGACGAGGTCGATAGTGGGGTCCATAGGGTGATGGGATTGTTGAGGTTAAGTGTGCGGTAGGTTCTTGTGAAGGGGAATCACACGTGGGTCGAGGTAATTAGGATTTACCCCTTGTTTTAAGTGAGGTAAAATCTGGGTAGGGACAATGAACAGTAAAAGGTTTGATCTGTTTTTTGTGGGATGGAAAAGTGTTTGGCGCGAGTTGTAACACCCCACTTTGATAAGTGGACGTTGCGTATAATTATGGCGTGTCATCAAAGCATGCAACGTAATATGTAGTAAAACATACATGACCATAGGGAAAATAAGAATCAAACATCGGTTCCCAAAATAAGCACAAAACATAAATAAAGTAAATGAAATGAATGAAAGACTAAACAAGCATAAGTATATGAAGGCAAAAGGAGAAGAAGTCTATGGCAACTTACATCCTATGCACGTCCTCCAAATGCTCGAGTTTGTCCTTGGGTACCTGCCGTTTTGGGACATGGAAAGGAAAGTAACGGCTGAGCATAATGCTCAGTGCACGGATATATGACATAGTATGAATGGTTGAAACATAAATAAGACTAATAGTAGCGGAAATGTATAAGTCCTAGAAAACCTAGTTGTCTGTCATGTTAACTGGTTTTAGTTCCGAAAACATAGCTTATGTTACTTATGAAATATGTATTAGTTAATGTACCAAAAGCCAATATAGGTCATGAGGTCAACAACATGCATGAATACTTGGAGGGGAGACCTCATCATGCAACTAGAGGAGTTGCCTCTAATTAACTGGTAAGTGGGTAGGAGGGATCAGCTCCTTGTGAAGGATGCAAGGCACACACCACATTCACCATGAAATCCTGACTGAAACATGTAACTAGGATGCACTCATACGCCCCACATGATAATATAATAATATAATGGCCAAATAACTGAAAAGGGACGCCACGGGCTATCACTCCGCCGCGGTGAAGTCATAACACTAGTGCCTCTAGTGTTATGGTTATGGTAGATCCATAACTAGGTTAAACTGGTCATGCATGTATATGGCTAAGGTAACTAATAAAACATAAGCATTTAATCTGTAACTACTGGGGAAAATAGTTGGCTGCATACGGGAAATCCTAATGAAGGAAGTGATTGTCCTTACTGAAGGACGGGAAATCCGTACCTTAAGTCCAGTGAACGAAGAAGACGAACGAAAGAGAGTCCTACTTCGATCTCACTAATTCTACATAGAAGGATATGTGTATAAGTATATTGTCTACTGCGTACGTAACTGATTATAGTATGTCTTGACTCGTTTTATATGTTTTGGTCTTGTTTTACTGATTTTAATGTTACATTGCTTTTATCATGTGTTTTAAGCCTTCTGATTAAGTATTAACTGATATTCTTGTATTATTATACTTGTAGTGTAATAATAAGTAACTTTCTAAAAATAGCAGGTTTCCTAAAATAGAAAGTTTCCAAAAATAGAATTAACCTGAATTTATAAGCTAATAGTATAAGCTTAGTTTTACTGATTAAATATACTAAGTCATGTGATTAATAGTATAGTTTATTACTTATAACATGTAATTAAATAAACTATAGGTTATAAGATTTAATTAAATATAAACATGATTTAATTAAATTAAGTGTATAAAATACTTAGGTTAAAACATGTATTAATATTTATATTAATATAACCTAAGTCATGATAATTAATTAATTACATGTCATGTTTTAATAATTAATTAATTACTATAGTCTAATTTAAATAATAAAATACTTAGGTTATAATCATGTATTAATAATAATAATAATAAACCTAAGTCATGTTTTAATTAAATTAATTAGGTATCATGTTAAATTAATTTATTTAACTTGAAAAATATATGCACATGTAAACTAATTAAACTTGTAAAAATAATTAACCCGATACCGTGTATTATTTATTAAACCGTGCCGTGAACCGAACCCGTGAACCAACACCCGCGAAAACAGTGGCAAACCGGCCTAAGCCGGTTGCCTCTGCTCTCGGCAAGTTGCCACCGGCCGCAGCCGATGGTCTTGTCCTGCTCATGCAGCCGCTGACCACAAACGGGTTCCCACTCGCAGTTGCCGGTGGTTCCCCCTACCTGCCCGCGGTTCCCCCTGCTTACCATAAATAGCCACCGACTTTGGTCGGTGGTGGGGCTATGGCTGCCGTGACCTAAACCAACCACAAGGACATCCTCGACGTGAGTCGGGGTGCCTTGTTCCCTGCTGCCGACCGTAACCCAACACCACCGAGACCTTTGTCTCGTGTGGTGGTGCGAACCAAGCGACACCGAGAGTCGTAGGACTCTCGGTTGTGTGGCGGCCGAACACCAAAACCTGAAAACAACCTTTATTATCACCCACCATGATTTTAACATGTTAATTAATCTTAATTAGTTATTCCCATGATCATATGTTCATAAAAACATAAAAAAAATTAACAGAAAGGTTTTCAGATTACCCAAAACACGTGGAATGAATAAATCTTGATCTCACGAACACACTCCTAATCAATAATTAAAATCAAAACACCGTCCTCCTTTTGGCTTGCTACCGGCGGCTAAACCAGAACGTCACGTTCTCCTTTTGGGTGCTGCTGGCGACATAACCAGAACAAAACGTTCTCCTTTTGGGTACTGATGTCTGCATAACCAGAACATCACGTTCTGCATTTGGGTGCTGCTGGTGGCATAAACAGAACCGGTGGCCACCATGAGGTCTGCTAGAGTTTTTGATTTGTTTTGAAAATGTGATATATGAAAATGTAATGATTAACCTTCTTTACATATTTTTGTGAAGTGGGTTGGGCCATAAGGCCCGTTTCCTTTCTTTGTGTCCGCGGTTAGGTGGGGCCCACAAGGGAAACCCGAACCTTTTCATGCTAAATAATTATGTGTTCGTACGTTTGTATTGTTACGTTATTATAATTTATTCGTGTTATTATAAATAATTTTACGTAATCTTAATAACAATATACGTAAATACATATTTATGTGTTCGTGATTCTTACGTTCATGATTTCAGGTTCGTGATTATAATTATTATTGATAATAATTATCTTGTTTTAATACATACTTAATACTTATCGTGTAATAACACGTACGTAATTCTTGTAATTAATATTTGTGATTCGTGTTCATGTTATATAAGGAAAGTTGTAATCTTGTACGTACGATTATTAGTGTACTGTTCATGGTAAAAGCATGCGGGTTTTACAACTCTTCCCCCCTAAAAAGAATAATTCGTCCCCGAATTATAGATAAAGTAAACTGAAAGAGAAACATACCCTAATCAAACTGAGAGGGTATGTAAGATAAAAGGACATGCAGGTGACATGGTAGAAGGAACGTGGAATGTGACATGTCTTGAAAGGACATGGAACGTGACGTGACTGAAAGGACGTATCAAATCAATAAGAGAAAAAGGATAAGAAGTCCGTATGTACTCCTCCGTTCCAAGTGGATTCTCGCCCAGAACGGTCCTCTAAACGGTCTTGGTGGAAATAACAATATTAGTCTTCATGACGTTTGGTTGACGATACAGAAAGTTTCTGGTTCATCAACATAAGATAGATCAGCATGAATCTGATCGAGTGGATAAGAATTAACGTGCAGGTGTAAATGAAACTTTATGATACAAAATAACTTAGACTAACTGATATTAGTCCCGTCTTAGCAATAATGCGCGAGACATACTGAAACGTAGTACGTGAACAATTGTGAACGTGATACTTGGAGATATGGTGAGTGTAATAAGAGAAAACATATGGTGATCAATGATACGTGTAACATATCTTGAACATGGTATAACTAAGGAGGTAACGCCGAACGCTATAAGGTGAGACGTGGAATGTGACGTGAAACGTCTGTCTGAGAATAGAGAGTTATACTAAACTTGGGTCTGGTCTCTCAAGCTCTTGAAAAACTTCCCAGAACAAAAATAAACGTAAAATCGTAAGCCAGGAGACTATCATGAACGTGAATAGTGTCATGAACGTGAGTGTGAAAGCAAGTAGTAAAATTTGAACAAAGACGTGAACGTAAATAAGGAGCACAAATGTGAACCTTCGTCTGGCCCGATAGCTGAGGGATTACCAAGTGATCGGATGAGCCCTGGCTGGAACACGTCCGACCAATCCGCTGGTTCTGAAATCCTTGCGTATGTAAGGATTCTGCAGACTTGGTCAAACTGTTGACAATAACCCAGATAGCACCATGCTTCTTCTGAGTTTGCGTTAATTTGGTAACCAAAATCCATGGAGATCTTGTCCCATTTCTGATCACCTTTTTCCGATGATGGAAAACATCCTAGTCAGTTGGTGTTTAATAAGTGTGAAAACACTTATCCTTTTACCACTTAATTATAATAATAACCAAGCCAAAACGTGTATTTTATGTCGTAAATGTCAGAATTATGCGTGGTTTGTGTTTTTGTTGTAATTTAGGATCAAAATGTGAAAAGGGAAGAAAACACGGGCTTTCACGGGCGTTTATCAAAGAAAAAGACAAAAGACGAAGTCGAAAGATCAAGAGTGCAAAAAGAACGGAAGTCTAAGGCCTATTCTGAAGATTTATCGAAGAAAAAGTCTAAAGACGGAAGTTTAATAAAAGTCGAAGAACTCAAGTCTAATTTATGAAGAAATTACATGACGAGTTTAATTAATCCCGAGACAAAGCCGATAAAGTCGAAGAATTTAGAAGACGAAAAGACGCGAAGAAGAAGAAAGAATCAACACATACTAATCTCCCTAATCTCCCTATAAATACCCTCCTAATGACACATTAGGAGGTGTTAGCTAATTTGATACATTAGTCTTTCCATTTTAATTTCCAAGCACTTTCATATTGTCATTTACTTAATTGTCATTTAAATTCTTGCCTTTAATTTCAAGTAAGTCTCTTAATTTTGTTGTTGAATCCTTAATTTTAATCAAGTTTTATATTAATCCCTCATTCCACCTTTCTTGTTTTGATTTAATCTTTATTTTTATGTGCTTATTGTTATGCTTATTTGATTAATTGTTATGTTTTTATGTTTTTGATTGTGTTAGCTTATTGATTTGATAGCTTATTGTGTGTTTGATTTGATTTTAGTTAAGTGTTTTTATTAGTTTATTTTATTAAAAGTTGATTTTTAATTTTTAATTTTAATAGAGTTTTTGAAGTTTTTAATTTGTGGTTTAATTAGTTTTTCTTAAAAGTATTTTAGATTAAGTTTTGGTTATTTGCTTATTTGATATTTGCTTATTTGTAGCTTATTTTATGATTTTTAGTTTTTACTGTTTCTGTTTTTATAATTTCGGATTAGGGTTTATTATTCCGAAGATCTCACTTTTTCAGAAATTATCTTTCTCTGAAATAGCATTTCTCTGAATTTAGTTTATCCGAAAACTCTTGTTTTTCTAAAAAAGTTTGATATTCCGAAGATTTCTCTGAAATTAGTTAATTTTCCGAAAAAGTCAAAAACTCTGAAAAGTAAAAACCCTGAAAACAATTATTCCGAAAAAGTCATTTTTCCGAATAAAGTTGTGAAAAAGTTTTATTCCGAAGAAATCTCTTAAATAGTTGATTTTTCCGAAATAATTAGTTTCTCTGAAAATACTAGTATTCCAAAGAAATTGTTTTTGCGAAAAACCAATCTCCGAAAAATACTGTTACTATTGCGAAGATAAACCAATTTCCAAAAACCACTATAGCGATTCCGAAATAAAGTGACATGTTAAGTTGCCTGCTTAGCAATTTTTGGCGCCAATTTGAGGTGTGTGGTTGGCTGCTTCCAGCAGCTAGCCTGCTAGCTTGTTTATTATTTAGTATTGGTCCGTAATTGTTTAGTTTAATCTGAAAGTTATTCCGATTTTAATTTTAAAAGTTACGTATTTTTAGTTGATTTTTTGGTCGATTTTTAGTATTAATATTTTTTCGTAAAGTTCAAGTTTTATCTTTTATTTAGTACCCGCTTCAGGTTTTGCCTCGTTTAGCTTTAAAGTACCATTTTAGTTTTATTCTCTCCTTTTTCATTAAGTAAACTTTATTTTTGAGTCGATAGTTAATTTCATCTTTTAGTTTTATTTCTATTAATTGTTTCGTTTTAATTTACGTTTTATTATTTGTTTCGCTCCTCTATTATTAGTTATTTGTTTTTATTTCTCGTCATTCACTTTTCAATCATTTATAGCTTTATTTACCTTACCTTTTACTTTAAAGTTTTGCAATTTTATTTTAAACAACGACCAAACCTTTTCTTTTCCACCAAAAGACGACTGAGTCACACACTTAAACCAATAGTCAATTCGAATAAGATCGGACGATAAAATTTTGTACTTGGAAAAGCCAGTTATTAAATGGCGCCGCTGTCGGGGATTAAGCATTCTTTTGCTTAATCTTATTGCTTTTTTGATTAAAAAGTTTATCTTTTTATTTCTATCTAGGCTTTTATACGAATTAAGCTATAAGCTTGACAATCTTATTGGCTTATTTTGTATTTAGCTTATTTGTTTTAAAATTTTCTTAAAAGTTTTATCGTTCTTAAAGTTTGCTTATTTTGTTTGCTTATTTTGTGTTTTGAAAGGTTTTTAAATTCGTGCTTGTTTAATTTTACTTATTCTTGTTTTAATTAAATTTTTGGTATTTGCTTATTGTCAAAGTGCTTAATTGGTTTTTGCTTATTGCGAATTTCGTTCTATCGTAAAGAGGTATTTGGATTCCGACAGCTTGTTACGATCGCAAAAACCACAAGGGTTTCTACATTGCGATCGGTATTGCGATACTCCCCCTTAATCCGATCAAGATTCCGATCGCTCATTGCGATCGTGGATTGCGACGGGGCTTAAGGCTGTATTGCGACGGAATGCTGCCAAATTTTTGACAGCCATATTCCGACAGCTTACACATTCCGGTGGGATTCCGATACATTATTCCGATGGCTTCATTTGTTCTATGTTCCGATGCTTTCATGTTATTCCTATAGATTTTTCTTAATACATTCTGATAGACCCTAGGTTTAGACATTCCGATAGAATTGTTCTTACTTATTCCGATACCTACATTCCGATAAGTATTCGGACGGTTTTGTGGTGACAGCATTTTGACGAGATTCCGACGGATTGGGATTTGTTTTCTTTTAATATTTTATCTTAGTTTTATTTTTAATTTTGCATTGTTCTAGTAATTTTTAGTTTAATTTTTAAAGCTTATTTTTCCGCCATTTTACTTTAGTGTTATTTTAATCGTTTTTCTTTATTTTAAATTTCAAGTTTACATTTTTATTACATTGTCAATTAATTTTTCGTCAAGCTTTAATTTTTGTCATTTAATTAGTTACTTTTAAAAGTTTTAATATTGCACCATTTACGTTTTAATTAGTTTTAGATTTAAATTACTGTCGTTTACTTAAACGTCTTGCAATTTAATTATACTACAACGACCAATCTATTATTTTTCACCAAAAGACGACTGAGTCGCACTTTAAACTAGTAATCAATTCGAAAAGACATACAAGAACAATTTCACATAGTAAAAACCATTTATTAAATGGCGCCGTTGCCGGGTCTTTTCATAAAGATTAACGGTTTTCTGTGAGAGACGCGTTGAATTTTGGGATCCGTTCACTCGTGAACGATATTTTTCTTGCTCAAAAATTTCCAAAAAAAATCCATAAAAATTAAAAATTGTTAAAAATCCATAAAAATTAAAAAAATTTCAAAAATCCAAAAAGATTTTTATTTTTATTTTTACACGTACATATATATTCTCTATTTCTTTGGTATCTTTTTTGTTTGCTTTTGCAGGTGCATGCGTACTAGATCTTCAACTTATTCTGAGCCCGAGACTCGTGAAGATTTAGTTATGAATGGTGTGCGTAACAACAATAATCCACCCCACCCCAACATGAGTAACAACAACAATGTTCCCCCACCCGATCTTAGAACGATGGAGGAGCTTTGTCAACCTACAATGAATGGACGAGGAGGACCGATTGCGCCGATGCAAATCACGGCTCCGGAGTTTTCGTTGAATCATCACATGATCCAACAAGTTCAAAACACTTGTCCATTTCGCGGATTACCGGATGATGATGCCAACAAACACCTTGACAAGTTCATTACCGTTACTCAAAGCATGAAGTTGCCCGGGGTTACTATGGATTTTCTTCACCTTCACCTATTTCCACACACCTTATCCCACCATGCCGAAAAATGGTTTGATCGTCTGCCGAAGAATTCAGTTCATACTTGGGACGATATGACTCAACGATTTTTGTCGCGCTACTTTCCACCATCCATGGTCACGAGCCTTCGGAATCAAATTAGTGGATTTACTCAAGAACCCGATGAATCACTTTTTGATGCTTGGGAACGATATAATGTTTTGATCGATCGATGTCCAAACCACAACATGCTCCCCGTCACCTTAATTGATACTTTCTACAACGGTTTAACTTTTCGTGATCGTGATACGATTAATGCAGCCCCCGGTGGCACATTTATGAAAAGAAGACCTGAGGAGTGTAGAGAGCTTATAGAGAACATGACTACTCATCACAAAAATTGGGATTCATCCGCATCCTCAAGATCAAACCCGAGAGTCAATGTTTCTTCTACTTCTTCAAACCCTGATATCATCGAATTCACCCGCGCAATGGTCGAAATGAGCAAAAATATGCAACTCTTGGCTACAAATCAACAACAACAAGTTAAAGCTGTTGCAACTTCTTGTGAGATTTGCGGGGGTCCTCATTCATACACTGATTGTCCTTCTACTCATGACAATCCAGAAAACATGTATGCGGCTTATGGTAATTATTCAACGGAAAGCCATCAAGCTCGACCTCAAGGTGATCGTAACTTGCTAAGTTACCGTTCTAACAACTTTCTTTCACCCGGTTTTTCTCCTCAAAACCACAACCCCAACAAGTACAATAGAGGCAATCCAAACCCACCTCAAGCTTCTAAACCTTATCACCACCCGCTCAACAAGCCCCACCCATTAATCAAGATGTTGAAGATTTTATGAGGACCCAAGGAGAGCAAATCAAGAATCTACAAAGCCAAATCATCAATTTTAAAGGAGATATCTAATACATGAGATTTTGCTAGTTGAAAAAGTTCGTTTTCTCGGTGTCTTAACGAATTGATTTCCGGTTAAATGTGTGACTCAATTGTTTTTGGTTAAGAAAAAGGGAAGTTGATTATCTATAACTAATTAAAAAGTAAATGCGAAAAGTATTTAAAAACAAACTAAAAATAAGTTCAAATAATAAAAGTAAAACAAGGTGAATATTAAAAACTAAAAATTAAAACGATATTAAAACGAATATTGAAACAAATAATAAAACGAAATTTAAAGTGAAATAATTAATAAAAATAAATCTAAAAGACAAAATTAACTAACGACTCGAAAATAAAGTTTAATAAATGAAAAAGGAGAGAATAAAACTAAAATGGTACTTTAAAGCTAAACAAGGAAAAACCTAAAGCGGGTACTAAATAAAAGATAAAACTTGAACTTTACGTAAAAATATTAATTTTAAAATTGGAAGAAAAATTCAACTAAAAATACGTAACTTTCAAAAATAAAATCGGAACAACTTACAGATAAAACAAGACAATTACGGAACAATATTAATAAACAAGCAAGCAGGCAGGCTAGCTGCTGGAAGCAGCCAGCCTAGCTGCTCAAATTTGGCGCCATGCATAAGCAACAAAATATAAGATCAATATTTTCCATCGTACTTTAATATAAGATCATTTTGGCGCCGTGCATGCATCCTACTTTAATATAAGATGGATCGTACTATGCATGTGATCTCTTTGTTACCATCGTAGTTAAATGTTGATGCCATCGTAACATGGATGTTTATGCCATCGTAATGCTGGATCGTACTAGCAGATCGTACCCACACGGATCGCACTCTATGATCGTACCCACGATCGCAACAAGTGATCGTGGTGTGGATTAAGGAGTGTGATCGTTGAGAACGATCGTACTAAGGATCGCAGTAATGGATCGCAAGTAGAAACCCTAGGGTTTATGCGATCACACTTACTTGATCGTACTGGTAAAACCCTTAAGCAATACGATGGCAACAATAAGCAAATAAGCAAATACCAAATAAGCACTTATCTAAAAACTTAACTAAATCAAATTTAAGAAAAAGCTAATAGACCAAAATTTAAAAACTTTTAAAAATACTAAATAATAAAAAATATTAAAAAACAACTTTTATAAAAATTAACTAAAAAGCACTTAATCAAAAATAAGAATTAACACAATAAGCACTAAAACACTTGAAGCTATAAAAATCAAACATTAAAAGATCAATAAGCATAAATTTGAAAACTTTTTTAAAATACAACATAAGAAAACTTTAAAAAGACTAACTTTTTAGAAAACTAAAAAGCAAATAAGTTAGACACAAAATAAGCCAATAAGTACGTCAAACTTATAGCTCATTCCATATGAAAACTTAAAGATTAATAAAAAGATAAACTTTTTAATAAATCAATCATCAAATTAAAACAATACGTGTAGAAAACTCGGATTAAAGTTAATGAGAGGTAAGAAAGGTAGAGTAAGATCAAGATTAAGAGAAGAATTAAACTATCAAAAATAAAGGTTTGATTTAGAACATGAAAGGAAGATAAAAGATTGGGATTCTAGTGAGAGAAACTGTCACTTTCTCTCTCTAGAATATCCTACAAAAATGAAAGGAAAACTACTCTAAACTAAAACTAACCAACCCTCCTAAATGAGTTTAGGAGGGTATTTATAGGAAATGGGGAGGTGCATGTGTTGCCTCCTCTTTCTTTCTTTCTTCACGTCTTCTCGTCTTTTAAGTTCTTCGACTTTATCGACTTTGTCTCGGGATTAAATAAACTCGTCTTATAATTTATTTATTTATTAGACTCGAGCTCTTCGGCTTTTAGTAAACTTCCGTCTTTTGACTTTTTCTTCGATAAATCTTCAGAATTGGTCTTGGACTTCCGTTCTTTTTGCACTCTTTATTTCTTGACTTCGTCTTTCGTCTTTTTCTTAGATAAAAACCCGTGAATGCCCGTGTTTTCTCCACTTTTCACCTTTTCGTCCTAAATCACAACAAAAACACAAACCACGCATAATTCCGACATAAATGACATAAAATACATGTTTTGGCTCGGTTATTATTGTAATTAAGTGGTAAAAAGGATGGGTGTTTACACACCTATCAATATCACTAAGCAAGGTAATGATATTAGAACCGAGCTTCGACATGATATACAAACCTCTTTTAGCACTCAAACAAACAATTTGAAGAATATGCTGGCTAGTTTCTTACCAACTACTCAACCCTCTACTTCGGGATCTCTTCCTTCTAATACCGTTACCAACCCAAGAGCGAATGTGAGTGCTATTATTACACGTAGTGGAGCAACCTTAGTAGGACCATCTACCCATCCCCCAGTTACTCCATCTACACCTCCTCCACCACCATTTATCCCTCCTACTCCCACGCCTAGTATTAGTTCTCCATTACCGTCTCCACCCCATACTGAAGAAGTTCCCAAGAAGAACCCTTCACCAACCCCACCTTCCACCTTTAAACCTTCAACATCTCAACCTTTACCTGCTACACCTTCCACCTATAAACCTAACATTCCTTATCCTTCTCGCTTAGAGAAGGCCAAATTGCAAACCAAGGATGACATTCAAGTGTCGAACTATTTGAAGAAGATTTTGGGACTAACTATCACCTTTTGCCTTGTTGAAGCTCTTGCACAAATGCCTAAACTTGTTAAGATGTTTAAGGAATTTCTTAATAAGAAGGAGAAGATGGCCGAGTTTGTTAATACTCGATTGAATGAAATTGTTCTGCCGTCCTTCTTAAAGAACTTCCGGAAAAACTTGGAGATCCCGGTCGTTTTGTGCTACCATGTACCTTCAACAAAACCGAAGAATTTACTGCCTTAGCCGATCTCGGGGCAAGTATAAATTTGATGCCTTTAAGTTTTTGGAAAACACTATCATTGCCCGATCTTACACCAACAAAGATGACCCTTGAGCTTGCAAATCGCACTCTCACTTACCCTGTTGGTATTGCTAAAGATGTGTTTATTAAAGTTGGCACCTTCACTTTTCCGGTCGACTTTGTTGTTATTGATTATGAAATTGACCCTCGTATTCCGTTAATACTTGGTCGGCCATTCTTGAGAACCGGAAAAGCCTTAGTCGATGTTGCCAAAGGTGAGTTAATCTTAAGAGTCGGGAATGATGCACAAGTTTTTAACATGGGGAAGATCACAACCAAACCCAATGGAAGAGAATCAGCGAATATGATTAATGTGCTTGATGATTTTGTCGTCTACAAAAATCCTCTTTTCGATACTTTCTATGACAATCCACTTTTCCAAGATGATGTGGATGATTCTCTCTCCAATTTAGATCCTCCACCAATTCACGAGTCTCCACCAACCTATGTTGACTATGATGACGATTCTAGTTCTGATATGGATGATTCTGATGATTTTACTTCTGAGTATCCAGACATGCCAACATATGATGATTTTGAGGATGTCGATACTCTTTCGAGTGATTCTTCATATGATGACCTTGCACCTACTTTTGATGAAGATCCTCCACCAACAATGCTTGATCCTACTTTAGATGACTACTCATTTGAGGAAGATTTTGCTACTTTTCTTAATACCTACTTCCCAAATGAGAGTGATTCTCCTCCTTTGGACTATCATGATTATGGTCGTTATCCTCCTTTGGATATGAAGAAGCCCGTTTCAAAGGAGAAGAAGCCGGACAATTTTTAAGACATCTCAGTATCCATCTGATGAAATAAAAAGAAATATTTTTGGAAATTTTGGAGATATGCTTGCACCGCATCACCCTTGCTCCCACCATGCTCAGCAATTGCTTAAGGGAACCTTGCCTACTCTTCTTTGGCTTGCCTTGTTCGCCTTAAGCTTATGCTACTTGATGGATGAAAACCATGTATTTGATCCCGGTGGATGTTCTTCAAGCTTCTTACATGCTAATCAAGGTCGAGTCGGGCTCACGACTCCGTGAACAGAAACAAGCGCTTCTCGGGAGGCAACCCGCATTATCTATCCTTTTTCTTTTGTTTTTATAATAAGTATGGGGGAGACCCTAGTATGTGTTTGTTGTTTTCTTTCTTATCTTGTGCAGGGATTCGAGCTTTCAAAGATCCATTCTTGATGACTTTTGACGACCCGTGATTCCGTGTAACCGTCTTCCCGGTTCTATCCAAAACTCTTATGATTCTCTATTTTATATTCTTTAATATTAAAATAGGAATCACTTTAGTTGTCTCTTCCTTAGCAAGATTCAAACAACGTGCACAATGTCCTAAGTGTAGGGGAGTTTACTTCCACATGCTTAAACATTGAGGACAACATTTATATTAAGTATAGGGGGACTTCTATCGAAGTTAAGTGGTCTTTTCCTTGTATTTGTCCTCGTTTTAACCGGAAAATTGATTTTTTGACGTTTTTCAAAATTTTTGATCTATTTTGGCCTATTAGTATTTACCTTTGTTATATTTATTTTCTTTCTTTGCTAGAATAAATTTTAATAAAGTGGTTTTAATTTTTAAACGTTGTGAATCTTTTGACTCAATCCGAGTTTACTTATCTTAGTTTACTCTAGCTAGTATCCTTAACGTGTTTAAGTCAAGTTTTGCTAGGCTTTTATATAGGTAACTTTAAAACGCGAAAGTCTTAACTCTTACGGGTTAAGAACAAGAACTTTTCGCAAGTTCCTATAATTGATCCTAGAAAGTCGTTTATCAAGGGAACTTGAAAATGCGAATTCTAAACTTGAAAAAAGTCTAAGAAGTTGCAAGATCCTATAGATGACTTGAAAACCCAAAACATTGATTTAATAGGCTAAGCATCCACGAGTCTCATTCCTTAAGATTTTATGGAGAACGAGAGATGATAGAGTCAATTATAAGTTTGGTATTCTTTCGTTAATTTATGTGAGTTGATTATAAGCTTTTTCTCTCATCTCTTGCTAATAAATTTAATTGCAATAAATAAGGTTGTACGATTTGAAAAGTTACTTAGCTTCTAGCCCTAGATCGTTTAAAAGTTGCTCGGTATTAATTAGAGTTCATAGCCAAGGCATAACTCATTGAAGCGGGATGTGAAGATTAGCGAGTCCAAAAAGGCCCTAACAAGGCATGAGGGCTACATTTTGTTGCTAAAGATCCAAAGTGATGTGAAGAATCATTTATCAAAAATCAATATGAAGGATCGAGACACACGACGAAAAGCAAATACTCCCCTAAAGATCATGGAGAAGTCTATCCAAAAAGGCCCTAACAAGGTATAAGGATAAATAGATCCAAGTCCTAAAAGGAGGCGGATCGTTGTATATCAAAATCCCAAATAAAGATTGGAGAAAAATGAAGAAGTCGTGGTACAAATATGAAGAATCTCTCAAAAAGTTCAAGTGAAGAAATTCCTATTATGAAGAGAAGACCATTATTTCATGAACGTCTCTCAAGATTTGAAGTATGAATTCAATACCAAATATCGGTCCGAGAAAGGTCTCAAATCGTGAAGCGAGTTATGCCAAGATATGAACTTTATGAGGTCCCGAGAAGCAGTTTTAAAAGATTTTTTCCTTTAGCTAACTATTGATTAAATCGTCCTACTTTATTTTCAGCATAATAACTATCGAAATAAGTCAACAATCCATCCTCGTGATCATTCAAGACAATCATAAAATATAAGAGATACACCTAGGAATAAGGGAGTCTAAGTGAATAATTGGGCCACATGAATTCGTGTTAGTTTGCTAACGTATAATAACAATGATCTCGTTTTTAAGCTTGGTATGGGGAACGTGGAATTGAGGATGATAATCATTCATGACATTCCAAAACCCTAAGGTAAGTTTTTGATATTTTTATTAGTTTACTTCCTTTATATATTTTGTCTCTTTAAATAAAGGCCAATGTGGATTGATTGTGATGGAAAATGTAAAACTTGCTTTGTAACTAATGCATTGCATGAGGACATTGCAATGGTCAAGTGTAGGGGATTTAATAGTGTGAAAACACTTCTCCTTTTACCACTTAATCATAATAATAACCAAGCCAAAACGTGTATTTTATGTCGTAAATGTCGGAATTATGCGTGGTTTGTGTTTTTGTTGTGATTTAGGATCAAAATGTGAAAAGGGAAGAAAACACGGGCTTTTACGGGCTTTTTTCGAAGAAAAAGAAAAAAGACGAAGTCGAAAGATCAAGAGTGCAAAAAGAACGGAAGTCCAAGGCCTATTCTGAAGATTTATCGAAGAAAAAGTCTAAAGACGGAAGTTTAATAAAAGTCGAAGAAATCAAGTCTAATTTATGAAGAAATTACAAGACGAGTTTAATTAATCCCGAGACAAAGCCGATAAAGTCAAAGAATTTAGAAGACGAAAAGACGTGAAGAAGAAGAAAGAATCAACACATGCTAATCTCCCTAATCTCCCTATAAATACCCTCCTAATGACACATTAGAAGGTGTTAGCTAATTTGACACATTAGTCTTTCCATTTTATTTTCCAAGAACTTTCATATTGTCATTTACTTAATTGTCATTTAAATTCTTGCCTTTAATTTCAAGTAAGTATCTTAATATTGTTGTTGAATCCTTAATTTTAATCAAGTTTTATATTAATCCCTCATTCTACCTTTCTTGTTTTTATTTAATCTTTATGTTTATGTGCTTATTGTTATGCTTATTTGATTAATTGTTATGTTTTTATGTTTTTGATTGTGTTAGCTTATTGATTTGATAGCTTATTGTGTGTTTGATTTAATTTTAGTTCAGTGTTTTTATTAGTTTATTTTATTAAAAGTTGATTTTTAATTTTTAGTTTTATTAGAGTTTTTGAAGTTTTTAATTTGTGGTTTAATTAGTTTTTTTAAAAGTGTTTTAGATTAAGTTTTGGTTATTTGCTTATTTGTAGCTTATTTTCTGATTTTTTTAGTTTTTACTGTTTCTGTTTTCATAATTTCGGATTAGGGTTTATTATTCCGAAGATCTCACTTTTTCTGAAATTATCTTTCTCTGAAATAGCATTTCTCAGAATTTAGTTTATCCGAAAACTCTTGTTTTTCTAAAAACGTTTGATATTCCGAAGATTTCTCTGAAATTAGTTAATTTTCCGAAAAAGTCAAAAACTCTGAAAAGTAAAAACACTGAAAACAATTATTCCAAAAAAGTCATTTTTCCGAAGAAATTTGTGAAAAAGTTTTATTCCGGAGAAATCTCTGAAAAAGTTGATTTTTCCGAAATAATTAGTTTCTTTGAATATACTAGTATTCCGAAGAAGTTGTTTTTGCGAAAAACCAATCTCCGAAAAATACTGTTACTATTGCGAAGATAAACCAATTTCCGAAAACCACTGTAGCGATTCCGAAATAAAGTGACATGCTACGTTGCCTGCTTAGCAATTTTTGGCGCCAATTTGAGGTGTGTGGTTGGCTGCTTCCAGCAGCTAGCCTGCTAGCTTGTTTATTATTTAGTATTGTTCCGTAATTGTTTAGTTTAATCTGAAAGTTGGTCCGATTTTAATTTTGAAAGTTACGCATTTTTAGTTGATTTTTTCGTCGATTTTTAGCATTAATATTTTTTCGTAAAGTTCAAGTTGTATCTTTTATTTAGTACCCGCTTTAGGTTTTGCCTCGTTTAGCTTTAAAATACCATTTTAGTTTAATTCTCTCCTTTTTCATTAAGTAAACTTTATTTTCGAGTCGATAGTTAATTTCGTCTTTTAGTTTTATTTTTATTAATTGTTTCGTTTTAATTTACGTTTTATTATTTGTTTCGCTCCTCTATTATTAGTTATTTGTTTTTATTTCTCGTCATTTACTTTTCAATCATTTATAGCTTTATTTACCTTATTTTAAACAACGACCAAACCTTTTCTTTTCCACCAAAAGACGACTGAGTCACACAATTAAACCAATAGTCAATTCGAATTAGATCGGACGATAAAATTTTATACTTGGAAAACCCAGTTCTTAATGTTCTATCTTAGCCTGTTGGTATGTCAGGTACTTAGAATGAACGTAACTATATCTTGTTTCGTAGAAACTTGATACATAGAAATTTGCGGAATTATAAGTCTCCGAAATTAGACTTCTCTTAGCGTAGGATTTTCTAGAACACCTAATGTAGTGTAAGGTTCTCACCTTTACGCATAAGCTGAGTCATGGTAAGATTAACCGTGCCAATCTATGTGATTCAGCGTGTCACTATAATTAACCAGAATTTATATTGGAAAATTTCAAGGTGAAATTTCTCCTGTCGTAGAATTTGCAACATAGTGCAAATATGGTCTTCCTGCTCTTCTGTAGACCTAGAGAAAAAAATCAGGTTTTTCTCGATGAAAATACTGATGAATTTGTTTATGAGTCCATAGAAACTCAATTTATTAAGTCTATAATGTTGCTGGAGCATTTATGAGACTAATACAAAATCACGAATCTAGCATGACCGAGTCGTGTACGAATAGCAGTCATGGAAGTGTTCTGCTCTTTCACTCGTCACTATTGGCAGCATGATCATGAGTCCGATCTTGGAAAGGTGATTAACACCCTAAAGTCGATTGGACGTGTTGTCAATACGTGGATGATAACAATGGTTATGGATGGTGATTTGTTTTAAATCTACGGTAGTCGACACATAATCTCATGTTACCATCCTTATCCTTGAAGGTTCTTCTGGAATGTATGGGAAGATTTTGGTATAATCGGTTGGTTATCCGTAAAAGGAACTTCAGTGGTCGGGTCTTAACTGACAGCTAGAAAATTTTAGCAGTCATGGCCAACAAAGCACGTACTTGGAAAGCATAGTGAATTTGTACAGATTTTCCTGATGGAAAACCATGATGAATGTATTCAGGAGCCTGAACATTACTCTACAAAGTTATGAATCATAGCAGGGTGTGCTGCTCGTAGTCCATAATTAGGATTAAATTCAACTCTCATCTGTCCGAGGTAATGCGTTAGCAGCTTGGATCTCATCATTAGGCTGAAGAAAAACCTTCGTATACATGGGGGATATGAATGGCGTCCTTTATGGTCATGAATATATGAAATATAGGTGCAAGAAAAGAAAGTATCATCGAACAATCATGATAGATCTCATTGTTATGCCGGTGCTGGTACTAAAATTCTTGTGGCCTGATTAATACATGGCACCACAAACTGGATATACCCTTTGGAGGGTACCCTGAATTTCTTAGGGATGTTCCAGAATTGGACGTGAGTCATGTGTCTTGACTCGTGTCTTGGGAGGTATAAGCATGACATGTGTCTTGACTGGTGTCTTGACATGTGTCTCGAGATGTGAAACAAATAGAATTACAAATATTAGGTTATTATGCCAGAATTGGCGGATCGGTTAGACTACTGATCCTTTGAATTTCTGATCACGTCAGCGGCCGGAGCTTCGGTTGCGATTTCTAGGATAGTTGCTGTCATAGTAGTGGTTACTATCGTCTTGTCTGTCAGTTCCATGACGGTCATTCTCATGACTGTGATTCATGTAACTATTCAGCTGAGTGGTCGGCAGGTACCAGTTCGCACTCATATGACTGAAACGACAACTGAATGACGTGTGACATGTAACTAAGAATTAGGGACACTGGTTGATGCGAATCGTCTGTTGGTGAAGCATCCTCTCGTCCGATCGCTTTGATCTAACGCCTTTGTCTTCATCTTGTAAGATCTCCAGGTTGTGAACAACATCAGCATCTCGTAGCGTCTCTAAAATCTGCAGCATCAACCCTTAGTAACATCTCCAAGCTATGAGAGGCATCAGCAATTTGTAGAGTATCAGCAAGTGGAATACGCACATGGGATACGGTACAAGGAGTATACATGGAATGCACATGAAATGATCGGTATGGGGTCGATCATCTGACATGATTTTAAAGGAAAATAATTGGTTAAACGGTTAGAAAGACCATCATGATAACCTGGCAATGCCAGTATATACCTCATTCTGGTTACATAGAGAAACGTTAACGTGTGGTTAAACGAATTTCAACTATGATTTTCCTGAAAGCATGATTAATGAAAACCAACCATGCCTATCATGAAAGCAGGATTTAAATGAATTCCAACACTGTCTTGCATGAAAGCATAAACAACAAAAGAGACGTAACAACCTAACATGAAGGAGTGTATAACATAATCAGCATGAAACTGAAGTTAACCATGACAGTATGAAAACATACTTGACATAAAAACATAGTAACTTATGAGGGGACATGAAAACATTTTATGCCAATAAATCATGACAAAAGTTTTATGCATGAAAACAGTTCGTGAATGAATGATGCAGTTTATAAGAACCTTTATATGCGCGAGGGTAAACGCCAATGGTCAGTTTACCCAAAAGAAAAGACATGGCGAGGGGACGCCTATGGGTCGGACCCAAAGTTAAAAGTTTCGATAAAAGCATATGCGACTAAATAGGGCCAGTCCTGTACCAACCATTACTTAGTCAAAATTCTCGCAACAATGATACATGAAACATTAATAAGTAAAAATCATCTGTCAAAACTTATCAGAAAAAAATTTATGTGACTAATTATGAACTACTGGGGTTCAGTACACATAGCCACAGTTCACGAGGAACATCATGCATGAAACAATGATACATAACTAAATATGAATAACGGTTGTCCATCCATATTAGTAAAACAATATCGATGAAAACATCAAGGTTAAAACATCAAGGTGCTGAAAACATCATGGTTAAAACAACAATGCGTTGAACACATCAATACGTGGAATAACAAGCGTTGACTTAGGAAGCTCCTGGTGACTACCCAGTAGTCACAGGTCAAGTTTTATAGCCTACAGGCTGAAGCCTTGGCTCTGATACCATAATTGTAACACCCACTTTGATAAGTGGTCCGCTACGCGTAATTATGGCCTATCATCAACGCATTCAAGGAAATATGTAGTAAAACATACATGACCATAAGGAAAACCGGAATCAAACATCGGTTCCCAAAATAAGCCCAAAATATTAATAAAGTAAATGAAATGAATGAAAGACTAAACAAGCATAAGTATATGAAGGCAAAAGGAGAAGAAGTCTATGACAGCTTCCATCCTATGCACGTCCTCCAAATGCTCGAGTCTGTCCTTGGGTACCTGCCGTTTTGGGACATGGAAAGGAAAGTAACGGCTGAGCATAACGCTCAGTGCACGGATATATGACATAGTATGAATGGTTGAAACATAAATAAGACTAATAGCAACGGAAGTGTATAAGTCCTGGAAAACCTAGTTGTCTATCATGTTAACTGGTTTTAGTTCCGAAAACATAGCTTATGTTACTTATGAAATCTGTATTAGTTAATGTACCAAAAGCCAATATAGGTCATGAGGTCAACAACATGCATGAATACTTGGAGAGGAGACCTCATCATGCAATTAGAGGGGTTGCCTCTAATTAACTGGTAAGTGGGTAGGAGGGATCAGCTCCTTGTGAAAGATGCAAGGCACACACCACATTCACCATGAAATCCTGACTGAAACATGTAATTAGGATGCACCCATACACCCCACATGATAATATAATAATATAATGGCCAAATAACTGAAAAGGGACACCACAAGCTATCACTCCGCCGTGGTGAAGTCATAACACTAGTGCCTCTAGTGTTATGGTTATGGTACCTCCATAACTAGGTGAAACTGGTCATGCATGTATATGGCTAAGGTAACTAATAAAAAATAAGCATTTAATCTGTAACTACTGGGGAAAACAGTTGGCTGCATACGGAAAATCCTAATGAAGGAAGAGATTGTCCTTACTGAAGGACGGGAAATCCGTACCTTAAGTCCAGTGAACGAAGAACACGAACGGAAGAGAGTCCTACTTCGATCTCACTAATGCTACATAGAAGGATACGTGTATAAGTATACTGTCTACTGCGTACGTAACTGATTATAGTATGTCTTGACTCGTTTTATATGTTTTGGTCTTGTTTTACTGATTTTAATGTTACACTTCTTTTATCATGAGTTATAAGCCTTCTGATTAAGTATTAACTGATATTCTTGTACTATTATTATACTTGTAGTGTAATAATAAGTAACTTTCTAAAAATAACAGGTTTCCTAAAATAGAAAATTTCCAAAAATAGAATTAAGCTGAATTTATAAGCTAGTAGTATAAGCTTAGTTTTATTGATTAAATATACTAAGTCATGTGATTAATAGTATAGTTTATTACTATAATATGTAAATTAAATAAACAATAGGTTATATGATTTAATTAAATATAAACATGATTTAATTAAATTAAGTGTATAAAATACTTAGGTTAAAACATGTATTAATATTTATATTAATATAACCTAAGTCATGATAATTAATTAATTACATGTCATGTTTTAATAATTAATTAATTACTATAGTCTAATTTAAATAATAAAATACTTAGGTTAGAATCATGTGTTATTAATAATAATTGTTGGAAACTCACTTTATGTGACGACATTTAAGAATTCCTATTAGTTATCATAGTCACACACATTTAGACTAGACTAGGTTCGTTGTATAGTTTAGGTTGTGTGTGTGGCTATATATACCCCTCCTTAGCTTCCAAGGAGGGGTGTTGCTTGTCATTTGTTTATTTCAATACATTTTACATCTTCACATTCAACCTCTCTTCTCTCTCTCTAAACCAACAATGGCTACCACCACCATTTACCACCATGTTAGACCACCGGATCCGTTTTAGCAAATCTACATTTGGCATCAGAGCCTTGGTTCATTCCTTGGATCATGTTTTTTGTTTCGATTTAGTGGTCTAAACATTTTTTAGTGTCTCATCATATTATTTTTTTGGGTCCGTATGTCACGTTTTTCTTTTTTCACAATGGTTGTTATGTTTTTTTGTCACAATGGTAGCATAATCTGTTTTGTCACATTCCTGATATTTACAAACCCATTTCACATGTCACAGTCCAGCATGGTTATCATCATTCTCATATCCGAAGTTATCATTTTGTCTCTGGTTTCATGTTTTCATATCTGATATTATACTTATATCTGATATTATCAAATGTAATATTTGATATCTGGTTTTAACAGTTTTTATGGGGTTCCTTATTTTCCTGTTGTTGAAGATCTTGCCCCAGAAACCCAGATTTTCCAGAAAAGTACAACTTTTGGATAAGGTTTTCAGATTTTTGAGATGGTAACTTTCAGATCGGAATATTGCGATCGCAAAAACCAATGGTTTCTACATTGCGATCGAATATTCCGATGGAACACAACAGATGCATTCTGACAGATGCATTCCGATGGAACGCATTCCGACGGATGCATTCCGAAGGATGCATTCCGATGGACAGAACTTCAGATATTACGATGGAAAATAAATAGTTTACATTGCGATGAAAACAGTTGACTTTGCGATGGGTTTTATTAAACATTCCGATGGACAGAACTTTAGACATTACGATGGAATGTTATAACCAGTGGACCAAAAATGTGACCAAACCAAATCCATCGCAACTGAGTCAACTCGGTAATTACCGAGTTGACTCAGTTAACTCACTGAGTCGAACATATCAACATCCAACCTTATAACTCCATTCAAATCAACACCAAACTAACCTAAGCCCATCGTCTCTTAATCCCATCTATACTCAATCCAAAACTGAACACATTTAAAAACCATTAAAAGATCTCAGTTTATGTTTCGACTTATATCTTTTAAAGATATAACAAGATTTTATTAAGATATATACATCGGAAACTAATCATCACTGATCCATGTTTGGTTCTTAACCATTTATTATTCGAATTTAAAGAAAGGTTTTTAACAATTATGTTAAACCCGTTCTTTGATTCGTTTTTTATTAAATCGACATGCAATATTTATTCCTACCTTAGACCTCATTAAGAGATCTTGTTGACCAGCGACTTCATAACGAAATCATCGTGGCTTGGAGAACACGATGTGTTAATTGTTTTCATGGGTTAAGGGTGTGGTGTAAAGTATGAGATCATGTGTATGATTGGTTTGAGTAGTAGATTGATGGGGATGGAGTTTTTTCTAGTGTCTGTTGAAGGGAGAAGGAGTTTGGTTGGGGCGGTGTTAACTATGCTGAAGGGAGAAGGAGTTTGGCAGAGTTTGGTTGGGGGCGGATTGTACTAAGAATAAGATTAGGGCTGCACAATGTGAGTGAGCTTTAGGTTAACAATATTTTATATAACCCTTAATCCTCATATGGATCGGGTATTAACCTGGCCCAATGGCTGCCTTGATTTCTTAGTAAATGGTGGACCACAAATGTCTCATGACACGTTCCATACGGTTATGATTTTTTGCTATCCACATTTTGATGGACCATGCCCGTACCGACCAAAGCATTTATTTGAAATTTACTTTGCTTCTGAGCATGCAACCGACCAAAGCATTTACAAATATCTTATACTTGGACCAACCGACCAAGTATTCGGATAGGCATGCTTTGTCTCCATATGCTTTATTTAAAATCATTTTTGAATTTTGGGTAAGATATTGTTTTGGTTGACGGGTATTTGGGCTTTAAATTGTTATATCAAAAATTTTATTTATCATTTTATATGATAAATGTTAATTTTTTTGATTTAACTATTTTAAATGTGACAAAAAGACGAGACAAAGTGACGTGACAAATGTGACGAGAATTTATTTGAGACGAGACCAAGAAAAAATTGGGCGATTTTTTTTAGTGACTACAGATTTTGTTTGATCGGGTATTAATTACGTGACGTTGAAGACGGATTTTTCGAAGGCGTGTATTTATTTTATCTTTTATTAGATAACTTGCTCGTGCTTAATCCTAGAATGAAGACTTGGTTATCTGGTTTCCGGGTTCGGGGTGGATGGTTGATGACTCAGATAACTATCACTTAAAGGGGTTACATTGTTGTACTCAGTGTCACGCGCTTAGTTGACGTGTATAATTTCAAGAGGTGTTGTGCTTATAGACTTCTTCAGTGATGCATTGAGTACTTAGAGATTTCTCCACCGTTCTTCATTCAACAATAGTGCAAGCTTAAGTCACAAGATCAAAGGATTCTTATTCAGTTTCACGTTTGATGTATCCGATTCATTCTTTCAGTGGTCACTTCAAATTGCTTTCATGTGGGTTGGTAAAGGTGGCCACGGAGAATTTATGAGAAGAGATTTTCGATCAACAGCTGATTCTCACAAAATATATAATTCAGCTTATTTATTATTCTCACGAGATTTCAGGTTCATTTGCGTACAATTTATTGATGGTTCTGAGTTTCGAAACCATCAAGGGGGAAGAAGAAGACACATTGATCGCACAACGAGTACACGTGATGAACTTCATACCTTCTTTTGATTTGAAGACATTCCGGGATGACATTTGTCATAGCCGCAGAAAAAATCAGTGTTTTAACTCGTGGCGTTATCAATCTCTAAACGGTACACTACTGATTCGAGGTTTAATTGTTTGATTGTTGCAATTATTCATCATCATTATCCTATATGCATTCCCGGGACTTAATTGACTCTGGTGCATCTCCGGAAGAAGATATGTACATTTCCGGGACTTAATTGACTCTGGTGTTACGATGTCAACTTCATGAATGGGATAAAGTGTCCACTTCAGTATTTGAGCTTCATAATTGGGATTGATTTACCTTCTTCAACTATGTGGGGGAAGAAGTGTCTTGATTCTTTCTGGTATGCATAACTTGAACTCTCAGGGGGAAGAAAAATTCAGAAGAATTATTCAAGCGTGAGAAGAAAAGTTGTTGACCTACTTGGTGTGCCCCAAGCTTTCAATCCCTCTAAGCAACGTTATCATGTTATATGATGGGATTTGCTAGTTAGATTCCGCTGTGCGCTTAATTATTCTAAGCTTTATTGAAAGCTTTGAAGTTGCTAACGAGGATTGTCGGTTTAGGGGGAAGCTATTTAAAAGCTTCTACATCAAGTTTATGTGGCATGAATTAGGGGGAAGCTAATTCAGAAGCTTCTCCTTAACCAGAAGTGTATGGGTTACTTAGCTCGTGCCGTTACAGTATTTCTTCAACAAGTTACTTTAAAGACGAGTCGTTTTGAAGACGAAGGCCTCAGAAGACTTCATCAGCATTGGACGCTTCATGAAAGCTCTTGTTCTTAATCATTATGTACTTGTTAGGAAAAATATTGTAAGGAATTCTACACGTCGTCCCATGATGGAAGATTGTTGGAAACTCACTTTATGTGACGACATTTAAGAATTCCCATTAGTTATCATAGTCACACACATTAGACTAGACTAGGTTCGTTGTATAGTTTAGGTTGTGTATGTGGCTATATATACCCCTCCTTAGCTTCCAAGGAGGGGTGTTGCTTGTCATTTGTTTATTTCAATACATTTTACATCTTCACATTCAACCTCTCTTCTCTCTCTCTAAACCAACAATGGCTACCACCACCATTTACCACCATGTTAGACCACCGGATCCGTTTTAGCAATTCTACAATAATAATAAACCTAAAGTCCTGTTTTAAATAAATTAATTAGGTATCATGTTAAATTAATTTAATTAACTTGAAATATATATGCACATGTAAACTAATTAAACTTGTAAAAATAATTAACCCGATCCCGTGTATTATTTATTCCCTGCACTCGGCAAGTTGCCACCGGCCGCAGCCGGTGGTCTTGTCCTGCTCGCGCAGCCGCTGACCACAAACGGGTTCCCACCGGCAGTTGTCGGTGGTTCCCCCTGCCTGCCCGCGGTTCCGCCTGCTTACCATAAATAGCCATCGACTTTGGCCGGTGGTGGGGATATGGCTGACGCGACCTAAACCAACCACAAGGACACCCCCGACGTGAGTCGGGGTGCCTTGTTCCCTGCTGCTGACCATAACCCAACACCACCGAGACATTTGTCTCGTGTGGTGGTGCGAACCAAGCGACACCGAGAGTCGTAGGACTCTCGGTTGTGTGGCGGCCGAACACCAAAACCTGAAAACAACCTTTATTACCCACCATGATTTTAACATGTTAATTAATCTTAATTAATTATTCCCATGATCACATGTTCATAAAAACATAAAAAAAATTAAAAGAAAGGTTTTCGGATTACCCAAAACACGTGAAATGAATAAATCTTGATCTCACGAACACACTCCTAATCAATAATTAAAATCAAAACCCCGTCCTCCTTTTGGCTTGCTACCAGCGGCTAAACCAGAACGTCACGTTCTCCTTTTGGGTGCTGCTGGCGACATAACCAGAACATCACGTTCTCCTTTTAGGTACTGATGGCGGCATAACCAGAACATCACGTTCTCCTTTTAGGTGCTGCTGGTGGCATAACCAGAACCAGCGGACACCATGAGGTCTGCTAGGGTTTTTTCTTTGTTTTGAAAATGTGATAAATGAAAATGTAATGATTAACCTTCCTTACATATTTTTGTGAAGTGGGTTGGGCCATAAGGCCCGTTTCCTTTCTTTGTGTCCGCGGTTAGGTGGGGCCCACAAGGGAAACCCGAACCTTTTCATGCTTAATAATTACGTGTTCGTATGTTTGTATTGTTACGTTATTATAATTTATTCGTGTTATTATAAATACTTGTACGTAATCGTAATAATAATATATGTAAATACATATTTATGTGTTCGTGATTCGTACGTTCATGATTTCATTTTCGTGATTATAATTATTATTGATAATAATTATCTTGTATTAATACATACTTAATACTTATCGTGTAATAACACGTACGTAATTCTTGTAATTAATATTCGTGATTCGTGTTCATGTTATATAAGGAAAGTTGTAATCTTGTACGTACGATTATTAGTGTACTGTTCATGGTAAAAGCATGCGGGTTTTACACAAGTTGTGTTTGAATGTTTCAAATGCACACCTTTGGCCCTTGTTATCTGGCAAAACTTGTATATCATGTTTTAAACAGCCATAAACCACTTTTCTTTGTTATGAAACTTTGGTTTTTAATAGTTTTAACACATAAACTTTTCCAAAGTATTATCAAGGGCTTGTTTTGTCAATTCTTGATATTTGAAGGACCAAACTTGTACTTTCTTATATCTTGAAGGTCTTCTTTGTAAGTTTGACTTTGAGAAGGACCAATATTGAGAAGTCTTCATTTTTTAGGGACTAATCTTGTTAATTCTTCAAAGTTGAGGGACCTTTTTTAATTTTGAAAAACTTTAGGGACCAAATTTGTAATTATGAATATACAAGGGTATAAAGTGTTATTTATTCATTGATGAGGGACTTTTCTTGTACATCTTCAATTCTTCAAGGACTTTATCTTGGAAAATCACAACTAGGGCCCGGTTCATTGTACGACTTCGTTTCTCGTGTTCGTTTTTCCTTGTTTCTTGTGATCTTTTGTCTTTTTCATGATATCCATACCTAAAATACACAAGTACCAAACACAAGCATAATATATGGTATTTTTATGACATTTTTAGCATTTAAAGCCCAAAAAGAATGATGAGATCATGTATAAATGTCATCTCATCACTCCCCCATACTAAATCATTGTCGTGCCCTCACGCAATGCTAGAATAAAGTATCTAAGCATCTCCAAAATTAACTTTTATGATCCTTTACTGAAATGTAAACTTGCTATAGTACTACTATGATGTGTTAAAGACATTATGTATGATTTTCATCACATGAATGTGACTTTTAGGTTCAATGAATAAAAACAAGTAAATATTCCATAGAGTATAATTCATCATCCTTGATTGTCATACATTCCATGCTAAGTGCAAAAACGAGATCATTGTTGGTACAAGTCACAATGCTAACACTACTCATACATTCAAAATGTGTAATACTTTTTCTCCCCGCAATCCTAATTAATAATGAAAGATATCTAGAATTTTTTAACTAATTGTCATGGATCACAAGTGATTCATATTGACTTATTTGAGTATTTATTAGTCCGAAAAATAAAGTAGCACGATTTAATTGATAGTTAGCTAAAGGAAAAAATCTTTTAAAACGGATTCTCGTAATCTCCTTAAGTTCATATCTTGGCATAACTCGTTTCATGATTTGAGACCTTTCTCAGACCGATATTTGGCATGTACTTCATACTTCGAATCTTGGAAGACGTTCTTGAAATAATGGTCTTCTCTTCAAATTTGGAATTTCTTCACTTGACGTTTTTGAGAGATTCTTCAAACTTGGACAACGATTTCATCATTTTTCTTCAATCTTTATTTGGGATTTTGATGTACAACGATCCGCCTCCTTTTAGGACTTGGATATATTTATCCTGATTCCTTGTTAGGGTCTTTTTGGATAGACTTTTCCATGATCTTTATGGGAGTAAATTGATTTTCGTCGTGTGTTGATGAGACTGCTTTTATACAAAGTCGCATCTTCCAAAATGGGCTTAAAATAGTTAAAATATCATAAAAAGTGCCATATATATGCTTGTGTTTGCTCATTGTGTATTTTAGGTACGGATATCGATAAAATGACAAAAGATCACAAGAATCAAGCAAAAACGAACACGGGAAATGAAGCTACATAATGAACCGGGCCCTAGAGTTGATTTTCTAAGAAAAATCCTTGAAAGATTGAATATTGTACAAGAAGGGTCCTTCATTATTGAATAATTGACACTTTATACCCTTGTTTATTCATAATTACAAGTTTGGTCCCTAAAGTTTGTCAAATTTCCAAAAAGGACCCTTAACTTTAAAGAATTAGCAAGAATGGTCCCTCAAAATTAAAGACTTGTCACTTTTTGTCCTCCATGAAGACAAAGATACAAGTGAAGACCTTGAAGAATGAAGACATGCCAAAAACAGCCCTTCAAATATCAAGATACTACAAAACAAGTCCTTGATAAACCTTATGGAAAGATTTTGTGGCCAATATGTGAAAAATGAAACTTGTTATACAAAGGGAATTCAGATATGCGTGTTTTAACACCAAATGAAACAAGGAAAGAAAATGAGGGGCCAAACTTGTGAGACAGCCAAAACCTATCGGCACTCAAGCCTGTTCATCCTGCTTTCTTTCCTTTATAAGACTGGAAACATGCACCAATCCCACACTGCCACCTCACCCAACTATCTCTAACCACCAATCACAACACACCAAATTGCCACCTCACATCCCACTCACAACCGGTTAATAACTAATTTTAATTAGTTATTTAATTTGGGCGCCTAACACGTTTTTGAACACTAAACAAGATCAAACCCCACTATTCCCATGAAGAAAACGAATTAGGCTTTTCTTAATCATTAGATATTAAACCTTAATCTTCTACAGATTTAAGATTAAGGTCACACTTAACAAAACCCAACCCACAAACTTTATGCCACCTCACCCAAATGCTCACATGATACTCCCCTGCTATATGCTTTTGAGAACAAGACAAGAATTGGCAGAAGATCAACGCTGACAAGCTCAACTTACATCCTAAGCAAGTTTAGACGCTCAAGATCACAAAAAAACAAGAGGAGTTCACATGTTTCTTCACAAACTACAAATTCAGTCAAGAAATATTCAAAATTTCAAGGGCAATTTTGGAAGTTCATCACTTAGGGTTTTATTTATTTTCAGCTTTCTAGAACTATTGTGAGCCTATATAAAGGCCTTATGTTTCATACATTGAACCTGTTCTTGGTTTCTTTGGTCAAAAGTCTGTAAATCATTGTTTCAAAGGAATGAAAAATGTGTGAACTTTGTGACGAATTCCAAGCACCACTTGACTTTTCTTGTTATTGTTGAATGATTTAAGTTTATTGTTTGAAGTTTCAAAGTTTGGTTTGAAGTTTATGAAAGTTTGTTCAAAAGTTTTCTAAAATCTGAATTTTTTCCATTTTTTTGTACAAACACTTGGAGTTTTTGGGCCTTGGATTGATCATAGCACCCTGATTAGATACTTCTCAAGGTGTAGTGAGATCTAGGTTTAGGAATATTCAAGGAGTGGGGTAGAATTTCTGGAAGGATTTTGTTTCATTATCCATTTTTTTTATTAATCTGTTTGTTACTAACCCTGTTGATCTTAGCAGCTTATTGGAAGCTTTTGTCTTAATTTAGCTAGACACATAAGCTCAAACAATCCGTGAGTGTGGATGTACATTCATGAGGTTTGAACCTTTTCTCCCAAAAATCTGTTAAAATCTTGGTTCTAAGTGCTTTTGTGTAACATCCCGATTTTTCACAGAAAATAATAGTGGAATTATGTATTTTGCCATTGGTTACGTCAAGTATATTACTGGGATAAATAGAAATATCTCACTTTGACGAAACGAATAGTATAGCTAGCAGGACTTGTTATGTAACATTAGGAAATAAGCTCAGATAAGTATTCCAAAGGCATCTTACTACAAGGTTATATGTGACAAGTTTATAAAATAGAAGGAACAACAAAACTATCCTCTTGGCCTATCTCATAAACCGACTCAGGAGATAACCATTATCCACTTTTTCCCTCCTATTTGGCACGACACACAGGAGATAGAACTTAATTCATCATGAAGAATTAATAACTAGGTTTTACTTAATTAAAGTTCTTTTGATGTGTGTCTAATCGAATTGATTTCCGGCTTAAAGTATGACTCAGTTGATTTTGGTGAAACAAATATTTTTGGTTGATTTTAAATTTAAAGTGCAAAGACTTAAAAGTAAATGTCGTTAAAGTAAAATAGAGTTGAAATAAAAGGCGTTAAAATAAATCTAAGTCTAATCAAACGAAAGGGTGCAATATTAAAAAAAAGCTTTGAAAAGTAAAATTATTAGATGACAAAAATTTAAAGCGTGACGAGAATTAAAATTGACAAAGTATTAATATAACAACTTAAAATTAAACAAGACAAAATAAGTGAAAAACCTCCCTAATCGGAATATATTCCGATCAGGCTCACCATCGGAATAAACACAATCCTCCCTGTCGGAATATTGATCGGAACCCCTAATCGGAAAGCTGTGATCGGAATGACCAAAACTCCCTAATCGGAATATGGACTAACCTACCTGATCGGAATAAGAATTGCCCCTGGTCGGAATGTAGAGCGGAACCCCTAATCGGAATAATGTCACCTCTCCCAATCGGAATACCAAACTTACCTGATCGGAATATCACAAATCCTCTTGGTCGGAATGTATAGAAGAGTTCTGATCGGAATTACTGTCACTTGACCCTGATCGGAATACCACTAGACCCCCCAGATCGGAATGTTGTTAGGAATGTCAAACCCTTATCCGATCACTCCAATCGGAATGAATAACCCTTTTCCGATTTGTCAGATCGGAATATAATATTTGTCTTTTTAGTTCGTTTTTCTCGACTCAATCCGAATTGATATAACAATCTTAAGCTTGACCTGATTGTTTTTGGTTGTAAGATGCAATTTTGGAATTATTAACTACTTGGCACACAGCAATTAAAATGTGTAAAATATTATACTGTTACTACATAATACGTACTACACTAAAAACACTTAGCAAATACCACAATTAATTGCACAAAGTAAAGTTATAAAATGTGCAAGTAAAATGTAAACAAGTTTTACTAAAATGCTAAATGAAAATAACAAATACAAATGGCAAAAAAAATGTAAATGTTAATTCTAAAAATGTAAAAACTATTTTTTTAACTTTTAATATTTTCTATTTATTTGTTTATCAAAACTATTCTATATTTTTTTTTGTGTTTGAACTAAAAGTCTATTTTATTATTACTTGAAAATGTGTTCAAATGAAATCAAATAATAACAACAAAGCCTTTTAATTTGAAAAGATACTCACACAACCTTTTTTTTAAAACAAAACAATTCACATTTAACCAAACAAGCCCAAATTCTATTACTGGCCCAACATCTAATCTAACAGATCCGAATTTAAAATGTAACAATTAATGGACAATGAATGAGAACTAGTTTACAAAAAAATGAAGTACCTGTGACTATTACTGATCTTGAAAACGCTAGTTAAAAAGAAAGTTCTAACTACTAAAGCAAATGAAAGTCAAATATCAAGGTGTACATCTCTGACTATAAAATATCAACACAAAAAGTTTGCAATCAATTCATTACAGTTACTCTAATCCACTTGAATCATAGCTTTTTAAATGGAAATAGTTGCTGACCCAAACTAAAGGTGTATGAACACTTTATGAGTTTATCTATCTTATGTCTGATTCTAGTTATACAAGAAAATCACAAGCAGATCTCAACACAGCTTGCTAAAACAAAACCTATAGAATAGATTGCCAATCACAGATTTACGACTAATGTAGAAGTATTGAAAGCCTACTGATGTGATGTAAATCGCAGAACACATAACAACTAACAACCATAATAATTGGATCATATAGCAAGAATTGAAAGCAAAACTTACACTACAATCTACAACTAGCAGAAACATGTACTTAAGATTTGCAAAAAATGTAAAATTGGCTTAACCATCACTTCCGTAGTCTAGTCCACTGAGTCGAAGCTGAGCGCTGAGCTCGCTTAAAAATCAAACACCACGTCACTCTAACTGCTCTAAACTGTTCTACAATTACGTCACCAACGAAACCAAACACCTGCAAAATTGTTACCCTGCAAAAACGAAACGAAGAAAAGAGAAACAAAAGAGGACTTTTCGATACTGAAACCTGTGTAAACTCGAACTAATCTGCTTAACCTGATAATCCTGCAAGATCAAACCGAAACAAGAAACCAAACATATGCTGTTTTCATTACAGTTTAATAAATCCTTCACAAACTTCAAGAGTACGAATACTAAGCTAACGTCATGATAGGATCACTAAAAGAATAAGCTAGCTGAAAAATCCTGATTATCGAAACCAAACCGAACCTATGATTTTACTGAACAAACCGAATCTGCTTTAAAGCTGTGAACAAGTCTATCAATCAACAATCTACTAAACTAACTGAATCAACTGACTATTACTGAAACTAAATGTATCAACATATTCTTTACCAAACTATTTTCAAAAAGAAAAATCATTCACTTGACAACTTTAACTAATTCGATCCAGTAAACTTTTTAACCAAAAGTTAAACAAAATGAATCATCAGTGGCAGGAAAAGAAGTATGGCTTCATCCTAATAACCACCTGAACAGTAACAGTACGATAATAGGATCAAGAAACACAAAACTCTAGCTTGATTAGAAAGAAAGTAGATTGAAAAACTTAAAATTTTCATTAATGGAAGTAATGGTAACAACTTTAACAAACTATCTAACCGAATCTAACTGATCAGATTAACTGATTACAATATGAAAGTTTAACTAACTTTACTTCTAAACTAAAACTAATCTAACTAACTAACTATGTGTGAAGCTCTACTCCTATGCTAACCCATTGCAAATGAAGCTCTTCTCTTCTATTTATAGCCGCTGAAAGGAGGAGATATGACGTGTTCTATCCAATGAGGATTGGACGTGTTTAATACGAGGATTGACTCGTTCTTCATCTTCAATCTGATTTGGGCGTTTCTTTATCTTTAACTCTTGATCAATTTGATTCACATCTTCTTGTAGAGGAGAAAGAGGTGATCATTTTTGCTGTTGAAGGCTTCGATTGATTCTTTGTGTATCTCTTGTTATTTCGATTTGCAGGTGCGATGGAGGTTATGGAGAAAAAAACGTCTTTCTCTATCTTGAAGGTTGAAGAAGACACACGTTCGTATTTTTGTGTGTTGTTTGACCGGTTTGGTCAATTGACCAAATAGTTATAACTTTCCACAACTTTGCCTTTTAGGTCCTTAATCTTTGTACTTTCTTTTCAAATGTGTATAAAGATTTAAGCACATTTTCCTTTCATCCTTATTTTTGTAGAAAATTGCAAGTTCAGCCCTTGATCTTTAAAAATATGGCATGATTGGTCCTTGAAAGCTCTTTTGTCCCTTTCTTCGTATTTTATTCAAATAAATTCCTTAAAACGCGTGTTTTCTCCAAAATATATATTTTTTACCTGAAACACACAAAACACAAATACACGCGTAATTATGACATTTTACAGTTAAATATTATGTATTTGACTGCGTTTTGAGTGGTATTTGGATCATTATTGATGAGTGTTTTCACACTTATCAACTCCCCTCCACTTGACCATTGCCATGACCTCATGCAATGCAGCATTTCAAAACTCTAGAGTGCACTTTTCTCATAATTAATCAACCTTGGCCATTTTATGATTTAATATACTATGCTATACTACATGATGAATGATTTTGAATATTTACAATGCAATGCAAAGAAAATAATTCTATTTATATATTTTTGGATTTTTCATAAATGGTTTTGATGGAAATAACTCATAAAGAAATCAATGACTTAGATTAGGGCTTTGGTACCATGGACATTTATCACCCTCAAGTTTCACTTTCCCCATACCAAGCTTAAAAATGGGATCATTGTATTCACAAGTAAAAAGTGCATCAACTTATTCATGACAATTAAATGTGAAACCGATTATTATTTGAGCAAATTGCTTGAGAGCAAATTTGTCATTATTCAAGCGTGAAGTATAAGAAATGTAAAATCCAAAAATAAGGAAGCACGGTTTTAATCCTAAGTAACCCTCTCATCCATTACTTGAAAAACCGCTCACAATTAATACAAGTCCGTTTCAAGAGTAATAAGTCATTCGCCTTATGTGTAAAATCCTCATGTCATGCTTTCATAAGTAGCTACACACTCGCTAAGGAAAGTAAAATAAAACTCACGCAATAATTTACATCCGCCATCTTTTTGAGACTTTGGATCTTCAAACCCGCAACCTGTCAAGGTAATATTGGATTGGAGCAATCTATTGAATCCCCGCAACCCGTCAAGGTAATATTGGAACTCAATAGTCACTATAATTAACACCACACTGCCCCTCTTGGGAGTCTTGTATTATTATTTTTTTTTCTTTTTTTTTCTAGCCACTCATTTTTTTGTAAGCCGCTCTTTATTCTTTATTCCTCACAAAGAAAATAGAAAAGAATAAAAGGAAAAACACCCGCTAAATATCGAGCATGACATAAGTCTAGTACACATAAAACGTACTAACTTAGAATCTTAAGACGTACTCATACCAACCATGAATGATTAGCCAAAAATGCATAAGAGATTACAAACCAATTAAAACCGTTCTTGATTATTTATTAACAATTATATACATGCGAAGAAAATAGAGGTAGAGAAGAGAAGGGTTTAGCCACAAGTAATTATCATGAAGTTTATCTAGCCCTTTTATACTTGCTTCAACTCTATCATTTCCCATTCTCCACAAATTTAAAATCTCAAATAATGAAATTGGTGGATGCTTAGCCTAATAGACCAATGAAGGACTACATGGTTAAGGATACTAGCTAGAGAATGCTAAGATAAGCAAACTCGGGTTGAGTCAAAATATCCATGGCGGGCCTAATATGTCAAAGAAGTCTAAACTTGTTAAAACCATGTTTTATTTTATTTTTTCTTTTTATATATTTGATGAAAGATAAAAGAAAAGATATATACAATGCAAATGTGTTATGCAAATGAAAAATGATTAATACAAAAATTATGAATGCATATTTTTGGTGGCCAAAGTAGATCAAAAATTTGAAAAATGTTTGAAAAATTAATTTTACAAATCATCATGAAGTTAAGGCAATGGTCTAGGTAAGGTCACTTCGATAGAAGTCTCCCCTACACTTAAGATAAACATTGTCCTCAATGTTTAAGAGTATTGGAGTGAACTCCCCTACACTTCTTACATTGATAACTTTGTTTAACTCGAGCTAAGGAAAAGACAACTAAAGGGTATCCATTTTAAGCACAAATGTTTTGAATATCACAATAGCAAAAACTAATCGAAGTGAACCAGATACACGGGCCTCCTCCATAAGCTCCAAGCATGAAATGAGAGAGAGCAACCCTTGAAACAAACACGAAAAGACGAAGAAAGGCACCCCTCCACTTCAACTCTACTATAACATCCTTTTAATTAAACCTAACCTATTGAAAATCTACTGTACGTTTTCTAACCTAGTTATTCAATGCTAAGGGTGAAAAGTCATGCCCATAAAGGGAAACCTCGAAGAAAGTCCACCAGGATCAAATACATGATTTTCATCCCAATAATAGCTCAATCCCAAGGTGGAAATCACAAACCAGGGTAAAATAGTCGAAGTTCCCTTAAGCAAACAATGGTCACAATGAATGGTATGATAAGCAGGTAATGATCCCATTTTTCTAAAGAGTTTTCCTTTTATAGCAGATAGCTCAAAAATGTTTATACCAGGATCAAAAACCTTTTCCTTTTGGGGAAAAAGACAAGTCAAAGAAGTGTTTCCTTTAGAAGACTCCCCCTTATAAAAATTCACACCATTAGACACCGAAGGTTGAAAAAGAGGTGTTAAAACACAAGTAGTATGAACCTTCGGGTCTTCCTTTTCTTTTTCTTTTGAAAATTTTTCATTAAGGTCCAAATGGGGATAAAAGTCATTATCTAAGTCCAAAGTAGGAGAGTCGTCCTCATCCAAACTCAATGAAGAGACAAATGAATAATTGGAATCATGGGAAAACTCATCCTCAATAGGAAAGTAGGTATCTAGAAAGTTGTCTAAATCCTCATCAAAAGTAATATCCTCTAAAGTAGTATCACTCTCTAAAGGTTGAGGATCCTCCTCAAGAATAACCAAATCCACCGGCGGATAGGTAGGACAATAAGAGTCAATATGAGGCTCAAGTCTAAGAGGATCACTCGTAGAGATGATATGAGTCATAGACCTTAAGGGTATAGAAAGCTCATCACTATAATCATCATTAACTTCCTCATTGTCATTGAAAAGTGGGTTATCAAGTGATGTTTGAAAAATAGGGTTTGAATAAATCACAAAATCATCAATGTTAAACTCTTGAGTTTCAAAAACATTCAATGAGGAAGTAATGGAGGCTATGGTCTCAACATGGGGAATCTCATAATTCCCACTTTGACAAGCTTCATGAAAGTATTCATGACAAACTTCATCAAGAATGTCATTGTTATTCACCCCTACATCATCACTAGTATTTACCGCCTCGTCAAGAACATCAATATGATTAACGGTTTCATAACCTTGAGGTTTCTTAATGACTTTTCCCATCTTAAACGCAACTTTCTCATCCGCAACTCTCATAATTAATTCTCCTTCCGCCACATCAATAAGAGTACGACCCGTCCTTAGGAAAGGTCTACCAACAATAAGAGGAACTCTCGGGTCCATATCATAATCAACCACTACAAAGTCGGCCGGAAAGGTAAACTTATCCACACCTACAAACACATCCTCCACAATACCTACAGGGTAACCTATGGTACGATTGGCTAACTCAAGGGTCATCCTAGTTGGAGTGAGCTCGGGAAGAGAGAGTTTTTGCCAAACCGATAAAGGCATGAGATTTATGCTTGCCCCTAGATCCGCCAATGCCATGCAATTTTCCACCCCAGGAAAATTACAAGGGATCAAAAAGCGCCCTGGATCTCAAAGTTTTGTAGGTAAGGTTTTGAGCAACACGGCGGAACAAATTTCATTAAGGGATGTGTTGGGCAAATCAACCAATTTTTCCTTGTTTGAGAGTAAATCCTTGAACATCTTAGCAAACTTTGGCATATAAGCAAGAGCTTCCGCAAAGGATATGTTGATGTTGAGTTGCTTGAACAACCTTAAGAAATTTGAGACTTGGATGTCATCCTTGTTTTTCAATTTATCCTTTCTCAATCTTGAAGGGTAAGGAAGGTTTGGTTTTGGTGTAGGTGGAATAGGTGTTGTAGTGGAAGATTTCTCTTTGTTAGCTTCTTCATTGGGAGTTTTGGAAGGTAAAGGAGAAGTAGGAATAGGTTGAGAAGGTATGTTTGATTGGATAGGAGCATTTGGAGATGGTGAAGTAGATGTAGAAGGTTTGTAACAAGTAGGAACAAAAGTGGGTGGAACAATAGGAGGTTTAGGAGGTGAAGGATCCTTTGTTGTCTTTCCACTTCTTGTTGTAATAGCATTGACATTTGCCCTTGGATTTGTTTGTGTGTTAGAATGTAAATCCCCTTGTGGTCTTTGATTTAATGCCATTAAAACCCTATTGGTTTGTTCCTCCGCTATACGTTTCATTTGGTCATTCATTTTCTTCTCAATAGCTTGGAACCTCCTTTCATTCTCTTGATTCATTTTGTGCAATAAATCCATTGTGTTATAATCTTGTGACACATTTCCTTGAAGACCTTGAGGTTGGAAAGGTAGAGGTTGAGCATTAAATCCTTGATTTGGTGGATAAAAGGTATTTCCTTGATGTTGAAAGGTGTTGGGTGCTTTGTAATTGTTCCCTTGGTAAGCATAACACTCCCTTTGATAGACTTGAACTTTATCACATTGTTGATAGGAATGGGGACCTCCACAAGTCTCACATGAAAGAGCAATAGTATTCACATCATTGGTGGAATTCTTGTTCAAAAAGAGTTCACAAAATTTCATGAGTGTGTCGGTCATAGTATCAAGCTTTTGAGAGATCATTGTTTCTATTTGAGGAGTAACACTTTCTTGCATCACATGGACTTTCTCATCAATTTGTGTGTTAGCTTGCACCATCGATTTGTTCTCAATAATGTCCCAAGCTTCTTGAAAGGATTTAGAGAAAATATTTCCACCCGCGGAAGAGTTGAGTGAATCTTGATGATATGGTCTTAATCCATTATAGAAAGTGTTGATTTGGTGAACCTCATTGAATCCATGATTTGGACATTTCCTCAATAACTCCTTGAAATCCTCCCAAGCCTCACTAAATGTTTGATCGTTCCTTTGTTGAAAACCAATAATTAATTTTCTCAAAGCCGTCGTTCTTGATGGAGGAAAGAACTGGTTCAAAAACTTCTTCCTTAAATCCTCCCAAGTGAAGATGCTCATAGATGGTTGCCTATCATACCAATTTCTAGCAAGACCCTCTAAGGAGAATAGGAATAGGAGCATCTTAATGGCATCAGGAGGGACCCCATTATACTTAAATGTATTGCAAAGTAACAAGAACCTCTTAATATGGTCGTGGGGGTCATCTATGGATCTCCCTAAGAAGGGGATAGAAGAAACCAAAGTGATCATGTGTGTATTAAGCTCAAAAGTCTGTGCGGTTATTTCAGGTATAACAATGGCGTCGGCATTTCCCTCTACTTTCGATTGGAGAATCTCCATAATAGGACGTTGATCCATGGCTACAAAATGGTCGAATGTATATACAAGTGAAATGACGTCTAAAAGCTTCCTCAGGGAAGGAAGTAATACACCAAAGGTGGTATGTTTACACGCGTGCGAGTACACGTGTAAGTAAACACGAGGAATGAGGGAGTAGCCCTCGGTCTACTTTTGAAGGAGAAGAGATTATCTCCCTCGAGGTTCGATATGAAATATCCACAAGAAAGTATATATATAATTACTACTTGGGTGCAAGACCCCCAATAAAACCTTCCTTCTTAGAATACTTACTAGTGAACGGGGGGTTAGGTGGCGTGAAGCACTTAAGTACCTATTGACCCTTAAATGGCATTTTATAGTACATCGCCTTTCTATTCACTTTGTAGTTTGTATTCTTCGAGTTATTGCCAATTGGAAGTATTTATCTATTCTTGCTTTATTTTATTTGATCGATACACGTGTCAAGGACCGGAACGCCCCCTAACACGGTGTATTGCCTCGACAATACTTATGGAGATAGGTAACTTGGTTGTTTGTATCTACGTATACTTATTTACATATAATAATATATCAAAAATATTTTTGTATTTATTTGGTTTTTAAGAAAAATACTATATGTACGTAAAAAACGATGAAAACCGATATAATATATATTTTTGGGTGTAATCTTTTAGGAAAAATTTTTGGATTTTTTATTTTTTTTGGTTCAATTCTTTAGGAAAAGAATTGATTTTGTGATTTTTTATTTTTTTTTTCTATTTTTATCTTTTTGATGTTTTATGTTTTTGATTTATAATACGTAAAAATAACGTTCACAAAGTGAACGGATCCCAAAATCCAATCGTCTCACTCGAAACGTTAATCTTCACGAAAAGAACCGGCAGCGGCGCCATTTAATGTTTGTCTTTTTAGTTCGTTTTTCTCGACTCAATCCGAATTGATATAACAATCTTAAGCTTGACCTGATTGTTTTTGGTTATAAGATGCAATTTTGGAATTATTAACTACTTGGCACACAGCAATTAAAATGTGTAAAATATTATACTATTACTACATAATACGTACTACACTAAAAACACTTAGCAAATACCACAATTAATTGCACAAAGTAAAGTTATAAAATGTGCAAGTAAAATGTAAACAAGTTTTACTAAAATGCTAAAATAACAAATACAAATGGCAAAAAAAATGTAAATGTTAATTCTAAAAATGTAAAAACTATTTTTTTTAACTTTTAATATTTTCTATTTATTTGTTTATCAAAACTATTCTATATTTTTTTTGTGTTTGAACTAAAAGTCTATTTTATTACTACTTGAAAATGTGTTGAAATGAAATCAAATAATAACAACAAAGCCTTTTATTTTGAAAAGATACTCACACAACCTTTTTTTTTAAAACAAAACAATTCACATTTAACCAAACAAGCCCAAATTCTATTACTGGCCCAACATCTAATCTAACAGATCCGAATTTAAAATGTAACAATTAATGGACAATGAATGAGAACTAGTTTACAAAAAAATTAAGTACCTGTGACTATTACTGATCTTGAAAACGCTAGTTAAAAAGAAAGTTCTAACTACTAAAGCAAATGAAAGTCAAATATCAAGGTGTACATCTCTGACTATAAAATATCAACACAAAAAGTTTGCAATCAATTCATTACAGTTACTCTAATCCACTAGAATCATAGCTTTTTAAATGGAAATAGTTGCTGACCCAAATTAAAGGTGTATGAACACTTTATGAGTTTATCTATCTTATGTCTGATTCTAGTTATACAAGAAAATCACAAGCAGATCTCAACACAGCTTGCTAAAACAAAAGCTATAGAATAGATTGCCAATCACAGATTTACGACTAATGTAGAAGTATTGAAAGCCTACTGATGTGATGTAAATCGCAGAACACATAACAACTAACAACCATACCAAATTGGATCATATAGCAAGAATTGAAAGCAAAACTTACACTACAATCTACAACTAGCAGAAACATGTACTTAAGATTTGCAGAAAATGTAAAATTGGCTTAACCATCACTTCCGTAGTCTAGTCCACTGAGTCGAAGCTGAGCGCTGAGCTCGCTTAAAAATCAAACACCACGTCACTCTAACTGCTCTAAACTGTTCTACAATTACGTCACCAACGAAACCAAACACATGCAAAATTGTTACCCTACAAAAACGAAACGAAGCAAAGAGAAACAAAACAGGACTTTTCGATACTGAAACCTGTGTAAACTCGAACTAATCTGCTTAACCTGATAATCCTGCAAGATCAAAACGAAACAAGAAACCAAACATATGCTGTTTTCATTACAGTTTAATAAATCCATCACAAACTTCAAGAGTACGAATACTGAGCTAACGTCATGATAGGATCACTAAAAGAATAAGCTAGCTGAAAAATCCTGATTATCGAAACCAAACCGAACCTATGATTTTACTGAACAAACCGAATCTGCTTTAAAGCTGTGAACAAGTCTATCAATCAACAATCTACTAAACTAACTGAATCAACTGACTATTACTGAAACTAAATGTATCAACATATTCTTTACCAAACTATTTTCAAAAAGAAAAATCATTCACTTGACAACTTTAACTAATTCGATCCAGTAAACTTTTTAACCAAAAGTTAAACAAAATGAATCATCAGTGGCAGGAAAAGAAGTATGGCTTCATCCTAATAACGACCTGAACAGTAACAGTACGATAATAGGATCAAGAAACACAAAACTCTAGCTTGATTAGAGAGAAAGTAGATTGAAAAACTTAAAATTTTCATTAATGGAAGTAATGGTAACAACTTTAACAAACTATCTAACCGAATGTAACTGATCAGATTAGCTGATTACAATATGAAAGTTTAACTAACTTTACTTCTAAACTAAAACTAATCTAACTAACTAGCTATGTGTGAAGCTCTACTCCTATGCTAACCCATTGCAAATGAAGCTCTTCTCTTCTATTTATAGCCGCTGAAAGGAGGAGATATGACGTGTTCTATCCAATGAGGATTGGACACGTGTTTAATACGAGGATTGACTCGTTCTTCATCTTCAATCTGATTTGGGCGTTTCTTTATCTTCAACTCTTGATCAAATTGATTCACATCTTCTTGTAGAGGAGAAAGAGGTGATCATTTTTGCTGTTGAAGTCTTCGATTGATTCTTTGTGTATCTCTTGTTATTTCGATTTGCAGGTGCGATGGAGGTTATGGAGAAAAAAACGTCTTTCTCTCTCTTGAAGGTTGAAGAAGACACACGTTTGTATTTTTGTGTGTTGTTTGACCGGTTTGGTCAATTGACCAAATAGTTATAACTTTCCACAACTTTGCCTTTTAGGTCCTTAATCTTTGTACTTTCTTTTCAAATGTGTATAAAGATTTAAGCACATTTTCCTTTCATCCTTATTTTTGTAGAAAATTGCAAGTTCAGCCCTTGATCTTTAAAAATATGGCATGATTGGTCCTTGAAAGCTCTTTTGTCCCTTTCTTCGTCTTTTCTTCAAATAAATCCCTTAAAACGCGTGTTTGCTCCAAAATATATCTTTTTTACCTGAAACACACAAAACACAAATACACGCGTAATTCTGACATTTTACAGTTAAATATTATGTATTTGACTGCGTTTTGAGTGGTATTTAGATCATTATTGATGAGTGTTTTCACACTTATCAGAATACGTAAAAAAAGTACAAATTAAGCTAGAAAAATAAGCTATAACACAAATAAGCACACCACGAAAATCCTAAAACAAACAGTAAAAGAAGAAGCTAATAAGCTGAAATTTAAATACTTTTAAGGCACGAAAAGGAAAAGGTTTACAAAAAACAAACTTTTATATAAAATAACTTTTATAAAAACTTTAAAAACTTCACATCACTTTGGATCTTTAGCAACAAAATGTAGCCCTCATGCCTTGTTAGGGCCTTTTCGGACTCGCCAATCTTCGCATCCCGCTTCAATAAGTTATGCCTTGGCTATGAACTCTAATCCATACCGAGCAACTTTTAAACGATCTTGGGCTAGAAGCTAAGTAACTTTTCAAATCTTACAACCTTATTTATTGCAGATAAATTTATTAGCAGGCGATGGGAGAATAGGCTTATAATTAACTCACATAAATTTACGAAAGAATACCAAACTTATAATTGGCTCTATCATCTCTCGTTCTCCACAGTTTAAAATCTCAAGTAATGAGACTCGTGGATGCTAAGCCTATTAAATCCATGTTTTGGGTTTTCGAGTCATCTATAGGATCTTGCAAATTCTTAGACTTTTTCAAGTTTAGAAATCGCATTTTAAAGTTCCCTTGATAAACGACTCTCTAGGATCAATTATAGGAACTTGCGAAAAGTTCTTGTTCTTAACCCGTGAGAGTTAAGACTTTCGCGTTTTATAGCTCCCTAAATAAAAGCCTAGCAAAACTTGACTTAAAAGACGTTAAGGATACTAGCTAGAGTAAACTTAGATAAGAAAACTCGGGTTGAGTCAAAAGATTCACAACGTTTGAAAATTAAAACCACTTATTAAACATTTATTCTAATAAAGAAGGAAAAATAACTATACAAAGGGAAAAACTAATAGGCCAAAATAGATCAAAAATTTTGAAAAATGTCGAAAAATTGATTTTCCGGTTAAAATGAGGACAAATACAAGGAAAAGGCCACTTAACTTCGATAGAAGTCCCCCCTACACTTAAGATAAACATTGTACTCAATGTTTAAGCATGTGGGAGTAAACTCCCCTACACTTAGGACATTGTGCACTTTGTTTAAATCTCGCTAAGTTTAATATTGAGAAAATATAAAATAGTGAATCGCAAAGAGTTTAGGATAGAACCGGGAAGAAGTGGAACACGGAATCACGAGTCATCAAGAATCATCAAGAGTGGATCATTGAAGCTCGAATCCCTGATTATAAGAAGAGAGGAGAGGAGAGCAAACCAACGGGTCTCCCCCTACACTTATGATAAGGAAAGCTAAAAGATAGATGAATGGGTTGCCTCCCAAGAAGCGCTTGATTTTTGTTAACCGAGTCATGAGCCTGACTCGACCTTGATCATCATAGGAAGAAGCATTAAACATATCCACCAAGATAAAAGACATAGTTTTCGTCCATCAAATAACACAAGCTTAAGGCGAACAAGGCAATCCAAAGAAGAGTAGGCAAGGTTCCCTTAAGCAGTGATGGAGCACGGTGGAAGCAAGGGTGAAGTGGTGCAAGCAGATTTCCATAAATTCCAAAGATATTTCCTTTTATTTCATCAGGTGGATACTGAGATGGCTGTAGAATATCAATACCAGGGTCGAACACCTTTTCCTTTAGGGGAAAATAGCACTCAGGCTCAGCAGAGTGTGAAGAAGATCCGCGAAGAAGCACAACCTCGTCCTCGGAAGGGGGACAAAGAGGTGTTAACTCATACGTGCTGCGGATATTGGTGTCGACCGGTTTCTTCTCCTTTGAAAGAATGTTCTTCAAATCCAAAGTAGGATCAAGACGATAATCTTCAAAGTCCAAAGGAGGAGCATCACTCTCATGAGGGAAGTAAGTATTAAGAAACATAGAGAAATCTTCCTCAAATGAGTAATCGTCCAAAGTAGGATCGAGTGATGGCGGAGGATCTTCATCATGTGAAGAATCGCTCGAAAGAGTATCGGCCTCATCAAAATCATCATATGTGGGCAGCTCGGGATACTCAGAAGTAAGGTCATCATAGTCATCCGAATCTGAGCTAGAATCATCATCATCATAAGCATCGAAGATCGGTGGAGAGTCATAAATGGGAGAAGGTTCCAAATTGGAGCGAGAATCATCCACAGCATCATGAAAAAGTGGATTATCAATGCAAGAGTCGAATAGAGGATTGTTGTAGACAACAAAGTCATCAAGCACATTAATCATATTCACTGATTCGCGGCCTCCAAAGGTTGTACTTGTAAGCTTCCCCATTTTGAAAACTTGTGCATCATCCCCGACTCTTAAGATTAACTCACCTTCAGCCACATCAACTAAAGCTCGTCCGGTTCTCAAGAATGGCCGACCAAGTATTAAAGGAATACGAGGGTCCATTTCATAATCAACAACGACAAAATCGACCTAGAAAATAAATGTGCCAACTTTAATGAACACGTCTTCGGCTATACCAACGGGGTAAGCGAGAGTGCGATTTGCAAGTTCAAGAGTCATCTTCGTTGGAGTGAGGTCGGGTAATGATAGTGTTTTCCAAACACTCAATGGCATCAAATTAATACTGGCCGCGAGATCAGCAAGGGCAGTAAATTCTTCAGTTTTGTTGAAAACGCAAGGCAACACAAAACGACCGGGATCTCCAAGCTTTTCCTGAAGTTCTTTGAGAATAACTGCAGAGCAGTTTTCATTTAAGCGTGTGTTGGCGAGTTCAATCAGCTTCTCCTTCTTGTTAAGCAATTCCTTAAATGCTTTGACAAATTTCGGCATGTGGACAAGTGCCTCAAGAAAGCTAATGTTAAAGTTCATTTGAGATATCATCTTCACATAGCGTACCACTTCAGAGTCATCCTTGGTTAGCATTTTGGTTTTGCCTAAACGAGAAGGATATGGGATATTGGGTTTTGGTGGTGAAGGTGCACGTGAAGGTAAAGGTTGAGATGTTGAAGGGTCCTTCCTGAAAACATCGTCATGACGAGGTGGAGACGGTAATGGTACACTAATACTAGGTGTAGGAGGAGTAGGGATAAATGGTGGTGGAGGAGGTGTAGATGACGGGGGTGGAATTGGTGGATCGACAATGGTAATTCCACTACGAGTAGTAATAGCACTCACATTTGCTCGCGGATTGGTGACGGTGTTTGAAGGTAGAGAACTCGAAGAAGAAGGTTGAGCTGCGGGCAAGAAACTAGCAAGCATATTCTTTAAATCATTTGTTTGATTACTGAAGGAGGATTGAATATTATCTCGAAGCTCGGATCTTATCTCATTTCCTTGCTTGGTGATATCTCCTTTAAGATTGATAATTTGGCTCTGCAGATTCTTGATTTGCTCACCGTGGGTTCTCATGATGGCTTCAACATCGGGGTTAATGGGTGGGGTTTGTTGGGTGGGTGGGTGATAAGGATTAGAAGCTCTTGGTGGGATTTGGTTGCTTCTATTGTAGTTGTTGGCGGAGTTTTGGTTTTGAGGAGAAAAACCGAGTGAAAGGTAGTTGTTGGAACGGTAACTCAGCAGATTTCTATCCCCTTGAGGTCGAGCTTGGTAATTTTCCGGTGAATAATTACCATAAGCTGCATACACATTTTCCGGATTTCCTTGTGTAGAAGGACAATCGGTGTATGAGTGAGGACCGCCGCATGTTTCACAAGAAGGTGCAACCGCTTTAACTTGTTGTTGTTGTTGGTTTGAAGCGAGAAGCGTGATACTTTTGCTCATTTCAGTCATCATGCGGGTGAGTTCGGTCATCTCAGGGTTTGCTGAAGTAGAAGAAACATTGACTCTCAGGTTGTTCCTTGAAGAAGCAGAGGAATCCCAGTTTTTGTGGTGAGTAGTCGTGTTGTCTATTAGCTCTCTACACTCCTCGGGTCTCCTTTTCATGAATGTGCCACCGGCGGCTGCATTAATCGTATCACGATCACGAAAAGTCAAACCGTTGTAGAAAGTATCTATTAAGGTCACAGGGAGCATGTTGTGGTTTGGACAACGACCAATCAAGAAATTATATCTTTCCCAAGCATGAAAAAGAGATTCATCGGGATCTTGCATGAAACCGCTGATTTGATTGCGAAGGCTCGTGACCATGGATGGTGGAAAGTAGCGCGATAAAAAGCGTTGAGTCATGTCATCCCAAGTGTGAATAGAATTCTTCGGGAGACAATCAAACCATTTCTCGGCATGATGCGATAAAGTATGTGGAAAGAGTTGTAGGCGAAGTACATCCATTGTGGCACCAGGCAACTTCATGCTTTGGGTGATTGTAATGAACTTGTCGAGGTGTTTGTTGGCATCATCATCAGGCATTCCGGCGAATGGATTAGTTTGCACTTGCTGAATCATGTGGTGCTTCAACGAAAACTCCGGAGCGTTGATTTGCATCGGCGCAATCGGTCCTCCTCGTCCAAACATGGTAGGTTGACAAAGCTCCTCCATGGTCCGAAGATCGGGCTGTGGAAGAACATTGTTGTTATTGTTAAGGTGCGGTGGATTATTGTTGTTGTTAACACCTGACATACTTAAATCTTCTCGAGTCTCGGGCTCTTGATAATTAGAAGATCTTGTACGCATACACCTGAAAATGCAAAAGAAAAAGAAACCAAACACAAAGACAATATATACACACAATAATGATAAAATCTTTTTGGATTTTTGAAAATTTTAATTTTTATGGATTTTTATACAATTTTTAATTTTTATGATTTTTGAATTTTTTAAGGCAAGAAAATAACGCTCACAAGTGAACGGATCCCAAAAAACAACGCGTCTTTCACAGAAAACCGTTAATCTTTACGAAAAGAGCCGGCAGCGGCGCCATTTAATAACTAGGTTTTACTTAGTTAAAAAGTTCTTTTGATGTGTGTCTAATCGAATTGATTTCCGGCTTAAAGTATGACTCAGTTGATTTTGGTGAAACAAATATTTTTGGTTGATTTTAAATTTAAAGTGCAAAGACTTAAAAGTAAATGTCGTTAAAGTAAAATAGAGTTGAAATAAAAGGCGTTAAAATAAATCTAAGTCTAATCAAACGAAAGGGTGCAATATTAAAAAAACTTTGAAAAGTAAAATAATTAGATGACAAAAATTGAATGCATGACGAGAAATAAAATTGACAAAGTATTAATATAACAACTTAAAATTAAACAAGACAAAATAAGTGAAAAACCTCCCTAATCGGAATATATTCCGATCAGGCTCACCATCGGAATAAACACAATCCTCCCTATCGGAATATTGATCGGAACCCCTAATCGGAAAGCTGTGATCGGAATGACCAAAACTCCCTAATCGGAATATGGACTAACCTACCTGATCGGAATAAGAATTGCCCCTGGTCGGAATGTAGATCGGAACCCCTAATCGGAATAATGTCACCTCTCCCAATCGGAATACCAAACTTACCTGATCGGAATATCACAAATCCTCTTGGTCGGAATGTATAGAATAGTTCTGATCGGAATTACTGTCACTTGACCCTGATCGGAATACCACTAGACCCCCCAGATCGGAATGTTGTTAGGAATGTCAAACCCTTATCCGATCACTCCAATCGGAATGAATAACCCTTTTCCGATTTGTCAGATCGGAATACGTAAAAAAAAGTACAAATTAAGCTAGAAAAATAAACTATAACACAAATAAGCACACCACGAAAATCCTAAAACAAACAGTAAAAGAAGAAGCTAATAAGCTGAAATTTAAATACTTTTAAGGCACGAAAAGGAAAAGGTTTACAAAAAACAAACTTTTATATAAAATAACTTTTATAAAAACTTTAAAAACTTAAAGTTAAACACAATAAGCTATAAAAATCAATGATCTAAAAGAATCAAAAGTATAAAAACACAATCTTTAATCAAATAAGCAAGACAAATAAGCATGTAAACATAAATATCAAGCAAGAAAGAAAGGTAGAATGAGAGATCAAACAAATAAAGTAAAGGTGCAATAAAGATAAAATTAACTTACTTGAAAATTAAAGTGCAAGACAAGGTAATTAAAGGTGCAAGGTAATTAAATGTGCATAAAAGTAAAGGTGGAAGAACTAGTGTCACTCTAGCCAACAGAAGCTAATGAAATGAAAATGAGAAGTATTTATAGGAGATTAGGAAGGTGTTTAGAGGAAGCTTCCTCCTCTCCTTCCTTTCTTCTTAATTGCACCATTAAGTCCTTCCCTTCTTAATCTTTTGTTAATCTTGGACTTTAATGACTTATGGCACGAGATTTCATTAAAACTCGTCTTTTAATTCTTCAATAAAATAGACTTGAGTTCTTCGGCTTTTGATAAACTTCTGTCTTTCGACTTTTTCTTCGATAAATCTTCAGAATTGGTCTTGGACTTCCGTTCTTTTCGCACTCTTGACTTCTTGACTTCGTCTTTCATCTTTTTCTTCAATAAAAGCCCGTAAATGCCGTGTTTTCTCCACTTTTCACAATTTCGTCCTAAATCACAACAAAAACACAAACCACGCATAATTCCGACATAAAAGACATAAAATACACGTTTTGGCTCGGTTATTATTGTAATTAAGTGGTAAAAAGGATGGGTGTTTACACACCTATCAAGAATCATCCCTAAAAGCATGATCCAAGTCAATATTATAGCATGTAATTAAAGGGGAAGCAAAGGATATGCTGGTGTGATCAATTATGAAGCTTCAACATGCTCATAAGGTTTATTCTAATTCAAGGTATGAAGGTAATTAGTGCTAAACATGAATACAAGTACGAGGTTATGATTGTTGGATATTATACAGTCATAAGATGAATTCATGGTTTGTGATCTTGTGGTTATGACAATAACGATTAGGGTTTTGATATAATTATGTTAGAATCATATTATTATGTGTTAGTGATGATTTAGGAGTTAACCCAAACACCCCTTTATGCGATTTGGGTGATATATGATGTTAAACAAGCTGCAAAAATTTTCAGAATTGGTTAGTTATGTTAGAAAAGCTATAAAAGATAGATGGTAACTCGGATTGATTCATGGCCAGACTTTCTGGAAAGCCTAAGATGTCTACTTTATTTTTGTGTTCATAGAATTGGCCGATTCAGTAGTTCAAGTGGGCTAAAATGCATTCTAGTGCAACAAGGTCAGATCCTGAAATATGCAGCAAACAAATTTTTAAAAATTCATATAAAATAAACCGTAGATCCGTTTAAAGCGTGCCATACCTTTTCGAAAAGCCAAAAGAGTCTACTTTCATGTAAAATTATATACATGACCTGTTTCTGTAGTCGAGTCAGTCGAAAATGCTAATTTGCAGGCTGCTGCAGAAATGACAGCAACGTTTTGTCAAGTATATTGATGATTATGATATGTTACGATGCTTAAAAAAGTTTGAGATGGTTATATGTCATTATAGCTTATGTCTTCAGCCTATGTGGGTATATTTTATGATATCCAAGTATAGAAAAGTGAAAAGAGTTAGTTTGTAAAACCCGCATGCTTTTACCATTAATAGTACCATTTAGATCGTACGTACAAGATTAAAACTTTCCTTTTATAACATTTTTACGTTCACGTGTAGGAAATATTAAGTATTACGTACGTGTTAGAACACGATAAATATTTATTACGTATGAACACACAATGATTATTCAAATAATAATTATAATCACGAACATGCGATCATGAAATCATGAACGTAATTTAATCACGAGCTAATATTAATTACTTATTTATATTTATTACGAACACGAATAAATATATTGTGTCACGATCGAAAACTAATTAAATTACGTAAACTACGTAACACGTAATCACGGACATTTAAACGATTATTATTATTACGCATATTTAATTTAACGCGACAAGAAATTACATACGTAATGATTACGTTTAACACGTATTATTATAACTATGAACTTACGACATTTTATAACACGATTACGCGTACCATTTAACAAGTTGCGTATTAAATAAAAACGCATAAGGGCTTTATTTGGGCCGTTAGACAAGGAAACAAGAAGTAATTGGGCTCAAGGCCCAATGGGGTTGTTTGGTCGGCTTAAAAAGAAAAGAAAGGGACGGGGTACATTTTTTTTATTTAGACAAAAACCATGAAACCCTAAACATATTATTCAAGCCGTCACTTTTGTTTTTCTTCTCCTCTGCCGTGACCAACACCAAAGAAACAGGAAGAATGGATCGAGTGTTTTAATCCAGAAGATCAAGGATTGATTTCGTTTTGTTGTCCAAAACCCCTAACACAAAAAAGAAACAAGGTAAACCCTAATTCGTTTCAATTTTCTTTTTCTTTCAATCCGATTTCAGGGGTATTTAAACATGTTCAAACAATAATTTAAGGGGGGGTTACGTTTGGTTGTTGCTGGGTTCGAAAGGCACACAAACCGAGACTCATATGAGTCTCGGTGGTGAATTATTGCACCAGCCGCAACCCTAATTAGGGTTTTGGGCTTGGTTTTGTACTGACGGTGGGAACAACGAGAAACCAGGGGAAACCACTGGCTACGGCCAGTGGTATGTTTGTTCTAGCAGTGGGAACCGAGAGCTTAGGCTCTCAGTGGATACTTATAACAAGCAGGGGGAAATCCCCCACTGTCGGGGGGAATTGTGCAGGGACAGGGGGTATTTGGCAACCTGTTTTAGAAGCATATTAGGGGTTGTTTGGCTAGGGGTTTAAGGGCAGGAAAAGGGCTGTTTGGTTCGGTCCGGTTCAAGGGAGCCAGTCCGGTTCATAATTAGTACAACTTAAATACGATTCACCACATGTAATATTTTAACACGGGCTCGGTTCATAAAATAGTTTTACAAGTAAATTATTTTGCAAGATAAATAATTACCAGATTTAATTAAATTAATTAAACTTGTACATAATTAATTTAATCTAAACATGGACTTAGGTTTATATTATTAGTTTTTAATACATGATTTAACCTAAGCATTTTTATTTATTTATTTAATTTAGACTAAGTAATTAATTAATTATTAAAACCATGACTTATAATTAATTAATTATCATGACTTAGGTTAATTATTTTACTATTAATACATAGTTAAACCTAAGTATTTTAAATCATGAAAATTAGACTAAGTAATTAATTAATTATTATAAACATGACTTATAATTAATTAACTATCATGACTTAGGCTATATTAATATTAATATTAATACATGTTCTAACCTATATATTTTATGCACACTAATTTAATTAATCATGTATATTTAATTAAATCGTATAACCTATAGTTTATGTAATTTGCATGTAATAATTAATAAACTATACTTTATAACTACATGACTTAGAATAATAATCAGAAAACACTTAAGCTTATATAATTAGCTTATTTAACCAGCTTATATCTATTAATAGAAACTTTCTATTTTTAGGAACGTATTTAATTAAGGCAACTAATATATTTATGGAAGCCTTCTATTTTTAGAAACTTATCTATTTTAAGCAGTAATTCTATTTTTGGTAACTTTCTATTTTAGAAAACCTTCTATTTTTAGAAAGTTACTTATTATTACACAACAAGTATACTAATACATGAATACAAGAAATACTTAATTAGAATAGTCAGAATATAAGATAAACACAGTATTAAGATTAAAACAGTAAAAGATGACATGAACGTATTAAATAAGTTAAGACATAATATAAAACCAGTTATGTATTCAGTAAATCAGATACTTATACACGTATGTATTTATGTAGCATTAGTGATACCGAAGTAGGACTCTCTTCCGTTCGTCTTCTTCGTTCACTGGACATAAGGTACGGATTCCCGTCCTTTCAGTATGGACATTCTTTCCTTATTAGGATTCCTCGTATGCAGCCAAATGTTTTCCCGTAGTATAAGTTTATATGTTTGATTTGCTTATGTTTAATTTAGAATACCTATAGCCATATACATGCATGACCAGTTTCACCTAGTTATGGAGGTACCATAACCATAACATTAGAGGCATTGATGTTATGACTTCACCACGGCGGAGTGATTGCTCGTATCGTCCCTTCAGCTTTTAGCCATATTATTATATTTATCATGTGGGGCGTATGGGTGCATCCTAGTTACATGTTTTCAGTCAGGATTTCATGGTGAATGTGGTGTGTGCCTTGCATCCTTCACAAGGAGTTGATCCCTCCTACCTAAACTAGTATATTAAATTAGAGGCAGCCCCTCTAATTTGCATGATGAGGTCACCCCTCCAAGTATTCATGCACGGTGGATTTTCATGATCTATATTGGCTAATGGTAAAATATGTTAAACAGTTTTCATAAGATAAACATAAGGCTTTTCAAACTATAAAACCAGTTTTATGAACATGTTCCAGGTTTTCCAGGACTTATACATTTCCGCTGCTATTAAGTCTTTATTATGTTTTAGTCATTTAAACTATGTCTATATCCGTGCACTGAGCGTTTTGCTCAGCCGTTACTTTCCTTTCCATGTCCCAAAACGGCAGGTACTTAAGGACTGACTGGAGCATTTGGAGGACACGCATAGGATGGGAGCTACCTTAGATTCCTTCTCCTCTTGACTTCATATATATGCTTGTTTAGTCTTCCTTTTTGTTCATTTACTATATTATGTTTTGGGCTTATGTTTGGGGGACCGACGTTTGATTCCGGTTTACCCTATCGTCATGTATGTTTATTACATATTACCTTGCATGCTTTGATGACACGCCATAATTATGCGTGACATTCCATTTATCAAAATGGGGCGTTACAATTATGGTATCAGAGCCAAGGCTTCGACCTGTAGGCTCTAAAACTCGACCTGTGACTAGTGGGTAGTCACCAGAAGCTTCCTAAGCCAACGTTTGTTATTCTACGTTGATGTTTTCAGCACATTGTTGTTTTAACCATGATGTTTTCAACACCTTGAGGTTTTAACCTTGAGGTTTTCATGGATATTGTTTTACTAATATGGATGGACAGCCGTCATTCATATGTAGTTATGTGTCATTGTTTCATGTATAATGTTCCTCGTGAACTGTGGCTATGTGGACTGAACCCCAATAGTTCATAATTAGTCACATAAAATTTTTTCTGATAAGTTTTGACAGATGAGTTTCATTTATTTATGTTTCATGTATCATTGTTGCAGGGATTATGACTAAGTAATGGTTGGTACAGGACTGGCCCTATTTAGTCGCATGTGCTTTTATAGAAACTTTTAACTTTGGGACCGACCCATAGGCGTCCCCTCGCCATGTCTTTTGTTTTGGGACCGACCCATAGGCGTCCCCTCGCACAAATAAAAGTTTTTATAAACTACATTATACATTCATGCACTGTTTTTCATGCATAAAATTTTTCTCATGATTTATTGGCATCATTTTTTTTCATGTCCCCTCATAAGTTATTATGTTTTTATGTCAAGTATGCTGTCATACTGTCATGGTTAACTTCGGTTTCATGCTGATTATGTTATACACTCCTTCACATTGAGTTGTTCCATGTTTCTTCATAATGACTTGGTCTTCACGTGATTGTGTCTTACGTCTCTTTTGTTGTCTTTGCTTCCATGCAAGACACTGATGAAATTCATGTAAATTATACTTTCATGATAGTCATGGTTGGTTTTCATGGATCATGCTTTCAGGAAAATCACCTTGAATTTTGTGTAACCACACTTTAACGTTTCTCTATGCAACCTGAATGAGGTATATACTGGCATTGCCAGGTTATCATGATGGTTTTCCTAACCGTTTAACCGGTATACTTTCCTTCAATCAAGACAAATGATCGACCCCATACCGATCATTTCATGTGCATTCCACGTGTACTCCACGTACCGTATTCCATGTGTATTACACGTACCTAAATCCATGTGTATTTCACTTGCAATACTTTACGAGTATTCGCTAGTCGATTCTGAATCATCTCAGGCATATATCCACTTGCTGATATTCTACAAAATTGTTGATGCCACGCATAACTTGGAGATGTTACTAAAGGTTGATGCTGTTGATGTTGGAGACGCTACGAGATGCGGATGCTGTTCACAATCTGGAGATCCTACAAGACGTAGACAAAGGCGTCAGAGCAAAGCAATTAGACGAGAAGTGCTTCACCATCAGACGATTTTCATCAATCATTGTCCCTAATTCTTAGTTACATGTCACACGTCATTCAGCTGTCATTTCAGCCATATGAGTGCAAACCGTAACCAGCCGGCCACTCAGCTGAATTGTTACATGAATCACGATCATGAGAATGACCGTCACGGAACTGACAGACAGGACGATAGTAACCACTACTATGACAGAGACTATCCTAGAAATCGCAACCGAGGCTCCGGCCGTGGACGTGGTCAGACATACAATTAATCAGTAGTCCAACCGATCTGCCAATTCTGGCATAGTAACCTAATATTGTAGTTCTATTGTTTCACGTCTCAAGACACATGTCAAGACATCAGTCAAGACACATGTCTCACATATACTTTCTGAAGACACAAGTCAAGACACATGACTCACGTCTAATTATGGAACATTTCTAAGAAATTCAGGGTACCCTCTAAGGGTATATCCATTTTGTAGTGCCAGGTATTAATCAGGCCACAAGAATTTCAGTACCATTACCGGCGCATCAGTGGGAACTATCACGTTTCCCGATGACACTTACATTCTTGTAACCATAGCTCACTGATTCATGACCATGAAGGACGCCTTTCGTATTCCCACGTATACGAAGGTTTTACTTCTGCTTAATGATGAGATCCAAGATGCTATCGCATTTCCTCGGACAGACACGAGTTGAATTTTATCCTAATTATCGACTATGAACAGCACACCATGTTACGATTCATAATTATGTACAATAATGTTCAGGCTCCTGAATACATCTAGCTTGATTTTCCGTCAGGAAAATCTGTACAAATTATCTATGCTTACAAGCATGTGCGTTGTTAGCCATGGTCACTAAAATTTTCTAGCTATCAGTAGGACACGACTACTTAAGTCCTTTTTCGCATAGCCAGTTGATTATTTTAAAATCTTCCCATATATTCCAGAAGAACCTTCAAGGAGAAGGACGATACCATGAGATTATGTGTCGACTACCGTCGATTTAAACAAATCACCATTCATGACCGTTATTCTCCTCCACATATTGACGACATGTCCAATCAACCGTATGGTGTTAAGCACTTTACAAGATCGGATTCATGATCATGATGCCAACAGTGATGAGGAAAGAGTAGTACATGTCCATGACTGCTATTCGTACACGACTTGGTCATGCTAAATTCATGATTCTTAATCTCATAAATGCTCCAACAGCATTATGGACTTAATAAATAGAGTTTCCATGAACTCATAAGCAAGTTCATCAGTGTTTTCATTGAGGATAACCTGATTTTCCTCTAAGCCTAGAGAAGAACAAGAAGACCATATTGGCACCATGTTACAAACTCTATGACAGGGGAAATTCCACCCTGGAAATTTACAATATCAATTCTGGTTGATTACAGTGACATGCTGGATCACATGGATTTGCATGGTTAATCTTACCATGACTCAGCTTATGCGTAAAGGAGATAACCCTACATTACATTAGGTGTTATAGAAAATCCTACGCTAAGAGAAGTTTAGATTCATAGACTCAGAGTTCACAAACTCCTATGTATCAAGTTCGATGAAGCAAGATACAGTTACGTTCATATCTTCATACCTGTCATACAAACAGGTTAAGATAGGACACCAACAGACTGGGATGTTTTCATCATCTGAAATTGTGAATTGAAATGGGACAAGATCTCCACGGATTTTGGTTACCAGATTAACGCAAACTCGGAAGAAGAATGATGCTATCTGGGTTATTGCGAACAGTTTGATCAAGTCTACAGAATCCTTACATCCGCAAGGATTTCAGAACCAACAAATTGATCGGATATGTTCCAGCCAAGGCTCGTCCGATCACTTTGCAATCCCTCAGTTATCGTGTCAGACAAATATTCATAATTGCGCTCCTTATTTACTTCACGTCCTTGTTCAAATTTCACGACTTGATTTCGTGCTCGCGTTCATGACACTATTCACATTCATGATGGTATCTCGGCTTACGTTTGTACGTTCATTTTTCTCATTCTGGGAAGTTTTGCAAGAACTTGAGAGACCAGACCCAAGTTTAGTATAACTCCCTATCCTCAGATAGATGTTTCACGTCATATTCCATGTCTCACCTTGTAGCGTTTGGCGTTACCGCCATTATATTCTATGTTCACGATATGTTTCGCATGTCATGTTCATTCCACGTTCCTCATATCATGATCAAGATATGTTACACGTATCATGGATCACGATATGTTCACTTATACTACACTAACCATATCTCTACGTATTACGTTCAAAATTTTTCACGTATCACGTTCAAAAATTTTCACGTACTACGTTTCTTTATGTCTGGCGCATCGTTTCTAATTAGCAGTTAAGTCAGATTTTCTTGCGTCGTAACGTTTCAGTTACCCTTGCACGTTAACTCTTATTTTTTCCTCGATCGAATTTAGGGGATCTACCTTCCGTTCATAACCAAGAACTTCTTCGTATTTCAAGTCAAGGTCAAGAGGACCAAGATTTATCATTTGTGTCGAATCTGGTGAAGGAACCGTTCCAAGAGGGAGGCCACTCAGAAACGGACAAGTTCATCCGGACTTCTTATCCGTTTTTTCTTATCAATTAGATATGTCCTTTCAGTGACGTCACATTCCATGTCCTTTCAAGACATGTCACGTTCCACGTCATCTTCACTTTTCGTTATCTTACATACCCTTCCAGTTTGAGTCGGGTATGTTGCGCTTCCAGTTACGTTATCTATAATTCGGGGACGAATTATTCTTTTTAGGGGGGAAGAGTTGTAAAACCCGCATGCTTTTACCATTAATAGTACCCTTTAGATCGTACATACAAGATTAAAACTTTCCTTTTATAGCATGTTTACGTTCACGTGTAGGAAAAATTAAGTATTACGTACGTGTTAGAACACGATAAGTATTTATTACGTATGAACACACAATGATTATTCAAATAATAATTATAATCACGAACATGCGATCATGAAATCATGAACGTAATTTAATCACGAGCTAATATTAATTACTTATTTATATTTATTACGAACACGAATAAATATATTGTTCACGATCGAAAACTAATTAAATTACGTAAACTACGTAACACGTAATCACGGACATTTAAACGATTATTATTATTACGCATATTTAATTTAACGCGGCAAGAAATTACATACGTAATGTTTACGTTTAACACGTATTATGATAACTATGAACTTACGACATTTTATAACACGATTACGCGTACCATTTAACAAGTCGCGAATAAAAACGCATAAGGGATTTATTTGGGCCGTTAGACAAGGAAACAAGAAGTAATTGGGCTCAAGGCCCAATGGGGTTGTTTGGTCGGCTTAAAAAGAAAAGAAAGGGACGGGGTACATTTTTTTATTTAGACAAAAACCATGAAACCCTAAACATATTATTCAAGCCGTCACTTTTGTTTTTCTTCTCCTTGGCCGTGACCAACACCAAAGAAACAGGAAGAATGGATCGAGTGTTTTAATCCAGAAGATCAAGGATTGATTTTGTTTTGTTGTCCAAAACCCCTAACACGAAAAAGAAACAAGGTAAACCCTAATTCGTTTCTATTTTCTTTTTCTTTTAATCCGATTTCAGGGGTATTTAAACAAGTTCAAACAATAATTTAAGGGGGGCTTCGTTTGGTTGTTGCTGGGTTCGAAAGGCACACAAACCGAGACTCATATGAGTCTCGGTGGTGAATTATTGCACCAGCCGCAACCCTAATTAGGGTTTTGGGCATAGTTTTGTACTGACGGTGGGAATAGCGAGCAACCAGGGGAAACCACTGGCTACGGCCAGTGGTATGTTTGTTCTAGCAGTAGGAACCGAGAGCCTAGGCTCTCGGTGGATACTTATAACAAGCAGGGGGAAATCCCCTACTGTCGGGGGGAATTGTGCAGGGACAGGGGTTGTTTGGCAACTTGTTTTAGAAGCATTTTAGGGGCTGTTTTGCTACGGGTTTAAGGGCAGAAAAAGGTCTGTTTGGTTCGGTCTGGTTCAAGGGAGCCGGTCCGGTTCATAATTAGTACAACTTAAATACGATTCACGACATGTAATATTTTAACACGGGCTCGGTTCATAAATTAATTTTACAAGTAAATTATTTTGCAAGATAAATAATTACCAGATTTAATTAAATTAATTAAACTTGTACATAATTAATTTAATCTAAACATGGAGTTAGGTTTATATTATTAGTTGATAATACATGATTTAACCTAAGTATTTTTTTATTTATTTAATTTAGACTAAGTAATTAATTAATTATTAAAACCATGACTTATAATTAATTAATTATCATGACTTAGGTTAATTATTTTACTATTAATACATAGTTAAACCTAAGTATTTTAAATCATGAAAATTAGACTAAGTAATTAATTAATTATTATAAACATGACCTATAATTAATTAATTATCATGACATAGGTTATATTAATATTAATATTAATACATGTTCTAACCTAAGTATTTTATGCACTCTAATTTAATTAATCATGTATATTTAATTAAATCGTATAACCTATAGTTTATGTAATTTGCATGTAATAATTAATAAAATATACTTTATAACTACATGACTTAGAATAATAATCAGAAAGCACTTAAACTTATATAATTAGCTTATTTAACCATCTTATATCTATTAATGGAAACTTTCTATTTTTAAAAACGTATTTAATTAAGGAAACTAATCTATTTATGGAAACCTTCTATTTTTAGAAACTTATCTATTTTAAGCAATAATTCTATTTTTGTTAACTTTCTATTTTAGGAAACCTGCTATTTTTAGAAAGTTACTTATTATTACACAACAAGTATGTTAATACATGAAATACAAGAAATACTTAATCAGAATAGTCAGAATATAAGATAAACATAGTATTAAGCTTAAAACAGTAAAACATGACATGAACGTATTAAATAAGCTAAGACATAATATAAAACCAGTTATGTATTCAGTAAATCAGATACTTATACACGTATGTATTTATGTAGCATTAGTGATACCGAAGTAGGACTCTCTTCCGTTCGTCTTCTTCGTTCACTGGACATAAGGTACGGACTCCCGTCCTTTCAGTATGGACATTCTTTCCTTATTAGGATTCCCCGTATGCAGCCAAATGTTTTCCTGTAGTATAAGTTTATATGTTTGATTTGCTTATGTTTAATTTAGAATACCTATAGCCATATACATGCATGACCAGTTTTACCTAGTTATGGAGGTACCATAACCATAACATTAGATGCACTGATGTTATGACTTCACCACGGCGTAGTGATTGCTCGTGGCGTCCCTTCAGCTTTTGGCCATATTATTATATTTATCATGTGGGGCGTATGGGTGCATCCTAGTTACATGTTTTCAGTCAGGATTTCATGGTGAATGTGGTGTGTGCCTTGCATCCTTCACAAGGAGCTGATCCCTCCTACCCAAACCAGTATATTAAATTAGAGGCAGCCCCTCTAATTTGCTTGATGAGGTCACCCCTCTAAGTATTCATGCACGGTGGATTTTCATGACCTATATTGGCTAATGGTAAAATATGTTAAACAGTTTTCATAAGATAAACATAAGGCTTTTCAAACTATAAAACCAGTTTTATGAACATGTTCCAGGTTTTCCAGGACTTATACGTTTCCGCTGCTATTAAGTCTTTATTATGTTTTAGTCATTTAAACTATGTCTATATCCGTGCACTGAGCGTTTTGCTCAGCCGTTACTTTCCTTTCCATGTCCCAAAACGGCAGGTACTTAAGGACTGACTGGAGCATTTGGAGGACACACATAGGATGGGAGCTACCTTAGATTCCTTCTCCTCTTGCCTTCATATATATGCTTGTTTAGTCTTCCTTTTTGTTCATTTACTATATTATGTTTTGGGCTTATGTTTGGGGGACCGACGTTTGATTCCGGTTTACCCTATGGTCATGTATGTTTATTACATATTACCTTGCATGCTTTGATGACACGTCATAATTACACGTGACATTCCATTTATCAAAATGGGGCGTTACATAGTTAGCTTAGCACAGGTTTGTGAGCATAATAGTGCATGTTTGGCATATTTTATGCCATAGTTAGTTCTTGTGTTTATATCCATGTTCATGTTGCTCATAGCTAGTTCCTCATGTCATGCTTATTTTAAGTGTTAAGTACATGTGCATTTATCTTGAAATAGGTGCTCGAGGCATGTTATGGATCATTGCGCTTGCATATACGCCCAAGGTGAGTAACGGATTTTTAGTTTACATGTTTAGTATATTAAACATGTTTAATATATACACGCTTTATGCATACGTAAGTCTAAGTATTCATTTGACCTTAGTGGTTAAATATGCAAGTCAAACATCATGTTGACCCGTTTCGTCATATTAGTATCATGTTGACCTGTAAGGTCACATTTAGTATCATGTGGATTCGTTTGGGAATATTTAATATCAAGTCGACCCGTTTGGGTATATTTAATATCCAGTCGATTCATTTGGGTATATTTAGTATCAAGTGGACCCGTTTGGGTATATTTAATATCATGTCGATCCGTTTGGGTAAATTTAGTATCATGTGGACCCGTTTGGGAATATCTAGTATTATGTTGACCCGTGTGGTTATATGCATCATAATGTTGACCCGGTTGACCATAATAGTATCATGTTGACCCGTGAGGTTATATATAGTATCATGTTGACCCATGAGGTTATATATAGTATGATGTTGACCCGTGAAGTCATAATAGTATCTTGTTAGCTCGTATGGTCATATATAGTATCATGTTGTACATGAGGTTATATATAGTGTCATGTTGACCCATGAGGTTATAGTAGTATCATGTTAGCTCGTATGGTCTTATATAGTATCATGTTGACTTGTGAGGTCATATTTAGTATCATGTTAACCTATCGTCATAGTTAGTATCATGTTAACCCGTATGGTCATATTTAGTACCACATTGACCTGTATGGTCATAATACCATGCTATAAGAGTAAGTTAACTGAATGGTTATGAATTCATGTTAAATTATCATGTTGACATGATTAGTCCTATTATCACGTCAAGTACTCATGTTAACTCAAGTGGTCATATTGCCAAGTCAAGTAATCATGTTGACCTGATTGGTCATATTATCATGTCAAGTAGTCACGTTGACCTTAGTGTACACATCTTCAAGTCAAGCAATCACAATGATCCGATTGGTCACATTGTCATGTCAAGTAGTCACATTGACTTTAGTGTACACATCTTCAAGTCAAGCAATCACAATGACCCGATTGGTCATATTATCATGTCAAATATGGTGGTCATATTGTCAAGTCAAGTAATCATGTTGACCTGATTGGTCATATTATCATGGCAAGTAGTCACGTTGACCTTAGTGTACACATCTTTAAGTCAAGCAATCACGTTGACCCTGGTCATATTATCATGTCAAGTACTCATGTTGACGTTAGTAACCATATCATTAAGTCAAGTAATCATGTTGACCCAGGTTGTCATATTCAATATATCAAGTGTGTATACAGTCTGAGTAGTAGCCTTAGACTTATCATTATTGTAAAGTTAGTAGCAAAGTTATTAATCTGAAGTAGTCTTACAACGTACCTAGTTTCCAGATTAGAGAATGTATTGGATACGATTAGTGAAGTGTTATATGCCTTTAGCTAAAATAGGATCATGTGCATTCATACAAGTTATTCAAGCTTCATGCATTCATCCAAGTTATTCAAGGTAGTAATACTTATGTATTATCAAATCGTTCAAGCTACGTTATGTTAATCGATCTTTATGTATATACGTTCAAGAATGTAGTTATAATTATCTTCGTGGTTATGGTGAAAGCGTAAGTATGACGCAAGGACCGGTTAGACACCGAGTATGACCAAATAACAAAATGAAGAACTTGTTTTAGACGTGTTCGAAGTTTTATATTTATATATCATGTTTATGTCTAGCATGTGTCTAGTATAGTTCCGTTATCTCACTAATTCTTATAGACTTACCGTTCTCAGGTTCATGTTTTGTAGGTATGCAAGATGAGACAACCTATGTGTTGATAGGTTAAAATGGTGTAGCTTGTCAGATAGGTAACGAGCTTCTCACTTCCATCATTTGTTATCAGTTTGAAATGCCCCAAGCTAGTCATTTTTTTGTAACAAGTTTTTATAGTACAAGTCATGTACTTCTGATCATGGTGATTTTAAAAAGGGCGTTTGGTATAAGCCCGTTTACATGTAAAGCTTACGCTTCCGCTTCTTCTGTTAAGTGATACAGAATTCAGACATTATAAATATTATAATGAAATGAGTTTTTGGAACTTCATGTTTTGATGTTTAGTAGAAATGTGATACTCGGTAACAAAAAAAATCTGGGCGTTTCAAGTTGGTATCAGAGCGATGGTTTGAGAGATCTAAGTATCCACCATTAGTAAAGGATGATTAGACTTAAACCAATTGCTCGATATTCATAAAGAGTTAGTTGCATCGCACATTTATAAGTTTATTCGTATGCAGTTCATGTTATTCAGTATGCATGATTAAAGTAAACAGTTTATGTTTAGTGATGTATAGGAGTTCATTTGGTTAGCAGATCATATGATTTTCTAGATATAGTTATGTAGTGCATAAAATGTTGTTAGATGAGATATGTTTCTAGCATAAAAACATATAATTAGGCTTTAAATCGGATTATGTGTAGTATTTGATATGTGTATAGTTCTGTAACTTGATGTAGATTGTGATAGATATGAGTTCATGGTTATATGATGTGATTATTATGACGCCTGATCAACGTGATAATATTTACATGATATGACATGAAGTTATCGATACCATGAGATACCCGGGGAGCTCACTAGAGGCGTTATGTGTTAGATGCATCATACATATTACATTAGATCATGTACATGTATTTTCATGCATTCATTATAAAGGGCGTAGTTTTCATACTCCAAACATGTAGAGAATAGATTCAACACTTAGAGAAAGATTATGATTTAGAAATGCTACAAAATATGACAGTATATATATATATATATATATATATATATATATATATATATATATATATATATATATATATATATATATATATATATATATATATATATATATATATATATATATATATATATATATATATATATATATATATATATATATATATATATATATATATATATATATATATATATATATATATATATATATATATATATATATATATATATATATATATATATATATATATATATATATATATATATATATATATATATATATATATATATATATATATATATATATATATATATATATATATATATGATATACAGATTTCAGCATTTGATATGAGAAGTTGGCAAGAAAACGGACCGAAGGACTGAAATGAAAACATGTTAGAACGGATAGAAATCATTCAATAAGAGATATTTCAGAGTAGAGTTATGAAAAATAATTTCAGGATATGATAATGTAGTGAATACTACATGAATTTAGTATACAAATCCTTTCTTTTAATGCTACCTTTTTTGAGATATTTCAGAAAATAGTCAAGACGAACATGAAGAATCCAAATGGTTATTATGAACCTATCCAGTTATTCTAAGAGGACAATCAAGAAAACCTCAGATTTCTTAGATCAAGAGAAGGATTTTAACATTATCACATGTACCTAAAAAAAACATGTTGAAAAAAATAATTTTGGTACATATATGAAGGCAATGAATGCTAGTGGGATCCTTATTAAAAGAGTATTAGTTTTATATGTAGAATGAGTACATAATGTAAGCCTAAGTGAAGAGGTACTTTTAAATGATCCTGCGTAAGTTAGATGTTAACTTTTATTTACAGTAAAGGTAGTTCGTGAGGACACGAACAATCCGAGCGTGGAGAGTTGTAACATCCAGATTTTTCACAGAAAATAATAGTAGAATTATGTATTTTGCCATTGGTTACGTCAAGTATATTACTGGGATAAATAGAAATATCTCACTTTGACGAAATGAATAGTATAGCTAGCGGGACTTGTTATGTAACATTAGGAAATAAGCTCGGATAAGTATTCCAAAGGCATCTTACTACAAGGTTATATGTGACAAGTTTATAAAATAGAAGGAACAACAAAACTACCCTCGTGGCCTATCTCATAAACCGACTCAGGAGATAACCATTATCCACTTTTTCCCTCCCATTTGGCATGACACATAGGAGATAGAACTTAATTCACCATGAAGAATCATCCCTAAAAGCATGATCTAAGTCAATATTATAGCATGTAATTAAAGGGGAAGCAAAGGATATGCTTGTGTGATCAATTATGAAGCTTCAACATGCTCATAGGGTTTATTCTAATTCAAGGTATGATGGTAATTAGTGCTAAACATGAATACAAGTATGAGGTTATGATTGTTGGATATTATACAGTCATAAGATGAATTCATGGTTTGTGATCTTGTGGTTTGACAATAATGATTGGGGTTTTGATATAATTATGTTAGAATCATATTCTTATGTGTTAGTGATGATTTAGGAGTTAACCCAAACACCCCTTTATGCGATTTGGGTGATATATGATGTTAAACAAGCTGGAGAAATTTTCAAAAATTGGTTAGTTATGTTAAAAAAGCTATAAAAGATAGATGGTAGCGCGAATTGATTCATGGCCAGACTTTCTGGAAAGCCTAAGATGTCTACTTTATTTTTGTGTTCATAGAATTGGCCGATTCAGTAGTTCAACTGGGCTAAAATGCGTTCTAGTGCAGCAAGGTCAGATCCTGAAATATGCAGCAAACAAATTTTTAAAAATTCATATAAAATAAACCGTAGCTCCGTTTAAAGCGTGCCCTACCTTTTCGAAAAGCCAAAAGAGTCTACTTTCATGTAAAATTATCCACATGACCTGTTTCTGTGGTTGAGTCAGTCGAAAATGCTAATATGCAGGCTGCTGCAGAAATGACAACAACGTTTTGTCAAGTATATTGATGATTATGATATGTTATGATGCTTAAGAAAGTTTGAGATGGTTATATGTCATTATAGCTTATGTCTTCAGCCTTTGTGGGTATATTTTATGATATCCAAGTATAGAACAAAAGAAAAGACTTAGTTAGCTTAGCACAAGTTTGTGAGCATAGTAGTGCATGTTTGGCGTATTTTATGCCATAACTAGTTCTTGTGTTTATATCCATGTTCATGTTGCTCATAGCTAGTTCCTCATGTCATGCTTATTTTAAGTGTTAAGTACATGTGCATTTATCTTGAAATAGGTGCTCGAGGCATGTTATGGATCATTGAGCTTACATATATGCCCAAGGTGAGTAACGGATTATTAGTTTACATGTTTAGTATGTTAAACATGTTTAATATATACACGCTTTATTCATACGTAAGCCTAAGTATTCATGTGACCTTAGTGGTTAAATATGCAAGTTAAACACCATGTTGACCTGTTTCGTCATAGTAGTATCATGTTGACCTGTAAGGTCACATTTAGTATCATGTGGATTCGTTTGGGTATATTTAATATCAAGTCGACCCGTTTGGGTATATTTAATATCAAGTCGATTCGTTTGGGTATATTTAGTATCAAGTGGACCCGTTTAGGTATATTTAATATCATGTCGATCCGTTTGGGTATATTTAGTATCATGTGGACCCGTTTGGGTATATCTAGTATTATGTTGACCCGTGTGGTTATATGTATCAAAATGTTGACCCGGTGACCATAATAGTATCATGTTGACTCGTGAGGTCATATATAGTATCATGTTGACCCATGAGGTTATATATAGTATGATGTTGACCCGTGAAGTCATAATAGCATCATGTTAGCTCGTATGGTCATATATAGTATCATGTTGTACATGAGGTTATATATACTATCATGTTGACCCATGAGGTTATAGTAGTATCATGTTAGCTCGTATGGTCTTATATAGTATCATGTTGACTTGTGAGGTCATATTTAGTATCATGTTAACCTATGGTCATAGTTAGTATCATGTTAACCCGTATGGTCATATTTAGTACCACGTTGACCTGTATGGTCATAATACCATGCTATTAGAGTAAGTTAACTGAGTTGTTATGAATTCATGTTAAATTATCATGTTGACATGATGAGTCCTATTATCACGTCATGTACTCATGTTAACTCTAGTGGTCATATTGCCAAGTCAAGTAATCATGTTGACCTGATTGGTCATATTATCATGTCAAATAGTCACGTTGACCTTAGTGTACACATCTTCAAGTCAAGCAATCACAATGATCTGATTGGTCATATTGTCATGTCAAGTAGTCACATTGACCTTAGTGTACACATCTTCAAGTCAAGCAATCACAATGAACCGATTGGTCATATTATCATGTCAAATATGGTGGTCATATTGTCAAGTCAAGTAATCATGTTGACCTGATTTGTCATATTATCATGGCAAGTAGTCACGTTGACCTTAGTGTACACATCTTCAATTAAAGCAATCACGTTGACCCTGGTCATATTATCATGTCAAGTACTCATGTTGACGTTAGTAGTCATATCATTAAGTCAATTAATCATGTTGACCCAGGTTGTCATATTCAATATATCAAGTGTGTATACAGTCTGAGTAGTAGCCTTAGAAAAATCATTATTGTCAAGTTAGTAGCCAAGTTATTAATCCGAAGTTGTCTTACAATGTACCTAGTTTCCAGATTAGAGAATGTATTGGATACGATTAGTGAAGTGCTATATGCGTTTAGCTAAAATAGGACCATGTGCATTCATACAAGTTATTCAAGCTTCATGCATTCATCCAAGTTATTCAAGGTAGTAATAATTATGTATTATCAAATCGTTCAAGCTACGTTATGTTTATCGATCTTTATGTCTATACGTTCAAGAATGTAGTTATAATTATCTTCGTGGTTATGGTGAAAGCGTAAGTATGACGCAAGGACCGGTTAGACACCGGGTATGACCAAATAACAAAATGAAGAACTTGTGTTAGACGAGTTAGAAGTTTTATATTTATATATCATGTTTATGTCTAGCATGTGTCTAGTATAGTTCTGTTATCTCACTAAGTCTTATAGACTTACCGTTCTCAGTTTCATGTTTTGTAGGTATGCAAGATGAGACCACCTATATGTTGATAGGTTAAAATGGTGTAGCTTGTCGGATAGGTAACGAGCTTCTCACTTCCATAATTTGTTATCAGTTTGAAATACCCCAAGCTAGTCATTTTTTTGTAACAAGTTTTTATAGTACAAATCATGTACTTCTGATCATGGTGATTTTAAAAAGGGCGTTTGGTATAAGCCCGTTTACATGTAAAGCTTACGCTTCCGCTTCTTCTGTTAAGTGATACAGAATTCAGACATTATAAATATTATAATGAAATGAGTTTTCGGAACTTCATGTTTTGATGTTTAGTAGAATGTGATTCTCGGTAACAAAAAAATCTGGGCGTTACATTTTGGGGTATATGCTGTTATATGGTGTGTTCTTGTGATTGAATTGTGTTCTAAGTGTATGCTAGTGTTGTTATGATGCATGTTTAAGCCTGATTCAGTCTTGACAACACATTTTCTTTGATAAATTTTCATTTGAAAAGTTTAAAGGGTGTTTGGATTGCTATTTGGTTTAAGTCTGCATGAGATTGAGTAGTTGTGTAGGGGTGTTTTGAGTTTTTAACTGATATTGAAGTGGTTGTATGCTAAAATCTGCAAGTCTTTCACTTTCAGACATCAAATCTTAATCATGGGTCAATCTAGCTTGTTTTAGGTCTTTGTGCGCTGAAACTTTGTGAAAACTTGCATGTTAATCTAGGGATAACAAGTGATAAAACATTGATCTTTCAACCTGTGTAGTAGATTTGAGGGTTTGAATTTAGATCTGTGGTCAATTAGATCAGCAATAGGTCACTTGTGTTCATCATTGTTCATCAGTAACTAAGATATGCTTGAATCCATATCTAATCTTATTATCAGTGCATGAAACAAGTTTATTTGTGTTAAACTAAGTCTAATTGAGTTGTTGTATGCTTTTGGTGTAAGTTTGGTAGGCTTATACTAGCTTAAAAGTAGCTTATAACCACCAGATCTGCTTATTTCCATGTTTGTGACATATCTGTATGCTGCTTGATTAAACTGTACAATTTGACTGGTTGAATTTGTGTTTTCTTGCTTGTTATTAACTCCCTACAACTCACTGGATGTAGGGGTGCCTTTATTGTCAAAAATCATCAAGCAAATCTCTCTAAAACAACAAGTCAAAAAGTCAAAGCAGTGGGAAACCTTTCCCACTGCTGCTAGCCACTACTAGTGTTATTTTGTCAACAGCTTATTTATAATCTATTCTAGCTTATTCTATTGTGAAACAACTTATTTTTTGTGATAGAACTTATTATTTTAAGCTTATAAGTCAGTTTTGAAGTTTACAGCTGTTGGTTTTCGCTTTTGACTAGAAAACGACTATTTTGTCTTTTTCAAAAACAACTTATTGCTTATTCCAGCTTATTGAGTGCGGTTATTTGAAATCTTTCTGTTGATTAAGCTTATTTAAGTGATTTAAAACCTTTTGCAAGTTGAATCAGCTCTTGAAGTGGTCTAGAACTCGAAAACGACTATTTTGTCGTTTTGTGTAGAGAGCTTTGGCTTATTTTAGGCTTATTTCTTGAGCTTTTTAAAAAATTCTTTTTATAAACAGCTTTATAATCTCATTAGAAGGACGTGTGTCAAATTTCAGCTTATGGCATTAGCCTATGACTTAATGGGCCAAAAAGCCCATTAAGAATAAGCTGTTTGCTTATTAAGCTGTGATAAGCACTGATTTAGCTTTTGGGCCTGTAGAGTCTTGTGTTTAAAATTCAATTTTAAGCTAGACTGGAACTTTCTAGCTTATTTGGTTTACTTTTTGCTTATTGGGCCAAAAAGCCCATTTGACTTGGACTGTTTTGACTTTTGGCCCATTTGGAGGCCCAATAGGGGTATTTAGGTCATTTCACTTTCATTTCTGGTTTTATTAAGTTAAAATAAAGTATTTTGCAAGTTTTTAGAAGTTTTTTATAAATTTTGAATTTTTAATATTATTTTAATATTTAATTTTAACTTTTAATCATTTTAAATAGTTTTAAATAGTTTTAAATTTTTCAAAAATACTTGTTAGTTTAATTAAGTCATTTTAGAGGTTTACATATTGAAAAATCTTATTTTGGGCTTTTTATTAATTAAATTGATTTTTAGGCCTTTAATTAGCATTACAAAATTATTATTTAATTAAATAAAAGGTTTGAGTAAGTTTTGATTTTTGGTAAACTCTAATTGCATTTTTTAGGGTTTATTGTGATTTTCTAGGAATTTTTAGGGTAATTTTTAAATTTCGTCATGTTTTATGGTTTTACGTTTACGTCATTCGTCGTAGTTTAATTTTATTCGTAACCGTCATCATTTTCTTTCCCATTCTCTTTTCTTAATATTAATCTCAAAGTTAATCAAGTCTTAACACACACACCAAGCCTCCTTGAGAACGATCCCACAACCGTTGGGTCATTTGTGCACGGTTTTCCTAAATCGTCATACATACCCTATTTAGTCTCTTTTTCCTAAAAGAGTGTATTACTACACCCATCATTTTTGGCACCGCTGCCGGGGAGGAGTGTTGTGTTTTGATTTGAACAAATTTTGTTTTTATATTATCCATAATAATTATTTGTGTGATTAGCAATCTAATCATACGTATTATCGGTTTTCCTTTTTTGTGAAATATTACTATATTGTATACGTATCACAATAAATTCACAAGTACTCGAAAAGTGTGAAAACACAACCTTGATTCGGGTTTCATCACTCAATCATTATATTCGAATCTCAAACAAAGAAAAAAAGGAAAAATAGATAATTACTTTCCTGAAGCTTAATTTTGATAAACACAAACTATAAGGTGGGTATAAGGCGGTTGTATTTCACGACCTAAAGGAAAAAGGCTCTTAAGTGCTTAGCGCTGCCTCATTTCCTCCGCTTGCTTGTGTGAGTTTTGATAAAAAGGGCTAATCGAGGGTTTTCCACCCAAAGTATTATCTACGTATCTACATATTTTCTTGGTTTCAAAGATTAAACCCTCTTGAACGTTTTGGTGTTCCACCAACGTTCTAAAGTCATCGAAGGCGTTCACTTCACGTGATCGTTTTCATTCCTTGAGGCTCCTTTAATCGAGAGATTTGATTCGAGGAGAGATTTGTAGATTTGTGTCTACGTAATACATCACAAAATCTAAAAAGGTAAAAAACAATCAAAAGCACAAAAAATTGAAAAAGTAAAAACACCCAAAAGAATCTTCTTTGCTCATCCCCACGTTTTACGTGACGTTTATGCAAACTCGTAACCAAGCAAGACGTGCACGTAAACGTAGAAACCAAAAGGAAGGAACATCTTCTAGTGAAGAATCTCCTATTGACGAACCCATCGTAGAACAAGAAGCTCCCATGGCTAATCGTACTATAATGGAGTTGCTTCAAGCACCCACCGAGGGTTATGGAGAGGCTATTGTGATTCCTGCTATCCTTGCGGAGAATTTCGAAGTAAAAACGGGTTTGTTGTCTGATGAGACTGCTTTTATACATAGTCTCATCGTCCAAAAAGGGCTTTAAATGCATAAAATATCATGAAATTGGCCAAATATATGCTTGTGTTTGTTGCTTGTGTATTTTAGGTACAGTTATTGAGAAAATGACAAAAGATCACAAGAATCATACAAAAACGAACACGGGAAACGAAGCCGCACATTGAACCAAGCCCTAATGAAGAATTTCCCAAGACAAACCCTTGAAGATTTGAAGATTATGCAAGAAGGGTCCTCCAATATTGAAGAATTGACACTTTATACCCTTGTATCCTCATAATTACAAGATTGGTCCTTAAAGTTTGTCAATATTGCAAAAAGGGCCCTCCACATTGAAGAATAGGCAATTTTAGTCCCTCAACAAAACTAAAATGTCAATATTAATCCTCCTCAAAGTCAAACATACCTTGAAGGACTTCAAGTTACAAGAAATTACAAGTTTGGTCCTTTTAAAATGTCAAAATTACCAAAAGGACCCTTGACTTTGAAGAAATGGCAAAAATAGTCCCTCATTAATCATGATTTGTCAAATTCAGTCCTCCAAGAAGTCAACAAGACAAGTCAAGACCATTATCTATGAAGAAAATGCCAAATCAGTCCTTCAAGAATCATGAAATGGCAAGAAATACCCCTGAATTCATTTTACAAAACCTTTTTGGGTAAAAGTGTGAAAAAGGAAACTTTATTTACAAAGGAAATCCGGATTTGGTAGTTTTATTTGCAAATGAAAAGAAGTGGAAAGATGGAGGGTTAAAGCTGGCAGACAACCTAAGACACCTAGACCTATGGTAACTTGACACCTGTCCCACTAACTCCCATAAACCAATCACAACTCACCTTCTCTCCACCTCACCATTCCACTTCACCAGGTTTATATTAATTAAACATTGGCGCCTTAACACCAAATTTAAAACTTAATCACCCCTAATCTGGATCAAAACCCCAACTATTCACTCAAGAACAAAATTGGGTTTTCTTAATCCTGTTGTAATTAGGCCCTAATATTGTGCAGATTTATGATTAAGGTATCCTTAATCATATCCCAACCTTGAAAACACATGCTACATCAACAAGGAACCCCACACAAGATTCCCTACTACACACTTTTGCAAACTGCCAAAAATTTGGACAGCAATTCAACCATCCACATTGAAGCTTACTTTTTAAGCTTGTTATAAGCCCTTGGATGCAATCAAACCATTCCAGCTACAACAAAACGCCAAGAAAAGTCACATGATTCTCAAGATTGTTCAAACCCTCAAGGGCATAACTGGAACTTCATTAGCTAGGGTTTCATGTTTTTTAGCTTTCATAGTTCACTTGTGAGCCTATATAAAGGCCATACGATACTTCATTTTTTATTTGCTCTTGAATTTTCCATTATTCACAAATCTGTAAATCATATATTCAGTTTAATGAAATGTGATTGAACTTGGTGAAGAAAAATCAAGTGCCAACCTTATTATCTGCTTATTATTGTTGCTTGTTTATTGTTCTTGAATCCTAAAACCTGTTTTCAAAGGAGTGTGCAAAAGTTTGCACATTTTCCATTAATCTTGATATTTTGCTAAGTCTTGTTCAAACCTTGTAATTCTTGGGCTATAAAGCTGATCATAGCATCCTGATATTGAGTTATCAAGGTGTGGTGAAGCTTATAACATGGGGATAATTAAGTGTGGGGAACTAAGGTTGCATTAATCAAGGATTTTCACTTTTCTGTTTTGATAATTTGTGCTTCTAACTTTGTTCAATCTTAGCAGGCTTTATTGTGGAAGCTTGTGCTTGTTCTTGCTAGCACATATGCTCAAAATTTGTGGGTGTGGATGTACATCCATGAGGTTTGCACCATATTACCCAAAATCTCCTTAAAATCTTGATTTTTGGTGAATTTGTGTGTTGCTTGTGTTCTTGCTGATATTGTGGTCTAATCTTGTTCAAATCTGCATATTACATCTGTTATTGTGTTAATTTGGGCTTAGGTAACCCTGGAATACACTTTTCATTTGAAATTTGTGATTTGAAAATATAAAAGGGTGTTTGGGATTACCTGTTAGAGATCATAGTTTGTTATTTTGTGGTTGGAAGTTTGTGTTTGTGCTTTGTATTTGCTATATACTTGTTTGAGTGCTATTTGCTGCAAGTTATTGGGCTTAAACCTTTGAATCAAACATTGTGCTATATCTCATTGATTTTGACTATTTTTGACCTAAGATTTTGGTAATAGCTAGAATATATGCATGCTTAGGGTTAAAAGTTGTTAAATCATTGATAACACAACATATGTGATAGATCTGAGTGTTTGAATCTGGCTTGTTGGTCAAGTGCATCAATAAAGTAAAAATCTTCTTGTGTTAGTGTTCATCTGTAAATTTTTATGCATGAATCTTGATCTAGGCTTTGAATCAGTGCATGAAACCTGCTTAGACTTGTTCATTTAAGTTTATTATTGCTTGTGTATGCATTTGCTTAAGTTTGGCTAGCTGAATTGTGCTATAAGTGCTTATTGAACCATAACTGCTTATTTGTTCATGTCTGGGCTATATCTGGTGCTTAATTGAATTAACTGTACTAATTGGCTGATTGTGATTGTGATTTCTTTGTTGTTATTGACTCCTTATGATCCACTGATCATTTGGGTGCCTTTGTGAAACTTGAATCCACAAAAAAGTCACTAAAGACAAATAGTCAAACAAGTCAAGCAGTGGAAAAAGTTTCCACTGCTCAGACACCAAAACTAGCCCCTGCTAGTGTAATTTTGCATTCAGCTTATTAATAAGCCATATTGGCTTATCCAAACCTGCAACAACTTAATTTTTGTGATCAATCTTCATTATTTGACCCATTTGATTGAACTGGAGCTTATCAGACCTTGGCTTTGACTTTTTGCTAAAAAACTCTTAAAGTTGACTTTTTAAGAAGTGCTTATTTGCTTATTTCAGCTTATTGAGTGAACTTATTTAAAAACTTTTTGTTGATTAAGCTTAGTTAAGTCATTTAAAAGCTTTTAAAACTTGAATCAGCTCTTGGGGTGGCCTAGAACTCGAAAACGACTATTTTGTCGTTTTGTGAAGATAGCTTATTGCTTTTTCAGTCTTATTCCTTGGACTTTTTTCAAATTTATTTTTACAGAAGTCTTAAGTAACTCAAAAGAAGCTTGTGTGTCTAATTTGAGCTTATGGCAAAAGCTTATAGCTTAATGGGCCAAAAAGCCCATTAAGAATAAGATGTTTGAAATAAGCCAGCTTAAATCACATTTTCAGCTTTTGGGCCTTTGAAAAATTGTGTTCAGAATCAAATTTTAGGTCAGATAGGAGCTTTTGGGCTATTTCTATAAACATTTTTCTTATTGGGTTTATTTTGGCCCAATAATGGTCTGTTTTGGACTTTGGCCCATTTGAAGGCCCATTAGGGGTATTTTTGGTATTTCAAGTTCATTTTTTGTTTAATTAGGTTAAAATAAACTAGTTTGCAAGTTTTTAGAGTTTTTTTTATAAATTTTGGATTTTTAACATTATTTTATTATTATTTTATTATTAAAAATTAAAATTTAGATTTTTCAAGTTTTTATATTTTTCTTAGATTAAATACATTAAGTTAGGAATTTTACAACTTTTAGAATATTTTTATTGTCATTAGATTAATTTTTATAATTATTTTACGTTTTAAGAGTTTTTAATTGTTTTTAAATAGTTTTAATTAATTTTAAAATTTTCAAAAATAGTTTTAAATTAAGGTTGTGTTTGTTTCATTAAGATGTTTTGGGTCTGAATCTGACTACCACCTCTTACTGGTAAGAGGTGGTAGTAATGTCTGAATCTGAATGAAAAAAGTTGTTTGTTTTTTAATAATTGTCTGAATGATATTAATTGTTTGTTTTTTTAAAGGCAATTTTTTGTTTTTAAATACATATAGGAGTAATAAAAAAATCGTAACATTATGATAGAAAGTGTTTTTTTACACCGAGATATATAAAATCTTTTTTGTTTGGTTTTAACAAGTTGGGTGCGATTGCAAATTCAGCCCATTACAAGACTTGTTTTAATATTAGCCCATTCCATGACTTGTTTTAAACCAACCCATATCAGGTTTTTTTAATATATATCACATCTCAAACCTAACTTACATTTCTTAAAAACCAACGCCCCCATCATCTACTATTTCTTGCAGTCATATATGCCCCTGTTTCATCTTCTCTACCAACCATAATTCACACATCAAAAATCAAACTCCATCTCCTTTATCTCAAACTCATACCAACGAACGAAAAAGCAATTGTACCCTTGAACAAACTAGCTCGGCTTCTGGATCATTTAATGGTCTCGGATTGGTATTGATGTTGTTGTTCTTGATTCGTTTTGTGGTATTGGATCAAAGAACGAATATACAGAGTAACAATCTTCAAGATGGGTTGAAGACTCATAAGAATTGAAGCGTTTTAGCAAGTATAAAAAAAGTCAGACATGAACACCGCCTCTGATTGAGTCAGAGGTTTATCATCTAACTATGTCTGACTAGCAGAAAAAAAAACAACGAAAAAATCTGACCGCGTCTGACTGGTCAGATTCAGACGCGAGTCAGACTTTTTTTAAGAAAACAAACACATCCTAAGTTAGGTCATTTTAGAGGTTTACAATTGAAAAATTCACATTTTGGGCTTTTTGTTAATTAAATTGATTTTTAGGGCTTTAATTAGCATTAAAAGATTATTATTCAATTAAATAAAAGGTTTGAGTGATTTTTGATTTTTTGTAAACTCTAATTACATTATTTAGGATTTGTTGCAATTTTCTAGGAATTTTTAGGGTAAATTTTTAATTTTGCTACTTTTTACGGTTTTACGTGTACGACTTTATCGTCTTAGTTTAATTCGTCATCGTAACCGTCATTCTCTTCTAATCTCATTTCTTCTTTTATTTTCACATAAATATAATCACAAAAGTTAATCATCTCTTAACACAACGCACTTGCCTCCTTGGGAAACAAACTTGAACCACATTGGTCTTTACTGCTTGGTTTTCCTAAACCGACACTTAATACTTTCCCTATTTTGCTCTCTTTTCCTAAAGGGTAGTAAAAAGTCTACATCAATTTTGGTGCCGCTGCCGGGGAGGCGTGTTGTGTTTTGATTTGGAAATTGTTGTTTTTATATATAGCCATAAATATAATATCTATTTGTATTAGTAGCACTCTACTAATACGTATTATCGGTTTTTCGTTTTTTGTGTGAATACTGTTACTATATTGTATACGTAGACCAATAAATTAACAAGTACTCCAAAAGTGTGAAAACACAACCTTGACTTGGGAGGTCATTACCCAATCATTGTATTTGAATCTCAAACAAGAAAGAAAAGGCAAAAATAGATAAATACTTTCGTGAAGCTCGATTTTGAAAAATACAAACTATAAGGTGGGTATAAGGTGGGTATTATAAAATATACCCTAAGGAAAAAGGCTCTTAAGTGCTTCACGCCGCCTCGTTTCCCCGCTTGCTTGTGAGTATTTTGAGATTGAAAGCTAATCGAGGGTTTTGCCGCCTAAAGTATTATTAAGTATCATATATACTTTCTTGGTTTCATTGATTAAACCCTCTTGAATGTTTTGGTGTTCCACCAACGTTCTAAAGTCATCGAAGGCGTTCACTTCACGTGATCGTTTTCATTCCTTGAGGCTTCTTTAATCAAGAGATTTGATTAAGGAGGAGATTTGTAGATTTTGGTCTACTTAATACAATCACAAAAATCCAAAAAAGTAAAAACAATCAAAAACCACAAAAAAATTTGAAAAATACAAAACACCAAAAAGAATCTTCTTTGATCACCCCCACGTTGTACGTGACGTTTATGCTTACTCGTAACCAAGAAAGACGTGCACGTAAACGAAAAAACCAAAAGGAGTCAACACCTACTCATAATCTTTCTAGTGAGGAGTCTCCTATTGACGAACCCATTGTAAGAGAGGAACTAACCATGGAGAATCGAACTATGATGGAGTTACTTCAAGCACCCATCGAGGGTTATGGAGAGGTTATTGTAATTCCCGCGATCCTTACGGAGAATTTTGAAGTTAATACGGGTTTGTTGTCGATGATCCAAAACAACAAATTCCGTGGTGATGAAAAGGACAACCCGCACAACCATATCCGCCAATTCAATCGTCTTACTGCCACTTGCAAATTTAAGGATGTTGCTAATGACTCGATTAAGATGATGCTTTTTCTGTATTCCTTAGCGGGGCCCGCTAAAATTTGGTTAGAGAAAGAGCCACCCAATTCTATATTGACGTGGAAGGACCTCGTTTCTAAGTTTATGAAGCAATTTTTTCCGCCCTCTAAGACTACGCACTTGAAAAACGAGATTTCAAAATTTTCACAAGAATTTAATGAGAGTTTTTCAACGGCTTGGAATAGGCTTAAGGAAATGTTACATGAGTGTCCTCATCACGGTTTTTCCGACTTGCATCAAATTGACACGTTTTACAATGGAGTTAATGATCATGAAAGGGATTATCTAAATGCCGACGCGGGTGGTAATTTTTTGTGTAAAACGGCTGAGGAAGCTTTGGTGATAATTGAGAATAGATCTAAGGTGTATAGTCCTCGTAGCACGTCGAGTGTTCGTAAGGCTTCGTCTTCGGCTTCACCTTCTTTTTCTAATACCATCGATGCTTGCCAAATTGAGGCGAACTTGGAAAACAAAATCTTTGATAAGCTTAAAAGACTTTTGATTGAATTCAAAGTTGGAGAACAAAGTGCTCCCGCTACGGCTAAAGCGGTTGAGGCTTCATGTATGTATTGTGGTGGAGGTCATGATTTCTCCGAGTGCATTACCAATGGTGGTAACACTTCGAGTGCCTACACGGCCACGGGAACTTACAACCAAAACGGTCAAGTTACCCGCTCCAATCAATTGACTCCACCGGGTTTTGCTTCAAATCAAAATGCTAACAACAACTATCGAAACAATCAAGTTGGTTTCAAAAACAATTACAAAGGAAACTATGGTAATCAAGGGGCTAATAATCAAGTTCAAACAAAAATCAAAGTGATTTTCAAAACAACAACAAGAGTTTGCAAACTTTGAAAGATCTTCCAAATGAATTTGTTGAATACGCTAATGGAAACGATGCTAGGTTTGACAACACTCAAAGAGAAATCATTAGCCTAAGATCCGAGTTTAAGAACGACTTGAAGAAAGAGTTGAAAAATGAGTTAGGAAATGAGCTTAAAATCCATACAAACAAAATGGAAGGAAATGTAACTAGGTTACAATAAAACCAACAAAAAATGGAACAAGGGCAACATGAAATTAATCAAGAAATGATTAAGGCCGAGAAGAGGCAATCCATGTTTGAGGACAAAATTTCATCTATGTTTGAGGCAATTATGTGCAAACTAATGTTATGGTTTTGTATGGTAAGAAAGTTCGTGTTCTCGGTATCTTAACGAATTGATTTCCGGTTCAAAGTACGACTCTATTGTTTTTGGTGAAACAAATATTTTGGGTGTTTTTAAAATAAAAGTGCAAAACTTTAAAGTAAAAGGCAAGTATTTTAAATCTAATTCTAATTTAAAGTAAATGACGAGTATTTAAAAGCGTGACGAAAATTAAAAGGCAATTAAAGTAAATAACGCAAACTTAAATCTATCTAAGGCAAAGTTAAAACGCAACTAAAACTTAAAACTAAGGCAAGGCTAAAATAAATCTAAGGCAAATAAACTTAAAGTGCAACTAAGAAAAAGGCGGGAAAAATAAAGCTTGAAAATTAAAAACAGAAACTTAAAAACTGAAATGAAAAATAACCTTAAAACAGCTCATCCGGAATAATCCTTCGTTCGGAATAAACACTCATCTGGAATGTCACCTTCATTCGGAATGTTTTTCTTCACTCGGAATATTCAACAAAACACTTGATCCGGAATAAATTGCTTACTCGGAATATGTCACCTATCCGGAATAATCTTCTCTATTCGGAATAAAGCCTTGATTCGGAATATTGCTCTTGATCCGGAATAATATTCTGAATAGAACTCCTTGATTCGGAATAAATTGCTTATTCCGGATGGAAGCCCTTGATTCGGAATATGGTGCTTGATCCGGAATGTCTTGCTGATCCAGAATGTTGAAGATTCCAGATGAAGACTTTGATTCGGAATAATTAATTATTCCGAATGAAACTCTTTGATCCGGAATATCTCCTTCGTTCGGAATATTCTGTTGATCCGGAATAACTTCCTTGATCCGGAATATTGGATATTCCGGATGAACCTTTTGCTAACCTTTGATCCGGAATGTTTGGTTATTCCGAATAGAATACTTGATCCGGAATATGTCACTTATTCCGGATGAGTGCCTTTGATTCGGAATATTTTCTTCACAAACCTTCACTCGGAATGTTGGGGTTGATTCGGAATATGTACCTGGGAACAGAAACTTGCAGCGAAGAACAAGGAAGAACCAGAACACACGGATCTAATCCAAACTAATCAAAATCAACCACAAGATTAAATCAAACTAACCAATAAACATCTAATAATCATAAACAAACAATCCAAAACAATCAAACTAACAAATCTAACCAAAATAATCAAAACCCACTTAAATAAATCAATAAAAATCAAAAACATGAACATGACCAATAAAGCATGAAGATTAAGATCAAATAAAGAAAGGTAGATAGGAGATTAACAAGAAAAAGTAAAGATTGACAAGAATTAAAAGAAAAACTTACTTGAAATTAAATGAATTTAAGGTGCAAGACAAGGTATTTAAATTTGACAATAAAGTAAATGACAAGGTAATTAAATTGCATGGTAATTAAAAGTGGAAGAAATAGTGTGTCAAACTATCCAACAAAATGAAATGATTAACATCCTAATCTATTTATAGGGGAGGTTAAGGAGTGCTTAGGAAGCTTCCTCCCCTCTTTCATTTCTTCTTAATTGCACCATTAGTCCTTAAGCCTTTTAATCTTCTTAATTGCACCATCAAGTCCTTCTCTTCTTAATCTTTTGTTAATCTTGGACTTTAATGACTTTTGGCTCGGGATTTCTTTGAACTTGTCTTTTAATTCTTCAATAAATAAGACTTGAGTTCTTCGGCTTTTAGTAAACTTCAGTCTTTTGACTTTTTCTTCGATAAATCTTCAGAATTGGTCGTGGACTTCCGTTCTTTTTGCACTCTTGACCTCTTGACTTCGTCTTTCATCTTTTTCTTCAATAAAAGCTCGTAAATGCCCGTGTTTTCTCCACTTTTCACCTTTTCGTCCTAAATCACAACAAAAACACAAACCACGCATAATTCCGACATAAATGACATAAAATACATGTTTTGGCTCGGTTATTATTGTAATTAAGTGGTAAAAAGGATGGGTGTTTACACACCTATCAAATCCTCTACACTTGACCATTGCAATGTCCTCATGCAATGTATTAGTTACAAAGCATGTTTATATTTTTCATCAAAATCAATCCACCTTGGCCTTTATTTAAGAGATAGAAAACTATAAACAATCAAAGTAAAGAAATAAAAAACATACCTTGGGTTTTGGAAATATCATGAATAATCATCATCCTCAAGTTTTCACTTTCTCCAAACCAAGCTTAAAAACGAGATCATTGTTATTATAAGTTAGCCAACTAACACGAACTCATGTGGGCCAATTATTCACTTAGACTCCCTTATTCCTAGGTGTATCTCTTATATTCTATTATTGTCTTGAATGATCACGAGGATGCATTGTTGACTAATTTCGATAGTTTATTAGGCTGAAAATAAAGTGAACGATTTAATCAATAGTTAGCTAAAGGGCAAAATCTTTTAAAACTGCTTCTCGGGACCTCATAAAGTTCATATCTTGGCATAACTCGCTTCGCGATTTGAGACCTTTCTCGGACCTATATTTGGCAGTGACTTCATACTTCAAACCTTGAGAGACGTTCATGAAATAATGGTTTTCTCTTCATATAGGAATTTCTTCACTTGAAGTTTTGAGAGATTCATACTTGGACCACGACTTCTTCATTTTTCTCCAATCTTTATTTTGGACTTTGATATACAATGATCCGCCTCCTTTTTGGACTTGGCTTTATTTATCCTCATACCTTGTTAGGGCCTTTTCAGATAGACTTCTCCATGACTTTTGGGGAATTTTTGCTTTTCGTCGTGTGTCTCGATCCTTCATATAGATTTTTGATAAATGATTCTTCACATCACTTTGGATCTTTAGCAACAAAATGTAGCCCTCATGTCTTGTTAGGACCTTTTTGGACTCACCAATCTTCGCATCCCGCTTCAATAAGTTATGCCTTGGCTATGAACTCTAATCCATACCGAGCAACTTTTAAACGATCTTGGGCTAGAAGCTAAGTAACTTTTCAAATCGTACAACCTTATTTATTGCAGATAAATTTATTAGCAAGCGATGGGAGAATAGGCTTATAATTAACTCACATAAATTCACGAAAGAATACCAAACTTATAATTGACTCTATCATCTCTCGTTCTCCACAGTTTAAAATCTCAAGGAATGAGACTCGTGGATGCTTAGCCTATTAAATCAAAGTTTTAGGTTTACGAGTCGCCTATAGGATCTTGCAAACTCTTAGACTTTTTCAAGTTTAGAAATCGCATTTTAAAGTTCCTTTGATAAACGACTCTATAGGATCAATTATAGGAACTTGCGAAAAGTTCTTGTTCTTAACCCGTGAGAGTTAAGACTTTCGCGTTTTATAGCTCCCTATATAAAAGCCTAGAAAAACTTGACTTAAACACGTTAAGGATACTAGCTAGAGTAAACTTAAGTAAGTAAACTCAGGTTGAGTCAAAAGATTCACAACGTTTGAAAATTAAAACCACTTTATTAAAGATTTATTCTAATAAAGAAAGAAAATAACTATACAAAAGGGAAAGACTAATAGGCCAAAATAGATCAAAAATTTTGAAAAATGTCGAAAAATTGATTTTCCGGTTAAAATGAGGACAAATACAAGGAAAAGAGCCACTTAACTTCGATAGAAGTCCCCCTACACTTAACATAAACATTGTACTTAATGTTTAAGCATGTGGGAGTAAACTCCCCTACACTTAGGACATTGTGCACTTTGTTTAAATCTCACTAAGAAAGAGACAACTAAAGAGATTCCTATTTTAATATTGGAAAATATAAAATAGTGAATCGAAAAGCGTTTAGGATAGAATCGGGAAAATGGGAACACGGAATCACGGGTCGTCAAGAATCATCAAGAGGGGATCATTGAAGCTCGAATCCCTGATTATAAGAAGAGAGGAAATAGCAAACACCAACGGGTCTCCCCTACACTTAGGATAAAGAAAGCTAAAAGATAGATGCATGGGTTGCCTCCCAAGAAGCGCTTGATTTTTGTTAACCGAGTCGTGAGCCTGACTCGACCTTGATCATCATAGGAAGAAGCATGAAACATATCCACAGGGATCAAATACATAGTTTTTGTCCATCAAATAGCACAAGCTTAAGGCGAACAAGGCAAGCCAAAGAAGAATAGGCAAGGTTCCCTTAAGTAGCGATGGAGCACGGTGGGAGCAAGTATGGTGAGGTGCAAGCATGTCTTCAATAGTTCCAAAGATTTTTCCTTTTATTTCATCAGGTGGATACTGAGATGGCTATAGAATATCGATACCGGGATCGAACACCTTTTCCTTTAAGGGAAAATAGCACTCAGGCTCAGAAGAATGTGAAGAAGATCCGCGAAGAAGATGCACAACCTCGTCCTCAGAAGGGGGGCAAAGAGGTGTCAAATCATACGTGTTGCGGATGTCGGTGTCGACCGGTTTCTTCTCCTTTGAAAGAATTTTCTTCAAATCCAAAGTAGGATCAAGACGATAATCTTCAAAATCTAAAGGAGGTGCATCACTCTCATGAGGGAAGTAAGTATTGAGAAAAGCAGAGAAATCTTCCTCAAATGAGTAATCAAAGTAGGATTAAGCATGGATGACGGAGGATCTTCATCATGTGAAGAATCACTCGAAAGAGTATCGGCCTCATCAAAATCATCGTAAATGGGCATGTCGGGATACTCGGAAGTAAGGTCATCATAATCCTCCAAATCTGTGCTAGAATCATCATCATAAGCATCAAAGATCGGTGGAGAATCATAAATGGGGGAAGGTTCCAAATTGGATAGAGAATCATCCACATCATCTTCAAAAAGTGGATTATCAATGCAAGACTCGAATAGAGGATTGTTGTAGATGACAAAATCATCGAGCAAATTAATCATATTCACAGATTCTCGTCCATAGGATTTGCTTGTAAGCTTCCCCATTTTGAACACTTGTGCATCATCCCCGACTCTTAAGATTAACTCACCTTCGGCAACATCAACTAAAGCTCGTCCGGTTCTCAAGAATGGCCGACCAAGTATTAAAGGAATACGAGGGTCCATTTCATAATCAACAACGACACAGTCGACCGGGAAAGTAAATGTGCCAACTTTAATGAACACGTCTTCGGCAATACCAACGGGGTAAGCGAGAGTGCGATTTGCAAGTTCAAGAGTCATCTTTGTTGGAGTAAGGTCGGGTAATGATAGTGTTTTCCAAACACTTAACGGAATGAGATTTATACTGGCCCCGAGGATCAGCTAGGGCAGTAAATTCTTCGATTTTGTTAAAAATGCACGGAAACACAAAACGACCGGGATCTCCAAGCTTTTCCGGAAGTTCTTTAAGAATAACTGCAGAGCAATTTTCATTTAAGCGTGTGTTGGCGAGCTCAATCAACTTCTCCTTCTTTTTCAGCAATTACTTGAATGCTTTCACAAATTTCGGCATGTGGACAAGTGCTTCAACCAGGCTAATGTTGAAATTCAGTTAAGAGATCATCTTCATAAAATTTGACATTTGAGAGTCATCCTTGGTGAGCATTGTGGTCTTGCCTAGCCTTGAAGGATAAGGGATATTGGGTTTGGGTGGTGAAGGTGCAGGTGTAGGTAAAGGTTGAGATGTTGAAGGGTTCTTCTTGAGGACATCGTCATGACGAGGCGGAGACGGTAATGGTGCACTAATACTAGGTGTAGGAGGAGTAGGGATAAATGTTGGTGGAGGAGGTGTAGATGATGGGGGTGGGATAGGTGGTCCTACGATGGTAACTCCACTACGGGTAGTAATAGCACTCACATTCTCTCGCGGATTGGTGACGGTGTTTGAAGGTAGAGAACTCGAAGCAGAAGGTTGAGTTGTGGGCAAGAAACTAGCCAGCATATTCTTTATGTTATTCGTTTGATTGATGAAGGAGGACTAAATATTATCTCGAAGATCGGATCTAATTTCATTCCCTTGCGTGGTAATATCTCCTTTCAAATTGATGATTTGGCTCTACAGATTCTTGATTTGCTCACCTTGGGTTCTCATGATAGCTTCAACATCTTGGTTAATGGGTGGGGTTTGTTGAGCGGGTGGGTGATACGGATTAGAAGCTCTAGGTGGGATTTGGTTGCTTCGATTGTAGTTGTTGGCGGGGTTTTGGTTTTGAGGAGAAAAACCGGGTGAAAGGCAGTTGTTGGACCGGTAACTCAGCAAAAATCAATCCCCTTGAGGTCGAGCTTGGTAATTTTCCGGTGAATAATTACCGTAAGCTGCATACATATTTTCCGGATTTCCTTGAGTAGAAGGACAATCAGTGTATGGGTGTGGACCGCCGCATGTTTCACAAGAAGGTGCAACCGCTTTAACTTGTTGTTGTTGGTTTGAAGCGAGAAGTAAGATACTTTTGTTCATTTCAATCATCATGCGGGTGAATTCGGTCATGTCGGGGTTTGCTGAAGTAGAAGAAACACTGACTCTCGGGTTGTTCCTTGAAGAAGCGGAGGAATCCCAGTTTTTGTGGTGAGTAGTCATGTTCTCAATTAGCTCTCTACACTCCTCGGGTCTCCTTTTCATGAATGTGCCACCGACGGCTGCATTAATTGTATCACGATCTCGAAAAGTCAATCCATTGTAGAAAGTATCAATTAATGTCACAGGGAGCATGTTGTGGTTTCAACAACGATCGATCAAGACATTATATCTTTCCCAAGCATCAAAAAGAGATTCATCGGGATCTTAAGAAACCGCTGATTTGATTGCGAAGGCTCGTGACCATGGATGGTGGAAAGTAGCGTGACAAAAAGCGTTGAGTCATGTCATCCCAAGTGTGAATAGAATTCTTCGGGAGACGATCAAACCATTTCTCGGTGTGATGTGATAAAGTATGTGGGAAGAGTTGTAGGCGAAGAACATCCATTGTGGCTCCGGGCAACTTCATGCTTTGGGTGATTGTAATGAACTTGTCGAGGTGTTTGTTGGCATCATCATCAGGCATTCCTCTAAAAGGATTTGTTTGCACTTGCTGAATCATGTGGTGCTTCAACGAAAACTCCGGAGCCATGATTTGCATCAACGCAATCGTTCCTCCTCGTCCAAACATGGTAGGTTGACTAAGTTCCTCCATTGTCCGAAGATCGGGCTGTGGATGAACATTGTTGTTATTATTATTGAGGTGCGATGGATTATTGTTGTTGACACCTGCCATAGCTAAATCTTCTCGAGTCTCGGGCTGTTGATAATTAGAAGATCTAGTACGCATACACCTACAAAGGCAAAAGAAAACAATACCAAACGCAAAGACAATATATATACACAATAAAAAAAAGCAAGAAAATAACGCTCACAAGTGAACGGATCTCAAAAAGCAACGCGTCTCTCACAGAAAACCGTTAATCTTTACGAAAAGAGCCGCCAGCGGCGCCATTTTAATGTTATGGTTTTGTATAGTAAGAAAGTTCGTGTTCTCGGTATCTTAACGAATTGATTTCCGGTTCAAAGTACGACTCTATTGTTTTTGGTGAAACAAATGTTTTGGGTGTTTTTAAAATAAAAGTGCAAAACTTTAAAGTAAAAGGCAAGTAATTTAAATCTAATTCTAATTTAAAGTAAATGACGAGTATTTAAAAGCGTGACGGAAATTAAAAGGCAATTAAAGTAAATAACGCAAACTTAAATCTATCTAAAACAAACTTAAAATGCAACTAAAACTTAAAACTAAGGCAAGGCTAAAATAAATCTAAGGCAAATAAACTTAAAGTGAAACTAAGAAAAAGGCGTGAAAAATAAATCTTGAAAATTAAAAATAGAAACTTAAAAACTGAAATGAAAAATAACCTTAAAACAGCTCATCTGGAATAATCCTTCGTTCGGAATAAACACTCATCCGGAATGTCACCTTCGTTCGGAATGTTTTTCTTCACTCGGAATATTCACCAAAACCCTTGATCCGGAATAAATTGCTTACTCGGAATATGTCACCTATCCGGAATAATCTTCTCTATTCGGAATAAAGCCTTGATGCGGAATATTGCTCTTGATCCGGAATACTATTCCGAATAGAACTCCTTGATCCGGAATAAATTGCTTATTCCGGATGGAAGCCCTTGATTCGGAATATGGTGCTCGATCTGGAATGTCTTGCTGATCCGGAATGTTGAAGATTCCGGATGAAGACTTTGATTCAGAATAATTAATTATTCCGAATGAAAATCTTTGATCCGGAATATCTCCTTCGTTCGGAATATTCTGTTGATCCGGAATAACTTCCTTGATCCGGAATATTGGATATTCCGGATGAACCTTTTGCTAACCTTTGATCCGGAATGTTTGGTTATTCCGAATAGAACACTTGATCCGGAATATGTCACTTATTCCGGATGAGTGCCTTTGATTCGGAATATTTTCTTCACAAACCTTCACTCGGAATGTTGGGGTTGATTCAGAATATGTACCTGGGAACAGAAACTTGTAGCGAAGAACAAGGAAGAACCAGAACACACGAATCTAATCCAAACTAATCAAAATCAACCACAAGATTAAATCAAACTAACCAATAAACATCTAATAATCATAAACAAACAATCCAAAACAATCAAACTAACAAATCTAACCAAAATAATCAAAACCCACTTAAATAAATCAATAAAAATCAAGAACATGAACATGAACAATAAAGCATGAAGATTAAGATCAAATAAAGAAAGGTAGATAGGAGATTAACAAGAAAAAGTAAAGATTGACAAGAATTAAAAGAAAAACTTACTTGAAATTAAATGAATTTAAGGTGCAAGACAAGGTATTTAAATTTGACAATAAAGTAAATGACAAGGTAATTAAATTGCAAGGTAATTAAATTGCAAGGTAATTAAAAGTGGAAGAAATGGTGTGTCAAACTATCCAACAAAATGAAATGATTAACATCCTAAACTATTTATAGGGGAGGTTAAGGAGTGCTTAGGAAGCTTCCTCCCCTCTTTCATTTCTTCTTAATTGCACCATTAGTCCTTAAGCCTTTTAATCTTCTTAATTGCACCATCAAGACCTTCTCTTCTTAATCTTTTGTTAATCTTGGACTTTAATGACTTATGGCTCGGGATTTCTTTGAACTTGTCTTTTAATTCTTCAATAAATAAGACTTGAGTTCATCGGCTTTTAGTAAACTTCTGTCTTTTGACTTTTTCTTCGATAAATCTTCAGAATTGGTCTTGGACTTCCGTTCTTTTTGCACTCTTGACTTCTTGACTTCGTCTTTCATCTTTTTCTTCAATAAAAGCCCGTAAATGCCCGTGTTTTCTACACTTTTCACCTTTTCGTCCTAAATCACAACAAAAACACAAACCACACATAATTCTGACATAAATGACATAAAATACATGTTTTGGCTCGGTTATTATTGTAATTAAGTGGTAAATAGGATAGGTGTTTACACACCTATCACAAACCGTCTTCGAGTAGTCTTCCTAGCAACACCATATCGAACCCTAAGGGAGAGAAGAAAGTGATTACCACACGTAGTGGTAAGACACTCAAGGAACTGACTCCTCAACCAATTGCTCCTACGGAGGATGCAATCGAGGAAGAACCCGAGGTGGTGGTCGAAAAGGAGGTTGTACAAATCCCACGAAGTACCGCTCATGCCACACCTACGGTTGACCCATTACCACATTTGGAACCCGATATTCCAAAGGCTATGCCTATGCCTCAACCCACACCACCTTTGCCCTAACCATCGAGACTTAGGAAGGAGAAATGTCAAGAGCGCGACAATTACCAATTTGAGCTTTTTATGAAAATGTTTCGTGATTTGCATTTTAATGTGTGTTTCGCCGATGCTTTGGTCATGATGCCTTGATTTGCCGCTAACTTTAAGAGTATGTTGAACAACAAGGCGAAATTGCATCCATTGTCTAGTTGTTCATCGATTTATCTTAATCGCATACCTCAAAAAGTCGGTGATCTCGGTAAATTCTTGATCCCTTGTGCAATCCAAGATATGGAAGAATGCTATGCCTTGGCCGATCTTGGTGCTAGCATTAACTTGATGCCACTTGCAGTCTTCAAGTCGCTCAATCTTCCTAATCTTACTCCTTCACTAATGTCTATCGAGTTGGCCGACCATTCCACGATTCCCGCGTGTGTATTGGCGGAAGACGTTTTTGCGAAAGTGGGAAAGTTCTATTATCCGTTAGACTTTATCGTTGTTGATATTCCCACGGATCCTCAAGTTCCTCTCATTTTAGGTCGTTCGTTTTTAGATACGTCTATGGCTTTGATTGTTGTTCATGTTAGAAAGATCACCTTACTTTTCAACGACGAGGAATTTGTTATAAACGCAACTCAAAACTCTCAAATTTCTCATGTTTATTCCGTTGCAACCATAAACCTCGTTGATATGATTGACGTTGTTTGCGAGGAATTTTCACAAGAAGTTCTAGGTTTTGGTGATGATAAAAATAGTGGCAATCCCACTATGTTAGATCCCATTCTTGATAAGTCGACACCAACCTTCACTCCATTTGAAGGTGGTGGTTTTATGTTGGAAGAATTCGATATTCCACGTACTTGCAATGAAGACCTCGACAATGATGAGGACTTCTCGATTATCAAGGATTTTCTTAACGATTTCCCATTTCCTCCACCCGAGGAGGTTATGAGTATCGAGCCCAAATCTTCAATTGAGGAACCACCTATCCTCGAGTTGAAAGATTTACCTCCTCATCTCGAATATGTATTTTTGGAGGAGGGTGACAAGTTGCCGGTTATTATTACGAAAGAACTTTTGGATGATGAAAAAACCGCACTTTTCGATGTTCTAAAGGATCACAAAGGGGCAATTGCGTGGAAGTTATCCGACATTAAGGGAATCGATCCCAAATTTTGTACCCACAAAATCTAAATGGAGGAGGATTACAAGCCCGCAATCCAATGTCAAAGAAGGATGAACCCCAAAATTCATGACGTCATCAAAAAGGAAGTCCTAAAACTCCTTGACGCGGAATGATTTACCCTATTTCCGATAGCCCTTGGGTGAGTCCTATTTATTGTGTCCCTAAAAAGGGAGGAATGGCTGTTGTGCCAAACGATGCCAACGAGTTAATTCCCACTAGACTCGTGACCGGATGGAGAGTGTGCATTGACTATCGTAAGTTGAATGAAGCCACTCGAAAAGACCATTTTCTCTTGCCCTTCATGGATCAAATGTTGGAGCGTCTTGCGAGAAACGATTTCTATTGCTTTTTAGATGGTTTTTTCGGTTACTTCCAAATCCCCGTTGATCCTCGTGATCAAGAAAAAACTACGTTTACGTGTCCATATGGAAAGTTTGCATATCATAGAATGCCATTCGGACTTTGCTATGCACCGGGAACCTTTCAAAGGTGCATGATGGCTATTTTTCATGATATGATCGAGAAGACGATGAAAGTCTTCATGGATGACTTTTCCTTGTTTGGTAGTTCGTTCACTTCGTGTTTGTCGAATCTTGAGAGAATGTTGAAGCGTTGTGAGGAAACCAACCTTGTGCTTAATTGGGAAAAATGTCATTTTATGGTTAAAAGTGGAATCGTCTTAGGGCACAAGGTTTCGAAAGCGGGGATTGAGGTAGATCAAGCTAAGGTAGACGTCATCGCAAAATTACCTCATCCCAAAACCGTTAAGGGAGTTAGAAGTTTCCTAGGCCCCCCTTTTATCGTCGATTCATCAAGGATTTTTCAAAGATCTCTCGACCTATTACACATCTTATATAAAAAGAGGCACATTTTGTCTTTGACGAAGATTGTGTACGAGCCTTTGAAATCCTTAAGAGGAAACTTACCGAAGCTCCTATTCTTGTTGCTCCCAATTGGAACCTCCCCTTTGAGCTCATGTGTGATGCTAGTGACTACGCTATTGGGGCCGTATTGGGGCAACGTCAAGAAAAACACTTCTTGCCTATTAAATATGCTAGCAAGACAATGACCGAGGCTCAACTAAAGTACACTACAACGGAGAAGGAGTTCCTTGCCGTGGTGTATGCATTTGAGAAATTCCGACCTTATCTCGTCTTGACAAAATGCATAGTGTATACGGATCATTCGGCTATCAAGTATCTTATGGCTAAAAAAGATGCTAAGCCAAGATTACTTCGTTGGATTCTCCTCCTTCAAGAATTTGATCAAAAAATTGTTGACAAAAAAGGAGCCGAGAATCTAGCGGCCGATCATCTTTCTTGTTTGGAAGATCCTCAACAAAGTGTTTACGAGCCCAAGGAAATCACCGAAACATTTCCGCTCAAGACACTTGGTGTAGTGAATTCTAAGCTTGATTCTTCCACCCCATGGTTCGCGGACATCGCAAATTACCATGCGGGCAACTTCATCATCAAGGGTATGACGACAAAATAAAAACGAAAATTCTTTCATGACGTCAAGTTCAACTTTTGGAACGACCCTTACTTGTTTCGAACTTGTGCGGATCAAATTATTCGACGTTGTGTCTTTGGTACCGAAGCTTCTAACATCCTTAGAGCTTGTCACGAGGGACCCACGGGTGGTCACCATGGTGCTAATCCCACGGCTAAGAAGGTGTTTGATGCCGGTTTCTTTTGGCCTACTATTTACCGAGATGCACATGAACTTGTAAAGTCGTGTGACTCATGCCAACGACAAGGAACATCCTCACAAAAAGATGAAATGCCACAAAATATCATCCAAGTGTGTGATATCTTTGACGTTTGGGGCATCGACTTTATGGGGCCGTTCCCATCATCTCATGGTAATAAGTACATCCTTGTCGTGGTTGACTACCTATCTAAGTGGGTGGAAGCTAAGGCTTTGCCCACCAATGATGCTCGTGTGGTAGTCAAGTTTTTGAAAAGCTTGTTTTCTCGGTTTGGAACCCCTCGCGCGATCATATGCGATCGTGGAACCCATTTTTGTAACGGCCAATTCGAAAGGGTCCTAAGGAAATATGCGGTTACACATCGGCTTTCTACGGCTTATCACCCACAAACGAGTGGGAAAGTTGAGGTTTCAAACCGAGCGTTGAAGAGGATCTTGGAGAGATCGATTGGGGAAAACCGACAATCTTGGTCGGATAAGTTGGACAATGCTTTATGGGCCTTTAGAACCGCTCATAAGATGCCCATCAGGTGCACTCCTTATAAGCTAGTGTATGGGAAGAATTGTCACTTGCCAATTGAACTCGAACACAAGGCTTATTGGGCCCTAAAGCATTGTAATGATGACATGAAGATCGTGGGAAAACACCAGAAAATGCAATTAAATGAATTGGATGAATTAAGGGATATTGCTTATGAAAATTCATTGATTTATAAAGAAAAGACTAAAAAATTGCATGATTCAAAAATTAAAAACCGGGTTTTTAACATTGGGGATCAAGTTTTGCTTTTTAATTCTCGTTTGAAAATCTTTTCCGGTAAGTTGAAATCCCGTTGGTCCGGTCCATTCACTATGACTCAAGTTTTTCCTTATGGGACCATCGAGCTAGCTCAAAATGATGGCCCCATTTTCAAGGTTAATGGACATAGGTTGAAGCACTACTTTGGCGGGGAAGTTCCATCCTTGAACTACCTCGACCAAATCACTTTCCCCAATGATAATTAGTATTGAGGGGATCGAGTCGAGCTCATGACTCGGTAATCAAAAACGAGGTGCCTCATGGGGGAGTCCCATGCTTATCCTATGTACATATTATCGCTTTCTAATGTAGTAACGTGTGGGGATTTGTGCCCTTCCAACCTTTGTTCCGTGGTTGTTTGTGAATTGTGGTTTTTAGATGATCATGATCTTCACGATTGGAGCCTCTCGTGTTCGTTTTATAGGAGCACTCGATCGTTTGCTTTGAAGACTGTCTCAATATCCATGATATATCCTTTGATGTTCTATCCTTAGGTTTATATCACACTTCATAAACGGCTTTAACTTTAACGGTTACACCCTTTCCAGGCTAGATTAGGCATTCGACTATGTCTCTAGTATGGGGGTGTTTGCACCGCTAGACTCGAAACATTGAGGACAATGTTTAACCTTAGTATGGGGGGGGGGGGGTGAATAGATACTTGCCTTGCCAAACCTTCACGCTTTCCAAAGTTTATCTTTTTGTTTATCGTTTGTTGCAAAATAAGGCTAAAATGGCAAAATTTTAAATTTTTCTCATGTTTTATAAGTGTTTGAAGACACGAATGTAGGTTTTCCGATGGCGAGAATAAGAGTAATTTTTGACTCGACCGTGTGTGTTGAGCACTTAGCTTCGATTCCTTAACTTTACATTAGGCTAAGTTTCTTAAATGAGGACGAGAAATGATAGAGTTAATTATAAGTTACTATGCTAAACGTATAGTACTCGTATTCTTTCAAAAACTCATGTGTTCTCGTTGTTTGCTTATTCTCCCTTCGCTTGTAAATATTTTTTGCTTAATAAATATTGACTTAGCGGTTTAGTCTTGATTGTTGGGTTTCTAGTCTTTTCTAGTAGCTTCCGTGTAATCAAATTGGGAAGACATTAAGGTATCGCCAATGTCACGGTTTTAAAGTTTTGGCACCCGAATAATCGAAAGCTTCACCCAATAATAAGATTTCAAGTGCTCACCTAAATCAAGCAAACAATTTGAAGCTCACAAGGCCGAAAAATCTATGCAAAATTGAAAGTGAATCAAGCCTTAATCTTTGAAGCTTTAAAGATCCAAAATTCGCCTTAGCGTGAGGATATACGTCTTTGGCTAATAAAACTACCGATGAGGTGGATAATAAAAGGCAAGGCAAGACCGAAGTCATAATAAAAGCTTCATGGCGATGTTGAATAAAAGATGGAGGTAAACCTATGATAATAAGGCCCTTCCGTTAGGGGGCGTATAAAAGTCTTGGTAATAAGTCTCATGTTCAAAACCGTTATAAAACCGTGTTTATCGACACTTCTTGTTGACTTAATTTTTTGACATCGTTGTCTATTAGGAGGGGTTATTGATTCGATGGTCTTGGTTACACCGTTAGGACTCTATTTTTAGACCTAAATCTCTATTATCGCATAAGTCAAACAATGTATCCTCGTGAAACATTCAAGACAAAATTAAATATAAGAGATACAACTTAGGAAAATGGGAGGATAAGTACGTGATTAGGGCATATGAGTAGTGTTAGCATTACTAACTTATAATGACAATGATCTCGTTGCACGCTTGGCATGGAATTGGGGTGAAAATCGAAGACGATGAGATTATTTCTAACGAATCATTCACGTGTTCTTATTCTATGAACCTAAACGTCCCATTTTGCGATGAAAATCATACATTATGTCTAAAAAAACGCAAGTAGTAGTAGTAATAGTAGTAGTATAGCTAGATATCATTCAATAAAGTGAATAAAAATGAATTTTGGAGATGCTACGATACTTTATTCTAATATTGCGTGAGGGCACGACAATGGTTTAGTATGGGGGAGTGATGAGACTGCTTTTATACATAGTCTCATCGTCCAAAAAGGGCGTTAAATGCATAAAATATCATGAAATTGGCCAAATTTATATTTGTGTTTGTTGTTTGTTTATTTTAGGTACGGATATTGAGAAAATGACAAAAGATCACAAGAATCATACAAAAACGAACACGGGAAACGAAGCCGCACATTGAACCAAGCCCTAATGAAGAAGTTCCCAAGACAAACCCTTGAAGATTTGAAGATTATGCAAGAAGGGTCCTCCAATATTGAAGAATTGACACTTTATACCCTTGTATCCTCATAATTACAAGATTGGTCCCTAAAGTTTGTCAATATTGCAAAAAGGGCCCTCCACTTTGAAGAATTGGCAATTTTAGTCCCTCAACAAAACTAAAATGTCAATATTAATCCTCCTCAAAGTCAAACATACCATGAAGGACTTCAAGTTACAAGAAATTACAAGTTTGGTCCTTTTAAAATGTCAAAATTACAAAAGGACCCTTGACTTTGAAGAAATGGCAAAAATAGTCCCTCATTAATCATGATTTGTCAAATTCAGTCCTCCAAGAAGTCAACAAGACAAGTCAAGACCATTATCTATGAAGAAAATGCCAAATCAGTCCTTCAAGAATAATGAAATGGCAAGAAATACCCCTGAATTCATTTTACAAAACCTTTTGGGGGTAAAAGTGTGAAAAAGGAAACTTTATTTACAAAGGAAATCCGGATTTGGTAGTTTTATTTGCAAATGAAAATAAGTGGAAAGATGGAGGGTTAAAGCTGGAAGACAACCTAAGACACCTAGACCTATGGGAGCTTGACACTTGTCCCACTAACTCCCCTAAACCAATCACAACTCACCTTCACTCCACCTCACCATTCCACTTCACCAGGTTTATATTAATTAAACATTGGCGCCTTAACACCAAATTTAAAACTTAATCACCCCTAATCCGGATCAAAACCTCCACTATTCACTCAAGAACACAATTGGGTTTTCTTAATCTTGTTGTAATTAGGCCCTAATATTGTGCAGATTTATGATTAAGGTATCCTTAATCACATCCCAACCTTGAAAACACATGCTACATCAACAAGGAACCCCATACAAGATTACCTACAACACACTTTTGCAAACTGCCAAAAATTTGGACAGCAATCCAACCATCCACATTGAAGCTTACTTTTTAATCTTGTTACAAGCCCTTGGATGCAATCACACCATGCCAGCTACAACAAAACGCCAAGAAAAGTCACATGATTCTAAAGATTGTTCAAACCCTCAAGGGCATAATTGGAACTTCATTAGCTAGGGTTTCATGTTTTTTTAGCTTTCATAGTTCACTTGTGAGCCTATATAAAGGCCTTAGGATACTTCATTTTTTCTTTGCTCTTGAATTTTCCATTGTTCACAAATCTGTAAATCATATATTCAGTTTAATGAAATGTGTTTGAATTTTGTGAAGAAAAATCAAGTGCCAACCTTATTATCTGCTTATTATTGTTGCTTGTTTATTGTTCTTGAATCCTAAAACCTGTTTTCAAAGGAGTGTGCAAAAGTTTGCACATTTTCCATTAATCTTGATATTTTGCTAAGTCTTGTTCAAACCTTGGAATTCTTGGGCTATAAAGCTGATCATATCATCCTGATATTATGTTATCAAGGTGTGGTGAAGCTTATAACTTGGGTATAATCAAGTGTGGGGAACTAAGGTTGCATTAATCAAGGATTTTCACTTTTCTGTTTTGATAACTTGTGCTTCTAACTTTGTTCAATCTTAGCAGGCTTTATTGTGGAAGCTTGTGCTTGTTCTTGCTAGCACATAAGCTCAACATTCTTGGCTGTGGATGCACATACATGAGGTTTGCACCATCTTACCCAAAATCTGCTTAAAATCTTGATTTTTGGTGAATTTGTGTGCTGCTTGTGTTCTTGCTGATTTTGTGGTCTAATCTTGTTCAAATCTGCATATTACATCTATTATTGTGTTAATTTGGGCTTAGGTAACCTTGGAATACACTTTTGATTTGAAAATTGTGATTTGAAAATATAAAAGGGTGTTTGGGATTACCTGTTTGAGATCATAGTTTGTTATTTTGTGGTTGGAAGTTTGTGTTTGTGCTTTGTATCTGCTATATACTTGTTTGAGTGCTATTTGCTCCAAGTTATTGGGCTTAAACCTTTGAATCAAACATTGTGCTATATCTCATTGATTTTGACTGTTTTTGACCTAAGATTTTGGTAATATCTAGAATATATGCATGCTTAGGGTTGAAAGTTGTTAAATCATTGATAATACAACATATGTGATAGATCTAAGTGTTTGAATCTTGCTTGTTGGTCAAGTGCATCAGCAAAGTAAAAATCTGCTTGTGTTAGTGTCATCAGTAACTTTTTGTGCATGAATCTTGATCTAGGCTTTGAATCAGTGCATGAAACCTGCTTAGACTTGTTCATTTAATTTTATTATTGCTTGTGTATGCATTTGGTTAAGTTTGGCTGGCTGAATTGTGCTATAAGTGCTTATTGAACAATAACTTCTTATTTGTTCATGTCTAGGCTATATCTGGTGCTTAATTGAATTAACTGTACTAATTGGCTGATTGTGATTGTGATTTCTTTGTTGTTATTGACTCCTTATGATCCACTGATCATTTGGGTGCCTTTGTGAAACTTGAATCCACAAAAAAGTCACTAAAGACAAATAGTCAAACAAGTCAAGCAGTGGAAAAAGTTTCCACTGCTCAGACACCAAAACTAGCCTCTGCTAGTGTAATTTTGCATTCAGCTTATTAATAAGCCATATTGGCTTATCCAAACCTGCAACAACTTACTTTTTGTGATCAATCTTCATCATTTGACCCATTTGATTGAACTGGAGCTTATCAGACCCTGGCTTTGACTTTTTGCTAAAAAACTCTTAAAGTTGACTTTTAAAGAAGTGCTTATTTGCTTATTTCAGCTTATTGAGTGAACTTATTTGAAAACATTTTGTTGATTAAGCTTAGTTAAGTCATTTAAAAGCTTTTGAAACTTGAATCAGCTCTTGGGGTGGCCTAGAACTCGAAAACGACTATTTTGTCGTTTTGTGAAGATAACTTATTGCTTTTTCAGGCTTATTCCTTGGACTTTTTTCAAATTTCTTTTTACAGAAGTCTTAAGTAACTCAAAAGAAGCTTGTGTGTCTAAGTTGAGCTTATGGCATCAGCTTATAGCTTAATGGGCCAAAAAGCCCATTAAGAATAAGCTGTTTGAAATAAGCCAGCTTAAATCACATTTTCAGCTTTTGGGCCATTGAAAAATTGTGTTCAAAATCAAATTTTAGGTCAGATAGGAGCTTTTGGGCTATTTATATAAACATTTTTCTTATTGGGTTTATTTTGGCCCAATAATGGTCTATTTTGGACTTTGGCCCATTTGAAGGCCCATTAGGGTATTTTTGGTATTTCAAGTTCATTTTCTGTTTAATTAGGTTAAAATAAACTAGTTTGCAAGGTTTTAGAATTTTTTATAAATTTTGGATTTTTAACATTATTTTATTATTAAAAATTAAAATTTAGATTTTTCAAGTTTTTATATTTTTCTTAGGTTAAATACATTAAGTTAGGAATTTTACAACTTTTAGAATATTTTTATTGTCATTAGATTAATGTTTATAATTATTTTAATTTTTAAGAGTTTTTAATTGTTTTTAAATAGTTTTAATTAATTTTAAAATTTTCAAAAATAGTTTTAAATTAAGTTAGGTCATTTTAAAGGTTTACAATTGAAAAATTCTCATTTTGGGCTTTTTGTTAATTAAATTGATTTTTAGGGCTTTAATTAGCATTAAAAAATTATTATTTAATAAAATAAAAGGTTTGAGTGATTTTTTATTTTTTGTAAACTCTAATTACATTATAGAAGATTTATTACAATTTTCTAGAAATTTTTAGGGTAATTTTTTAATTTTGCTACTTTTTACGGATTTACGTGTACGACTTTATCGTCTAAGTTTAATTCGTCATCGTAACCGTCATTCTCTTCTAATCTCATTTCTTCTTTTCTTTTCTCATAAATATAATCACAAAGTTAATCATCTCTTAACACAACGCACTTGCCTCCTTGGGAAACGAACTTGAACCACATTGGTCTTTAGTGCTTGGTTTTCCTAAACCGACACTTAATACTTTCCCTATTTTGCTCTCTTTTCCTAAAGGGTAGTAAAAACACTACATCATTGTCCATGATTCAAAACAACAAGTTTCGTATTCCTTACCGCCACTTGCAAGTTTAAGGACGTCTAGAAAGACTCGATTAAGATGATGCTTTTTTCGTATTCCTTAGCGGGGCCCGCCAAAATTTGGTTAGAGAAAGAGCCACCCAATTCTATATTGACGTGGAAGGATCTCGTTTCGATGTTCGTGAACCAATTTTCCCACCCTCTAAGACTACGTATTTGAAAAACGAGATTTCAAAGTTTTCACAAGAGTACAATGAGAGTTTTTCAACAGCTTGGAATATGTATAAGGAAACATTACATGAGTGTCCCCAACACAGTTTTTCTGACTTACATCAAATCGACACGTTTTACCATGGATTGAACGATCAGGAACGAGACTATCTCAATGCCGCCGCGGGTGGTAATTTTGTGTAAAACGGTCGAGGAAGCATTGTTGATCATTGAGAATAGGTCCAAGGTCTATAGCCCTCGTAGCACATCGAGTGTTCATAAGGCTTCGTCTTCGCCTTCGCCTTGATTGTCATATACCATCGACGCTTGCCAAATCGAGGCTAATTTGGAGAACAAGATATTTGATAAGCTTAAAGGATTGTTATTTGAGTTTAAAGTTGGTGAACAACCTACTCCCGCTACGGTTAAAGCGGTTGAGGTTTCTTGTATGTATTGTGGTGGAGGTCATGGTTTCTCGAGTGCATTACCAATGGTGGTAACACTTCGAGTGCCTACGCGGCGACGAGAATTTATAACCAAAACGGTCAAGTTACCCACACTAATCAATTGACTCCACCGGGTTTTGCACCAAATCAAAATGCTAACAATTATCGAAACAATCAAGGTGGTTACCAAGAAAATCAAAAGAACAACTATAAGGGTAAAAATTACAACAATGGGAATCAAGGGACTAGTAATCAAGTGCAAAATCAAAATCAAAATCGTGATTTCCAAAATGTTATTCAAGGGCTTTCAAATGTATTTTCAAAAGACATTCCAACGGAGATTTTGAAGTATTTCAAGGCTAATGATGATAGGTACACAAACATGGCAAATGATGTTAGTAACCTAAGGACTAAGTTTGAAACTCAAAGTAACAAATAGGAAGGGAATGTGGTTAGGCTCCAACAAAACCAACAAAAAGTGGAACAAGGTCAACATAAGATTGAACAAACCTTACTTAGGTTGGAGCAAAATGAAAAAGCCGAGAAAGAGCAAGATAGGGAAGAACGTAAAAAGACGGAAAATAGACTTTTAGATGCTATCATGATGAGTAGAGCCTATACTTCGGGTGGTCTTTCTAGTAACACCGTGTCAAACCCGAAGGGAGAGATGAAAGTGATTACCACACGTAGTGGTAAGACCTTTAAGGAACCGACTCCTCAACCAATTACTCCAACGGTGGAGGAAATTGAGGAAGAACCCGAGTTGGTCGTAAAAAAGGAGCACATTACAATCCCACAAAGTACCGCTCAAACCACACCTACGGTCAACCCTTTACCAAGTTTGGAACCCGAGATTCCAAAGGCTATGCCTATGACCCACCCAACACCACCCTTACCTTACCCATCGAGACATCGTAAGGAAAAATTGCAAGAACGAGATAATTACCAATTTGAGCTTTTCACTAAGATGTTTCGTGATATGCATTTTAACATAAGTTTTTGCCGACGCTTTAATCATGATGCCTCGATTTGCCGCCAACTTTAAGAGTATGTTGAACAACAAGGAGAAATTGCAAAAATTGTCTTAGTTGTTCATCGGTTTATCTTAACTGCATACCTGAAAAAGTCGGTGACCCCGGTAATTGCTTAATACCAATTGGTATTCAAGATATGGAAGAATGCTATGCCTTGGCCGATCTTGGTGATAGTATTAATTTGATGCCTCTTGCCATATTTAAGTCGCTCAATCGTCTTAATCTTACTCCTTCAAGAATGTCTATCGAAATGGCCGATCATGCTACAATTACCGCATGTGGATTGGTCAAAGACATTTTTGTGAAAGTGGGAAAGTTCTATTATCCGGTATACTTTATCGTAGTCGATAATCCCACGGATCCTCAAGTTCCTCTCATTTTAGGTCGTTCGTTTTTAGATACGCCGAGAGCGTTGATTGATGTGCATGTAAGGAAAATCACCTTACGTTTCAACGACGAGGAACTTGTTATAAACGCAACTCAAAACTCCAAACTTTCTCATGTTTATTCTATCGCGGCCATAAACTATATTGATATGATCGATGTCGTTTGCGAGGAATTTTCACAAGAATTTTTAGGTTTTGGTGATGAAGAAAATAATGGCAATCCCACTATGCTCGATCCTATTCTTGATAACTCGACTGCATCCTTCACTCCATTTGAAGGAGGTGGTTTTACTTTGGAAGAATTTGATGTACCTCTACCTTCTAACGAAGACCTCGACAATGATGAGAACTTTTCGATTATCAAGGATTTTCTTAGTGATTTCCCATTTCCTCCGTCGGTGGAGGTTATGAGTATCGAACCCAAATCTTCAATCGAGGAACCACCAATCCTCTAGTTGAAAGATCTTCCTCCTCATCTTAAATACGTATTCTTGGAAGGAGACGATAATTTGCCGGTTATTATTGCGAAGGATATTTCGGATGAAAAAACCGCACTTATCGATGCCTTGAAGGACCACAAAGGGGCAATTGCGTGGAAATTATCCGACATTAAGGGTATCGACCCAAAATTTTGTACCCACAAAATTTTAATGGAGGAAGACTACAATCTCGCAATCCAATGTCAAAGGAGGGTGAACCCCAAAATTCACGACGTCATAAAAAAGGAGGTCCTTAAACTCCTTGACGCGGGAATGATTTACCCTATTTCTGATAGCCCTTGGGTAAGTCCCATTCATTGTGTCCCTAAAAAGGAGGAATGACCGTTGTGCCAAACGATGACAACGAGTTAATTCCAACTCGACTCTTGACCGGTTGGAGGGTGTGTATTGACTATCGTAAGTTAAATGACGCCACTCGTAAAGACCATTTTCCCTTTCCCTTCATGGATCAAATGTTGGAGTGTCTTGTGGGAAACAATTTCTATTGTTGTTTAGATGGTTTTTCCGGTTACTTCAAAATCCCATCGATCCTTGTGATAAAAAAAACTACGTATACGTGTCCATATGGAACTTTTTCTATCGTAGAATCCCATTCGGACTTTGCAATGTACCGGGAACTTTTCAACGGTGCATGATGGCTATTTTTCATGACATGATCGAGCAGACGATGGAAGTCTTTATGGATGACTTTTCCGTGTTTGGTAGTTCGTTCACTTCGTGTTTAGGGAATTTGAAACATATGTTGAAACGTTGTGATCTAGATTCTAGCCGCATCGACGAGTGTTGTAGCCGCATCGCGGAAGAGACTAATCGCATCAAAGAACGAAATGAAATGCTCTATCAACTAATTATGGAAGGAATAAATAACCCAATTTGTAACACTCTCATTTTTCGTATCGGTACAGCGGAAGGGTCTTTCAGAGTGTTACGGGATAGCACAATAACTCCAATCATAGACAACACATAAAAATGGTTGTACAAGGTTTAACAAACATTCATTCGATAAAAAGTTTCAAAGTGTACAACAGGTCCCAAATTATACAGGTCATTAAGTTTACAAAACACAGATCGAATGAACATTTTTAATATTAAGTGTGGGCCATCAGAGTCGATCTCCATCCGGATTACCTTCAAGCACCTGAGATAGAAAACATGCAAAAATCATATCAGCGAATGCCGAGTGAATTCATAGAGTTTAATGAAAACCGTTATAAAAAACAATCATTTACATTCATTTAAAATCAGAACACAAGTATAATATCAGAAGTAAGTCCACATATTGCTAGTCAGGCAATATATAAATCAAGCATACATCTGAAACCGTCCATGAGACCGTAGTCTCTATATTACCATGATAGGTAATATATTCATCGTAATAGCGTCGTTATCGTTTATTATTTATGTCTTATAGCATACGTTGTATATTGTATAGGTTGTAGGATTATTATTAGCCGCATGACATTGTTACCTTACTGTGAAAACAGCGGGCCGCGAACCCGACAAACAATTTGCCCATCTAAGTTAGCGTGTCGTCACAAAAATCACGCTATGGAATCTTCTCATACATAAATTCGCTTACCAATCAATGTGGTACGACGGGGATCAACCGTCAAGGCGCGAACTGGGGTGATCGTCCCCAAATAGTACTATCAAATGCATAAGCGTCTACCAAAACCCGGTAGTTCACAATTCATGCTAATGGGACTATAAGTGACATAACCTAACTACTAATAATCCTTTTAGTCTCGAATATAGGGTCATAGCATCATTCGGGTCCATATCATTAAGCATACAATCGGGACTACTTGTGTTCTATTTTTATAAAAATCTAGCATGTTATCTCCCTCGCGGGTTTACAAATCATTTTATAAAACATTTAAAAGAGTGCGAGGCTATGAACTCACGTTGTTAATGAAAGGCGGATTATCAGCTACGGGCGTGCTTCGGTCACGGAAACCTATATAAATAATAATCGGTCTTAGACTCGGTCCAATGACTTTTATCAAAATAACAATATACATATGATGAATTTGTACATATGATGATGATCAAGTGGGTTTATACATCCTTGTTTACTCATTTTAGTGTTTACGTTTTGGTAACGTCTTACTAGTTCACTAGTTTTACCGATTTTTCCTATTTAAGTTCATTAATTCTTTTATAAGTTCTTTAACTTGTTTTTATCCATTTTATACCTATATGATCAGTATATATACTTTTCATGTTGGGCCCTAATGGGTTAAGCCCAAATAATTCTTTTTACAAGTATTTATCTTATTAAGTCCAATTATTAGTCTAATAGGTTTAGTTAGCTCGTAAATGTCCGTAATTCTTATAGTTCGGGTTTTATCGGTTTTTACTTGTCTTAGTTACTTATACATCAGTATATAACTTTTATAAACCTTACATTAGACGGGTTTGGTCGTCTAAGTTTTATTTGATGAAAAACGTTAATTTCACGGCGATAGCCGAAAAAGTCGTAAAAATCAAGTTTATAGTTTTTATTACTTATAAATATTATTTTTACCACCATTTATATAATTTACCCATTTAATTATCCTTTTATACATTTATATAAATAAGTTCTATAAGTTAGTGGGTTTATATTTTACATTTTATAAATTATAAAGTGAGTGCTTATATAATAATAATAAACATTATTTCCAAAATCTGATTTTTAACTTCATATTCACCATTTTTATCATATCTAGAGTTCTACAATGACTTAGAAGCTCATTTTTGGATGACAACTTCTTCATAATATGTGCTACATATAACTTAGTTATAGCTACTGCCCATTTTGTGTCTAAGTTGCCTTAACAGTCCCTACAAAACTGCTTATTCAGATTGTACCACCTAACTTGTTTTGATCATATCTCACTCATTATTTTGATTCCATTGCATGGTCAACTCTCACATGTGTATAACATCATCTACTTACTGTAAATAGATCAAACCATGCAATTTTATCAGTTCATCATTTAGTTATCTACTGTTTTTATACAGCCAACTAATTAGTCATGATTTTAGCTTCATTTCTTATGGTTATCATCATTTTTAAGCATGTTTATCAACACTTGATCCCCACACAAAATTTTTATCATCATATATACATCATATACATATACAAAATGAAAGAAAATACATTTGTTCTTTACAAAATAATAAGAGAAAAATGTAGAGGATGATCTTCTTTACCAATCCAAGTGGATTTCTTGTTTTAGGAGGGCAAGAACTTGATGAACACAACAAGTATCTCCAAGACCATCAAATATCAAGATTATATGTTGGAAAATCAGCCCTAGGACACAAGCAAATCACCTCCAAAGTTGTTTATATGGCCACCAAATGATCAAGGCTTCAAGGAAACACCTTAATAGGACTAGTAAACATGTGGTTTGTAGCTAGAAAAGATCAATGATGGGGTTTGTTGCTTGATTTGGGATGGCACAAGGGTGGAGGTTGAGAGAGTTTTAGAGTGGATTGCATGTAGGAAATGGTAAGAATGAAACAAGTTGCTAGTTTTTTATGTAAAGTGGTAATGGTTAGCTTAAGGTGTAAGCACAAGCTTACACTTGTGTAAACTAGCTAAGACTTGTGCCACATATGTGTGGTGGTGTCATATTGCCGTCCCATATTGCTAGTGGGGTGGGACAAAGTGTTTTGTCCCATCTCACTAGTTTACGGGTATTTCTCGATTCTAGTTTTCTTGATTTGCGTGCCCTCGGGTCGTTTTACGAAAAACGTTTTTATAAATTATGAATCACCGTCACAAAACGAATCCAATAAAAATTGTCTCATCAAAAACGAAGTTCAAAAACGTAAATACGTAATCCTAAGGTTTCCGGTTTAGTCGTAAAAGACGCCAAATTATGCACGTAAGCCCAAATTTAAATCCGTAAATTGTGAGTTCGTCAACCAACACAAAAATAAGTTTCAAAATATTATACGAGAAAATATTTCACTACCTGAAAATGTTAGATTTGTCACAGCTTTTCCTCCTAAAAGGGATCAACGTCCTCGTGATCCATTTCATTTGGATGTCCGTTTCTTATTGAAATCGAAGAGGTGCGGATATTTCTTCCACATTTCATCCTCTCGTTCCCAAGTATACTCCGGTCCATGCTTTGAATTCCATCGGATCTTGACAATAGGTATCCGACTTTGTTTCAGTTGCTTTACCTCACGGTCCATAACTTCTACGGGCTCTTCGATAAAATGCAACTTCCCATCTATTCGAACCTTACCTAACGGAATTTTCTCATCACTCACTGCTAGATATTTCTTCAGATTAGATACATGGAATGTGTTGTGAACACCATGAAGTTCTGGGGGTAACTCTAGTTTGTAAGCCACTGGACCTACTCTAGATAAAATCTTAAAGGGTCCAATATAACGGGGATTCAATTTTCCTCGCTTACCAAATCTTATAACACCTTTCCATGGCGATACTTTCAACATTACTCGGTCACCCACTTCAAACTCCATTGGCTTCCGCTGCACATCCGCGTAACTCTTCTGTCTACTACGGGCATTCAACAACCTCTTCTTAATCTGAACTATCATCTCCGTAGTCTCCCGGATCAATTCCGGTCCCGTGAGCTGGGTATCCCCAACTTCACTCCAACATACAGGAGATCTACACTTCCTACCATACAAAGCTTCAAACGGTGCAGCCTTAATACTAGAATGGTAACTATTGTTATACGAAAACTCTGCTAACGACAAATGTTTATCCCAATTCTTACCAAAGTCTAACACACAAGCTCTCAACATATCTTCCAGTGTTTGTATCGTCCTTTCACTCTGCCCATCAGTCTGGGGGTGATAAGCAGTGCTCATGTCGAGATTCGTTCCCAAAGATATTTGGAGAGATTTCCAAAAATTCGATGCGAATCTAGGATCTCGATCTGAAATGATCTATACAGACACTCCATGTTTGCATACAACATTATCAAGGTATATTCGAGTCAGCTTCTCCAGTGAGAACTGCTCCTTAACCGGAATGAAGTGTGCTGATTTGGTCAATCTATCGACAATAACCCAAATCGAATTGTTTCCAGATGATGTTCTAGGAAGCTTGGTGATAAAGTCCATCGTAATTCGCTCCCACTTCCATTCAGGAATCTTTGGTTGTTGAAGTAGTCCTGATGGTTTTTGATGTTCGGCTTTAACTCTAGCACAAGTCAAGCATTGAAGAACATACATAGCTATGTCAGCTTTCATATTCGGCCACCAGTATAACTTCTTCAAATCATGGTACATCTTATCAGATCCCGGATGAATGGAATACTTAGATTTATGGGATTCTAACATAATCAAATCTCTTAAGCCTCCAAACTTAGGTATCCACATACGACCTCTTAAGCATTTCACTCCATCAGCTCTAACCTCTAAAGGATCTCCTTCTCCTCGGAACCCTTCATTAACAAAATTTTCCTTCTTACAAGCTTCTATTTGCGCATTTCTAATTTGCTCAGGCAAATTATTGTGCACGGTCAAGACTAGAGAACGCACCCTGATAGGCTCTCTATCTTTCCTACTCAACGCATCAGCAACAACATTGGCTTTTCTTGGGTGATATTTTATATCACAGTCATAATCACTTAACAATTCTATCCATCTTCGTTGCCTCATGTTCAATTCCTTCTGGTCGAGAATATACTGTAGGCTTTTGTGATCGGTGAATACCGTACACTTGGTGCCATACAGATAATGTCTCCACAACCTAAGAGCAAAGACTACAGCTCCTAACTCAAGATCATGAGTAGTATAATTTTCCTCATTCTTCCTTAATTGCCTAGAAGCATAAGCTATCACTTTCTCTCTCTGCATCAAAACAGCTCCATAACCTCTAAGAGATGCATCACAATATACTACAAAATCTTCACTCCCGTCGGGTAATGATAAGATTGGCGCACTACATAATTTTTGCTTCAATATCTGAAATGCTCCATCTTCATCACTTCCCCAAACGAAAGGTTTATTCTTCTGAGTAAGCTTAGTCAAGGATTTAGCTATAAAAGAAAATTCTTTAATGAATCGCCTATAATAGCCAGCCAATCCTAAGAACTGTCGCACTTCCGTTGGCGTTGTCGGTGCAGACCAATTCTTAATAGCTTCAACCTTTGCAGGATCAACATGAATTCCATCTCTGTTAATAACATGACCAAGAAATTGCAGAGAATCTAACCAGGAATCACACTTCGAAAACTTAGCATACAACCTTTCATCCTTCGACAAGTTCAAAACAATCCTCAAATGTTCTCTATGTTCATCTTCATTCTTAGAATAGATTAGAATATCGTCAATAAACACAATCACAAATTTATCCAAGTAGGGCTTGCACACTCGATTCATTAAATCCATGAAAACCGCAGGTGCGTTAGTTAACCTAAATGGCATTACTTGAAATTCATAGTGTCCATAACGAGTTCTAAATGCAGTTATAGGAATATCTTCTTCACGGACGCGAAGTTGGTGATATCCTGACCGCAAATCTATCTTAGAATACACACTAGATCCTTGCAGTTGATCAAACAAATCATCAATCCTAGGTAAAGGATATCGATTTTTAATTGTCAACTTATTCAGTTCCCTATAATCAATGCACATACGAAAAGATCCATCCTTCTTCTTAACGAACAAGACTGGAGCTCCCCAAGGCGACGAGCTCGGTCGAATAAAACCTTTATTAGACAACTCCTTAAGTTGCTCAGATAACTCCTTTAATTCAGAAGGGGCTAATCGGTAAGGCGCACGTGCCACCGGTGCAGCACCAGGAATTAAATCGATTCGAAACTCTACTTGCCTTATCGGTGGAAGTCCGGGTAAATCTTTAGGAAATACCTCAGGAAATTCACAAATAATAGGTACATCTTCCAATCGTTTCTCCCTAGACTCATTCCCGGTCACTTGAGCTAAGAATAACTCACAACCGTTCCTGATGTACTTTTGGACTTAAATACATGAAACGATTTTCAAACGGGATTCACCTCGGCTACCATCAATTACTAACGTCCTATTCCTAAGAGGAATCTTAACCTTCTTCTCTCCATATAAAATAGTAGCATTATTCAACGACAACCAATCCATACCAATAATAATATCGAAACTACCTAATTCTATCAACATCAAATCAATCGGAAAGGAATGGTTCAAGAGATTTAGAGAGCATCCTTCTAATAGCTTATTAGTTTTCACTAATTTACCATCAGCCAATTCCACCTCGTAACTGGTACTTATCTCAACAGGTTCAATATCAATAAGGGCACTAAATTTAGTGGATACAAAGCTCCTATCGGCACCCGAATCGAATAAAGCAACAGCATAATGATTGTTGAGTAAAAACGTACCGGTAACGACATTCAGATCCTCTTTCTTCACCTCAATTGTTCCAAGTTGGTAGATACCACCCTGGGGGTTTCTTCCAGGTACAATCGCTTTCAACTTGGGGCATTTTGATTTCCTATGACCTTCTTCATTACAGTTGAAGCAAATCGTTCCCTTCTTACACCTTTCAACCTTGTGTCCAAGCTTTCCGCAATTTCGGCACTTCCAGCAGTCGCCAGGATGCCTCTTGTTGCCACACTTAGGACATCTATCATCGTTGCGCGGTGTATTGTTGGTAAGAGCATTTACATTCCCCTTTCTCTTGTTCTGACGGCGATTGAAATTCTTCCTATTATCACCTCTATCTACACGCTCACCGTCTCCTTTTCTTTTCTCACCTACACGGGCTTCATCTTCCTTATCCTGAATTATCTGTCCAATGAGTTGGTAAGCCATTCGAACAGCATCATCAATGGTCAGTGGTTTCGATGATGTCACGTCCCCCCGGATATTCCTGGTCAACCCTTTCACATATTGCTCAATTCGGATCTCTTCGGGTTCAACCAATCGAGGACATAGCAAGGCCAACTCATGAAATCGATTCGTGTAACTATCAATGTCCACACCTTTCATTCTCAGATGAATCAACTCTTGTTCTAACCTAATGATCACACTACGAGGACAAAACTCCAAAGTCATCCACTTCTTAATTTCAGCCCAAGGAGTAGCATTAGCAGCATCAAGACCCATGAAAGCAATTCTACCGTTTCACCAAGTCAACGCACGACCTTTAAGAGTAGCCATAGCAAAAGTCACCTTATCTTCCTCCTTACACTTACTAATCCTAAACACCGATTCAATCTTCTCGATCCACTGGCTTAATCCTACAGCACCTTCAGTTCCATTAAAAGGTAGAGGATCACACTTCATGAACGTCACATAAGTACAGCCACCAACTTCAGGTGCATTCGTTCCAAGTCCTCCTACATTTCCTCCAGCATTAGCATTCACATTATTAGCATTCACATTCACATTAGTACCGCCAATTCCACTACCGCCAGCTCCACTACCGCCAGCTCCACTACCGCCAGCTCCACTACCGTCAGCTCCACTACCGCCAGCTCCACTACCGCCAGCTCCACTACCGCCAGCTCCACTACCGCCAACTCCACTACCGCCAGCTCCATTACCGCCAGCTTCATTTCTAGCATTTGCCATAAATTTAGTCATAGATGCGGTAAATTGCTCCGTAATAATCCTACGTACATCATCCTCAGTCACAGCCTTCTTGGGCGGCATAGTTCTATAATTCCACAATTTCAAAGCATTAAGCATTCACCCAACAAAGGATTCATATAATATGGATCGAATTCATAATCAAGATACAAATAAGGCACAATATGGAATTCAAGACAAGATACATATTTCATTCGATCTGAAACAAAAGTATTGTATTAGTACATCCATATCAAAGTTCTAACACTATATACGCTCAAAATTCGTGCCAAGTATATTACTAACAAGTCGGTTCAGTCAAAGCTACAAACACAAAAGATATAAAGGTCACTACTAAATACAGACTGGTCTACTGAGAACCGCCAGATGGTCTATCATCCATCGTCTTCTGGATCTTCGCCGGACGATCACTAGACACATCTTCAGCTGGGCGCTTACGGATTACTCCTCTTTCAACCATGTTGGCATAAAATCTACTGTTCCAACCCACAGATATATTCAACTCCTTTTCAGCTTTCTCACGCATCGCACGAGCCACACTCAACTGAATCTCCATAGAATTCACCTTTCTCTTCATAGCAGCATACTCACCACTTTCCAACACCGATAACCTCCTAAAAGCCTCATTCAAACCACGCTCTACATCACTCAAATCCAAACTAAGCAATTCTCGCTCTTTCTCGCCAACCTTTGTCTTCGACTCCAAATAAGCAACCTGAGTCTGAACAACACCTAATCCAACCTCTGTCACACAACTCTTAACACGGGAAGCATCTAGATCACGTCTCAAGGCCCATGGTGCAAGACCATCAATATGAGTAGCCTCTCGAGTACTAGACGACTCTCCTGTCTCACGTCTACGAGTATCAATACCATCAGTACCGTCAGGTGCATCGTCATCCTCATCCTCCTCTGATTCAGAATCAGATTCAGACGATTCAGACATTTTGTACCTAGGTAACTCATCCTCGGAATCAGACAAACAAACTGGTGGGGGCAAAGGCTCGCCCTCTGGAACATCATACGGATAAATAAGCTCAGCTTCCTCATCGTCATCAACCTCAACATCTATGCCTACATCCTCCTCGACATCCTCGTCGTCAATCTCATCATCTAACTCATCTAACCCAATCTCATCATCGTTCTCAATATCAGCATTCTCAATATCCACGTCCTCAATATCCACATTCTCAATATCCACATTCTCAATATCCACATTCTCATTACCCACATTCTCAATATCCACATTCTCATTACCCACATTCTCAATCTTGTTTTCTACTAAGTCTTCATGAGGGGCAATCTGATCTCCTAGTCCTAACTCGGGCTCGGGATCCTCAAATGATTCCTCCTCGTCATCAATATCAAAATCTACTAAGTCTAAATAAGGATCATCTTCTATATTAGGTTCGGGAATAGCATGGTTTTCTACACGAATATTAGGGTCAGCCATGACAATCTGCATTTATATATATTTATCTCGTATTAGGATAACATACTAGTTAAACAATTACATAATGAAATCACGATATATACATATATATATAAATTAAATTATATATTAAAATATATATCTTCTCAATAGGGCTTGTTGGTAACGTCGGAGATCTCTGGCACCGTTATAGTCAAAAGATTTTTCAAATATTTTCTCAAATGTTCACTGTCAAAAGATTTTGAAAAGTTTTGTTCAAAACCTTGGTTTTTAAAATCTTTTGTTCTCTACAACGAGAGCTCTGGTACCAAACTGTAACACTCTCATTTTTCATATCGGTACAGCGGAAGGGTCTTTCAGAGTGTTACGGGATAGCACAATAACTCCAATCATAGACAACACATAAAAATGGTTGTACAAGGTTTAACAAACATTCATTCGATAAAAAGTTTCAAAGTGTACAACAGGTCCCAAATTATACAGGTCATTAAGTTTACAAAACACAGATCGAATGAACATTTTTAATATTAAGTGTGGGCCATCAGAGTCGATCTCCATCCGGATTACCTTCAAGCACCTGAGATAGAAAACATGCAAAAATCATATCAGCGAATGCCGAGTGAATTCATAGAGTTTAATGAAAACCGTTATAAAAAACAATCATTTACATTCATTTAAAATCAGAACACAAGTATAATATCGGAAGTAAGTCCACATATTGCTAGTCAGGCAATATATAAATCAAGCATACATCTGAAACCGTCCATGAGACCGTAGTCTCTATATTACCATGATAGGTAATATATTCATCGTAATAGCGTCGTTATCGTTTATTATTTATGTCTTATAGCATACGTTGTATATTGTATAGGTTGTAGGATTATTATTAGCCGCATGACATTGTTACCTTACTGTGAAAACAGCGGGCCGCGAACCCGACAAACAATTTGCCCATCTAAGTTAGCGTGTCGTCACAAAAATCATGATATGGAATCTTCTCATACATAAATTCGCTTACCAATCAATGTGGTACGACGGGGATCAACCGTCAAGGCGCGAACTGGGGTGATCGTCCCCAAATAGTACTATCAAATGCATAAGCGTCTACCAAAACCCGGTAGTTCACAATTCATGCTAATGGGACTTTAAGTGACATAACCTAACTACTAATAATCCTTTTAGTCTCGAATATAGGGTCATAGCATCATTCGGGTCCATATCATTAAGCATACAATCGGGACTACTTGTGTTCTATTTTTATAAAAATCTAGCATGTTATCTCCCTCGCGGGTTTACAAATCATTTTATAAAACATTTAAAAGAGTGCGAGGCTATGAACTCACGTTGTTAATGAAAGGCGGATTATCGGCTACGGGCGTGCTTCGGTCACGGAAACCTATATAAATAATAATCGGTCTTAGACTCGGTCCAATGACTTTTATCAAAATAACAATATACATATGATGAATTTGTACATATGATGATGATCAAGTGGGTTTATACATCCTTGTTTACTCATTTTAGTGTTTACGTTTTGGTAACGTCTTACTAGTTCACTAGTTTTACCGATTTTTCCTATTTAAGTTCATTAATTCTTTTATAAGTTCTTTAACTTGTTTTTATCCATTTTATACCTATATGATTAGTATATATACTTTTCATGTTGGGCCCTAATGGGTTAAGCCCAAATAATTCTTTTTACAAGTATTTATCTTATTAAGTCCAATTATTAGTCTAATAGGTTTAGTTAGCTCGTAAATGTCCGTAATTCTTATAGTTCGGGTTTTATCGGTTTTTACTTGTCTTAGTTACTTATACATCAGTATATAACTTTTATAAACTTTACATTAGACGGGTTTGGTCGTCTAAGTTTTATTTGATGAAAAACGTTAATTTCACGGCGATAGCCGAAAAAGTCGTAAAAATCAAGTTTATAGTTTTTATTACTTATAAATATTATTTTTACCACCATTTATATAATTTACCCATTTAATTATCCTTTTATACATTTATATAAATAAGTTCTATAAGTTAGTGGGTTTATATTTTACATTTTATAAATTATAAAGTGAGTGCTTATATAATAATAATAAACATTATTTCCAAAATCTGATTTTTAACTTCATATTCACCATTTTTATCATATCTAGAGTTATACAATGACTTAGAAGCTCATTTTGGATGACAACTTCTTCATAATATGTGCTACATATAAGTTAGTTATAGCTATTGCCCATTTTGAGTCTAAGTTGCCTTAACAGTCCCTACAAAACTTCTTATTCAGATTGTACCACCTAACTTGTTTTGATCATATCTCACTCATTATTTTGATTCCATTGCATGGCCAACTCTCACATGTGTATAACATCATCTACTTACTGTAAATAGATCAAACCATGCAATTTTATCAGTTCATCATTTAGTTATCTACTGTTTTTATACAGCCAACTAATTAGTCATGATTTTAGCTTCATTTCTTATGGTTATCATCATTTTTAAGCATGTTTATCAACACTTGATCCCCACACAACATTTTTATCATCATATATACATCATATACATATACAAAATGAAAGAAAATACATTTGTTCTTTACAAAATAATAAGAGAAAAATGTAGAGGATGATCTTCTTTACCAATCCAAGTGGATTTCTTGTTTTAGGAGGGCAAGAACTTGATGAACACAACAAGTATCTCCAAGACCATCAAATATCAAGATTATATGTTGGAAAATCAGCCCTAGGAAACAAGCAAATCACCTCCAAAGTTGTTTATATGGCCACCAAATGATCAAGGCTTCAAGGAAACACCTTAATAGGACTAGTAAACATGTGGTTTGTAGCTAGAAAAGATCAATGATGGGGTTTGTTGCTTGATTTGGGACGGCACAAGGGTGGAGGTTGAGAGAGTTTTAGAGTGGATTGCATGTAGGAAATGGTAAGAATGAAACAAGTTGCTAGTTTTTGATGTAAAGTGGTAATGGTTAGCTTAAGGTGTAAGCACAAGCTTACACTTGTGTAAACTAGCTAAGACTTGTGCCACATATGTGTGGTGGTGTCATATTGCCGTCCCATATTGCTAGTGGGGTGGGACAAAGTGTTTTGTCCCATCTCACTAGTTTACGGGTATTTCTCGATTCTAGTTTTCTCGATTTGCGTGCCCTCGGGTCGTTTTACGAAAAACGTTTTTATAAATTATGAATCACCGTCACAAAACGAATCCAATAAAAATTGTCTCATCAAAAACGGAGTTCAAAAATGTAAATACGTAATCCTAAGGTTTCCGGTTTAGTCGTAAAAGACGCCAAATTATGCACGTAAGCCCAAATTTAAATCCGTAAATTGTGAGTTCGTCAACCAACACAAAAATAAGTTTCAAAATATTATACGAGAAAATATTTCACTACCTGAAAATGTTAGATTTGTCACACAATTGTTGAAGAAGTTGCAAAGAGCATCGAAGATAAGGAAATGAGGATGTCAACGAACGAGGTTTTTGAAAATGTTTTCGAAAATAAACAACAAGAAAAACTCGTAGCACGTGTTGGAACGATGAGTGTTAAACCTTTGGAACCTATTTTTTTTAATGAAGATGAAATTATCAAAGATTTTCAAAATCAAGATACACCAAATTTTGACGATGAAATTCCGTTAAGTGATTTTGAAAAAGAGGAATTTTATAAGGTTTTAAGGAAAATCGTTGACCCCTCGATTTTTGAAGAGTATCAAAATTTAATTCTGGAGGGACGCGTTACTACTATTTCTACGTCCTTTGAGAACCCGCATTCGATACCTCCGAAGGACCAATTTGAAACCATCAAGGCTACAACGTCTTGTGACAAGCCTTTTACTCCTAATCCCACACCAAGTGAGATTATGGATTTATCATGTGAGAAGTCCACCGATGGCCTTGCTCACATTGATACGTTTTTCGACGCCGATGTTGAAACCACTAAGGCAAAATCTTCAAATGAAGAGCCTTTCACTCCTATACCTACTACGGAAACTGATGCCTTTCTAAGTATGGGGGAGACGAATCTTAGCACTAATCCTAGTGTCGAGATCCCTGTTCTAATCCAAAGTGAGCCTACGGTTTTCTCCGAAGATGAGGTAAGTGATTTTGCTCTCAATGCTTTTTTCCACGAAGATTCTAACGAGGCAAATCACAATAGTGAGTGCGAATAGATTTCTTTTGATGATGTATCTCCCATTGAAACTTCTGGGAGAGAATCAACGACTTTCTCGAACCCGCTTTTCAAGGACGATGATTTTTCCGCTAGTGATGACGGGTCACTAATCGACGAGGACGTTCAAAATACCGATTTTAAAATCTTTTCGAACCCTTCATTCTAATTTGATGACACGTTCATTTTTGGTGACATAAATCCTCTCTTTGAGGAGACGTTCGAGGACATCGAGAGTGAGGATTCTAAGGATCTTAAACTCGATGAGCTGGATTTTCTAGTCACCCACCCGAAGTCTCATACGGTTGAGACTCCTCTTTCTACTTGTGACGTTTCCATTCTCGAGGGGTTCACCGATGGATCGCCTCTCGATGTGAATGAGGATTTTAGTGAGGCTTTTGCCTTCGATCCGGGGGGAAATTTTGAAACTCTTATTTTGAGTAATCCTCTTTCAGTTTCACCCATATTTCAATGTAACCCTACCCACCCCCTCAGATATGATGAGTTTACCTACGTCGTAAGGAGTTTTCTTTGTTACAAGACGTATCCTCCGGCTTTGTGTGTTTTATTTTCAACAAAATGTGAGGATAAGATCTTCGATCCTGGTATAAAGGATTTGCATTTATTCACGGTTTCTTTTGGGCCTTGATTACATGTAAGCCCCACCAAAAATGACCGAACCAAGATAATCCCTAAATGATCACATTTATGGGGATTCGAGTCGAGCTCTTGACTCAGTTATCAAAAACAAGGTACCTCGTGGGGGATTTTCATGCCTATCCTTGTAAATATTATTGCTTTTTAGTTAACCTAATGAGGGGATTTGTGCCCTTCCAACTTGTTGTCTCGTGTTTGTTTTTGATTGTGTAATCCAAGTCATTATCATCACGATGAAGCCTCTCGTGTTCGTTTTACTCGAGCTTCGATCGTTGCTTTGAAGATTTTTTGATATCCATATGATATATCCTTTGATGTTCTAACCTTAGGTCTTTTAGCACACTTCATAAACGGCTTTAGATTTAACGGTTCCGCCCTTTCTATGCTAGATTAGGCATTCGAAACATTGAGGACAGTGTTTAACTTTAGTATGGGGGGGGGGATGAATAGATACTTGCCTTGCCAAACCTTCACGCTTTCTAAAGTTTATCTTTTTGTTTATCGTTTTGTTGCAAAATAAGGCTAAAAATGGCCAAATTTTAAAATTTTCTCATGTTTCATAAGTGTTTGAAGACACGAATGTAGATTTTCTGATGGCGAGAATAAGAGTAAATTTTGACTCGACCGTGCGTGTTGAGCACTTAGCTTCGATTCCTTAACTTTATATTAGGCTAAGTCTCTTAAATGAGGATAAGAAATGATAGCGTTAATTATAAGTTGCTATGCTAAACGTAGAGTACTCGCATTCTTTTAAAAACTCATGTGTTCTATATGTTTGTTTATTCTCCCTTCGCTTGTATATATATTTTGCTAATAATTATTGGCTTAGCGGTTTAGTCTTGATTGTTGGTTTCAAGTCTTTTCTAGTAGCTTCCATGTAATTAAAGTGGGTAAACATTAAGGTATCGCCAGCGTCACGGTTTTGAAGTATTGACAAACCGAATTATCGAAAGCTTCACCCAATAATAATTTTAAGTTCTCACTCACCTAAATCAAGCAAAAATATCAAGCTCACAAGGGCGAAAAATCTATTCAAAATTTAAAGTGAACAAGCCTTAAACTTTGAAGCTTTAAAGATCCAAAATTCGCTTTAGCGTGAGGATATACGTCTTTGGCCATAATAAACACCTCATGGAGAGGTTAAATAAAAGGCAAGGCAAGACCAAAGTCATAATAAAAGCTCCATGGCGGAGTTGAATAAAAGATGGAGGTAAACCTATGATAATAAGGCCAATCCGTTAGGGGGTGTATAAAAGTATTGGTAATAAGTCTCATGTTCAAAACCGTTATAAAACCGTGTTTATCGATCCTTCTTGTTGACTTAATTATTTGACATCGTTGTCTATTAGGGGAGGTTATTAATTCGATGGTCTTGGTTACACCGTTATCACTCTATTTTTGGACCTTAATCTCTATCATCGCATAAGTAAAAAATGTATCCTCGTGAACATTTAAGACAAAAATAAAATATATGAGATACCACTTAGGATTAAGGGAGTCTAAGTACGTGATTAGGGCATATGAGTAGTGTTAGCATTACTAACTTATAATGACAATGATCTCGTTACACACTTGGCATGGAATTGGGTGAAAATCGAGGACGGTGAAATTATTTCTAACGAAGCATTCATGTGTTCTTGTTCTATGAACCTAAACGTCCCATTTTACGATGAAAATCATACATTATGTCTAAAACACAAGTAGTAGTAGTTTAGTAAGTTTAATTTTCAATAAAAGTCAATAAACATGAATTTTGGAGATGCTAAGATACTTTATTCTAGCATTGCGTGAGGGCACGGCAATTGTTTAGTATGGGGGAGTGATGAGACCGCAATTATACATGGTCTCATCGTACAAATCGGGCTTAAAACGCTTAATTATATCATAAAATACCATAAAATGTGCTCCTATTCGTTGATTGTATGTTTTAGGTACGAATATCGAGAAAATGACAAAAGATCACAAGAATCAATAAAAACAAACACGGGAAACGAATCCACACAACAAACCGGACCCGAGTACGAATTTTCCAAAAATACCCTTGAAGTGTGAAGATTTGTCATGTTTAGTCCCCCAACTTTGAAGACTTGTCAAAATGATCCTTCATTATTCATTTGTACAAGATTAGTCCTTAAATATTGAAGACATGTCAAAAGAACCCCTTGAAGAATGCAAAAGTTGCATGTTTGGTCCTTGGTTAAAATTTATAAATTCCATGTGCCAAAAATGACAAGAGCTCCAAACTTGTTATAAAGGAAAATGGGAGAAAAGCTGGAAATACCTTATATGCACATATTTTGGGAATTGAGGGATCAAAATTGCAAAGACATACAAACATCCTCCACCAATCATCCCATGCCACCTCATTCTCCCCACCACTCGTAAAATGCCACCTCACCAAGATCCATTTACCCGAACCACCCACTTACTAATATTCGACCCAATACCCTTACCCAACCCACTAACCTTTTTAATCAAAAATGTTAAAAATGATTTAGACGGTTAACATAATTTTTTTCCCAAACCAGATTAAAACATAGTCACCTAAGAACTTAAAAACCCTAATCTCATATATTCTAATCACAATGAACTGGGACTTCATTTTTTCCAGATTCATGATTGTTGGTTCCCTCAACCCAATCCCACCTCATCCACGTCACCACTGTGGACTCCACTAAACCACCCCTAAACCAATGAGGTGTGAATATGGGTACATTCCAAAAACCAGTACACAAAAGAGTGGCCATGATGCATTGTCGTGCTCCCAAAGTAACAATAGACGCCTCTGATTACTTTTACTTGCTGGCAAACTCCAGAAATCACAGGGAGCCTTGGACCAAGTTCAAAAATTGGCATATTCTAATAGAAGATACAAATCTTCAAAAGGGTAATCTGGGAAACTCACTAGCTTAGGGGTTGATTTTCTTGTTATTCTAGAATGATCCAAGCTCGAATATAAATTAAGGACCGACCTGTGGTTTCCTTTTTTCTCTTGTCTCGGATTTTTTAAGCGTAATTATTTTTTTAATGAAATGAAAGATTGTAGTTTTTAAATATCTGAGTACCATTTTTATTAGTGTTTTATGATTCAAGAGGTGTTTTTATTTTAGTTTGAGGTTTCCTGTACATGTGAATCTGTGTAAGGATTTGAAGTGGTTTGAATTTTCTTGTTTAATTTTATCAGTAAGTTTAAAGTTTTAAGTATTTGAAGTGGGTTAGAAAAGATTTTTGAAAGAAAAATCGGGTTTGTTTAACTTCTTTGTAAGCTCACTGAATCCAGACCATAGGTCTCGATTCCTGGATTTCGTCCATTTGTTTTGTGTTTTCAGGACTGGAAGCTTGTGACTAATTCGCAGTCACATAAGCTCGAAAGTCGAGAGCGTGGACGTGCGTTCTTGCGGTTTGTTTCCTTTTCTCTCCTTTTACATTTTTTATGCTTATTGTCTATTGATCATGTGTGTTTGTTGCCCGCTATCTTTTTGTTAGTTTTATGGTATTTGATTTTGTTTAGCGTGTTCATGCTAAAGTCATAGCTTGTAGTGTCAACTGTTAACATTTTTTCTTCAAAAATATTGCTAATAAAAATAAAAGCTAAAAAAAGGAAAGGCCTGTGTGTTTTATGTTCACTGTATGGCACAAAAGTAACCAAAAGTAAAAAAAAGGGTACCTGCTTGTTGTATAAGACCAACTGTGCACACAAAGCTTTGTGAATTGTGGTGTTTACTGTTAACATTAGGTGTGTTTGAGTGCATATTTTGTTTTGTGTTGTGTGCCTTGTGATTCCAAGAAAAGGAAAGAAATACAAAAAAAATCAGTTAGTTCTTAAGTTTCTATCATTGTGTAGTTAATGTGAATATTTATTTGATTTTGGTTATTCGGTAGGTAGCATTGGTTAGTTTCAGTGTGTTCGTGTTTGTTTAAATACAATTGGAAGATTTAGGAGTATTTCTATAGGCTTTGAATACATATGCACAAAACAAGTCACTATTTCGGTTGCCTTTGTCCAAAAGCTGCGCAAATTGCAACAGATTGCATCACGGCTTTGTTTTGAGGAACAAGACTCTAAATTTAAGGTCACTAGCTGTTGATAAGCCATTGTTAGTCTTTTTTGGGTTACAGTTTATTTGGAGCTTAAACTGAGCGTAAATAAGAAGTTAAGATTAGCCTTTTGAAACACTAGATGCACATTAGCATTAAGCCAATGTAGCATTATTTTCTTAGGCTGTGATTTCTATGATCTTTCTATTATGTAATTTGTTTGTTCATTTGTGTTTCTGAAATCTGATTCACTGATATTGCTATTGTTCTTATTATGTTTGAGTAGAATACTAGTTAACAGCTTCATTATATATCTGTGAGTTACTTGCTGTGACTGGCCAAAAAAAAACAAAAAACGTAATAAAAAGTAGCAGCTACTGGGTATTGAATCCCTGACCACCCATAAATATCAAACACAATACATAACAGAAGAACCATATGCTCTAGTTGATCTATGTGTTACACTTGTGATTGTACACAGTTGCTTAATTTCTTTAATCCACAGAAAGAAGCTGAAAAATAAAGATTACAAAAACTGTCACAGGTGGGTCTTGAACACCAGACCTGGAAACAATATTAAACGCATCAATACTCTGTATCACCAATTGAGCTAGAATGTTTTTGATGTTATATTTTACAATGTTTTATATTTATCCCCTTTTTCTCATTTTAGCTTAACAACTAAATCAGCTTATTTCGTCACTTATATTAACTTATTTTTTTCACCTTATATTTTTCTTAGGTTTTATATAATGTTTAGATTTTTCTATAATTTTTTTAGATTTAATAAAACTCATTTAGTGTATTTTTTGCATTTTTTAGATTAAATTTGTTTTTAATTCATAAAACAATATTTGAAAGTCAAAACATATAATTAATTTTTCTAAAATTTTATTTTGTCATTTAGAATTTAGGAAAAATATTGCTTTTGTTGAGTTTAAATTTCATATTTTTCTTTTATTATTTCATTTTCTAGGATTATTTTAGATTTAAACTTTGAAAAAGCCATAAAAAATAACAAAAAGTATTTTAAAATTTTCAAAAAATTATGTTTTGTTTTTAGATAGTATAAATTAGGTTCACAAATAATAAAGTTTAAATTTTGTCTCTTTATTAGTTATTTTATTTTTTAGATATTTATTTAACTTTAAAAATTAATATAAATTAATTAAAAAGTTTTCAAAATTTTTGGTTTGCGTAGTTTTCTTAGTTAGGATTTTTAGAACATTTTCGTGATTTTTAATTATTTTTTAGGTTAAATTTTTCGTTTGGTCGCGTTTTCGACCGTTTTTAACGGAATTCGTCTCCTTTTTCTTTTCTTCTTTATTTCTTTCCAAAAGCCTTATCACTCGATTAAATACGTCTATATTTCTTTGCTAAACACCATACCTCCTCGAGAACGAACTCGATTGTCGGTATTGATGTTTTCTTAAGCGTTGATACTTATACTTACCACGACACAATTAGTGCTTGTTTTTCCTAAAGCAAATGACTAATTATACCGCATCACAATTCAAAATTAAGCCAAATTTGGATTAGCTTTATAAATCACTTCTCGTTCTTCACTATTTAAAGACCTCTAATTAGAGAGACTCGTGAATACTTAGCCATGCAAGTCAAAATTAAGCCAAATTCTGATTAGCTTTATAAAGACTATATTACATCGAAGTTTTGGGTTTTCAAGTCACCTATAGGAGCTTGCACTTTCTTAGACTTTTTCAAGTTTAGAGAATGCACTTTAAAGTTCCATTGATAAGTGACTTTCTAGGATCAATTATAGGAACTCCCGAAAAGTTCTTGTTCTTAACCCGTATGAGTTAAGACTTTCACGTTTTAAAGTTCCCTATATAAAAGTCTAGCAATACTTGATTCAAGCGGGTTAAGGAACGTAAAGGGCTCCAAATGCCCATCAAGTAAAAAATTAACTCTTATTCTACCCATCGGAAAATATACATTCGTGTCTTAAAAACACGTATGAAAACTAAGAAAAATTTAAAATTTGGCCATTTTTAACCGTATTTGCAACAAAACAAAACAAAACGATGAAAATTGGAAAACATGAGGGAGTAGCAAGGCAAGTATCTATTCACCCCCCATACTAAAAGTAAACATTGTCCTCAATTTTTCAAGTCTAAAGGTGGAGCACCCCCATACTAGAGACGAATAGTCGAATGCTTAGGATCTAGCATGGAAAGGGTGATCAACAATATATCTAAAACCGTTTATGAATTATGCTAAAAGATAATTGTTTGAACAATAAAGGATATGTCGTGGATTCGTGAAAAACTTATTCAATCAAACGATCGAGGCTCGCGTAAACGAACAGGAGAGTCTTCAACCGTGGTGATGATGATGATATAGATAACACATTCACAAACAACCACGAGACAACGAGTTGGAAGGGCACAAATACCCTCACATTAACTACATTAGAAAGTGATAATATGTACATGGATAAGCATGGGAACTCTCCCACGAAGCACCTCGTTTTTGAGTACCGAGTCATGAGCTCGACTTGATCCCCTCAATGCTAATTATCATTGGGGAAGGTGACTTGGTCGAGGTCGTCCAAAGAAGGGACTTCCCCACCGAAGTAGTGCTTAAGCCTATGTCAATTCACCTTAAAATTAGGACCATCATTTTGACCTAGATCGATGGTCCCATAAGGAAAAACTTGTGTTATGGTGAACGGACCCGACCAACGAGATTTCAACTTTCCGGAAAATATCTTCAAACGAGAATTAAAAAGTAACACTTGATCACCAACGTTAAAACCCCGGTTTTTAATCTCTGAATCATGAAACGTTTTAGTATTTTCCCTAAAAATCAATGAATTTTCATAAGCATTATCACGTAATTCATCCAATTCATTAAGTTGTATTTTCCGGTGATCTCCCGCGGTCTTTAAGCCAAAGTTTCCATGCTTAAGGGCCAAATATGCCTTGTGTTCCAATTCAATTGGCAAATGGCAATTCTTCTCATACACCAACTTATAAGGAGTACAACCGATAAGTGTCTTATAAGCGGTGCGAAAGGCCCATAAAGCGTCATCAAGTTTGTTGGACCATGAAGCACGGTTTTCTCCAATCGACCTCTCTAAAATCCTCTTCAAAGGTTGGTTTGAAACCTCGACTTGACCGCTCGTTTGCGGGTGATAAGTCGTAGAAAGACGATGTGTAACTCCATATTTCTTTAGAACCTTTTCGAATTGGTCATTACAAAATGGTTTCCACGACCGCTTATAATAGCACGAGGGGTCCAAGACCGAGATACTAGTTGCTTCAAAAACTTCACTACCACACGAGCATCATTCGTAGGCAAAGCCTTAGCTTCCACCTACTTAGATAGGTAGTCGACGGTGACGAGGATATACTTGTTACCATGAGACGATGGGAACAACCCCATAAACTCAATGCCTCAAACGTCGAAAATCTCACACACTTGAATTATATTTTGCGGCATTTCTCCTTTTGAGAGGATTTTCCTTGACATTGGCAAGAATCACACGACTTAACAAGTGCATGTGCATCACAATAGACCGTAGGCAAAAAGAAGCCGGCATCAAACACTTTCTTAACCGTAAAGTTAGCACCATGGTGACCACCCATGGGTCCCTCGTGACAAGCTCTAAGGAAGTTAGAAGCTTCGGTACCAAAGACACAACGTCCAATGAGTTGATCCACAAAAACCCGAAAGAGATAAAGGTCGTCCCAAAAATAAAACTTACGTCACGAAAGAATTTTCGCTTTTGTTGTGTTGTCATTCCCTTGATTATGAAATTGCCCGCAAGGTAATTTGCAATGTCGGCAAACGATAGGATGTCGTCCTTAGAATTCACCACACCGAGAGTCTCGAGAGGAAATGTTTCGGTAATTTCCTTGTTCTTGAACTCATTTTTGTGAGGATCTTCCAAACGAGAGAGATGATCGGCCGCTAGATTCTCGGGTCCTATTTGTCAAGTATGGTGACATCAAATTCTTGTAGGAGGAGAATCCAACGAAGCAATCTCGGCTTTGCATCAAGCTTAGAGAAGAGGTACTAGATATCCAAATGATCCGTATACACGGCGCTATTTGTCAAGACGAGATAAGGTCGGAATTTCTCAAAAGCATACACCACGACGCTATTTGTCAAGACGAGAAGAGGTACTTGATAACCAAATGATCCGTATACATGACGCTATTTCTCGAAAGTTCTTTTCATGACGTTGCCCTAAAACGGCCCCAATTGCATAATCACGTGCATCGCACATGATTACAAAGGGTAATTCTCAATTAGGAGCAACAAGAATGGGAGCTTCGGTAAGTTTCCTCTTAAGAGTTTCAAAAGCTCGAACAGAATCCTCATTGAAGATGAAAGGAGCATCTTTCTCAAGAAGGTGTGTCATAGGTCGAGTTATTTTAAAAAAGTCTTTGATGAATCGATGATAAAAGCCCGCGTGGCCTAGGAAACTCCTTGATGGAAATACGTTTTACGTATATAGAAAGTCTCGATCACTCCAACAATGTAGTTATAGGTTCGGAGTAGTGTTTAGTTTCATTTATTAAATAGCCCGACCCATGAGCATGTTCATGGGCCGGAGGCCCAAGTCCATTAAGGACATGGGTATTTAAACCTCTTTCCACCATGGAAAGAGGTGTTGGTTGTTTCATTTCTTACATTTCATAATACAAGTTTCTTTCATTTCTCTCTCTAAGTTTCTCTCTCTCGAAAACATCAACCCCCTTGATTCTTAAAGATTATCATTGTTCTACAATTGGTATCAAGAGCATGGGATGAAATATAGGTTTGTTTTAGTGTTGCGTATGATCTTATAAGCATTTCGTAGCTTTTTAAGTTTATATTTCCGAATCATCAAATTTGTTTTGTGTTTGATCGTGATTTCAAGAAGTATAACGTATTTAATCGTGATATAGTGTTTTTGGTATCTTGGTTTTGGTTAAAACACAATCTTTCTTGGATCAAAAGATCAAAAAGTTCTTGTTTTCATCATTCCGAATTTCAAGCTATCATCTCCATCGGAAAGTACAAGTGAAAAGGGTTTCCATCGCAATAACCATCACCATCGGAAAGTGACTGGTTCTACATTGCGATACTTGGATGTCGATACTTATTCCGATCTGGACATTCCGATCGATCTTTACGATCTGGGACTCCGACGGTTATAAGGAATTTTAAGTCGTTACTCTGCCTAAATTGTGTCAGCCATATTCCGATCTGAATATTCCGACAGCACTTTGCGATCTGAGCATTTCGACAGGACTTTACGATCTGAGTATTCCGACAGAACATTGCGATCTTAGCATTCCGACAACTTTGCATTGCGATCTAGGCATTCCGATACCAACAACATTCCGATAGAATTACATTACGATCTAATCATTCCGATAGTATGACATTTCGATCTGGACTTTCCGATCTGGGTATTCCGACAGAAAGCAACATTCTGATAGAACTTGTTCTTGGATACTTAGTGGATTACTTCTATTTGGCAATTTGGTAAATTTCAAAAGCAAACACAAAAACAAGATAACAACATCTTTTAGTTAACAACACTAAAACAACTCATAACCTTATTTCATTGTTCGATCATCTTTGATAATCTTTTTTCAAGGGATCACAAAATGAATTCACATTCATATATGCCAACTATGACTTCACTTACCGATATTTCAATCATTTCGGGTACCGATACTCGCCCACCTTTGCTCATCAAAGATTTGTTTGAAGCATGGCAAGATCGCATGAGAACGTACATCATGGGCAAACCCAGTGGTCGACTTATGCTTCAATCAATTGATAAAGGACCATTAGATTGGGGAGCGGTTACCGTCAACAATGTGACAAGGGCAAGGGAGTATCATGAGTTAACCGATACCAACAAAATCATTGCAGATGCCGATGAAATGGCTGTTCAGACAATTCTTCAAGCCCTTCCACCCGATATCTTTAGAATGGTAAGTGAACATAAAGTGTCAAAGGATCTTTGGGAACGACTTGCGGTTTTGTTACAAGGGAAATCTCTCACTAAGAAAGAACGAGAGTGTCAACTGTATGATTTGTTTGATAGGTTTACATACCTTCCGGGGGAGACTCCTCATGATTTCTACTAGCGTTTTACCACGCTGATGAATGACATGAATGTGTATAATCTAAGAATTGAACAGTTTCAATTAAACACCAAGTTTTTGAACACATTACCCACTGAATGGAGTCAATATGTCACTGATGTCAAGATGGTTCATGATTTACACAAGTCCAATTTAGATCAACTCTATGCCTTCTTGCAACAACACGAGAAGCATGTCATCCAACAACGACTCCATCAGGGATCGTATCATGAACCAATGGCATTATTGGCAAACCATCCTACACTGTCATACCACAAGTCTCAGCTTGCTTTAGGACACAAATCTTCATATCAACCTGTGTATCAAACACCAAGCTTCCCACAGTACTCGATTCTGCCACAGCCGCCTACATCTTATCACCAACCAGCAACATCATCATCACAAGGAGATTCAATCCCATTACCTTATGCTTCACACCAGTATTCACCATATCAACCTCCAACAAACCTTGCTTGTACCTATCCACAACTTGAGGCTCCTCAACCTCATTACTCACAACAAGTCAGTGCTCCATCCAATCAGATTATAGCTCAAGCAGCACCAGCATTCTACTGTGAAGATGACATCCCTGTCCCTGAGTTTAGACAAGGAGATAGCCCTACTGATATCCTTGCTCAAATGTCTGCTTATCTAAGTCAAACATTGAACAAACGAGGTTACAGAGGTCCAACACCAACTAACAATCAGTTAAGGAACTCTTCTAACTCTCAACAACAGGCAACAATTCAGGACGGAAGAGTCATGGTGCAACCACTTCAAGGGAGATCTAATTCGTCTACTGCTGGTGCACGTTCATCCAATACTACTGCTACAAGAGGAAATAGCACTGGTAAAATGAAGGTGGTCATTTGCTACAACTGCAAAAAGGGGAAGGGCACATGGCCCGAGAGTGCAAGAAGCCTAAGAGGAAAAGGGACGTCATATGGTTTCAGGAGAATATCTACCTGGTGAATGCTCAAGCCCAAGGTCGTGAGCTTGATAGCGGAAATTGACAGTCTCACAACAGTTATCACCAACAATGCTGCATATCAATGTGATGGCAAGAATTCTTAGTCAAATTAGGAGTCCAAATAGTGAATATTCGGATTGGATGCATACGACTCTGATTGTGATGACTTTAACACCGCCCCAGCTCTCATGGTAAACCTTTCACTATATGGAGCTGATACAATTTTTGAGGTACCACATACTGCTACAGATACTAGTATTGTACCTTATCAAGTTGAGCAAATGTCTGAGTATTCGGAACAACCTCCGGTGGTTAGTAACTCAATCGACGAGACAAACCATGATAGCAATATCAGTGAAAGTCCTCAGACTTTGAGTGAATCACAACCAGGAGCTATTACGACTACCAATTCGTCTGCTCAACCTGATTTTGTTATGGTCCCGGCATCTTTGCTTAGCCAAATGAATAACGCGGTCCTTGAAACCCTTAATGCTAATCAGACTTTATCTGCCGAGCTTGCTTTGCATAAGGACAAGGTTAAAACCTTGGAAATGACTCCTGTGTCCACTACCTTAACCAATCCTAAATTTGATAGGTTTAGGAAAGTTCAAATGGACAATCTGCTAGAGATTGAGAGTTTAAGAGCAAATCTTTCGAATGAACTTAAAGAAAAAGAGTTAGTCGTTACTAATTTTCAACAGCTTCGAACGGATTTTGAAATTCTTGAGTCCAAATAGATTGAAATGGAAATTAAGACGTCTGAAAGAATAAAAGAAACGGAAATTAAGCTTTTAAAACAATATGCTGCCTCACATCTAGTACACTTGTTTCATACATCATTTAAAGAGTTCAATCTATCGCGTCTCATAGACTTACCACCTAACCCGGGATATGCAAAGCAAGCGCTTCACCACAACCCATGACTTTATGATGCAACCAAGTTAGTATTGGTATTAGATCCGATTGTGTTCTTGAATGATTCTGAGAGTATGACACCATATGATGAGAAGCGGTTAAAATTACTTCCTACATATCCTGAATATGATTATGCTCAAATGAATGCAAAAAATGCCACAATAGATCTTAGAATTCGTTTTAATATGCAAAAGAGAACTATCCAAACATCCACTTTCATGCCTACAAGAGAATGCCTTAGTATAATTCCTACACTCGTTAACTCGGACCAACCGAAGGAAATTCCTAAGAATCTTCCACCGGTTAGTACGGTAAAGCTCAGCTTAGAAGAGATTGGGCAATACCTTACCGAGTTTGACAAGGTCATCCTGGAATGTACGACTTCAACGGTTTTAACCGCTGGAGAATGGACGTTCAAACACATGAAAACGGTGTTTGAGAAAGAGATCGTTCCGTTTGTAGACCATATTAAACAAGGAGTCTATGATCTAGCGTGTAATCTAAGTTTTGAAATTGGTGAAGTTCAAAAAGTTTTCTATGAAATGGATGATGCTTATGAACAACATTTAATTGAAAAGGAAAAGATTTTATCCGAATATGACCGATTTTTAGAACATATGGTGTCTCTCGAAGTGATGCAAGTTGTTACTGTTAAATATACTCATGAAATTTCATCTACTGTGAATATTTGTGATGATGTGCATGAATCTGTGAATACGGTTGAACATGTGAATACTGTAGATAATCATTCTTGTCATGAATCCAACGCTGAATTTTTAAAGCTTCAAGATTCGTATAACACACTCTCAAAAAGTTTTAATGAGCTTCAACAACATTCTATATCGCTTGAAATTGAGAATCAATCTAAAAATGAAACTCTTTCAAAACTAAATGATGGTGAAAACTCCGTTGAGACAAGTGACAAGATGATTCATATGGTTCAGGATTTAGAGGAAGAGATGATGAGAATTAAGAGAGAATTACTAGAAACAAAAACAGAACTAGAAGCTGCAGAGACCAAGAATCATGTCCTAGAAAATATAATTACTTCTATGCTAGGAGATCGTGAACAAGTAAGGCAGGGTGACTCACAAAATTCCGGTTCAATAGAAGAACGCCTCACTTTTAATGCGACAGAACAAAAGTCATTAATTGACAAACTGAACAGGAAATGTGAGGAATCCTCTGACCTAAAAATTCAGCTCATAGACAAAAACATGGTAATAGCAGAATTAAAGGAGACACTTCAACTCAAAGGACGAGAAAGTGTTGATAATCCAGCTACTGTCTCTGCCTCGACCTCTAGTGCTCCCAAACCCAACCCACGTGTGCTATATCGGGATCCAAAATTTAAGAAAAGTCCCACTAAGTTTGCCACATATATGAAAAATGCCTTAGAACATGCTGATCTAGCTAGAGAGATTGTTGATGAAATGCGTGAACGTGATCCCACAAGTCATAGTGTATATGAGCTTTTATTACATGTGGATCGCGTTCAGGATTGTTTATCAAACTTAGAGTACATTGGGCAACCAATATCTGTACCATTTAAACAACAAACCACCATTGCCATTACTCCATTCAATAAGACCCCAGGAGCTAAGCATGTTTTAAACACACCCATCAAGGGTAAGTCAAAATCTGTCACTAATGTTCCCTTGGCTTCTACAGGAGTAACTGTGTCCACTAAGGCTAAAGGATCTCAAGATAAGAAAGATAGGATCAAGCCTTTCACTAATAGGACTGAGAAGAAGAAAGTAGAAGTGCACCCTAGGAATGCTATTTCAGTTTTAAATAAAAAGAATCATGTAGCTAAGACAAAAGGTTCTCCCTCTGAATGGAAACCTAAGCAAAATGTGAATTCTAATGCGAAATGTTGGAATTGTAATGGATGCATGTTTTCTCAGCGTCATGATTTATGCCTTGTTAATCACGTGAATGAAATGTATGCTATTAAGAACAATCTTGAATGGATTCCAACGGGGAAGAAATTCACCCAAGTTGGTTGGCAATGGAAACCCACTGGTAGGACCTTCACTGCTAATGGAACTAAGTGCCCTTTAACTAGGATCACATCTACGGAAGTTAGGTCTAAGCGTCCTTTAAATAGGAACACTAGCACTAAGAAATGGACAAAGCGCCCTTTAACTAGATCTGCCCCCACTATTGTGCCTACCAATGGTAATGTCCCCAGTCAAAAAGTACCTCAGAATAATAGACAACTAGAATCTAAGCCAACCACTAGTAAGAAAATCTAGAAGCCTAAAGTTTCGTCTGATAGCAAATCTAAGATAATTATATATGTACCTGCTAACTCAGAGGAACAATTAGAATCCGATACATCGTCTGTGTTTGGTAATATTTTCAGGTCGTCCAAATTATTCTTTGGTATTTGGACTCGGGGTGCTCCAAACATATGACTGGAGACCGCTCGATGCTCAGAAATTTCGTCAGCAAGTTTCTAGGAACGGTTAAATTCGGCAACGACCATATTGCAAAGATTATGGGTTATGGTGAATACCAAATTGGGAATGTTACGATTTCAAGGGTTTATTATGTGGAGGGACTTTGTCACAATCTATTTTCAGTGGGACAATTTTGCGATTCAAACCTTGAAGTGTCCTTTCGACAACATACTTGATTCATTCACGATCTTGCAGGAAATGATTTGTTAAAGGGTTCTCGAGGGGATAATCTCTATACATTGTCTATTCAAAACATGATGGCCGCCTCTCCTGTTTGCCTGCTCTCCAAAGCATCTAAGACCAAGTCATGGTTGTGGCATCGACGGTTATCTCATCTTAACTTTGATGCTATTAACCATTTGGCAAAAAACGAACTTGTTCGTGGTCTTCCAAAACTTAAGTTCGACAAGGATCATTTATGTTTCGCGTGTTCTTTGGGGAAAAGCACCAAGAAATCTTACAAACCTAAAGCAGAAGACACCAACCAAGAACCACTGTATCTTTTGCACATGGATCTTTGCGGGCCATTGCGTACGGCTAGTGTGAGTGGTAGAAAATACATCCTCGTCATAGTGGATGATTTCTCAAGGTTTACATGGGTAAAATTTTTAGCATTCAAGGATCAAGCACCAGAGTATATCATTACTTTCCTAAAGATGATCCAAGTACGTCATAATGCTACTGTTCGCCGCATTCGGACTGATAACGGCACTGAGTTCGTTAATCAGACTCTTCGAAATTATTATGAAAAGGTTGGTATTTCTCATGAAACATCTGTGGCTCGCACTCCAAAACAAAATGGTGTCGTTGAAAGAGGTAACCGTAGACTTATGGAAGCTGCTAGAACTATGTTGATTTATGCGAATGCTCTTTTATTCTTATGGGCTGAAGCAGTGGCAACCGCATGTTATACCCAAAACCGCTCCATCATTCATAAACGTCATGGTAAAACTCCATATGAGCTACTTCATGGACACAAACCCGATATTTCATATCTTCATGTGTTTGGTGCACTGTGTTATCCAAATACAAATAGTGAGAATTTGGGCAAACTTCAACCGAAGGCTGATATTGGAATTTTTATTGGTTACTCGCCTGCAAAGAAAGCTTACCGAATTTATAACCGTCGTCTTGGCAAGATAGTAGAAACTTTGGATGTCGATTTGATGAGCTGACAACGATGGCTTCTGAGAAACACAGCTCTGAACCCGCATTACACGAGATGGGAACCGGTACAATCAGTTCCGGATTAACTCCCAACAATCCTACTTCTCCATCATTTATACCACCTACAAGGTCCGAGTGGGATAAGTTATTTAAACCTATGTTTGATGAATTCTTTGATCCACCGAGTAATGATTCTCCAGCACCTGCAGCAGTAGCTCCGATTCTCGAAGTTGTTGCTCAAGATAATTGAAATCTATCCGAGGTATCTACTGTTACTCTTGAACCAGATGTCCCATCCCCCACCAATTCACAAACAACACCTGAATCTTCACCCCCACTCGTTCCTAATGATGTTGAAGAGGATCTCCATGATCACGATTTGGAATATGCTCACTTACAAGAGCTTCCCTTTTTTGGTTCACAAATACCTGAAGACCCTACCGGTGCTCTACCTCAGAGGAAGCTCCTGCAATCATTCACTCCCGACCACCACTGATTGAAACTCACAACACTAAATGGACAAAGGATCACCCAATCCGCAATATTATTGGTGACATCGATCGACCAGTCTTAACACGCCATCAACTCCAAGAACAGGCATTATATTGCTATTTTGATGCATTTCTTTCAGACACTGAACCTAAAAACTGGCAACAAGCCATGACCAAATCATCATGGATTGAAGCCATGCAAGAGGAACTTAATGAATTCCAACATCTTGAAGTGTGGGAATTAGTTCCGTTACCCAGCAACGTTGAAATCTTGACATTGTTGTGGGTATACAAGGTTAAACTCGATGAGTTAGGTAGTGTGCTGAAAAACAAAGCTAGATTGGTTGCTAGAGGTTACAAACAAGCTTTGGGTATTGACTTTGAATAATCCTTTGCTCCTGTTGCACGTTTGGAGGCAATTAGACTATTCCTTGCTTATGTTGCTCACATGAACATGATCGTCTACCAAATGGATGTTAAGACGACATTTCTCAATGGTGAATTAAGGGAAGATGTCTATGTAAGCTAGCCGAATGGATTCGTCAACTCAGAGTATCCTAATCACGTGTACAAGCTCAAGAAGGCTCTTTACAGGTTGAAACAAGCTCCACGCGCGTGGTACGATCTCTTATCATCGTATCTCATCTCCAAAGGCTTCTCCAAAGGCAAAGTGGACCCAACATTATTCATTCTCAAGGAGGACAACGACATGATACTCGTACAAATTTATGTTGATGATATAATATTTGCTGCTACTAATCAACGTTTGTCTGACCATTTTGAGAAAATTATGTCCATACGGTTTAAGATGTCGATGATGGGAAAAATTTCATTTTTCTTAGGGTTGCAAATTTCTCAGAATCCCAGAGGCATCTTTATTAATCAATCCAAATTTGCTCTTGAATCATTAAAGAAATATCATTTTGAAAACTGTGACCCCGTGGATACTCCAATGGTGGAGAGATCCAAGTTAGATGAAGATAAGGAAGGGATAGCTGTCGATCCTAAACTTTATCGTGGAATGATCGACACCATTCTCTATCTGACTGCTAGCAGGCCTGATTTGCAATTTCCTATATGCATGTGTGCCCGGTATCAGGCTCAGCCTACCGAAAAGAACTTACATGTTGTGAAAAGGATCTTTCGATATCTTAGAGGAACACTTAATCGTGGTCTGTGGTATCCGAAGGATTCTTCTATTGCACTAATTTCATATGCAGATGCGGATTATGCCGGGTGTCAAGATACCAGACGTAGCACTTCTGGCAGTGTGCAACTTCTTGGAGATAGACTTTTGAGTTGGGCATCTAAAAGGCAGAAAAGCGCTGCGATATCAAGTACGGAGGCTGAATACATTGCTATGTCCGGTTGTTGTGCTCAAGTTCTTTGGATGAGATCACAATTGACTGACTACGGTCTTGGATTCAACAAAATTCCGATGTAGTGTGATAACAAAAGTGCAATCGCTCTGTGCTGCAACTACATTCAACATTCCTGAGCAAAGCACATTGAAATCCGCTACCACTTCATCAAAGAGCAAGTGGAAAATGGAGTGATCGAACTGTACTTCGTCAACACTGAGTATCAACTGGCAGATATTTTCACAAAGACATTAGATCGAGGACGTATCGAGTTTTTGATCGAAAAGCTAGGCATGAAATCATTCTCACCAGCGACACTTAAGGAGTTGGCAGAAGAATCTGAAGAATAGTAGTGGTAAACTATTCTCGAGTATCCTTTGATCGTGATCTTGTATATTATCGTACATACTTAAACCGCCAAAAGAAAAATACAAAAATAAAAAACTTAGAAAAACCATTAAAAATATAAAACATTCAAAATCCATAAAAAATATAAAATCAAGAAAATCTAAAAATATTTTTCATTTTCAATCGGGCATGTAATTTAGTACGGTAATATTTACGGCCTTAGAAATGTTGATTAAAATTGACACGGCACCATAAATAGAGTCCGTATAAAAGTTGTATATGTTTTAAAACATGCCCATTATGGCTTGTAGTTATTTCTGACTACAACCCGTTTTTCACATTAAAGTCACGTATTTCTTACAAAAACGTTGGCTCACAACGGGAATTAATTTTCTCGGGCAAGGTTTACTTTAAAACCTTGTAAGGGACTAAGTTTAATTTATAACTTGGTCTAACACAAATGAGTGTACGTATCAGTTCACTTATTTTGTAAAAATAAGAGAAATCTTATTGCCACCAGAATCGTTCCATAAAATCACTTAACCGGAAAATGTCCTCATTAATATTTGTCCTTAAAATCATTGGCTACAGCTCTTTAAATAGAAAACGTGTCCGTGTTTAAGGGAGAGCAAATATTAAATCTTCGTGGAATCAAATTTGGTCGTTAAAAAGGATTGTCAGAAAATATTAACTATTCATCATCATCTGTTATGCTATGTGTGCCTTGTGTGGTATAGAATTTCATGAATAGGTTATTGAATTTTGGCGTTAAGTATTTGTGGTCGTGTTTGTGAGCAGGTTGGTATTTTGATAAGTTGCTTTGGTTAAATCAAATACTAATACAAAAGGGGGACCATATTTGCAATTATCGCAAAAATGGGGGGTTAATGTTGTTCATAAAAATTGTTCATTAATATTTCCAAGTGATCTATATCTCTTCTAAATTGTTCTAGTCTTCTAAATTGTTCTAAGTCGTGTTCTTATGCATAAGTGTCATTCTGATGGAAGTGCACTTATTGCGATGGCCTTAAATATTGCGATAGGACTTTCTTTCGATAGGATTGCGATACTTGAATTATTGCGATGGCTTGGTTAGGATTTCGATGGATTAGTAGATTGCGATGGACTTAGGATTCTTATGATTCCGATACCTTGTAACTTTGCAATGGAATTTTAAGTATTATGCACTTGCCTTAGACTATCTAATGAGTTCCGCCTAGATTGCATTATTTCCTCATTGGGCTTTAAGTAAATTAGGGCCACTAACACGAAACCAAGTTTTATTGAAACTAGTTAATTTTATCTCATAAGAATACTTGAACGGTTTCTTATCACAGAAGTTCATCTTATTTTATAAGTTGATTCCTATGTAAACAAAAGAGATATAAATTACTTAGTCAATGTCTTGTGTTTTGTTTCCAGGCCATGGAAGACAAAGCTTCATCGTTGTCTTGGCCTTTGTTCAAGCCTACTATATTTTGGGTTGAGGATAATCCTACAATTCCTAACGTAGTGGTTGAAACTAAACCAAAACCCACTGAAGTTTTGGTTGAAACTAAACCAAGACCTACTGAGGTGTTAGTAGACATCAAACCTAGACCTACTGAGGTTCTGGTTATGACAACCAAGAAATCCAAATATTTTAAGAACTAATGCTAGGTCGTTATCTCTTTAGAATAAAATGTCTTTGGCATATCTGTCATTATCCTAAGTGTGTTGTTATATGTAAGGACCTTGTTCATCTGAACTATGTTTGTATGTTGTTTCTCTATAATATGTGGTAATAATTGTTATGAATTATTCCCTACGATTCACCTTGGCATAGACTTAAGATATATATATATTTTGTGTATATCATTTGTTCTTATGTCATCAAAACAGGAAAATGTCAATCACAGAGGAACAACAACGACTTCGTGATCTTGAACTTGTTTCGCTCAGTGATAGGCTTCCATATGCTGAGAACAACTCTCGATTACAAGAGGATTTTGATCCATCCTTACCCGCCTTCAAATCGCCACGGATATCCTAGACATCTCACCCATAAGAGATACACCCAGATGTACTGCATCCGTTCCCGAAGTCTACATGCATGAATTCTAGAACACTGCATCTTTCTCCAAAAAGACTATCTCTTTCCAACTGAACAAAACACCAAGGGTACTTAATTTGAGCATTTTTTGGAAATTGTTTAAACTTCCTAGGTTGGCACAAGGAGAACAAATTGTGGCTAATCCAAAGAACGATGAAGTGCTTCGAATTATTCGTGCCATGAATTATGAAGGTGACATCCACAACCTATCCCAGTTCAACACATCACACATAGGGCAACCCTGGAAAGCACTTATCACCATCATTGTCAAGTGTCTTACTGGAAAGACTAGGGGCACTGATGCAATGAGACCACAACATGCTCACTTATTTTGGGGATTGTACACTGCATCTAAGGTAGACTATGCACATCTTCTCTAGCAAGAATTTTGTTATCAGTTTACTGGAACGAAGAAGAAATCCGTGCATCTTCCATTCCCGAGATTCACCAAGCTCATTATCAGCCACTTTATGAAGAATGACCCAACCATTGATACTCGTGGGAATTTCTTCTATCACACCAAAGATGATGATTATGTGATTCTCACAATGAATGCAAATACTAATTCCACAAAGTATGCATTACTTCTTGCCTCAGTACCCTTTTGTGGCATGTTGTAGTGTAAAAGTATGATATTTTTCAAGAATTTCTCTCGAGATTCCAAATCTTTCAAAATATATCATACTCAAGCACTAAAACTAACCCTCATTAATTTGAGGGGGAGCATTAATATGTTCTTTGGCCAACATCTAATTTCATTTTATTCCCAAAGACCGGTTAATCCATTAATATCTAAAATATTAATGGTTAACATTTTGGAAATGGGAGAAAATAGGATTAAGGAGACTTAAAGATATTTGGCTAAAACAATGAAAAAGGCTTAAAAGATAAACCAACCTAACATGTGTAATGCACAAGTTAAGGGGGAGCGTTTTTGATGATCAAAACACTTAAGGCACAAAAACTTTGATTACAATATCACAAGTGCTTTAAGTGATTTTCAAGGATTTTTCATGGTGACTATATCAACCCAAAACACACTTAACTCACGACGGATGTGGTGACAAAATTGTGGTAGGTATAGGTATTAGTCTAATGATTCATCAGAACCGATGGAATCTTCCCAAGGACAATTCCCTAGATAGAACTAGAAGTCCTAGGAAAGATGGAGAATGGATGTGAATGTAGCTGAATGCCGACCAAGTACTTAAGCTAGCACTGGAACAATCACAACAAGGTTCTAGTGATGACGTATTGGTAAGCATTGAAGGGGTTAAAGAATGAAAAAGAATTGTAAAAGATAAAGGGTGTAAAGAAAGAAGCCCACCTTACAACTTTAGGAAAAAACCGGGTCAACACATATGCTATTGAGATCATTTGTTAATGATTCTCGATATTGAAGAAAGCCATAATGGACCCAGTGATGCAATGCACAACCCTCCCCAGCTAACTCAAATATCTCTCAAAAGGTATTTGTTTCAATCACACGGAGATCAACACGTTATCTATTGGTTTATTCACTCCGAATAGACTGATATTGAAAAGGTGGCACTCCTCTCCAGCCATCGATCACTAAATCAAAACGCACTATCGAGTCTAGAGCCACGAGATCATAAAAAGTCTCATTAGGATACTTCCTATTTATTCCTTGCTTCTTCACACACTATGAAAAGTAAGAGATCTTTATGAGTCCTACGTAGTATTCTTGTAATACTGCCAGAACATCCGAGTGATACGCAAGTATTACAGTGAAGATGGAAATCCTGCTTGAGCCAACATCAAACAAGCTCATGGTAGGTGACACGTGCGGTTCTTTAAGAACTAATCTTCTGACAACTGGAAAGAAACAGTAGTTTAATTCTTAATTGAACTTAAACTCGTTCCAGGCCTCTACGCATTATCGTATGATCTTGCCAGAACACTTAGAGTGACACTCTCTAGTGTTCACAGTGACGAGTGGAAATCCTTCTAGTGTTAACATCAAACAACACTTGGTAGGTGACAAGCAAGATTCGATTTGAATTAAGTTTGTGACAACTGGATAGCAACGATGGTGAATATCTTAATTGAAATTCACTTGTTCCAGGTTTCATGAAGTGACGGCTTCAATCATAAGGATTTTTAATCCAAATGATTCACTCTTTATGTTCGCAGTCAGCTTTGGACGGTCGAATAAAGAGAACGGGTTTACCCGCGAAATCCTGTCAGGAAGTTACTTAATTGAAACTATCCGTCACGGGTACGATATCTAATATCGTCCAACGGTCTTCACCGACCGGAGGTAAAATGATACCGAATTAGAGTAAAATATCAAAGCCACTTTATTCCTGTGTTATTATGTTGCTGCATTCGAAGACGGTGGCGTTACGGTGTACCTGTTGAAGACGGTGGCGTTGCGGTGTACCTTTTGAAGACGTCCTCCCATGCTTATTCCTTCTGCATCAAATACTTCTGCAAATTCAATAAAGTATGACCTAAAAGTCTTCCGCTATATCGACTCTGAAACTTTCAAGAATTCAACAAAGGATAAGTGTGTGGGACATGAAGTCACAAAGAGGAGAACATCACAAGAAAATAAAGACTGCACGTGAAAGGCCAAAAGAACGTGTTCCAAGCAAAAGGCTAATATTATTCAACACATATTCACAAAAGAAAGAAAAGAGAAAGGGGACTACGAGCTCAAGAACAATATCTAACATGCTAGATTAGGACTTTGTAAATTTGGAGTGACCTCCCTTTGGGGAGATTGTTGGAAATACGTTTTACGTATATAGAAAGTCTCGGTCACTCCAACAATGTAGTTATAGGCTCGTAGTAGTGTTTAGTTTCATTTATTAAATAGCCCAACCCATGAGCATGTTCATGGGCCGGAGGCCCAAGTCCATTAAGGACTTGGGTATTTAAACCTCTTTCCACCATGGAAAGAGGTGTTGGTTGTTTCATTTCTTACATTTCATAATACAAGTTTCTTTCATTTCTCTCTCTAAGTTTCTCTCTCTAGAAAACATCAACCCCCTTGATTCTTAAAGATTATCATTGTTCTACACTCCTAACTCCCTTAACGGTTTTGGGATGGGGTAATTTGGCGATGACGTATATCTTAGCTTTATCTACCTTAATCCCCGCTTTCGAGACCTTGTGCCCTAAGACGATTCCTTGTTTACGCATAAAATGACATTTTCCCCAATTAAGAACAAGGTTGGTTACTTCACAACGTTTTAACATTCTTTCAAGATTGGATAAACACGACGTGAACGAATCGCCAAACACCGAAAAGTCATCCATGAAGACTTCCATCGACTTCTCAATCATATCATGAAAAATAGCCATTATACACCGTTGAAAACTTCCCGGCCATTACAAAGTCCGAATGGCATTCTACGATAAGCAAACGTTCCATATGGACACATAAACGTAGTTTTCTCTTGATCACGAGTGTCGATAGGTATTTGAAAGTAACCGAAAAACCATATAAAAAGCAATAGAAGTCATTTCCCGTGAGTCGCTCCAACATTTAATCCATGAAGGGCAAGGGAAAGTGGTCTTTACGAGTGACGTCATTTAACTTTAGGTAGTCAGTACACACCCTCCAACCAGTCACAACACGATTTGGGAATTAACTCGTTGTTTTAATTAGGTACAACGGTCATTCCTCCCTTCTTAGGGATACAATGGATTGGGCTCAACCATGGGCTATCAGATATAGGATAAATCATTCCCGCGTCAAGAAGTTTTAAGACATCTTTTTTAATGACATCGTGAATTTTGGGGTTTACCCTTCTTTGACATTGAATTGCGGGTTTGTAGTCCCCCTCCATTAAAATACTGTGAGTACCAAATTTTGGGTCAATACCCTTAATGTTGGAAATTTTCCACGCAATTGCCCCTTTGTGAGCTTTTAGGATTGTCAAAAGTGCGATTATGTCATCATTGGAAAGAACTTTCGCAATAATAACCGGCAACTTGTCATCACCTTCCAAGAATGCGTATTCTAGGTGAGGTGGAAGATCTTTCAATTCAAGGATTGGTGGATCCTCTATTGACGATTTTTATTCAACACTCATAACTTCCATCGGCGGATGAAATGGTGGAATGAGATTATCCCTACCAATAATCACTTCATCTTCATTGTCGATTTCATCTAAAATAAAAGCGCCTCATTGGAATGGAGTGAGATTTGGTGTAGAATTAGCAAGAATCAGATCCATAATAGTGGGATTACCACTAGAAGAACTATCGGAAAAACCTAACACTTCTTGTGTAAACTCATCGCAAACTACGTCGACTAAGTCAATGTGGTTGTTGGTAGCGATTGCATAAACATGAGAAGGTGTAGAGTTTTGAGTAGCGTTTATAACAAGTTCCTCCTCGTTGAATCGCAAAGTGATTTTTCTAGCATGCACATCAATGATCGATTTCGAGGTATCTAAGAATGGACGACCTGAAATTAGAGGAACTTGAGGATCTGCGGGAATGTCTATTACGATAAAATCAACGGGATAGTATAACTTCCCCACTCTCAAAAAATCTTCGGCCACTCCACATGCGAGAATCGTAGAATGATCGGCCATCTCGATAGACATTTTCGAAGGAGTAAGAGCCGGAAATGATAGCGATTTATACATGGAAAAAGGCATCAAATTAATGCTCGCGCCAAGATCGGCCAAGGCGAGGCATCCTTCCATTTCTTGAATATCACAAGGAATGAGAAACTTCCCGGGGTTACCAACTTTTCTGGTATTCAGTTAAGATAAACCGAAGAACAATTAGATAGCTTTGAAAGATTCTCCATATCGTTCATCATACCTTTGAGAGTGCAGGCAAAACGAGGCATATACAACAACGCGTCGGCTAAACTCACATTAAAGTGCACTTGTTGAAACATTTTAATAAAAAGCTCAATTTTTTGTCTATTACGTTCATGCAAATTTTCCTTGTTTCGTCTGGATGGGTAAACTAAGGGTGGTGTGGGTTGGGGCGTAGGCAAAGACCTTGGAATCTGGGGTTCCATAGTTGGTATTGGTTCAACCGTAGGTGTGGTTTAAGCGGTACTTCGTGGGCTTGTAATATGCTCCTTTTCGACCATCACCTCAGGTTATTTCTCGATTTCCTTCTCCGTAGAAATACTTGGATGAGAGATTGGCTCTTTGAAAGTTTTACCACTACGAGTAGTAATAACCTTCATTTCCCCCTTCGGGTTTGCAATGGCATCACTAGGAAGACCACCCGAGGAAGACGGTTTGCACATGATAACTTCAAACATACTCGCCATTCTATCTTCAAATTTTGATTGCCTTTTATCCGCTTTTAATAACTCTTGCTTAATCTCATGTTGTCCTTGTTCCATCTTTTGTTGATTTTGTTGAAGACGTTGAACATTTCCTTCCATTTTATTAGCATGAGTTTTCAATTCATTAGTAAGTTTATTTTTTAACTCGTTTTTCAACTCGGATCTTAATCTAATCATTTCCCTTTGCATGTTATCAAACTTAGCATCATTTGCTTTAGCGTAATCGAAAAATTCACCTTGAAGATTTTTAGTGTGAGCATTTTGAAATCCTTGAGTAGTATTTTGAAAATCACGGTTTTGGTTTTGATTTTGCACTTGCCCATTGTTCCCACTTTGGTAATTACCCTTGTTATAGTTACGTTGATTTCCTTGTTAACCACCACCTTGATTGTTGTTTCGATAGTTATTAGCATTTTGATTTTGTGGAGCTTGATATGGCCGGGAACCTTGGCCGTTTTGGTTGTAAGTTCCCGTTGCTATATAAGCACTCGAAGTGTTACCACCGGCGTTAATGCACTCGAAAAAATCATGAGCTCCACCACAAGATATAAAACTCTTTTCAACCGCCTTAAACGATGCGGAACTCAAAGCATCTTGTGCTTTCCAATGAGTCATAAGAAAAATCTATCGAAAAACCGATTCTCCTCATTTGCTTCATCATGTAAGGCATTCATGTTACGAGATGATGACGACGAACCCATAGTGGCAACACTCGGTGTGTTACGAGGGTTATAAACATTAGATCTATTCTCGATGATCGTTAAAGCTTCATTTGTCGTTTTGCACAAACAATTACCACCCGCGGAGGCATTCAAATAATCTCGTTCATGGTCGTTAAGCCCATTATAAAACGTATCAATTTGATGCAATTCGGAAAAATCATGTAACATTTCCTTAAATCGTTCCCATGCCATAGAAAAACTCTCTTTAGGTCTTTGCGTAAACCTTGAAATCTCATTTTTCAAATGTGTCGTCTTAGATGGTCTGAAAAATTGGTTCACAAATTTAGACACGAGATCACCCCATGTCAAAATCAAATTTGGAGGTTCTTTCTCGAGCCAAATTTTGGCAGGTGTATCTAAAGAGTATGGAAACAATATCATCTTAATGGCGTCGTGTGGAACATCCTTAAACTTGCTTGTTGCGGTGAGACGATTGAAATTCCGTATGTGATACTGTGGGTTGTCTTTTTTATGTCCGCGAAACTTGTTGGCTTGTAGCATTGACATTAAACCCGTCTTGATCTCAAAATTCTCTGCAAGGATGGCGGGAATCACAATAGCTTCTCCAAAACCCTCGGTGGATGCTTGAAGCAACTCCATCATAGTACGATTAGCCATAGTGACTATTGGTTCTACAACGGGTTCGACAACTGGAGGTTCTTCTTCAATTGAAGGATCTTGATTTCCTTCCTTTTGACGATGTTTACGAGCACGTTTTGCTTTAGAGTGGGTTTACATAAACGTAACGTAGAACGTGGAGGTGAGCAAATAAGATTCTTTTGGGGTTTTTGTGAATTTTCAATTTTTTGTGTTTTTGATTGTTTTTAATTTTTTTGGATTTTATGTGTATTACGTAGACTCAAATCTACCAATCTCTCCTCGAACCAATCTGAATTTTAAAGGAGCCTTAAAGAATGAAAATGATCACGTGGAGTGAACGCCTTCGATGACTTTAGAACATTGGTGGAACACCAAAACATTCAAGAGGGTTTAGTCTTTTGAAACCAAGAAAATATATATAGTACGTAGATAATACTTTGGGTGGCAAAACCCTCGATTAGCTTTCAAAACCAAATACTCACAAGTGAACGGGGGAATGAGGTGGTGCGAAGCACTTAAGTACCTAATTTCACTTTAACGGCCTTTTATACCACGTTGCCTATCTATTCACCGTATAGTTCATATTTTTCAAAATCGAGCTAAAAGAAAGTATTTATCTATTTTTGCCTTTTTCTTTTGGTTTGAGATTCGAATACAATAATTGAGTGATGAAATCCTAATTAAGGTTGTGTTTTCACACTTTTGGAGATACTGTGATTTTTATTGTGATACGTATACAATATAGTAATAATATTCACAAAGAAAACGAAAACCGATAATACGTATTAATAGAGTTCTACTAACACAAATACTATTTATGGCTATATATTAAAAACAAAATGTCTAAATTGATCACAACACACCTCCCCGACAGCGACACCAAAATGATTGTGGTAATATTAGGTACTTGCTTTAGGAAAAAAAGCACTAATGAAGCGGTAAGTATTAAGCGAATCGATTTAGGAAAACCAATTGCTAATGACCCATTGTAAGTTCGTTTCCCAAAGAGGTTGATTGTGTGTGAAAAACTTGTTAGATTTTGGATTAATATTGATAGAAAGAAAAAGGGAAGAAAAGAAAATGACGGATGCGATAAAATTACACTAAGACGTAAAAACGCAAAACCGTAAAATAGACAAAATAAAAACTTGCTCTAAAAATTCCCAAAAAATTACCAAAAATTTCTAAAAAACCAACTAAGGTTTACAAATGATCAAAACTTTTTCAAACCTTTTAATTAATTAATATTTATTTTTTTAATACTAATTAAAGCCCTAAAAATCAAATAAATTAATAAAAAGCCCAAATAAAGATTTTTCTACTTATAAACCTCAAAAATAACTTAAGAAAACTAAAAAGTATTTTTCCAAAATTTTAAACCTATTAAATCACTTAAAAATAATTAAAAACTAAAATTAAATATTAAAATAATATTAAAAATCAAAAATTTATAAAAAATTCTAAAAACTTGCAAACTAGTTTATTTTAACCTAAATAATCAGGAAATGAAGTTGAAATTACGAAAATACCCCTATTGGGCCCCCAATGGGCTTAAACCAAAGACAGTCCAAAACTATTGGGCTTTTTAGCCCAAAACCAAAAAGTGTCCAAAAAGCTCAGAAAAAGCCTAGTCTTACTCAAAATTTGATTTTAAACACAAAACTCTAAAGGCCTAAAAGCTGGAAATTTGCTTATCACAGCTTAACAATCAATAAGCTTATCCTTATTGGGCCAATAAGCCCATTAAACAATAAGCTGATGCCATAAGCTCTGCTTAAACACACAACCTTCTTATGAGTTTTTAAAACCTTTTTCAAAAATAAATTCTGAAAAAGACCAAGTAATAAGCCAAAAACTTGAAAAGAACATTTTCACTAAAAGACAAAATAGTCGGGTTTGAGTTCTAGAGGGTTTCAAAAGCTGATTCTTTTTGCAAAAGCTCACAAATATCTTATCTAAGAATAATCAACAAGAAAAATCCCAAAAGCCAAGTGAAATAAGCTATAAATCAAATAAGCACTCTGAAAAAGCCAAATACGTTGGTTTTCCAGTCACACCTAAACCAAATAAGCTAAAACCTTCCAGAATTGATATTAAGCTGAGAAAAAATGACATGTATTACAAAAGACAAGTTGTTGAATGTACCAATAAGCCAGTTCAAATTCAATAAGCACTTTGGCCAAGTTTGACCAAAAGTCAAACGCTGACAAGAACAATTTTATCGCTGACAATTGAAATTTTAGGCACTGACAGAATTGATGAAGTATGTTTTCTATGTTTTAACACCTGCTAGTCAAGGTTTGAGTTCATACCTTATGAATCAAAGCCTACCAGTTGGTAAGACTTGATGTGGATTTTGGCACAAATGAACCAATAAGCCAGTGAGCTTATCAGCCTTCAAATAAGCACACAAAAACTAAAAACACTTCCACAAGCAGCCAATGAACAAGTATCAAGCAACAAATAAGCAGGGCAAGCACTAGATAAACAAATGCAGGGCTAAATAGGAGTGTTCAAATTGCTGAAGCCAAAATGACCACTTCATCCAACTTCTATAAGCTATAACTCACTCAATAAGCCACCAAATTGCTCAAACAAATAATGTAGAGATGCACACCAACAAGAATTACTTGCAAACCAAAAAACAGACCCTCAATCCAACAAATGAAGATTTGAGAGCTTCTGATGTGTTTGACCAAATCAAGAAGACTAAGGACTGATTTTTCAAAAAACTTGCAAAACCTTTTCCACACCTTGTGGAACTTAACCAGTGACCAAAACAACTTCCAAATGACTCGTTAAGAGAAAACCAACCTTAAGAACCAAGGGCACAAGGCCACAAGGCCTTTTTATCCCAAATTTCCCAACAATACTTGTTTTAGTACTTTTTCAAAGAAACTTTGTAATTTTCCTAATACCCTAATTATTTTATGACCTAAATAGCTCCACTAGGTGACACTAAGCAGATGTAAAGAAAAAACTAATAACCACAAACACTAATACTCAAAATCACATAGCAACTTATACTTAACAGATTTTTAACAAAAAATTTAAAAGAGAAAAAGAGATTAAAGAGTGAACCTCCTTCCCTTTACTTCCTATAGAAGGTCAGCAATTCTCCTTGGACTATTCTCAACAACTAGAGAGTAGCCAAGGTCCTTGAATCAACAAGAAGCCTTGTTGATGGTCCAATAGCTGAACCAAGGCCATTGTTATGATATTTTGAACACAAGGTAACAAACAACCTCACCATATCCTCAAACCTTCTCAAAAGCTTGCTGGTAACAAGCTTTCAACAAGCTTTCAGTCTTGGAAGGGGTTAGTAACAAGTATGATAATAATCAGATAGTATATCAGAAACTTATGAATGAAAACCACTTTTCAAAAGCTTATAAAAACTTTTCCAATGAAGATCCAACTTTACCACTCAAAAACCAAGGTTTTGAGAAGCAAATCAACAGATCTAAACACCTATAATCCAAGGGCTTCAACTAGCAAAGCCTTGAATCACTAGATCAAAACTGCCTATGAAACACTTTTTTCAAAAACTTAAAAACTTGAAAACTTAACAAAACTCAAATGTGGCCAACACAGACCACTAAAACATGTAATATGATTATGGAACTCAGATTCAAGCATCTTACACCAACTACCTTTTTCGCTAAGAAAGCCTCTACTGGGCTGGCTACTCCAATAATGACTTTTTTCTGGGTTCTTTCTTCATTCAATATAAAAGGATTTACAATTGAAAAATGAAAAATACACAAACTTTATATTGATATGAAAGGTATTAGACTAGAATGCATAGAATATGGAACTAAGGGACTCTCACAGGCTGAGGTCTCCTTTTATAGTGCTAATGGACTATTCTAGAATGAAGAAAATACATAAACCCTAGTCTAGAAATCCCAGAATTGCCCTTGATGCGTTTTGAGTTGATGAGTTGTCCAAAATGATCTTGGCTGTTTGTTTTTTCCTTTGGGAGTAAGTATGAAGCATAAACCGTTGATCTTTACACATGGCATTCGTTGGAGAGGAAGTTGTGTTTTCATTGGTGGACGAGGTTGATGGTGGGGTCTATAGGATGATGGGATGGTTGAGGTTAAGTGTGGGATGGGTTCTTGTGAAGGGGAATCACACGTGGCTTGAGGTAATTAGGATTTACCCCTTGTTTTAAGTGAGGTAAAATTTGGGTAGGGACGGTGAACAGTAAAAGGTTTGATCCGTTTTTTGTGGGATGGAAAAGTGTTTGGAGCGAGTTGTGTTTGAATGTTTCAAATGCACACCTTTGGCTCTTGTTCTTTGGCAAAACTTGTATATCATGTTTTAAACATCCATAAACCACTTTTCTTTGTTATGAAACTTTGGTTTTTCATACTTATGCCACATAAACTTTTCCAAAGTATTATCAAGGGCTTGTTTTGTCATTTCTTGATATTTGAAGGACCAAACTTGTACTTTCTGGTATCTTGAAGGTCTTCTTTGTATGTTTGACTTTGAGGAGGACCAATATTGACAAGTCTTCATTTTTGAGGGACTAATCATGTTAATTCTTCAAAGTTGAGGGACCTTTTTGTAATTTTGACAAACTTTAGGGACCAAACTTATAATTATGAATATACAAGGGTATAAAGTGTCATTTCTTCTTTGATGAGGGACTTTTCTTGCACATCTTCAATTATTCAAGGACTTTATCTTGGAAAATCACAACTAGGGCCCGGTTCATTGTGCGGCTTCGTTTCTCGTGTTTGCTTTTCATTGTTTCTTGTGATCTTTTGTCTTCACGATATCCATACCTAAAATACACAAGTAACAAACACAAGCATAATATATGGTATTTTTATGACATTTTTAGCATTTAAAGCCAAAAAGAATGATGAGATCATGTATAAATGCCATCTCATCAACCCACATCCGTACAAAAAACTTTGTGCAAAGAACTACCACAACTCTCATGAAGGTTGTGTAGTCCATCCATCCTTCACGGATAACATCAAAATCCGTGAAGTTTTCTCTAGGATAAAAATTGATTTCCTCTTGGCTATGGATAAACAAATTTGTCCCGAATTTGTTCTTGAGTTCTACATGACCGTCAATGTAACCTTTGAAGAAGACCGCACCCTTCTCATAAACTTTGTAACAAATGGTAATAGCTACTCATACTCTTTAGACAATTTTGCTCACATCCTTAAGATACCCAACGAAGGTAGTTGCTTCTATTCGGACCTTCACTCTCTCACAGCCCTTAAGAAAACCAATATACCTAGAAATTCTCAAGATAGGTATAATACTAGACTCGATGACAAGAAAATCATTAGGAAAACATTCTTCAAACCTAGAGCTAAATTGTAAAACCCGCATGCTTTTACCATGAATAGTTCCCTTAAGATCGTACGTCCTAGATTAAAACTTACCTCATTTAGTTATGATCACATTCATGTGCTAATAATCAAGCAAGTGCATACGTGTATGACATGACAAGTATCGATTACGTACGAACTCATGATAAACAGTTAATAAATATGTCACGTGAACATAATTAAATCATGATCACCATTTAAAATACGAACTAGAATAATTACGTAAATACTTATAATATAATTACGAGCGTTAAGATTACGATAACTACATGATAAAATAAACAGAAACGCTTCAGACACGAACACGTTTAACCACGAACGAACACGAAACATCGGGACACGAGAAAGGTACGGGTACCCCATGTGGGGCCCCCATACCCACGGCACAACAACCATAATAGGCTTAGCCCATGGACTTTTTACAAGAAAAGGGGGGTTATGCAACTTTTCATTTCATTTTCACTTTTTCAAGAAAATAAACAAAAACCCTAAAAAAGTTTCTCTCCTCCTCCTTTTCTCCTTTTTATGCCGCCACCCTAAGATCACCATAGGAGGGTGATTGGTTGATTTTGATCTTAAAAAAATCATTGCTTTAATCCGTGTTTGTTCATCCTTTTCCAAGCTACATAGTGGTATACCTTTTTAAACCCTTCTTTTTAATTCTTTTGAATCTTTGTTTATGTTCATGAACATGTTATTGTTTTTCTTATTAAAACATGGTAATTAATCATGGATCTAACATGTTTTGGGGTTAATTAAAATCAAAGGTTGTTAAAAGAGGGTGTTTGTTTTTGGCCGCCTAGTTTAATCAACCGGGGGAGGGTTCGGTTTCTTTTTAGCCTCCACCACCAAGACCATTTTTGGTCTTGGTTGGCTCATGTGGGACCCACGGCAGCAAGGAGGCACACGTGCCCCGAGTTTGGCTCGGGGTACGGTGTCGAATTCATGCCCGATTCATGGTTCGTTGGTTAAATCATGATTCATGCTACATGTTAATTTTTATGAATTATGAACTTGGGATATAATTAATTAATAACATGAAATATTAATTAAATCATGACTTAGGTTATTTTATTATTAGTTTAACATGACATTTATTTAACCTAAGTATTTTATGTTATAAGTTATAATTAATTAATTATTTAAAACATGCCATTAATTAATTAATTTAGACATGACTTAGGTTATGTTATTAATACATAATAATACACATTTTAACCTAAGTATTTTATTCCATTTTAATTAATACATGTTATACCTTAATTAAAATGCTTAACCTATAGTTTAATTAAAATACATGAAATAAAAATTAAACTATATACTATATCATATGACTTAAGAAACAAGCTTATAAACACTTAGACTTATATGTTAGCTTATGTAACCAGCTTAATTCTAAATATGGAAACTTCTATTTATAGAAACTTAATTAAATAAGGCAACTAATCTATTAATGGAAACCTTCTATATATGGAAATCTATCTATTTCAGGCAGCTAATCTAATCATGGAAACCTTCTATATATGAAAACTTATTTAATTAAGGCAGCTGATCTATTTTTGGAAACTTTCTATTTTTAGAAACTAATCTATTTTAAGCAGTAAATTCTATTTTAGGAAACTTTCTATTTTTGGAAACTTTCTATTTTTGGAAACTTTCTATTTTTGGTAACTTTCTATTTTTGGAAACTTTCTATTTTTGGAAACTTTCTATTTTTGGAAACCTGCTATTTTTGGAAAGTTACTTATTATTACACAGTAAGTATAATAATACATGAAATACCAGTAATACTTAATCAGATTAATCAGAATACTAGATAAACACAGTTTAAGGCTTTAAACAGTGAACCATGACCTAAAACATACCAAGTCAGCTAAAATGAGACATAAAACCCAGTACGTAATCAGTAAATCGATACTTATACACGTGTGTATTCATGTAGCGTTAGTGATCCAGAAGTAGGAGTCTTTCTTCCGTTCATTCACTGGACTTGAGGTACGGATTCCCGTCCTTTCAGTATGGACATTCTTTCCTTATTAGGATTTCCCCGTATGCAGCCAACTGTTTTCCCCAGTATTTGTTTTATTGTTTTGAACTGCTTATGTTTAACTAGCATAATCTATAGCCATATACAAGCATGACCAGTTTCACCTAGTTATGGAGGTACCATAACCATAGCATTGGAGGCACCGATGTTATGACTTCCCCACGGCAGAGTGATTGCTCGTGGCGTCCCTTTTCAGTTTTGGCCATATTATTATATCAGGTGGGGCGTATGGGTGCATCCTAGTTACATGTTTTATTCAGTTTATCATGGTGAATGTGGTGTGTGCCTTGCACCCTTCACAAGGAGCTGATCCCTCCTACCCAAACCAGTATATTGATTAGAGGCATCCCCTCTAATCAGCATGATGAGGTCACCCCTCCAAGTATTCATGCACGTGACCTTTTCATGACCTATATGGGCTATGGTATATATATGTAACAGTTTTCACAAGATAAACATAAGACTTTTCAAACTATAAAACCAGTTTTCTTGATACTTAACCAGTTTACTCAGTACTTAGTCTTCCGCTGTTATATGTTACATGCTTATCCTATTCATGCTATATTGTACATCCGTGCACTGAGCGTCTTGCTCAGCCGTTACTTTCCTTTCCATGTCCCAAAACGGCAGGTACCCAAGACTCGAGCATTTGGAGGACGCGCATAGGATGGAAGCTGCCAGAGACTTCTTTTCCTTTTTGCCTTCATATAGTTATGCTTGTTTAGTCTTTATTCAGTTCATTTTCCTTTATCTATGTTTTGGGCTTATGTTTAGGAACCGATGTTTGATTCCGGTTTTCCCTATGGTCATGTATGTTTTACTATATATCACCTTGAATGCTTTGATGACACGCCATAATCACGCGTGACATTCCATTAATCAAAATGGGGTGTTACAATTATGGTATCAGAGTCAAGGCTTCGACCTGTAGGCTCTAAAACTTGACCTGTGACTAGTGGGTAGTCACCAGGAGCTTCCTAAGCCAACGATTGTTATTCCACGTATTGATGTTTCAGCGCGTTGTTGTTTTAACCGTTATGTTTTCAGCACCTTTTTGTCTTAGCCATGACGTTTTCAGCACCTTGTTGTTTTCACCATGATGTTTTCACCAGTATCGTCTTACTAATATGGAATGAACAACCGTCATCCATACTTAGTTATGTGTCATTGTCTATGCATGATGTTCCTCGTGAACTGTGACGATGTGGACTGACCCCAGTAGTTCATAATTTTCACATAAAATTTTGTTCTGTTAAGTTTTGACAATGACTTTTAATTATTATGTTCCATGCATTCATGCATTTATATCATATGTCATCTGTTGCAAGAATTTTGACTAAGTAATGGTTGGTACAGGACTGGCCCTATTTAGTCGCATGTGCTTTTATCGAAACTTTTAACTTTGGGACCGACCCATAGGCGTCCCCTCGCCATGTCTTTTGTTTGGAACCGACCCATAGGCGTTCCCTCGCACATATAAAGGTTTTATAAACTACATTACGCATTCATGCACTGTTTTTCTTGCATAAAATTTTCTCATGATTTAAATTGGCATAAATTTTTTTTTTCATGTCCCCTCATAAGTTATTATGTTTTTATGTCAAGTATGTTTTCATACTGTCATGGTTAACTTCAGTTTCATGCTGATTATGTTATACACTTCTTCGTAATAGATGGTTTCATGTTTCCTCATGATAATTCCGTCTTCATGTTGATTATGTTTCACGCCTCTTTTGTTATTTACGTTGTCCTGCAAGACATTGTTAGATTTCTTGAATCATCCTTCATGATAGTCATGGTTGGTTTTCATTGATCATGCTGTCAGGCAAATCATCGTTGAATTTTGTGTAACCACACTTTAGCGTTTCTCATTGCAACCAGAATGATGTCTATGCTAATACTGCCAGGTTATCATGATGGTTTTCCTAACCGTTTAACCGGTTTACTTTCCTTAAATCAGGACAAATAATCGAGCCCATACCGATCATTTCATGTGCATTCCATGTGTACTCCACGTACCGTATTTCATGTGTATTACATGTACCTTAATCCATGTGTATTCCACTTGCAATACTTCACGAGTATTCGCTAGTCGATTCTAAATCATCTTAGGTGTATGTTCACTTGCTGATATTCTACAAGGTTGTCGATGCCGCTCATAGCTTGGAGATGTTACTGAAGGTTGATGCTACTGATGTTGGGAGACGCTACGAGATGCTGATGCTGATGCTGTTCACAACCTGGAGATCCTAAAAGACGAAGACAAAGGCGTCGGAGCAAAGCAATTGGACGAGAAGATGCTTCACCATCAGACAATTCCCATCAATCATTGTCCCAAATTCATAGTTACATGTCACACGTCGTTCGGCTGTCATTTCAGCCATATGAGTGCAAACCAGTACCAGCCGGCCACTCAGCTAAATAGTTACATGAGTCACGGTCATGAGAATGACCATATGGAACCGACAGACAAGATGATAGTAACCACTACTATGACAGCAACTATCCTAGAAATCGCAACCGAGGCTCCGGCCACGGACGTGATCAGACATACAAATGATCAGTAGTCCAACCGATCCGTCAATTCTGGCATATTAACCTAATATTTGTAGTTCTAAGTGTTTCACATCTCGAGACACATGTCAAGACATCAGTCAAGACACATGTCTCACGTATACTTTCTGAGGACACATGTCAAGATACCAGTCAAGACATATGTCACGCTTACATTTCTCAAGACACGAGTCAAGACACATGACTCACGTCTAATTATGGAACATTTCTAAGAAATTCAGGGTACCCTCCAAGGGTATATCTATGTTGTTGTGCCATGTATTAATCAGGCCACAAGAATTTCAATACCATTATCGGCGCATCAGTGAGAACTGTCACGTTGCCGATGTCACTTTCATTTCTTTCACCATAGTTCATATATTCATAACCATGAAGGACGCTTTTCGTATTCCCACGCATACGAAGGTTTTCCTTCAGCTTAATGATAAGATCCAAGCTGCTAACGCATTTCCTCGGACTGACACGAGATGAATTTTATCCTAACTATGTACTATGAACACCACACCATGCTACGATTCATAATTATGTACAGTAATGTTCAGGCTCCTAAATACATTCAGCTTGATTTTCCATCAGGAAAATCCGTACAAATTATCTACGCTTACAAGCAGGTTCATTGTTAGCCATGGTCGCTAAAATTTTCTAGCTGTCAGTAACACACGACTACTAAGGTCCCTTTTACGCATAACCAACGGATTATTCCAAAAGTGTTCCTTACACTCCAGAAGAACCTTCTATGGGAAAAGGATGGTACCATGAGATTATGTGTCGACTACTGTCGACTTAAACAAATCACCATTCATGACCATTATTCTCCTCCACATATTGACAACATGTCCAATCAACCGTATGGTGTTAATCATTTTTTTCAAGATCGAACTCACGATCATGCTGCCAACAGTGACGAGTGAAAAAGCAGGACATGTCCATGACTGCTATTCGTGCACGACTCGGTCATGCCATATTTATGATTTTGAATTAGTCTCATCAATGCTCCAACCGCATTATGGACTTAATAAATTGAGTTTCCATGAACTCCTAAACAAATTCATCAGCGTTTTCATAGAGGATAACCTGATTTCCTCTAAGCCTAGAGAAGAACAGGAAGACCATATCTGCACTATGTTGCAAATTCTATGACAAGAGAAATTCTACCCTGGAATTTTTTTTTTCCAATATCAATTCTGTTTGATTACAGTGACACACTGAATCACATGGGTTTCTATGGTTAATCTTACCATGACTCAGCTTATGCGTAAAGGAGAGAACCCTACACTACATTAGGTGTTCTAGGAAATCCTACGCTAGGAGAAGTCTGATTCAAAGACTAAGAGTTTCGCAACCTTCTATGTATCAAGTTTCTACGAAGCAGGATACAGTTACGTTCATATCTTCATACCTGTTATACAAACAGGCTAAGATAGGACACCAACAGACGGGTATGTTTTCATCATATGAAATTGTGAATCGAAAAGGGACAAGATCTCCATGGATTTTAGTTACCAGATTTCAGCAAACTCAGAAGAAGCATGATGCTATCTGGGTTATTGTCAACAGTTTGATCAAGTCTGCAGAATCCTTACATCCGTACGGATTTCAGAACTAACAGATTGAACGAACATGTTCCAGCCAAGGCTCATCCGATCACTTGGCAATCCCTCAGCTATCGGGTCAGACAAAGATTCGTAATTGTACTCCTAACTTACTTCACGTCTTCATTCTAATTTCACGACTTGCTTTCGCGCTCATGTTCATGACGCTATTCACGTTCATGATCGTATTTTGGCTTACGATTTTGCGTTCATTTCTTTTCTCATTCTGGGAAGTTTGCAAGAACTTGTGAGACCAGACCCAAGTTTAGTATAACTCTCCATCATCAGATAGACGTTTCACGTCATATTCCACGTCTCACCTTGTAGCGTTTGGCGTTACCGCCATTATATTCTATGATCACGATATGTCTCACATGTCATGTTCATTCCACGGTCCTCATATCATGATCAAGATATGTTACACGTATCATGGATCACGATATGTTTACTCATACTACACTCGCCATATCTCCACATAGCACGTTCAAAATTTTTCACGTATCACGTTCAAAATTTTTCACGTACTACGTTTCTTTATGTCTCGCGCATCGTTTCTAATTATCAGTTATGTCAGATTTGTCTTGCATCGTAACGGTTCAGCTACCCTTGCACGTTAACTCTTATTTTCCTCGATCGAATTTAGGGGATCTACCTTCCGTTTATAACCAAGAATTTCTTCGTATTCCAAGTCAAGGTCAGGAGGACTAAGATTTATCATTAGTGTCAGGATCTTCTGAAGGAACCGTTCCAAGAGGGAGGCCACTTAGAAACGGACAAGTTCATCCGGACTTCTTATCCATTTTTTTTTTCTCTTATCGATTTGATATGTCCTTTCAGTCACGTCACGTTCCATGTCCTTTCAAGACATGTCACGTTCCACGTTCCCTTCTACCATGTCACCTTCATTTCCGTTATTTTGCATACCTTTCCAGTTTGATTCGGGTATGTTTCGCTTCCAGTTACTTTATCTATAATTCGGGGACGAATTATTCTTTTAGGGGGGGAAGAATTGTAAAACCCGCATGCTTTTACCATGAATAGTGCCCTTAAGATCGTACGTCCTAGATTAAAACTTACCTCATTTAGTTATGATCACATTCATGTGCTAATAATCAAGCAAGTGCATACGTGTATGACATGACAAGTATCGATTACGTACGAACTCATGATAAACAGTTAATAAATATGTCACGTGAACATAATTAAATCATGATCACCATTTAAAATACGAACTAGAATAATTACGTAAATACTTATAATATAATTACGAGCGTTAAGATTACGATAACTACATGATAAAATAAACAGAAACACTTCAGACACGAACACGTTTAACCACGAACGAACACGAAACATCGGGACACGAGAAAGGTACGGGTACCCCATGTGGGGCCCCCATACCCACGGCACAACAACCATAATGGGCTTAGCCCATGGACTTTTTACAAGAAAAGGGGGGTTATGTAACTTTTCATTTCATTTTCACTTTTTCAAGAAAATAAACAAAAACCCTAAAAAGTTTCTCTCCTCCTCCTTTTCTCCTTTTTATGCCGCCACCCTAAGATCACCATAGGAGGGTGATTGGTTGATTTTGATCTTAAAAAAATCATTGCTTTAATCCGTGTTTGTTCATCCTTTTCCAAGCTACATAGTGGTATATCTTTTTAAACCCTTCTTTTTAATTCTTTTGAATCTTTGTTTATGTTCATGAACATGTTATTGTTTTTCTTATTAAAACATGGTAATTAATCATGGATCTAACATGTTTTGGGGTTAATTAAAATCAAAGGTTGTTAAAAGAGGGTGTTTGTTTTTGGCCGCCTAGTTTAATCAACCGGGGGAGGGTTCGGTTTCTTTTTAGCCGCCACCACCAAGACCATTTTTGGTCTTGGTTGGCTCATGTGGGACCCACGGCAGCAAGGAGGCACACGTGCCCCGAGTTTGGCTCGGGGTACGGTGTCGAATTCATGCCCGATTCATGGTTCGTTGGTTAAATCATGATTCATGCTACATGTTAATTTTTATGAATTATGAACTTGGGATATAATTAATTAATAACATGAAATATTAATTAAATCATGACTTAGGTTATTTTATTATTAGTTTAACATGACATTTATTTAACCTAAGTATTTTATGTTATAAGTTATAATTAATTAATTATTTAAAACATGCCTATAATTAATTAATTTAGACATGACTTAGGTTATGTTATTAATACATAATAATACACATTTTAACCTAAGTATTTTATTCCATTTTAATTAATACATGTTATACCTTAATTAAAATGCTTAACCTATAGTTTAATTAAAATACATGAAATAATAATTAAACTATATACTATATCATATGACTTAAGAAACAAGCTTATAAACACTTAGACTTATATGTTAGCTTATGTAACCAGCTTAATTATAAATATGGAAACTTCTATTTATAGAAACTTAATTAAATAAGGCAACTAATCTATTAATGGAAACCTTCTATATATGGAAATCTATCTATTTCAGGCAGCTAATCTAATCATGGAAACCTTCTATATATGGAAACTTATTTAATTAAGGCAGCTGATCTATTTTTGGAAACTTTCTATTTTTAGAAACTAATCTATTTTAAGCAGTAAATTCTATTTTAGGAAACTTTCTATTTTTGGAAACTTTCTATTTTTGGAAACTTTCTATTTTTGGTAACTTTCTATTTTTGGAAACTTTCTATTTTTGGAAACTTTCTATTTTTGGAAACCTGCTATTTTTGGAAAGTTACTTATTATTACACAGTAAGTATAATAATACATGAAATACCAGTAATACTTAATCAGATTAATCAGAATACTAGATAAACACAGTTTAAGGCTTTAAACAGTGAACCATGACCTAAAACATACCAAGTCAGCTAAAATGAGACATAAAACCCAGTACGTAATCAGTAAATCGATACTTATACACGTGTGTATTCATGTAGCGTTAGTGATCCAGAAGTAGGAGTCTTTCTTCCGTTCATTCACTGGACTTGAGGTACGGATTCCCGTCCTTTCAGTATGGACATTCTTTCCTTATTAGGATTTCCCCGTATGCAGCCAACTGTTTTCCCCAGTATTTGTTTTATTGTTTTGAACTGTTTATGTTTAACTAGCATAATCTATAGCCATATACAAGCATGACCAGTTTCACCTAGTTATGGAGGTACCATAACCATAGCATTGGAGGCACCGATGTTATGACTTCCCCACGGCGGAGTGATTGCTCGTGGCGTCCCTTTTCAGTTTTGGCCATATTATTATATCAGGTGGGGCGTATGGGTGCATCCTAGTTACATGTTTTATTCAGTTTATCATGGTGAATGTGGTGTGTGCCTTGCACCCTTCACAAGGAGCTGATCCCTCCTACCCAAACCAGTATATTGATTAGAGGCATCCCCTCTAATCAGCATGATGAGGTCACCCCTCCAAGTATTCATGCACGTGACCTTTTCATGACCTATATGGGCTATGGTATATATATGTTAAAACAGTTTTCACAAGATAAACATAAGACTTTTCAAACTATAAAACCAGTTTTCTTGATACTTAACCAGTTTACTCAGTACTTAGTCTTCCGCTGTTATATGTTACATGCTTATCCTATTCATGCTATATTGTACATCCGTGCACTGAGCGTCTTGCTCAGCCGTTACTTTCCTTTCCATGTCCCAAAACGGCAGGTACCCAAGACTCGAGCATTTGGAGGACGCGCATAGGATGGAAGCTGCCAGAGACTTCTTTTCCTTTTTGCCTTCATATAGTTATGCTTGTTTAGTCTTTATTCAGTTCATTTTCCTTTATCTATGTTTTGGGCTTATGTTTGGGAACCGATGTTTGATTCCGGTTTTCCCTATGGTCATGTATGTTTTACTACATATCACCTTGCATGCTTTGATGACACGCCATAATCACGCGTGACATTCCATTTATCAAAATGGGGTGTTACATAAATATACTATGATCTCAAACACAAACAGGGTCATCCACAAAGATCCCTATAGAATGGAAGCTAGGGGGCCAAAAGAAAGTTTGTGAAGTGGGAAAGAATTCTAAGGTGCAATGATTTGTGCTTGGTAGGTAACAAGGATCATATAAGCGCATGTCAAAACTACATGCTTTATAGTTTATAAATCGGCAAACCTTTTAATATTACCTACTACATGGAAAATAGGATGTCACATATCCGAAATCTTGTCTCAACGGTGCTCCCTTATGGAATGTTGCTCACCCGCCTCTATAACCACATAGCACCTATTCCATTGAGTCCAAGTGGTCGAGAAGGCATCAATCATCTTGTTGATCATGTCATGACACCAATTAATGATCTTAGGGTGACAAGAGTTTCAAAAAACCATCCTAGGGGTAATGGAAAAAAGACCTCAACCCCCCTCTAGCTCATCATCATCGGCTAGTGATGATGATGCTCTTTTGGACTCTAGGCAACAACCTTTAGAATACCTTAGCTGCCTACCTGAAATCCGGGATGCCTCTCTTGAATTCAAGCAAATGAAGGGTATGTTCAAGTGTCTCGGAAGGTTCCTTGCCAAGATGGACACGAAAAAGGTCAAGTAAACACGGTAGTTTAAATGGTTACTAATGGACGATGTTCCATGTTTAAAAAATGGTGGTTGTAAACACTTAGCATTTATGTTTGTCCTTACATTTTTCTTGCACTCTAACGGTTATTATTTATCGATGCTAGGACTTTTATTCCTTTCATGTGATATATGTCTAGTCGCTCATACATGGCAAGTTATGGCTTGGATAGTAAAAAGGTAGATTCTCTCGTTCTCTACAAGTTCTATTACAGCACAAACATGTGAAACATTGATCTGCTTCATCTTATTTTAGAATACACTCATTTCAGGTAAAAAAATCTCTCGTTTTCTCCTTCTCAAACCAGTCTGTTACAGACACCGGCGGGCCCCGACAGACCCTTTAAGGAACGGGCCTCCCGGTTTCGTGGTTTTCCCTCCGTAAAGAAAATTTTGAAAATAAAACGTGTTCTAACTCGGACCCCATCTGAACCTTCCCCAAAGAGGTCGTTTTGTTTCTCCGATCTGCATCACACATGCAAATCTTCATCATTGCCTTTCATAAATTTTCCATTTACCTAAACACTCCTCCTTCTCTCATTTTGTTGTCCCTCAAACCTAATGGCTGCACATTAAAACTCCTAATCATCTTTTTTCTTCCTTCCAATCCAACACCATCCTCTTTAATTCATGCAACACCATCCTCTCTAATTCATGCATTATCCAAACCTTCTATTTAAATGCATCCACCTTCATCTTCTTCTTTACTAATTTCTCAATGACCATTTTTACACAACAAACAATCTCAGGAATCCTTACTCACCACCATGACTAAAACTACAAACTCCTTAATACCAAAATCTAAGACCACCATTCGTCTCCGAGTGAGACCATTTTGTATCACCCCTAAAACCTCTTCACCACCTTCACGAAATCCATAACTTCACCTCACCAAGATGAGATTCCAAAGGATCTCAGCACATTACTACAACATCCAAGGTCTCTATTACACCACCTCCAACTAGGACTCCTATAGCAACCACTCCACCTCACGCACCAACTCATCCACTAATAATTATTTCCACAACTCCTAGAACCACCACACTTCAACCAATGGACTTGTTTGCAACACCTCCAACATCTCCAACTCCATTTTTGGAAGAAAACAAAGAGGCTCCACCACAATCCCCAGCACCTATATTTTCTCATCCATCACCAACCACTTATATTCACTTACTCCAAACATCCCTTTGGCCGGACCTACAACCAATAAATGGTCTCTCTTTACCATCGGGGGACTCTCCTAACATCCCTTCCTTTATGGGGATAAATAAATCTCCTGGTATGGATTATTAATAACCGTTTTTAGCAAGTTATTTAATGTATTTATCGTTCCTCGACTCGACTCGAATTAATATCCAAATTCTTACAAGATTTATCGTGTTTGGTTAATAATATTTGTTTGGTATTTATGTCTAATTAAACTTAAATGGGAATATTATTATAGGATTAGGGAATATAGAAATAAAAGCGCAAATAGTTCACATAAATTACCCTAAAATGCAATACAATTATACTACAATTTAAAATCAAAGATGCAACAAATCTATACTATAATTAAAAAAAATATTATTCTAAATGCAAAATTAAACTAAATGCAAGCACGTAATAACAAGTAAAATGACAAAAATTAAAACAAAACGATAAACTTAAGAATAAAGCGTAAAGCTTTAACCTTTATAGCTTATTAATCTTTTTAGATGATAAAGATTGAAGCTTTATATACCAATAAGCTTAATAATCACAAAAAGATGTAAAGTTTATACTTAAAATAAGCTTATCTAAATGAAAACTAATTTTTACAATTTTAAATCTATTTTTTAAAACAACAATAATATTTAAAACTAGTTAAAACGATTTTTATAAAAGAGATATTATTAAAAAAAAATTTAAACTATATTAATCTAATTAATTAAACTAAAACGATCAAGCTAGATATTTAAAAAGGAAAGCACTTTAGTACCCGTGGTCCGAAGAAAAAAACACTCTAAACCAATGTTCTAAAACCCGGTTTTTCAATTGACCCGATCGAGCCACCGGGTCACGGTTCAACCGGTTTAACCAGTGGTTCTACCGGGTTTTTCGATCAAAACCGGTGTCCGGTCACTTGACCGGGTCACGGTTCAACCGATTCAACTATCCGGATCAACCCGGGTTTTAAAACACTGCTATAAACAATCAACATAACCAACAAAATATAGCCCGTAAAGTACACGGACTCTCAACAAAATATGGCCTGTAAAGTACACGGCCTCCCAAATCAAACTTAATCAAAATCAAAACCCGGCCTGTAAAGTACACGGCCTCTCAAATCAAACTCGAACCAAATTTATTAAAACACGTAAGCTTGTCACCAAACGTAATGAATCGATTCACCAAGATCAAAAGAACACAAGAGTGGTTAGGATGATAAGCAACAATTAATATTTTATAAAGAGATTCAAACAAAATTAATAGATCTAGACTATTTTTTAGATTTTATAAAAATACTTTAATTTTTTAAACTTAAAACTAATAGATCTACACTAATTTATAAAAACAACTAATAGATCTAAACTATTTTTTTAGGTTTTATAAAAATACTTTAATTTTTAAACTTAAAACTAATACATCTACACTAATTTTAAAAACAAACTAATAGATCTAAACTAAAAGAAATTAACTAAAAGGCTAGCTTATTAATAAGTTGTAAGCCTAAGCTTAAAACTTACGTGATTCAAAAAGCTTAAAAAGCTAATTGAACAAATTTCGCATAACTAGGGTAAGTGTATATCCTATTTCCTTAGGCGAATATAATTATAAGATATATTATATTCTCGTCTGATCCTGTCACAGTGCGACGAAGACACGGTTAAGTAATAAACCGTATGTGCGACAACGACTTATTGGGCCTCCTAGGCTGTGCGCATATCGCATAAGCATTAATCAATTCCTGATGGATACGGGTAGTACTCGTGATTCGGACTATCCAGCCCGACTAGGGACTATACGTCATCATGTCCCCCCAATCTAGTGGTCGCAGGTGCTAATCGCGACTACTAGACTATGAATCTCTAAGCCCCCCTCGCAAGCATCCCATAAAAAAAATTCATGTACAACGCACATGAAATAAGTTTTAAACATGCATCCACGTCATACTCTACTAGGACCACCTTACTTTGGGAACTGGGAAAGGCATTAACCACGTCAGAAGGGTCAACTAACCAACACCGTAGGATGAAGCAGTCCATTGGACATACGTCGCAAGATCCTGTACATCAAGAGTGTATATAAATGCAGTGTGACAGACCTTTAACCTCCTTCCCTTTCATTTAAAAAAACCCTTCCACCATTGTTGAAAATAGCAAGAACTAAGCCCCATAGTAGAAAACAGTGCCCCTTCGTACCCAACTGAAGTAAGAGAAAAAATGGTGGCCCAACAATTTGATGTGACATCCCGTATAGCAGAACAAGAACTGTCCAGTTTTGTTACCAAGTATCATATACCCACAGATCTCCATCCGACCGTGCCAGATCCACAAGCATACATAGGAAGATTCCCTGCTGGAAAAATTGGGGTATACACCAGGTTCTTCGAGTTTTCCAACAACCACATACCTCTAAGCTGTTTTCTGACTCATGTACTTAGCTACTACAACATACACCTCTCACAGCTGCACTGTATTGGTGCGGCGAAGATGTTAAATTTCGAAATAAACTGCCTACTGAAGAATATTGACCCAACCATAAATTTATTTCGCGCCTTCTATCGACCCTCCTGGATAAACGGGTAGATATCTTTCGCGAAACGCCCCAGACAATTACAGTGTTATAAGGTGAAGGTAGATTCTCTGAAGAAATGGACTGACAAATTTTTCTAGGTGGATAAGGTTGTATTTCCATTTGACTACGACTTCATCACCCCTGACACTATGATGAAAGATGACCACCCTATCTTTGGCACATATAATGAAGTATATGTGTAGACAATTAACGCTGATCGGATACCTATGCAAGAATACCTAGAGGCGCTACTATATGCATTAGGGCTGTGTCATACGTCAACTATTCCTACAAACCACCTCCCCCAATACTTTTAGACTTTCATCATGGTAAGAAATCCCATTCGATAAAGACTTAAAATTCATATAGTGTATGCTTATGTGTTAGGTCCATGAGATATGGATGTTGCAGCCTGTTAAGGATGGTGAACGACTTCTGTAATCACAAGTCTATTCACAGAGAGACTCTTGATGAAACACACAGTATAAGTGCGGAATACAAATACTATGAACAAGAAGAAACAGAATAACTAAATAACTTGATCCTTACTAAGGATTTATACTATTAATATGAAATGAATAATCTTTATGAAGGTATATCTAACCCTTCTGCCAATGGTTCCTTTTATACTAAAAGGAAACCCTAATACTACATTAAACCAAAACGTGTGACTTCTGATATGCATATCCTTTCCTAACATATCTCATGCATATCCTAACAAACTACTAAGAATAATAATGTTTGACTTTCAACTAGACCAGGAGCACGTATTGCTACTACTACTACTAAGACCAGGAGGAACTACATACATCCTAGCTTATCTATTACAAATATCTATTCTAGAGGTCCTAACAATCCTCCCCTAAACTTGAATTTGACTGGTTGAGTTCAAGTTTCTTGGTAGATCTTGCAAAACAGCTTGAGGATTGAAACAGCAGCACAAGCAGCAACAATATAATCATCAGCATAGAAAACACAAAGACTGCTGCAACGAGTAACACCTAGAAGCTTCTTGAAAGCTTGAAACAGATCTGCACTTTGTTGAATCTTTACAGCAACATGAGCAGATTTGATGAGCCTTTACCAAGTAGCTGCTCGCTCTTGGGCTAGCTAGTCTTTGTAGTGGAATAAGCATCACCCTAGGAGACCAGAACCCAACCCAACTCTTAGAACGTAAATCAATGGTGAGTGGGGGTACCCTAATGAGTTTGAGCAAATCATCACAGCCGTCAACGGATTTGATATGAGTCTTTACCAGAAGCCGTACCTTTCCGGACTAGCCAAATCTTAGAAATAAAGCATCGGTGAGCTGAAAACCCTATAGCTTTGAGCAAGCTATTACAGCTATCAACGGATTTGATATAGATATTTACCAAGAGCCGTACCCCCTTGGACTATCCACTTTTCAGTCTAGGACCAAGGCAAGTGAAACCCCTCCAATTTTGGGTAAACTGGCAACCATCAACGGATTGATAATCACACCAGAGCCGTACCCTCATGGTGAATCAACTCTTTCTTGTTTGCAAGACATGGTGAGTTGAGCACCATTTGTTGTGTGGACTAGGTCCAACACCAGAAGTACTTCTCAAGACAGCCCAAGTGTGAAAATACCAAGTGGAAAACAGCTTCATGATGGATAAGTATAAGCAAATATTATATGATTTACAGATTTTTAAATTCGATCAAAAGTTAAAAGTATAAGCAAATATTATATAAAAGTATGTTTTTTCATTATTTTAAAACAACAAACCAACATAAAATATGAGTCACCAATCACTGTACATATTGGTGAAAAGAAGGTATGTATATAAAAAAGATTGAAGAAACAACCAATCACATACCAGAAGCAGCAACCTTGTCTGCATGCAGCCGAGCTTGAATTCCCTCAACTAAGGTAGTTACCATGGCAGACTCGTTACAAGAAGGAGCATTGGACACCAGCAGGTGACACTCCAGCATAGCTTCCATGGTAGCAATGGTCAACGGATACTCCACATCAGTAAGAATAAACACAACAGCACCAGACTCAAGTTCCAACACATGAACACCACATCCAGCATACAACTTCCACCTCCTCATCACCCAACGAGGTTTATCCTTCCATACGCCAGCATAAGGAGAATCAGGAGGGGAATCTAACATCAACTTCAAATCACCCCAAATAGTCAACCGTGGCCAGTTAGCAAGCTCACTCGGAGACTTAGGAATCTCAGCATCAACCAAACCATACAATAGCATAAGATCACGGCGCTCCACCCACGACAAAACATTTTACAATCCAGATACATATCGGGTATGGCCATCACTAGTCGTAATCTTATGAGTAAAGGTACCACGAGAAATAGGGGATGGCTGAACCTCCCAAGCTATAATCAAACCCTTGCCAATGGGCAACTTAGTCTCACTATCAGAAGCAGCATCAATGAGATTGGCAGGATCCCTCTTCTCAAATGGGACAAACTTACCACGACGAGCCTTCTTCTTCTGAATAGAGCGGCGCGGTGTGGGGACACCAGAAGAAGATTCCTCCTTAACCTTGACATTAGCAGTAGCAGCAGTAGAAGGAACAAAATCATCAACAACCATAGGTTCAGAAGTGGTTGCACCAGCTGATGAAGTAGGAAGTGGTTCAGTCACCGTGTGGGTGTAGGCTCCACAGCAGGAGTAACATGTGTGGGATCAGTAGCAGGAGTAACATGTGTGGGATCAGTAGCAGGAAGTGGTTCAGTTACGATGTTGCTTGCGAAGCTGGGCAGCAAGAGTTTCCTGTTGTTTATGCATCAAAGCTGTTGTCCCATAATATTATGATGATTAATAATAGAAAATAGATGAAAAAGATATGAATTTTAGAGAGAGAAAGTAGTGAGAGACAGTAGAGAGAGAGATGATTAACTTGGTGAATATTATATTAGAGAAATTAGAGTTACAAATGATCATCCACCCTTCCTAACATGCTAGGAAGGGCCTTATATAGCCGGGCTTACATGTAACCATAATGGGCTATTTTGTTTGGACCAGGCTTGTCTTTTGGGCTTTAAGTAGCTTAAATCCAAGCCCGTGAACCACGACTATTTAACTATCTATTACAATGTTCTAATAAATATTACAATAGAAACCTATGACCGAACATTCTTGTTTGACTCAATATTTTGAGGCTAACAATCTCCCCCAATGTGAGGTCATTCCTCTTCGATATTTGGAGATCAATGGAGATTACAAATTTCGTCATAAATGAGTCTTGAACGTGTAACAGTAGTCTTGTTCCTTCATGCTGTGATCTTTGAGCCTTTGTCATTGTCTTTCGACTTAGTCTTATATCTTAAGATATTCAAATCATTCTTGACTTGTCTTTGCCATCTTGATCTTGTGTCTTTATCCACATGCTTACACTATTAATTGTTGAATAAGTCTTTAGGAATGAATATGTGGTTTTGAAACATTGACTTTGCTGAGTACACTGTGACGCCACCTTCTCGAGATAAAACATAGACACAGACTGAATGGCTTTGACATTCGTCCTAAATCGGTAAGTTTTACCTCCGGTCGGTGAAGACCGTTATACTATATTAAATACCGTACCTATGATTAGGTAGATTCAATTATGAATCTCCTTGACAGGGTTTCGTGGCTGTACTAGCCGTTCTCTTTACTCGACCGTCTCAAAGCAAGACTGCGAACAAAAAGAGTGAATCAATTGGATAGATATCCGCTTGATTATAGTCGTCAATTTAAATTCCTGGAACAAGTGTGATTCGTAAAGAATCTTACCATTGTTGCTTTCCAGTTGACACAAGCTTGATTCATAAGAATCTCACAAGCCACCTACCGTAGCGCTTGATAGGTGTGAAAACACCCATCCTTTTACCACTTATTTCTTGCTAAAACAAGACCAAAACACATATTTAATGTCATTTGTTTGGAATTATGCGTGGTTTGTGTGTTTGTTGTGTTTTCAGAGCCAACCGGATAAATATTGAAGAAAACATGGGATTGCACGGGTTTTATCGAAGAAAAAGACGAAAAGACGAAGTCTATAATCCAAGAGATGCAAAATATTTAAAGTCGATGGGCCGATTTGAAGATTTATCGAAGAAAAGGACCAAAGATGAAAGATTTACATATGTCGAAGAACTCAAGTCTATTAAATGAAGAAATTACAAGACGAGTTGAATTTATTCGTCGACAAATCCCGAATCGAAATCGAAAACGTCAACTTTTCTAATAAGACGAGAAGACAAAAAGAAAGGGAGAAAGCCCACTCACCAAACCAAGCCAAGCCCTATAAATACCCTTCCCATTTCACATTTTGGAGATTAGTTTTTCTTTCTGTTATTTCTTTTCCTAGTTCGTAGGAACCAACTCCCTTAAGAAGATTGGTGGTTTTCATTTTCTTTGATTTCTTCCACAATCTTGTAATTTTAATCTTTCCATTTTGTTTGTTTGAATCTTATTCATTAATACAAGTTTCCATTTAATCTTTCTTTCTTCTCTTGTTGATTCAAAGTTCTAAGTTTCATTTTATTGAGTTTGCATTTTCAAAAGTAAGTGGGTTTTATGTTTTTGTTGTTTTGGATTGATGTTTATCATATGTAAATGAGTAGTGGTTAAATTGGTTTAAGTTTTGATTAAAAACTTGGTGGATTTTGGGTTTAATTCGTGGTATTAAACATCCCCTGTTCTTTGTGTCTTCAAACTTCCCCAGATTCCGAATCAACACCATATTCCGGATCGAGGGTTTTGAGATTATATTCCGGATGAAGCTTTCTAGTTAATTTATTCCGAATAAACAGCAATCATTCCGGATGAAGAATTTCTGTTTATTATATTCCGGATCAATCTAGTATTCCGAATGAGCATTTTTACTTAAAATATTCCGGATCAAGTTTTATTCCGAGTAAGCTAATTATTCCGAATCAAGATTCTTATCATTTATGCCGGATAGAATTTTATTCCGGATCACCAATTTTATTCCGGATAGAACTTTATTCCGGATCACCAATTTTATTCTGGATATAATTTTATTCCGGATCACCAATTTTATTCCGGATCACCTAACATTCCGGATCAACCATATTTATTCCGAGTCAAGCTATCATTCCGCATCAAAATAGTATTCCGGGTCAACGATTCTTCCGAATGAAGGTGGTATTTATTATTCCAAGTAAAGAGTTATATTTCGCATGAAGTGAATATTCTGGATCAGTAGTTTTATTCCGAATCAGTTGTTTGTCCAAGGGAAGGTATTTACTGTTTAATTTTAATTCTAGTTTTACTTTCAACCATTACTTTTAGTTTACTTTTATTACTTTTCGCACTTACCTTTTAAGTAGTTATAGATCAAAAGCTCCCCCTTTTAGTTACCAAGAACAATATTTCCACTTTGAACCGTGATCGATTCGAGAAGATACCGAGAACGAAACAACGACATATACAATTGGGTACGAGCAACGTAAACAAAGATCTTGCAACAAACCTTTTTATTAACTAACCAAAAATCAGTTATTAAAATGGCGTCGCTGCCGGCTCTTTTCGTAAGGAACAACGGTTTCTTGTGAGAAAACTTGGATTTTGGGATCCGTTCTTTCGGGAACGTTATTTTCAAGCAAAAAATTTTTCAAAAAACCAATAAAAATATAAAATTTTCAAAAATACAAAAACATTAAAAAATATATAAAAACCAAAAATATTTTCTCTTGCATTTTCTTTTTAGTGTATGCGTACTCGATCAACGTCTTATTCAGAGCCCGAGACTCTCGAAGATTTAGACATGGCCGGTGTACACAACAACAACAATAATAATCCACCCCGCAACAACAATAATAATCCACCCCACCCCAACATGAATAATCCACCCTTACCCGACCTACGAACCATGGAGGAGCTATGCAAACCTACGATGAACGAACGTGGAGGCCCGATTGCACCGATGCATATCACGGCTCAGGAGTTTTCGTTGAAGGATTAGATGATCCAACAAGTGCAAACTAACCCATTTCACGGAATTCCGGATGATGATGCCAACAAACACCTCGACAAATTCATTACCATCACCCAAAGCATGAAGTCTCCCGGTGTTTCTATGGATGAACTTCGCATCCAACTATTTCCCCACTCGCTTTCTCACCATGCCAAAAAATGTTTTGACCGTCTCCCAAAGAATTCTATTCATACTTGGGACGACATGACTCGACGCTTTTTGTCACACTACTTCCCACCATCCATGGTCACGAGCCTTCGTAACCAAATTAGTGGATTCATGCAAGACAATGATGAATCGCTCTTTGATGCTTGGGAACGATACAATGATTTGATCGATCGTTGTCCAAATCAGAACATGCTCCCCGTCACTCTCATTGATACTTTCTACAATGGTCTCACTTTCTGTGATCGTGACACGATCAACGCCGCCGCCGGTGGTACTTTTATGAAAAGGAGTCCGGAGGAATGTAGAGAGTTGATTGAAAACATGACTACTCACCACAAGAATTGGGATTCATCCGCATCCTCAATATCTAATCCGAGATTCAATGTTTCATCTACTTCTTCCATCACCGACATGTCCGCCATGGAACGCGCTTTTCTTGATATTAGCAAAAGTATGCAAATTTTGCCTTCTAACCAAACTCAACAAGCTAAAGCCGTTGCTATTTCTTGTGACACATGTGGTGGTCCTCATTCTTAAAATGATTGTCCTTCCACTCAAGGCAATTTTTGTGAAAACGTTAACGCGGCATACGGTACTTATCCCACGGGAGGCTATCAAGCTCGTCCTCAAGGAGACCGTAGCTTTCTAAGTTATCGTTCAAACAACTATCTTGCTCCACCCGGTTTTCCTCCTCAAAACCAAAACCAACAACAAAGCTATAACCGAAACAACCAATCCCAACCTCGTGCTAACAATCAATATAAATCCGAAAGAAACCCATACACACCTCAAGGAAATTCTCAAGCTTACCAAGCTACACCTCTTAATCAACCGATGGCATTGAATCAAGACGTCGAGACGTTCATGAGGACTAATAGAGAGATGGTGACGAATCTTCAGAGTCAATTCATCAACTTGAAGGGAGAAATGGCGAAACAAGGGAGCGATATTCGAGCCGAATTAAGGAATGACATGGCGAAACAAAGCAATTATATTCGTGTAGACATGAGAGACTCTTTCAGCACTCAAGCGGATAACATACGTGATATGCTCGGTTCGCTCTTCCAAGGTAATCAACCCTCTTCTTCAGGTACTCTTCCGAGTAACACCGTTGCTAATCCAAGAGGGGAGATGAAAGCAATCACCACTCTTAGTGGAAAAGGTTATACGGAACCCGAGCTTCCTACACCTCCACCCGTGATTGTGAACAAGGAAAAAGAGCAACTTTCCTCACCTCCTTTGCCTTCTACCCCCATTCCCCCACCACCCGTGGTTGTGAGTGATCCTACTTCCTTAAAGCCTTCCTCTTCATCCGATATACCTTATCCTTCAAGGTTGAGGAAAGAGAAGCAAAAGAGCAAGGATGCTATTCAAGTTTCAAACTTTCTCAAAATGTTTAAACAATTGAATTTTAACATCTCCTTTGCTGAGGCTCTTGCTCACATGCCTAAATATGCGAAGATGTTTAAAGATCTTCTTAGTGACAAGGAGAAGCTTCTCGACATTGCTCAGACCCAACTTAATGAGAATTGCTCCGGCGTTCTCTTAAGGAAATTGCCCACCAAACTTGGTGATCTGGGTCGCTTCTTGATTCCTTGCAACTTCCCGGGAGTAGAGAATTGCATGGCCCTAACCGATCTAGGTGCCAGTATAAACTTAATGCCTTTAAGTGTCTGGAAGCAATTATCTCTCCCCGAGCTAGTCCCCACCAAAATGACTTTGGAATTAGCTAACCGTACGGTTGCTTATCCAGTGGGGATAGCCGAAGACGTCTTCGTTGGCGTTGACAAATTCACCTTCCCGGCGGATTTTGTTGTCGTTGACTACGAGATGGATCCTCTTGTTCCATTAATCGTTGGACGTCCCTTCTTGAGGACCGGTCGCACTCTCATTGATGTAGCCGCGGGCAAAATAATCATGAGAGTTGGTGACGATAAAATTGTCTTCAACATGGGTAAGATTTCTAAGCAACCTTATTCATATGAGAGTGTTAATGCTATTGATGTTCTCGATGAGGCTTTTGAAGAACACTTTCATGATGCTTGCAAAAGTACTCTCTCTTCTCTACCCAATGTTGAGATCGTTGCCTCAATTGCTCCGTCATTGACTCCTTTTGGAGAAAGTGACTTAGATGATTTTGAAGCTATCTTGGGTCCTCTCGATCTTAAATATGATGATTCTTCCACCGATTGGGACGAAGACATTCGCACAATTGAGAAACTTCTCAATGAAGACCTGTTTTCTCCTCCTTCTCCTAAAGAGGTGACTAATGATGATCCATCGTTAGTTACACCATCTATTGAGGATCCTCCTACTCTTGAGCTTAAGGACCTACCTCCTCATCTCAAGTATGTTTTCTTAGAAGGCATTGATCAACTTCCCGTTATCATTGCTAAGGACTTAAAAGCCGATGAGAAAACTCGTCTCATTGAAGTTCTCAAGAAACATAAAAGAGCTATCGCTTGGAAAATCTCCGATATTCGCGGAATTGATCCTCACTTTTGCACACATAAAATTCTCATGGAGGACGACTTTAAGCCCACAATTCAAAGCCAACGAAGGGTGAATCCTAAAATCTATGACATTATCAAAAAAGAGGTTATCAAACTTCTTGATGCGGGCATGATTTATCCTATCTCGGATTCACCATGGGTTAGTCCAGTCCATTGTGTGCCTAAGAAAGGCGGAATCACCGTTGTGCCCAATGCAAACAACGAGTTGATTCCTACACGTCTCGTTACTGGGTGGAGAGTTTGTATAGACTATCGCAAACTCAATGATGCCACGAGAAAGGATCATTTCCTCTTCCTTTTATGGACCAAATGCTTGAACGTTTAGCGGGTAATGAATATTACTGGTTTCTAGATGGTTTCTCGGGTTATTTCCAAATACCCATCGATCCCCAAGATCAAGAGAAGACAACATTCACTTGTCCCTATGGCACATTTGCCTACAAAAGGATCCCTTTTGGCTTATGCAATGCCCCCGGGACTTTCCAAAGGTGCATGTTGGCTATCTTCCATGACATGGTTGAGCAAACCATGGAAGTCTTCATGGATGATTTCTCGGTCTTTGGGGATTCCTTCTCTTCTTGCCTTGCCAATTTAGAACGTATGCTTAAGCGGTGCGAAGACACTCGCCTTGTTCTCAATTGGGAAAAATGCAATTTTATGGTAAAAGAAGGCATTGTGCTAGGACACAAAATCTCAAAAGCCGGTCTTGAAGTCGACCGTGCTAAAGTTGATGTCATAGCCAAATTACCTCCACCTTCAACCGTGAAGGGTGTGAGAAGTTTTCTGGTCATGCGGGCTTCTATCGTCGATTCATTCAGGATTTCTCTAAAATCGCTCGCCCGATGACCCACCTCTTGGAAAAAGATACTCCTTTTATCTTTTCTAAAGAGTGTATCGAAGCCTTCAATCTTCTTAGGGATAACCTAACTAAGGCACCGGTCTTGGTTACCCCTAATTGGGAGCTACCCTTTGAGTTGATGTGCGATGCTAGCGACATTGCTATTGGAGCGGTTTTGGGCCAAAGAGTGAATAAACACTTCCAACCAATCCATTATGCTAGGAAGACAATGACGGGGGCTCAATTGCATTATACGACAACCGAAAAAGAGCTTTTAGCTGTTGTCTATGCTTTTGAAAAATTTCGCCCTATCTTGTTTTATCCACCACCATCGTATACACGGACCATTCCGCGTTGAAGTACTTGATGACTAAGCACGACTCTAAGACAAGACTTCTTCGCTGGGTTTTACTCCTTCAAGAATTCAACATTGAAATTCGTGACAAGAAGGGAGCCGAAAACCTAGCCGCGGATCATCTAAGTAGACTTGAGGATCCATATCAAGGGGATCATCCGAACACAGAGATCAATGACTCTTTTCCCCTTGAGACCTTAATGTCTATAAATCTCAATCTGGATGACACCCCGTGGTTTGCCGACATTGCAAACTACTTAGCGGGTGGTGTTCTCATCAAAGGGTTAACATCCCAACAGAAGAAAAAGTTCTTGAATGATGTTAAGACTTACTTTTAGGATGACCCTTTTATCTTCAAACAATGCGCTGATTTGATTATTCGCCGATGTGTTGACGAACCGGCAGCTTTAGACATTCTCGAGGCTTGCCACAAAGGACCCACCGGTGGTCACTTTGGTCCCAACTACGCCGACAAAAAAGTGTTTGACACGGGATTTTATTGGCCCACCATTTATCGTGATGCTCACGAGATAGTTAAACATTGTGATGCTTGCCAAAAACAAGGCAAGATCACACATAAAGATGAGATGCCTCAAAATTTCATACAAGAATGTGAAATCTTTGATGTATGGGGCATCGACTTTATAGGGCCATTCCCTTATTTTAAAGGAAACAAATACATCCTTGTCGCCGTTGACTATGTTTCTAAATGGGTTGAAGCCAAAGCTTTACCCACTAACGACGCAAGGGTGGTTTTTAATTTACTGAAACAACTGTTTGCTCGATTCGGTGTTCCTCGTGCTATAATCAGTGACCGCGGGACTCATTTTTGCAATGATCAATTTGCAAGAGTCATGGCTAAGTATGGTGTCAATCACCGTCTTTCCACCGCTTATCATACTTAAACCAACGGTCAAGCCGAGATATCCAACCATGGATTGAAGCAAATTTTGGAACGTACTGTGGGAGAGCATCGTGCCTCGTGGGCCGATAAACTTGATGATGCTCTGTGGGCTTTCCGTACCGCCTATAAGACGCTGATTGGTTGTACACCTTATCGTCTTGTGTACGGGAAAGCATGCCACCTCCCTATCGAGATTGAACATAAGGCATACTGGGCCTTGAAGTGGGCTAACTTTGACATCAACAAAGCCGGTGATCTTCGTAAGATTCAACTGAACGAGCTACATGAATTGATGAATGAAGCTTACGAGAACTCATTGATCTACAAGGAGAAGACCAAGATTATCCACGATGCTAGAATTAAGAACCGAGAGTTCCACGTTGGTGATCAAGTCTTACTTTTTAACTCTCGGTTGAAGATCTTCTCGGGTAAGTTGAAGAGCCGCTGGTCTGGTCCATTCACCATCGCCAATGTCTTTCCCTATGGCACCATTGAGCTTTCTCAGCCAAATGGGCCAAATTTTAAGGTGAATGGCCAGCGTTTGAAGTTGTACTTTGGCGAGGACATCTCTCATGAGATGATTCCATCCCTCACCACGTTTCCCATGAATTAGTTCGGGACCAGGCTAGTGACTCGGTTAACAAAAACAAGCGCTCCTCGGGAGGAAACCCGAGTATCTATCCCCCTTTCCCGTTTTTCATCCTAAGTGTAGGGGGAGCTATCTAGGTTGCTTGTTTTTGTATGGTGATGTGATTACAGGGATAAGTACACTCTTGGAATCTTTGAAGAACCGTGCTCCCATGTTATCCGCAAATCCGGTTCTATCTCTCAACTATCGTGATTCAATCTTCTTCATACACACCTTTGAAATTGATAACTTTAGTTGTCTCCTCCTTACCTTGATTTAACCAACGTGCACAATGTCATAAGTGTAGGGGAGACTTTTCCCACATGCTTAAACATTGAAGAAAATGTTTATATTAAGTGTATGGGAGACTTCTATGGAAGTTTTAAGTGGACTTTTCCATTAAAGTGCCTTCAATTAACCGGAAAATTCGATTTTTTGACATTTTTCAAAATTTTTAATCTATTTTGGCCTAGTTGTATAGTTGCATTTTCCTTTGTTATGTTTATTTTCTCTCCTTGCTAGAATAAAATTTCAATAAAGTGGTTTTAAGTTTTTCAAAGTTGTGAATATTTTGACTCAACCCAAGTTTGCTTATCTAAGTTTACTCTAGCTAGTATCCTTAACGTGTTTAAGTCAAGTTTTGCTAGGCTTTTATATAAGGAGCTTTAAAACGCGAAAGTCTTAACTCTCACGGGTTAAGAACAAGAACTTTTCGCAAGTTCCTATGATTGATCCTAGAGGGTCGTTTATCAAGGGAACTTTAAAACGAAAATTCTAAACTTGAAAGAGTCTAAGAAGATGCAAGATCCTATAGGCGACTCGAAAACCCAAAACGTTGATTTAATTGGCTAAGCATCCACGAGTCTCATTCCTTGAGATTTTAAATTGTGGTGAACGAGAAATGATAGAGTCAATTATAGGTTTGGTATTCTTTCGTGAATTTATGTGAGTTGATTATAAGCCTATTCTCCCATCGCTTGCTAATGAATTTATCTGAAATAAATAAGGTTGTACGATTTGAAAAGTTACTTAGCTTCTAGCCCAAGATCGTTTAAAAGTTGCTCAGTATTAATTAGAGTTCATAGCCAAGGCATAACTTATTGAAGCGGGATGCGAAGATTGGCGAGTCCGAAAAGGCCCTAACAAGGCATGAGGGCTACATTTTGTTGCTAAAGATCCAAAAGTGATGTGAAGAATCATTTATCGAAAATCAATAGGAAGGATCGAGACACACGACGAAAAGCAAAAACTCCCCAAAAGATCATGGAGAAATCGATCTGAAAAGACCCTAGCAAGGTATGAGGATAAATAGATCCAAGTCCTAAAAGGAGGCGGATCGTTGTATATCAATGTCCAAAATAAAGATTGGAGAAAAACGAAAGAAGTCGTGGTCTAAATATGAAGAATATCTCAAAACTTCAAGTGAAGAAATTCCTATTATGAAGAGAAGACCATAATTTCAAGAACGTCTCTCGAAGATTCGATGTATGAAGTCGCTGCCAAATATCGGTCCGAGAAAGGTCTCAAATCGTGAGGCAAGTTATGCCAAGATATGAACTTTGTGAGGTACCGAGAAGCAGTTTTAAAAGATTTTGTCCTTTAGCTAACTATTGATTAAATCGTCCCACTTTATTTTCAGTCTTAATAACTATCGAAATAAGTCAACAATGCATCCTCGTGATCATTCAAGACAGCAATAAAATATAAGAGATACACCTAGGAATAAGGGATTCTAAGTAAATAATTGGCCCACATGAGTTCGTGTTAGTTTGCTAACTTATAATAACAATGATCTCGTTTTTAAGCTTGGTATGGGGAACGTGAAACTTGAGAATGAGGAACATTCATGACAATCTAAAACCCCAATGTAAGTCTTTAAATACTTTACTTGTTTTGTTCTTTTGGTTTCCTTAGTGTTTAGAATTTAATAAAGGCCAAGGTGGTTATTTAATATGAGAAATGTAAACCGTGCATTAAAATTGTAGCATTGCATGAGGGCATGGCAATGGTTAAGTGTAGGGGATTTTATAGGTGTGAAAACACCCATCCTTTTACCACTTATTTCTTGCTAAAACAAGACCAAAATGCGTATTTAATGTCATTTGTTTGGAATTATGCGTGGTTTGTGTGTTTGTTGTGTTTTCAGAGCCAACCGGATAAATATTGAAGAAAACATGGGATTGCATGGGTTTTATCGAAGAAAAAGACGAAAAGACGAAGTCTATAATCCAAGATATGCAAAAGATTTGAAGTCGATGGGCCTATTTGAAGATTTATCGAAGAAAAGGACCAAAGATGGAAGATTTACATATGTCGAAGAACTCAAGTCTATTAAATGAAGAAATTAATAGACGAGTTGAATTTATTCGTCGACAAATCCCGAATCGAAATCGAAAACGTCAACTTTTCTGAAAAGACGAGACAAAAAGAAAGGGAGAAAGTCCACTCACCAAACCAAGCCAAGCCCTATAAATACCCTTCCCATTTCACATTTTGGAGACTAGTTTTTCTTTCTGTTATTTCTTTTCCTAGTTCGTAGGAACCAACTCCCTTAAGGAGATTGGTGGTTTTCATTTTCTTTGATTTCTTCCACAATCTTGTAAGTTTAATCTTTCCATTTTGTTTGTTTGAATCTTATTCATTAATACAAGTTTCCATTTAATCTTTCTTTCTTCTCTTGTTGATTCAAAGTTCTAAGTTTCATTTTATTGAGTTTGATTTTCAAAAGTAAGTGGGTTTTATGTTTTTGTTGTTTTGGATTGATGTTTATCATAGGTAAATGATTAGTGGTTAAATTGGTTTAAGTTTTGATTAAAAACTTGGTGGATTTTGGGTTTAATTCGTTGTATTAAACATCCCCTGTTCTTCGTGTCTTCAAACTTCCCCAGATTCCGAATCAACACCATATTCCGGATCAAGGGTTTTGAGATTATATTCCGGATGAAGCTTTCTAGTTAATTTATTTCGAATAAACAACAATCATTCCGGATGAAGAATTTCTATTTATTATATTCCGGATCAATCTAGTATTCCGAATGAGCATTTTTACTTAAAATATTCCGGATCAAGTTTTATTCCGAGTAAACTAATTATTCCGAATCAAGTTTCTTATCATTTTATTCTGGATAGAATTTTATTCCGGATCACCAATTTTATTCCGGATAGAATTTTATTCCGGATCACCAATTTTATTCCGGATAGAATTTTATTCCGGATCACCAATTTTATTCCGGATCACCTAACATACCGGATCAATCATATTTATTCCGAGTCAAGCTATCATTCCGCATCAAAATATTATTCCGGGTCAACGATTATTCCGAATGAAGGTGGTATTTATTATTCCGAGTAAAGAGTTATATTCCGGATGAAGTGAATATTCTGGATCAGTAGTTTTATTCCGAATCAGTTGTCTGTCCAAGGGAAGGTATTTACTGTTTATTTTTAATTCTAGTTTTACTTTCAACCATTACTTTTAGTTTACTTTTATTACTTTTACAATTACCTTTTAAGTAGTTATAGATCAAAAGCTCCCCCTTTTAGTTACCAAGAACAATATTTCCACTTTGAACCGTGATCGATTCGAGAAGATACCGAGAACGAAACAACGACATATACAATTGGGTACGAGCAACACAAACAAAGATCTTGCAACAAACCTTTTTATCAACTAATTAAAAATCAGTTATTAACGCTATTTGATGTTGACGCTAGAAGGATTTCCATTCGCCACTGTTAATATTAATGAATATCACTCTGAGTGTTCTGGCAAGACCATAAAGATATTGCGTAGAAACCTGAAACGAGTTTGAATCAATTCAGAATCAAACCACTGTTGCTTTTCAGTTTTACACATGTTCAATTAATAAAGAATCCTGCATATGACCTACCGCAGTGCTGTTTGATGTTAACACTAGAAGGATTTCCACTCATCATTGTGAATACTAAGTAGTATCACTCTGAGTGTTCTAACAATATCACAAGGATATAGTGTAGGACTCTCTTGATCTTCATCCGTATGTCCTAACGGGATTTGATTGATCTCTTGGTTCTAGACTCGATTTGTGCACTTTTAGTGGTCGGAGGCTGGAGCAGATGCCACCTATTCAATATCAACTAAATCGAAGTGAGAAAGTCAATAGAAGTTGTGTTGATCTCCGTGACAATAAAACAAACTTCTTTTGAGAGAAGCCTGAGTAGCTAGGAAAGGGTTGTGCATACATCACTGGGTCCATGATGAGTTGTCTTCATGATGTGTTGACCTGTTTTCTGCCTAAGTTGTATGGATGGCTTCTTTCTTAACACCCTTTATCCTTACATTTCTTTTTCATTATTCAACCCCTTCAATGCTTACCAAGACATCATTAATAACACCTTGTTGTGATTGTTCCAGTGCTATCATTAGTACTTGGTCGGCATTCAGCGTCGTTCACATTCTACTCCATTTTTCCTAAGGACTTCTAATAATCTATTGGATTGTCCATGGGAAGATCCCTCTGGTTCTGGTTGGATCATAGGACTTAAACCTAACCACCCTTTTGACACCAATAACGTCGTGAATTAAAGATGTTGTGGTTATTTGATCGAAACCGTGAGTGCCTGAGTCTTTAGATCACATTTTAATCACATTTTCTCCCCTATCTCTAATATATAAAATATTTTGATATTAGAGATACCAAATTTGATTAAAATATATTTTGGAAAATTGTAAAACCCGCATGCTTTTACCGTGAATAGTACCCTTAAGATCGTACGTACTAGATTAAAACTTTCCTTTTATAGTATGATTACGTTCACGTGTTAGAATTTTACGTATTACGTATGTGTTAGAACACGATAAGTATTTATTACGTACGAACGCACAATAATTATTTAAACAATAATTAATCACGAACATGCGATCATGAAATCATGAACGTAATTTAATCACGAGCTTATATTAATTTCGTATTTATATATTTATTTCGAACACGAATAAATATTTTGAGTCACGATCGACAACAAATTAAATTACGTAAACTACGTAACACGTAATCACGAACATTTAAACGATTATTATCTTTACGTATATTTAAAATAACACAAGTAATTACGTAATTAATATTACGTTAAACACGCATGAGAATAAATACGAAATGCACGACATTTTAAATACACGAACACATGTACGTTTTATTATCGTTTAATACAAACAAATAGGGACAAAGTATAAGGACCATTCTTGACAAGAAGGAAAGACATAGGACTTGGGCTCAAGGCCCAAGTGTGTGTTGTTAGCCGTGTATAATAAAAGACGCGAGGGGGGGCTTTGTTTTCTTTTGGTCGACACAAACATAACACAAACCAGGAAACCCTAAATCTAATATAAATCAGTCGCCTATTTTTCTCCTTGTGTCTCTTCTGCCGTGGGTTTGCAATACCAAGAACAAGAACAAAAAACGCAGATTGATCCAAGGAATCAAGTTGAGTTCGTGTTTGTTCAATCCTAAACCCTAAAACAACAAGTAAGTAAAACCCAGATTCGTTTCAGTTCTTTCTTTTAATCCGAATGTGGGGTATTAAAAACATGTTTAAACAATGATTTATAGAAGGGTTTCATTTTAAGGGGCGTTGTGTTTGACCTAGCACACAAACCGAGACTCATAGGAGTCTCGGTGGTGAATTATTGCACCAGCCGCAACCCTAATTAGGGTTTTGGGCTTGGTTTGTGCTAACAGTGGGAACCCCGTAGGGGTGTTTGTACTAGCAGTGGGAACCGAGACCTGGGTGGTCTTGGTGGATACTTATAACAAGCAGGGGGAAATCCCCCACTGTCGGGGGGGATTGTACAGGGACAGGGGTGTTTGGCAACCTGTTTTAGAAGCTTTTAGGGGCTGTTTGGCTACAGGTTTAAGGGCAGAAAATTGGGCTGTTTGGTTCGGTCCGGTTCAAGGGTGCCGGTCCGGTTCATAATTAGTACAACTTAAATACGATTCACGACATGTTATATTTTAACACGGGCTCGGTTCATAAATTAATTTTACAAGTAAATTATTTTGCAAGATAAATAATTACCAGATTTAATTAAATTAATTAAACTTGTACATAATTAATTTAATTTAAACATGGACTTAGGTTTATATTATTAGTTGATAATACATGATTTAACCTAAGTATTTTTATTTATTTAATCTAGACTAAGTAATTAATTAATTATTAAAACCATGACTTATAATTAATTAATTATCATGACTTAGGTTAATTATTTTACTATTAATACATAGTTAAACCTAAGTATTTCAAATCATGAAAATTTGACTAAGTAATTAATTAATTATTAAAACCATGACCTATAATTAATTAATTCTCATGACTTAGGTTATATTAATATAATTGATAATACATGTTTTAACCTAAGTAGTTATATCTTTAATTAATTAAATGACATTATATTTAATTAAATCGTATAACCTATAGTTTATGTAATTTACATGTAATAATTAATAAACTATACTTTATAACTACATGACTTAGAATAATAATCAGAAAACACTTAAGCTTATATAGTTAGCTTATTTAACCAGCTTATATCTATTAATGGAAACGTTCTATTTTTAGAAACGTATTTAATTAAGGAAACTAATCTATTTATGGAAACCTTCTATTTTTAGAAACTTATATATTTTAAGCAGTAATTCTATTTTTGGAAACTTTCTATTTTTGGTAACTTTCTATTTTTTTGGAAACTTTCTATTTTAGGAAACCTGCTATTTTTAGAAAGTTACTTATTATTACACAACAAGTATAATAATACATGAAATACAAGAAATACTTAATCAGAATAGACAGAATATAAGATAAACACAATATTAAGCTTAAAACAGTAAAACATGACATGAATGTATTAAATAAGCTAAGACATAATATAAAACCAGTTATGTATTCAGTAATCAGATACTTATACACGTATGTATTTATGTAGCATTAGTGATACCGAAGTAGGATTCTCCTCAGTTCATCTTCTTCGTTCACTGGACATAAGGTACGGATTCCCGTCCTTTCAGTATGGACATTCTTTCCTTATTAGGATTCCCCGTATGCAGCAAACTGTTTTCCCAGTATTTGTTTTATACGTTTTTGAATTGCTTATGTTAATTAGAATACCTAAAGCCCTATACATGCATGACCAGTTTCACCTAGTTATGGAGGTACCATAACCATAACATTAAAGGCACTGATGTTATGACTTCACCACGGCGGAGTGATTGCTCGCGGCGTCCCTTCAGCTTTTGGCCATATTATTATATTTATCATGTGGGGCGTATGGGTGCATCCTAGTTACATGTTTCAGTCAGGATTTCATGGTGAATGTGGTGTGTGCCTTGCATCCTTCACAAGGAGCTGATCCCTCCTACCCAAAACCAGTATATTAAATTAGAGGCAGCCCCTCTAATTTTCATGATGAGGTCACCCCTCCAAGTATTCATGCACGGTGGATTTTCATGACCTATATTGGCTAATGGTAAAATATGTTAAACAGTTTTCATAAGATAAACATAAGGCTTTTCAAACTATAAAACCAGTTTATGAACATGTTTCAGGTTTTCCAGGACTTATACATTTCCGCTGCTATTAAGTCTTTATAATGCTTAGTCATTCATACTATGTCTATATCCGTGCACTGAGCGTTTTGCTCAGCCGTTACTTTCCTTTCCATGTCCCAAAACAGCAGGTACCCTAGGAAAGACTCGAACATTTGGAGGACGTGCATAAGATGGAAGCTGCTAGAGACTTCTTTTCCTTTTTGCCTTCATATACTTATGCTTGTTTAGACTTTCATTCATTTCTTTGCTTTATTATGTTTTGGGCTTATGTTTGGGGACCGATGTTTGATTCCGGTTATCCCTATGGTCATGTAATGTTTTAGACATTTATCCTTGTATGCTTTGATGACACGCCATAATTACGCGTGACATTCCATTTATCAAAATGGGGTGTTACAATTATGGTATCAGAGCCAAGGCTTCGACCTGTAGACTCTAAAACACGACCTGTGACTAGTGGGTATTCACCAGGAGCTTCCTAAGCCAACGTTTGTCATTCTACGTATTGACGTTTTCAGCGCATTTTTGTTTTAACCATGATGTTTTCAGCACCTTGAGGTTTTAACCTTGATGTTTTCATCGATATTGTTTTACTAATACGGATTGACAACCGTCATTCATATTTAGTTATGTGTCATTGTTTCATGCATAATGTTCCTCATGAACTATGGCTATGTGGACTGAACCCCAGTAGTTCATAATTAGTCACATAAAAAATTTTTCTTATAAGTTTTGACAGATGAGTTTCATTTATTTATGTTTCATGTATCATTGTTGCAGGGATTATGAATAAGTAATGGTTGGTACAGGACTGGCCCTATTTAATCGCATATGCTTTTATCGAAACTTTTAACTTTGGGACCGACCCATAGGCGTCCCCTCTCCATGTCTTTTGTTTTGGGACCGACCCATAGGCGTCCCCTCGCACATATAAAGGTTTTTATAAACTACATTATGCATTCATGCACTATTTTTCATGCATAAAATTTTTCTCATGATTTATTCGCATAAATTTTTTTTTATGTCCCCTCATAAGTTACTATGTTTTTATGTCAAGTATGTTTTCATACTGTCATGGTTAACTTCAGTTTCATGCTGATTATGTTATACACTTCTTCATGATAGATGGTTTCATGTTTCTTCATGATAATTCCGTCTTCATGTTGATTATGTCTTACGCCTCTTTTGTTATTTACGCTGTCCTGCTAGACATTGTTAGATTTCATTGAATCCTGATTTCATGATAGTCATGGTTGGTTTTCATTGATCATGCTGTCAGGCAAATCATCGTTGAATTTTGTGTAACCACACTTTAGCGTTTCCGTTACAACCAGAATGATGTCTATGCTAATACTACCAGGTTATCATAATGGTTTTCCTAACTGTTTAACCGATATACTTTCCTTAAATCATGACAAATGATCGACCCCATACCGATCATTTCATGTGAATTCCACGTGTACTCCACGTACCGTATTTCATGTGCATTACACGTACCTTAATCCGTGTATATTCCACTTATAATACTTCACGAGTATTCGCTAGTCGATTCTGAATCACCTCAGGTGTATTTTCTATTGCTAATATTCTACAAGATTGCTGATGCCGCTCATAACTTGGAGATGTTACTAAAGGTTGATGCTACTGACGTTCGAAGACGCTACGATATGCGGATGTTGTTCACAACCTGAAGATCCTACTAGACGAAGACCAAGGTGACAGAGCAAAGAAATTGGACGAGAAGATGCTTCACCATCAGACAATTTCCATCAATCATTGTCCCTAATTCTTAGTTACATGTCACATGTCATTCGGCTGTCATTTCAGCCATATGAGTGCAAACCGGTACCAGCCGGCCACTCAGCTGAATAGTTACATGAATCACGGTCATGAGAATGACTGTCATGGAACTGACAGACAGGACGATAGTAACCACTACTATGACAACAACTATCCTAGAAATCGCAACCGAGGCTCCGGCCGCGGACGTAATCAGACATACAATTGATCTGTAGTCCAACCGATCCGCCAATTCTGGCATAATAACCTAATATTTGTAGTTCTATTTGTTTCACATCTCGAGACACATGTGAAGACATCAGTCAAGACACATGTCTCACGTATACTTTTTAAAGACACATGTTAAGACACCAGTCAAGACATATGTCCCGCTTACATTTCCCAAGACACGAGTCAGGACACATGACTTACGTCTAATTATGGAATATTTCTAAGAAATTCAGGGTACCCTCCAAGGGTATATACATTTTGTTGTCCCATGTATTAATCAGACCACAAGAATCTCAATACCATTACCGGCGCATCGGTGAGAACTGTCACGTTGCCGATGTCACTTTCATTTCTTTCACCATATTTCATATATTGATGAACATGAAGGATGCCTTTCGTATTCCCACGTATACGAAGGTTTTCCTTAAGCTTAATGATGAGATCCAAGCTGCTAACGCATTTCCTCGGACAGACACAAGATGAATTTTATCTTAATTATGGACTATGAACAGCACACCATGCTACGATTCATAATTATGTATAGTAATGTTCAGGCTCCTGAATACATTCAGCTTGATTTTCCATCGGGAAAATCTGTACAAATTATCTATCCTTACAAGCATGTGCGTTGTTAGTGGTAGCTAAAATTTTCTAGCTGCCAGATGATTATTCCAAAATATTCCCATACATTCCAAAAGAACTTACAAGGAGAAGGACGGTGCCATGATATTATGTGTCGACTACCGTCGACTTAAACAAATCACCATTCATGACCGTTATTCTCCTCCACGTATTGAAAACATGTCCAATCGACCGTATGGTGTTAATCACCTTTCCAAGATTGAACTCATGATCATGCTGCCAACAGTGATGAGTGAAAAAGCAGGACATGTCCATGACTGCTATTCGTACACGACTCGTTCATGCTAGATTTATGATTTTGAATTAGTCTCATCAATGCTCCAATGGCATTATAAGAATGAGTTCCCATGAACTCATAGCAAATTCATCAGTGTTTTTGTTGGGAATCTAAACTTGTTAGATTCCTTGTTCATTGATTTAAACATAATTAGGCTGATAGATAGTCCCTTGCCTGTGCCTAGGAGGCAGGCAAGTTTCACAAGACTCACAGAGATCTGAATCTCTGTGAGCAACCTCAGAGGAGTCCATGTCAGAGACATTGTCAGGGAAGTCGAAGATTACCTGAAGACATACTCCTTGGCTGTGATGGATAACAGCCAAGATGTATTAGGGACTCTGAGGGGTTGAGAGTTAACAGGGGTGGCAATACCCTGATAACTCTCAGCACACTTTGGACATGCCATTTGTGTGTTCGAGAATATGAAGAATAAGGAAACTGTTTTGGACAACTGTTCCTTAAAGCATAATGGAAGACTACCAAGAATAGAAGGACATCATGTGACTGATGTGGGAACTTGTAAAAGTTGTGTAGTCGACATCAAGTACTGTTCAAGTCAAACTCGTAACACTATAAATAGGATGTGTAACCTAGCATTAAGATTCAACACTTTGCAATATTAAGATCATTAGTGCGTGTAACTTAGTGAATCAAACAGCTACGACTGTATTCATAAGTTAAGGTTATTGTTGTTCAAAGTGTGCACAACACATTGTCATCAAACGGTGTTATCCATAACACTTGTAATTCTTTATTATATAATAATAAGATTACGTTTGAAAAGTAATACCTTGTGTTGATTAAGTTAAGATTAGGGTTTCTCGCATTGATTAGGGACTTTCAATTGGTATCAGAGCGGTGTTTGATATTAAAACCTTCAAGAAACATCGTTCTCCGTTTTATAATCAAGATCCACCATGCCGGAAACCTCTAGCCCACACTCACCTTCCAGAAACCCATCTTCACCAAGACTTACCGCCCCACCAAATGACGATGATCTACCCCAACTTCTTGACTCAAGAGGTGGATCACACGTAACCAGTGTACCAGTCTTTGATGAAGAAGACTTTGCCAGTTGGAAGAGTCAGTTTCTTGTATACCTTGATGGTCTTGAACCTTTTCTCTTAGAAATTTTAGAAAATGGTCCATATATCCCCATGGCACTCACTTCCACTGAAGAAAACCCTCTTCCCAAGCCTGTCAAACAATGGACCGCTGCTGATAGGAAATTAGCAAACCAAGATAAACGTCTCAAAAGCATCATAATTTCCTGTCTTCCAAAGCATATCATGAAGTCTGTTATTCAATGTCCCACAGCTAAACAGATGTGGACAGATCTTATTCTTGGCCATGAAGGACCCTCTGAAACAAGAGAGACAAAGATTCAGGCACTCAGACTTCAGTTTAATGCCTTTAAGTCTCTTGAAGGTGAAAAAGTTCAGCAAACCTATACTAGGCTGAAGATTCTTCTAAATGACCTTGCTATGAATGATGTTACTATTGGTCAAGCTGAGATCAATGCCACCTTTGTCAACAGCCTTCCAAGAAAGTGGCTGAGCATGAATCAGACTCAGAGAGCTAACAACTCAATCAAAAATGATACCCTTGCTCAACTCTATGGAAAGTACAATTATGAAGAAGGGCTGATTGATACTATCTACAAATCAGAGACTGAAAGATTTGCTGTCCAAGGAGCATCTTCCAAAGCTTTGATCTCTGCAACACATCCTATTGACAGCGATTCTGATATGGAAGAAGATACTCGTAGCAGCCAAGAGTTCTTGTCAGACCTCAATGCAGAATTTCATGAAAGAGCATTGCTAGCCAACCAAAGAAGATACTACAAAAGATCTGGAAGAGTAGGATCAGCCAGCAAACCAACTGACAGGTCAAAAGAAACATGTTTTGCCTGTGGAAAGCTTGGACATTTTCAAAAAGAATGTCCCTCCACCAAAACATCCTCACCCTCTTATCCATCATCTTCATCCAAACCCTACAAGTTCAAACAACATAACAACTCATCACAATCCAATTCTTCAGACACTGAGAAGAAAGATTACAAAAATAAGTACAAGGCACTTAAGGCTGAGTTAGAACAGATGAACTTGAAGATTGAAGCTATGTCCAAAAAGAAAGGTGGTGAGAAAAAGGCTGAGAAAGGGTTGGTTGCTGAAACCTATGATTAGAATGATGAACCATTAACTTCAGATGAAGAAGATACCACAAGAGTCAGGGCTTTTATGGCAATAGCTGATGATGAACCAGCTGTTGGAAAAGGTGATGCAAGATCAGGACAATGGGTCGACATCACAATGAAAAAGGTACACAGGCTTCTTTCTATGTCTGATTGTGATGAACGTAAGCATGTTCTTGACTACACCATTGTTGACTTGCACTTTGTTGAGGAACAAAGGAAGAACCTTCTTGACAAGTTTCACTCTGTTAAAACTGAAATGATTAATGCTAAGGCTGAATGTGATACTCTCAGGCGGGTTAACTTAGAGAAAATATCCCTGCAAAATGAAGTAGCTAGATTAACCTTAAAAAACATAGCTTTGAATGACCAAGTCACTGAATTAAACAAAGTTATTGAAAAATGGCTGTGTGCTAGGTTTACTATAGATGAATTGCTTAGGGATGAAGTGCTTGCTGACTTAAACAGGGATATAACTGCTAAACATAAAAAGCTGAGGATTATCACCAAACCCAAAGACATTGTCTTTAAATCTACAGAGACTATTCATATGTCAGACACCTCTCTGACTAATGACCCTGTCTCTGAAGATGTGGCTGAGCTTCCACCCTTACCCGAACTCTCTGGAGTTGAACCTAGCAGTTCTTCTAGATCTGCTAAGGATGAACTTAAGATAGATATTGAGAATCCTCCAGCTAAAGTTTTTCGTGTGCCTGCTAAACCAACTGGTAAACAAGTAGCTTTTAAGCCTGTTTCTACTAAGGCTGTGAATAAGGTTGACCCCACCACTGAAGATCGCCTGTTGTCTCTTATGAAAGAAGTAGAACTCTTGAAACAACACATTAAGCCTTCCGCTGAATGCTCTACTTCTCATGAACCTAAGTCAGTCCTAGGTGAACCCAAAGGGGAAAGATTAATCAAACCTTATTGCAATGTTTGTAAAAATTCTCACCACTCGACCTTAGATCATGACAGACACATGGCAGTTAAAAGAGCTAAGACACCCTCTAGGGACAGACCACAGAGTTCCAAAAGACAACAGGGAAATTACAATTCTTATCCTCCCTGTAAATTCTGTGGGTTCACAGACCATCACTCAGACGAGTGTGGTGACTTCCCTGGGTGTGATATCTGTGGGAGTTATAACCATGAAACTATGAACTGTCCATCCCAACGCCAAAAGTTTTTCAGGAACACAAGAGTTGCTAACAAGCAATTCAGGGAACCCACTGGAAAGTGGGTTCACCATAGGAACTAATCTGTTTCTATGTATCTGTGCAGAAATATCTCAAGGAATCGGTATGGTATCTAGATAGTGGCTGTTCTAGACACATGACAGGGATTCAACAATACCTGCACAGATACTCAAAGGAGCCAGGTCCCAAAGTGGTGTTTGGAGATAACTCTTCAGGTGACACAGAAGGATATGGCTCAGTGAATTGCAATGGGATCACATTTACCAGAGTTGCATATGTGAATGGTCTTAAGCACAATCTTATTAGCATCAGCCAGTTATGTGATGCTGATTATAAGGTTTTGTTTACTAAGACTCAGGGAACCATATTCAACAAAAATAATGATGTTGTGCTAGTTTCACCTAGAAGGAGAGATGTTTATGTCATCAACATGGCTGTGTGCTCTGAAGACAGCTCAAATTGTTTTCTTGCCAAAGCCTCTGAAAGTGTCAACTGGCTGTGGCACAAAAGACTGTCTCATCTCAACTTCAAGAACATCAATAAGATAGCCACTCAAAACTTGGTTGCTGGTCTACCTTCAGTAATGTTTTCTAAAGACAAAACTTGTTCTGCCTGTGTCAAAGGAAAACATCACAGGTCTTCATTCAAGACTAGGCAATCATTCTCTATTGACAAGTGCTTACATCTCCTTCACATGGACTTGTTTGGACCTGTCAAACCTCAAACCATTAATCACAACAAATACACCTTGGTCATAGTTGATGAATTTTCAAGATATACATGGGTGTTCTTCCTCAGAAGGAAAAGTGATGCAGCTGATGCCATCATGTCCTTCATCAGACAGGTGGAAAATATGAATGATGTTAGAGTCAAAGCTCTAAGAAGTGATAATGGTAAAAAATTCAAGAATCATCAACTTGAATCATTTTGTGATGAAAAAGGGATTTCACAGAACTTCTCCTCAGCTGGCACTCCTGAACAAAATGGTGTGGCTGAAAGAAGAAACAGGACTCTGATTGAAGCAGCAAGAACTATGTTAAATGGTGCAGCCTTACCAAAGCAATTTTGGGGAGAAGCTGTACACACTGCCTGCTATACTCAAAACAGATCAATCATTGTCAAAAGACATGGCAAAACCTCCTATGAAGTTTTCAGAAAAAGATCTCCAGACATCAGCTATTTTCATGTGTTTGGATGCCCTGTGTTTATTTATAACTACAGGGATAAACTTGGAAAGTTTGATGAAAAGGCTGATGATGGATTCTTTTTGGGATACTCTCCAACAGCCAAAGCCTTCAGAGTATTCAACATCAGAAGACAAGAAGTAGAAGAAACTTTCCATGTCAGATTTAATGAAGATGATGAAGTCATACAGAGAACAGGAACAGAGGGTGATGAAGTAGATTTTAATGAAAATATTTCTTTTCCAAGTGATGAGTTCACAGAACCCAGACCTACCAGTCATCACCACTCCAACACTCTCACTCCTTATGTTCCTGCTTTTGATCCTCTGTCTACTCACAACATTGAAGTTCCTACCTCTCAGGGACTTGATGAAGAAGAACCTCAAATCTCTGATGGTCCTTCTCATGATATTAATGACTCACCAATTCTTCAAAACTCTGAAGTTGCTCCTGCTGATAATGAAATTGCTTCCCTTGATGTGGCTGAAGAAGACTCAGATACTGAAGTAATTTTTGAAGAAAGCCCTCCTAGTCAGCAGGATGAGAGTCAAATTGTTCCAGCTGTGCCCTCAGATACCCCTGTTCTTGAAACTCCAGCTCCTCAAAATAAGTGGTCAAGAGATCAACACATTCTTCTTGTCAACATTATTGGGGAACCAAATGCAGGGGTCACAACCAGACAGCGAATCCAAGACTCTGAGTCAGCCTCAGCCAATGAATGTCTATTTGCTGAATTCCTTTCTCAAATTGAACCTAAAAGAGTTGCTGAGGCTCTGACAGAAGATGGATGGGTAGCTGCTATGCAAGAAGAAATCAATCAGTTCAAAAGGAACAAGGTTTGGACACTAGTGCCAGCTCCACCTGGAAAGAATATCACAGGCACTAGATGGATCTATAGAAACAAGATGGATGAAATTGGGAACATCATCAGGAACAAGGCAAGATTGGTAGCACAGGGATACTCTCAGACTGAAGGAATTGATTATGATGAAACTTTTGCACCTGTTGCTAGACTTGAAGCCATCAGAATCTTTCTAGCTTATGCTGCCTATATGAACTTCACTGTCTTTCAGATGGATGTAAAGAGTGCCTTCCTCAATGGTGATTTGGCTGAGGAAGTCTATGTTGCTCAACCTGAAGGATTTGAGAGCAGCGAGTTTCCCAACCATGTGTACAGACTTCACAAAGCAATGTATGGTCTGAAACAAGCTCCAAGAGCATGGTATGAAACTCTTTCAAATTTCTTATCTGAAAACAAATTTGTCAGGGGTTCTATTGATAAAACTCTCTTTACCTTCAAGGACAAGAGTGATTTCATCATTGTGCAGATTTATGTGGATGATATCATCTTTGGGTCAACAAATGTCAATCTTAGTAAACGCTTTGCTAAATTAATGACCAAGAAATATGAGATGAGCATGATGGGTGAATTAACTTACTTTTTGGGTTTTCAAATTAAACAATGTCCTAAGGGAATTTCTATTTGTCAAGAAAAGTATGTTAAGGATTTACTTAAAAAATATGACTTGGCTGATTGTGCTTCAGTGAAATGCCCCATGCTTCCACCCAACGACTTGGGCCCTGATGAGTCAGGGGTCTCTGTCAATGAGACTTTATATAGAGGCATGATTGGGTCACTGATGTATTTAACAGCCAGTCGTCCAGATATCCAATTCTCCACATGTCTCTGTGCAAGGTACCAAGCTAACCCAAAAGAATCCCATCTAGTGGCTGTTAAGAGAATTTTCAGGTATCTCAAAGGAACACCTTCCCTAGGACTCTGGTATCCAAAGGAATCAGGCTTTGATCTCAAGGCCTATTCAGATTCAGATTATGCTGGATGCTGTATTGACAGGAAAAGTACTTCAGGTAGCTGTCAAATCCTAGGAGGAAAATTGGTTGGATGGAGTGCTAAGAAGTAAAACTCTGTGGCTATGTCTTCAGCTGAAGCTGAATATGTCGCTGCAGCCAGCTGTTGTGCTCAGGTGCTCTGGATGAAAAGTCAATTGGCTGACTATGAAATCTTGTATGACAAAGTGCCAATCTTTTGTGACAACACCAGCGCCATTTCCATATCCAACAACCCTGTTCTTCACTCTCGTACCAAACACATTGATATCAGGTATCATTTTATCAGGGATCATATTATGAAGGGAGATATTGAGCTGCATTTTGTTCCCACAGAGCTGCAACTAGCTGATATCTTTACAAAGCCTTTGGCTGAACCTACGTTCAACAGGCTAGTTGCTGAGCTAGGGATGCTCAATATTTCAAAGCCTGTGGCTTGATATTAAATGTGTTCATTAAATGATTGATTCTATATTAAATGTTTTATTAAATGTTTTTCACATGTAACTAGGTAGTTGCGTTCCAAGTAAATGCGAAAAACATTCTCACATTTTTTAATCATTTAAATTTCGGATAACGAGGAGACAAACGTTTTGAAAGGTCAAGGGGACCCACTTGAGCAGTCATTTTCGCCTTTGCATTTAATGCGGTTGAATAACTGTTCACTCTAAGTTTGAATATATATATTGTCTTCTTTCTCTTCTCACCCACCACCATTCTCAAAAATCATTTTTTCTCTCTCTAAACTCTTATCTCTCTCAACCATCCGCCATTTTCATTCACCTTCAACCTTATTTCAATGGCGTTTCCCGTACCAAAAGCCTCCAATGTGAACTTCGAGATCAACGAGAGCATCATCGCCTCAAATAACGCTATTGGATGGATCAAGGCACCCAACAACACCTATTCGGATCTGGTAAATTTCATGCAGAATTGTGACCTAAACGAAGCCTTCACCAAATCTCCTTCCACCTTTTACCAAGAATACCTTAGGGAATTTTGGTATTCTGCCGAAGTTGAAGAAGACACCATTACCTTTAGCCTTTCTTGCAATGAACATCCTTTTGCCTTTTCCCTTGCTGATTTTGCCAGTGTGGCCGGACTTAAACATGGAGATGAGTGCTTGAAGACAGTTGACAAAAAGGCTGTCAAGGAAGCATTGGCCACACTCAAACCCTGTCACGACATTAACCCTGCCCTCACACCAGCTGATATCCTTGCTAAAGCACCTCTGAAGATCAAGTATTTTTCTCCTATGTGGCGTGTCCTCTTCACCCACATTGTGAAGTCCCTGGGAGGCATGCAGGGATCACAAGATCAAATGTCGTTCAAACATCAGACTATTGCTTATGGATTAATATGGGGAGCTGATGTTGACGTTGGAAGCCTTCTTTTCTCTAACCTAGTAGAACAACTTAAAGGAAGGAATCAGGTCAGGGAAAAGAACATCTGCTATGTGCGTTATTTGTCCCTGATCTTTGAGAGTTTGCTGGGAGAAAACTACCATAACAAGGCCTTGACAACCCTGAAGCCCTATCGCATTACAGGTGCCATTTACAAGGAGATAGGAGCTGAGGATTTCCCTGTGACCGCTCACATGTTGAACGTTGCCAATCAGGTACCCAACGCTGAGAAGCCCTTGCTCCCTTCCTCTGAGAAGGTGAATACTTCTAGTGTCGCTGGCAAGTCTACGTCTTTGACCTCTGGGCAGCACACTACCAAGTCCAAGGCTTCTTCTGGCCAACAGCCAAAGAAGAAGAAAATCCCCTCTTCTTCTCAACCTAAAGCTGTTAGCAAGGCCAAGGAAAAGAAGATCGAAACCGCCTCTGGTCCAGATACTCTTGTGGATACAGAATCTTTGGCTGACAAACAACAGGCGTCTAGTGTCTCTAGGTCAGCAGAGACTACAGGAAACCAGCCAAACCAAGCTGATATCTCACAGGTAATCAGTGTACATTTTTAGAGGCTCACAAGCAACCACTCTCATTTTTCTGTAGGAGAGAGTGGTGAAGTTAGGGTAATCCTCGACCCATAGAAGTCTGTCATTTCACTTAGAATTCTTTAAGACTTCTGTACACTCTGTCTTTGCACTAGGGAGTGATTCATTTGTGTTTATAAAGCACCCCGATGACCCTGAACCCTCTAGACAGTATTCAGGCTAACAACAACCTGAATACATTAATGTCTCAACCTTGATGGCTGTACTTCACACAGCCTCTTGGTCCCCTCATTAAAAGAGTCCCAAAGGATTTATCCTTTCAGGGGGAGCTGAATCATCATCCTCAGCTTTCCTAGGGGCAGCGTAACAGGCGACCAACAACAACATATGTTTCACTCTTAAAAGAGTCCCAAAGGTTTTACCTTTTGGGGGGGCTGAATAATCACACTCAGCTTTCCTAGGGGCAGCGAAATGGCGATCATTAAACAACATATGTTTCACAATCAAAAGAGTCCCAAAGGTTTTTACCTTTTAGGGGGGCTGAATAATCACACTCAGCTTTCCTAGGGGCAGCGAATGGCGACCATTAACCACACTTCATTCACACTTAAAAGAATCCCAAGGATTTATCCTTTGGAGTGGCTGAGTAATCACCCTCAGCCTCTCTGGGACAGCGAAATGGCGACCATTCACTTAATATTTTCCCTGTTACTAATTTCAACAACCTTGCAGGCTGAAATTGTACAGCCAGTCAAAGAACCTCAGGTACATGAAAAGGAGGCTGAATCAATAACTCAGGACATTCAGATTGACGAAGAACTTGTGCTCAATGCTGATGAAGACATGCTTTCTGTAGAAGATTATGTCGCTGAGTTTACACCCATGCCTGAGGATGAATTCCCTGAGGGAATGTTTGATGAGGAAGAGGAAGAAGATGAGGATGACCAGCTGTCAGCCTCTCCTCCTAAAGAAGATGACAAGACTTCTCCTCTTAAGGAAGCTGTTGACACACAAAACTCTGCTACATCTGCAACAACAGTCCTCCAAAGACCCATATATGATCCAACAGCTGAATTCCTTTTGTTTGATCATCCTTCCCAGACTAACTTCGACTTATTTCCAAGGGAGGATGATTTTGCTCAACAAAGCCTCAATATCAAGAATCTTCAGCCTGTACACCATCAGTCTGATATTGAGCGCTTGTCAAGAAAGTTGGACGTAATCAAGTCAGAGATGCACAATTTTACTGTTACCTTTCCAGGTATAATAAAGAAGGCTGTGACTGAGGCTGTCACTGAGCCTATTCAGGAGGGTACAAGAAAAGGTGTGGCTGAAGGACTAAGTCATCTCTCGACAAGAATCAAGAATGCCATTGACTCCGTTGTCCCTGCATTGTTCCAAGAACAAGAAACCATCATTAACAGGCACTTCAATGCAGTGCGCAACAGGCAATACAACCATGCTGGTTTTATTGTCAGGAGAGTTCAGGCAAATACCAATGCCAATGCCAACTTATTGCTGAAGATTGCCAGGGCATCCAGAAAAAGACAGCGTGCCATGGCTGCCTCTGTGGAGCAGATTGCAAGAAGATTTCAGGCACGTTCATCCAAGCATAAGAGAAGTAAGGATGAACGTGAGGGGGAGAAGAATACTAAACTCAGCCTTGCATCTGTTGAACAAGGCTCATCTTCAGCCAACCCTTCAACAACACCTGTTCCTCTTCAAGTCATCGAACCAGTTATAATACCTGATGATGAGGATCAGACTCAGGGGGAGCAACAATCACAACATGGGGCTGACTCATCTAAATCCATGATCCTAGTTAACATCAGCAAACCTGAGGATGAGGATGAACCAGCAGCCAAGAAGCTTAAATTCACTGTGAGCTCCCTACCAAAATCTATTCAAGATCAGGCTCAGACAGCGTTCCTCAAAAGAGCTGATGACTTGAAAAACATAAGTGTGGAGTCCTCTGTCTCAAAGAAAGGTAAAGAGATAGTGTTAGTTGATACTGACACTAAACTTAAGAAGATAGCTGCGATGCTAGAGACAGGAGGATCCACAACAGACCTTTCCCAATTTTCAACCTTTACACCTTCTGATGAGAGACCTCTAACGCCTGAAGAAATAGAGCAACAGGCTGAAGAATTCAAAAGACTGAGTGAGCTCAAGGCAGCCAAAGAATTAAATGAAGCCACTCTGAGGAAGATGTCACCTCCTGAAAAAGAAAAACAAAAACAAAGGTTGAGGGAAATGGAACTTAAACGCGTTGAGGCCCTAAAGAAAGTCAAAACTGACTATGATGCCTGCGTAAACAACAGGTATGCTGCTGGCAAGATAACCAAGTTTAGATACACCATTCGCAAGTCCACAAATACTCCACAAATGATCTTATGGAGGGATAATCAAACAGGGAATATGGATGTGTTTGACGACTTCAGGTTAAAAACACTTGGGTTATCAGAATGGTTTGAACTCGAAGCCTTAGCTGCCAAAAAGTCTGGACAGGCGAATTTCCTTCTGCTTAAAACTCTTAAGGCTAAGTTTAACTGGATCAAGGAAATAGCTGCCAAACTAAAGATTGATCCCCCACCACAGCTTTTCGAACAAGGACCCCCAAAGACAGGCAACAAAAGAAGAAGAATTTCCCAAATCATTGATGAAACTTTTGTTACTGAAGATGTTCGTGTGGATGGCATGCACAGGGATCTGATCCTTCCTAATGGTATAGTTGGCCCTGTTGATGGTCAGACTTACTCAGTGCCTGAAAGAGGAATGGCGTTTATGAACAAAGCCTGCCAATATGCTTTTCAGAGGGAAGATGAGCTATGCCTGGCTTCAACTATTCAGCTGCTCTGTCACAAGAAGTGTCTCAAGATCAACTCTGAGTATTCCAAGAAGTTTGCAAAGACTTTGCAGGATGAAATTGATAACAGATTAGATGTGGCCGAAGCTGAAGAAAGAATCAAAAATGATGACTATTGAAGAAAGTATCAGCCCTTTTACCTTCATCTTTTATTTAGCTTATGTAATGAACTTGTAATTTTTCTTTAAGTCTTAATAAAATCATGAGGTATGTTTGTTTAGATCTGTTATGTGTAAGAAGAAGCTGTTAAACTCACTTACCTTAACTTAGTTAGATCTAGCACTATTTATGTTTAAATAGGGTGAGATTGTTGGGAATCTAAACTTGTTAGATTCCCTGTTCATTGATTTAAACATAATTAGGCTGATAGATAGTCCCTTGCCTGTGCCTAGGAGGCAGGCAAGTTTCACAAGACTCACAGAGATCTGAATCTCTGTGAGCAACCTCAGAGGAGTCCATGTCAGAGACATTGTCAGGGAAGTCGAAGATTACCTGAAGACATACTCCTTGGCTGTGATGGATAACAGCCAAGATGTATTAGGGACTCTGAGGGGTTGAGAGTTAACAGGGGTGGCAATACCCTGATAACTCTCAGCACACTTTGGACATGCCATTTGTGTGTTCGAGAATATGAAGAATAAGGAAACTGTTTTGGACAACTGTTCCTTAAAGCATAATGGAAGACTACCAAGAATAGAAGGACATCATGTGACTGATGTGGGAACTTGTAAAAGTTGTGTAGTCGACATCAAGTACTGTTCAAGTCAAACTCGTAACACTATAAATAGGATGTGTAACCTAGCATTAAGATTCAACACTTTGCAATATTAAGATCATTAGTGCGTGTAACTTAGTGAATCAAACAGCTACGACTGTATTCATAAGTTAAGGTTATTGTTGTTCAAAGTGTGCACAACACATTGTCATCAAACGGTGTTATCCATAACACTTGTAATTCTTTATTATACAATAATAAGATTACGTTTGAAAAGTAATACCTTGTGTTGATTAAGTTAAGATTAGGGTTTCTCGCATTGATTAGGGACTTTCAGTTTTCATTAAGGATAACCTGATTCCCTTTAAACCCAGAGAAGAAACAGGAAGACCATATCTGCACTATGTTGCAAATTCTATGACAAGAGAAATTTTACCCTTAATTTTTTTTTCCAATATCAATTCTGTTTGATTACAGTGACACGCTGAATCACATGGATTTCTACGGTTAATCTTACTATGACTCAGCTTATGCATAAAGGAGAGAACCCTACACCACATTAGGTGTTCTAGAAAATCCTACGCTAGGAGAAGTCTAGATTCAGAAACTCAGAGTTTCGTAAACTCCTATGTATGAAGTCCTACGAAGCAAGATACAGTTACGTTCATATCTAAGTACCTGACATACCAACAGGTTATGATAGGACACCAACAGACTAGGATGTTTTCATCATCTGAAATGGTAAATTGAAATGGGACAAGATCTCAACGGATTTTGGTTACCAGATTAACGCAAACTCAGAAGAAGCATGATGCTATCTGGGTTATTGCAAACAGTTTGATCAAGTCTGCAGAATCCTTACATCCGAAAGGATTTCAGAACCAACAGATTCATCGGACATGTTCCAGCCAAGGCTCATCCGATCAATTGGAAATTCCTCAGTTATCGAGTCGGACAAATATTCATGATTATGTTCCTTATTTACTTCACGTCCTTGTTCTAACTTCACGACTTGATTTCGCGCTCGCATTCATGACACTATTCAAGTTCATGATGGCATCTCGGCTTACGATTTTACGTTCATTTTTGTTCTGGGAAGTTTTACAAGAACTTGAGAGACCAAACCCAAGTTTAGTATAACTCCTTATCCTCAGATAGACGTTTCTCGTCATATTCTATGTCTCACCTTGTAGCATTTGGCTTACCGCCATCATATTCTACGTTCACGATATGTTTCACATGTCATGTTCATTCCACGTTCCTCATATCATGATCAAGATATGCTACACGTATCATGGATCATGATATGGTTACTCATATTACACACATCATAACTCCACGTATCACGTTCAAAATTTTTCACGTATTACGTTCAAATTTTTTCACATACTACGTTTCCTTATGTCTCGCGCATCGTTGCTAATTATCAGTTAAGTTCGAAGTGTTTTGCACGATAACATTTCAGTTACCCTTGCACGTTAATTCTTATTCCCTCGATTGAATTCAGGGGATCCATCTTACGTTGATAACCAACAACTTGTTTTCGCCAGGAGGACCAAGATTTATCATGACGTTAAAACCTTGAGAAGAAACCGTTCCAAAAAGGAAGCCACTCGGAAACGGACAAGTTCATCCGGACTTCTTAGCCGTTTTCTCTTATCGATTGAATATATCCTTTAAGTGACGTCACGTTCCATGTCCTTTCAAGACATGTCACGTTCCACGTAACCTTCATTTTTCCATTATTTTACATACCTTCCAGTTTAATTCGGGTGTGTTCCGCTTCCAGTTACGTTATCTATAATTCGGGGACGAATTATTGTTTTTAGGGGGAAGAGTTGTAAAACCCGCATGCTTTTACCATGAATAGTACCCTTAAGATCGTACGTACTAGATTAAATCTTTCGTTTTATAGTATGATTACGTTCACGTGTTAGAATTTTACGTATTACGTACGTGTTAGAACACGATAAGTATTTATTCCGTACGAACGCACAATAATTATCTAAAAAATAATTAATCACGAACATGCGATCATAAAATCATGAACGTAATTTAATCACGAGCTTATATTAATTTCGTATTTATATATTTATTTCGAACACGAATAAATATTTTGAGTCACGATCGACAACAAATTAAATTACGTAAACTACGTAACACGTAATCACGAACATTTAAAAGATTATTATCTTTACGTATATTTAAAATAACACAAGTAATTATGTAATTAATATTACGTTAAACACGCATGAGAATAAATACGAAATGCACGACATTTTAAATACACGAACACATGTACATTTTATTATCGTTTAATACAAACGAATAGGGAGAAAGTATAAGGGCCATTCTTGACAAGAAGGAAAGACATAGGACTTGGGCTCAAGGCCCAAGTGTGTGTTGTTAGTCGTGTATAACAAAAGACGGGAGGGGGACTTTGTTTTCTTTTGGTCGACACAAACATAACACAAACCAGGAAACCCTAAATCTAATATAAATCAGTCGCCTCTTTTTCTCCTTGTGCCTCTTCTGCCGTGGGTTTGCAACACAAAGAACAAGAACAAAAACCGCAGATTGATCCAAGGAATCAAGTTGAGTTCGTGTTTGTTCAATCCTAAACCCTAAAACAACAAGTAAGTAAAACCCAGATTCGTTTCTATTCTTTCTTTTAATCCGAATGTGGGGTATTAAAAACATGTTTAAACAATGATTTATAGAAGGGTTTCGGTTTAAGGGGCGTTGTTTTTGACTTAGCACAAAACCGAGACTCATAGGAGTCTCGATGGTGAATTATTGCACCAGCCGCAACCCTAATTAGGGTTTTGGGCTTGGTTTGTGATAACAGTGGGAACCTCGTAGGGGTGTTTGTACTAGCAGTGGGAACCGAGACCTGGGTGGTCTCGGTGGATACTTATAACAAGCAGGGGGAAATCCCCCACTGTCGGGTGGAATTGTGCAGGGACAGGGGGTGTTTGGAAACATGTTTTAGAAGCTTTTAGGGGCTGTTTGGCTACGGGTTTAAGGGCAGAAAATTGGGCTGTTTGGTTCGGTCCGGTTCAAGGGAGCCGGTCCGGTTCATAATTAGTAGAACTTAAATACGATTCACGACAAGTAATATTTTAACACGGGCTCGGTTTATAAATTAATTTTACAAGTAAATTATTTTGCAAGATAAATAATTACCAGATTTAATTAAATTAATTAAACTTGTACATAATTAATTTAATTTAAACATGGACTTAGGTTTATATTATTAGCTGATAATACATGATTTAACCTAAGTATTTTTATTTATTTAATCTAGACTAAGTAATTAATTAATTATTAAAACCATGACTTACAATTAATTAATTATCATGACTTAGGTTAATTATTTTACTATTAATATATAGTTAAACCTAAGTATTTTAAATCATGAAAATTTGACTAAGTAATTAATTAATTATTAAAACAATGACCTATAATTAATTAATTCTCATGACTTAGGTTATATTAATATAATTGATAATACATGTTTTAACCTAAGTAGTTATATCTTTATTTAATTAAATGACATTATATTTAATTAAATCGTATAACCTATAGTTTATGTAATTTACATGTAATAATTAATAAACTATACTTTATAACTACATGAGTTAGAATAATAATCAGAAAACACTTAAGCATATATAGTTAGCTTATTTAACCAGCTTATATCTATTAATGGAAACGTTCTATTTTTATAAAAGTATTTAATTAAGGCGACTAATCTATTTATGGAAACCTTCTATTTTTAGAAACTTATCTATTTTAAGCAGTAATTCTGTTTTTGGAAACTTTCTATTTTTGGTAACTTTCTATTTTTTTTGGAAACTTTCTATTTTAGGAAACCTGCTATTTTTAGAAAGTTACTTATTATTACATAACAAGTATAATAATACATAAAATACAAGAAATACTTAATCAGAATAGACAGAATATAAGATAAACACAATATTAAGCTTAAAACAGTAAAACATGACATGAACGTATTAAATAAGCTAAGACATAATATAAAACCAGTTATGTATTCAGTAATCAGATACTTATACACGTATGTATTTATGTAGCATTAGTGATACCAAAGTAGGATTCTCCTCAGTTTATCTTCTTCGTTCACTAGACATAAGGTACGGATTCCCGTCCTTTCAGTATGGACATTCTTTCCTTATTAGGATTCCCCGTATGCAGCCAACTGTTTTCCCAGTATTTATTTTATACGTTTTTGAATTTCTTATGTTAATTAGAATACCTAAAGCCATATACATGCATGACCAGTTTCACCTAGTTATGGAGGTACCGTAACCATAACATTAGAGGCACTGATGTTATGACTTCACCACGGCGGAGTGATTGCTCATGGCGTCCCTTCAGCTTTTGGCCATATTATTATATTTATCATGTGGGGAGTATGGGTGCATCCTAGTTACATGTTTCAGTCAGGATTTCATGGTGAATGTGGTGTGTGCCTTGCATCCTTCACAAGGAGCTGATCCCTCCTACCCAAAACTAGTATATTAAATTAGAGGCAGCCCCTCTAATTTGCATGATGAGGTCACCCCTCCAAGTATTCATGCACGGTGGATTTTCATTACCTATATTGGCTAATGGTAAAATATGTTAAACAGTTTTCATAAGATAAACATAAGGCTTTTCAAACTATAAAACCAGTTTATGAACATGTTCCAGGTTTTCCAGGACTTATACATTTCCGCTGCTATTAAGTCTTTATTATTCTTAGTCATTCATACTATGTCTATATCCGTGCACTGAGCGTTTTGCTCAGCCTTACTTTCCTTTCCATGTCCCAAAACGGCAGGTACCCTAGGAAAGACTCGAACATTTGGAGGACGTGCATAGGATGGAAGCTGCTAAAGACTTCTTTTCCTTTTTGCCTTCATATACTTATGCTTGTTTAGACTTTCATTCATTTCTTTGCTTTATTATGTTTTGGGCTTATGTTTGGGGACCGATGTTTGATTCCGGTTATCCCTATGGTCATGTAATGTTTTAGATATTTATCCTTGTATGCTTTAATGACACGCCATAATTACGCGTGACATTCCATTTATCAAAATGGGTTGTTACAAAAATAGTCTTGAAAATCTTCAGGAAAAAGATGTGTCAATCATTGCATGAAGTTGAAATGCTCCCCCTCAAAAATTGATCCAATGGAATTGTCATTACGAGGATATGATCCACATTACAATTTTGAGGATAGGAGTTGTTGAACACACAATTTTTGAAAGATTTTGAATATCATTGAGAAATTCTTGAAAAAATTGTGTTCAACGCTTTTTGAAAAATCAATTCTTTTTAGCATAAACTTGAGTTCAAAGACTTTGAATGTCTTGACGAATCCACTCAAGTGTAAGAAGATTTAACTTATTTTGCTAAGGGTAAGGGCACGAAAGTTTACACTCCCCCGTGAATTTAGATCCGGGTTGCAATCTGAAAGTGATTACAAGCCATTGTGTTGAGTTCAAAACGTTGAATGTTTGTGACAAGCTCAACCCGTGATAGATTGCTCTACCCGTTGTTGGAAATATTGTCCAAAAGAGACATTTTCCTTTATAAAAGATAGAAATGACATGTTTTGAAAAATATTTACAACTTTCATTCGAGCTTTATGTACACACCCGTGTCGTTATTGAACGACATTTCTAGGTACGTCTATATAATCGATACTGAAAGACATGTCGAGAATAATATTTTTGGATTTTCAAAGATTTTTAATTTTGTGTTTTGATTTTATATGTTTTATATTTTTGTATTTTGCTTTTCCATAGATATATACAAGTAGATGTTTGAAATATGAATCAAGCGGGTACCTTTGCCAGAATCTCCAGGTCTGCTGGAGTCAAACATCTCATACCAATTTGCCTAACGGGATACTCAAACCTATCTTTCGACAGAGCTTTCGTGAACAAGTCGGTTAATTGATAATCCGTTCCGACAAAGCATAATTCAACAATTCCGCGTTCAACGTGTTCCTTTATGAATTGATATCTGACGTCAATGTGCTTCATGCGAGAATGCTCTACCAAATTGCAGGAGATGGCTAGGGCAGACTTTGAGTCACAGTACATAGGTACTTTATCAAAGTGGAAGCCATAATCCATGAGTTGTGTTCTCATCCAAAGAACTTGAGCACAACACGCAGATAGAGACACATACCCCGCTTCGGTTGATGACAATGATGTGCAATCCTGCTTCTTGGAAGACCATCCCACAAGTTTATCTTGACCTAGAAATTTTGCACCACCAGAAGTACTTTTACGTGTATCAAGACACCCTGCATGATCAGAATCTAAATAGGCCGTTAGAAAGAAACTGGTTTCCCTCAGATACTAGAGTCCCATATGAATGGTATTCTTAAGATACCGAAAGATCCGTTTAACCTTGATAGGTGTGAAAACACCCATCCTTTTACCACTTATTTCTTACTAAAACAAGACCAAAACGCGTGTTTAATATCATTTGTTTTGAATTATGCGTGGTTTTTGTGTTTAATTTGTTTTCAGAGTCAACCGGATGAATATTGAATAAAACATGGGATTGCACGGGTTTTATCAAGGAAAAAGACTCAAGACGAAGTCTATTGTCCAAGAGATGCAAAAGATTTGAAGTCAATGGGCCTATTTGAAGATTTATCGACGAAAAGGACCAAAGATGGAAGATTTACATATGTTGAAGAAACTCAAGTCTATTAAACGAAGAAATTAAAAGACGAGTTGAATTTAATCGTCGACAAATCCCGAATCAGAATCGAAAACGTCAACTTTTCTGAAAAGACGAGAAGACAAGAAGAAAGGGAGAAAGCCCACTCACCAACCAACCACTTAGCCTATATAAGGGAATCAACCTCACAAAATTTGGCACCTAGTTTTAGTTTTCAGTTACTCTTTTCCTATTTTCGTAGGAAGAACCATCTCCCTTAAGGAGTGGTTTTCATCTTCTTTGATTTCTTCTTGAATGGTGTAAGTGTAATCCTTTCATTTTTTTTATTGAATCTTAATCATCAATTCAAGTTTTCATTTAATCTTTTCATTCCTCTTGTTCATCATCATCTTTTTATTCAAAGTTCTTAAGTTCTTATTTTGTTGAGTTTTGATCTTAAAAAGTTGTTGAGTTTGTGTTTTTATGATTGGGATTTGATTCTTATGGTTAATAGATGATTATGGATAGTCTTATTTATTTGCCTCTTATTCGGAATATTGGCATATTCCGAATAGCCTGCTTACTTTTTCCTTTATTCGGAATATCTTGTATATTCCGGATAGTCTGCCTAAGTCTATTTTATTCAGAATATTTTGTATATTCCGAATAGGCCTTTTATTCCTCGTAATTCAATATTACGATTAGTAAATCATTCCGCGTAACCTTAAGTATTCCGCATAATCAATTATTCCGAGTAGCCTTAAATATTCCGCATGGTCTTAGTTATTCCGCATAACCCAACATTCCGAATAAGCATCGATATTCCGCATAGACTCATTTTATTCCGCATAGATAGATTATTCCGCATAAGGGTTTTCTTTCCTTTATTCCGCATAGAGTTATTTTTCCGCATAACCCTTTTATTCCGCATAGTCGAAACTTCCCGCATAGCCCATTATTCCACATGGTCGTATATTCCGAATAGAGCATATTTTCAGTAAGTTTGTTTTACTGTTTAATTTAACTTCAAGTTTTATTTAAGTAATTGTTTTTGTTTAAATCTTTATTTACTTCATGCATTCACCTTTTTTGTAGCATAGAAAACCAAACCCCCTATTTGTCACCAAGAACAATCATTCCACTTTGAGCTATGATCAATTCGAGGAGATACCGAGACTTAATCTTGAACCATAGCAAAATCCTTGTATCAAATGGCGTCGTTGCCGGCTCTTCTCGTTAAGATCAACAGTTTTTTGTGAGAACTTGGATTTTGGGATCCGTTCCCCGTGAACGTTACTTTTTCATAAAAATTTTCAAAAACACAAAAAAAAATATAAAATTTTCAAAAATCCTAAAAATTAAAAAACATAAAAACCAAAAATATTTTTGCTTTGTTTTTGCCTTGTTAGTTCTTTTGCTGGTGCATGCGTACACGATCAACGTCTTATCAAGATCCCGAGCCTCTCGAAGATTTAGACATGGCCGGTGTACAAAACAACAACAATAACCCACCTCAAAACAATAATAACAATAACAACCAACCTTTCAACAACAATAATAACAAAAACAATGAGCCTCTACCGGATAATCGCCCGATGATTGAACTTCTGCAAGCACATGTAGATGGTCACGATGATCCAATTGTCATACCCGCGATTGCAGCCAACAACTTTGAGCTCAAATCCGGCGTTATCCAGATGGTCTCTGCTCAACCATTCTTGGGGCGTACCATTGATGATCCACATGACCACATCAAGAGATTCTTACAACTCACGAATACGGTCAAATTCAATGGTGTTCCACAAGAGGTAATCCTTTTACAACTTTTTCCCTTTTCTTTAGAGGGACAAGCCCGGCATTGGCTTGCAAAGGAACCGCCACAGAGTATTCTTACGTGGACGGATTTGGAGACCAAATTTATCAACTACTTTTTCCCACCCTCCCGTACTACCGCTTTGCGGAATGAAATTATCAATTTTGAACAAAAGTACGATGAGTCTTTTAGTGAATCTTGGGATCGTTTCAAAGATCTTTTAAGAAAATGCCCACAACATGGTTTTACCAAAGTGCACCAAATTAACACTTTTTATAATGGTTTAAGCATGAATGACCAAGATTCACTAAATAGTGCCTCGGGGGGTAATATTTTGGCTAAGACTTCTAATGCCGCTTGGGATATCATTGAGAATAAGTCTCGAGTGCAAACCAAGAGTGTGCAGACCAATGTCGCTAGTGCTAGTACTAGTGACAGCGACAAGCGAATTGACAAAATCACTGCGCTTCTTGAATCGCTTGCTACCCAAACCGCCATCAACACCAACAGCATCAACGCTAAAAACGCTCAAGTCAATGCTGTCAGCCAACCATGTGAAATCTGCGGGGGTCCTCACTCTTACACCACTTGTACCGCCACCCAAGACTACCCTTCTATGAATGTGAATGCAGCATACGGTACCTATCCTCCGGCCGCATATCAAGCTCGTCCTCAAGGAGACCGCAATTTGCTTAGCTACCGCTCTAACAACTATCTCTCACCACCCGGTTTTCCTCCTAACAACCCGAACCAACAACAAAACCTCAATCGCCCTCCTCAACAACAACAACAACCTCGTACACCATACATACCACCTCACAAACAACCATACCCACCTCAAAGAAACAACCAAGTTTACCAGCAACCTGCTTATCAACCACCCGCATACAATGCTCCTCTGAACCAACCCACCGCATTACACCAAGACATTGGAACCTACATGAGGACAAATGATGTGATAGTGGACAATCTCCAACGGGAAGTGCTCAACTTGAAAGCAGACCTGGTGAAACAAGGGAACGATCTGAGAGCTGATATGAGAAACACTTTGGATAGTCAAACGAATGACTTAAAGAACATGATGGCTAGTTTCTTCCAAGGTAATCAACCCTCTTCTTCGGGTACTCTTCCGAGTAACACCGTCGCGAATCTAAGAGGGGAGATGAAAGAAATCACCACTCGCAGTGGCAAAGGTACCAAGGAATCCGAGCTTCCTATACCTCCACCAGTGATTGTGACTAAGGAAAACGAGTCACCTGCTCCTATTCCTCATCCTTCTACTTCCCCAATTTCTCCACCTCCTTCACCTTCTACCCCCATTTCCCCACCACCCGTGGTTGTGAGTGATCCTATTCCCCTAAGGCCTTCTTCTTCATCCAATATACCTTATCCTTCAAGGTTGAGGAAAGAGAAGCAAAAGAGCAAGGATGATATTCAAGTTTCAAACTTTCTCAAAATGTTTAAACAATTGAATTTTAACATCTCCTTTGCCGAGGCTCTCGCTCACATTCCCAAATACGCTAAGATGTTTAAAGATCTTCTAAGTGATAAGGAAAAGCTTCTTGACATTGCTCAGACCCAACTTAATAAGAACTTCTCCGTAGTGCTTTTAAGGAAATTGCCCACCAAACTTGGTGATCCGGGTCGCTTTTTGATTCCTTGCAACTTCCCGGGAGTAGAGAATTGCATCGCCCTAGCCGATCTAGGTGCCAGTATTATTTTAATGCCTCTTAGTGTTTGGAAGCAATTATCTCTCCCTGAGCTAGTCCCCACCAAAATGACTTTGGAATTAGCTAACCGTACGGTTTCTTATCCAGTAGGGATAGCCGAAGACGTCTTTGTAGGAGTCGACAAATTCACTTTTCCTGCCGATTTCGTCGTCGTCGACTATGACATGGACCCTCGTGTGCCATTAATTGTTGGTCGTCCATTCTTGAGGACCGGTCGCACTCTCATCGATGTTGAAGCGGGTGAGCTTGTCATGAAAGTGGGTGACGATAAAATTGTCTTCAACATGGGAAAGCTTTCTAAACAGCCTTATTCTAACGAGAGTGTTAATTGTATTGACGTTCTTGATGAGGCTTGTGAAGAACACTTCAAAGATGCTTGTAAAAGTACTCTTTCTTCTCTACCCAATGTTGAGACCGTTGCCTCAATTGCTCCGGCATTGACTCCTTTTGGAGAAAGTGACTTGGATGATTTCGAAGCTAGCTTGGGTCCTCTCAATATTAAGTATGATAATTCGTCCACCGATTGGGATGAAGACATTCGTACTATTGAGAGAATTCTTAATGAAGACCCGGTTGCTCCTCCTTCTCCTACAGAGGTGACTAATGATGATCCATCGTTAGTTTCACCATCTATTAAGGATCCTCCTACTCTCGAGCTTAAGGACCTCCCTCCTCATCTTGAGTACGTTTTCCTTGAAGACAACGAGAAGTTACCGGTCATCATCGCGAAGGACCTGAAAGAAGAAGAAAAAGCCCGACTTATCGCCGTGTTGAAGAAGCATAAAAGAGCTATCGCTTGGAAAATCTCCGACATTCGCGGAATTGATCCTCACTTCTACACACACAAAATTCTCATGGAGGACGACTTTAAGCCCACAATTCAAAGCCAACGAAGGGTGAATCCAAATATCCATGAAGTCATCAAAAAAGAGGTTATCAAACTTCTTGATGCGGGTATGATTTACCCTATTTCGGATCCACCATGGGTTAGTCCAGTCCATTGTGTGCCTAAGAAAGGCGGAATCACCGTTGTGCCCAATGCAAACAACGAGTTGATTCCTACCCGTCTCGTTACTGGGTGGAGAGTTTGTATAGACTACCGCAAACTCAATGATGCTACGAGAAAGGATCATTTCCCTCTACCTTCTATGGACCAAATGCTTGAACGTTTAGCGGGTAATGAATATTACTGCTTTCTTGATGGTTTCTCGGGTTATTTCCAAATACCCATAGATCCCCAAGATCAAGAGAAGACAACATTCACTTATCCCTATGGCACATTTGCCTACAAAAGGATGCCTTTTGGCTTATGTAATGCCCCCGGGACTTTCCAAAGGTGCATGTTGGCTATCTTCCATGACATGGTTGAGCAAATCATGGAAGTCTTCATGGATGATTTCTCGGTCTTCGGGGATTCCTTCTCTTCTTGCCTTGCCAATTTGGAACGTATGCTTAAGCGGTGCAAAGACACTCGCCTTGTTCTGAATTGGGAAAAATGCCATTTTATGGTAAAAGAAGGCGTTGTGCTAGGACACAAAATCTCTAAAGCCGGTCTTCAAGTCGACCGTGCTAAAGTAGATGTCATAGCCAAATTACCTCCACCTTCAGCCGTGAAGGGTGTGAGAAGTTTTTTGGGTCATGCGGGCTTCTATCGTTGATTCATTCAGGATTTCTCTAAAATCGCTCGCCAGATGACCCACCTCTTGGAAAAAGATACTCTTTTATCTTTTCTAAAGAGTGTATCGAAGCCGTCAATCTTCTTAAGGATAAGCTAACTAAGGCACCGGTCTTGGTTACCCCTAATTGGGAGCTACCCTTTGAATTGATGTGCGATGCTAGCGACTTTGCTATTGGTACGGTTTTGGGACAAAGGATCAACAAACATTTCCAACCAATCCACTATGCTAGCAAAACAATGACGGGGGCTCAATTGCATTATACGACAACCGAAAAAGAGCTTTTAGCTGTTGTCTATGCTTTTGAAAAATTCCGCCCCTATCTTGTTTTATCCACCACAATCGGATACACGTACCATTCCGCGTTGAAGTACTTGATGACTAAACACGACTCTAAGCCAAGACTTCTTCGCTGGGTTTTACTCCATCAAGAATTCAACATTGAAATTCGTGACAAGAAGGGTGTTGAAAACCTAGCCGCGGATCATCTGAGCAGACTTGAGGATCCATATCAAGGGGATCATCCGAACACAGAGATCAATGACTCTTTCCCTTGAGACCTTAATGTCTATAAGTCTCAATCTTGATGGCACCCCGTGGTTTGCCGATATTGCAAACTACTTACCGGGTGGTGTTCTCATCCAAAGGTTAACATCCCAACAAAAGAAGAAGTTCTTGAACGATGTTAATACTTACTTTTGGGGTGACCCTTTTCTATTGAAACAATGTGCCGATCTGATTATTCGCCGATGTGTTGATGGACCGGCAGCTTTTGACATTCTCCAGGCTTGGCACAAAGGACCCACCGGTGGTCACTTTGGTCCCAACTACACCGCCAAAAAAAGTGTTTGATTCAGGATTCTATTGGCCCACCATTTACCGTGATGCTCACGAGATGGTTAAACATTGTGATGCTTGCCAAAAACAAGGCAATATCACACATAAAGATGAGATGCCTCAAAATTTCATACAAGAATGTGAAATCTTTGATGTATGGGGCATCGACTTTATGGGGCCATTCCCTTCTTCTAAAGGAAACAAATACATCCTTGTCGCTGTTGACTACGTTTCCAAATGGGTTGAAGCCAAGGCTTTACCCACTAACGATGCGAGGGTGGTTTGTAATTTCTTGAAACAACTGTTTGCTCGATTCGGTGTTCCTCGTGCTATTATCAGTGACCGCGGGACTCATTTTTGTAACGATCAATTTGCATGATTCATGGCTAAGTATGGTGTCAATCACCGTCTTTCCACCGCTTATCATCCTCAAACCAACGGTCAAGCCGAGATATCCAACCATGGATTGAAGAGAATTTTGGAACGTACTGTGGGAGAGCATCGCGCCGCGTGGGCCGATAAGTTAGATGATGCTCAGTGGGCTTTCCGTACTGCTTACAAGACCCCGATCGGCTGTACGCCTTATCGTCTTGTGTACGGGAAAGCTTGCCACCTACATATCGAGCTGGAACATAAGGCATACTGGGCCTTGAAGTGGGCTAACTTCGACATCAACAAAGCCGGTGATTTTCGCAAGATTCAACTCAACGAGCTATAAGAATTGAGGAATCAAGATTACGAGAACTCATTGATCTACAAGGAGAAGACCAAGATTATCCACGATGCTAAAATCAAGAACCGAGAGTTCCACGTTGGTGATCAAGTCTTACTCTTTAACTCTCGGTTGAAGATCTTCTCAGGCAAGTTGAAGAGCCGCTGGTCTGGTCCAATCACCATCGCCAATGTCTTTCCCTATGGCACCATTGAGCTTTCTCAGCCAAATGGGCCCAACTTTAAGGTGAATAGCCAGCGTTTGAAATTGTACTTTGGTGAGGACATCTCTCAAGAGATGATTCCATCCCTCACCACGTTCCCCATGAACTAATTTTGGGTCGAGTCAGGCTCGTGACTCGGTTATAAAAAACAAGCGCTCCTCGGGAGGCAGCCCGAGTATCTATCCCTTTTCCTTCTAACCTCCTAAGTGTAGGGGGACCTATATAGGTGTTTGTGTTTGTGTGGTGTTGTGATTACAGGGATTAATGCACTTTTGGAACCTTTGAAGAACCGTGCTCCCGTGTTATCCGAAATCTGGTTCTATCTCTCCACTATCGTGATTCAATTTTCTTCATATTCACATTCGAAATTGATCACGTTAGTCGTCTCTTCCTTATCTTGATTTAACCAACGTGCACAATGTCATAAGTGTAGGGGAGACTTTTCCCGCATGCTTCAACATTAAGGACAATGTTTATCTTAAGTGTAGGGGGACTTCTATCGATGTTTTAAGTGGACTTTTCCATGAAAATGCCTTCATTTAACCGGAAATTCATCTTTTTCAACATTTTTCAAAATTTTTATTAACTTTGGCCATGTAGTCGTAATTTTTAAATTTTTATCTTTGCTTTCATATGTATATATCCCGCAATAAAGTCAAAAATATTAATAAAGTGGGTAGCTAGTTTTGAAATCTTTGACATATTAGGCCCGTTGCGATTATTTTGACTCAACCCGAATAGACTTATTCAAAGTTTATTCTAGCTAGTATCCTTAACCATGTAGACCTTAATTGGTTTATTAGGCTAAGCATCCACGAGTCTCATTACTTGAGATTTTAAATTGTGGAGGACGAGAAATGATAGAGTCATTTATAAGTCGGTATTCTTGCACAAGCTCACTTGGTGTAATTAGTTGCCTATTCTCCCATCACTTGCTAATAATTTATCTGCAATAAGTAAGGTCGTACGATTTGAAAGGTTACTTAGCTTCTAGCCCAAGATCATTTAAAAGTTGCTCGGTAATGATAAGAGTTCATAGCCAAGGCATAACTTATGAAGCGGGGCGCGAAGATTGGCGAATCCAAAAAGGCCCTAACAAGGCATGAGGATTCCATCTTATTGCTGAAGATCCAAAGTGATGTGAAAAGTGTAACACCCCCAAATTTATACAACTCAATACAGCGGAAGACTAGTTGGTGTTACGGGATAGCACATTACTCACATCATAGACAACGCATAAAAATCGCGTCGTTTATTAATAAAGCATTTCCATTCATAAATATCAAAATAACATAGGTCCCAAGTCATTATATTTCATACAAAGTTTTACAAAATATTTGAATGGAAATTATAATTTAAGTGCGGGCCATGAATTCTTGTCGTCTTCTCGAGAATTACCTTCAAGTACCTGAGATAAAACATGTTAAAAGAAAAGGCCAGCGATAACGCCGAGTGAATTCATAGAGTTTAATAAATTCCGTCAATATAACTTTGGTATAAAATTAGTACCAAAAATCAATTCATACAAATCATTGTAATAGGCCGTAAAATAGCCAAAATCATTTTATACAAATCTTTGTAATAGGCCATAAAATAGCCAAAGTCATTATATACAAATCCTTATCGAAAATCATAATATAGGCATTTGCCTTAAAAATTATTATACGAATCATTGTCGTTAAAAACACCATACAATACGTTTTACAACGTTGTATAGATTAAATAAAAACCGTTATACGAATATGGTTATGAAAACCAAAACACGAACATAATATCAGTAGTATGACCCTGTATTGATAGTCAGGAAATACATCGTAATTCGAAGCGTCTAATAGTATTTCGTTAGTTTTTGGATTATTATAATCCGCATGACATTGTTACCTTACTAAACCAACAACGGGTAGCTAACCCGATACTCAATTTGCCCATCTAAAGTAGCGTGTCGTCACAAAGGTCACGCTATGGAAATCTTCTCATACATAAATTCGCTTACCAATCAATGTGGCACGACGGGGATCAACCGTCAAGGCGCGAACTGGGGTGATCGTCCCCAAATAGTACTATTAAATGCATAAGCGTCTACCAAATACCGGTAGTTCACAATTCATACTAATGGGACTTTTTAGTGACATAACCTAACTTTAATAATCCATTTAATTTCATCTATCGGGTCCTTTAATCATTTATCGGGTCATACGATCGGGTCATTACAATCATTCGGGTACAAATCAATAAACAAACAATCGGGAAAAATGGTGTCCTATTTTATAAAAACTAACATGTTATCTCCCTCGCGGGTTTATAAAACATTTTTAAAAACATTTAAAAGAGTGCGAGGCTATGAACTCACGTTGATGTGGGAAGGCGGATTATCGGCAATTCGGGCGTACGGTACGTGCTTCAATCACGGAAACCTAGACAAATAATACTCGTCTTAGACTCATGTCCAATGACTTTATAAAAATAACAATTATGTATACATATGATGATTATTTATATATGATGATCAAGTGGGTTTACATATTCTCATTAACTCGTTTTAGCGTTTACGTATTGGTATCTTTTTACTAGTTTACTAGTTTTACCTATTTACGTGTTTTAAGTCCAATAAACCTTTTATAAGTTCTTTAACTTGTATCTATCCATGCTATACTTATATTATCAGTATCTATACTTTACAAGTTGGGCCTAAATGGGTTAAGCCCAATAATAAGTTTATAAGTGTTTTAGTCCATTTTTGTTGTATTATTAGTCCAGCAACGTTAATTTAGTCCGTCAACGTCCGTATGTCATATAGTTCGGGTTTTATCGGTTTTTACTTGTTATATATGTTTATATATCAGTATATGAGTTTATAAAAGTTTACATTAGACGGGTCCAACCATCTAAGTTTTATTTAACAAAAACGTTAATTTTACGGTATTAGCCGAAAAAGTCGTAAAAATCATGTTTATAGTTTTATCACTTATAAAAATTAACAAGTTACCATTTTTATAAAATGTCCACTTATTTAACCTTTTACATAATTATATAAATAAAATCCATAAGTTAGTGGGTTTTCATTTATATTTTATACTATTAAATTTTGAGTGCTTATATAATAGTATTATACTTTATTTTCCAAAATCTGATTTTTATCTTCACTTTCACAAAAACTGCCATATCTTAAGTTCTATATGGAGATAGAAGCTCAAATTTTTATCACATAAACTACATGATATGTGTTACATTTAACTCTTCTATAGCTACTGTTGAATCATCTTCTAAGTATTTTCTAAAAATCGTCCAAAACAGTGAACTCAGATTTGTACCTTAAACTTGTTTTGATCATATCTCACTCATTACAACGATTCCATTGCATGGCAAACTCTCACATGTGTACAAGAAATATAGCTTACTGTAAATGGATTCTACTTCATTATTTTATCAGTCCATGACCTGTTTCTTTACTGTTTTATACAGCCATGTAAATTAAGCAAGATTTTAGCCTTGTTCTTTATAGTTTTTCACCTTTTTAATCATGTTTATCAACACCAAATCCCCACATAACATTTTTATCATCATATAATCATCATATACATATACAATAGGAAATAAAATACATGTTTATATAATCCAAATAACAAGAAGATGAGGAGGACAATCTTTATACCACCATGATGATGTAGGTTGTGATCAAAACATGGATTTTGATGGAGAAACTTGTGATGCACCAAGACTATCTTCAAGACCATCAATCTTTATGATCACCTTGTGGAAATTCAGCCCCAAGACACCATGAATACTCCTCCTTGGATGTTATAACTTGCACCAATCAATAGGGCTTCAAAAGGGCATCAACATGTATATGAACAACATGAGATTTTGTGGTTGATTTTGATCAAATGAGGGTGTTGTTTGTGAGATATGGGACGGCATTTTTAGAGAGAAAGGGAGGATGAAAGTTGTTTTGCATGTGTGAAATGAGAGTGAGTGGTTTTGGTAGCTTGTTTTGATGTAGTGGAAGCTTACAAAGTAAGCTAATTTAGACAAGTCTAAGTTGTATGCTTGCAACTTGACACCTAAGGTGTTGAGGCACTAGTTTGGCCGCCCCATGTGTGCTAGTGGGGTGGGACAATGTATTTTGTCCCATCTCACTGGTTTACGGGTATTCCTCGATTCTAGTTTTCTTGATTTGCGTGCCCTCGGGTCGTTTTACGAAAAACGTTTTTATAAATTATGAATCAACGGCACAAAACGAATCCAATAAAAATTGTCTCATCAAAAACAGAGTTCGAAAACGTAAATACGTAATCCTAAGGTTTCCGGTTTAGTCGTAAAGGACGTTAAAATAAAATCGTAAGTCCTAATCTCTTCTCATAAATTTGTGAGTTTATGAACTAACACAAATTTAAAACTCCAAAATAATATTCACGGATAAATTTATTTTCTGAAATGTCGGACTGTCACCAAAGACGGTGTATGTAAACGTAAGCACGTAACGTAGAATCCTCCGGTTTAAACGTAGTCGATGCTACTTCAAGACGTAAATCCAAATTTCTTCCCCAAAATAAGGGAGTTCATATTGTAACATTAAAATAATGTTTTTAAAGAAATATTGAGAATAAAATATCAATCATAAATTGACGGATTGTCACAACATTTACCCCTAAACAGGATCTTTGTCCTCAAAGATCATCTTACCTTACTACTCGCTTCTTATAGAGTTAAAGCCATGTGGGTATTTCCTCCACATTCGGTCTTTTCTCACAAGTGTAATCCATTATAATACGCGAGTTTCATCAAACATAACTACGGGAATAAGATCAGGCTTAATGTTGACTTACTTTCTCTAGCCATGATGTTCACGGGTTTTTGATGAATGTAACTTTTCGCCGATCTAAGCTCTACTAAGAATAATCAGATTTTCACTTGATAGATATTCCATCAAGTTCGATATACGAAACATAATTCACGCATCTCTTGAAGTCCTTGGGTAGATCCAGCTTATATGCCTTTCAAACCAATCTTTTACATCATCTCAATGGTCCCATACAACGGGGACTTATATCCCATGATTTGTCAGATCATGAATTCATTTTTCCAAGTTTAAAAATTTTGGCATAACTTCGTTACCCATTTGGCACTTCAAGATCTACATTTCATATTCACATAACCTCCTGCCCACTATCGGTAGTTAATAATCAAATCCTAATTTCAACAATCATTTCAGATCTCACGGGTCGGGTATTTTGCAAGGTTAGGTTCGCCATCATAGGAAACCTTAAACCTAAAATACATGTCCAACTCACAACGGATGTATGTCGGGTGTCTTCATCTCAACTCCTGCTTACAGATGCTCTAATGTTTAGATCCTAACAAGATTCGAACTCAATCCTAATACGATAATTATCAACGATAATCCCTCCAAAGGAAAACGATTATACGATTCATTTCCAAAGGTCAATCATTCAAACATAAAACAAGACTTCTAGTATTTTGTATCGTTACTTTACCTCGTCCCTTCGATTGGGGTGGTAAGTAGTACTCTCATCAAGGTTCGTTCTTAATGACTTCTGAGCAAATCTCTAGACATTCGTTGCGAAGCGAGGATCTTGATAAAGATGTTTGATACAGGCACACTATGTTTACATAATTCGTTTGCATTTATCATTAACGGGAATGATATTAGCAGATTTGGTCAGTCTGTCGACAATGACCCAAATCGAATCAAATTCAGATGATGACCTTTGTAATAGCTAGACGTTTACTAATGTATGAGGCGATGTATGCCTTCACAATTTGCCATCAGTACAACTTCTTTAGACAAAGATACTTTTAGTAAAAAATGACATACATAGAATACTTATACTTACAAATTCCAACATAACTATATCTCACAATCTCCATATTTAGACAATCACAAATGGACTTTAAAACATTTAACGCTATTGGCTTCTCAATTTTTAATGGTTCACATTAGACGCGAACTCCATTTATTATCTATATTACCATTTTTACAAACATCGTTTATTTTTATATTGTTCGGCAATTTATTTTGCACCTTCATTATTAAGGAACATGTCCTAACTGGTTCTTTATCTTTTCTACATAATGCGTCGGTATCTATATTCACTTCTCATGATGATATAATTATCATGTCCACAATTCACTCAGATATTCTTTCTATATTATGGTTAGTAATTACGTTCACCTTCCTGATGAAATAAATATCACAACCGTATATATTCAAAATTCTTTCTTCATATCTTCTATGTTTTAGTTTCGTCTTTACTATTATCTTTATCTGTTTTACTCAATCCGACGTCTAAAGCGTCGATAATTATTACATGTAAATTAACAATAATTATTTAATTTTTATGAAACGTAAACGTAAAAATTTTAAATGTCTTAGTTCGACCAATTATATAAAATGTTCAAAATAAATTTGAATTTAATTAACAAGATTTTTGCTGATTTATCGAAAATAATTAATAATATTCGTAAATGTTCGAAAAACCTTCGTTTATTCCTTGGTAAAATTTTCTTAGTTGAAAAGCAAAAATTGTCGTTTCAAATTCCAAGTTATGGTTTAAATGGTTTCCTCAATTGCTCTTAGGTTATCTTGAGGTATACACAAACATTTACCCCTAAACAGAAGTTTAGTTAAATGGTTTGTGTATAAGGGAATAATCCCTTAAAAATCCTTTGTTAAAACATTTGTCAAAATATATTTGCACTTTCTTTTTAGTATAACTCAAAGTTCTGAATGACATCTAAATTTTGAAGAGTCAATTTATATTCCATTATCTATTAATCACACGGTTAAATCATGTAAAGGTTTAAATCTTAAATCACATATCAATTATTCAAGGTATATGTTTTAATTGTTCGGCCAGTTCAGGGCAATCTATCAATAATTATTAACTCATTCTTATTCTTATAAACAAACATATAGTCCTTAATGATCACGAGCATGAATTTATCAAATTACAGCCTACACACGTAATTCACCAAATTTATGAATGCTACATGTGCATTAGTCAATCCAAACGTCACCATGTGAAACTCATAATGTTCATTACAAGTACCGGATGTAGTGATTGGAATACATAATCTTTTCCGCAGATGCGAAGTTGATGATAACCATGCCGTGGATCAAATCTTTAAAACATACGTCAAAACCTTGTAAATGATCGAACAAATCTTCCATTTCGAGTTATGGATATCGTTTTCGATTGTCAATTTACTCAGTCACAGTAATCTATAAATATAAGGAATGATAACACCATAGCTCTTCAGGATGACAGGCTTGTTTTCTCCGACAACTTTCTCAGTTGTACGGTAATTCCTTTAATTTAGATGGTGCTGACGTACAGTGCACAAGCCACAGGTGCAGCACCGGGAATATAATCAATACCAAATTCAATATGCATTAATGGCAAAAGTATAGTTAATTCATCAACAAATAGCTCCTAAAGTTTCAGATAACGAAAACATCTTTTAATAAATTCATATTAGGTTCTTTCTAGATTATAATATCTATGACTAATTCACAACCATTCATGGTATAACTTCAAGTCTAAATGCAGGATACGGGCATCCATCAAGAATTATTTAGATCACTTTTGATAATCAACATCTTATCATTTAAGGGGAATTCTACCCGAGTTCCCATCAATTAAGACAATGTCGTCATGTCATAATCAATCAATCCATTCTACTGGCACTATCAACTTTTCAGTTTTGTTGCCGTCGATAAGATGTGAACTTCTCAAAAGACTAATAATAATTCATAATCCTTCACAAATTCAAGGATATCAGGAGCATAACCACGATTAAAAGAGTAAGGTCAACGCATAATCTATGCGAGAGAATTTCAAATCAGACACAGACGAAAACATTTAACGAACATGAATATATCCCATGTTTTCATAACTCGAGTACGCATTCGAAAGCTCCTTGGATCGTTACCCAGGTCATTCAAATGAAATCTAATAAAAAGAAATGATAAGAACGTCAATACATCCAGTCGGGTATCAACACTCGGTAATCAGATACATTTCCTAAGAATCTCACTACGGGAGAATTGGACAAGAAAGAATTGTCAATTGTCAAATGAGATAATTTCCACAGATGACTAAATTCGACTCAGAAGAATAGATGCTACAGGCATATATGTAGGTGTCCCTAACATTATGTCCTTATTTTTCACTTCTTGCAGATCTCATTAAAATTTAATCTTTCACAATCCTCACAGAAAATGTAGTGTTTATTAATCAGTTTTATGGTGACTACTAATCAGTCTTGCATGGTCCATTCCAAATTGTATGTAGGCGTGCAAGTATATACAATTTCAAGACTAACGATGCAATACTCAGTTCGTCAAAAAATTTATTATCCTGCTTATAATAAAAACATTTTCATGCTTAATTCTTAAATAAGAATTAAAAATAAATTTACAAAGATTTTCTTTGTTATGGAAATAATTAAGTTTTCCAAGGTGTTTTATAAACAACGTCATTTCGATAACAATCACTGATAAATCTTCACTTTAAATAATCCATATAGTGATGAAAATCCAATCTTTTATCAAGGGATACTGTTTTATCTTATAAAAACAATTAGTGATCTGCAAAGGAGTGATGAAAAGTTGTTCACCAAGAACTAACTACAATATAATAGGAAATGAGCTTAGCCAATTAATCATGAGGTTCATGACCTCGATGGCACTCGCGAAGAATGATTCACAACGTAACTCAAATCAAGATAAGTACTTGTTCAATGGTTGCATCACTAATGCGAGCATTAGGAAGAAGCAAGAAAAGATAGATAACATCGATACATGTAGAATTTAGCAATCAAAGGTAGTCTTTTCATTAATCACAAACAAGTCAAATTGTACCGTAACACATTACGTGTCACTATGTCATACAATTCTCAGAACTCATCCTACCAACTGATGTCTCAGTTAAGTTAGGGATTATTTTTAAAAGATACCTCAATGAATACTAATCTACAAGAGTCATTAGGTGTCCTGCCTGTCCCGGAAGATCCATCGGTCCCAATTCAGAAGAAGATTTCTTCAATTTATTTATCGGACACTGGGCATCCTCGTTAGTGGACAATGGTCTAGGAACAACACTTAACACAAACCTACAATCAATTAAGACCTTATAATTCAATCACAGAACTTAACGACTTCCTCTTAACAATCTCATATTCCATACAGGTTAAATTTCACTTTATTCAAGTTTTAACCAATTTTATACTCAATTCGATATCCTAGCTCATTTCCCAAATACTTCAGCTTTATTCTTAGATCTTAATAGGGAAATAAAAGCTCAATATGATCAACACTTAATTTCCAATCCTATAACTCCTTACAACAATAGTTATCAAATGAGTCACTAGTATAAGATGACTCATACATTCAATTAGACTTCTCGGAAAGGTATTAGTGGCATGAGGCTTTTGGGTAATGGTTCCAATGACAGCCTCAAGTGCAACATTCACCCTTTCGATTTCAAATTTAAGAATTGGGTGACAACGAATCAGATGACATCTTTCTAGGTGGTAACGTTTTGCCAAACTCCACTCTATAAGGAAAGATCATCATGACATCGATATCAGATTTAATCTCGCCAATTCTTTTTTTTAATATCACAATCAACTAATATCAACATTTCAACGAATATCAACCATTTGTTGGGATCATAAATATCCACAACTTGGTTTAGATCTAGGATAGCTAGAATTCCTACGAGAATAGCTTCGATTAATTTACTAGGGGATTTAGGGTTCCTTGTGACAATCTACGTCGTATAAATACCTCGTATAAATATCAAAATAATCATCAAACAATCATGTAATCAAATTACATCACATATATATATATATATATATATATATAATCCAAGTTATATATATTAAAATAACACTTCTCAGTCTGGCCTTGTCGGTAACTCGGGAATTCTTCGGCACCGTTATAGTCAAAAGATTTTTAGACATTTTTAGAAAAATGTTTATAGTTAAAAGATTTTGAAATATTTTATTCAAAACCTTGATTTTAAAAATCTTTCGTTCTCTATAACGAGAGCTCTGGTACCAAACTGTAACACCCCCAAATTTATACAACTCAATACAGCGAAAGACTAGTTGGTGTTACGGGATAGCACATTACTCACATCATAGACAACGCATAAAAATCACGTCGTTTATTAATAAAGCATTTCCATTCATAAATATCAAAATAACATAGGTCCCAAGTCATTATATTTCATACAAAGTTTTACAAAATATTTGAATGGAAATTATAATTTAAGTGCGGGCCATTGTCGTCTTCCCGAGAATTACCTTCAAGTACCTGCGATAAAACCTCTTAAAAGAAAAGGTCAGCGATAACGCCGAGTGAATTCATAGAGTTTAATAAATTCCATCAATATAACTTTGGTATAAAATTAGTACCAAAAATCAGTTCGTACAAATCATTGTAATAGGCCGTAAAATAGCCAAAATCATTTTATACAAATCTTTGTAATAGGCCATAAAATAGCCAAAGTCATTATATACAAATCCTTATCGAAAATCATAATATAGGCATTTGCCTTAAAAATTATTATACGAATCATTGTCGTTAAAAACACCATACAATATGTTTTACAACGTTGTATAGATTAAATAAAAACCGTTATACAAATATGGTTATGAAAACTAAAACACGAACATAATATCAGTAGTATGACCCTGTATTGCTAGTCAGGCAATACATCGTAATTCGAAGCGTCTAATAGTATTTCGTTAGTTTTTGGATTATTATAAGCTGCATGACATTGTTACCTTACTAAACCAACAACGGGTAGCTAACCCGATACTCAATTTGCCCATCTAAAGTAGTGTGTCGTCACAAAGGTCACGCTATGGAAATCTTCTCATACATAAATTCGCTTACCAATCAATGTGGCACGACGGGGATCAACCGTCAAGGCGCGAACTGGGGTGATCGTCCCCAAATAGTACTATTAAATGCATAAGCGTCTACCAAATCCCAGTAGTTCACAATTCATGCTAATGGGACTTTTTAGTGACATAACCTAACTTTAATAATCCATTTAATTTCATCTATCGGGTCCTTTAATCATTTATCGGGTCATACAATCGGGTCATTACAATCATTCAGGTCCAAATCAATAAACAAACAATCGGGACAAATGGTGTCATATTTTATAAAAACTAACATGTTATCTCCCTCGCGGGTTTATAAAACATTTATAAAAATATTTAAAAGAGTGCGAGGCTATGAACTTACGTTGATGTGAGAAGGCGGGTTATCGGCGATTCGGGCGTACGGTACGTTCTTCAATCACGGAAACCTAGACAAATAATACTCGTCTGAGACTCATGTCCAATGACTTTATAAAAATAACAATTATGTATACATATGATGATTATTTATATATGATGATCAAGTGGGTTTACATATTCTCATTAACTCGTTTTAGCGTTTACATATTGGTATCTTTATGTTTTAAGTCCAATAAACCTTTTATAAGTTCTTTAACTTGTATCAATCCATGTTATACTTATATTATCAGTATCTACACTTTACAAGTTGGGCCTAAATGGGTTAAGCCCAATAATAAGTTTATAAGTATTTTAGTCCATTTTTGTTGTATTATTAGTCCAACAACGTTAATTTAGTCCGTCAACGTCCGTATGTCATATAGTTCGGGTTTTATCGGTTTTTACTTGTTATATATGTTTATATATCAGTCTATGAGTTTATAAAAGTTTACATTAGACGGGTCCAACCATCTAAGTTTTATTTAACAAAAACGTTAATTTTACGGTATTAGTCGAAAAAGTCGTAAAAATCATGTTTATAGTTTTATCACTTATAAAACTTAACAAGTTACCATTTTTATAAAATGTCCACTTATTTAACCTTTTACATACTTATTTACATAAAATCCATAAGTTAGTGGGTTTTCATTTATATTTTATACTATTAAATTTTGAGTGCTTATATAATAGTATTATACTTTATTTTCCAAAATCTGATTTTTATCTTCACTTTCACCAAAACTGCCATATCTTGAGTTCTATATGGAGTAGAAGCTCAAATTTTTATCATATAAACTACATGATATGTGATACATTTAACTCTTCTATAGCTACTGTTGAATCGTCTTCTAAGTATTTTCTAAAAATCGTCCAAAACAGTAAACTCAGATTTGTACCTTAAACTTGTTTTGATCATATCTCACTCATTACAATGATTCCATTGCATGGCCAACTCTCACATGTGTACAAGACATATAGCTTACTGTAAATGGATTCTACTTCATTATTTTATCAGTCCATGACCTGTTTCTTTACTGTTTTACACAGCCATGTAAATTAAGCAAGATTTTAGCCTTGTTCTTTATAGTTTTTCACCTTTTTAATCATGTTTATCAACACCAAATCCCCACATAACATTTTTATCATCATATAATCATCATATAAATATAAAATAGAAAATAAAATACATGTTTACATAATCAAAATAACAAGAAGATGAGGAGGATAATCTTTATACCACCATGATGATGTAGGTTGTGATCAAAACATGGATTTTGATGGAGAAACTTGTGATGCACCAAGACCATCTTCAAGACCATCAATATTTATGATCACCTTGTGGAAAATCATCCCCAAGACACCATGAATACTCCTCCTTGGATGTTATAACTTGCACCAATCAATAGGGCTTCAAAAGGGCATCAACATGTATATGAATAACATGAGAGTTTGTGGTTGATTTTGATCAAATGAGGGTGTTGTTTGTGAGATATGGGACGGCATTTTTTAGAGAGAAAGGGAGGATGAAAGTTGTTTTGCATGTGCGAAATGACAGTGAGTGGTTTTGGTAGCTTGTTTTGATGTAGTGGAAGCTTACAAAGTAAGCTAATTTAGACAAGTGTAAGTTGTATGCTTGCAACTTGACACCTAAGGTGTTGAGGCACTAGTTTGGCCGCCCCATGTGTGCTAGTGGGGTGGGACAATGTATTTTGTCCCATATCACTAGTTTACGGGTATTCCTCGATTCTAGTTTTCTCGATTTGCGTGCCCTCGGGTCGTTTTACGAAAAACGTTTTTATAAATTATGAATCAACGGCACAAAACGAATCCAATAAAAATTGTCTCATCAAAAACAGAGTTCGAAAACGTAAATACGTAATCCTAAGGTTTCCGGTTTAGTCGTAAAGGACGTTAAAATAAAATCGTAAGTCCTAATCTCTTCTCGTAAATTTGTGAGTTTATGAACTAACACAAATTTAAAACTCCAAAATAATATTCACGGATAAATTTATTTTCTGAAATGTCGGACTGTCACCAAAGACGGTGTATGTAAACGTAAGCACGTAACGTAGAATCCTCCGGTTTAAACGTAGTCGATGCTACTTCAAGACGTAAATCCAAATTTCTTCCAAAAAATAAGGGAGTTCATATTGTAACATTAAAATAATGTTTTTAAAGAAATATTGAGAATAAAATATCAATCATAAATTGACGGATTGTCACAAAAAGCATTATTCCCAAAATCAATATGAAGGATCAAGACTCACGACGAAAAGCAATCAACTCCCATAAAGATCATGGAGAAGTCTATCCGAAAAGACCCTAACAAGGTATGAGGATAAATAGATCCAAGTCCGAAAAGGAGGCGGATCGTTGTATCTCAAAATCCCAATTAGAGATTGAAGAAATAATCATGAAGTCGTGGTCAACAAAGTTCGAGTACCCTATTAACGATGAGAAGACCATTATCTCAAGAATGTCTCTCAAGATATGAAGTATGAAGTACATGCCAAATATCGGCCCGAGAAAGGTCTCAAATTGTGAACCAAGTTATGCCAAGATTTTATTTTACCGGGGTTTATCCCCTTTACCCAAAAAAAAAAAAAACTATTGATCAAACCGTCCTACTTTGCTTTCAGCCTAAATAAACTATCGAAATAAGTCCAAAAATGCATCTGCATGATCATTCTAAGACAAAAATAAAATATAAGAGATACACCTAGGAATAAGGGAGTTTAAGCATTTAATTAAGCCATGTGTGTAAGTGTTTGAATTGCTAACTTATAATAACAATTATCTCGTTTTTAAGCTTAGTTTGGGGAACGTGAAACTTGAGGGTGATAAATTTTCGCAGCACCGAAACCCTAATGTAAGTCCTTGATCTCTTTGCTATTTCCATATAGCTATTTTCAAGTGAAAATGGTTTTTTATCCTTTTGTTTACTTTAAAGTTTTAATTTCTCCTAGTACTTTAATTTTTGTTTAGTAGTATGTTAATAAGGCCAGGGTTGATTGATTATGAGAAGAATGTAAATTTGCTTTATCACTAAGCATTGCATAAGGGCATGGCAATGGTTAAGTTTAGGGGATTTGATAGGTGTGAAAACACCCATCCTTTTACCACTTATTTCTTACTAAAACAAGACCAAAACGCGTGTTTAACATCATTTGTTTGGAATTACGCGTGGGTTTTGTGTTTAATTTGTTTTCAGAGTCAACCGGATGAATATTGAAGAAAACATAGGATTGCACGGGTTTTATCAAGGAAAAAGACTCAAGACGAAGTCTATTGTCCAAGAGATGCAAAATATTTGAAGTCAATGGGCCTATTTGAAGATTTATCGAAGAAAAATACCAAAGATGGAAGATTTACATATGTCGAAGAAACTCAAGTCTATTAAACGAAGAAATTAAAAGACGAGTTGAATTTAATCGTCGACAAATCCCGAATCAGAATCGAAAACGTAAACTTTTCTGAAAAGATGAGAAGACAAGAAGAAAGGGAGAAAGCCCACTCACCAACCAACCACTTAGCCTATATAAGGGAATCAACCTCACAAAATTTGGCACCTAGTTTTAGTTTTCAGTTACTCTTTTCCTATTTTCGTAGGAAGAACCATCTCCCTTAAGGAGTGGTTTTCATCTTCTTTGATTTCTTCTTGAATGGTGTAAGTGTAATCCTTTCATTTTGTTTATTGAATCTTAATCATCAATTCAAGTTTTCATTTAATCTTTTCATTCCTCTTGTTCATCATCATCTTTTTATTCAAAGTTCTTAAGTTCTTATTTAGTTGAGTTTTGATCTTAAAAAGTTGTTGAATTTGTGTTTTTATGATTGGGATTTGATTCTTATGGTTAATAGATGATTATGGGTTAATTTGGTTAAACCGTTTTGTTTATTTGGCTCGATTTGCATTAAATTCGTGTTCCCCTGTTTTTGATTTCTGTTACTGTTCTTCGCCCAGTTTATTCCGGATAGTCTTATTTATTTGCCTCTTATTCGGAATATTGGCATATTCCGAATAGCCTGCTTACTTTTTCCTTTATTCGGAATATTTTGTATATTCCGGATAGTCTGCCTAAGTCTCCTTTATTCGGAATATTTTGTATATTCCGAATAGGCCTTTTATTCCTCGTAATTCAATATTCCGATTAGTAAATCATTCCGCATAACCTTAAGTATTCCGCATAATCAATTATTCCGAGTAGCCTTAAATATTCCGCATGGTCTTAGTTATTCCGCATAACCCAACATTCCGAATAAGCATCGATATTCCGCATAGACTCATTTTATTCCGCATAGATAGATTATTCCGCATAGGGTTTTCGTTCCTTTATTCCGCATAGAGTTATTTTTCCGCATAACCCTTTTATTCCGCATACTCGAAACTTCCCGCATAGCCCATTATTCCGCATGGTCGTATATTCCGAATAGAGCATATTTTCAGTAAGTTTGTTTTACTGTTTAATTTAACTTCAAGTTTTATTTAAGTAATTGTTTTTGTTTAAATCTTTATTTACTTCATGCATTCACCTTTTTAGTAGAATAGAAAACAAAACCCCCTATTTGTCACCAAGAACAATCATTCCACTTTGAGCTGTGATCAATTCGAGGAGATACCAAGACTTAATCTTGAGCTGTGAATGGTATTCTTAAGGTACCGAAAGATCCGTTTAACCTCCTTGAGGTGCTTTTTAGTGGGTCGTGATTGATATCGTGCACAATAACACGTAGCATGAGATATATCTGGTCGGCTTGCTGTTAAGTACATGAGGGACCCGATCATAGAACGATATCTCGTTTGATCTATGGGTAATCCCTCCAAGTCAGCATCTACCGATGTGGTTGATAATGGTGTCCCAACGGGGTCACATGAAGTCATACCATGCTTTTTGATTATCTCTTGACAATACTTAGCTTGGTTAATGAATATACCACTTGGGGATTGGTGAACTTAAATTCCTAGAAAGAATTTTAGTTCACCCATCATAGACATTTCAAATCTGTTGTGTATTACTTTTTCAAACCATTTTGAAAGTTTTTGGTTTGTAGTTCCGAAAATAATGTCATCAACATAAATCTGCACAAGCAAAATGTCATACCCATATTTATAAGTGAACAAAGTTAGATCAATGGAAACTTTTGAGAAACCTTTGGAGACCAGAAATTTCGAGAGCTCGTCGTACCACGCCCTTAGAGCTGGCTGAGTCCATAAAGTGCTTTGTGGAGACGATACACCTTGTCAGGATAATGAGGATTGACGAATCCTTCCAGCTGGGTGACATAGACTTCTTCCTTCAAAGGACCGTTAAGAAAGGTCGTCTTTACGCCCATTTGATAGAAAATGAATCCCTTATGTGCAGCATAAGCAAGAAAAATCCTGAACGCTTCCATTCGAGCTACTGGTGCAAATGATTCTTCAAAATCAATACCCTCTTTCTGTCCATACCCTTTAGCCACTAGCCTAGATTTATTCATGATGATCGTGTTCTCTTCATCCATCTTGTTTTTCCATATCCATCGAAGATTTAATGGTATTACATCGTATGGTTTGTCAACAAGTTCCCAAACTTTAAGTCTTTCAAATTGTTGAAGTTCATCCGTCATCGATTCAATCCAAGCGTGATCAGCCATGGCTTCTTTGATGTTTTTCAGTTCAGCTGAACTCACGGCGAGTGCGAACATACAAACATCGCCATCGGTGTTAAGATGTCGTCTTGTGCGAACGGGCTGTGTAGGGTTTCTAATTACATGAACCAAAGGATGATCTCGGGTCCAATGATGTGTTGAAGAACATCGTTGGTAGAATGTGTGCATATTTGACGGATCACCATGGCGAGTAGAAGACTCTCTAGTTTCGAGTACCGGTGTACCGAATGGGTTGATAAATTCGTCTTCGTCAGATAATGCATTGTGTGCTTGATTTGTGTTCTCGGGAGCAATGACAGTAGTCGTGGATGTTGTAGGATCGATTGTTGAAGTGATATTATGAGGAAGTAACTCTCCAGCTACCGGTGTTGAAGTAGATGAAGTTGTATCCTTTTGTTGACGATGATCGGAATCATCATTCTTATCATGAGTGACAGCGGAAGACTTCGATACAACATGTTTCTCCCCCGTGAAATATTCATCATACATTGGTCCATATAACATTTCCAACTCTTTAAGTGTCGTGTTGACTGTCATATCTGCTCTTAAAACATTTTCTTGAACCAGCGTTGAACGTGACGGTTCATTGCTGTGGTCTTGAGTTCCGAGTTTCGTGCGGTTGTGAACAGAAGTCGTTTGTCGTTGTGGATTGGGACTTAAACTGTTTTGTTCAAGTGCCATCTCTTGTAATTCATCAAATCGAATGTGAATGGTCTCGACAATCAATTATGTTATCTTGTTATATACTCTATATCCCTTAGACTGAGTTGCATATCCCCACAAGAATACATGCATCACCTTTCTCTTTCATCTTATCCAAATTTTCACCATCTCGAATAATGTAACAAGTACATCTAAAAACATGAAGGTGTTTGAGTGATGGTTTTCGATCATGAATTATGTGATATGGTGTCTTTTCGTGTCTAGGAATAATTAAGGATTGGTTTTGTGTGTAGCATGCAGTTGACACGGCTTCGGCCTAAAAATATAGTGGGAGTTTTAAAGCGGATAGTAATGTTCGAGCAGCCTCAACTAAAGTACGGTTTCGTCTTTCAACAACGCCGTTTTGTTCGGGTGTACGAGCAATAGATGTTTCATGTTCAATTCCTTCGGCTTCAAAATAGTTTCTCAGATTTGAATTCAAAAATTCTATACCTCTGTCAGTACGAACCACTTTAACTTGAGCTTGAAGACCACGTTGTATTAGTTTAAGAAAGCTGATGAGAACTTCGGGTGTTTCATCCTTGGACCTCAAGAAGTGAGTCCATGTGTACCTTGAGTAATCATCGACAATTACCAGAATATATTTCTTTCCATTGATACTATGAACACGCAAGGGACCACACAGATCCATATGAAAAAAATCTAACCGTCCTTTTGAGCTTGGTGTAGTTTTTGTCTTGAAACTACTTCCTTTAGCTTTACAAAGCTCACAAGAAGAACAAAGATGATCTTTGATGAATTTCAAGCTTGGGAGGCCTCTCACAATATCTTTCTTGGAAAGCAAGTTGATGGTATCAAAATTAAGATGAGATAAACGTTTATGCCATAACCATGCCTTAGTCGATGAAGCTTTAGCCATGAAGAAAATTGGAGTTGATGAAGTTGTGTGTTGTAGTGAAATTGTGTAAAGATCAGTACCCCATGTACCGGTAAGTAAGTCATTCCCATCATAATCATGAACAAAACATGTCTTCTTTCTGAAAGCAACCTCCAAATCTGCATCACAAAATTGACCAACCGAGAAAAGATTGTGATTGATCCCTTCGACGTAGTATACCCTCTTGATTGTGATATTCCCCTGAAACAAATCTCCATATCCTAGGATCGATGCAAATTGATCATTTCCGAATCGGACCGTACCCAGGAACTTCTCCACGAAGTTAATTAGAAGCTTGAGATTCCCCGTCATATGCTTCGTGCATCCAGAGTCCAGTAAGAGAATTATTTGTATCACCTGCAGAAGAGTTAGAACACGATGGAGCATTTGCTAAATTGGATACCACTTTAGTTGTGATTTCAGATTCATTAGTGTCCTTAGAAACATTTGAAGGCATACTAACACTCGTTGTCACATTTTCTGTCCTAACTTTAGGCATCCATTTATATCCTGTAGGACACTGATTAGCAAACCACCATTTCCAAGACTTGCTAGCAGACTCATATAATTCCTTATTTCTGCTTCTAGGGTTCTTAGTGGTGGAGTCTGATGCAATATTTTTCTTAGTGGGGGTTGCACCAGAATGGTTCACTTTGCGTTTGGGTTTACTAGCACTAATAGGCCTCGCAACTTGCTTCTTAGTTCTAGTATCTATCTAACACCCCCAATTTACATTGCGCAGTGGAAATACACAATTGGGTGCTAGACACAAGCATCATCATACAAGGTATATTGAACGACTCAAAATAGAGACGTTTACACAAAATATAAACATGATTTTCATAAATGGTCTAAAACATAGATTTCAACCCAAATTATACTGACACGATACCAGAGTAAAGCGTTTTGTCCCCATGGATCTCGACCAGCAACCAACAAGTTTAGTATAGTACATCAACATAAAGTAAATTGTTCAACATTTAAGAGGTAGAAACAGTTTAGACCAACATTCTTCCAAAAGCCAAGCCACAACCTCCATAGCAAAGCTCCATGCTCCATCACTTCCTATTACCTGAAATACATGCATAAAACGAGTCAACAATAATGTTGAGCGAGACTATAGGTTTGTCAATCACATTTGAACTCAAGAATAAAATCAATCATAATCATTTATAGAATTGTCGTGCACAGAATCTATATTCAAGGCAATAATAATAATGATAAACAAACATTGTATTTAAGCTCATGACACCGACCCCTTAACCAAATAGTCACCCACGCCAAATGCCGGCATGAATAGAATAAAACAATTGACCCTCTAGGGTATCAGTTGCTAGAATACCACAATCTTATTCACGTAAAATTATCCTTCCCAGCGGGTTACTCAACGTAATGCCCTGGTCTCAGATAGGGTGGTCAACCCAATAGTACTATCATTAGAATAAGCGGCTATTCCCGACTCACAACATCAAGTCAGAAGATAGTTAACGGCTCATGAATTTAGGGTCTTTAGCAACAAGTTACTCAATACAATGAAATAAACTTTAGGCCACATTCGGGTCCAACAATTACTCATGACTTGTGTTCATTTATTTTCAAATAGCATGTATCCCCCTCGCAGGTATTAAAATCATTAAAACGAGTAGAAAGCGAGGCTATAGACTCACCTTAGTATAAGAGATCTAGCGAGATGATCGTCGATGATAATAATGGATGCCTTTCAAACACGAGAACCGCTACCTATCAAATAAGGCGCGTTCATTAATAACGACTCGAGAAATAAATCATACATAACAACATCAAACTCAAATTCATAATGTCACGATAAACTCGAGAGAAAACGATATAAATAACTTCATTATACTTTACTACACTTTACTTAACCATTTTACACTTTTACAAAGTCCGCCGGTACATACTACATGTACTAGCTTATTTACCCCTTTTAAACTCATCAACCGTTTATGAAACGACTCGATAAACTAACTTACTATATATAGAAAGTCCTCCTACAAGTTTATCAAATGAAATTACTTTTAAAGTCCTTTACTCGGCTCATTTTTAAACTACAAAATCTGGACAGATTTACGTTAATTTTTCATACAACCGTTTTAACTTATTTAAACGACTCCGTTTACAAAACCGACACTCGGGTTTTAAAGTAAACTCAACCTATAAAATAATCACCTCATTATAAGTAGGTTAAATTTTTCAAAACATCCATTTAGAGTCCCCGAGATTCGATCCAAATATCGACAACAACTATTTGTAGTGTCGATACTCGTCTCCCGGTACACGATCATTCAAAACATCATAACTTCGCGCTCGTTTTGAGCTAGAAGCTCTACCTTATATCAAATCGAAGCTAAGAAAGTTATCTACAACCCTAGGCTATAAGTTAAGCCATTTTCAAAACATAAAAATTCGGATTTTACACTTTACTTACTGTTATAAAATGACTACTCAAAACTTGTACAAAATCAACTTTTTGATAAAAGCCAACCATGAAAATGATCGTTACTATACCCTAATATCATCATACATCAAACATAACATAAAAATCATAATCAAAATAAAAAACTTAAGATCAAAATGAAGTTTCTAACAAGATTTTTAACAAAAACCACCATGGATCATCATGATAATGCCATGCATGATCATACCTCCTACCTACCAACATCAAGAAAAAAAAGTGCTTGCATGTAAGGATTTCTTACACCAAAATGATCCTTGATAAAATATAATATTGGGTCTTGTGTTAGTTTAGCTTGAATCAACCTCAAACTCAAGAAAATTTGAAGTTTGAATTTGTTTTGGTGGTGTGGGTGGGTTTCGGCAAACACAAGAGAGAGATAGAGATGAAAGTGAAATTTTTAAATGAAAAATGGAGTAGTGTGTGTTTGTTTGAAGTTTATATATAGTGAGGTAGGGACCAAGTTGCAATTTAGTAAAAGTTGTGCCTAAAAATGTAAATAGTTAGCTAAAAAGCGGGAAATAACTATTAGTCAATTTTCAAAATATTTACGGGGCTCGGGTTTCTTAAAGATACTTTTAAAAATTTAAAACGTACCTCAAAAATAATAATATCGACTCTCGACTCGACTTAACACGTCATTTAAAATAAAACCTCAAAAATAATAAAAATCGAACAACCGACAATAAAACGTAAAATACTTGGCATCCATCGATATCACGCTTGCTAATACTCCTTATACTTAATAAATATTAAATATAGACCTTCCAACATCGGTTTAAACTTAAACCTCCAAAAATAAATATCGTTCAAACTCATCCAAAAATTTCAAAAATAATCGTAAAATAAGATTAAGCAATGACCTGATTTCGGGTTGTCACATCCCCCCCTTCTTAAAAGAAGCGACGTCCGCGACGCTTAATCCTTCCTATACAAATGAGGATACTTGTCCTTAAAAAAATCCTCACATTCCCACGTAAACCTTGGCCCACGTCTAGAGTTCCATCTCACCTTCACAATCGGAATTCTACTATGCTTCAACTTCTTAACTTCCCTATCCATTATCTCTACAGGTTCCTCTATAAAATGCAACTTATCATCAAGTTGAATTTCCTCCAATGGAATCACCACATCCCTTTCAGCTAAACACTTCTTCAAATTAGACGCATGAAAAGTATTATGAATAGCCTTAAGCTCATCTGGCAATTCTAACTTCTAAGCCACTAATCCAATCCTTTGGATAATCTTAAATGGTTAATACTTCGCTTTTGGCTAGGTATAAAATCTTATCGTCCGAATCTTATTGAATTGAAAACCGGTCTTAAGGTGCGACTCAATCGTCTTTTGGTGAATCAAGAGAATGGTTTGGTTGATTTGTCTATTGTAAACTATAAGCAAGTAATTAAAGTGTCGTTGAGTAAAGTGGAAGTTAAAAGATTAATACTAAAATGACGAGTAAAAATAAAATCTTGAAAACTTAGAGGCAAGATTAGAGAAAAAAAATGCTTTAACATTTAATAAAAACTAACACTTAGAAAATTTAATGAAAACAATACACTAAATACGCCTAATCGGAATAAGCCAAAAACAAGCCCAGATCGGAATATATTCCGATCTGGTGGTCGGAATATGGGTGATGATGCAATCGGAATATCCACAAAAGGGGGCAATCGGAATGTTACTCAAGGTCCCAATCGGAATAATAGAGAAAGACCACCAATCGGAATGTTGGGAACACACCCAATCGGAATAACCAAAACAAGTCTAATCGGAATGGAGAGAAACTAGTACAATCGGAATATCGTAAACCCTATTCCGATTAACACGATCGGAATACTAAGCTGCAAATCGGAAAATACCAAAACCCTTATCCGATCAATCAATCGGAATATGGAGATTGGAGGCTGCTCGGAATGTACAAATCGGAAAGGGGTTTGTACCCTTTCCGAAAATGGAGGGATTCGGTTAAAAAGCTAAGGAATAAGCTAAAAATGATAAGCTTACCCTCAAACTAGGACGAATAAAAAACAAACCGGATCAAATAAGCACTAATCTCAACTTATTCAACCTCAAAATAAGCAACTTTTCAATCAAACAATCAAAAATATGAACTTTTAAAGAATGCCTTTTATAAGAAAATAAGCTAATCATAAAAATAAGCCAATAAGCACAAGAGTCTTAAAGCTTAATCAAATGAAAACTTATGTAATGATAAAAAAAAATTAACTTTTTAAGCACGAAATCATTAAGAACAACACGGATCATATGAAATTCGTACCAAAATCAATCTAAAATCAAAGAAAGGTAGAAGGAGATTAAGGATTAAAAGCTTGAAATAGAACTTGATTAATGAAATAAGCAATACATAAGTGTTTAATCTTGAAAGATTAAAAGAAAAGATGAAATTTAGTGAAGACTTTCTCTCTCTAAAACTAGAAAGAAGTAAGAAAAAATAAAAACTAGCTAATTAACTAACTACTCTCCTAATGACTATTAGGAGGGTATTTATAGGGAAGGTGGAAGGAGTGCATGTGTTGCATCTTCTTTCTTGCTTTCTTCACGTTTTCTCGACTCGACTTTAATTCTTTGTCTTTGTCGTCTCGGGATTTGAACTTGTCTTTTAATTTTCTTCTTCTATTAGACTTAAGTTCTTCGACTTCGTTAAACTTCCGCCTTTAGACTTTTTCTTCGATAAATCTTCAGAATAGGCCTTGGACTTCCGTTCTTTTTGCACTCTTGATCTTTTGACTTCGTCTTTTCCCGTTTTCTTTGATAAAAGCCCGTGAAAACCCGTGTTTTCTTCCTTTTTCATATTTTGGTCCTAAAACACAATAAAAACACAAACCACGCATAATTCCGACTTTTACGACATAAATCACACGTTTTGGTCTTGTATTTATTGGAAATAAGTGGTAAAAAGGATAAGTGTTTTCACACTTATTAATGGTCCAATATATCTCGGGCTCAACTTTCCTCTCTTCCCATAACGAATTACTCCTTTCCACGGAGATACCTTCAACATAGCCATGTCTCCTACTTCAAATTCCAACAGTTTCCTTCTGTTATCACCATAACTCTTTTGTCTACTCCTGGCAGATAACAAACGCTTCTTGATTTTCATTATCTTTTCAGTCGTCTCAAATATCATTTCAGGCCCAGTCAACTGACTTTCTCCTACCTCACTCCAACACACTGGAGATCTACACTTACGTCCATACAAAGCTTCAAATGGAGCGGCTTTAATACTAGAATGATAACTATTATTGTATGAAAATTCAACCAATGGCAAATCCTTATCCCAACCATTTCCAAAATCAATCACACATGCACGAAGCATATCCTCTAACATTTGAATCGTTCTCTCACTTTGTCCATCAGTTTCCGGATGATATGCTGTACTTAAACATAACTCCGTTCCCATCGCTTTCTGCAAAGACTTCCAAAATTCTGAAGTAAACCTACTATCACAATCAGAAATTATCGACAAAGGCACAACATGTCGACAAACAATCTCCTTCACATACACTGTTGTTAACCTCTCCATACTATCTATCTTTTTCATTGGCAAAAAGTGAGCAGACTTAGTCAATCTATCTACAATCACCCATATCATATCACTACCATTTGCAGTCCTTGGCAAACCTGTCACAAATCCATTGTAATCTTCTCCCATTTCCACTCAGGAATCTCAGGTTGCACTAATAATCCTGACGGTTTCTTATGTTCATCCTTCACCTTCGCACAAGTTAAACACCTATTAACATACTGTGCTATATCTGCCTTCATATTTGGCCACCAATAAACTTTCTTAAGATCTTGATACATCTTATCCGATCCAGGATGTATTGAATACTTCGACTTATGAGATTCATTCATCACCAAATCTCGCACCCCTAACGAATCTTTCTCAGACGGACACAACGGTAACCAAATCCTATTCTTAAAATACCTCAATCCATTCGACCTTACTTCAAAAAATGGTTTCAACATTCTACCAAAGTTTTCTGCCTCAACATTCTCTTTCTTCAAACCATTTGATTGGGCTTTCAGTATCTCTTCTGTCAAATCAACACTTTCCAACATCGTAAAAGCTCTAACCCTTATTGACTTATCTCTTTCCTTCCTACTAAGTGCATCAGCTACCACATTCGCTTTACCAGGATGGTAACGAACCTCGCAGTCATAATCACTCGGCAACTCAACCCATCTCCTTTGCCTCATATTCAATTCCTTTTCATCCAAAATATACTGCAAACTCTTATGATCAGTGAAAACCACACACTTGGTTCCATACAAGTAATGTCTCCACAACTTCAAAGCAAAAACAACAGCCCCAAGCTCTTCATGCTTCCTTAATTGTCTCGATGCATACGCTATTACTTTCTCCCTTTGCATCAATACAGCTCCAAATCCTTTATGAGACGCGTCACAATTCACTACAAAATCCTCAGATCCTTCTGCCAAAGACAATATCGGTGCAGAACACAACTTATCCTTCAACATACTAAATGCATATTCCTCTTCTAATCCCCATTCAAACACTCGATTCTTTTCTGTAAGCTTAGTCAACGGCTTAGCAATTAACGAAAACTTCTCAATAAACCTTCTATAATACCCAGCCAAACCAAGAAATTGGCGAACTTCAGTCGGCGTCTTCAGCACTGACCAATCCTTAATTGCCTCAATCTTAGCATGATCCACACGAACACCTTCACTATCAATCACGTGCCCCAAAAATAGCACTGATTTCAACCAAAATTCACACTTAGAGAATTTCACATACAACTTCTCCTTCTTCAACAATTCTAAAATTGTTCTCAAATGCTTCTCATGTTCCTCTTCACTCTTGGAGTAAACGAGAATATCATCAATGAATACGATAACAAACTCATTCAAATACGGCTTACATACACGATTCATCAAATCCATAAATACAGCGAGCGCATTTGTTAACCCAAAAGGCATCACTTGAAATTCGAAATGTCCATATCGAGTACGGAAAGCTGTTATAGGAATATCTTCTTCCCTAAATCTCAGTTGATGATACCCAGATCTCAAATCCATCTTCGAGTATACACTAGATCCAGATCAGTTTCAAGGGTAAAACAAATCATCAATCCTCGGCAGTGGATACCGATTCTTGAAAGTCAATTTGTTAAGCTCTCTGTAATCAATACACATTCTAAAAGAACCATCTTTCTTTCTAACAAACAAAACAGGCTCACCCCGCGGTGACAAACTTGGTCTAATAAATCCCTTATCCATCAATTCCTTTAATTGATCAGATAATTCTTTCATCTCAGATGGAGCTAAACGATACGGTGCACGAGCAACAGGAGCAGCACCCGGCACTAAATCAATACGAAACTCAACCTCACGATGCGACGGTAATCCTGGCAATTCCTCAGGGAAAACCTCAGGATACTCTCTAATCACAGGCACATCTACCAATTTCCTTTCATTCACACCATCATTACTTATCTGTGCAAGAAATACATCACAACCTGCTTCTATATACCTCAACATCTTTAAACAAGAAACAACTCTCAAACGAGACGTACATTCATCACCTTTCACAGTCAATACCCCATTCCTTAGCGGTATCTGAACTAATCTTTCTCCACAAATGATTACTACACCATTACCAACTAACCAATCCATGCCAACAATCACGTCAAAAGATCCTAATTATATGGGCATCAAATCAATACTAAACACATAATTACCTAACTTCAAGGAACAAACTTTCAGTATAGAACTAGTGCTTACAACCTTACCATCAGCTAACTCCACATTATAACTTGTTGTCAATCTCACTGGTTCTCTATCCAATAGCTGACTGAATCTAACATCTACGAAACTTCTATCGGATCCAGAATCAAATAACACACTAGCATAACAAGCATCAAGTAAGAACGTACCAGTCACCACGTTCGACCCTTGAGGTTTGTCAGCATCTCCCACGACATAGGCTGGAGTAGCAATCCTAGCAGCAACAACAGCAACATTGCCTCCCTGTCGTACGCTAACCCTCGGACAGTTCCCTTGCTTATGTCCACGGCCTCCACATCCAGAATAGTAAACTACCTTGACAGCATTAGCCCCAGTGGCTACACCATTGTTTATACAATCTGCCATCTTATGTTCGGCCTTCCCGCACTTGTTGCAAGCAGGTGGACAATTTCCAATATGATACAGATTACACCGACCACACTTCGGATTCACCTTGTTACCTTGATTTCCTGTGGCAGCACGAACACCATCATTCCTTCTCAAATTGTATTGCTGATTCCTATTCGGTCCTTGGTTATTGTTATAACGATAACCACCTCGATTCTGCCCTTGGCTTGAGTGTGCAGGTTCCCACTTTCTCTTATTCCCTTCAGTAACACTATCCTTTCGATCTTGTAGCTTTACATCCATTAAAGCATGAGCCATTTGAACAGCTTTATCAAATGACTTGGGTTTCGACGAAGTAGTTTCTCCCTTCATATTACTAGATAAACTACTGATATAATGCTTCATCTTCATAAAGTCGTCAACAAACGCATCAGGACACAACAAACATAAATCAGAAAACCTCCTTGTATAAGCTACAATATCATTGTTCCTCAGTACCAAATGCCTCAATTCATCTTCCAACTGACCTAACTCTTCCTCAGGACAAAACTTAGCAGTCAACAGTCCCTTGGTCACAGTCCATGTTTTAGCATTAGCTTAAACCAATCCTACAGTAGCTACTTGACTATTCCCCCAACTCAACGCATCATCCTGAAAAGTAGCTGCAACAAATTTCACCTTACTGGCTTCTGAACATCCACTGATTTCAAAAGTACTTTCAATCTTCTCAATCTACCTCCTTAATTCTAATGCACCACTAGTACCACGAAATTAGGTAGGTCCACATTTCATGAAACTAGCATAAGAACATTCCTTCTGAACTTGCTGAACAACATCATTACCTCCAACTTGTCCCGCAGCATTTCCTTCTGCTTGCTCATCAACATTACCTCCAGCCTGATTTCCAACATTCCCTCCAACCTGACCATCAGCATTCCTATTCTCTGCCTCTTGGTTCCACGTAGCACGTTCATCTTCCAAATCTCTAGCAATAGCTTGCTCAGTCATGGTATTAACAATAGCAGTCGTCAATTTAGGCGTCATGTTTACAGGAAACTAACCAAACAACAATTTAGTAAAGTCAGAAAAATGCCTCCCAACTCCTTCCTGTATAACCATAACAGAAAAAGAACAAGTAACTATTCATGTGACAAATCTAACATTTTCAGGTAGTTAAATATTTTCTCGTATAATATTTTGAAACTTATTTTTATGTTGGTTGACGAACTCACAATTTACGGATTTAAATTTGGGCTTACGTGCATAATTTGGCGTCTTTTACGACTAAACCGGAAACCTTAGGATTACGTATTTACGTTTTTGAACTCCGTTTTTGATGAGACAATTTTTATTGGATTCGTTTTGTGACGGTGATTCATAATTTATAAAAATGTTTTTCGTAAAATGACCCGAGGGCACGCAAATCGAGAAAACTAGAATCGAGAAATACCCGTAAACTAGTGAGATGGGACAAAACACTTTGCCCCATCCCACTAGCTTACATGGGACGGCCAAAAACACCTCACCACCATAGGTGGCACAAACTTAACTTGTTTATAACAAGTGTAAGCTTTAGCTTACACTTTAAGCTAAACTTCCACCAAACTTTACAAAACCAACAAATGGTTTTCACTTAACCATTTCTTACATGCATTTCACTCTCAAAACTCTCTCAAACTTCATCTATGTGCCGTCCCATATCAAGCCACAAACACCATTTTTGATCTCTTCCAACTACAAACCACATGTTTACTAGTCCTATTAAGGTGTTTCCTTGAAACCTTGATCATTTGGTGGCCATATAACCAACTTTGGAGGTGATTTGCTTGTGTCCTAGGGTTGATTTTCCAACATATGATCTTGCTATTTGATGATCTTGGAGATACTTGTTGTGTTCATCAAGTTCTTGCCTTCCTAAAACAAGAAATCCACTTGGATTGGTAAAGAAGATCATCCTCTACATTTTTCTCTTATTATTTTGTAAAGAACAAATGTATTTTCTTTCATTTTGTATATGTATATGATGTATATATGATGATAAAAATGTTGTGTGGGGATCAAGTGTTGATAAACATGCTTAAAAATGATGATAACCATAAGAAATGAAGCTAAAATCATGTCTAATTAGTTGGCTGTATAAAAACAGTAGATAACTAAATGAAGAACTGATAAAAATGCATGGTTTGATCTATTTACAGTAAAGTAGATGATGTTATACACATGTGAGAGTTGGCCATGCAATGGAATCAAAATAATGAGTGAGATATGATCAAAACAAGTTAGGTGGTACAATCTGAATAAGCAGTTTTGTAGGGACTGTTAAGGCAACTTAAGCTTAAAATGGGCAGTAGCTATAACTAAGTTATATTTAGCACATATTATGAAGAAGTTGTCATTTAAAAATGAGCTTCTAAGTCATTATAGAACTCTAGATATGATAAAAATGGTGAAAGTGAAGTTAAAAATCAGATTTTTGGAAATAATATTTATTATTATTATATAAGCACTCACTTTATAATTTATAAAATGTAAAGTATAAACCCACTAACTTATAAAACTTATTTATATAAATGTATAAAAGGTTAATTAAATGGGTAAAATATATAAATGGTGGTAAAAGTAATATTTATAAGTAATAAAAACTATAAACTTGATTTTTACGACTTTTTCGACTATCGCCGTGAAATTAACGTTTTTCATCAAATAAAACTTAGACGACCAAACCCGTCTAATGTAAAGTTTATAAAAGATATATACTGATGTATAAGTAACTAAGACAAGTAAAAACCGATAAAACCCGAACTATAAGAATTACGGACAATTACGAGCTAACTAAACCTATTAGACTAATAATTGGACTTAATAAGATAAATACTTGTAAAAAGAATTATTTGGGCTTAACCCAATAGGACCCAACATGAAAAGTATATATACTGATCATATAAGTATAAAATGGGTAAAAACAAGTTAAAGAACTTATTAAAGACTTAATGAACTGAAAATAGGTAAAATCGGTAAAACTAGTGAACTAGTAAGACGATACTAAAACGTAAACGCTAAAATGAGTAAATGAGGATTTATAAAACCACTTGATCATCATCATATGTACAATAATCATATATATGTATATTGTTATTTTGATAAAAGTCATTGGACCGAGTCTAAGACCGATTATTATTTATATAGGTTTCCGTGACCGAAGCACGCCCGTAGCTGATAATCCGCCTTTCATTAACAACGTGAGTTCATAGCCTCGCACTCTTTTTAAATGTTTTATAAAATGATTTGTAAACCCGCGAGGGAGATAACATGCTAGATTTTTATAAATAGAACACAAGTAGTCCCGATTGTATGCTTAATGAGATGGACCCGAATGATGCTATGACCCTATATTCGAGACTAAAAGGATTATTAGTAGTTAGGTTATGTCACTTAAAGTCCCATTAGCATGAATTGTGAACTACCGGGTTTTGGTAGACGCTTATGCATTTGATAGTACTATTTGGGGACGATCACCCCAGTTCGCGCCTTGACGGTTGATCCCCGTCGTACCACATTGATTGGTAAGCGAATTTATGTATGACAAGATTCCATAGCGTGATTTTTGTGACGACACGCTAACTTAGATGGGCAAATTGTTTGTCGGGTTCGCGGTCCGCTGTTTTCACAGTAAGGTAACAATGTCATGCGGCTAATAATAATCCTACAATATACTACCTAATCTAAATAAAAATGTATCCTATATATGATAACGACACTATTACGATGAACATATTACCTATCATGGTAATATAGAGACTACGGTCTCATGGACGGTTTCAGATGTATGCTTGAGATATATTGCCTGACTAGCAATATGTGGACTTACTTCCGATATTATACTTGTGTTCTGATTTTAAATGATTGTAAATGATTGTGTTATATAACGGTTTTCATTAAACTCTATGAATTCACTCGGCATTCGCTGATATGATTTTTGCATGTTTTCTATCTCAGGTGCTTGAAGGTAATCCGGATGGAGATCGACTCTGATGGCCCACACTTAATATTAAAAATGTTCATTCGATCTGTGTTTGTAAACTTAATGACCTGTATAATTTGGGACCTGTTGTACACTTTTGAAACTTTTTATCGAATGAATGTTTGTTAAACCTTGTACAACCATTTTTATGTGTTGTCTATGATTGGAGTTATTGTGCTATCCCGTAACACTCTGAAAAACCCTTCCGCTGTACCGATACGAAAAATGAGAGTGTTACAGTTTGGTACCAGATCTCTCGTTATAGAGAACAAAGGATTTTAAAAACCAAGGTTTTGAACAAAACTTTTCAAAATCTTTAGACAATGAACATTTGAGAAAATAATTGAAAAATCTTTTGACTATAACGGTGCCAGAGATCTTCGACGTTACCAACAAGCCTTATTGAGAAGATATATATTTTGATATATATAATTTAATTTATATATATGTATATATCGTGATTTCATTATGTAATTGTTTAACTAGTATGTTATCCTAATACGAGATAAATATATATAAATGCAGATTGTCATGGCTGACCCTAATATTCCTGTAGAAAACCATGCTATTCCCGAACCTAATATAGAAGATGATCCTTATTTAGACTTAGTAGATTTTGATATTGATGACGAGGAGGAACCATTTGAGGATCCCGAGCCCGAGTTAGGACTAGGAGATCAGATTGCCCCTCAGGTTGACTTAGTAGAGAATGAGATTGAGAATGTGGGTAATGAGGACGTGGATATTGAGAATGCTGATATTGAGAATGAGAATGAGATTGGGTTAGATGAGTTAGATGACGAGATTGACGACGAGGATGTCGAGGAGGATGTAGGTATAGATGTTGAGGTTGATGACGATGAGGAAGCTGAGCTTATTTATCCGTATGATGTTCCAGAGGGCGAGCCCTTGCCCCCACCAGTTTGTTTGTCTGATTCCGAGGATGAGTTACCTAGGGATGAAATGTCTGAATCGTCTGAATCTGATTCTGAATCAGAGGAGGATGAGGATGACGATGCACCTGACGGTACCGACGGTATTGCTGCTCGTAGACGTGAGATAGGAGAGTCGTCTAGTGCTCGAGAGGCTACTCATATTGATGGTCTTGCACCATGGGCCTTGAGACGTGATCTAGATGCTTCCCGTGTTAAGAGTTGTGTGACAGAGGTTGGATTAGGTGTTGTTCAGACTCAGGTTGCTTATTAGGAGTCGAAGACTAAGGTTGGCGAGAAAGAGCGGGAGTTGCTTAGTTTGGATTTGAGTGATGTAGAACGTGGTTTGAATGAGGCTTTTAGGAGGTTATCGGTGTTGGAAAGCCGTGAGTATGTGGATATGAAGAGAAAGGTGAATTCTTTGGAGATTTAGTTGAGTGTGCCTCGTGCGATGCATGAGAAAGCCGAAAAGGAGTTGAATATATCCGTGGGTTGGAACAGTAGATTTTATGCCGACATGGTTAAAAGAGGAGTAATCCGTAAGCGCCCAGCTGAAGATGAGTCTAGTGATCGTCCGGCGAAGATCCAGAAGACGATGGATGATGGACCATCTGGCGGTTCTCAGTAGACCAGTCTGTATTTAGTAGTGACCTTTAGATCTTTTGTGTTTGTAGCTTTGGCTAAACCGACTTGTTAGTTGTAGACTTGGCACGAATTTTGAGTGTATATAGTGTTAGAACTTTGATATGGATGTACTAAGACAATACTTTTGTTTCAGATCGAATGAAATATGTATCCTGTCTTGAATTCCATATTGTGCCTTATTTGTATCTTGATTATGAATTCGATCCATATTATATGAATCCTTTGTTGGATGAATGCTTAATGCTTTGAAATTGTGGAATTATAGAACTATGCCGCCCAAGAAGGCTGTGACTGAGGATGATGTACGTAGGATTATTACAGAGCAAGTTACCGCATCTATGACTGAATTTATGGCAAATGCTAGAAATGAAGCTGGCGGTAGTAGAGCTGGCGGTAGTGGAGCTGGCGGTAGTGGAGCTGGCGGTAGTGGAGCTGGCGGTAGTGGAATTGGCGGTACTAATGTGAATGTGAATGCTAATAATGTGAATGCTAATGCTGGAGGAAATGTAGGAGGACTTGGAACGAATGCACCTGAAATCGGTGGCTGTACTTATGTGACGTTCATGAAGTGTGAACCTCTACCTTTTAATGGAACTGAAGGTGCTGTAGGACTAAGCCAGTGGATCGAGAAGATTGAATCGGTGTTTAGGATTAGTAAGTGTAAGGAGGAAGATAAGGTGACTTTTGCTATGGCTACTCTTAAAGGTCGTGCGTTGACTTGGTGGAACGGGAGAATTGCTTTCATGGGTCTTGATGCTGCTAATGCTACTCCTTGGGCTGAAATCAAGAAGTGGATGACTTTGGAGTTTTGTCCTCGTAGTGTGATCATTAGGTTAGAACAGGAGTTGATTCATCTGAGAATGAAAGGTGTGGACATTGATAGTTACACGAACCAATTCCATGAGTTGGCCTTGCTATGTCCTCGATTGGTTGAACACGAAGAGATCCAAATTGAGCAATATGTGAAAGGGTTGACCAGGAATATCCGGGGGGACGTGACATCATCGAAACCACTGACCATTGATGATGTTGTTCGAATGGCTTACCAACTCATTGGACAGATAATTCAGGATAAGGAAGATGAAGCCCGTGTAGGTGAGAAAAGAAAGGGAGACGGTGATCGTGTAGATAGAGGTGATAATAGGAAGAATTTCAATCGCCGTCAGAACCAGAGAAAGGGGAATGCAAATGCTATTACCAACAATGCACCGCGCAACGATGATAGATGTCCTAAGTGTGGCAACAAGAGGCATCCTGGCGACTGCTGGAAGTGCCGAAATTGCGGAAAGCTTGGACACAAGGTTGAAAGGTGTAAGAAGGGAACGATTTGCTTCAACTGTAATGAAGAAGGTCATAGGAAATCGGAATGCCCCAAGTTGAAAGCGATTGTACCTTGAAGAAACCCCCAGGGTGGTATCTACCAACTTGGAACAATTGAGGTGAAGAAAGAGGATCCGAATGTCGTTACCGGTACGTTTTTACTCAACAATCATTATGCTGTTGCTTTATTCGATTCGGGTGCCGATAGGAGCTTTGTATCCACTAAATTTAGTTCCCTTATTGATATTGAACCTGTTGAGATAAGTACCCGTTACGAGGTGGAATTGGCTGATGGTAAATTAGTGAAAACTAATAAGCTATTAGAAGGATGCTCTCTAAATCTCTTGAACCATTCCTTTCCGATTGATTTGATGTTGATAGAATTAGGTAGTTTTGATATTATTATTGGTATGGATTGGTTGTCGTTGAATAATGCTACTATTTTATGTGGAGAAAAGAAGGTTAAGATTCCTCTTAGGAATAGAACGTTAGTAATTGATGGTAGTCGAGGTGAATCCCGTTTGAAAATCGTTTCATGTATTAAAGTCCAAAAGTACATCAGGAACGGTTGTGAGTTATTCTTAGCTCAAGTGACCGGGAATGAGTCTAGGGAGAAACGATTGGAAGATGTACCTATTATTTGTGAATTTCCTGAGGTATTTCCTAAAGATTTACCAGGACTTCCACCAATAAGGCAAGTAGAGTTTCGAATCGATTTAATTCCTTGTGCTGCACCGGTGGCACGTGCGCCTTACCGATTAGCCCCTTCTGAATTAAAGGAGTTATCTGAGCAACTTAAGGAGTTGTCTGATAAAGGTTTTATTCGACCGAGCTCGTCGCCTTGGGGAGCTCCAGTCTTGTTCGTTAAGAAGAAGGATGGATCATTTCGTATGTGCATTGATTATAGGGAACTGAATAAGTTGACAATTAAGAATCGATATCCTTTACCTAGGATTGATGATTTGTTTGATCAACTGCAAGGATCTAGTGTGTACTCTAAGATAGATTTGCGGTCAGGATATCACCAACTTCGCGTCCGTGAAGAAGATATTCCTATAACTGCATTTAGAACTCGTTATGGACACTATGAATTTCAAGTAATGCCATTTGGGTTAACTAACGCACCTGCGGTTTTCATGGATTTAATGAATCGAGTGTGCAAGCCCTACTTGGACAAATTTGTGATTGTGTTTATTGACGATATTCTAATCTATTCTAAGAATGAAGATGAGCATAGAGAACATTTGAGGATTGTTTTGAAGTTGTTGAAGGATGAAAGGTTGTATGCTAAGTTTTCGAAGTGTGATTTCTGGTTAGATTCTGTGCAATTTCTTGGTCATGTGATTAACAGAGATGGAATTCATGTTGATCCTGCAAAGGTTGAAGCTATTAAGAATTGGTCTGCACCGACAACGCCAACGGAAGTGCGACAGTTCTTAGGATTAGCTGGCTATTATAGGCGATTCATTAAAGAATTCTCTTTGATAGCTAAACCTTTGACTAAGCTTACTCAGAAGAATAAACCTTTCGTTTGGGGAAGTGATGAAGATGGAGCATTTCAGACATTGAAGCAAAAATTATGTAGTGCGCCAATCTTATCATTACCCGAAGGGAGTGAAGATTTTGTAGTGTATTGTGATGCATCTCTTAGAGGTTATGGAGCTGTTTTGATGCAGAGAGAGAAAGTGATAGCTTATGCTTCTAGGCAATTGAGGAAGAATGAGGAGAATTATGCTACTCATGATCTTGAGTTAGGAGCTGTGGTCTTTGCTCTTAGGTTGTGGAGACATTATCTGTATGGCACCAAGTGTACGGTATTCACCGATCACAAAAGCCTACAGTATATTCTCGACCAGAAAGAGTTGAACATGAGGCAACGAAGATGGATAGAGTTGTTGAGTGATTATGATTGTGATATAAAATATCACCCAGGAAAAGCCAATGTTGTTGCTGATGCGTTGAGTAGGAAAGATAGAGAGCCTATCAGGGTGCGTTCTCTAGTCTTGACCGTGCACAATAATTTGCCTGAGCAAATTAGAAATGCGCAAATAGAAGCTTGTAAGAAGGAGAATTTTGTTAATGAAGGGTTCCGAGGAGAAGGAGATCCTTTAGAGGTTAGAGCTGATGGAGTGAAATGTTTAAGAGGTCGTATGTGGATACCTAAGTTTGGAGGCTTAAGAGATTTGATTATGTTAGAATCCCATAAATCTAAGTATTCCATTCATCCGGGATCTGATAAGATGTACCAGGATTTGAAGAAGTTGTACTGGTGGCCGAATATGAAAGCTGACATAGCTATGTATGTTCTTCAATGTTTGACTTGTGCTAGAGTCAAAGCTGAACATCAAAAGCCATCAGGACTACTTCAACAACCAAAGATTCCTGAATGGAAGTGGGAGCGAATTACATTGGACTTTATCACCAAGCTTCCTAGAACATCATCTGGAAACAATTCGATTTGGGTTATTGTCGATAGACTGACCAAATCAGCACACTTCATTCCGGTTAAGGAGCAGTTCTCACTGGAGAAGCTGACTCGAATATACCTGGATAATGTCGTATGCAAGCATGGAGTGCCTGTATTGATCATTTCAGATCGAGATCCTAGATTCGCATCGAATTTTTTGAAATCTCTCCAAAGATCTTTGGGAACGAATCTCGACATGAGCACTGCTTATCACCCCCAGACTGATGGGCAGAGTGAAAGGACGATACAAACACTGGAAGATATGTTGAGAGCTTGTGTGTTAGACTTTGGTAAGAATTGGGATAAACATTTGTCGTTAGCAGAGTTTTCGTATAACAATAGTTACCATTCTAGTATTAAGGTTGCACCGTTTGAAGCTTTGTATGGTAGGAAGTGTAGATCTCCTGTATGTTGGAGTGAAGTTGGGGATACCCAGCTCACGGGACCGGAACTGATCCGGGAGACTACGGAGATGATAGTTCAGATTAAGAAGAGGTTGTTGACTGCCCGTAGTAGACAGAAAAGTTACGCGGATGTGTGGCGGAAGCCAATGGAGTTTGAAGTGGGTGACCGAGTAATGTTGAAAGTATCGCCATGGAAAGGCGTTATAAGATTTGGAAAACGAGGAAAATTGAATCCCCGTTATATTGGACCCTTTAAGATTCTATCTAGAGTAGGTCCGGTGGCTTACAAACTAGAGTTACCCCCAGAACTTCATGGTGTTCACAACACATTCCATGTATCTAATCTGAAGAAATGTCTAGCAGTGAGTGATGAGAAAATTCCGTTAGGTAAGGTTCGAATAGATGGGAAGTTGCATTTTATCGAAGAGCCCGTAGAAGTTATGGACCGTGAGGTAAAGCAACTGAAACAAAGTCGGATACCTATTGTCAAGATCCGATGGAATTCAAAGCATGGACCGGAGTATACTTGGGAACGAGAGGATGAAATGTGGAAGAAATATCCGCACCTCTTCGATTTCAATAAGAAACGGACATCCAAATGAAATGGATCACGAGGACGTTGATCCCTTTTAGGAGGAAAAGCTGTGACAAATCTAACATTTTCAGGTAGTTAAATATTTTCTCGTATAATATTTTGAAACTTATTTTTATGTTGGTTGACGAACTCACAATTTACGGATTTAAATTTGGGCTTACGTGCATAATTTGGCGTCTTTTACGACTAAACCGGAAACCTTAGGATTACGTATTTACGTTTTTGAACTCCGTTTTTGATGAGACAATTTTTATTGGATTCGTTTTGTGACGGTGATTCATAATTTATAAAAACGTTTTTCGTAAAACGACCCGAGGGCACGCAAATCGAGAAAACTAGAATCGAGAAATACCCGTAAACTAGTGAGATGGGACAAAACACTTTGCCCCATCCCACTAGCTTACATGGGACGGCCAAAAACACCTCACCACCATAGGTGGCACAAACTTAACTTGTTTATAACAAGTGTAAGCTTTAGCTTACACTTTAAGCTAAACTTCCACCAAACTTTACAAAACCAACAAATGGTTTTCACTTAACCATTTCTTACATGCATTTCACTCTCAAAACTCTCTCAAACTTATCTATGTGTCGTCCCATATCAAGCCACAAACACCATTTTTGATCTCTTCCAACTACAAACCACATGTTTACTAGTCCTATTAAGGTGTTTCCTTGAAACCTTGATCATTTGGTGGCCATATAACCAACTTTGGAGGTGATTTGCTTGTGTCCTAGGGCTGATTTTCCAACATATGATCTTGCTATTTGATGATCTTGGAGATACTTGTTGTGTTCATCAAGTTCTTGCCTTCCTAAAACAAGAAATCCACTTGGATTGGTAAAGAAGATCATCCTCTACATTTTTCTCTTATTATTTTGTAAAGAACAAATGTATTTTCTTTCATTTTGTATATGTATATGATGTATATATGATGATAAAAATGTTGTGTGGGGATCAAGTGTTGATAAACATGCTTAAAAATGATGATAACCATAAAAAATGAAGCTAAAATCATGTCTAATTAGTTGGCTGTATAAAAACAGTAGATAACTAAATGAAGAACTGATAAAAATGCATGGTTTGATCTATTTACAGTAAAGTAGATGATGTTATACACATGTGAGAGTTGGCCATGCAATGGAATCAAAATAATGAGTGAGATATGATCAAAACAAGTTAGGTGGTACAATCTGAATAAGCAGTTTTGTAGGGACTGTTAAGGCAACTTAAGCTTAAAATGGGCAGTAGCTATAACTAAGTTATATTTAGCACATATTATGAAGAAGTTGTCATTTAAAAATGAGCTTCTAAGTCATTATAGAACTCTAGATATGATAAAAATGGTGAAAGTGAAGTTAAAAATCAGATTTTTGGAAATAATGTTTATTATTATTATATAAGCACTCACTTTATAATTTATAAAATGTAAAGTATAAACCCACTAACTTATAAAACTTATTTATATAAATGTATAAAAGGTTAATTAAATGGGTAAAATATATAAATGGTGGTAAAAGTAATATTTATAAGTAATAAAAACTATAAACTTGATTTTTACGACTTTTTCGGCTATCGCCGTGAAATTAACGTTTTTCATCAAATAAAACTTAGACGACCAAACCCGTCTAATGTAAAGTTTATAAAAGATATATACTGATGTATAAGTAACTAAGACAAGTAAAAACCGATAAAACCCGAACTATAAGAATTACGGACAATTACGAGCTAACTAAACCTATTAGACTAATAATTGGACTTAATAAGATAAATACTTGTAAAAAGAATTATTTGGGCTTAACCCAATAGGACCCAACATGAAAAGTATATATACTGATCATATAAGTATAAAATGGGTAAAAACAAGTTAAAGAACTTATTAAAGACTTAATGAACTTAAAATAGGTAAAATCGGTAAAACTAGTGAACTAGTAAGACGATACTAAAACGTAAACGCTAAAATGAGTAAATGAGGATTTATAAACCCACTTGATCATCATCATATGTACAATAATCATATATATGTATATTGTTATTTTGATAAAAGTCATTGGACCGAGTCTAAGACCGATTATTATTTATATAGGTTTCCGTGACCGAAGCACGCCCGTAGCCGATAATCCGCCTTTCATTAACAACGTGAGTTCATAGCCTCGCACTCTTTTTAAATGTTTTATAAAATGATTTGTAAACCCGCGAGGGAGATAACATGCTAGATTTTTATAAATAGAACACAAGTAGTCCCGATTGTATGCTTAATGAGATGGACCCGAATGATGCTATGACCCTATATTCGAGACTAAAAGGATTATTAGTAGTTAGGTTATGTCACTTAAAGTCCCATTAGCATGAATTGTGAACTACCGGGTTTTGGTAGACGCTTATGCATTTGATAGTACTATTTGGGGACGATCACCCCAGTTCGCGCCTTGACGGTTGATCCCCGTCGTACCACATTGATTGGTAAGCGAATTTATGTATGAGAAGATTCCATAGCGTGATTTTTGTGACGACACGCTAACTTAGATGGGCAAATTGTTTGTCGGGTTCGCGGCCCGCTGTGATGCGGCTAATAATAATCCTACAATATACTACCTAATCTAAATAAAAATGTATCCTATATATGATAACGACGCTATTACGATGAACATATTACCTATCATGGTAATATAGAGACTACGGTCTCATGGACGGTTTCAGATGTATGCTTGAGATATATTGCCTGACTAGCAATATGTGGACTTACTTCCGATATTATACTTGTGTTCTGATTTTAAATGATTGTAAATGATTGTGTTATATAACGGTTTTCATTAAACTCTATGAATTCACTCGGCATTCGCTGATATGATTTTTGCATGTTTTCTATCTCAGGTGCTTGAAGGTAATCCGGATGGAGATCGACTCTGATGGCCCACACTTAATATTAAAAATGTTCATTCGATCTGTGTTTGTAAACTTAATGACCTGTATAATTTGGGACCTGTTGTACACATTTGAAACATTTTATCGAATGAATGTTTGTTAAACCTTGTACAACCATTTTTATGTGTTGTCTATGATTGGAGTTATTGTGCTATCCCGTAACACTCTGAAAGACCCTTCCGCTGTACCGATACGAAAAATGAGAGTGTTACAATTCATATCAAGATAAGAAGAAGGATTTCTCTATCAAGATGTAACATGGATACTACATGCACCAACAACACAATTCACAATGAATCATTAACCAATCACACAAAAGAACTAATAAGACAAATCATAAGTCATGAAGGTAATTTTGGATTTCTTTGGAAAATCTCCACAAAATTGTGACAAGTAATGTCACTACAATCCTTTATCACAACAACTTAAGAGTCATTAAGTTTCATCAAAAATTAGAGTACGAGTCTACATAAGTTCTATTACAACAAGACTAAATAAAAACAACAGAAAGAACTAAACATCAGATTCCCCGCAGCTTCTTGTACATCGGCTCGTCATCACTGCTGCTATCATCATCTTCAGATTCTTCCTCCACTTTTTCCTTCCCCTTACGACTACTTCCTTCACTTGGCTTCACCGACACTTGAGCTTCAACCTGATTCGGCACATCACGAATCACAACACCATGACTAGGAAAAGATCTCATCGGCAAACCCCACGCACTCAATCTAGCATTCCTTTCTTGCTCCCTACGCAACCTTTCAACTTGCCCACTCAAATTCAGCACCATAGATCTCAATCTAACAACTTCATCCATTTCCCTTGCCCTAACAAACTCTGACCTCATCACACTACCAACAAACCTGTCAAACTTTTTCTCATTCTGCTCAAACCTCCTAATCACACTAGTCTCAACCAAATACCTCTCAAACAAAGACCTATCAAACTTCTTAAGAAACCAGAAAATATCATCATAAGACCTAGGACCTGGACAATAAACCTTAGGAATACCATCATGAATAGATCGAGCACTATCAGCCCTACTCGACTCAACTGGAACATCACCCCTAGCAAATGCAATCCCAGGCAAACTACTAATACAAGCATCACAAGTAGGAGTCGAAGAACGAACAACCGGTCGCTGACAATCTGGAATAGTCTGTGGCACAACATTGACCCTTGGAACATAACTACCTTGTATCAACTCAGGCTCTGTCTGATCAACTGCAGTAAGTGGAATCCCATCATCTAAAAACTCAAAAGGCTCCTCATCGTCACTAGCACCAAAGTTATCTGATTCCTCACCACCCACTACATTAGTCAAATCAATCCATCCATCCTCACGAGGTAAACCAGTCATTTTCTACAATTATAAGGGTTAAGGATACTTAAGGTCATCGTTAATAATATAATAATTAGTATGCAATGCTCATGAAAATTTCATACGTTATCCATGCTATGTAACACAATGCAAATGATGTTTACGCAATGCTCGCAAAAATAAATATGATATTGACAAGCACTCAGCGTACTTTCAATAATTCCAATACAATATCATAGTATTTACTTAATAAATACTCGGGAAATCATTTCAGTTATGAGGGATACATCTACAATGCAAAACAAAACTAAAAGTGATCTTACCGGAGCGTTGTAGAGGAGTTGTGTGCTTTTGAAGAATAAATACTTTCGACACCAAAGTTATAGTTTAGGACAATTTTTAAAATCGACCCAGTTCTCTATAACTTGCATCTCTGATTACCAATCTCTAACACCCCCAATTTACATTGCGCAACGGAAATACACAATTGGGTGCTAGACACAAGCATCATCACACAAGGTATATTGAACGACTCAAAATAGAGACGTTTACACAAAATATAAACATGATTTTCATAAATGGTCTAAAACATAGATTTCAACCCAAATTATACTGACACGATACCAGAGTAAAGCGTTTTGTCCGCATGGATCTCGACCAACAACCAACAAGTTTAGTACAGTACATCAACATAAATTAAATTGTTCAACATTTAAGAGGTAGAAACAGTTTAGACCAACATTCTTCCAAAAGCCAAGCCACAACCTCCACAGCAAAGCTCCATGCTCCATCACTTCCTATTACCTGAAATACATGCATAAAACGAGTCAACAATAATGTTGAGCGAGACTATAGGTTTATCAAATCACATTTGAACACAAGAAGAAAATCAATCATAATCATTTATAGAATTGTCGTACACACAATCTATATTCAAGGCAGTAATAATAATGATAAACAAACATTGTATTTAAGCTCATGACACCGACCCCTTAACCAAATAGTCACCCACGCCAAATCCCGGAATGACTAGAATAAAACCATTGCCCCTCTAGGGTATCAGTTGCTAGAATACCACAATCTTATTCACGTAAAATTATCCTACCCAGAAGGTTACTCAACGTAATGCCCTGGTCTCAGATAAGGTGGTCAACCTAATAGTACTATCATTAGAATAAGCGGCTATTCCCGACTCACAACATCAAGTCAGAAGATACTTAACGGCTCATGAATTTAGGGTCTTTAGCAACAAGTTACTCAATACAATGAAATCAACTTTAGGCAACATTCGGGTCCAACAATTACTCATGACTTGTGTTCATTTATTTTCAAATAGCATGTATCCCCCTTGCGGGTATTAAAATCATTAAAACGAGTAGAAAGGGAGGCTATAGACTCAACTTAGTATAAGAGATCTAGCGAGATGATCGTCGATGATAATAATGGATGCCTTTCAAACAAGAGAACCGCTACCTATCAAATAAGGCGCGTTCATTAATAACGACTCGAGAAATAAATCATACATAACAACATCAAACTCAAACTCATAAAGTCACGATAAACTCGAGAGAAAACGATATAAATAACTTCATTATACTTTGCTACACTTTACTTAACCATTTTACACTTTTTACAAAGTCCGTCGGTACATACTACATGTACTAGCTTATTTACCCCTTTTAAACTCGTCAACGTTTATGAAACGACTCAATAAACTAACTTACTATATATAGAAGGTCCTCCTACAAGTTTATCAAATGAAATTACTTTTAAAGTCCTTTACTCGACTCATTTTCAAACTACAAAATCCGGACAGATTTACGTTAATTTTTCATACAACCGTTTTAACTTAGTTAAACGACTCCGTTTACAAAACCGACACTCGGGTTTTAAAGTAAACTCAACCTATAAAATAATCACCTCATTATCAGTAGGTTACATTTTTCAAAACATCCATTTAGAGTCCCCGTGATTCGATCCAAATATCGACAACAACTATTTGTAGTGCCGATACTCGTCTCCCGGTACACGATCATTCAAAACATCATAACTTCGCGCCCGTATTGAGCTAGAAGCTCTACCTTATATAAATTTGAAGCTAAGAAAATTATCTACAGCTATAAGTTAAGCCATTTTCAAAACATAAAAATTCGGATTTTACACTTTACTTACTGTTATAAAATGTCTACTCAATACTTGTACAAAATCAACTTTTTGATAAAAGCCAACCATGAAAATGATCATTACTATACCCTAATATCATCATACATCAACCATAACATCAAAATCATAATCAAAATAATAATACTAAGATCAAAATCTAACAAGATTTTTAGTAAAAACCACCATGGATCATCATGATAATGCCATGCATGATCATAGCTCCTACCTACCAACATCAAGAAAAAAAGATGTGCTTGCATGTAAGGATTTCTTACACCAAAATGATCCTTGATCAAATATAAGATTGGGTCTTGTGTTAGTTTAGCTTGAATCATCCTCAAACTCAAGAAAATTTGAAGTTTGAATGTGTTTTGGTGGTGTGGGTGGGTTTCGGCAAACACAAGAGAGAGAGAGAGAGATGAAAGTGAAATTTTTAAATGAAAAATGGAGTAGTGTGTGTTTGTTTGAAGTTTATATATAGTGGGGTAGGGACCAAGTTGCAATTAAGTAAAAGTTGTGGCTAAAAATGTAAATAGTTAGCTAAAAAGTGGGAAATAACTATTAGTCAATTTTCAAAATATTTACGGGGCTCGGATTTCATAAAGATACTTTTAAAAAATTTAAAACGTACCTCAAAAATAATAATATCGACTCTCGACTTGACTTAACACGTCATTTAAAATAAAACCTCAAAAATAATAAAAATAGAACAACCGACAATAAAACGTAAAATACTTGGCATCCATCGACGTCACGCTTGCTGATACTCCTTATACTTAATAAATATTAAATATAGACCTTCCAACATCGGTTTAAACTTAAACCTCTAAAAATAAATATCGTTCAAACTCATCCAAAAATTTCAAAAATAATCGTAAAATAAGATTAAGCAATGACCTTGATTTTGGGTTGTCACAATCTACGCCTTTGACAGTATTCATAGCACACATAGAATGATTATCATTAGCACATTTGCCACATTTGACACAAACGAATTTGACATTAATAGTATTCAAATCATTCAAAACATTCAAATCGTCATTACACGCGATTACAGACTTTTTATTCTTAAAAACATTCAAATTCCTAGGGTGTTCTTCTACTTCCTTTATCTTCTCTTGACTCTTGTGTTTCCAGACCTTATCATTCACTTGAGTGCGTTTAAGCTGAGGCCGACTAACACTAGTAGTGGAGACTATTCCTGTAGTAGAAGACACACGAATATTAGTGTTTCTAGAAGTCTGAGGTGAGTGAGTAACTTTGTCTGTGGGCTTAGTGGTCATTATATACATCCCTGGTTTAATCACATTATTGTGCTTAACGCTTGGTGCTAGGACATTCCTTATGGGTTGATTCGGTGGTAACCTTTCCTTTCCATCCATCTTGGGGGCAAACACAGGTTTTGCAAACGAGGAATTTGATAAAGCAGATTGTTTTCCCAAGATAGAGGATCTATTCACTTTAGAGGCATTGGGTTGTCTAGCAACAGGTTTCTTAATGCTAGGTTCCACAACTTTCCCACCCATTTTAGCAACGAGTTTATGCAACTCTGCTATCGCTCTTTCCCTGTCTTGTAACTCAGCTTTCAACCCTTTAATTTCCAAATTCTGTTCATTCATTTCTCGAAACGTTTGGGAAAGTTTTTCTTGCAAGTTATTATTGTAAAATCCGCATGCTTTTACCATGAATAGTACCCTTAAGATCGTACGTACTAGATTAAAATTTTCCTTTTATAGTATGTTTACGTTCACGTATAAGAATTTTAAGTATTACGTACGTGTTAGAACACGATAAGTATTTATTATGTATGAACACACAATAATTATTCAAATAATAATTATAATCCCGAACATGTGATCATGAAATCATGAACGTAATTTAATCAGGAGCTAATATTAATTACGTATATATATTAATTACGAACACGAATAAATATATTAAGTCACGATCAATAATTAATTAGAACACATAAAAACACGAACACGATAAAACACGAACACACTAAAATAATTAAACTCGGAAAAGGTACGGGTTACCCCAAGTGGGGCCCCCTACCCGCGGCTACACCAAGAGGATGGGCCAAGCCCATTTTAATTTTACTAAAACAAGGGAAATAGGGAAAATCTTGGTCATTTTTCACAATACAGGAAAAATAACAAAAACCCTAATCTTGTTCTTCCTTTGTCCTTTGGCTGCCGAATATATAACACCAAAAAGGGGTGTTCGGTTGATTTTTGATATTGAATTTTGTGCAAGCATTCGGTATAACCTTTTTAATCCTTTTCTTTTATGTTTTGATTTAATAAGTCACATAAAATCATGATGTTTTTAAAAACTAATTAAAAACATTTACAAAAACATGTAAATGGTTATGGGGTAAATCAAAACAAGGGTTTTTAGGTGTGTTTGTTCTAGCCGACGCCTAAACCGAGCCCTAAGGAGTCTCGACTTGGCTTATGAACCACCACCGAGACCTCATGGTCTCGGTATGGTGGTGTGGGTCCCACGGTAGCAGCAAACAAGGGGTACCCCGAACTTGGTTCGGGGTATGGTGTTGATTACGGGTCCGGTTCATGGTTTCTAGTCACGATCCGGTTCATTGATTATGTTAAGGTTTATGATTTTAATAGTTATATGTTAAAAAATTAAATTAATAAAACATGACATAATTAATTTAATTAACATGACTTAGGTTATAAATTTAATTATTAGATCATGAATTTTAACCTAAGTATTTATTTTAATTAGACTTTATAATTATTAATTATTAAAAACCATGACTATAATTAATTAATCAACATGACTTAGGTTATATTATTAGTAATTAAAAATACATGTTTTAACCTAAGTATTTTAAATTTATTTAATTAAAAACATGATATATTTAAATAAATACTTTTAACCTATAGTTTATTTAAATTACATGTAATAATTAATAAACTATACTTTATAACAACATGACTTAGAATAATAATCAGAAAACACTTAAGCTTATATAATTAGCTTATTTAACCAGCTTATATCTAATTATGGAAACTTTCTATTTTTAGAAACTTATTTAATTAAGGCAGCTAATCTATTTATGGAAACTTTCTATTTTTAGAAACTTATCTATTTTAAGCATTAATTCTATTTTTGGAAACTTTCTATTTTTGGAAACTTTCTATTTTTGGAAACTTATTTAATTAAGGCAGCTAATCTATTTATGGAAACTTTCTATTTCTAGAAACTTATCTATTTTAAGCATTAATTCTATTTTTGGAAACTTTCTATTTTTGGAAACTTTCTATTTTTGGTAACTTTCTATTTTTGGAAACTTTCTATTTTAGGAAACCTGCTATTTTTAGAAAGTTACTTATTATTACACAACAAGTATAATAATACATGAAATACAAGTAATACTTAATCAGAATAAACAGAATGTAAGATAAATACAGTATAAAGCTTCAAACAGTAAAACATGACATGAACGTATAAAATAAGCTAAGACATGACATAAAACCAGTTACGTATTTAGTAATCAGATACTTATACGCGTATGTATTTATGTAGCATTAGTGATACCGAAGTAGGACTCTCTTCCGTTCGTCTTCTTTGTTCACTGGACATAAGGTACAGATTCTCGTCCTTTCAGTGGACATTCTTTCCTTATTAGGATTCCCCGTATGCAGCCAACTGTTTTCCTGTAGTATAAGTTTATATGTTTGATTGCTTATGTTTAATTTAGAATACCTGAAGCCATATACATGCATGACCAGTTTCACCTAGTTATGAAGGTACCATAACCATAACACTAGAGGCACTGGTGTTATGACTTCCCCACGGCAGAGTGATTGCTCGTGGCGTCCCTTCAGCTTTTGGCCATATTATTATATTTATCATGTGGGGCGTATGGGTGCATCCTAGTTACATGTTTTCAACAGATTTCTCAGTGTGAATGTGGTGTGTGCCTTGCATCCTTCACAAGGAGCTGATCCCTCCTACCCAAAACCAGTATATTAAATTAGAGGCAGCCCCTCTAATTTGCATGATGAGGTCACCCCTCCAATTATTCATGCACGGTGGATTTTCATGACCTATATTGGCTAATGGTAGAATATGTTAAACAGTTTTTATAAGATAAACATAAGGCTTTTCAAACTATAAAACCAGTTTTACTAAGACTTAGTTGGGTTATTCGGGACATAGTTTCTTCCGCTGTTATATGCTTTTATGCTTATATTATTCATGCTTTATTATACATCCGTGCACTGAGCGTATTACTCAGCCGTTTTCCTTTTCATGTTCCCAAAACGGCAGGTACTTAGGGACGCTCGTAGACTTTAAGCGTACGTGCATATGGACTAGAAGCTTTCTAGCCTTTCTTTACTTTATGCATGATCTTTACTTTGATACTCTTTCCATGGACATTGTTTCGTCCTTTCATTTACAGTACTTATGTTTGTGTATGATAAGCTTTAATTTTGGACTATCGATGTTTGATTCTGGTATTTCCTTTTATGGTCATGTAATGTTTTAGACATTTATCCTTGTATGCTTTGATGACACGCCATAATTACGCGTGACATTCCATTATCAAAATAAGGTGTTACAATTATGGTATCAGAGCCAAGGCTTCGACCTGTAGGCTCTAAAAATATGACCTGTGATTAGTGGGTAGTCACTATGGTCTTCCTAGAACTGACAGTCGTTTGCATGCATTCATCATTTTTATGCATACATATATAGGTCATTGTCGCAGGTTTATGACTAAGTAATGGTTGGTACATGACTGGCCCTATTTTGTCGAATGTGTTATATCGAAAAATTTAAATTTGGGACCGACCCATAGGCGTCCCCTCGCCATGTCTTTTATTTTGAGTGAACTGACCATAGGCTTTCACTCTCGAGCATACAAAAGTTTCATTAAACTGCATCATGCATACATATATAAATATTCTTGCATAAATTTTTTCTCTTGATTTATTGTTATAAATTTTTTTTCATGTATATATATTTTATGTTTTGATCAGTTTAATCATATGTTTTATGTTATACTATCAGATGGTTCTCACACGCGAGAAGGAACAACTCAATGCAGCAATCCAAGCTGCAATGCAAGCTTTGATTCCTCAACTGAGGAATGACATCAGGGCTGAGGTTCAGGCTGCCAACAATCAGCAGCAGAACCAAGAACCTCCTCCTCCTCCTCCAGTGACATTGGCAATATGGCTGGAGAGATTCAACAAGCTTCGTCCTCGAGCTTTCGAGAAAACAGATAGCCCCAGTGAAGCTGAAAGCTGGTTGGCTTACATCGAGAAGATCTTAAATGCTATGGGTTGTGACCCCGTGTTCAAGGCGAGGTTGGCATGCTACTAGTTCGAAGGCGATTTGTTAAATTGGTGGTTAGCATTGAATCATTCTGAGGGAGGTGAGGATTGGGCGGCTGGTTTGACATGGGCTCAATTCAGAGATAGGGTGATGGAGTAGTTCTTTCCCAAGGCTGAGCAAGACAAGTTTAAGAAGGAGTACCATGGGATTCGACAGAGAGCTGGGGAGAATAGCAATGAGTTTATGCAGCACTTTCTTTGCTTAGCTGGTTTCCTTGGTGCAGCAGTAGGTACTCTTGAAGAGCAGGCACACCACTATAGGTGGGCTCTTCGCACATCGGTCGCAAACAATCTGGTGTGTGCTACGTTCAACACTCTAGCACAAGTGGCTGATGCGGCACGTAAGCTGGAGATGCTGCATGAGAGAGATGTGTTCGGGGAAGCTGAGAAACCCGACAAGAGGTAAACATTCTTATTCAAGCGATGACCAATCCGTATTTCTTCTATATATGTCAATTATTCATCTCTTAAATTGTATCTTCCAGGCAGAAAACTGGGGACCGGTCTCAGGCGGCTACTCAGCAGCAGCCTCATCAACCCAAGGGAAACGGTCAGACTCACGACCATTCTGCTACGAACAGGCGTGGCGGTAATGATAATTACCATAACAACGCTGGACACTCCAACGGCAGCAGGTCCTAATACTTACGCATTTTCTTATGATATCATGTTATAACTCATAATTCTGACACTCTAACAAATCTTCTACCATGAACCATGGAAACGGTAGGGACCAGAACCAGAGAGGTTCACAGCCTAGCCGTCCGGCTATCACTGGTATTCAATCTTACGATTATTCGCATTGTCCTTTGTACCCTATTATCCTGTCTTATGTAAAATGTTTTATCAGGTCCTCAGCCATCCAGAGCACCTACTGGAGGATATACTCATCCTCTTTGCTCTACTTGCCACCGTAGGCACCCAGGGACATGTCGTCGTAGCACTGACGCATGCTTCAAGTGTGGTCTTCCTGGCCATATCATGAAGAACTACCGTAAATGCGAGATGGAGGGCACATCGGGACATGCTGATACCAAGCCGCCTCCTACCACTGGACGTGTTTACACGATATCTCGAGATCAGGCCAACAAGTCTACAGGTACCATCACTGGAATCTTGTATATGTATGGTCAGGTTGCGTGTGTGCTATTTGATACGGGTTCTACTCACTCGGTCATTTCTATTGCTTATGCCAAGAACATTAGGATGCTCCCCATGCCACTAGATAATATACTGAGTATTTCCACGCCTTTGAGGGACTCTGTACGCATAACCCATGTATACAAGAGTCTTCCCCTAAAATTTGACGATAAGGTTCGTCCTGTTGACGCACTTCCTCTGGACATGAATGACTTTGACATGATTTTGGGCATGGATTGGCTATCCAAGCATCATGCTTGTAGGATATGTAAATCTTTCTTATGTTCTAGATAGAGAAAAATAGATGATTTCACACTGTTAGAGAGAGAATTTTTAAGAACTATGTGTAAATTAAAATGAAATCACCACCCTCTCCATTAAAGGAGAGGGTTTATATACCCAAGCCCATGAGATGGGCTTGGGCTTACATTGGGCCGCCGGCCCATATAACTTATGGGCTCGGTTTGGGCTTTGTTTAATAAGTGAAAGTAAACTAAACTATGAGCTATTACATGAACTATTATTAGAGTGACCGATCCTTTCTAATACGTAAAACGTATTTCCAACAATCTCCCCCTAATGGAGGTCACTCCAACAAGGGCGTTACCCGAGTTAGAATAATGAAATAAACCTAGCATACTATGCTTGTCTTGAGCTGGTAGTCTTCTTCTTTCTTTTCTTTATCTTTTCTGGTGAACATGCTGATGTGATCTTTGATATCAATCTTTAGCATTAATCTCTTGCCTTGATCTTGTGCATCCATCACTGGTGATCTTACCCTCCTCGTGACATCATGTCCCACATACTTATACCTTTGTAATTCTTGAAAGCTTCAGAGTTTGATACAGCGGAAGACTTAACTTTTAGGCTTTCTTGAATTTGTTGAAGTATTAAGTGCGAAAAGTATAAGCATGCGGGGACGACTTCTTCTCGGATTCCGCAACGCCACCGTCTTCCAATGCCGCAACATAAGTAGACACGAACGAAATGGCTTTGAACATTTCATTCTAATTCGGTAGCATTTTACCTCCGGTCGGTGAAGACCGTTGGACGATATAAAATATCGTACTTGTGGCAGGTAGATTTAATTAAAAATCTCCTTGACAAGATTTCGCGGGTAAACCCGTTCTCTTTACTCGACCGTCCAAAGCTAACTGCGAACGTAAAGAGTGAATCATTTGGATTAAATTATCCGCATGATTGAAGCCGTCAATTCTGATTCATGGAACAAGTTTGATTCATTAAAGAGTCGCACCATCGTTGCTTTCCAGTTGTCACGAGCTTGATTCATATTGAATCTTGCAAGTTACCTACCAAGTGCTGTTTAAGGTTAACACTAGAATGATTTCCATGCATCACTGTTAACACTAAGGTATCACTCTGAGTGTTCTGGTAAGATCGCTTAGATATTGCGTAGAGGCCTAGAACATGTTTAAGTTCAGCTAAGAATTAAACCACTGTTGCTTTCCAGTTATCACAAGTTTGATTCATAAAGAATCGCACAAGTCACCTACCATGAGCTTTTTGATATTCGCTCAAGAAGGATTTCCATCTTCATTGTAAATACTTTCGTATTACTAGGATGTTCAGGCAAGATCATGAAGATTTTACGTAGGACTCTTAAGATCTTTCTTACTTTTCACAGTGTGTGAAAAAGCAAGGAAATATGAAAGTGTGTCCTAATGAGATATGTGATGATCTCAAATGGCTCTAGACTCGATCGTGCACTTTGTATTTTAGTGATCAGAGGCTGGAGAGGAGTGCCACCTTTTCAATATCAATATATTCAGAGTGAATAAATCGATAGATAATACGTTGTCTCAGTGTGATTAAAACAAATACCTTTTGAGAGATATCTGAGTTAGCTGGAATGGGTTGTGCATTGCATCACTGGGTCCATGATGTCTATCTTCAATATCGAGCATCATTAAAATGATCTCAATAGCATATGTGTTGACCCGATTTCTGCCTAAAGTTGTAAGGAGGGCTTCTTTCTTTACACCCTTTATCTTTACAATTATTTTTCATTCTTCAACCCCTTCAATGCTTACCAATACGTCATAACTAGCACCTTGTTGTGATTGTTCTAGTGCTAACTAGAGTACTTGGTCGGCATTCAGCTACATTCACAATCTTTTCTCCAACTTTCCTAAGGACTACTATTTCTAGCTATGGAATGTCCTTGGGAAGATTCCTCCGGTTCTGGAAGAATCATAGGACTTAACCAATCCTACCATCCTTATGTCACCACAATCTTCATCGTCGTGAAATAAATGAGTTTTGGGTAAGTATATGTCACTATGAAAATCCATTTTGATATGCAAATCCGTTTTGCTCCCCCTTCACATATGCCACGATATTCGAAAACATTTCGCATATGTCGGGATGAGCCAGCACTTTAAGTCAAACCATTTGTGATAATTTCCTATATTAAATCACATTTTCTCCCCCATATTAAAAATATTATCCCAATCGATGTTTTTAATATCAATTGATTTAATGAAGTTTTAACAAAGGTTTTGGGAAGAAAAATGCAAGTTCGTTTTATCTTCATGATACAAAATGTATGAGATATGATACCGATTTGTAACATGATAACATATTCACCATATTAAAAAAATTTGACAAGGTTGGACCTGATTGATGAGAACATCATATGATAAGATCAAATGGTTCTTGTCAGCATATGTTGGTCGCCTCATCACGTCTGAAGTCATCTCTTTACACCACGTGTACGATTGGTATTGTTGTCTTGACACCAGTTAGTGAGCTTGGCACGTTCAGCATCGAAGATTCTGAATGCTTGACAATTGCTCCCCCTTAATTGTTGACGCGTGTTCTATTGAAAGAGCTGTAGTCGTCGGTTGAGTAGCAAAAAAAAAAAAAAAAATTCACCATATTAAAAAAAATTGACAAGGTTGGACCAGATTGATGAGAACATCATATGATAAGATCAAATGGTTCTTGTCAGCATATGTTGGTTGCCTCATCACGTCTGAAGTCATCTCTTTATACCACGTGTACGATTGGTATTGTTATCTTGACACCAGTTAGTAAGCTTGGCACATTCGACATCGAAGATTCTGAATGCTTGACAATTGCTCCCCCTCAATTGTTGACCCGTGTTCTATTGAAAGAGCTGTAGTCGTCGGTTGAGTAGTCACATCGTCGAGTATGTAGATACCAATTGTAGATTGCTATTGTTGTAGAGATGATAGCTTCATAAAAAACAAGACTTCTCTTGTTTTAACAAATAAATATACTAAGACGTACATTGATTTGTGTTAGAGCAAGTTATAAAGTAAACTTGATCCCTTAGAAGGTTTTAAAGTAAACCTTGCCCGAGAAAATTAATTCTCGTTGAGAGCCAAAGCTTTCATAAGAAATACTTGACTTTAATATGAAAGCCGGGTTGCAGTCTGAAATAACTACAAGCCATATAGGCATGTTTTATGAAATATTTACAACATTTGTACGAACTCTATTTATGGTCCCGTGTCAATATTAATCGACATTTCTAAGGCCGTAAATATTATCGTACCAAAAGACATGCCTTTGAAAAATAAAGTAAAAATAATTTTGTATTTTTTCTGAATATTTCAATTTTTATGGTTTTTATATGGTTTTATATTTTTGTGTTCTGCTTTTGTGGATAAAAATATAAATAATATATACAGATGATCACCAAGGATACGGAGAATAGTTTACCATCCCTATTCTTTCGCTTCATCTGCTAGTTCCTTAAGAGTCTCAGGCGAGAAGGTTCTCATTCCTAGCTTGTCGTCCAAAAATTCAATTCGAGCGCGATCTAAAGCCTTCGTGAACATATCCGCCAATTGATACTCAGATCGGACAAAGTAAAGCTCTATTACTCCATTTTCCACTTGCTCCTTGATGAAATGGTAGCGAATGTGAATATGCTTCGACCAGGAGAATTGAACATCGTTGCAACATAAGGCAATTTCACTCTTGTTGTGGAAGTACATCGGAATTTTGTTGAAACCTAGACCGTAGTCGGTTAATTGCGATCTCATCCAAGGAATTTGAGCACAGCAACCGGACATAGCTAAGTATTATGCTTCCGTACTTGAAATTGCAACGCTTTTCTGCCTTTTTGATGCCCAACTGATTAGTCTATCTCTTAATAGTTGCAAAGTTCCACTCGTGCTACGCCTTGTATCTTGACAACCCGCGTGATCCGCATCTGCATATGCCATAAGTGCAATCGAAGAGTCCTTCGAATACCAAAGTCCCCGATTAATGGTTCCTTTAAGATATCGAAAGATTCGTTTCATAGTGGCCAAGTGTAACTCAGTAGGTCGAGTTTGATACCGAGCACACATACATATAGCAAACTGAAGATCAGGTCGACTAGCTATGATATACAGAAGAGTACCGATCATTCCACAATACAGTGTCAGATCAACTGCAAATCCATGTGGATCTGCGTCAAGCTTAGTTCGTTCCACCATTGGAGTATCCACGGGGTCGCAAGATTCCATCTTATATTTCTTAAGAGATTCAAGGGCATACTTGGTTTGATTGATAAAGATGCCTCTGGGACTCTGAGATATCTGAAGACCTAAGAAGAATGATACCTTTCCCATCATTGACATCTTAAACTTGGAAGACATGAGTTTCCCAAATTCGTCGGATAAGGTTTGGGTCGAGGCTACAAATATAATATCATCAACATATATTTGTACCATAATCATATCCTTACCTCGTTTCTGAATGAACAGCGTGGGATCCATCTTGCCTTTAGCGAAGCCTTGCGTAATGAGAAATTGTAACAGTAGATCATACCATGCGCGAGGAGCTTGCTTCAACCCATATAGAGCCTTCTTAAGCTTGTACACATGATTAGGATATTTAGGATTCACAAAACCATCCGGCTGTTGAACATAGACTTCTTCCTTGATTTCACCATTAAGAAATGCCGTCTTCACATCCATCTGATAGACGATCATATTCATGTGGGCTGCATAAGCGAGTAATAGTCAAATAGCTTCCAAACGGGCAACAGGTGCAAAGGATTCCATAAAGTCGATGCCCAATAATTGCTTGTATCCACGAGCTACTAGACGAGCTTTGTTCTTCAATATTCCGCCTAACTCATCGAGTTTTACCTTGTAAACCCATTTCAAAGTGAGTAATTGCACTTGATCCGGGCATGGGCAAGTTCCCATACTTCAAGATGTATAAATTCATTAAGTTCTTCTTGTATAGCTTCTATCCAGCAGGATTGAGTAAAAGCTTCTTGCCATGTCTTAGGTTCAACTTCAGTGAGAAAAGCATCAAAATGACAAAACATTGCATTTTCTTGTAACTGACTTCGTGTGGATACCGGACGATTAGGGTCACCAATAATAGAATCTATAGGATGATCCTTTGTCCACTTGCTGTCATGTTCAAGAATCCGTGGATTGGAGTAAATCGTAGTAGGAGCTTCCTCTGAGGTGGGCGACCCAGCTTGATTAGGGTCGGGAATAGGTACACCAAATAATGGAAGTTCACGCATTTGAGCGAATTCCAAATCGTGATCATCATCATCCTCTTCATCATCAATAGGCATGACATGGGTAGTTGATTCGGGTGTTGGTTGAGAATTACTAGTTGATGGTATATCTTGACCAATTGTAGGTGCAGACGTATCGGATTGCGCTTTAGTTGCTGGAGCGACAACTTTGGTTACCGGAGCTATTACCTCAGGTTTTGGAGCAACAATACTTGGAGGAGTAAGAATTCATCAAAGAACGGTTGAAACAACGTATCCCATTCAGTCCTAGAAGGTGGTGTAAATGATGATGAAGTAGGGTTATTTGGGACAAGACCAGAACTAAATTTACTGGGTCCCATTTCATGAAGTGCGGGTTCAGAGCTGCTTTGCTCAGAAGTCATTGCTGTCAGCTGATCAAAATCAACATTCATAGTTTCGAGGATCTTGCGAGATTTACGATTGTTGATTCGGTATGCCTTCTTTGTGGGTGCGCAACCAATGAAAATACCAATATCAGCCTTTGGTTGAAGTTTTCCCAAATTGTCACCATCATTATTTTGATAGAAAAGAGAACCAAATATATGAAGATATGACAAATCTGGTACTTTTCCATGGAGAAGCTCATAAGGTGTTTTACCATGGCGTTTACGAATAAGTGACCGGTTTTGGGTGTACAATGCTGTAGATACTGCTTCTGCCCATAAAAACAATGGAGCCTTTGCGTAAATTAACATTGTTCGAGCAGCTTCCATAAGTGTGTGATTTCGCCTTTCAACGACAACATTTTGTTGTGGAGTGCGTGCAACGGATGTTTCATTAGATATGCCAACTTCTTCATAATAATCACTCAAGAGTTGATTCACAAATTCGGTTCCATTATCTGTACGAATGCGTCAGACAGTAGTGTTGAGACGCACTTGAATCATCTTGAGAAATCCGATGATGAATTTAGGTGCCTCATTTTTTGTTGTAAGAAATTTCACCCATGTAAACCCAGAGTAATCATCGACAATTACGAGGATGTACTTTTTGCCACTAAGACTTTCAACACGCATTGGCCCACAAAGATCCATATGCAACAAATAAAGTTTCTCTTGGTTGGTGTCTTCAGTCTTGGGTCTGTATGATTTCTTAGTGCTTTTCCCCATTGTACACACAGAACACAAATGATGCTTGTGAAATTAAAGTTTAGGAAGACCACGAACAAGTTCGTTTTTCGCCAAATGATTAATAGCATCAAAATTAAGATGAGATAACCGTCGATGCCATAACCATGACTTAGTCTTCGATGCTATGGAGAGAAGACATACGGGAGAGGCAGCCATCATGTCTTGTAGAGACAAACTATACAAATTATTCCCTCGAGTACCTTTCAATAAATCAACCCCTTCCAAATTACGAATGAAGCAGGTATGCTCTCGAAAAGCAACTTCTAGGTTTGCATCACAAAATTGTCCCACAGAAAATAAGTTGTGACCGAGACCTTCCACATAATACACTCTTGAAATTATAACATTCCAAATATGATATTCATCATAACCCATTATCTTTGCAATATGATCATTTCCAAATCGAACCGTACCAAGAAACTTGCTGACGAAATTTCTGAGCTGAGAGTGATCTCCGGTCATATGCTTGGAGCAATCAGAGTCCAAATACCAGAGAACAATTTGGACCACCTGTTTTCAATGACAACAGTAGACAATGCATTGGAAACTATTGGTTCTGGAGTGTTAGCAAATACAGATATAAAACTAGCAGAATTGCTAACATTTGTGTGACCCTTAGATTTCCTGCGTTTTCTAATGTGAGTTTTAGCACTAACAGGTTTTACTGTTCCAACTTTCTTAGGTTTTGGATTATTCGCGGGCACTACAGTGGGAGTAGACCTATTTAAATGGCACTTGGTTCCTACAGTAGTGTCGGTGTTCCTAGTTAAAGGACACGCTTGTGTTTTGGTAGCCTTGGTACTCCGAGTTAAAGGGCACACTTTCTTCGCTTTAGTGGGAGTGATCCTAGTTAAAGGGAACGCATTTCCTACTATAGTGAAAGTTCTACCAGTGGGGCGCCACATCCAACCAACTTGGGTTAACACTTTCCCAGTCGGTTTCCATTCTAATCCATTTTTTCCGGGTATTCATCTCATTCACATGGTCAATAAGGCAAGAATCATGACGACTAGAAAACATACATTCATTGCAATTCTAACATTTCATATTAGAATTCACAGTAGGCTTAGAACGCTGCACAACCGCAGAGCCTTTAGGTTTAGCTACATGATTCTTTTTATTCAAAACAGAAATAACATTCCTAGGATGGGCTTCTACTTTCTTCTTCACTGGACTACTAGATGGAGGCAAGATCCTATCATTCTTCTTGTTTCTTTTAAGCTTAGATCTTTGAGCTTTAGTAGTGGTGCTTACTCCTGTCGAAGGCAACACGAGAATATTAGAAGCTGGTTTTGATTCCGCCTTATCTTTAGTGACCAAAGTTTTAGATGGTTTAGTCCTAGGGCCCTTATTAAATGGTGTGACGGCAATAAGGGTCCTTTTGATTGCACTAGAGGATGATGCTGAGACAGTGGCTGCGTTATCCACAACATTCTTACCTTTTAGAGTGCGAAGTGTTTCCTTTAACTCACCCAGGCCAGATTCTTATCACAAATTTGTTCCCTCAAATCAGATATTTCCACCGACTTCCGATTCAATTGTTCAATCAATGATTGATTATGTGCAGTGTTATTAACACATGCGGGCTTTACTGAATCGAAGAGTCGTGTATATTTCTGTTCTAAGTTATCAACTTTGGACAAAATCTTGGAAACTCGATTATCTAGATCAAGTTTAAAATTCGCAGCGGCCTCAAGTACGTTCACACAGTTAAGCTCCTTAGATTTCTCTATGTCTATCGGCAAAGATTTAGCAACTTTGTCACTTGGCTGACGCTGTTTTGATTGTATATTCAATCGAAAATTCTTTTCAAAGTTTGCATCATCGATATTAACACCTTCGAATGACGTTTCAAAGATTACTTGAATAAATTGTTGCTTGCATTCAAGCGAAATACAATGTGTTTGAATCTCATCAAAACGTTTTGAAAGCGAAGAATATGAATCTTGAAACTTTAAAAATTCAGCGTCAGATTCGTGACAAGTACTATCTACCACATTATCCACAGATTCAACATTATGCACAATAGAATCATTATCAACACTTTTATTCACACAGACGGAAACTATATCATGAGACATCACTTGTTTCAGAAGCTGATCATTTTGGCGAGAAACCCGTTCTATTTCAAGTAAACTGTTTTCATAAGCATCATCCATTTCATTGAAAACACATTTAACTTCTTCTATTTCCGAATGCAAATCTTGATCAAGATTACTAAGACAAGTTTTAACATTCTTTACAAAAGGAACAATTTCGTCTCGAAACGCAGCTCTAGTGTGCTCAAAGTTCCATTCACCTTCCAATATGGCCGTGGCCATCGTACGTTCCAAATGACCTTGTCAAAATCGGCTAAGTGTTGGTGTACCACTTTTAAATTAACGGACGCCTTACTTACCGTTGGAAGTAACTTCGTTAAATCCGTTTTGACTAGTGTAGGAGACGTACTAGGAGGGTTTTCATTTGATAAACTTGGGGGCACAAGAACTATTAGTTCACCTAATTCCTTTTGTAAGGGAATACGTGTCTTTTTAGAAAGTTGATCTTTATTATGCTTATCATAATCAATCGTATGGAATTTTGAAAACATTTTAGAATGAGTTTCTTCCAAAAGTGACTGTGTCTCCTCAGAACTACGGACATAAGGTGCTTCTTTCGATTTGCCAATTATGGTCATATCATAAAGACCGGGAATATATTCCTGAGCTTGTTTTGCATAACCGGGATTAGTTGGTAAATTTTAAAGACGCTTAAGTTCGAGTTCTTTAAATGATTTAGTTAAAAGATGAACCTTTTCTTTGGAAGCGTATTGTTTTAAAAGCTGTTGTTCCTTAAATTTAAGAAGTTTGGTATCATTAATTTCTGATTCAAACTTTTTAGACTCGAGAGTTTCGAAATCCATTTTAAGTTTCTGAAAATCATTAACAATCGACTCTTTTGCTTTTAATTCATTGGAAAGATTAGCTTTTAATGATTCTATTTCTTTCAAGTGTTCAATCTTTTCAAAACGAAATTGGTCAAATTCAGAACATGTTATTTTCTCTGCTTGAGGGACCATTTCAAAGGTTTTGACCTTTTCTTTATGCAACGCAAGCTCAACAGTTAGGGTGGAGTTCGTATCTACGGATTGTCTGAGAGCCATATGCATTTGATCAATAATATGTTTAGGCACCATGACCAAATCATGTTGAGCATAAGATTCCATACCCGTCGTAACATTTGCTTGAGGTTCACTCAAATGTGTAGGATTGGGTACCATATCATTTGAGTTACTAGTTCCCGAATGCTATTCGAGGTTGTCATTTTTATGCCCAACTTGATGCGGGTTATCATCATTACCAAGATTGGTTGTGGTGGGTACCTCACTGACGACATCAGAACCATAGTGAGAGAGATTAGCAACGAGAGCAGCTTGGGCAGAGTGAATGTCATCATAATACGAATCATATGCGTCAAGATCATCTGCTTGATAGGCTGCATTAGAAGTGGAAACGGCTGCAATTCCTTTAGTATTTGCTGCCCCTGGGTCTGCAAGAAATGCTAACTCCTCTGAATCCAAAATCTTTCACTTAGACTGAGCATCAACCAAATACATTTTCTCACGAAACCACGCGTCATCCCTTCTCCTTTTCGGCTGAGTGCATTGCCTAGCCATATGACCTTGTCCTTGGCAATTTTAGCAAGTCACAACCTTTTGATGACCAATGGGGCTTCCATTTCCATTAGCTTGAGAATTCACAGCTTGAGCATTCATAGTCCTTGTAGGAGTTCCATATGAATTTTGCCTTCCCTGAATAGGTTGCACTGTTACTTGACCATCTTGAACAGTAGCTTGTTGTCGAGGATTTGAAGAGGTACGGAGCTGATTGTTTGTTGGTGGAAATCCTCTAGTTGCAACAAGTTTGGACAAGTAGGCAGTGAGATGGTTTAAAACATCAGCTGGCGTATCATTTGGAGTAAAGACCGGTGCTTGGATTGGTGGAAGTTCATTAGAGTAGAAGGCTTGTGCTGGTTGTGCTTCAATTGGAAAATATACTTCCTGAGGAGTATAGCCCATTGGAGAAGTGTTGGCTTGTGATGGTGATGTTTGATATGGTGGTTGTTGTGGAAAAGATTGTTGATGAACACTTAGTTGAAATGCTTGTTGTGGCATCATTGGTGGTTGATAAGATGGTTGTTGTGGTTGCTGATAGGTGTGTGGTGGTGGCTGCTGCAAGTATGATGGTTGTTGATAAGTATAAGCCATGTTTTGTTGAGAAGCACACATGGCAAGTGGATCATGAATTTGAGGTTTAGACAACCGAGCCTCGATCACATGGCATTCGTGTTGTTTAAGAAAAGCTTGAAGTTGATCCACATTGGTGTTATGCAAGTCCTTAGCCAATTTAACAACCGTCACGTACTTTTTTCATTCTGAAGGAAGAGTGTTCAAATACTTGGTGTTCAATTGAAACGTAGGAATTGCCATGCCATAGATATTTAGCTCATTCAACAATAGGGTAAATCTGAGATAGTAGTCATTGAGAGTCTCCCCTGGCACATAGGCAAAGTTATCAAAAGTATCATAAAGCTTACACTCTTGTTCTTGTTTAGTTAACGAGGTGCCTTGCATTAGAACACGAATTCTATCCCATAACTCTTTGGCAACTTTATGTTTGCTGACAAGTTTGTAGACATCTGGAGGAAGGGCTTGGAGAATGATGTTTTGTAGCATACTTATCACATTTGTCTTGAATCTTCATATCTCCAGTCAATTCACCCGTTGTGCGAGGACGAGTAGTCGTACCTGTCACTGTACCATAATCTAATGGTCCATTGAGCACCGATGCCCAAATGAGATGTCCATTCTCTTTGTTCAACATGTAAAGTTCCATTCGGGAAGTCCAATCCTCGCACATAGACTTCCCCAACATTGGTGGACGATTATCCGTACCCGAGAGGATGGACTTATCCGTAAGAGATGTGTACTCAATTTCGATAAGTTAAGATTTACAAATATTGATCGAACAATGAGAGAAAGTAAATGTGTTTGTTGTTGGTGAGTTGAAGTCGAGAAACAATGTTAAAATCCCCTAAAATATGTTCTCGATAAACAAAAAATTCCAAGTCAAAATTACACACCAAGTCAAAATTACACACGAATATTTTAAGGAATAATTTTTGGATTTTCGGAATGTTTATCGGAATAAAGGATCGGAAAGCTGTCGGAATATCAGTCGGAAAGCCGTCGGAATAAACCCTATCTGAATACCCTTGATCTGAATGTTTCTAATCGGAATACCCTTGATCGGAATGTCACAGATCGGAATGTCCGAAATCGGAATGTACCAAATCGGAATGTCCCTTATCTGAATGTACCAAATCGGAATGTACCTTATCGGAATGTCCCAAATCGGAATACCCAAATCGGAATGCTCAAATCGAAATGCAATCGGAATCCCTTCGTCAGAATGTGATCGGAATGCTTAAACTCTTTTCCGATGACACTGATCGGAATAACTTTTTTGAATCCTTTAAACCCTTTTCCGATGACCCTGATCGGAATATATCCCACTTTTCTCGGACAAACCTCAACCAATTCGAGATTTTAAGCCAAAAAATGATCAAAACAGCCAAAATTTTTGTGTTTTTAGCCAAAGTAACTATACCAAATCTCTACCACAACTATGTAGAAGATTTGTATCAAGAAAAAACCATAAAAACAAAAAAAAATTTGGTTTGTGTAAAATGGATCAAAATAGGCGTATGAATCAAGAACACAAACACATAAACAATACAATCATCTCATGGCTCTTGATACCATTTGTAGGATATGTAAAGCTTTCTTATGTTTTAGAGAGAGAAAGATAGATGATTTCACACTTCTAGATAGAGAAAGTTTAAGAACTATGTGTAAATTAAAATGAAATCACCACCCTCTCCATTAAAGGAGAGGGTTTATATACCCAAGCCCATGAGATGGGCTTGGGCTTAAATTGCACCGTTGGCCCATACAACTTATGGGCTCGGTTTGGGCTTTGTTTAATAAGTGAAAGTAAACTAAACTACGAGCTATTACATGAACTATTGTTGGAGTGACCGATCCTTTCTAATACGTAAAACGTATTTCCAACAATGCTTCCATAGACTGTCATTCATATCGAGTCATCTTCGGTGATGTTAATGCACCAGAGTACATTCACAATGGGTTCGTACCCGGAAGGTCTGTACAAATCATATCTACCCTGCAAGCGCGTGCACTACTGTCACATGGCTGCTAGGGTTATCTAGCTACAATTCATGACATGGATGTTGAATCTCCATCAATTCAGGATCAAGCAATAGTGTTGGAATTTCAAGATGTATTTCTAGAAGAACTTCTGGGCATACCACCTGCACGAGAAGTGGAATTTAATATCGAGCTTATTCCAGGAGCTGAACCGATCTCCAAAGCTCCTTATTGCATGGCTCCCATAGAGTTAAAGGAGCTGAAGGATCAACTGCAAGAACTTCTAGAACGAGGTTTCATTTGACCAAGCGCATCTCCATGGGGCGCACCGGTCTTATTTGTTAAGAAGAAGGACCACAGTATGCGTCTTTGCATAGACTATCGCGAGCTCAACAAGATTACGATCTGGAATAGGTATCCACTGCCGCGTATAGACGATCTGTTTGACCAACTCCAAGGGGCCAAACACTTCTCCAAGATTGATCTTAGGTCAGGCTATCATCAGCTACGGGTTAAGGAGCAGGACATCGCCAAGACTGCTTTTCGTACCCGCTATGGCCACTACGAATTTGTAGTTATTCCATTCGGCCTGACCAATGCTCCAGCAGTGTTCATTGATTTGATGAACATAATCTTCCATGAATTTTTGGACAAGCTCGTCATTGTCTTCATCGATGACATCCTGATTTTCTCAAAATCCAAGGAGGAACACGAAGACCATCTTCGTACAGTACTACAGATTCTTCGCTAGAAGCAGCTGTATGCTAAATTCTCCAAGTGTGAGTTCTTGTTAGACAAGGTGGCATTCTTAGGTCACATTGTATCAGCAGAAGGAATCAATATGGATCAAGCGAAGCTTGAGGCTATTACTAAGTGGCCGAGGCCGATATCAACGACGGAAGTCCGCAGTTTCTTAGGCTTAGCTGGCTATTACCGTAGGTTCGTGGAGAACTTTTCCCGCTTAGCACTACCATTGACCAAACTGATGCGGAAAGGGGAAAAATTCGTCTGGACTGAAGAACGAGAGAAGAGATATGAAGACATGAAGCAGAAGCTAGTATCTGCACTTATTCTTACTCTCCCATCTGGTACGGGTGGATTTCAAATCTACAGTGATGCATCGGGGAAGGGACTTGGCTGTGTTCTCATGCAACATGGGAAAGTGATCGCGTACGCTTCACGGCAGCTTAAGCCTTATGAAGAAAATTACCCTACGCATGACTTGGAACTTGCTACAGTCGTGTTTGCATTGAAGATATGGAGGCACTACTTATATGGAGAATCATGTGACATTTTCACGGACCACAAGAGCTTGAAGTATATCTTCACTCAACGTGAATTGAACATGAGGCAGAGGAGATGGTTAGAGCTGTTGACGGATTATGACATTAATCTACAGTATCATCCCGGAAAGGCGAATGTAGTAGCAGATGCACTTAGCAGGAAGTCCAGAATGATCAACGGCGTTAAAATTGAGGAGGAAATCATAAGAGACTTGGAGCGACTAGACATCCAGATCATGGTACGTGGACAGCACGGTTACTAGGCTAATCTTAGAGTAGAACCCGAGTTACTATCTAAGATCAAGGAAGCTCAGAAAGATGATGGAGAAATCTGGGTGATAGTTCAGAATTTGGAGAAACAGACGGAATTTAGAGTAGATGCAGATGGTATCGTATGGCAGGGCACGAGACTTTGTGTTCGTGATGATCAAGAACTACGGGAAGCCATGTTAGCTGAAGCTCATAGCTCCCCATTCTCTATACATGCGGGTTCGACTAAGATGTACCATGACATCAAGCAGTACTTTTGGTGGAGTGGTATGAAACATGATGTGGCCACTTACGTCTCCAAATGTCTGACCTGTCAGCAGGTTAAGATCGAGCATCAGCAATCTGGCGGTCTCCTTCAACCGTTAGATATTCCAGAGTGGAAGTGGGACAAAATCACCATGGATTTTGTTACTAGTCTTCCTCCAACCAAGAGGAAGCACGATGCAATTTGGGTTATCATAAATCGACTTACCAAATCAGCTCATTTCTTACCGATTCGCAAAGAAGATTCGGTAAGTAAACTCGCCGATACGTATAGAAGAGAGATCATGAGACTCCACGGTGCTCCATCCAGCATCGTCTCAGACAGAGATCCTCGATTCACTTCGCGATTTTGGAAGAGTCTGCAGAAAGCTTGGGGTACACAACTTAAGCTTAGCACGGATTTTCATCCTCAAACAGACGGGCAGTCGGAGCGAACAATTCAGACATTAGAAGACATGTTGAGGTCATGTGCGTTGGAATGGACGGGTGATTGCGACGATTATATCTGTTTGGTGGAGTTTGCATACAACAACAGTTGGCACGCAAGTATTAAGTGTGCTCCTTTGGAGATGTTGTATGGCAGAAAGTGTCGCGCCCCAATCTGCTGGGATCAGTTCGGTAAAAGAACACTTGAAGGACCAGAGATCATAGAGATGACTAATGAGAGGGTCGCAGTAGCTAAGCAGAAACTTCAGGAAGCACGGTCACGTCAGAAGAGTTACGCCGATAAGCATCGTAGGGACTACATTTTAGCGTAGGAGATCACGTCTTTCTTAAGGTTTCGCCGGCACGTGGTGTTAGACGCTTCGGGATTAAAGGGAAGCTCAGTCCTCGTTTCATCGTACCGTTTGATATCATTGAACGAGTCGGCGAAGTATCTTACCGGTTAGCGTTACCTCTGCAACTTTCGCATGTACACAATGTGTTTCATGTGTCCTTACTCAGAGGGTACCAGTATCCCTTCACATGGTTCAGTATCCACAAGAACAGATACGTGAAGATCTCACTTTCATAGAAGAACCCGAACGAGTTCTTGACAGACAAGAACGAGTCATGAGAAGGAAGACGATTCCATTCGTCAAAATCCTTTGGAGGGATCATACCGAGCGGGAAGCCACTTGGGAAACAGAGGATTCTATCCGGGCTTCTTACCCTCATTTCATATATTAAATTTGGGTATGTTCTTCTATTCCAGAGTTGTAAAACCCGCATGCTTTTACCATGAATAGTACCCTTAAGATCGTACGTACTAGATTAAAACTTTCCTTTTATAGTATGTTTACGTTCACGTATAAGAATTTTAAGTATTAAGTACGTGTTAGAACACGATAAGTATTATTATGTATGAACACACAATAATTATTCAAATAATAATTATAATTTCGAACATGCGATCATGAAATCATGAACGTAATTTAATCACGAGCTAATACTAATTACATATATATATTTGATACGAACATGAATAAATATATTAATTCGCGATCAATAATTAATTAGAACACATAAAAACACGAACACGATAAAACACGAACACACTAAAATGATTAAACTCGGAAAGGTACGGGTTACCCCAAGTAGGGCCCCCTACCCGCGGCTACACCAAGAGGATGGGCCAAGCCCATTTTAATTTTACTAAAACAAGGGAAATAGGGAAAATCTTGGTCATTTCTTACAATACAGGAAAAATAACAAAAACCCTAATCTTGTTCTTCCTTTGTCCTTTGGCCGCCGGATATATAACACTAAAAAGGGGTGTTCGGTTGATTTTTGATCTTGAATTTTGTGCAAGCATTCGGTATAACCTTTTTAATCCTTTTATTTTATGTTTTGATTTAATAAGTCACATAAAATAATGATGTTTTTAAAAACTAATTAAAAACATTTATTAAAACAAGTAAATGGTTATGGGGTAAATCAAAACAAGGGGTTTTAGGTGTGTTTGTTCTAGCCGACGCCTAAACCGAGCCCTAAGGGGTCTCGGCTTGGCTTATGAACCACCACCGAGACCTTATGGTCTCGGTATGGTGGTGTGGGTCCCACGGCAGCAGCAAACAAGGGGTACCCTGACCTTGGTTCGGGGCATGGTGTTGATTACGGGTCCGGTTCATGGTTTCTAGTCACGATCCGGTTCATTGATTATGTTAACGTTTATGATTTTAATAGTTATATGTTAAAAAATTAAATTAATAAAACATGACATAATTAATTTAATTAACATGACTTAGGTTATAAATTGAATTATTAGATCATGAATTTTAACCTAAGTATTTATTTTAATTAGACTTTATAATTATTAATTATTAAAAACCATGACTATAATTAATTAATCAACATGACTTAGGTTATATTATTAGTAATTAATAATACATGTTTTAACCTAAGTATTTTTACTTTATTTAATTAAAACCATGATATATTTAATTAAATACTTTTAACCTATAGTTTATTTAAATTACATGTAATAATTAATAAACTATACTTTATAACAACATGATTTAGAATAATAATCAGAAAACACTTAAGCTTATATACTTAGCTTATCTAACCAGCTTATATCTAATTATGGAAACTTTCTATTTTTAGAAACTTATTTAATTAAGGCAGCTAATCTATTTATGGAAACTTTCTATTTTTAGAAACTTATTTAATTAAGGTAGCTAATCTGTTTATGGAAACTTTGTATTTTTAGAAACTTATCTATTTTAAGCAGTAATTATATTTTTGGAAACTTTCTATTTTTGGAAACTTTCTAGTTTAAGAAACTTTCTATTTTTGGAAACTTTCTATTTTTGGTAACTTTATATTTTTGGAAACTTTCTATTTTAGGAAACCTGCTATTTTTAGAAAGTTACTTATTATTACACAACAAGTATAATAATATATGAAATACAAGTAATACTTAATCAGAATATACAGAATGTAAGATAAATACAGTATAAAGCTTCAAACAGTAAAACATGACATGATCGTATAAAATAAGCTAAGACATGACATAAAACCAGTTACGTATTTAGTAATCAGATACTTATACACGTATGTATTTATGTAGCATTAGTGATACCGAAGTAGGACTCTCTTCCGTTCGTCTTCTTCGTTCATTGGACATAAGGTACGGATTCCCGTCCTTTCAGTATGGACATTCTTTCCTTATTAGGATTCCCCGTATGCAGCCAACTGTTTTCACATAGTATAAGTTTATATGTTTGATTGCTTATGTTTAGTTTAGAATACCTTAAGCCATATACATGCATGACCAGTTTCACCTAGTTATGGAGGTACCATAACCATAACACTAGAGGCACTGGTGTTATGACTTCCCCACGGCAAAGTGATTACTCGTGGCGTTCCTTCAGCTTTTGGCCACATTATTATATTTATCATGTGGGGCGTATGGGTGCATCATAGTTACATGTTTTCAGCAGATTTCTTAGTGTGAATGTGGTTTGTGCCTTGCATCCTTCACAAGGAGCTGATCCCTCCTACCTAAAACTAGTATATTAAATTCGAGGCAGCCCCTCTAATTTGCATGATGAGGTCACCCCTCCAATTATTCATGCACGGTGGATTTTCATGACCTATATTGGCTAATGGTAGAATATGTTAAATAGTTTTTATAAGATAAACATAAGGCTTTTCAAACTATAAAACCAGTTTTACTAAGACTTAACCGGGTTATTCGGGACATAGTTTCTTCCGATGTTATATGCTTATATGCTTATATTATTCATTCTTTATTGTACATCCGTGCACTGAGCGTATTGCTCAGCCGTTTTATTTTTCATGTTCCCAAAACGGCAGGTACTCAGGGACACTCGTAGACTTTAAGCGTACGTACATATGGACTGGAAGCTTTCTAGACTTTCTTTACTTTATGCATTACTTTACTTTGATACTCTTTCCATGGACATTGTTTAGTCCTTTCATTTACAGTACTTACGTTTGTGTGTGATGAGCTTTACTTTTGGACTACCGATGTTTGATTCCGGTATTTCCTTTTATAGTCATGTAATGTTTTAGACATTTATCCTTGTATGCTTTGATGACACGCCATAATTACGCGTGACATTCCATTATCAAAATGGGGTGTTACAATTATCATGTGGAAAACTACCAACGTCTTTTTGCAAAGCAAGTTCAAGAGAATGACAATGTTTTTGAAGGAAATCAGTTTTGTGTTGAAGTAACTCAAAAGCCTTTTTATCAACATTTTATTTACGTTTCGAAAGCTCAATTTCAAGACGCTCACATTCTTTGATCTTATCAAGATATTTGCATGCAACATCAAAATATTCATCAATATCAGCACAAGATGTAAAATAAGCACATATGACATCTTTATAAACACATTCTTGCAAGAGTAAATCATATTCATCTGAAAAATAAGACTTCTCCATTTGAAGATCATCAATGTTTTTCTCAATAAACTCAACATATTTTAAATCATCAAACATTTCTGTCCGAATGAACTCCTCAAATTGAAGAACAGTTTCTTTAATCAACTCCGTATTTGGAATTAAGAGTTCTTTCACAAGCAAGGTAATATCTTGAGGAATCGGGCGTTTCCACTCAGCATTTTAATGTTTTGCCCAATCTCTTTCAACAATAGATTTAACATTTTCTATGTGGTGTTTAAGAATACCTAATGTTTTCCTAATCTTGCTTTTGGACTCATCTAGAGGAAGGTAGTTCATATATTTGTAATCATTAGATTTATTAGGGGCAAATGCTTTCTTCCATTAAATTCTCTTTTGTTTACATTCTAAAAACACTTCCTCACGTGTTTTCTGAGTTTGTTTGTTGAACAGACCATAAAGACTATTCTCATAAGCATAATTAAATGGTTTCAGAAATTCCTTATTGACAAGTGGTCGACTATCATCATCCCAAAGGGAAGTCTCTTCACTATCGGCACTAAAAGGCATGCAATCAAGATCGGTCCTTTCAGACTCATCAAGATAAAGATGCGGGTTCGCAGCTTGAGCTTTGGCAAGGTACTCATGACTTGCAAAGCTATATTGACCCTTAAACATCGACGGAGGTGCTATCATTCTTACGGTTTGAATAGAATCATGCGTCTTATAAACAACTTTCTTCAAAAATTCGACTTGTTCTTCTAGTTTTGTTACTTTTTCGGTTTCTTTATCATGTCTACTTTTGAAGTCTTGTTTTAACGCATCTACCTCTTGTTTCTTAAACTCAAGATATTTAGCAGAATCGGTAGTGGTCATAGAGAGCTTTTGTTCAAGTTCATTAACTTTGGTATTGGCAAGGTACGTTTTTTGACGTTCATCCATTAAGAAAACATTATATTGACGCTTCTCTTTGGCTAATAACTCAAGAGTTGTACTATATTTGTTTTCAAAATCGTCCTTTTGACTTTTTAACGCACTACCCTTGTACCCCTCAAGCTCTTTGGTTTTCTGAAGGACCTCATCTCTATAGCTTTCAGTTATCTCACTCGATTTGATAAGAGCAGCTTTGCATTCTTCAAAATTTTGAGTGAGCGTAGCGTTTGCCTTCTTTAATTGCTTTTGACTCTTTTTATTTTCAATGACATCTTTTTGTAAAGTAGCAATTAAATTAGAAAGCGCAATACGTTCCTCTTCATCATACTCATTTGCATGTTGATCATCCTCAGACTCATTATTGCACATGTCTAATGAATTAGGTGTGGTATTACTATCAACCGTTTCCATCATACATGTGTCATTAATTGCATTGGGTAGATCACTATGCTCATGAATATCACCAAACACATTATATTCATCAGTAGTGTGTACCTTATCGATTGGCTCAGTGTCAAAGATAGTACAATTGTCATCTTTAGTGACTTTGAGAACTTCTTCAACCTTTGCCATGTACGAGTAATGTGCATCGAGTTCTTGATCGGAATCTTCATCATCAGTGTCATCAAGCATTGCTCCTTCTTCAGCTGAACATTTAACCCCTGCTTCCATCTTCTTGCATAGCAGCATCTTTTCTTTGTGATAGCTGGAGTCTCTAACCCTTTTCAGCTTCCTGCATTCCTTTGCCATATGCCCATAACCTTGGCAATTAAAAATTTGAATCCCACTTTGCTGAACCACTTGACTTCCAACAGTTTCACTATTCCCATTAGCAGCAGCAATCCTCTGAGTATCATACTTGGCAGTTATTCGATCATACCTTGCAGAACCCTCAACATGCGTTGGATTATGTCGATCATACCTAGAAGGACTTTCACCACGTCGACGTGTGTCATACCTTGGAGGACTCTCAACATATTGGTTCTTTGTGTTAGATAATGTTCGAAGATTGTTGTTGGTGGGTTTGTAGATTTTCTTGTAAGTCTTCATTATGAAAGGAATTTGTTGTTTCATCTCTTGATTCTTTTGAGCTTGGTCTTCATCACTGTCTTCTTCAGATGATGACTCAGATGGTGGTGATGGTGCTCTTGGCACTTTGCCTCGTGATCTTGTGGATGATGAAGACTTAGATGATGTGGAATATCGTGATGAGGATGATGTAGTGGAGTATTGCTTAGGAGCACGTGAGAGATGATCTTGAACATGTTGAGTTGTAGTCACTAAAGCAAGTGGGTTAGCCGTCTTGGCAACACGTTCAACTCGAATCTCATTTGCTTCATTCTAAAATTGCTTCAAAATATCAAAGAGTCGATGATATGAGACCTCGTCTAACTTTTCTTTTTGTTTCACTAAAGTGACGAACCGTGTCCACTCGGGTTGAAGTTGTTGAAGAAATTGAACATTGACTTGCATGGTGGAGACTTGCAGATTATTTCTTATCATGTCATTCATCATTTTATAAAACCTGGAGTAGTATGAATCAATTGATTTTCCATCCTTTGAAGTAAACTTGCCAAAGTTCCAAAACAAGTTTGTTTTAACATCTTGTTTGTTGAGTGATTCTCCTTGTTGCAAGCGTTCAATAGCGGTCCACATTTCTTGTGCAGTAGGGCATGCATCAACCGTGGAGTAAATATCTTCTCCAATCCCACTTAGAACCATATAGATAGCTTCCTTCTCCGCATCATGCCAAGCACAATTTTCAGGTGTGAGATCGGATCTTATTTCATCACGTTCACTTGCGGGTATTAGATCAGTAGTATCTGTGGCTGGTCTTGGAGGAATTGAGATATTTTTGAATATATATGGTCCATGAGTAATGCATTTCCTCAAGGCATCACCATTGGGTCTTGTATCAATGTATCGTATGAAACGTGATTGCCATTGAGCATACCGACCAGACACAAGCATTGGTGGTCTCTCTTTATTACCCGCCACCATGATATTGTTGTTTGTGACACGATACTCTTGAGTAGAATTCATATCTAGAGACTTGAAATCGATGAAGTGAAAATGGATCTTAAGTAGATGTGTTGTGATTGTTGTTGTGGATGAAAAATGTTAAAATCCCCTAAAAGTAGTCTTCACAATAAACCAAAAATTCGAAGGCGAAAAATCACACGAAAATTTTTTTCACTTTTGTAAGAAATCTTCTATTTTCGGAATATTGGATATTTTCGGAATAATTGAAGTTTTCAGAGAATTTGGGATTTTTCGGAATAAGTGATGTTTTCAGAGAATTGGAGATTTTCGGAAAAATTGATGTTTTCAGAGAATTGGAGATTTTCGGAATAATTGATGTTTTCAGATAATTGACCCTTCTTCGGAATAATAGTGGATTTCAGAGAAACGAGGATTTTCGGAAAACAAAGCTTTTTCGGAAAAATGAAATCTTCGGATAATTGACCCTTCTTCAGAAAATTAGCACTTCTTCGGAATAGTAGTGGAATTCATAGAAACGAGAATTTTTGAAAAACAAAGCTTTTTCGAGAAAATGAAATCTTCGGATAACTCACTTTTTCGGAATACTAAGTTTTTCGGAATAAAGGACTTTTCAGAAAAGATGATTTTTTCAGATAATAAGACTTTTTCGGAGAAATATCTTCAGAAAAACCACTTTTTCGGAGAAATGTCTTCGGATAAACCACTTTTTTTGGAGAATTATCTTCGGATAAATACACTTTGTCAGATAAGTTGAAAATTTCGGAAAAACGTACCTTCTTCTGAATAATCTCTTCTTCGAAATAGATGTATTTTCGGAGTAAACTAAATTCAGAGAAAAGACTATCTTCGGAATAACAACAAACCTGAAATCTTCGGAATAAATAGATTCTTCAGAATTATTCAAATCTTCGGAATTGTAAAACCCTTATCCGAAAATCTTTTTTCGGAATAATAAACCCTTATCCGAATTTTTTTTTTCGGAATTATCTTGATGCGGTTTACGAACCATATCCCAACAAAAACCAATCCAAACACCTCAAAAGCTTGCGATTCTAACCACCAAAACTTTACCAAATCCGTACCACATCTATATAAATGATTTATATCAAGATTTATAGCCCGAAAATACTAAAAAAAATTTAATTCGGGATGATTTAGATGGAAAAATCAACCGAATCAAACTAAAACCAAACAACCAAACACAATCTACCCTGTGGCGATTGATACCAATTGTTGTCCCATAATATTATGATGATTAATAATAGAAAATAGATGAAAAAGATATGAATTTTAGAGAGAGAAAGTAGTGAGAGAAAGTAGAGAGAGAGAGATGATTAACTTGGTGAATATTAGATTAGAGAAATTAGAGTTACAAATGATCATCCACCCTTCCTAACATGCTAGGAAGGGCCTTATATAGCCGGGCTTACATGTAACCATAATGGGCTATATTGTTTGGACCGGGCTTGTCTTTTTGGCTTTAAGTAGCTTAAATCCAAGCCCGTGAACCACGACTATTTAACTATCTATTTCAACGTTCTAATAAATATTACAATAAAAACCTATGACCAAAAATTTTTGTTTGACTCAATATTTTGAGGCTAGCAAAAGCCATAGCCCGTTGAACATAATTGCCTTGACTCACATCGACACCCAACAAATCTATAAACTGAGAGTAGTCTGAAGTAAGGATGGTAATCACATTCATCCAGTCATGATTATCCCAATGCATGGCCTTGTGCCTCCATCTGCTCACGTCGCTGTTGCTGAAGGGCTTCATCCTCAGCCTTAGCTTGATGGTCAAGCTCTTCTTGTAATCTCTGAGTAGCCTCTTCCCCCAATCGTTCTTCCTCTAATTGTTTGCGAGTTCGCTTCTTGGGAGGAGAGGGTGCATCAGTCATAGGGGCTTTGCCCTTGGGATCATGAGAAGAACCAACAGTGGGAGATGAGGGACCAGCAGAGTCATCCATTGGTTTGAGACCAACAACAGCATTAGGAATGCATGAAGGACTAGGAGGAGCAGGCAAGTCATCACTTGGCTTATCAGCAAAGGCAGCCCTGGCCAAAATAGTCAGCCCATCTTCCTCAACATCTTCATCAGAATTAGTGAGAACTGCTTTCTTCCTTTGGCTCTTTAGCTGTGTCTCTAACGATTTAACCCTGTTCGCCAATGGGAGCACAAAGTACCGCGTCAGCTTGCGATGCTGGTTGAGCTCATCTTCCAATGAAACAATCTTGGCATAGCACCTGTGCATGAGAGCAAGAAAAGAAGTCAAAGTAACAGGTTCCTTAGCTTCCCCACCAAGAGGACTCGGTTGACGGGATGCATCATGGGGACCAGAAGCAACAGAAGGGTCATCCATATTGGCCTTAGAACTAGAGGGCTTCTCAGCAGAATGTGGAGCTAGACTAGGAGGGGGAGAATCAGCAAATGGGGACTCATGTGGGCGAGAAGAAGGGACAGCCTTTGAGGTAGATGGCATTTCTACCACCACCTCTCTAACTGGCTCCTCAACCTCCACATGAGGCACACTAGTAGCAGGGTTCTCCTCCTCTATAGGATCATCCTCCAATGGTGGTTCCTCCTCGGCTTGATCATCCGGAAGAACCACATTGGGACCCCCTTGGGAAAGGCCCAACATAGCATCAGTGAGAGGCCTGAAAGGACCCTTATAACCAAGTTCCATATTCGCATAAACCTTTCGAGTATGCTTTGGGGGAACATATTCCTTCCTATTCCTAGGTAAGCCCATAAGAACCTACTGCAAAAACCTAGGGTACATCAAGAACTTCTTCCTAGAACCAGTATCAATAAGATTACTAATCATGCCATCAAACAAGTAACGAGAAAAGTTAAAAGTGCGACCCTGAGCAATACAAATCAAACCAGTAGCAAAGGGAATGGGAAACGCATCCTAACTCCCAGATTTTCCACTCAAACAATGAATCAAAAAGTGAACTAGCAGCTTCCATTTAGGGGCAAACCTATTTTTATGGAAGTTAAACTTCCCCTCATGATTATAACCTATAGCAGCCATACCATCCAACACCTCTGAGTTGGGAAGAGAGATAATGCCATCCTCAACTTGTAGATGAAGGGCAAACCTAATGGATGCCTCATACACCACATAGGAGCGACCATCTATAGTATCATGGAGCTCTAATGGGCGACCCAAAATAGCATGGGTGTTGGTAGTTGCCCAAAACTGACGTATAACAGTATCATACACAGTGGGGAAAACAGTAAGAGCATACCTTAGATTGGAAGCTTCAATGTATTCCAGGATGTTTGTGAACTCGTTTCTTTTAGGACCTTCGCCAAGATAGGCCACCTTGTTATGATCAGGCTTGTACTGGAGTGATGCCATCGATGTTGATTAAAACAGTGGAAGATTATTGATTGAAAACGGTGAAGAGTAGGAGCGTATGTGTGTGTTTATATTTTGATAATTGAGTCAAATGAGTAATTTGACCATAAATAATAGTCACAAAACTGTTCATTGACCCCTAATTATAGGGGTTTCCTTTTCAAAATTAAGTAATTAATGCTTGAGTAACCACTTGCCCCTTAAACCATTATTTGCAATTCCCAGTTACAAATGATAAACAAAAGATGTGCACCAAAAGTAACTCGCGTTGACTGAAAGTCAAAACACGTAAAGGTCAACACTAGGAGCAGCGAGTGGTCAACGAAAGTCAACGAAGTGAATAGTGACCCAAAATTGATACTAGAAGCCAACTACAAGTGAAGAATAAGGGTTTGTACCCACTAGGAGCAGAAGACTGCCACTAGGAGTAACCAAAATCATCCACTAGCAGTTGCACACACCGCGAATACCTATGTAAACTGTTGTTAGAAGCTACCATATGTATGACTGTACAAGGAAATATGTACAATAAGCCTCCCCTCAATCCTAGGCCTCAAGGATTGACCATACCAATGTGAACCACCAAGTGGTTGAATCGCGGACCATCAAATGCATTAGTCAATAAATCAACAACATTATCATCTGTATGTACTTTAAGAATCTATATCAGCTTCTTCTCATTGGCATCCCGTATAAAATGGTGCCTAATCTCGATACGCTTGGTTCGTTGATGAAAGACAGGATTCTTCACAATGTAGATAGTGCTTTGATTGTCGACGAAGATTTTGGTGTTCATGAAGTTGAACCCATAATTCAACATCAGATTTTGTATCCACAAGACTTGTCCACAACAACTAGCAGCAGCTACGTATTGAGCTTCTGTCGAAGAGGTGGCTACTATTGTTTGTTTCTTACATTGCCATGAGATAAGTCTTCGACCCAAAAACTGACAACCACTAGTAGTAGACTTCCTATCATTATTAGCACCTACATAGTCACTATCACTATAGGCTTCAAGAACAAAAGGTGATTCCCTTGGATACCACAAGCCTAGCTTGGGTTGTGCCTTGATATACTTGAAGATTTTCTTGATTGCATTCAAGTTAGATACAGTTGGAGCCACCTGATGTCTAGAACAAGCACTTACTGAAAAACATAATGTCCGCACGTGATGCAGTCAAATACATGAGTGAGCCAATCATTGACCTGTACATGTGAACATTTACTGGAGGATCTGGCTCATTCCTAAGTTTGACTTTAGTGACTTCATAAGGTGTTGTTGTTGGTCTAAGAGGTTCCACATCAAACTTCTGAATGATCTCATGAACATACTTGTCTTGACTAATGAAGATACCATCCGACTGCTGCTTGACTTGAAGACCAAGGAAAAATGTGAGTTCTCCCATGGCACTCATCTGAAATTCTCCTTTCATTAGCTGTTCAAACTCATCACACCATTCCTTCCTAGTATAACCGAAGATAATGTCATCCATATATACTTGAACCAGGATGATGTCTTTGGCATTCCTTTTAAGTAGTGTTTAGTCAATAGTGCCTCTTCTATAGCCATGTTTCAACAAGAAAGTGGACAAACGCTCATACCAAGCTCTAGGAGCCTGATGAAGTCCATATAGAGCTTTGACCACCTTGTAGACTTTCTTGGGATGAAGTGGATCCACAAAGCCCTTAGGTTGAGTGACATAAACTTCTTCATCAATCTTGCCATAAAGAAACACACTCTTGACATCCATCTGAAAAAATGTAAAGCCAACATAAGAAGCAAAATCCAAAAACAGACGAATGACCTAAATCCTAGCAATAGGAGAAAAGACTTCAGTATAGTCAATTCCTTCTAGTTGTGTGTGACCTTGTGCGACCAGCCTAGCCTTATTTCTCACCATAATACCCCTTGCATCTTTCTTGTTTTTGAGAATCCATTTGGTACGAATTGCTGTCTTTCCATCTGGTAAGTCAACTAGAATCCAAACATTCTGAAACAAGAACTGTTGCATCTCCTCCTGCATAGCCTCAACCTAACTTTGATCCTCAAGAGCATGTGAGACTGACCTAGGTTCCACATGTGAAAGAAAACACGCAAACAAACACTAAAGAAAATCTGTGTGATTATTACGCTTTTGGTCTTCAATGTAGCTCACAAGAGCATGATGACCAGACATTGCTTTCTTATGCATGCGGCGAGTCTTGACAGTAGAACCAGGATCCCCTATGATTTAAGTAGTAGGACGGTCTTTGTTGATCTGCTGAACAGGAGTAGGAGCTACATCCACTTCTGGTGCCAAGTTATTAAGATCCCCAATAAAGTCTGTTAGCCTCAAAATATTGAGTTAAACAAGAATGTTCGGTCATAGGTTTATATTGTAATAATTATTAGAACGTTGTAATAGTTAGTTAAAATAGTCGTGACATTACGGGATTGATGGCAAGCTTAAAGGGCCTCTTTCAAGGTACTAAGCATTTATTCAAGCCCTGCCCAAAACAATATAGTCCATTAAGAAAGCCCGCATGTGTGTGGACTATATAAGCACCCTCCTAGCATGTTAGGAGGGTGGCAAGGCATTTCATTTTTTCCTTAATCTAATTTCATCTAGTTTCTCCATCATCTCTCTACTTTCTCTCACTACTTTCTCTCTCTAGAAATCTTCATTCTTTTCATCTATTTTTTATCTTTATTCATCTAATAACATGGGACAACAATTGGTATCAATCGCCACGGGGTAGATTGTGTTTGGTTGTTGCGTTTAGTTATTGATTCGGTTGTTTTTTCTTCAAAATCACCTCGAATTAATTATTTTTTAGTGTGTTCGGCCCATAAATCTTGATTAAATCATTTACATAGATTTGGTAGGGATTTGGTTAAGTTTTTGTGGTCAAAATCGCGAGTTTTTGAGGTGTTTGGATTGGTTTTGGGGTTCGTTCGAAGAACAGTAGCTTATTGGCAAAACAGATTATTCCGAAAAACGTTTTCGGAAAGGGGTTTTATTATTCCGAAATAATGATTTTCGGATAAGGGTTTTACATTGCGAAGATTGCTGTTTATCTGAAGAAGTGCCTTTATCTGAAAAAGGTAGTATTCTGAAAAAGCACTTTATCCGAAGATATCTAGTGAAGTTATTCCGAAAATCAGCTCATCATTCCGAAGATAATAGATATTCCGAAGATTGTTTCCGAAGATTACCTGTTTTTCCGAAAACGTGTGCTTATTCCGAAGAAGGGTTTTTATTCCGAAGAAGTGAGTTTATCCGAAGAAGTTCATTTTTCCGAAAAAGCCTTGTTATCCGAAAAAGGTAAGTTATTCCGAAAATTGTTCACTATTCCGAAAACATTCATTATTCTGAAAAAACTGGTTATTCCGAAGATTTAACTTATTCCGAAAAACATCAGTTTTTCCGAAAAACCATCATTATTCCGAAAAAGTGTTTTTATCCAAAAAACCCAAATTATTCCGAAGATAGTGCCTTATTCCGAAAAACTCGAGTTATCCGAAAACCTCACTTATTCCGAAAATTCACCAGTTATCCGAAGATCACCATTTTTCTAAAAATCACAGTTATTCCGAAAAACTCCAATATTCCGAAAATAGAAGTTTTTTACAAAAGTGAAAAAAAGTTTCGTGTGATTTTTCGCCTTCGAATTTTTGGTTTCTTGTGAAGACAATTTTTATGGGATATTAACATTTTTCATCGACAACAACAATCACAACACATCTACTTAAGATCCGTTTTCACTTCAACAATTTCAAGTTTTTCAACATGGATTCTACTCAAGAGTATCGTGTGACAAACAACAACATCATGGTGTCGGGAACCAAAGAGAGACCGCCAATGCTTGTAACTGGTAGATATGCACAATGGCAATCAAGATTCCTTCGATATCTTGACACAAAACCTAATGGTGATGTTCTTCGATGTTGTATCAAAGAAGGACCCTATACTCTCACTACAATCACAATTCCTGCAATTCCAGCAACCGACTCATCGACCGGTTCCGATGAGCAAAGAATTGAGGAAACATATGAGAACACTTCGAAAGAGAAACGTGCTTGGATTGATGCAGATAAAGAAGCAATCTATTTGATTCTAAGTGGGATTGGGGATGATATTTACTCAACGGTTGATGCATGCTCTACTTCTAAAGAGATGTGGTTTGCCATTGAACGCTTGCAACAAGGTGAATCACTTAACAAGCAAGATGTCAAAACTAACTTGTTCTGGAACTTTGGTAATTTTACTTCATTGGATGGAGAATCAATTGATTCATATTACTCAAGGTTCTACAAGATGATGAATGACACGACAAGAAACAATTTGCAAGTCTCCACCATGCAAGTCAATGTGCAATTTCTAAAACAACTTCAACCAGAGTGGACACGGTTCGTAACTTTAGTGAAACAACAGAGTAAGTAAGATGAGGTCAACTATCACACGCTCTTTGACATTTTGAAACAATTTCAAAATGAGGCAAATGAAATTCGAGCTGAAAGGATAGCAAAGACTGCTAATCAATTTGCTTTGGTGTCTACCACTCAACACGTTCAAGATCCTCGCTCTTGTGCTCCAAAGTCATACTCCACTACATCATCCTCACCAAGGTACTTCACTACATCCTCCTTGTCACACCCCCAAATTCACCACAGCGGAAGACTGGCTTTGGGAGGCTGTGAGTTCATGAGTAATCGAGAGCTTGATCCGAGAACGACCTCTACATGCCAAAACCACATAGCAGACTCCAAATAGTCCATATAGTCAAGTACCTGAAAATACATGCTTAAAAATGTCAACATAAAGTTGGTGAGTTCATAAGTTTGTTTTAAAAACGTGTATGAAAAATTAGAGTTTTACCGACCACTACACCTTGTAGTCAAATATAAGTGTTTAAAAATCACAGTTTCTTGTTAAATAGGCTTTCTTTCAAAATTTCAAAGTTTATTAATAAGGACAACGTTTATTGACAAAAACAAAGTTTACTGATAATAAATATACTTTACTGATAAAAACAGAGTTCACTGGATATGAAAAGAGTTTCTGAAAAAACAGAGTTCACTGGAAATAAAAAGAGTTTTTGATAGATAGAGTTCACTGGAAATAAAAAGAGTTTCTGATAAATAGAGTTCACATGAAATAAATAGAGTTTCTGATAAAACAGGGTTTTCAAATAATAAATCGCACTTTCTGATAGAAACAGAGTTCACATGAAATAAATAGAGTTTTTAAATAAAACAGAGTTCACAGATAAGAAATAGCATTTTCTGATAAAAAACAAAGCTCACTGATAAATAATAGGGTTTTCGATAACAATATAATGGATTATGAACCACAAGATATTCCAACCACCTAGTGACAATATAACAAATACAAAGTCACTAGATAAAATAAAGCATTTATTATTGTCTAAGTTCATGACACCGAAACGTTAACATATCAGAGAGAAAATAATAAAAGCAGCCCAAACGAGTGCCTAACCCGCGACACCCGTAACATACTCAAATGTAGGTGTACCCAATTTGGCCACACAGCCACAATTAGGTAGGGATGTCAGTCCCGATAGATCTATCCATAACATTCGCACTTTCGACCGGTCATCCGTTCCGAAATTAACGGTTCATGAAAGTGGGCCAAAAGCAACTTGGGTTAAACAGGGACTTAGACAAATAATCAAACGAGTAAGTGTACTTGTGTTCATGCGGTAAATCAAGCAATCATATAGTAGAAGAATGAGTAAGTGTTAAAACAATTAACAGAGTTCACATATGAGCACTTAACAAGTAAGACCTTTCGTATAGTTTCTGACCAACCAAGTAAGCTTAAAAATTAGCTTAAGACAACCAAGTAACTTATAAACAGTTAATGACAGCCAAACAAGTTTATAAATAGTTCCTGACAACAAAGTAAGTTTATAACTGGTTTACGACCAAGCATGTACCTCCCCCAAAGAGCAATTATAAAACATTTATAATTCGGTTTAAAGAAAAAAAAGGTGGGGTATGAACTCACCTCGACGTTGTATAGCGGTAGAAAATAAGCTAGCACGCAAGCCGAGGCACGGAAACGATGCACGAGCAAATATCCGCAACCTAAGTAAATATTATACGTTTACTAACTATGGACGAAATGTAGAAATACGTATGCAAATACTTAGACTCGTATCACCATCAAGCAAATCAACCAAAGTCGTGCTTTCACTTTTGTAAACCACTTATGAAATTTAAACAAGTTATATCACCATTCCTAACGTTTTCCAAGTTTTGAAAAGTGTTCAATGGGCCTACTTTGAGAGCCCGTAACATCCGCATACGTTTGAGTTATGACCTAAATCAAGTTTTTTTAATAGCCCACCTGGTAGGCTAAAATAATGGTCTCCCTGAGCTAGTCTTGATTCGGACTCTAAACGGGTCAAAAGTGCCTTACAAAGTCGTCATCTCAGCTCGTTTAACACTAGACATGGTGAGTTTTCAGAAACTTTGAAGGTCTGTATTTAACAGCTCGCTAATCCGTATATTAAAAGGCTTACGGTTTTGGAAACTAGGCAAGGAGGTGTTTAATATTGTTCTTGAGTAGAATTTCTCCATTCTTCATCTAACAGGCTCAAAATCGAGCCTAAACACGGCTCATCAGACCACCCAGTTTCCCAGACTCGGTATATTTTTTGCAGTCTCGACAAAATTTAGTTTTAAACTCTAGATTTTCATTTTTAGTTTGTCGTTTCGTTATAGCTTCGTTTTAGGTGATTCATTTGAAAATTTTAGCTTGTCGGGTCGTCTATTCCTAGCACCAAAGTACCGACCCTTAAACACAGTCTAATGTAGTCGTGTTTAGTCTCAAAGTCTGTTATTTTCCACTCTCTTTACATAAAATCAAAGATTTGCGTCATTTGTTTAAGTTAGAAAGCGAACACCGTTTGCTCTCATTTTCGGATATGTCACTATTCAAGGGGTAAAATAACATGTAGCATTTTCGTTTTTGGCCAATACACATATTCAGTGCGTGTTTCCCAATGAGACACTTTATATCAGAAGGTTGGTTTTACATAAAATGATAATCTTGAGTACTTTGTTAAAGGAACCAAACGAAGGTATTAGGCCCTAATATTTGGCGAGTATGCTATTTGAGGGGTACGTTTAAAGGTAGCACACTCGTTCTTAGTCAAGTCGTTCTTTACACACAAGTTTTTCTATGGGTGCGTCTACATCAGAAAGTGTATATTGCTAATGTTTTAGATTTGTTTTCTAGTTTAAACACACCAAATATAATCCATTCGTCCTAAATTTTGGCAGAGTTATTATTTTATGTGTATATTAAGACGTGCTACGCCCGTTTTTATTCCTGACCCGCTCAATGAACTAGTTTAACAATGGGGTGATATTACATCAGAGGGTGGTTTTTCTTTTAACTCTTTGCTCTTCTTTTTAAGACAACAAACACGACATGGTGATGACGAGAGGTATGAAATCTGTAAAATGAATTATAAGGAAGTTAAGAAGAGATTTGATGAGCTCACTTTGGTGTTCGCACGGGTGACAACGCGTACCATGGTTCTAAGAAGCCTTAGCAAGACCGATCCCCACTTCTAACCAACAACGACAACGACCCTCTTGTTTTGTGTTTCTGCTAGTGCTATACGAATAAGGTGAAACGGCCTACATGGAGTGTGTTAGGGTGAAAATGATAACACAAGGGAAAACTCTTCACACCACACAGTAACTTTTCTTGGTTCTTTTTACTTTCATGTCATTCGAATTTTGAGAAAGAAAGAGAGGATACCATTTTCTTTCTTAAAGTGTTTTATGTGAGGGGAGAGTGAAAGAATACGTGTAATATTTATAGGGGATTGGGGAGAGATAACTACACATTTACTTAGTTTAGTTACTTACTTAGTTTAATTACTTTTTAATAGATCTTAGTTAGAGATTGAGAAGCTTTAGGGGACATGAAGTTACCCTCTTTCTGCCAACATCAGTGGACTACTAAGAATAGTACTAGGTTCTTGCTTTTGAGGTTTGACTTTAGATTATCACATGGGTTTTGGAAGACTATATACGAAAAGTACTTAAGATATTGATGAGGGGTTGATGTACCAATCGGGGGCGGCTAATGGGTTAGGATGTTGCTTGGGGATTTGTTTTGCATATATGTATATATATATATATATATATATATATATTTTTAAATGTGGCTCCAACTCGCTCGGGTATTATAAAATTTGATTCGTATTTTTTTCATTTACGTTATTGGTTTTAAAATGATATTTACAATAAAATAGAGTATTTACTCGACTTATTTTTGTAATCGTCTATATTTCTATTTTAAAGAGTTACCAATTATTGGTTATCTCGAATAGTTTGCGTTCAAAAAAAATATAGATTCAATTTGAATGTTCTCGTTTGCAACGAAATAAGAGTATCAGATAATTTAATAAAACTTTTTATCAAATATCTCTCGATAATTGAACATAACTTTAATTTGTATCGCGTCAGTTCTCATATTTTTACGCAGTCTTCTACAGTCATGAAAATAAACTCCCGTTTTTGAATAAAATAACTTTGATCTCTCGAAAACAACTTTCGACTAATACATAATATAATTTATTATTATTTAAATCCTGAAAATTCGTAGTTGTGACATTCAGTCCGTGTTATTTTGAGTTCGTCCTCGAACTCAGTCGTTGTTACCTAATTAAATTGTGGAGAGAAAATGATTTTTAGGTTCTACCCCAGTTTTCTATCGAATATACTTAGATCTGCTCACGGATCATCCTATCCGAACTTTTAAAATCAAGTATTCATCAATAGTTACTCAGGTAAGAAATAGATAGAAGTGAATTATATCTGAGCGGTTCTACATGTCAATCTCATAACTCGGTCATCGTTCACAAAACGATAAAAGGAAACAATTCGAGACGAAGAGTATAGAAAAAAAAATCCACAATTCTTAAAAGTCTACAAGGTTTCACCACCACCAGCCTGATAGGTTCACGTCGATCAGTTTATATATTCAAAAAAAATTAAAAACAAAATTCACGTAACAATTAGCGAATCAAACGAAGCTTAAAGAATCTCTCGTCAAACGTCGTAATCATACGATAACAAGACGAAATACGATAAATTCGAATAGACGAATCACGAGTCTAAAGAAATACATTCCTAAAACTGGAGTACTAAACTGATATCATTAATACAGGGTCACGTCGGATATCCTTAAGCCCACTCATTTATAATCTCATATTTGTATACAAAAGCGTCCTAATCTATGCAAATATGTCATTATAAACTTATGGTTCGGTGATTTATGATTTCTTTATTAAAATGCAAAGGCGTCCCCATCCATTTCAATAAAGACTTCATAAATCATCCTACTTAAGTGTCACCGAAAAAAAATACCCAATTCATAATCGTTAAAATCTATAAACGATAATATCCAAAATTACCAAAAGCAAAGAGTATGAGTTGATAATAAGCCATCTTCTATAAGTAGACGTTTTGAAAGTAAAAGATGTAAGAATATATATGTCAATAGGAGATAACGCGATCATAGACGTATGTCAAGCAAGGTAACTCATAGTTACAAGTAGGATAATTATATAGTACTCGGATATAAATAACAATTATCTAATCACGTAATCTTTCCCATCGTCGAGGATGACTCATCAAACACTAAGCTAAGTAATAACTTATCATAACCCAACCTCGAAACTCACTCACAAAGAATGGTCCGAAGTTTTGTTACGAATTATAACCCATCTCAACCTTTTGATGACTCGGCTCGACTCTGTAAATACAGTACATTCCACATTAACACGTAAGACTATGAGTCTTACCTACCCCCGAGGTAAATCATCAAAAATCATAGGCTGTGTAACGTCCCATACTTAATTCAATCTCGCACTCAATCAAACATGAGGCCCACTGAGGCATAGTTAATTATTGTTACACCTCTCAACCATTTTGAATGAATTACCTCGAACCTGGGGATTACTCACGACCAATCGACAACCAAAATTCACATAACGTCTCTAGGTTTGATTATAAAAAGATATGTGGGACCATTGCCTAACTCACAATGCCCAATGAATATTCTAGCGTTCATATATAAAAGTATATTATATGTTTGAGTGCACTATTCAAGCAATCGAACTCACGTAAACAAGTAATAACATGTCAGGCAACAAAGCAATCGCAAACGTGCATTGCAAATATTCATATAGCAGCGAAATAAGTATGATGTGATGAGTGTTAATACTAAATAAAACTGAGAGCCGGTTATAGTCTAGAATTACTAATGAAACCTAGTTCTCTATAACCAAGGCTTTGATACCAATCTGTCACACCCCAAATTCACCACAGCGAAAGACTGGCTTTGGGAGGCTGTGACTTCATGAGTAATCGAGAGCTTGATCCGAGAACGACCTCTACATGCCAAAACCACATAGCAGACTCCAAATAGTCCATATAGTCAAGTACCTGAAAATACATGCTTAAAAATGTCAACATAATGTTGGTGATTTCATAAGTTTTTTTTTAAAAACGTGTATGAAAAATTAGAGTTTTACCGACCACTGCACCTTGTAGTAAAATATAAGTGTTTAAAAATCACAGTTTCTTGTTAAATAGGCTTTCTTTCAAAATTTCAAAGTTTATTAATAAGGACAACGTTTATTGACAAAAACAAAGTTTACTGATAATAAATATAGTTTACTGATAAAAACAAAGTTCACTGGATATAAAAAGAGTTTCTGATAAAACAGAGCTCACTGGAAATAAAAAGAATTTTTGATAGATAGAGTTCACTGGAAATAAAAAGAGTTTCTGATAAATAGAGTTCACTGGAAATAAATACAGTTTCTTATAAAACAGGGTTTTCAAATAATAAATCGCACTTTCTGATAGAAACAGAGTTCACATGAAATAAATAGAGTTTTCAGATAAAATAGAGTTCACAAATAATAAATAGCATTTTCTGATAAAAACATATCTCACTGATAAATAACAGGGTTTTCGATAACAATATAATGGATTATGAACCACAAGATTTTCCAACCACCTAGTGACAATATAACAAATACAAAGTCACTAGATAAAATAAAGCATTTATTATTGTCTAAGTTCATGACACCGAAACGTTAACATATCAGAGAGAAAATAATACAAAGCAGCCCAAATGAGTGCCTAACCCGCGACACCCGTAACAGACTCAAATGTAGGTGTACCCAGTTTGACCACACAACCACAATTAGGTAGGGATGTCAGTCCCGATAGATCTATCCATAACATTCGCGCTTTCGACCGGTCATCCGGTCCGAAATTAACGGTTCATGAAAGTGGGCCAAAAGCAACTTGGGTTAAACAGGGACTTAGACAAATAATCAAACGAGTAAGTGTAATTGTGTTCATGCGTTAAATCAAGCAATCATATAGTAGAAGAATGAGTAAGTGTTAAAACAATTAACAAAGTTCACATATGAGCACTTAACAAGTAAGACCTTTCGTATAGTGATACAAGCGTTTTGCTATGGGTTCGTATTTAAATTCTCGGTATCTCCTCGAATTGATCTCGGCTCTAAGTGGAATGAATTGTTCTTGGTTAACAAAAAGGTGATGGTTTGTTTATCTATTTTAAACTAATGACAAGAAATTAAGTGACGAAGAGTAAACTTAAAGCTTTTAAATGATTAAAGTGAAAAGACGAGTTTAAAAATAAATGTTTGAAAACTTAAATATAATACTAGAAAAATAAATGGACACTCAATAAAAACTAACTCTTGGAAAACTTTGTAAAAAAAATATGAACGTAGTCGGAAAATACTAAAAGAAAGTAAGAACGGAATATAGCAAAACAACTCAAATCGGAATATCACTAAAAGATGCAAACCGGAATATATTCCGATCACTTGATCGAAATGTCTTAAAGCAATACAAATTGGAATAACACAAAAGTCCTCAATCGGAATAACCAAAAACATGCACTAATCGGAATAAGCAAACAATGGTTCAGATCGGAATATTAGAAAAGGTGCCTGTCGGAATGTGTTACAAAATGAAGCAATCGGAATACTGTAAAAAAGGGGAGATCGGAATGTTGGCAAAAGGCTACAATCGGAATATGGTAAAACCCTTTTCCGATCTGTAGATCGGAATAAGGGGGTGTGTCTTGGTCGGAAAGCACGGTTGGAAAAGGGCTTTGCCTTTTCCGAAAATGATGGTGATCCGAATTTTAAGCAAGATGAATAAGCTATGAATAAGCCAATCACCAAACTAGCTCGAATCCAATTTTAAGCTGATCAAATAAGCACTAAAAACAACTTTTCTAACTTTTAATAAGCAAGCTTATAAATCGAATCAATAAAAAGATGAACTTTTCATAAAAACATTAAAAAGTAAATAAGCTAAATCAAGCAAATAAGCCAATAAGAACAAGGATCTCAAAGCTTATTTGTGTAGAAACTTAGGAAAACATGAAAAGATTAACTATTTAAGCACAAAATCATTGATGAACAACACGGATCATACGAGATTTGTACCAAAATCAACAAAAATCAAAGAAAGGAAGAATGAGATTAAAGATTTAAAGCTTGAAACTAAACTTGATTAATGAAAAATAATACAAAGTTTGGATCTTGAAATAGAAAAAGATGAAATCTAGTGAGAGAAAGTTTAGAACTTTCTCTCTCTAAAACTAGAGAGAATGAATAAACTACAAACTACCTAAAAAGACTAAGTCCCATTTTTTTGTGAAGTAAAGTCCTATTTATAGGCAAGTCTTGTGGTGGTGGGCTTGTGATTGGGCTTTGGTTTGGGCTTCTTTTTCTTCTTTCTTCTTTAGTCTTCACGCTTCTTCAAATAAACGTTTCCGACTTGGATTTGAGAAATGTCGGTGAATAATTCCAACTCGTCTTATAATCTTTTGTTTAATAGACTCGAGTTCTTCGACATATATGAATCTTCCATCTTTGGCTCTATTCTTCGATAAATCTTCAAATAGGCACAATGACTTCAAATCTTTTGCATTTCTTGGACAATAGAATTCTTCTTGAGTCTTTTTCTTCGATAAAACCAGTACAATCCCATGTTTTCTTCAATATTCATCCGGTTGACTCTGAAAACACAATAAACACAAAAACCACGCATAATTCCAACCAAATGATATTAAATACGTGTTTTGGTCTTGTTTTAGCCAGAAATAAGTGGTAAAAGGATGGGTGTTTTCACACCTATCAAATCCCCTACACTTAACCATTGCCATGCCCTCATGCAATGCTTAGTGACAAAGCTCATTTACACTTTTCTCATAATCAATCAACCTTGGCCTTATTAATATAATACTAAACAAAAATGAAAGTACTAAGATAAATTAAAACTTTAAAGTAAACAAAAGGATGGAAATAACTTGCAAAGAGATCAAGGACTTACATTAGGTCTTTGGTGTTGCGAAGATTTATCACCCTCAAGTTTCACGTTCCCCAAACTAAGCTTAAAAACGAGATCATTGTTATTATAAGTTAGCAAATCAAACACTTACACACATGGCTTAATTAAATGCTTAAACTCCCTTATTCCTAGGTGTATCTCTTATATTTTATTTTTGTCTTAGAATGATCATGAAGATGCATTTTTGGACTTATTTCGATAGTTTATTTAGGCCGAAAGCAAAGTAGGACGATTTGATCAATAGTTAGCTAAAGGACAAAATCTCTTAAAACTGCTTCTCGGGATATCAAAAAGTTCATATCTTGGCATAACTTGGTTCACGATTTGAGACCTTTCTCGGGTCGATATCTGGCATGTACTTCATACTTCATATCTTGAGAGACATTCTTGAGATAATGGTCTTCTCTTCGTAATAGAGTTTCTTCACTTGGAGACTTTTGAGGGGTACTCCAACTTTGTTGACCACGACTTCATGATTATTTCTTCAATCTCTAATTGGGATTTCGAGATACAACGATCCGCCTCCTTTTCGGACTTGGATCTATTTATCCTTGATAGGTGTGTAAACACCCATCCTTTTACCACTTAATTCTGGCTAAAACAAGACCAAAACACGTATTTAATATCATTTGTTTGGAATTATGCGTGGTTTTTGTGTTTATTGTGTTTTCAGAGCTAACCGGATGAATATTAAAGAAAACATGGGATTGCACGGGTTTTATCAAGGAAAAAGACTCAAGATAAAGTCTATTGTCCAAGAGATGCAAAAGATTTGAAGTCACTGGGCCTATTCGAAGATTTATCGATGAAAAGGACCAAAGATGGAAGATTTACATATGTCGAAGAAACTCAAGTCTATTTAACGAAGAAATTAAAAGACGAGTTGAATTTAATCGACGACAAATCCCGAATCAGAATCGAAAACGTCAACTTTTCTGAAAAGATGAGAAGACAAGAAGAAAGGGAGAAAGCCCACTCACCAACCAACCACTAGGACTATAGGACTATATATAGTTTCTTCCTTCACATTTTAGAGAGTTAGCTTTCATTTTTCTTTCCCCAGTTTTCTATTTGGTTCGTTCCATCACCAACACCATTAGGGTGTTTGGTGATTTTTAATTTTTCCTTCAATCTTGTAAGTTTTAATCATTACTCTTGTTACCTTTACATTAATCTTTCAATTCCATCTTTTCATTCATCTTGTTCATCTCCATTTTTATTCAAAGTTCTTAAGTTCTTGTGTGATTGAGTTTGATCTTAAAAAGTTGTTGATTTAGTGTTTTTATTGTTGGGATTTAATCCTTGTAGTTAGTAGATGATTTGTGTTTAGTTTGGTAAAACCTTTTTGAGTATTTGCGTCGATTTGATTAAAAACGTTTTTCCAGGTACTGTTACTGTTCTTCAGTTCTAAATTTTCCGAATAGAGCCTTCTTTCCGAATAAACCTATTTGCTTTGCCTCCTATTCGGAATATTAGTTATTCCGAATAGCCGTTTTACTTATTCCTTATTCGGAATTTTCCGAATAGGGTCAGCTTTCCGCATAGGGTCTGCTTTCCGAATTGCCCCCTTTTTCCGCATAAGCCATTTCTTCCGAATTGAGCATTTTATTCCGAATAGGCAATGTTTTCCGTATAGGGCGTATTTTCCGAATAGGGCATACTTTTCCGAATAGCATTTTATTCCGAGTAGGCCATTTTTCCGCATAAGGTCTGCTTTCCGAATTGCCCCCTTTTTCCGAGTAGCCAGTTTTTCCGAATAGGGCATTCTTTCCGAATTGGCCATACTTTCCGCATAGAGGCTTATTTTCCGAATTGGACAAATATTCCGAGTAGGTTGTTATTCCGCATAGACAAAGATATTCCGCATAGATAATTGTTCCGAATAGCTCTTTACTTCAGTAAGATCATTTCTCTGTTTTATCATTTTACCTTTTTTATTTACTGCAAGTTTAATTTCATTACTTCATTTATTTATCCTTTCAATAGCATAGAAAACCAAATCCACTTTTTGTCACCAAGAACAAATCATTCCACTTTTAACTGAGATCAATTCGAGAGGATTCCGAGAAAACGAACTTTTTCAACGAGTAAAATATCTTGTATCAAATGGCGCCGCTGCCGGCTCTTCTCGTTAAGATCAAAAGTTTTTTGTGAGAACTTGGATTTTGGGATCCGTTCCCCGTGAACGTTACTTTTTCACAAAAATTTTCAAAAATCCTAAAAAAATATAAAATTTTTAAAAATACAAAAAAAATTAAAAAACATAAACACCAAAAATATTTTTGCCTTGTTTGTCTTTGTTCGTTCTTTTGCAGGTGTATGCGCACTCGATCCACGTCTTATCAAGAGCCCGAGCCTCTCGATCACTTAGACATGGCCGGTGTACCACCTCCAAACAATAGTAACAACAACCCACCTTTCAACAACATGAACAATAACAACAACAATGAGCCCCTTCCGGATAATCGCCCGATGATTGAATTGCTGCAAGCTCATGTAGATGGCAACACGGATCCAATTGTTATACCACCAATTGCCGCCAACAACTTTGAGCTAAAATCAGGCTTTATCCAGATGGTCTCCGCTCAACCATTCTTGGGACGCACCATTGATGATCCACACGACCACATCAAGAGATTCTTGCAACTCACTAACACGGTCAAGTTCAATGGGGTTCCACAAGAGGTTATCAGGTTACAACTTTTTCCCTTTTCTTTAGAGGGACAAGCCCGGCATTGGCTTGCTAAGGAACCGCCACAGAGTATTCTCTCGTGGACGGATTTGGAAACAAAGTTTATCAATTACTTTTTTCCACCCTCTCGTACTACCGCTTTGCGGAATGAAATCATAAATTTTGAACAAAAGTACGATGAGTCATTCAGTGAATCTTGGGATCGTTTTAAAGATCTTTTAAGAAAATGCCCACAACATGGTTTTACCAAAGTACATCAAATTAATACTTTTTACAATGGTTTAAGCATGAGTGACCAAGATTCACTGAACAGCGCCTCGGGGGGTAATCTATTGGCTAAGACTTCCAATGCTGCTTGGGACATCATTGAGAATAAATCTCGTGTGCAAACCAAGAGTGTTCGGACCAATGTCGCTAGTGCTAGAACAAGTGACAGCGACAAGCGATTGGACAAAATCACTACGCTTCTTGAATCGCTTGTCACCCACACCGTCAGCAACAACAACAGCAACAACGCTAAAAACGCCCAAGTTAACACTGTCATCCAACCTTGTGAGATATGCGGTGGTCCTCACTCTTACACCACTTGTACTGCCACCCAAGACTACCCTGCTGAGAATGTGAATGCGGCATATGGCACCTATCCTCAACCTGCTTATCAAGCTAGACCTCAAGGTGACCGTAATTTGCTTAACTACCGTAGCAACAACTATCTTTCACCACCTGGTTTTCCTCCAAACAACCCAAACCAACAACCAAACCTAAACCGCCCTCCTCAACAACAACAACAACCTCGACAACCATACATACCTCCTCATAAGCAACAACAACCACCTCAACGAAACAACCAAGTCTACCAGCAACCTGCTTACCAACCACCCGCATACAATGCTCCTCCCAACCAAACCACCACTGCATTACACCAAGAGGTTGCAACCTACATGAGGACCAATGATGTGATAGTGGAAAATCTCCAACAGGAAGTGCGAAACTTGAAAGCAGACTTGGTCAAGCAAGGAAATGATTTGAGAGCCGATATGAGAAACACGTTGGATTCCCAAACTAATGATCTGAGGAACATGATGACTAGTTTCTTCAATGGTAATCAACCCTCTTCTTCGGGTACTCTTCCGAGTAACACCGTTGCGAACCCAAGAGGGGAGATGAAAGCAATCACTACTCGAAGTGGTAAAGGTACCAAGGAACCCGAGCTTCCTATACCTCCACCGGTGGTTGTGACTAAGGAGAACGAGTCACCTGCTCCTATTCCTCCTCCTTCTCCTTCCCCAATTTCTCCACCTCTTCCTTCTACCCCTCCTCTACCCGTGGTTGTGAGTGATCCTATTCCCCTAAATCATTCCTCTTCTTCCAATATACCTTATCCATCTAGGTTGAGGAAAGAGAAGCTCAAAAGCAAGGACGATATTCAGGTTTCTAACTTTCTTAAAATGTTTAAACAACTGAATTTCAATATCTCCTTCGATGAGGCTCTCGCTCACATGCCTAAGTACGCGAAAATGTTTAAAGATCTTCTAAGCGACAAGGAAAATCTCCTCGATATTGCCAACACCCAACTTAATGAGAATTGCTCTGCAGTGCTCTTAAGGAAATTGCCAACCAAGCTTGGTGATCCGGGTCGTTTCTTAATTCCTAGCAATTTCCCAGGAGTAGAGAATTGCATGGCCCTCGCCGATCTAGGTGCCAGTATTAATCTCATGCCTCTAAGTGTTTGGAAGCAATTATCTCTCCCAGAGCTAGTCCCCACCAAAATGACTTTGGAATTAGCTAACCGTACGGTTGCTTATCCAGTGGGGATAGCCGAAGACGTCATTGTAGGAGTCGACAAATTCACCTTTCCTGCTGATTTTGTTGTCGTCGACTACGAGATGGACCCCCATGTACCACTAATTGTTGGTCGTCCATTCTTAAGGACCGGTCGCACTCTCATTGATGTTGAAGCCGGTGAGCTTATCATGAGAGTGGGTGACGATAAAGTAGTCTTGAACATGGGAAAGTTGTCTAAACAACCTTATTCATATGAGAGTGTTAATTGTATTGACGTTCTTGATGAGGCTTGTGAAGAACACTTTAATGATGCTTGCAAAAGTATTCCCACCTCTCTTCCCAATGTTGAGACCGTGTCCTCCATTGATCCATCGTTGTCTCTATTTGGAGATAGTGATTTATTTTGGAACAATCTTGAAGATACCATGGGAGATGTGACTTTAGCCACTGATGATTCTCCTACCGATGGGGATGAAGACATGCATTTCTTTGAAAGCCTTCTTAACGAAGACAGTCCTTCTCCTCCATCTCCCAACTGTCATTGCTATCGATACTCCGACTTCGAATACGCCTCCCGTCGAAAATCCTCCAGATTTAGAACTTAAGGAGTTGCCGCCCCATCTCGAGTATGTATTCCTTGAAGAAGAGCAGAAGTCGCCAGTCATTATTGCTAAGGACCTAAAGGAAGAAGAAAAAGCCCGACTTATCAACGTGTTGAAAGATCACAAGAAGGCTATTGCTTGGAAAATTTCGGATATTCGTGGAATTGATCCTCACTTCTGCACACACAAAATTCTCATGGAGGACGACTTTAAGCCCACTATTCAAAGCCAACGAAGAGTGAATCCAAAAATCCATGAAGTCATCAAAACAAAGGTTATCAAACTTCTTGATGCGGGTATGATTTACCCTATTTCGGATTCATCATGGGTTAGTCCAATCCATTGTGTACCCAAGAAGGGCGGAATAACCGTTGTTCCCAATGAACACAACGAGTTGATTCCCACTCGTCTCGTTACTGGGTGGAGAGTTTGTATAGACTACCGCAAACTCAATGATGCCACGAGAAAGGATCATTTCCCTCTACCTTTCATGGACCAAATGCTTGAACGTTTAGCGGGTAATGAATATTACTGCTTTCTTGATGGTTTCTCGGGTTATTTTCAAATACCCATCAATCCCCAAGATCAAGAGAAAACTACATTCACTTGTCCCTATGGCACTTTTGCTTACAAAAGAATGTCTTTTGGCTTATGCAATGCCCCCGGGACTTTTCAAAGGTGCATGTTAGCTATCTTCCATGACATGGTTGAACAAACCATGGAAGTCTTCATGGATGATTTCTCAGTCTTCGGGGATTCCTTCTCTTCTTGCCTTGCCAATTTGGAACGTATGCTCAAGCGGTGCGAAGACACTTGCCTAGTTCTGAATTGGGAAAAATGCCATTTTATGTTAAAAGAAGGCATCGTGCTGGGACACAAAATTTCCAAAGCCGGTCTTGAAGTAGACCGTGCTAAAGTCGATGTTATCGCCAAGTTGCCTCCACCTTCAACCGTGAAGGGTGTGAGAAGTTTCCTGGGTCATGCGGGCTTCTACCGTCGATTCATCAAAGATTTTTCTCAAATCGCTCGCCCGATGACCCACCTCTTGGAAAAAGATACTCCTTTTATCTTCTCTAAAGAGTGTCTTGAAGCCTTCAACTCGCTTAAGGATAAGCTAACTAAGGCACCCGTCTTGGTTACCCCTAATTGGGAGCTTCCCTTTGAGTTGATGTGCGATGCTAGTGATTTTGCTATTGGAGCGGTTCTGGGACAAAGAGTGAATAAACACTTCCACCCAATCCATTACGCTAGCAAGACAATGACTGGGGCACAATTGCATTATACGACAACTGAAAAAAAGCTTTTAGCTGTTGTCTATGCCTTTGAAAAATTTCGCCCCTATCTTGTCCTTTCCACCACAATCGTTTACACCGATCATTCCGCGCTGAAGTACTTGTTGACAAAGCAAGATTCCAAACCAAGACTTCTTCGCTGGGTTTTGCTGCTCCAGGAATTTAAAATCGAAATTCGCGATAAAAAAGGAGCTGAAAACCTAGCCGCGGATCATCTCAGCAGACTTGAGGATCCATACCAAGGGGATCATCCGAACAAAGAAATCAATGATTCTTTTCCCTTGGAGACCTTAATGTCTATAAATTCGAAATCTGATGAAACCCCGTGGTTTGCGGACTTTGCGAACTACTTGGCGGGTGGAATTCTCAAGGAAGGGTTGACGTCTCAACAAAAGAAAAAGTTCTTCACCGACATTAAGACTTACTTTTGGGACGACCCTTACCTATTCAAACAATGTGCCGACCTGATTATCCACCGATGTGTTGACGGACCGGCAGCGTCTGAAATCCTTGATGCTTGCCACAAAGGACCCACCGGTGGTCACTTTGGTCCTAACTACACCGCCAAAAAAGTGTTTGATTCGGAATTTTATTGGCCCTCCATTTATCGTGACGCTCACGATATGGTTAAAAGATGTGATGTTTGCCAAAAACAAGGCACGATCACACATAAAGACGAGATGCCTCAGAATTTCATTCAAGAGTGTGAAATCTTTGATGTTTGGGGTATCGACTTTATGGGGCCATTCCCTTCTTCTAAAGGAAACAAACACATCCTTGTAGCCGTTGACTACGTCTCCAAATGGGTTGAAGCCAAAGCTTTACCCACTAATGACGCAAGGGTGGTTTGTAACTTTTTGAAAGCTCTATTCGCTAGATTCGGTGTGCCTCGTGCCATTATTAGTGATCGTGGGACTCATTTCTGCAATGACCAATTTGCTAGAGTCATGGCTAAGTACGGTGTAAATCATCGTCTTTCCACAGCCTACCACCCACAAACTAATGGCCAGGCTGAAATATCCAACCGAGGACTTAAGCGAATTCTGGAAAGAACCGTGGGAGAGCATCGTGCCTCATGGGCTGATAAACTTGATGATGCTTTGTGGGCTTTCCGTACTGCTTACAAGACCCCGATCGGCTGTACGCCTTATCGTCTTGTGTACGGGAAAGCGTGCCACCTCCCCATTGAGTTGGAGCACAAGGCTTATTGGGCCTTGAAGTGGGCTAATTTTGATATCAACAAAGCCGGTGACCTACGCAAGATCCAACTCAATGAGCTGAATGAACTTCGGAATGAGGCTTATGAAAATTCTTTGATCTATAAGGAAAGAACTAAGCTCATTCACGACTCCAAGATCAAAAACTGAGAGTTCCATGTTGGAGACAAAGTCTTACTTTTTAACTCTCGGTTGAAAATCTTTTCGGGCAAGCTCAAATCTCGTTGGTCCGGCCCATTCACCATCGCCCAAATTTTTCCATATGGTACTCTCGAGCTCGCTCAACCTAATGGACCTAATTTTAAGGTGAATGGCCAACGAGTGAAGTTGTACTTTGGTGAGGACACCTCTCAGGAGGTGATTCCATCCCTCACCACGTTCCCCATGAACTAATTTTGGGTCGAGTCAGGCTCGTGACTCGGTTATAAAAAACAAGCGCTCCTCGGGAGGCAGCCCGAGTATCTATCCCTTTAACCCCTTAAGTGTAGGGGAGGACCTATTTTGGTCATTTGTGTTTGTGTGGTGATGTGATTACAGGGATAACTGCAATCTTGGAAATCTCTGAAGAACCGTGCTCCCGTGTTATCCGAAATCCGGTTCTATCTCTCAACTATCGTGATTCAATTTTCTTCATACTCACATTTGAAATTGATCACTTTAGTTGTCTCTTCCTTAACTCGAGTTAACCAACGTGCACAATGTCATAATTGTAGGGGAGACTTTTCCCACATGCTTAAACATTGAGGACAATGTTTATCTTAAGTGTAGGGGGGACTTCTATCAAAGTTTTAAGTGGACTTTTCCATGAAAATGCCTTCATTTAACCGGAAAATCCTATTTTTCAACATTTTTCAAACTTTTTATTAACTTTGGCCATTTAGTCGTAATTTTTAAATTTTTATCGTTGCTTTCATATGTATATATCCCGCAATAAAGTCAAAAATATTAATAAAGTGGTGTAGCTAGTTTAGAAATCTTTGATCTATTAGGCCCGTTGCGATTATTTTGACTCAACCCGAATAGATTTATCCAAGTTTATTCTAGCTAGTATCCTTAACCATGTAGACCTTAATTGGTTTATTAGGCTAAGTATCCACGAGTCTCATTACTTGAGATTTTAAATTGTGGAGGACGAGAAATGATAGAGTCAATTATAAGTCGGTATTCTTGCACAAGCTCACTTGGTGTAATTATTTGCCTATTCTCCCATCACTTGCTAATAATTTATCTGCAATAAGTAAGGTCGTACGATTTGAAAGGTTACTTAGCTTCTAGCCCAAGATCGTTTAAAAGTTGCTCGGTAGCGCGAAGATTGGTGAGTCAGAAAAGACCCTAACAAGGCATGAGGATTCCATTTTATTGCTAAAGATCCACGGTGATGTGAAAAGCATTATTCCCAAAGTCTATATGAAGGATCAAGACTCACGACGAAAAGCAATCAACTCCCATAAAGATCATGGAGAAGTCTATCCGAAAAGACCCTAACAAGGTATGAGGATAAATAGATCCAAGTCCGAAAAGGAGGCGGATCGTTGTATCTCAAAATCCCAAATAGAGATTGAAGAAATAATCATGAAGTCGTGGTCAACAAAGTTGGAGTACCCCTCAAAAGTCTCCAAGTGAAGAAACTCTATGAACGATGAGAAGACCATTATCTCAAGCACGTCTCTCAAGATATGATGTATGAATTACATGCCAAATATCGGCCCGAGAAAGGTCTCAAATCGTGAACCGAGTTATGCCAAGATATGAACTTTTTGATATCCCGAGAAGCAGTTTTAAGAGATTTTGTCCTTTAGCTAACTATTGATCAAATCGTCCTACTTTGCTTTCAGCCTAAATAAACTATCGAAATAAGTCCAAAAATGCATCTTCATGATCATTCTAAGACAAAAAATAAAATATAAGAGATACACCTAGGAATAAGGGAGTTTAAGCATTTAATTAAGCCATGTGTGTAAGTGTCTGAATTGCTAACTTATAATAACAATGATCTCGTTTTTAAGCTTAGTTTGGGGAACGTGAAACTTGAGGGTGATAAATCTTCGCAGCACCAAAGCCCTAATGTAAGTCCTCGATCTCTTTGCAAGTTATCTCCATCCTTTTGTTTATTTTAAAGTTTTGATTCCTCTTAGTACTTTAATTTTTATTTAGTAGTATTTGAATAAGGCCAAGGTTGATTGATTATAAGAAAAGTGTGAAATTGCTTTATCACAAAGCATTGCATGAGGGCATGGCAATGGTTAAGTGTAGGGGATTTGATAGGTGGGTAAACACCCATCCTTTTACCACTTAATTCTGGCTAAAACAAGACCAAAACACGTATTTAATATCATTTGTTTGGAATTATGCGTGGTTTTTGTGTTTATTGTTTTTTCAGAGCTAACCGGATGAATATTAAAGAAAACATGGGATTCCACGGGTTTTATCAAGGAAAAAGACTCAAGATAAAGTCTATTGTCCAAGAGATGCAAAAGATTTGAAGTCACTGGGCCTATTCGAAGATTTATCGAAGAAAAGGACCAAAGATGGAAGATTTACATATGTCGAAGAAACTCAAGTCTATTTAACGAAGAAATTAAAAGACTAGTTGAATTTAATCGACGACAAATCCCGAATCAGAATCGAAAACGTCAACTTTTCTGAAAAGACGAGAAGACAAGAAGAAAGGGAGAAATCCCACTCACCAACCAACCACTAGGACTATAGGACTATATATAGTTTCTTCCTTCACATTTTAGAGAGTTAGCTTTCATTTTACTTTCCCCAGTTTTCTCTTTGGTTCATTCCATCACCAACACCATTAGGGTGTTTGGTGATTTTTAATTTTTCCTTCAATCTTGTAAGTTTTAATCATTACTCTTGTTACCTTTACATTAATCTTTCAATTCCATCTTTTCATTCATCTTGTTCATCTCCATTTTTATTCAAAGTTCTTAAGTTCTTGTGTGATTGAGTTTGATCTTAAAAAGTTGTTGATTTAGTGTTTTTATTGTTGGGATTTAATCCTTTTAGTTAGTAGATGATTTGTGTTTAGTTTGGTAAAACCTTTTTGAGTATTTGGGTCGATTTGATTAAAAACGTTTTTCCAGGTACTGTTACTGTTCTTCAGTTCTAAATTTTCCGAATAGAGCCTTCTTTCTGAATAAACCTATTTGCTTTGCCTCCTATTCGGAATATTAGTTATTCCGAATAGCCGTTTTACTTCTTCCTTATTCAGAATTTTCCGAATAGGGCCAGCTTTCCGCATAGGGTCTGCTTTCCGAATTGCCCCCTTTTTCCGCATAAGCCATTTCTTCCGAATTGAGCATTTTATTCCGAATAGGCAATGTTTTCCGTATAGGACGTATTTTCCGAATATGCTATACTTTTCCGAATAGCATTTTATTCCGAGTAGGCCATTTTTCCGCATAGGGGCTGCTTTCCGAATTGCCCCCTTTTTCCGAGTAGCCAGTTTTTCCGAATAGGGCATTCTTTCCGAATTGGCCATACTTTCCGCATAGAGGCTTATTTTCCGAATTGGACAAATATTCCGAGTAGGTTGTTATTCCGCATAGACAAAGATATTCCGCATAGATAATTGTTCCGAATAGCTCTTTTCTTCAGTAAGATCATTTCTCTGTTTTATCATTTTACCTTTTTTATTTACTGCAAGTTTAATTTCATTACTTCATTTATTTATCCTTTCAATAGCATAGAAAACCAAATCCACTTTTTGTCACCAAGAACAAATCATTCCACTTTTAACTGAGATCAATTCGAGAGGATTCCTAGAAAACGAACTTTTCAACATAGAAGAAAGCCTTGTATCAATCCTCATACCTTGTTAGGGTCTTTTCGGATAGACTTCTCCATGATCTTTATGGGAGTTGATTGCTTTTCGTCATGAGTCTTGATCCTTCATATCGATTTTGGGAATAATGCTTTTCACATCACTTTGGATCTTCAACAATAAAATTGAATCCTCATGCCTTGTTAGGGCCTTTTCGGACTCGCCAATCTTCGCGCCCCGCTTCATAAGTTATGCCTTGGCTATGAACTCTTATCATTACCGAGCAACTTTTAAACGATCTTGGGCTAGAAGCTAAGTAACTTTTCAAATCGTACGACCTTACTTATTGCAGATAAATTATTAGCAAGTGATGGGAGAATAGAAAATTAATTACACCAAGTGAGCTTGCGCCAGAATACCGACTTATAACTGACTCTATCATTTCTCGTTCTCCACAATTTAAAATCTCAAGTAATGAGACTCGTGGATGCTTAGCCTAATAAACCAATTAAGGTCTACATGGTTAAGGATACTAGCTAGAATAAACTTAGATAAGTCTATTCGGGTTGAGTCAAAATAATCGCAACGGGCCTAATATGTCAAAGATTTCTAAACTAGCTACACCACTTTATTAATATTTTTGACTTTATTGTGGGATATATACATATGAAAGCCACGATAAAAATTAAAAAAAATACGACTACATGGCCAAAGTTAATTAAAAATTTGAAAAATGTTTAAAAAGATGATTTTCTGGTTAAATGAAGGCATTTTCATGGAAAAGTCCACTTAAAACTTCGATAGAAGTCCCCCTACACTTAAGATAAACATTGTCCTCAATGTTTAAGCATGTGGGAAAAGTTTCCCCTACACTTAGGACATTGTGCACGTTGGTTAACTCAAGTTAAGGAAGAGACGACTAAAGTGATCAATTTCAAATGTGAGTATGAAGAAAATTGAATCACGATAGGTGAGAGATAGAACCGGATTTCGGATAACACGGGAGCACGGTTCTTCAAAGACTCCAAGAGTGAACTTATCCCTGTAATCACATCACCACACAAATACAAACACCTATATAGGTCCCCCTAAACTTAGGAGGTTAAAACATAAAAGGATAGATACTCGGGTTGCCTCCCGAGGAGCGCTTGTTTTTGATAACCGAGTCACGAGCCTGACTCGACCCAAAATTAGTTCATGGGGAACGTGGTGAGGGATGGAATCATCTCATGAGAGATGTCCTCACCAAAGTACAGCTTCAGACGTTGGCCATTCACTTTGAAATTGGGCCATTTGGCTGAGAAAGCTCAATGGTCCCATACGGAAAGACTTTGGCGACGGTGAATGGACCAGACCAGCGGCTCTTCAACTTGCCAGAGAAGATCTTCAACCGAGAGTTAAAAAGTAAGACTTGATCACCAACGTGGAACTCTCGGTTCTTGATTTTTGCGTCATGAAGGATCTTCGTCTTCTCCTTGTAGATCAGCGAGTTCTCATAAGCTTCATTCCTCAGTTCGTTGAGCTTGTTGAGTTGACTCTTGCGATGATCACCGGCTTTGTTGATGTCGAGGTTAGCCCACTTCAAGGCCCCGTGCGCCTTATGTTCCAGCTCGATGGGAAGGTGGCATGCTTTCCCGTATACAAGACGATAAGGTGTACAACCGATCGGGGTTTTATAAGCAGTACTGAAAGCCCACAGAGCATCATCTAACTTATCGGCCCACACAGCACGATGCTCTCCCACAGTACGCTCCAAAATTCGCTTCAATCCACGGTTGGATATCTCGGCTTGCCCATTGGTTTGGGGATGATAGGCGGTGGAAAGATGGTGATTGACACCATACTTAGCCATGACTCTTGCAAATTGATCGTTGCAAAAATGAGTCTCGCGGTCACTGATAATAGCACGAGGAACGCCGAATCTAGCGAACAGCGATTTCAAAAAGTTACAAACCTCCCTTGCATCATTAGTAGGTAAAGCTTTGGCTTCAACCCACTTTTAAACGTAGTCAACGGCAACAAGGATGTATTTGTTTCCTTTAGATGAAGGGAATGGCCCCATAAAGTCGATACCCCAAACATCAAAGATTTCACATTCTTGTATGAAATTTTGAGGCATCTCATCTTTATGTGTGATCTTACCTTGTTTTTGGCAAGCATCACAGTGTTTAACCATCTCATGAGCATCACGATAGATGGTGGGCCAATAAAATCCCGAGTCAAACACTTTTTTGGCGGTGTAGTTGGGACCAAAGTGACCACCGGTGGGTCCTTTGTGGCAAGCGTCAAGGATTTCTAAAGCTGCCGGTCCATCAACACATCGGCGAATAATCAAGTCGGCACATTGTTTGAATAGATACGGGTCATCCCAAAAGTAAGTCTTAATGTCGTTAAAGAACTTCTTTTTTTTCTGGGTGGTTAGCCCGTCAACGAGAATTCCACCCGCCAAGTAGTTTGCGATGTCCGCAAACCACGGGGTTTCATCAGCAGTCGATTTGATAGACATTAAGGTCTCCAAGGGAAAAGAATCATTGATTTCTTTGTTCGGATGATCCCCCTGGTATGGATCCTCAAGTCTACTGAGATGATCCGCGGCTAGGTTTTCAGCTCCTTTTTTATCGCGAATTTCGATTTTAAATTCTTGGAGTAGCAAAACCCAGCGGAGAAGCCTTGGTTTGGAATCTTGCTTAGTCAACAAGTACTTCAACGCGGAATGATCGGTTTAAACGATTGTGGTGGAAAGGACAAGATAGGGGCGGAACTTTTCAAAGGCATAAACAACAGCTAAAAGCTCTTTTTCGGTTGTCGTGTAATGCAATTGAGCCCCTGTCATTGTCTTTCTAGCGTAATGGATTGGTTGGAAGTGTTTGTTCACTCTTTGGCCCAAAACCGCACCAATAGCAAAGTCACTAGCATCGCACATCAACTCAAAGGGAAGCTCCCAATTAGGGGTAACCAAGACGGGTGCCTTAGTTAGCTTATCCTTATGCGAGTTGAAGGCTTCAAGACACTCTTTGGAAAAGATAAAAGGAGTATCTTTTTCCAAGAGGTGGGTCATCGGGCGAGCGATTTGAGAAAAATCTTTGATGAATCGACGGTAGAAGCCCGCATGACCAAGGAAACTTCTCACACCCTTCACTGTTGAAGGTGGAGGCAACTTAGCGATAACATCGACTTTAGTACGGTCTACTCCAAGACCGGCTTTGGAAATTTTATGTCCTAGCACGATGCCCTATTTTACCATAAAATGGCATTTTTCCCAATTAAGAACAAGGCGAGTGTCTTCACACCGCTTCAGCATACGTTCTAAATTGGCAAGGCAAGCAGAGAAAGAATCGCCATAAACCGAGAAATCATCCCTGAATACTTCCATAGTGTCTTCCACCATGTCATGGAATATAGCCATCATACACCTTTGGAACGTCCCAGGAGCATTACATAAACCAAAGGCATGCGTTTGTAAGCAAATGTTCCATAGGGACAAGTGAATGTGGTCTTTTCTTGGTCCTTGGGATCGATGGGAATTTGAAAATACCCGGAGAAACCGTCTAAGAAGCAGTAATAGTCATTACCAGCTAGACGCTCGAGCATTTGATCCATGAAGGGAAGAGGAAAGTGGTCTTTTCTCGTGGCATCATTGAGCTTGCGATAATCAATACAAACTCTCCACCCAGTAACGAGACGAGTGGGAATCAACTCGTTGTGTTCATTGGAAACAACGGTTATTCCGCCCTTCTTGGGCACACAATGGACGGGACTTACCCATGGCGAATCCAAAATAGGGTAGATCAAGCCGGCATCTAGAAGTTTGATAACCTCTTGTTTGATGACGTCATGAATTTTAGGATTAACCCTTCTTTGGCTCTGGATTGCGGGTTTAAAGTCATCTTCCATGAGAATCTTCTGAGTACAAAAGTTAGGATCAATTCCGCGGATGTCGGAAATTTTCCAAGCAATTGCCTTCTTATGATCTTTGAGCACGGCGATGAGGCGAGATTTCTCTTCTTCTTTCAAGTCCTTCGCGATAATGACGGGTGACTTCTTCTCTTCTTCAAGGAACGCGTACTCGAGATAAGGCAGCAACTCTTTAAGTTCTAAATCCGAAGGATTTTTGATGGGAGGCGTTTTCAAAGTCGGAGCATCGATAGCAATAACCGTGGGATATGGTGGAGAAAGATTGTCTTCTCTGAGAAAGTTTTCAAAGAAACTCATGTCGTCAGCCAAATCGGTGGGAGACTCGTCATTAGTTAAGTTCACATCTCCCATGGTGGCTTCAAGGTCTTTCCAAAAGAAATCACTTTCTCCAAATAGAGACAGTGATGAATCAATAGAGGAAACGATCTCAACATTGGGAAGAGAGGTGGGAATACTTTTGCAAGCATTTTGGAAGTGTTCTTCACAAGCCTCATCAAGAACGTCAATACAATTGACACTCTCGTTGGAATAAGGTTGTTTAGACAACTTTCCCATGTTGAAGACGATTTTATCGTCACCCACTCTCATGATAAGCTCACCGGCTTCAACATCAATGAGAGTGCGACCGGTCCTCAGGAATGGACGACCAACAATTAATGGCACACGAGGGTCTATCTCGTAGTCGACGACGACGAAATCGGCAGGAAAAGTGAATTTGTCGACTCCTACAAAGACGTCTTCAGCTATCCCCACTGGATAAGCAACCGTACGGTTAGCTAATTCCAAAGTCATTTTGGTGGGGACTAGCTCAGGGAGAGATAATTGCTTCTAAACGCTTAGAGGCATTAGATTAATACTGGCACCTAGATCGGCTAAGGCCATGCAATTCTCTACTCCCGGAAAGTTACAAGGGATTAAGAAACGACCCGGATCACCAAGCTTGGTTGGCAATTTCCTTAAGAGAACTGCAGAGCAATTCTCATTAAGTTGGGTGTTAGCAATATCAAGAAGCTTCTCCTTGTCGCTAAGAAGATCTTTGAACATTTTCGCATACTTGGTCATGTGAGCGAGAGCCTCAGCGAAGGAGATGTTAAAATTCAATTGTTTGAACATTTTTTGAAAGTTCGAAACCTGAATATCATCCTTGCTTTTGAGCTTATCTTTCCTCAACCTTGATGGATAAGGTATATCGGAAGAAGAGGAAGGCTTTGGGAGAATAGGATCACTCACATCCTTGGGTGGAGGAGGGGTAGCAGTAAGAGGTGGAGAAATTGGGGAAGTAGAAGGATGAGGAATAGGAGCAGGTGACTCGTTCTCCTTAGTCACAACCACCGGTGGAGGTATAGGAAGCTCGGGTTCCTTGGTACCTTTGCCACTGCGAGTGGTGATTGCTTTCATCTCCCCTCTTGGATTCGCAACGGTTTTACTCGGAAGAGTACCAGAAGAAGAGGGTTGATTACCGTGGAAGAAACTAGCCATCATGTTTCTTAAGTCATTCGTTTGACTATCCATAGTGTTTCTCATATCAGCTCTCAAATCGTTCCCTTGTTTCACCAGGTCTGCTTTCAAGTTGCGCACTTCCTGTTGGAGATTGTCCATGAGCACATCGTTAGTCTTCATGTAGGTTCCAATGTCTTGGTGTAATGCGGGGGTTTGGTTGGAAGGAGCATTGTATGCGGGTGGTTGATAAGCAGGTTGCTGGTAAACTTGGTTGTTTCATTGAGGTGGATGTTGTTGTTTGTGAGGTGGTATGTATGGTCTACGAGATTGTTGTTGTTGTTGAGGAGGGCGGTTGAGGTTTTGTTGTTGGTTTTGGTTGTTAGGAGGAAAACCAGGTGGTGAGAGATTGTTGTTGGAACGGTAGCTAAGCAAGTTGCGGTCACCTTGAGGACGAGCTTGATAAGCGGGTTGAGGATAGGTACCGTATGCTGCATTCACGTTCTCAGAAGGGTAGTCTTAGGTGGCGGTACAAGTGGTGTAAGAGTGAGGATCCCCGCATATCTCACATGGTTGGCTAACAGCATTGACTTGAGCGTCTTTAGCGTTTTTAGCGTTAATGCTGTTGGTGTTGCTGGCGGTTTGGGTAGCAAGCGATTCAAGAAGCGCAGTGATTTTGTCAATTCGCTTGTCGCTGTCACTAGTACTAGCACTAGCGACATTGGTCCGCACACTCTTGGTTTGCACACGAGACTTATTCTCAATGATATCCCAAGCAGCATTGGAAGTCTTAGCCAAAAGATTACCCCCCGAGGCACTGTTTAGTATAGTGGTAAGTATTCCCGCCTGTCACCCGGGTGACCCGGGTTCGATCCCCGGCAGCGGCGCCATTTGATACAAGCGTTTTGCTATGGGTTCATATTTAAATTCTCGGTATCTCCTCGAACTGATCTCGGCTCTAAGTGGAATGATTTGTTCTTGGTTAATAAAAAGGTGATGGTTTGTTTATCTATTTTAAACTAATGACAAGAAATTAAGTGACGAAGAGTAAACTTAAAGCTTTTAAATGATTAAAGTAAAAAGACGAGTTTAAAAATAAATGTTTGAAAACTTAAATATAATACTAGAAAAATAAATGGACACTCAATAAAAACTAACTCTTGGAAAACTTTGTAAAAAAAATATGAACTTAGTCGGAAAATACTAAAAGAAAGTAAGAACGGAATATAGCAAAACAACTCAAATCGGAATATCACTAAAAGATGCAAATCGGAATATATTCCGATCACTTGATCGGAATGTCTTAAAGCAATTCAAATCGGAATAACACAAAAGTCCTCAATCGGAATAACAAAAAACATGTACTAATCGGAATAATCAAACAATGGTTCAGATCGGAATATTAGAAAAGGTGCCTGTCGGAATGTGTTACAAAATGAAGAAATCGGAATACTCTAAAAAAGGGGAGATCGGAATGTTGGCAAAAGGCTACAATCGGAATATGGTAAAACCCTTTTCCGATCCGTAGATCGGAATAAGGGGGTGTGTCTTGGTCGGAAAGCACGGTCGGAAATGGGCTTTGCCTTTTCCGAAAATGATGGTGATCCGAATTTTAAGCAAGATGAATAAGCTATGAATAAGCTAATCACCAAACTAGCTCGAATCCAATTTTAAGCTGATCAGATAAGCACTAAAAACAACTTTTCTAACTTTTAATAAGCAAGCTTATAAATCGAATCAATAAAAAAGATGAACTTTTCATAAAAACTTTTAAAAGTAAATAAGCTAAATCAAGCAAATAAGCCAATAAGCACAAGGATCTCAAAGCTTATTTGTGTAGAAACTTAGGAAAACATGAAAAGATTAACTATTTAAGGACAAAATCATTGATGAACAACACGGATCATACGAGATTTGTACCAAAATCAACAAAAATCAAAGAAAGGAAGAATGAGATTAAAGATTTAAAGCTTGAAACTAAACTTGATTAATGAAAAATAATACAGAGTTTGGATCTTGAAATAGAAAAAGATGAAATCTAGTGAGAGAAAGTTTAGAACTTTCTCTCTCTAAAACTAGAGAGAGTGAATAAACTACAAACTACCTAAAAAGACTAAGTCCCATTTTTTTGTGAAGTAAAGTCCTATTTATAGGCAAGTCTTGTGGTGGTGGGCTTGTGATTGGGCTTTGGTTTGGGCTTCTTTTTCTTATTTCTTCTTTAGTCTTCACGCTTCTTCAAATAAACGTTTCCGACTTGGATTTGAAAAGTGTCGGTGAATAATTTCAACTCGCCTTATAATCTTTTGTTTAATAGACTCGAGTTCTTCGACATATATGAATCTTCCATCTTTGGCTCTATTTTTCGATAAATCTTCAAATAGGCACAATGACTTCAAATCTTTTGCATCCATTGGACAATAGACTTCGTCTTGAGTCTTTTTCTTCGATAAAACCCGTGCAATCCCATGTTTTCTTCAATATTCATCCGGTTGACTCTGAAATCATAATAAACACAAAAACCACGCATAATTCCAACCAAATGATATTAAATACGTGTTTTGGTCTTGTTTTAGCCAGAAATAAGTGGTAAAAGGAAGGGTGTTTTCACACCTATCAAATAGTTTCTAACCAACCAAGTAAGCTTAAAAATTAGCTTAAGACAGCCAAGTAACTTATAAACAGTTAATGACAGCCAAACAAGTTTATAAATAGTTCCTGACAACAAAGTAATTTTATAACTGGTTTATGACCAAGCATGTACCTCCCCCAAAGAGCAATTATAAAACATTTTTAATTCGATTTAAAGAAAGAAAGGTGGGGTATGAACTCACCTCGACGTTGTATAGTGGTAGAAAATAAGCTAGCACGTAAGCCGAGGCACGGAAACGATGCACAAGCAAATATCCGCAACCTAAGTAAATATTATACGTTTACTAACTATGGGACGAAATGTAGAAATACGTATGCAAATACTTAGACTCGTATCACCATCAAGCAAATCAACCAAAGTCGTGCTTTTACTTTTGTAAACCACTTACGGAATTTAAACAAGTTATATCACCATTCCTAACGTTTTCCAAGTTTTGAAAAGTGTTCAATGGGCCTACTTTGAGAGCCCGTAACATCTGCATACGTTTGAGTTATGACCTAAATCAAGTTTATTTTAATAGCCCACCTGGTAGGCTAAAATAATGGTCTCCCTGAGCTAGTCTTGATTCGGACTATAAACGGGTAAAAAGTGGCTTTCAAAGTCGTTATCTCAGCTCGTTTAACACTAGACATGGTGAGTTTTCAGAAAATTTGAAGGTCTGTATTTAACAGCTCGCTAATCCGTAGACTAAAAGGCTTACGGTTTTGGAAACTAGGCCAGGAGGTATTTAATATTGTTCTTGAGTAGAATTTATCCATTCGTTATCTAACAGGCTCAAAATCGAGCCTAAACATGGCTCATCAGACCACCCAGTTTCCCAGACTCGGTACATTTTGCAGTCTAGACAGAATTTAGTTTTAAACTCTAGATTTTCATTTTTAGTTTCCCGTTTCGTTATAGCTCCGTTTTAGGTGATTCAACTTGCAAATTTTAGCTTGTCGGGTCTTCTATTCCTAGCACCAAAGTACCGACCCTTAAACACAGTCTAATGTAGTCGTTTTTAGTCTCAAAGTCTGTTATTTTCCACTCTCTTTACATAAAATCAAAGATTTGCGTCATTTGTTTAAGTTAGCAAGCGAACTCTGTTTGCTCTCATTTTCGGATATGTCACTATTCAAGGGGTAAAATAACATGTAGCATTTTCGTTTTTGGCCAATACACATATTCAGTGCGTATTTCCCAATGAGACACCTTATATCAGAAGGTTGGTTTTACATAAAATGATAATCTTGAGTACTTTGTTAAAGGAACCAAACGAAGGTACTAGGCCCTAATATTTGGCGAGTATGCTATTTGAGGGGTACGTTTAAAGGTAGCACACTCGTTCTTGGTCAAGTCGTTCTTTACACACAAGTTTTTCTATGGGTGCGTCTACATCAGAAAGTGTATATTGCTAATGTTTCAGATTTGTTTTCTAGTTTAGACACACCAAATATAATCCATTCGTCCTAAATTTTGGTAGAGTTATTATTTTATGTGTATATTAAGACGTGCTACGCCCGTTTTTATTCCCTACCCGCTCAATGAACTAGTTTAACAATGGTTAGATTAATAAGTGTGAAAACACTTATCCTTTTACCACTTATTTCCAATAATAACAAGACCAAAACGTGTATTTTATGTCGTAAAAGTCGGAATTATGCGTGGTTTGTGTTTTTGTTGTGTTTTAGGACCAAAATATGAAAAAGGAAGAAAACACGGGCTTTCACAGGCTTTTATCGAAGAAAACGGGAAAAGACGAAGTCAAAAGATCAAGAGTGCAAAAAGAACGGAAGTCCAAGACCTATTCTGAAGATTTATCGAAGAAAAAGTCTAAAGACGGAAGTTTAACGAAGTCGAAGAACTTAAGTCTAATAGAAGAAGAAAATTAAAAGACAAGTTCAAATCCCGAGACGACATCGAGAAAAGACAAAGAAATAAAGTCGAGTCGAGAAGACGTGAAGAAAGAAAGAAAGAAGATGCAACACATGCACTCCTCCCACCTTCCCTATAAATACCCTCCTAATACACATTAGGAGGGAGTTAGTCTTTAATTTTTTAGTTTTTCATTTTGCACTTTTCTTTCTAGTTTTAGAGAGAGAAAGTTCTAAACTTTCTCTCACTACGTTTTTCATTTCTTCCTTTCTTTTAAGCTTTCATCATTCTTGTATTTGGAGTTCATCTATCTAATTCAAGTTAAGTTTTAAGTTTTTAATCTTCCTCTACATTTCTTGGTTTTACTTGATTTTTGATTTGAAATCTTTCCTTTGATACGAGTCCTCCATGATCCGTGATTGAAGTTGAGATTGTATGGTTAGAAGTTTCATTCCCTTTGTCCCTACATAAGCTCCTACGTATAAGTTGTAAGCTCTTCATGCTTATTGTCTTATTTCGAGTTTAGCTTATTGATTTTCGGATTTCTCTTAGGTTTTAGTCATTTTAAAGTTCATTTCATCAAGTTGATAATCTTTTATGTTTTACAAGTTGTCAAATTTAAGCTTTTCGAGTTGTTTAAGTTTTGGATAAAATAGATTATTGATTGTGCTTATTGAGTTTTAAGATTTCCACCAATTTCGGATTAACCTTGCTTCCGTCGCAACCTTGGGGTTTCTACACATTCCGATAGATTTCAGTGTTTTGATCGCAATAACCCACTAGGGTTCTATTTTGCGATCGGGTGGCTACTTCCCCCTTATTCCGATCTGGGCTGCGATTGCTCATTGCGATCGCACATTCCGACGGGACTAAGGTCTTGTTAAAACGAAGTGCTGCCCATTTTTCGACAGCAACATTGCGATAGTAAGTTTTCCGATAGATGCACATTGCGATAGAAATTTTTACAACATTCCGATCTGGATCTTTGCGATCTAAAAACATTCCGATGGGTATTTTGTTGTTGCATTCCGATGGGTATTAAGATTGGTATTCCGATGGACCTTTGTATTGATTATTCCGATGGCTTATTTTAGCGATATTCCGATGGTTACAATTTGGTGCATTCCGACAGAAATGAATTGTGATATTGCGATGGAACATGTTTTTAAGTTTTAAAGTTTTTACTTAAAGTTTTTTCTACATAGCTTTTAGTTTAATTCTTAAACACTTTGACTTTACTCAACGACATTTTCATACTTGCTCTTAAAATTTAGATAACCAAACCAAACAAATCATTTTGTTCACCAAAAGACAATTGAGTCGCACTCTAGACCGGTTATCAATTCGAAAAGACTTGGGACTATAATATTTTATACTTAGCCAAAAGCTTAGTATTAAATGGCGCCGCTGCCGGCTCTTTTCGTTACGATTAAAGGTTTTTAGTGAAAGACGCATTGAATTTTGGGATCCGTTCTTTGAACGTTATTTTCCTTGCATTAAAATTTTCAAAAACCCTAAAAAATATAAAACTCTTCAAAAATACAAAAACATTAAAAAATCATTAAAAGCAATTCTTTTTCAAATGTTTTGCACCAAAATGATTATATAGATATTCTCTGTGTATATTTTTCTTCTGCAGGTGTATGCGTACTTGATCTTCGAACTATTCTGAGCCCGAGACTCGTGAAGATTTAGATATGGCTGGTGTTAATAACAACAATAATAACCCACCTCTACCCAATCTCAATAACAACAACAACAACAACAATGTCCACCTACCTGATTTACGAACAATGGAGGAATTGTGTCAACCCACCATGAACGGACGCGGAGGCCCGATTGCGCCGATGCACGTCACGGCCCAGGAGTTTTCGTTGAAGCATCACATGATCCAACAAGTTCAAACGAACCCATTTCGCAGAATTCCGGATGATGATACCAACAAACACCTCGACAAATTCATTACCATAACCCAAAGCATGAAGTGCCCCGGTGTTTTTATGGATGACCTTCGCCTTCAACTTTTTCCCCACTCGCTTTCTTACCATGCCGAAAAATGGTTTGACCGTCTCCCGAAGAATTCTATTCATACGTGGAATGACATGACTCAACGCTTTTTGTCGCGCTACTTTCCCCCATCCATGGTCACAAGCCTTCGTAACCAAATCAGTGGATTCATGCAAGACAATGATTAATCGCTCTTCGATGCTTGGGAACGATACAATGATTTGATCGACCGCTGTCCAAATCACAATATGATCCCCGTCACTCTCATTGACACCCTCTACAATGGTCTCACTTTTCGTGATCGTGACACGATCAATGCCGCCGCCGGTGGTACTTTTATGAAAAGGAGACCGGAGGAGTGTCGAGAGAGTTGATTGAAAACATGACTACTCACCACAAGAATTGGGATTCATCCGCATCCTCAAGATCTAACTCGAGAATCAATGTTTCTTCTACTACTTTCAACCCCGAGATGACTGAAATTTCTCGACAACTCGCTGAGATGAACAAGAATTTCATGACCATGGCCACAAACCACTTTCAACAAGCTAAAGCCGTTGCTATTTCTTGTGACACATGTGGTGGTCCTCATTCTTACAATGATTGTCCTTCCACTCAAGGCAATTTTTCTGAAAACGTTAACGCAACTTACGGTACTTATCCCACGGGAGGCTATCAAGCTCGTCCTCAAAGAGACCGTAGTTTGCTAAGTTATCTTTCAAACAATTATCTTGCTCCACCCGGTTTCCCTCCTGCAAACCAAAACCAACAACAAAGCTATAACCGAAACAATCAATCCCAACCTCGTGCTAACAATCAATATCAATCCCAAAGAAACCCATACCCAACTCAAGGAAATTCTCAAGCTTATCAAGCTCCACCTCTCAATCAACCGATGGCAGTGAATCAAGATGTCGAGACGTTCATGAAGACTAATCGGGAGCTGGTAACGAATCTTCAGAGTCAAGTCATCAACTTAAAGGGCGAAATGGCGAAACAAGGGAGCGATATTCGAGCCGATCTAAGGAATGACATGGCAAAACAAAGCAATGAAACTCGTGCCGACATCAGAGATTCTTTCATCACTCAAGCACTTAACATTCGTGATATGATTGGTTCGCTCATCCAAGGTAATCAACCCTCTTCTTCGGGTACTCTTCCGAGTAACACCGTTGCGAATCCAAGAGGGGAGATGAAAGCAATCACCACTCGTAGTGGAAAAGGTTATACGGAACCCGAGCTTCCTACACCTCCACCCGTGATTATGAATAAGGAAAAAGAGCAACTTTCCCACCTCCTTTGCCTTCTATCCCCATTTCCCCACCACCCGTGGTTGTGAGTGATCCTACTCCCCTAAAGCCTTCTTCTTCATCCAATATACCTTATCCTTCAAGGTTGAGGAAAGAGAAGCAAAAGAGAAAGGATGATATTCAAGTTTCAAACTTTCTCAAAATGTTTAAACAATTGAATTTCAACATCTCCTTTGCCGAGGCTCTCGCTCACATGCCCAAATACGCTAAGATGTTTAAAGATCTTCTAAGTGACAAGGAGAAGCTTCTTGATATTGCTCAGACCCAACTTAATGAGAATTGCTCCGCCGTTATCTTAAGGAAATTGCCCACCAAACTTGGTGATCCGGGTCGCTTCTTGATTCCTTGCAACTTCCCGGGAGTAGAGAATTGCATGGCCCTAGCCGATCTAGGTGCCAGTATAAACTTAATGCCTTTAAGTGTTTGGAAGCAATTATCTCTCCCCGAGCTAATCCCCACCAAAATGACTCTGGAATTAGCCAACCGTACGGTTGCTTATCCAGTGGGGATAGCCGAAGATGTCTTTGTTGGCGTTGACAAATTCACCTTCCCGGCGGATTTTGTCGTCGTTGACTACGAGATGGACCCTCGTGTTCCATTAATCGTTGGACCTGCATTCCTGAGGACCGGTCGCACTCTTATTGATGTAGCCGCGGGCGAAATAATCATGAGAGTTGGTGACGATAAAATTGTCTTCAACATGGGTAAGATTTCTAAGCAACCTTATTCATATGAGAGTGTTAATTCTATTGATGTTCTCGATGAGGCTTGTGAAGAACATTTTCATGATGCTTGCAAAAGTACTCTTTCTTCTCTACCCAATGTTGAGACCGTTACCTCAATTGCTCCGGCATTGACTCCTTTTGGAGAAAGTGACTTGGATGATTTCGAAGCTAGCTTGGGTCCTCTCGATATTAAGTATGATATTTCGTCCATCGATTGGGATGAAGACATTCGTACTATTGAGAGACTTCTCAATGAGGACCCATTTTCTCCTCCTTCTCCTAAAGTGGTGATTAATGATGATCCATCGTTAGTTTCACCATCTATTGAGGATCCTCCCACTCTTGAGCTTAGGGACCTACCTCCTCATCTTGAGTACGTTTTCCTTGAAGACAACGAGAAGTTACCGGTCATCATCGCTAAGGACCTGAAAGAAGAAGAAAAAGCCCGACTTATCGCCGTGTTGAAGAAGCATAAAAGAGCTATCGCTTGGAAAATATCCGACATCCGTGGAATTGATCATCACTTCTGCACACATAAAATTCTCATGGAGGACGACTTCAAGCCCACAATTCAAAGCCAACGAAGGGTGAATCCGAAAATCCATGAAGTCATCAAAAAAGAGGTTATCAAACTTCTTGATGCGGGTATGATTTACCCTATTTCGGATTCACCATGGGTTAGTCCAGTCCATTGTGTGCCTAAGAAAGGCGGAATCACCATTGTTCCCAATCAAAACAACAAGTTGATTCCTACCCGTCTCGTTACTGGGTGGAGAGTTTGTATAAACTACCGCAAACTCAATGATGCCACGAGAAAGGATCATTTCCCTCTACCTTTTATGGACCAAATGCTTGAACGTTTAGCGGGTAATGAATATTACTGCTTTCTTGATGGTTTCTCGGGTTATTTCCAAATACCCATCGATCCCCAAGATCAAGAGAAGACAACATTCACTTGTCCCTATGGCACATTTGCTTACAAAAGGATGCCTTTTGGCTTATGCAATGCTCCCGGGACTTTCCAAAGCTGCATGTTGGCTATCTTCCATGACATGGTTGAGCAAACCATGGAAGTCTTCATGGATGATTTCTCGGTCTTTGGGGATTCCTTCTCTTCTTGCCTTGCCAATTTGGAACGTATGCTTAAGCGGTGCGAAGACACTCGCCTTGTTCTGAATTGGGAAAAATGCCATTTTATGGTAAAAGAAGGCATTGTGCTAGGACACAAAATCTCTAAAGCCGGTCTTGAAGTCGACCGTGCTAAGGTAGATGTCATAGCAAAATTACCTCCACCTTTAACCGTGAAGGGTGTGATAAGTTTTTTGGGTCATGCGGGCTTCTATCGTCGATTCATTCAAGATTTCTCTAAAATCGCTCGCCAGATGACCCACCTCTTGGAAAAAGATATTCCTTTTATCTTTTCTAAAGAGTGTCTCGACGCCTTCAGTCTTCTTAAGGATAAGCTAACTAAGGCAACGGTCTTGGTTACCCCTAATTGGGAGCTACCTTTTGAATTGATGTGCGATGCTAGCGACATTGCTATTGGTGCGGTTTTTGGTCAAAGAGTGAATAAACACTTCCAACCAATCCACTATGCTAGCAAAACAATGACGGGGGCTCAATTGCATTATACGACAACCGAAAAAGAGCTTTTAGCTGTTGTCTATGCTTTTGAAAAATTTTGCCCCTATCTTGTTTTATCCCCCACCATCGTATACACGTACCATTCCGCGTTGAAGTACTTGATGACTAAGCATGATTCTAAGCCAAGACTTCTTCGCTAGGTTTTACTCCTTCAAGAGTTCAACAATGAAATTCGTGACAAGAAGGGTGCCGAAAACCTGGCCGCGGATCATCTGAGTCGACTTGAGGATCCATATCAAGGGGATCATCCGAACAAAGAGATCAATGACTCTTTCCCCCTTGAGACCTTAATGTCTATAAATCTCAATCTTGATGACACCCCGTGGTTTGCGGACATTGCAAACTACTTAGCGGGTGGTATTCTCATCAAAGGGTTAACATCCCAACAAAAGAAGAAATTCTTGAATAACGTTAAGACTTACTTTTTGGATGACCCTTACCTATTCAAACAATGTGCTGATCTGATCATTCGTCGTTGTGTTGATGGACCGACAGCTTTGCAAATCCTTGATGCTTGCCATAGAGGACCCACCGATGGTCACTTTGGTCCCAACTACACCGCAAAGAAAGTGTTTGACGCTGGATTCTATTGGCCCACCATTTATCGTGATGCTCACGAAATGGTTAAGCATTGTGATGCTTGCCAACGCTAAGGCAAGATCATACATAAAGATGAGATGCCTCAAACATTCATACAAGAATGTGAAATCTTTGACGTATGGGGCATCGACTTTATGGGGCCATTTCCATCCTCCAAAGGGAACAAGTACATCCTCGTAGCCGTTGACTACGTTTCTAAATGGGTTGAAGCTAAGGCTCTCCCAACGAACGATGCGAGGGTGGTTGTGAACTTTTTAAAGCAGCTTTTCGCTCGATTTGGCATTCCTCGTGATATTATCAGTGACCGCGGGACTCATTTTTGCAATGATCAATTTGCATGAGTCATGGCTAAATATGGTGTTAATCACCGTCTTTCCACCGCCTATCATCCACAAACCAATGGGCAAGCCGAGATATCCAACCGTGGATTGAAGCGAATTTTGGAGCGTACTGTGGGAGAGCATCGCGCCGCGTGGGCCGATAAGTTAGATGATGCTCTGTGGGCTTTCCATACTGCTTATAAGATCCCGATCGGTTGTACACCTTATCGTCTTGTGTACGGGAAAGCATGCCACCTCCCCATCGAGCTGGAGCATAAGGCGCACTGGGCCTTGAAGTGGGCAAACTTCGACATCAACAAAGCCGGTGATCATCGCAAGATTCAACTGAATGAGCTCAACGAACTGAGGAATGAAGCTTACGAGAACTCACTGATCTACAAGGAGAAGACGAAGATCATTCATGACGCAAAAATCAAGAACCGAGAGTTCCACGTTGGTGATCAAGTCTTACTTTTTAACTCTCGGTTGAAGATCTTCTCTTGCAAGTTGAAGAGCCGCTGGTCTGGTCCATTCACCGTCGCCAAAGTCTTTCCATATGGGACCATTGAGCTTTCTCAGCCAAATGGGCCCAATTTCAAGGTGAATGGCCAGCGTTTGAAACTGTACTTTGGTGAGGACATACCTCATGAGATGATTCCATCCATCACCACGTTTCCCATGAACTAAATTTGGGTCGGGTCAGGCTCGTGACTCGGTGATAAAAAACAAGCGCTTCTCGGGAGGCAACCCGTGCTCTATCCTTTACTGCTTTCATAATAAGTGTAGGGGGGAGCCCCGTATGTGTTTGTTGTCTTGTTTCTTGTGCTGTGCAGGGATTAAAGCCTCAAAGATCCACCTTGATGACTTTTGACGAACCGTGATACCGTGTTCCCATCTTCCCGGTTCTATCCTAAATTCTTGTGATTCAATATTTCATATTTTATATGTTCACATTGAATTCACTTTAGTTGTCATTTCCTTAGCAAGATTTAAACAAAGTGCACAATGTCCTAAGTGTAGGGGAGTTTACTCCCACATGATTAAACATTGAGGACAATGTTTATCTCAAGTGTAGGGGGGACTTCTATCGAAGTAAGTGGTCTTTTCCATGAATTTGCCCTCATTTTAACTGGAAAACTTGATTTTTCGACATTTTCAGAATTTTTAATCTATTTTGGCCTAGTTGTATAGTTGTATTTTCCTTTATTATGTTTAGTTTCTTTCTATTGCTAGAATAAATTTTCAATAAAGTGGTTTTAAATTTTTCTTAGTCGTGAACATTTTGACTCAACCTGAGTTTATTTACCTAAGTTTACTCTAGCTAGTATCCTTAACGTGTTTAAGTCAAGTTTTGCTAGGCTTTTATTTAGGGAGCTATAAAACGCGAAAGTCTTAACTCTCACGGGTTATGAACAAGAACTTTTCGCAAGTTCCTATAATTGATCCTAGAGAGTTGTTTATCAAGGGAACTTTAAAATGCGAATTCTAAACTTGAAAAAGTCTAAGAGTTTGCAAGATCCGATAGATGACTCGAAAACCCAAAACTTTGATTTAATAGGCTAAGCATCCACGAGTCTCATTTCTTGAGATTTTAAACTGTGGAGAACGAGAGATGATAGAGTCAATTATAAGTTCGGTATTCTTTCGTGAATTTATGTGAGTTAATTATAAGCCTATTCTCCCTTTGCTTGTTAATAAATTTATCTGCAATAAATAAGGTTGTACGATTTAAAAGGTTACTTAGCTTCTAGCCCAAGATCGTTTAAAAGTTGCTCGGTAAGGATTAGAGTTCATAGCCAAGGCATAACTTATTGAAGAGGGATGCGAAGATTGGCGAGTCCGAAAAGGCCCTAACAAGGCATGAGGGCTACATTTTGTTGCTAAAGATCCAAAAGTGATGTGAAGAATCATTTATCGAAAATCAATATGAAGGATCGAGACACACGACGAAAAGAAAATACTCCCCTAAAGATCATGGAGAAGTCTATCCAAAAAGGTCCTAACAAGGTATAAGGATAAATAGATCCAAGTCCTAAAAGGAGGCGGATCGTTGTATATCAAAGTCCAAAATAAAGATTGGATAAAAATGAAGAAGTCGTGGTCCAAATATGAAGAATCTCTCAAAATTTCAAGTGAAGAAATTCCTAATATGAAGAGAAGACCATAATTTCATGAACGTCTCTCAAAGATTCGAAGTATGAAGTCGCTGCCAAATATCGGTCCGAGAAAGGTCTCAAATCGCGAAGCGAGTTATGCCAAGATATGAACTTTATGAGGTCCCGAGAAGCAGTTTTAAAAGATTTTGTCCTTTAGCTAACTATTGATTAAATCGTTCACTTTATTTTCGGCCTAAATAACTATCAAAATAAGTCAAACAATGCATCTTCGTGATCATTCAAGACAAAAATAAAATATAAGAGATACACCTAGGAATAAGGGAGTCTAAGTGAATAATTGGCCCACATGAGTTCGTGATAGTTTGCTAACTTATAATAACAATGATCTAGTTTTTAAGCTTGGTATGGGGAACGTGAAACTTGAGGATGATAAACGTTCATGGCAGCCAAAACCCAATGTAAGTTTTTAATTTCTTCACTTGCTTCTATCTTTTTATTTAATAAAGGCCAAGGTGGATTATTTATGATTGAAAATGTAAACCTTGCTTTAAAATTAATGCATTGCATGAGGGCATTGCAATGGTCAAGTGTAGGGGATTTAATAAGTGTGAAAACACTTATCCTTTTACCACTTATTTCCAATAATAACAAGACCAAAACGTGTATTTTATGTCGTAAAAGTCAAAATTATGCGTGGTTTGTGTTTTTATTGTGTTTTAGGACCAAAATATGAAAAAGGAAGAAAACACGGGCTTTCACGGGCTTTTATCGAAGAAAACGGGAAAAGACGAAGTCAAAATATCAAGAGTGCAGAAAGAACGGAAGTCCAAGACCTATTCTGAAGATTTATCGAAGAAAAAGTCTAATGACGGAAGTTTAACGAAGTCGAAGACATTAAGACTAATAGAAGAAGAAAATTAAAAGACAAGTTCAAATCCCGAGACGACATCGAGAAAAGACAAAGAATTAAAGTCGAGTCGAGAAGACGTGAAGAAAGAAAGAAAGAAGATGCAACACATGCACTCCTCCCACCTTCCCTATAAATACCCTCCTAATACACATTAGGAGGGAGTTAGTCTTTAATTTTTTAGTTTTTCATTTTGCACTTTTCTTTCTAGTTTTAGAGAGAGAAAGTTCTAAACTTTCTCTCACTACGTTTTTCATTTCTTCCTTTCTTTTAAGCTTTCATCAGTCTTGTATTTGGAGTTCATCTATCTAATTCAAGTTAAGTTTTAAGTTTTTAATCTTCCTCTACATTTCTTGGTTTTACTTGATTTTTGATTCGAAATCTTTCCTTTGATACGAGTCCTCCATGATCCGTGATTGAAGTTGAGATTGTATGGTTAGAAGTTTCATTCCCTTTGTTCCTACATAAGCTCCTACGTATAAGTTGTAAGCTCTTCATGCTTATTGGCTTATTTCGAGTTTAGCTTATTGATTTTTGGATTTCTCTTAGGTTTTAGTCATTTTAAAGTTCATTTCATCAAGTTGATAATCTTTTATGTTTTAGAAGTTGTCAAATTTAAGCTTTTTGAGTTGTTTAAGTTTTGGATAAAATAGATTATTGATTGTGCTTATTGAGTTTTAAGATTTCCACCAATTTCGGATTTTCTTCCGTCGCAACCTTGGGGTTTCTACACATTCCGATAGATTTCAGTGTTTTGAACGTAATAACCCACTAGGGTTCTACTTTGCGATCGGGTGGCTACTTCCCCCTTATTCCGATCTGGGTTGCGATTGCTCATTACGATCGCACATTCCGACGGGACTAAGGTCTTGTTATAACGAAGTGCTGCCCATTTTTCGACAGCAACATTGCGATAGTAAGCTTTCCGATAGATGCACATTGCGATAGAAGTTTTTGCAACATTCCGATCTGGATCTTTGCGATCTAAAAACATTCTGATGGGTATTTTGTTGTTGCATTCCGATGGGTATTAAGATTGGTATTCCGATGGACCTTTGTATTGATTATTCCGATGGCTTATTTTAGCGATATTCCGATGGTTACGATTTGGTGCATTCCGACAGAAATGAATTGTTATATTGCGATGGAACATGTTTTTAAGTTTTAAAGTTTTTACTTAAAGTTTTTTCTACATAGCTTTTAGTTTAATTCTTAAACACTTTGACTTTACTCAACGACATTTTCATACTTGCTCTTAGAATTTAGATAACCAAACCAAACCAAATCATTTTGTTCAACAAAAGACAATTGAGTCGCACTCTAGACCGGTTATCAATTCGAAAAGACTTGGGACTATAATATTTTATACTTAGCCAAAAGCTTAGTATTAGTGATATTACATCAGAGGGTGGTTTTTCTTTTAACCCTTTGCTCTTCTTTTTAAGACAACAAGCACGACATGGTGATGACGAGAGGTATGAAATCTGTAAAATGAATTATAAGGAAGTTAAGAAGAGATTTGATGAGCTCAGTTTGGTGTTCGCACGGGTGACAACGCGTACCATGGATCTAAGAAGCCTTAGCAAGACCGATCCCCACTTCTAACCAACAACGACAATGACCCTCTTGTTTTGTGTTTCTGCTAGTGCTATACGAATAAGGTGAAACGGTCTACATGGAGTGTGTTAGGGTGCAAATGATAACACAAGGGAAAACTCTTCACGCCACACGGTAACTTTTCTTGGTTCTTTTTACGTTCATGTCATTCGAATTTTGAGAAAGAAAGAGAGGATACCATTTTCTTTCTTAAAGTGTTTTAAGTTAGGGGAGAGTGAAAGAATACGTGTAGTATTTATGGGGGACTGGGGAGAGATAACTACACATTTACTTAGTTTAGTTACTTACTTAGTTTAGTTACTTTTGAATAGATCTTAGTTAGAGATTGAGAAGCTTTAGGGGACATGAAGTTACCCTCTTTCTGCCAACATCAGTGAATTACTAAGAATAGTACTAGGTTCTTGCTTTTGAGGTTTGACTTTAGATTATCACGTGGGTTTTGGAAGACTATATACGAAAAGTACTTAAGATATTGGTGAGGGGTTGATGTACCAATCAGGGGCGGCTAATGGGTTAGGATGTTGCGTGGGGATTTGTTTTGCATATATGTATATATATATATATTTTAAATGTGGCTCCAACTCGCTCGGGTATTATAAAACTTGATTCGTATTTTTTTATTTACGTTATTGGTTTTAAAATGATATTTACAATAAAATAGAGTATTTACTCGACTTATTTTCATAATCGTCTATATTTCTATTTTAAAGAGTTACCAGTTATTGGTTATCTCGAATAGTTTGCGTTCAAAAAAAATATAGATTCAATTTGAATGTTCTCGTTTGCAACGAAATAAGAGTATCAGATAATTTAATAAAACTTTTTATCAAATATCTCTCGATAATTGAATATAACTTTAATTTGTATCGCGTCAGTTCTCATATTTTTACGCAGTCTTCTACAGTCATGAAAATAAACTCCCGTTTTGAATAAAATAACTTTGATATCTCTCGAAAACAACTTTCGATTAATACATAATATAATTTATTATTATTTAAATCCTTAAAAATTCCCGATTGTGACACTCCTCACCAAGATACTCCAATTCATCTAAGTATTCTGCTCCCACACGATCACGTGACAAAGAACCAAGAGCACCATCACCTGAGCCATCATCTGAAGAGGACAGTGATGAAGAACTAGCTCAGAAGGATAGGGAGATGAAACAACAAATTTCTTTCATTATGAAGACCTACAAGAAAATCTTCAAACCCACCAACAACAATCTTCGAACATCATCAAATACAAGGAACCAATATGTTGAGAGTCCTCGAAGGTATGAGACACGTCAACGTGATGAAAGTCCTCATAGGTATGATCGACGTAATCCAACACATGTTGAGGGTTCTGCACGGTATGATCGACAAACTGCTAAGTATGATACTCAGAGGATTTCTACTTGTGCTGGGAATAGGGAAACTGTTGGTACTCAAGTGGTTCAGCAAAGTGGGATTCAATGCTTTAATTGTCAAGGTTATGGGCATATGGCAAAGGAATGCAGAAAGCCGAAACGGGTTAGGGATTCTGGTTATCAAAAGGAAAAGATGCTGCTTTGCAAGAAGATGGAAGCTGGGGTTAAACTGTCGGCCGAGGAAGGAACAATGCTTGATGATACTGACGATGAAGCCTTCGACCAAGAACTTGAAGAACATTACTCGTACATGGAAAAGGTTGAAGAAGTTATCAACGTCACTGAAGATGACAATGGTCCTATATTTGACACTGAGCCAACCGATAAGGTACACACTGAAGAGGAATATAATGTGTTTGGTAATATTCATGAGCATTCTGAGCTACCCAAAGCCATTAATGATACATGTATGATGGAAACGGTTGATAGCAATACCACACCCGATTCATCAAACATGTGCAATAATGAGTCTGAGGATGATCAACATGAAAATAAGTAATGATGATGACGAGGAGCGTATTGCGCTTGCTAACTTAACTCCTTCTTTATAAAAAGATGTCAAAGAACTAGAAAAAGTCAAAAGAAATTAAAGAAGGCAAATGCTACGCGCACTCAAAATTTTGAAGAATGCAAAGCTGCTCTAATTAAATATAGTGAGACCATTGATATCTATAGAGATCAGCTTCTTCAAAAGACCAATGAGGTTGAGGGGTACAAAGGGTGCTTAATTAATGTTAAGAAGTACGATTTTCAAGAGAAATATAATGAAACTCTTAAGCTTCTTGAACAAGAGAAACGTAATTATAACACCTCTTTGAGTACTGAACGTCACAAAACGTACCTTGCTACCACTTAAGTCAATGAGCTAACTCAAGTAAATGGTTTTCTTCAAGAGGATAAAACTAAACTTGTTAATGAAAAGAAAGTTGTGGTTGAAAAGATGGAAAAGGATTTCAAAACTAAACAAGCGAATGACATCGACAAAATGGTGGAACTTGAAACTCAACTTGATTTTTACAAGAAAATTGTTTACAAAATGATACAATCAATTGAAACCATGAGAATGTTGGCACCTCGTTCGTTTTTCAAGGATAGACCTAGCTTTTCAAATCGTAAGTACCTTAAGTAAGCTCAATCTGAGAATCAACACTTATATCTTGATGAGTCCCAATGGACCGATCTTGATTGTCTTGTTGTTAAGCCCGATACTGAAGAGACAACCAATGTAGAAGAAGAGAGTAGACCAAAAGTTAATAAAGAATTTGTTAAACCATATAATTATGCCTATGAAAACAGTCTTTATGGTCTTTTCAAACCATAAATACAGAAAACTCGTGAGAAAATATTTTTCGAATGTGAACAAATAAGAATTAAATGGAGACAAGCTTTTGCCACTAATAAAACTAATGTTTCAAAATTTATTGACTACTTGCCATTTAAAGCTTCTGTAAGCAAGAGTAAGCAAGCACTTAGTATTCTCAAGAGTAACATTGGAAATTTCAAAAAGGTTGTTGATGATGAATGGAAAAAACGTGAACTTTCGAAAGGTGACAAAGAAATTCCTCACGATATAACTATGCTTGTGAAAAGTATTTTAATTCCACTTGCGGAAAGAACGCAAAAAAATATTTTGGAATTTGAAACATTAATTAAGCAAGAAATGTTTGATGATTGGAAATATGTGGAATCTCTTGAATAAGAAGTGAACGACCATCAACCTGAATGAGACGACTTTTCTACAGCTTATGATCTACTCTTACATGAATGTCTCTTAAAAGATATTATGTGTGCTTATGTTACATCTTGTGCTGGTATTGATGAATATTCTGATGTTGCATGCAAATATCTTGATCAAGTTAAAGAATGTGAACATCTTGAAACTGAGCTTTCGAATAAAGTTGACCCAAAAGAGTTTTCGTTACTTCAACATAGATTTGATTATCTTCAAAAACATCGTCACTCACTTGAACTTGCTTTGCAAAAGAATGTTGGCAGCTGTTCAAATGATACACCTTTGGAAGTAAAATTATCTGAGTCATGTCGATTACTAAACAAAAAAAGTCTTGACATATCGATTTTGAAAGCTCAGTTACAAGAAAAAGACGTAGCAATAGCAGAGTTGAAGAAACTCGTTGCTAAGATGGGTGGGAAAGTTGTGGAACCTAGCGTTAAGAAAACTGTTGTTAGACAACCCAATGCCTCTAAAGTGAATAGATCCTCTATCTTGGGAAAACCATCTGCTTTATCAAATTCATCGTTTGCAAAACCCGTGTTTGCCCCCAAGATGGATGGAAAGGAAAGGTCACCACATACTCAACCTATAAGGAATATTGTATCACCAAGCGTTAAGCAAAATAATATGATTAAACCAGGGATGTATAGAATGACCACTAAACCCACAAACAAAGTTAGTCGCTCGCCTCAGACTTCTAGAAACACGAATATTCGTGTGTCTTCTACTAAAGGAGTAGTCTCCACTGCTAGTGTTAGCCGGCCTCAGCTTAAGAGCACTCAAGTGAATGATAAGGTCTGGAAACACAAGAGTCAAGGGAAGATGAAGGAAGTAGAAGAACACCGTCGGAATTTACATGTTTTTAAGAAAAAAAAAGTCTGTAATCGCGTGTAATGACGATTTGAATTTATTGAATGATTTGAATGCTATGAATGTGAAATTTGTTTGTGTCTAATGTGGAAAATGTGCTAATGCTAATCATTCTATGTGTGCTATGAATAATGAAAAAGGCGTAGATACTAGAACTAAGAAGCAAGTTGCGATGTCTCTTAGTGCTAGTAAACCCAAACGCAAGGTGAACCATTCCGGTGCAACCCCCACTAAGAAAAGTAATAAATCAGACTCCACCACTAAGAACCCTAGAAGCAGAATTAAGGAATTATATGAGTCTGCTAGCAAGTCTTGGAAATGGTGGTTTGCTAATCAATGTCCTCCAGGATATAAATGAATGCCTAAAGTTAGGACAGAAAATGTGACAACGAGTGTTAGTATGCATTTAAATAATGTTGCTAAGGACACTAATGATTCTACAATCACAACTACTATGGTATCCAATTTAGCAAATGCTCCATCGTGTTCTAACTCTTCTGTAGGTGATACAAATAATTTTCTTCATACTGGACTCCGGATGCATGAAGCACATGACGGGGAATCTCAATCTTCTAATTAACTTCGTGGAGAAGTTCCTGGGTACGGTCCGATTTGGAAAGATCAATTTACACCGATCCTAGGATATGGAGATTTAGTTAAGGGGAATATCACGATAAAAAGGGTATACTACGTCGAAGGGCTCAATCACAATCTTTTCTTGGTTGGTCAATTCTGTGATGCGTATTTGGAGGTTGCTTTCAGAAAGAAGACATGTTTTGTTCGTGATTATGATGGGCATGACTTACTTACCGGTACACGGGGTACTGATCTCTATACTATTTCACTTCAAGACACAACTTCAACAACTCCAATTTGCTTCATGGCTAAAGCTTCAACGACTCAGACATGGTTATGGCATCAACGTCTATCTCATCTAAACTTTGATACCATCAAATTGCTTTCCAAGAAAGATATTGTGAGAGGCCTCCCAAGCTTGAAATTCATCAAATATCATCTTTGTTCTTCTTGTGAGCTTTGTAAAGCTAAACGAAGTAGCTTCAAAACAAAGACTACACCAAGCTCTAAAGGACGGTTAGATCTTCTTCATATAGATTTGTGTGGTCCCATGCGTGTTCATAGTATCAATGGGAAGAAATATGTTATGGTAATTGTCGATGATTACTCAAGGTACACATGGACTCACTTCTTGAGGTCCAAGGATGAAACACCCGAAGTTCTCATCAGCTTCCTTAAACTGATACAACATGGTGTTCAAGCTCAAGTAAAAGTGGTTCAAACTGACAGAGGCACATAATTTTTGAATTCAACTATGAGAAACTATTTTGAAGCTGAAAGAACTGAACATGAAACATCTATTGCTCGAACACCCGAACAAAACGGCGTTGTTGAAAGACGAAAACGTACTTTATTTGAGGCTGCTTGAACATTATTATTTTCTTCAAAACTTCCACTATACTTTTGGGCCGAGGCCGTGTCAACCGCATGCTACACACAAAACCGATCCTTAATGATCCCAAGACACGAAAAGACATCATATCACATAAATCATGATCAAAAACCTTCACTCAAACACCTTCATGTTTTTGGATGTACGTGTTACATTATTCGAGATGGTGAAAATCTGGACAAGATGAAAGAGAAAGGTGATGCATTTATTCTTGTGGGATATACAACTCAGTCTAAGGGATATAGAGTGTACAACAAGAGAACAAAATTGATAGTCGAGACTATTCACATCCGATTTGATGAATTACAAGAAATGGCACTTGAACAAAATAGTTTAAGTCCCAAACCACAATGACACATGACTTCCGTTCACAACCGCACGGAACTCGGAACTCAAAACCACAACTGTAACACCCCAATTTCATAATAGAATGTCACGCGTAATTATGGCTTGTCATCAAAGCATACAAGGATAAATGTCTAAAACATTACATGACCATAGGGATAATCGGAATCAAACATCGGTTCCCAAACATAAGCCCAAAACATAATAAAGCAAAAGAAATGAATGAAAGACTAAACAAGCATAAGTATATGAAGGCAAAAAGGAAAAGAAGTCTCTAGCAGCTTCCATCCTATGCATGTCCTCCAAATGCTCGAGTCTATCCTAGGTTACCTGCCATTTTAGGACATGGAAAGGAAAGTAACGGCTGAGCAAAACGCTCAGTGCACGGATATAGACATAGTATAAATGACTAAAACATAATAAAGACTTAATAGCAGCGGAAATGTATAAGTCCTGGAAAACCTGGAACATGTTCATAAAACTGGTTTTATAGTTTGAAAAGCCTTATGTTTATCTTATGAAAAATTGTTTAACATATTTTACCATTAGCCAATATAGGTCATGAAAATCCACCGTGCATGAATACTTAGAGGGGTGACCTCATCATGCAAATTAGATGGGCTGCCTCTAATTTAATATACTGGTTTGGGTAGGAGGGATCAGCTCCTTGTGAAGGATGCAAGGCACACACCACATTCACACTGAGTAATCTGCTGAAAACATATAACTAGGATGCACCCATACGCCCCACATGATAAATATAATAATATGGCCAAAAGCTGAAGGGACGCCACGAGCAATCACTCTGCCGTGGGGAAGTCATAACACCAGTGCCTCTAATGTTATGGTTATGGTACCTCCATAACTAGGTGAAACTGGTCATGCATGTATATGGCTATAGGTATTCTAAATTAAACATAAGAAAATCAAACATATAAACTTATACTACGGGAAAACAGTTGGCTGCATACGGGGAAATCCTAATAAGGAAAGAATGTCCATACCGAAAGGACGGGAATCCATACCTTATGTCCAGTGAACGAAGAAGACGAACGAAAGAGAGTCCTACTTCGGTATCACTAATGCTACATAAATACATACGTGTATAAGTATCTGATTACTGAATACGTAACTAGTTTTATGTCATGTCTTAGCTTGTTTTATACGTTCATGTCATGTTTTACTGTTTTAAGCTTTATACTGCAATTGTCTTATATTCTGTCTATTCTGATTAAGTATTACTTGTATTTCAGGTATTATTATACTTACTGTGTAATAATAAGTAACTTCAAAATAGCAGGTTTTCAAAAATAGAAAGTTTCCAAAAATAGAAAGTTACCAAAAATAGAAAGTTTCCAAAAATAGAAAGTTTCCAAAAATAGAAAGTTTCCAAAAATAGAAAGTTTCCAAAAATAGAAAGTTTCCAAAAATAGAAAGTTTCCAAAAATAGAAAGTTTCCAAAAATATAATTACTGCTTAAAATAGGTAAGTTTCTAAAAATAGAATGTTTCCATAAATAGATTAGCTGCCTTAATTAAATAAGTCTAAAGATAGAAAGTTTCCATAAGTAGATTAGCTGCCTTAATTAAATAAGTTTCTAAAAATAGAAAGTTTCCATAATTAGATATAAGCTGGTTAAATAAGCTAATCATATAAGCTTAAGTGTTTTCTGATTATTTTCTAAGTCATATTGATATAAGGTATAGTTTATTAATCATTACATGTAAATTAATTAAATTGTAGGTTAAAAGTATTTAATTAAATATATCATGTTTTTAATTAAATAAGGTTAAATACTTAGGTTAAAACATGTATTATTAGCTATTAATAATATAACCTAGGTCATGTTAATTAATTAATTATAGACATGGTTTTTAATAATTAATTAATTATAGTCTAGTAAATATAAATACTTAGGTTAAAAATCCATGATCTACTAACTAAATTATAACCTAAGTCATGTTAATTAAATTAATTATGTCATATTTTATTAATTAAATTTTTAACATATAACTATTAAAATCATAATCTTAACATAATCAATGAACCAGATCGTGACTAGAAATCATGAACCGGACCCGTAATCAACACCATACCCCGAACCACTTCGGGGTTTCCCCTTGTTTGCTGCTGCCGTGGGACTCACACCACCAAACCGAGACCATGAGGTCTCGGTGGTGGTTCACAAGCCAAGCCGAGACCCCTTAGGGGTTCGGTTTAGGCGTCGGCTAGACAAACACCCCTAAAAACCCTTGTTTTGATCTACCCCATAATCATAGACATGTCTAATAAATGTTTTTAATTAGTTTTCGATAACATCATGATCTTATGTAATTTATTAAATCAAAACATAAAAGAAAAAGCTTAAAAAGGTTATACCGAATGCGTGGATCAATCAAGGACTAACACACAACAATCATTGTAAAAATTCTAAGGTTAAAATCAAACCGAATCACCCCTTGTTGATGCTTATAGGTGGCGGCCAAAAGGGAGCAAAGAAGGAGGAGGAAAACTTTTAGGGTTTATTTATTTTTCTTGTTTTGTAAAAATGACACAAGATTTCTCCTTTTTCTTGTTTAATAAAAATAATGGTCTAGGCCCTTTTTCTTTGCTAATTTTGTGGCATGGGGACCACCTAAGGGTAACCCGTACATTTCTCGAGTCTAAATATTATAGTGTGTTCTCGTGCGTTCTCGTGTTCGTAATTTACGTGTTTTAATTAGTTATCGATCGTGACTTAATATGTTTATTCGTGATCGCGATAAATATATATACGTAATTAATATGAGCTCGTGATTACTTTATGTTCATGATTTCATGATCGCATGTTCGTGATTAATTATTGTTTAAATAATTATTGTGTGTTCATACGTAATGAATACTTATCGTGTTCTAACACGTACGTAATATTTACAATTCTTATACGTGAACGTAATCATACTATAAAAGGAAAGTTTTAATCTAGTACGTACGATCTTAAGGGTACTATTCATGGTAAAAGTATGCGGGTTTTACAACTCTTCCCCCCTAAAAAGAATAATTCGTCCCCGAATTATAGATAGCGTAACTGAAAGAGAAACATACCCGAACAAACTGAGGGGGTATGTAAGATAAATGAACGTGCAGGTTTCCTGGCAGATGGAACGCGGAATGTGACATGTCTTGAAAGGACATGGAACGTGACGTGACTGAAAGGACATATCTAATTGATAAGAGAAAAACGGATAAAAGTCCGGATGAACTTGTCCGTTTCCAAGTGGCCTCCCTCTTGGAACGGTTCCTTCAAAAGATCTTGACGCGAATGATAAAGCTTGGTCCTCCTGACCTTGACCTGAAATACCAAGAAGTTCTTGGTTATCAACGTAAGGTAGATCCCCTAAATTTAATCGAGGGAATAAGAATTAACGTGTAAGGCAACTGAAACGTTATCGTGCAAAACACTCTAACTTAATTGGTAATTTTCAACGATGTGCAAGACACAAAGAAACGTAGTACGTGAAAAATTTTAAACGTGACACGTGAAAAATTTTGAACGTGATACGTGGAAATTTTTTGAACGTGATACGTGGAAATTTTTTTGATGAGTGTAGTAAGAGTAACATATCGTGATCCATGATACGTGTAACATATCTTGGTCATGATATGTGGAACGTGGAATGAACATGACATGTGAAACGTATCGTGAACATAGATTATAATGGCGTTACTCCAAACGCTACAAGGTGAGACATTATAATATGACGAGAAATGTCTATTTGACGATAGGGAGTTATACTAAACTTGGGTCTGGTCTCTCAAGTTCTTGCAAAACTTCCCAGAATGAGGAAAATGAACGTAAAATCGTAAGCCGAGATGCCATCATGAACGTGAATAGTGTCATGAACGCGAGCGCGAAAGCAAGTCGTGAATTAGAATGAAGACGTGAAGTAAATAAGGAGCACAATTGTGAATCTTTGTCTGACCCGATAACTGAGGGATTGCTAAGTGACCGGGCGAGCCTTGGTTGGAACATGTCCGATCAATCTGTTGGTTCTGAAATCCTTGCGGATGTAAGGATTCGGCAGACTTGATCAAACTGTTTGCAATAACCCAGATAGCATCATGTATCTTCGGAGTTTGCGTTAATCTGGTAACCAAAATCCATGTAGATCTTGTCCCATTTCAATTCACTATTTCAGATGATGAAAACATCCCAGTCTGTTGGTGTCCTATCTTAACCTGTTGGTATGTCAGGTAGTTAGATATGAACGTAACTGTATCTTGCTTCGTAGAACTTGATACATAGGAGTTGGCGAAACTCTGTGTCTCTGAACCTAGACTTCTCCTAGCGTAGGATTTTCTAGAACACCTAATGTAGTGTAGGGTTCTCTCCTTTACGCATAAGCTGAGTCATGGTAAGATTAACCATAGAAACTCATGTGATTCAGCGTGTCGCTGAAATCAAACAGAATTGATATTGGAAAAAAAAAATTCCAGGGTAAAATTTCGCTTGTCATAGAATTTGAAACATAGTGCAGATATGGTCTTCCTGTTCTTCTCTAGGCTTAGAGGGAAATCAGGTTATCCTCAATGAAAACACTGATGAATTTGCTATGAGTTCATGAAAACTCATTCTTAAAATGTCGTTGGAGCATTGATGAGTCTAATTCAAAATAATAAATTTAGCATGACCGAGTCGTGTACGAATAGCGGTCATGGACATGTCCTGCTCTTTTACTCGTCACTGTTGGCAGCATGATCATGAGTTCGATCCTGGAAAAGTAGTTAACACTATACGGTCGATTGGACATGTTGTCAATACGTGGAGGAGAATTACGGTCATGAATGGTGATTTGTTTAAGTCGACGGTAGTCGACACATATTCTCATGGTACCGTCCTTCTCCTTGAGGGTTCTTCTGGAATATTTAGGAAGAATTTGTAATAATCAACTGGCTATGCGAAAAAGGACTTAAGTAGTCGTGTCTTACTGACAGCTAGAAAATTTTAGCGACCATGGCTAACAACGCACATGCTTGTAAGCATAGATAATTTGTACAGATTTTCATGATGGAAAATCAAGCTGAATGTATTCAGGAGCCTGAACATTACTGTACATAATTATGAATCGTAGCATGGTGTGCTGTTCATAGTCCATAATTAGGATAAAATTCATCTCATGTCTGTCCGAGGAAATGCGTTAGCAGCTTGGATCTCATCATTAAGCGGAAGGAAAACCTTCGTATACGTGGGAATACGAAAGGTGTCCTACATGGTCATGAATATATGAAATATGGTAAAAGAAATGAAAGTGACATCGACAACGTGACAGTTCTCACTGATGCGCCGGTAATGGTATTGAAATTCTTGTCGCCTGATTAATACATGGCACAACAAAATGGATATACCCTTGGAGGGTACCCTGAATTTCTTAGAAATGTTCCATAGTTGGACGTGAGTCATGTGTCTTGACTCTTGTCTTGGAACTATAAGCATGACATATGTCTTGACTGGTGTCTTGACATGTGTCTTTAGAAAGTATACGTGAGGCATGTGTCTTGACTGATGTCTTGACATGTGTCTCGAGACGTAAAACCATATAACTACAATATTAGGTTATTATGCCAGACTTGGCGGATCGGTTGGGCTACTGATCCTTTGTATGTCTGATCACGTCCGCGGCCGGAGCCTCGGTTGCGATTTCTAGGATAGTTTCTGTCATAGTAGTGGTTACTATCGTCCTGTCTGTCAGTTCCATGACGGTCATTCTCATGACCGTGATTCATGTAACTATTCAACTGAGTGGCCGGTTGGTACCGGTTTGCACTCATATGGCTGAAATGATAGCCGAATGACATGTGACATGTAAATAAGAATTAGGGACAATGATTGATGGAAATCGTCTGATGGTTAAGCATCTTCTCGTCCAATTGCTTTGCTCTGACGCCTTTGTCTTCGTCTTGTAGGACCTCTAGGTTGTGAACAGCATACGCATCTCGTAGCGTCTCCAAACATCAGCAGCATCAACCTTTAGTAACCTATCCAAGTTATGAGTGGCATCGGCAATCTTGTTGAATATCAACACGTGAACATACTCCTTAGATGATTTAGAATCGACTAGCGAATACTCATGAAGTATTGCAAGTGAAATACACATGGATTAAGGTATGTGAAATACACATGGAATACGGTACACGGAGTACACACGGAATGCACATGAAATGATCGGTATGGGGTCGATCATTTGTCATGATTTAAGGAAGGTGTATCGGTTAGACAGTTAGGAAAAATGTGACAACCCTGGTTTTAAGGTTCGTCACTTAGTTTTATTTTGTGCTAGTTACGTGTCTTTACATGTTTATGTGCTTATTGGTGTGTATAGATTTTGGTTTGTATATCGTTTCCGGTACGGGGTACCTTGTGAGTGAAACGATGTGAGATGATTCCATGTTCAAGAGTTCACATGGTAGTGACTATGAAATGAGATGGTGTTATTTGGTGGTTTTATGTATACGTATATGTATTATAGAAAATCGTATTTTTACGATTTAGGGTTTTACGTTTAGAGGTCTCGGAAGAGGTATTTAGGCATGTTAGTATTTTTCGGGATGGTTTTAAGTCATTTAGGACTTAATTATAAAGTTTATTTCAAAATTTGAGATTTTTTTTAAAAGTGTATATTTTACGACTTTTACGGTAAAACGCGTAAATTTGACTAGTTTTACGGTTTTGAGGTTTTGGAGGCTTTAGGAGCTGAAATAAATTAAGGAAAATTAAGGTAATATTAATAACATAATATTAAATAATAAAAATAAAAAAACGAATTTGAAGGGGTTTAGGTCGGTTTTGGACGCATAAAAGAAGGAAAAAAGGAAAAAGAGGGAAAAAAAGGAAAGTGGGCTTATTCTTGGACTAGGATTTTATGTTCACCCTATATATTGTTTTAATCACAATCCAAATTCATTATTTTTCTCCTGGAGGTTAAGAAAATTCGTGAGTTATATAAAAATTAGGGTTCTTCATAAAAATTTGGGGTTTTCATAAATCAAATGTAAATCTTCTTAACCCTTTTTAATTTAATTGTTTTTATGTTTTGTTTAATCATCTTATGATGGAATTAGGTTAGGGTTTAATTTAAAAACAGTAAATTAATGTTATAATAATGAGGTTATAATGATTACATAAATTAGGGTTTGTAATTAGTGGGATTAGGGTTAATTAATGAGGTTAATTTAGTTAAACCTGTTTTTAAAAACTGGGCAGAATTTTAAGTCAATTGTTTTGATCATATTGGGAGCTCTACAAACACTTATTTTGTGATCCAAGTATCCCTAAAAAGTTAATTAAGTGGCTTTCCAATGCAAGAAATGAGAACTAAATTGGAGGTCGGGAAGTGGGCCAAAAACAGTTTACAGCAGTCGGAGGTCAAAACAGTTTTGAAGTCAGCCTGTTTTATTTTTAAGTTTTGGGTTGTTTGGGGTAATTAGGGTTGCATTGGGATCTTATAACGAACATGAGAGATGGTTTATATATTTTAGTAAGTATCTGCACTTGGGCTAAGGTTGTGGTTTCGGGTAAGACCCCCTAATCATAACAAACGTTTTGTATGTTTAAAATCAGTAAATCTGGAATGACAAAAGTATATATATATATATATATATATATATATATATATATATATATATATATATATATATACATATATATATATATATATATATATATATATATATATATATATATATATATATATATATATATATATATATATATATATATATATATATATATATATATATATATATATATCGGGGACTTAGCAGTAGCTTTAAGTTTGGGGCAAGTGGGAGGTGTTAGCTAACATATGTAAGGGAATGAATATTCCTTTTACAGAGATCATCGGTATGTTTAAGGGGGAGATCGACCCATAGTTTAAGGTATGAAAAACGGGACTGTTTTTGGTAAAATGTTAACGGGATGTGTTATGAAGTAAAAGGAGTTAAGGGCTTTATAGAGGGATGTAATGAGATGCTTAGAGCATATAAATGAGGTATTTATATAGGAGGAGTCTAGATGTCCATCATAGGTTGATGAGCCGTTTTAGTGGTTGGTTCATGTATTGATTACGTGTTTTTGGTTTGTTAGCTTTTTGCTAGTGCGAGGACATTTGGAGAAGCTCAATTAGGTGAGTTTCATAGTCCCATGTTTACTATTTATTTTGACTTCCAGATGGGATGGATGAGACACTGTGTTGAGTTATTTATAAATTGTTGCTGTGAATGTTTTAAGGTTTGTGATGGACTTGTGTGTACATTATGTGATTAACTGCTATGTGATTCTTGATTGTGTATGATTTGGATCGGGGGACACGTGTCGTCTCAGTTATTTTGGTTTGACAAGGTAGGAGCCTTGGGATAGGTACATAGCGTGATCGTCTATGGGACCAATGGATAATGATAAGGTAGTGGCCTTGGGATAGGTACATAGTGTGATCATCTATGGTACCATGGTTTTTGGTAAGGCTGTGGGCCTTGGATTTTGGTTTGGAAGGATTGATCTTAAATGTTAGTTGTTAATACATAATTGTAACACATTGTCCATATGTTATTTTTTTTATGGTTGTTATTCACAGCTTATAACTATATTTGGCGTTGGAGTCTAAACCTATGACTCTCACCAACATTATGTTGACGTGTTTTAGTGTCTCTTTCAGGTGTGAATGTGGTTAAGCGTGAGGATAGAAGTGGCTAGACTTGGATGCCTTAGGATTGCATATATGTTTGTTTTGTTTGTGTTACTTGTTTGTCTTGGGTAAGAGGTAGGACTGTTACCTACTTACCTAGACTCCTGCATGTTGAGATATTGTCATGACATTTGTGTCGCCATTTATGACATTTCTTATATCATTTAGTTATCTATATAGACAGGCTATTGTTGTGATGATATCCATACGTCGTGCCCATATTCCGCCATGATCGGGTGTGATAGAAGGGTATCAAAGACAATGGTTATAGGGAATTAGGTTGCCTAGTCGCGTAGCCTAGTCTATAGCTTAAGGGTCCCTGCATATAGGCGTCATAGGAGTATGTGTGCATTTTATAATAATTGATGTGTTTGGATGTTAATTATTGCGATGTTTTGACTAGTATGAATTTAACCGTAGAATGTACATACTTAGTCACATGTTATTTTATTTTCGGGTTTGTGACTAGTGCGGGTTGAACCATAATCGTCCACACTAGTCATTGTTGTAATTTGCTTAAATTGTACATTATAGTACATAAATCGGTACAAGGTAGTTTCTATCTTTTGTCGAGTTATTTTACATACCTGAGGTATGTTATTTTTATTTTGATGTTTAAGTCATGTTCTCTAAGAATCGTGTGGTGGTTCGAGTTACTAGGAATACATGGGTAGGAAGGATTTTAAGCTGTTTCCACTCTTATGGGAGACATGACTTATAACTGATTATGTTTTCGTTTTGGATTTAGTCTATGCTGTTTTAGCTAGACTATGGATTTCTGTATTCCAAGAGTTTTATATTGATGGAGATTTGGATCTTATTGGTTATGTGGTTATGGGCTTATGTGAGTAGATGGATTTATGTGTTATATGTTGTATTGATTCTTATAAGTGTCATCATAGGAGGGAGTACATTAGGGAAAGGATAATTGTATAAGTATGGTGGCCAACATAGTTATACAAGTACCACAACTTCAATGGGTTCTCAAGTATGATTGCATGAAAGAGGGTTAGTACATGCTTGTATATGATGAGATGTAGAATTTGGGTATATGTATAATATATGGGTTTATGTAATGGCTGCCTATGATATGGCTATTGTTCTTTTGTGTTATATGTTTTGGGTTATAGTTGTGTTGTGTGATTATGGGGTCACATGATATGGTTTGGTTTTGGAGGTGGGCTTTATGCCTTGTTGTGGCACGGTGAGATGGTAATTACTCGTATGGAAAAACGAGCGTATAAAGCGATTGATTGACTTGACATGTATGATAACGAGTATGTTTGGGAGATTCAATAGGTATACATAGCGGATGTATATATACCAGTAGATGTTATGTTATGATTTACGGTCGTTCAGTAGTTATTATAACTTGAACGTACCTAGTGCTCTCTTGTGTTTAAACAATTTATTAGTGCTCGAGTTTGGTGGAGTTTCAACGATGTTTTGAATCTTTTGAAGTGTGTCTGGTAGCGTATTCTTTGAGTTTCGTATTTCACGTGTACGTTTTAAAATGGTGTTATTGGTTTTAAGTCTATTGAAATAACTTGGGATTTCTTTTGAGATAATGAAATCTTTTGTGTTGGGTCTTACATTTCTTTTGGTCGGTATATATTGAGAAAAAGGGGGATTTGGAAATCTATTATAGGGTTAGATAGCTGGTTGTATTCGGTAAAATAAGGGTAAGGTGTTGGAGTCGTGTTTCAAACAAGATGTAACATAAGATTTCATTTTAATCAACACTTATTTATTTCAAATTCTAAAAGACTTTCTTTAAAATAAAGCGAAGTAAAATTTCTTTCTACTTACATAGTTTATATAATTGGGTTTAACCGATTCACGTTATTTATAATTATTAATACAAGGTTAAATTGAGTTTATGAATATTTCACATACATCTTTATCTTTCATTAATATTAAACTGTTTTGGTCATAACTTGTTCGTTTTTAGAGCTTTTTGAGTGATTCAAAAGCCAAAAACTATGTAATCGGAACGTACTTTTCAAATATTCACAATGTATAGTCATGGGAAGTCAGTGGACTGGTCGAAATTATTGTACAAGTGTCGGGTTAAAGGTTGAGTTTTGAATAGTAGTTTTTTTTTTATGATTTGGGATGCACGGGATACCTAGTCTTTGATTTGAGTTTTGAGTTTGTCAAGAGGGTTGTTTGTAGATTGTTTGAGTCACATAGATGTGGGAAGGTAAAGAAAAAATAAATAAATAAAAATATATTCTTTTGGAAAAGTCGATCTTTTACACGGTTTAAATAATATGTCGCGGGGCGTAATATGTTTTGGTTGCCATTGGGTGTTTCTGGGATTATTTTTCGTTGTCATGGGTCATCTTGAGTTGATACACGTTTTGGGTTTGAGTTTTCTCTTGAGTCTCGTGGTTTTTGACTGGTTTTAATTGGTGCACGTGAAATGTCGTTAGTTATCCGTCGGTTTGATTCGTCGATCGTATCTAGTGGATTCAGGATGTAGTTTTGGTTATGTATTGATTGGGAACGTTGAGTTAGTCACATGAAAGACTTTGTCGCGCCTACACGATTAAGTAGGTGACCATGAGAGAACGGTCGAAATACCCTTTGTGGGGAGGAAAGAGGTTCGTAGATGAACTAATGTGGGCATGAGGTCTATTAGGAGTGCCAAGGGAGATGAATAGAGATTTGTGAAATGTATGGATATTGGCACAAGTAACGTGCCATATAGAGTGTTGGAACGGGATATTGTTTGTAAGGCATGTATGTTTTCTAAAAAAAATTCTGAAATTTAGTGGGTTTGCCTATTATTTTGAGATAGAACCATGAATAGAGCAAGTAGGAGAAGTCAGAGGAGTTGGAGTTAGTGCCCTTCCAAGGAAATTGTTGATGGAATGATTTCAAGAACAAGAGTTGATGGAAATTCCAACGGATGCAAGGTAAAAGTTGAGTTGCTTAGTAGTAGCTTGGATGTGGAAAGCGGTTGAGTGGTCTGATGAGAGGAAGCATTGGTCTTTTAAAATGCGTGTAGAATTTTGCAAGTAGAACGAGGTAGGAATTTATTAGTATTGCCGCTAAGAGACGGTGCAAGGAGGACATAGTTGAAACTGCTAAGGATGTTGTATGAACGCTTTGAGTTTTTGGTTATGCATTTGGCTTCGCCAAAGCACTAGCGGTTTTCACGGTGTCAATGAGCCAAGTGTGCATGAACGTGTATAAACGAGTTGTCATCGGGAGCATCGACGACATCTCGATCTACTCAAATATGAGAAGGAGTGTGAGGCGAATTATGTGTTGGTTTTGGAGTGGAATTATAAGAAAGATTTTCAAGTGTGAGTTTTAGGATTAAGTTGGCCAGGACGAGTGGTCAGAGATGATGGCATATCGCGGAACCAGCAAAGGGCGAAGTGAAGAAGGATGAGGAAGCATTTTGGAGGCTGAAGAAGTGGATTGGATAATGAGCCGATCTTGGCATTATCGGAAGGACTGGAAGAATTCGCGAAGCATGGCGATACGTGGAGCAAGGATTTGGACGCGTACGAGGACGACAAAGAAAGGCGATCGCTTATACGTTGTAGGAACTGAAGATTTGGAAGAACTGGATAGAATTAGTTAGTGGAGCTGGACTGATATATCTGCCTAGAATGCTACAGGCATTTGGTGTACGAGACGTGGAGAATGATCTATACGGATCATGAATGTCTCCAATACATATTCAATCATCTTGATTGAACATTTGGCAAAGGTGATGGTTGGAGTTAAATGGTGAAAGAAAAATTTCAAGGCCAAGTACCATCTAGGAAAGGCAAGCATGGTTGATGAGACCTGGAATAAGAAGAATGAAGTGAAGCTAAGACAAACTTGAACTATATGGATGACGTATTAGGGTGGTTTGGATGAAGGATGTAGGTTGCACGAGTTGAGTTGTCTAAAGCAGAGAACGCGTCAACATGTATGTTACGTGGCTTGGACAATCATATGGAGAGAGGGACGTAGACTATACTTCCTACATAGATAGGAGTAGCTTAGAAAGGGCGATGTAAGGACGAAATTGGTGAAAGGGATACATAATGGGGTGGAGGAATAAGTACGACGAGAGTTGGGTGATAGTCGATAGACTGACTAATTCATCTCATATTTCAAGAGGAATGAGAGGTCACGTAGTTGAGAAGTTGGAAGGATTGCGTACGGATGTGATAGAACGGAGGGTTTTGCGTAGAATTTAGCCTAATATGTATGGAATGCCTTATGAAGGATTATGGCAAGGGAAGAAACGATGGGAAGCATCACATTGTGATGTATGGTATGAGTTGAGGAAAAAGAAGGAAGTGTGTATAGAAGCGAAGCAAGAATAAAATAGGTTGAGATAGGAACCAAAGGTAAAACTTTGGTAGAGCCTAATGAGTAGAATAAAGCACAACACAGGCTAATACTGTCGTAGTGTGGAAAAGGAAATGGCACTGACCTATACTGATTGTTTGGGAGGCTCAGTATCGATAATCGAATGGATGAGGAGTTATAGGTGTGATATGCCATAGGGACGAAGGGCTTGGTCTAACTGAGATAACCGTCCTTTTTGATGATGTGTATATATCATAAGTTGATTTGGATTGGAAGAACTAATGGATATGTGAAAGACCGTCATAGGTCACTTTGTAAGGAAATTGGAATTTTATGTAGTTTGGAGTACGGACTAATGGAGTTGATGAACATGATCGGATATGAGTATATCCGGCTAACTAGAAAAGGATAGGCAAGTGAGATATTTATACAACCTTAGGGGTCACACTAAGGACATGAGTGATTGATTTAGAGGGAGTTAGGAAACTCATTAGCGATGGCTGAGTTTTCATATAATGATGGTTATCATACTAGAAGTCGATAAATGCCATTTGAGGCACTATATGAAAGGATAGGTTGAGTTGTCCCCATTGTGGACTAGAATTGGTAAAAGAGGCTACTAATGTGGTAATGGTGTTTGTGGAAAGGATGAGAGCAACAAGGGATGCTATATAGAAAAGGAGGAAACCACTAGAGTTAGTGACAGAGTTATGTATGAAGTTTCACCCATAGTAACGGGTGGTATGTTTTGGTAAAATGGAAGAGTTGATGTAGAGTTTTGTAGGTCCATTTATGAGCTTTGGAAAGATCGGACCATTAGCTTATGAGCATAGAATTACCTGGGGGAAATGAGTTGTATACATGATACATTTCATGTATTGAGATTGGTAAAGGTTGTTTGAGAATGCATTTTGCATGTACGGTTATTCGGGACTTGTGTTAATAAGAGTCTTTGTTTTATCAAAGAGTCATCTGTGAGATTTATTGACTGTGAGGTCAAGAGTTTGGCAATAAGTTTAATTATTTTTGGTTTGTATATGTGGTATTTTGAAACTTGAACTAAAGTTCACGTGGAAATGAGAGGAGTTCGTTTAGAACAAGTATCCTCATTTGATTTGTTGTTTGTGTGTTTGATCCTAAGGAGTAAATCTCAGGACGAGATTTCTATTAGGAGGGAGTGATGTGACAACCCTGGTTTTGAGGTTCGTCACTTAGTTTTATTTTGTGCTAGTTACGTGTCTTTACATGTTTATGTGCTTATTGGTGTGTATAGATTGTGGTTTGGATATCGTTTCCGGTACTGGGTACCTTGTGCGTGAAACGATGTGAGATGATTTCATGTTCATGAGTTCACATGGTAGTGACTATGAAATGAGATGGTGTTATTTGGTGGTTTTACGTATAAGTATATGTATTATAGAAAATCGTATTTTTACGATTTAGGGTTTTACGTTTAGAGGTCTCGGAAGAGGTATTTAGGCATGTGAGTATTTTTCGGGATGGTTTTAAGTCATTTAGGACTTAATTATAAAGTTTACTTTAAAATTTGAGATTTTTTTTAAAAGTGTATATTTTACGACTTTTACAGTAAAACGCGTAAATTTGACTAGTTTTACGGTTTTGAGGTTTTGGAGGCTTTAGGAGCTGAAATAAACTAAGGTAAATTAAGGTAATATTAATAACATAATATTAAATAATAAAAATAAAAAAAACGAATTTGAAGGGGTTTAGGTTGGTTTTAGACGCAGAAAAGAAGGAAAAAAGGAAAAAGAGGGAAAAAAGGCAACTGGGCTTATTCTTGGACTAGGATTTTATGTACACCCTATATATTATTTTAATCATAATCCAGATTCATTATTTTCTCCTGGAAGTTAACAAAATTCGTGAGTTATATAAAAATTAGGGTTCTTCATAAAATTTTGGGGTTTTCATAAATCAAAGGTAAATCTTCTTAACACTTTTTAATTTAATTGTTTTTATGTTTTGTTTAATCATCTTATGATGGAATTAAGTTAGGGTTTAATTTAAAAACAGTAAATTAATTTTATAATAATGAGGTTATAATGATTACATAAGTTAGGGTTTGTAATTAGTGGGATTAGGGTTAATTAATGAGGTTAATTTAGTTAAACCCGTTTTTAAAAATTGGGCAGAATTTTGAGTCAATTGTTTTGATCATATTGGGAGTTCTACAAACTCTTATTTTGCGATACAAGTATCCCTGAAAAGTTAACTGAAGTGGCTTTCCAATGCAAGAAACTAGAACTAAATTGGAGGTCGGGAAGTGGGCAAAAAACTGTTTACAACAGTCGGAGGTCAAAACAGTTTTGAAGTCAACATGTTTTCTTTTTAAGTTTTGGGTTGTTTGGGGTACTTAGGGTTGCATTGGGATCTTCTAACGAACATGAAATATGCTTATATATTTTAGTAAGTATCTGCACTTGGGATAAGGTTGTGGTTTAGGGTAAGACCCCCCTAATCATAACAAACTTTTTGTATGTTTAAAATCAGTAAATCTAGAATGACAAAAGTATATATATATATATATATATATATATATATATATATATATATATATATATATATATATATATATATATATATATATATATATATATATATATATATATATATATATATATATATATATATATATATATATATATATATATATATATATATATATATCGGCACCTTAACAGTAGCTTTAAGGTTGGGTCAAGTGGGAGGTGTTATCTTACATATGTAAGGGAATGAATATTCCTTTTACAGAGATCATGGGTATGTTTAAGGGGGAGATAGACCCATAGTTTAAGGTATGAAAAACGGGACTGTTTTGGGTAAAATGTTAACGGGATGTGTTATGAAGTAAAAGGAGTTAAGGGCTTTATAGAGGGATGTAATGAGATACTTAGAGCATATAAATGAGGTATTTATATAGGAGGAGGCTAGATGTCCATCATAGGTTTATGAGCCGTTTTAGTGGTTGGTTCATGTATTGATTACGTGTTTTTGGTTTGTTAGCTTTTTGCTAGTGTGAGGACATTTGGAGAAGCTCAATCAGGTGAGTTTCATAGTCCCATGTTTACTATTGATTTTGACTTCCAGATGAAATGGAAGAGACACTGTGTTGAGTTATTTATAAATTGTTGCTGTGAATGTTTTAAGGTTTGTGATGGACTTGTGTGTACATTATGTGATTAACTGCTATGTGATTCTTGATTGTGTATGATTTGGATCGGGGGACACGTGCCGTCTCAGTTATTGTGGTTTGACAAGGTAGGGCCTTGGGATAGGTACATAGCGTGATCGTCTATGGGGCCAATGGATAATGACAAGGTAGTGGCCTTAGGATAGGTACATAGTGTGATCATCTATGGTACCATGGTTTTTGGTAAGGGTGTGGGCCTTGGATTTTGGTTTGGAATGATTGATCTTGAATGTTAGTTGTTAATACATAATTGTAACACATTTTCCATATGTTATTTTGTTGATGGTTGTTATTCACAACTTATAACTATATTTGGCGTTGGAGTCTAAACCTATGACTCTCACCAACATTATGTTGACGTGTTTTAGTGTCTCTTTCATGTGTGAATGTGGTTAAGCGTGAGGATAGAAGTGGCTAGACTTGGATGCCTTAGGATTGCATATAGAAGGAGATCCCCGTTCTTTCTTAGTTTACCTTTATGTTTTTTTTGAATAATTGATACTGTTGGCACCTATATGTTTGTTTTGTTTGTGTTACTTGTTTTCTTATGTAAGAGGTAGGATTGTTACCTACTTACCTAGACTCCTGCATGTTGAGATATTGTCATGATATTTGTGTCGCCATTTATAACATTTCTTATATCATTTAGTTATCTCTATAGACACGCTATTGTTGTGATGATATCCATACGTCGTGCCCCATATTCCGCCATGGTGGGGTGTGACAAAAAACCATCATGATAACCTGGCAGTATTAGCATAGACATCATTCTAGTTGTATGGAGAAACGTTAAAGTGTGGTTACAAAATTCAACGATGATTTACCCGACAGCATGATCAATGAAAACCAACCATGACTATTATGAAAGCAGAATTGAATGAAATCCAACAATGTCTTGAATGAAGGCATAATAACAAAAGAGCGTAAGACGTAATCCACATGAAGACGGAATTACTATGAAGAAACATGAAAAGATTTAACATGAAGGATTGTATAACATAATCAGCATGAAACTGAGTTTAACCATGACAGTATGAAAACATACTTGACATAAAAACATAGTAACTTATGAGGGGACATAAAAAAATTTTTATGCCAATAAACCATGAGAAAAATTTTATGCATGAAAAACAGTGCATGAATGCATAATGTAGTTTATAAAAACCTTTATATGTGCGAGGGGACGCCTATGGGTCGGTCCCAAAACAAAAGACATGGAGAGGGGACGCCTATGGGTCGGTCCCAAAGTTAAAAGTTTCGATAAAAGCATATGCGATTAAATAGGGCCAGTCATGTACCAAACATTACTTAGTCATAATCCCTGCAACAATGATACATGAAACACAAATAAATGAAACTCATCTGTCAAAAGTTATCATAAAAATTTTTTATGTGACTAATTATGAACTACTGGGGTTTAGTCCACATAGCCACAGTTCACGAGGAACATTGTGCATGAAATAATGACACATAACTAAATATGAATGACGGTTGTCCATCCATATTAGTAAAACAATATCGATGAAAACATCAAGGTTAAAACCTCAAGGTGCTGAAAACATCATGGTTAAAGCAACAATGTGCTGAAAACATCAATACGTAGAATAACAAACGTTGGCTTAGGAAGCTCCTAGTGACTACCCACTAGTCATAGGTCAAGTTTTAGAGCCTACAGGTCGAAGCCTTGGCTCTGATACCATAATTGTAACACCCCATTTTTATAATGGAATGTCACGCGTAATTATGGCGTGTCATCAAAGCATACAAGGATAAATGTCTAAAACATTACATGACCATAGGGATAATTGGAATCAAACATCGGTTCCCAAACATAAGCCCAAAACATAATAAAGCAAAAGAATTGAATGAAAGACTAAACAAGCATAAGTATATGAAGGCAAAAAGGAAAAGAAGTCTCTAGCAGCTTCCATCCAATGCACGTCCTCCAAATGCTCGAGTCTTTCCTAGGGTACCTGCCGTTTTGGGACATGGAAAGGGAAGTAACGGTTGAGCAAAACGCTCAGTGCACGGATATAGACATAGTATAAATGACTAAAACATAATAAATACTTAATAGCAGCAGAAATGTATAAGTCCTGGAAAACATGGAACATGTTCATAAAGCTGGTTTTATAGTTTGAAAAGCCTTATGTTTATCTTATGAAAAACTGTTTAACATATTTTACCATTAGCCAATATAGGTCATGAAAATCCACCGTGCATGAATACATGGAGGGGTGACCTCATCATGCAAATTAGAGGGGCTGCCTCTAATTTAATATACTGGTTTGGGTAGGAGGGATCAGCTCCTTCTGAAGGATGCAAGGCACACACCACATTCACACTGAGTAATCTGCTGAAAACATGTAACTAGGATGCACCCATACGCCCCACATGATAAATATAATAATATGGCCAAAAGCTGAAGGGACGCCACGAGCAATCACTCCGCCGAGGGGAAGTCATAACACCAGTGCCTCTAATGTTATGGTTATGGTACCTCCATAACTAGGTGAAACTGGTCATGCATGTATATGGCTATAGGTATTCTAAATTAAACATAAGCAAATCAAACATATAAACTTATACTACGGGAAAACAGTTGGCTGCCTACGGGGAAATCCTAATAAGGAAAGAATGTCCATACTGAAAGGACGGGAATCCGTACCTTATATCCAGTGAACAAAGAAGACGAACGGAAGAGAGTCCTACTTCGGTATCACTAATGCTACATAAATACATACGTGTATAAGTATCTGATTACTGAATACGTAACTGGTTTTATGTCATGTCTTAGCTTGTTTTATACGTTCATGTCATGTTTTACTGTTTTAAGCTTTATACTGCAATTGTCTTATATTATGTCTATTCTGATTAAGTATTACTTGTATTTCATGTATTATTATACTTACTGTGTAATAATAAGTAACTTTCTAAAAATAGCAGGTTTCCTATAATAGAAAGTTTCCAAAAAAAGAAAGTTACCAAAAACAGAAAGTTTCCAAAAATAGAATGTTTCCAATAATAGAAAGTTTCCAAAATAGAAAGTTTCCAAAAAAAGAATGTTTTCAAAAATAGAAAGTTTCCAAAAATAGAATTACTACTTAAAATAGATAAGTTTCTAAAAATAGGAAGTTTCCATAAATAGATTAGCTGCCTTAAATAAATAAGTTTCTAAAAATAGAAAGTTTCCATAAATAGATTAGCTGCCTTAATTAAATAAGTTTCTAAAAATAGAAAGTTTCCATAATTAGATATAAGCTGGTTAAATAAGCTAATCATATTGATATAAGGTATAGTTTATTAATCATTACATGTAAATTAACTAAACTATAGGTTAAAAGTATTTAATTAAATATATCATGTTTTTAATTATATAAGGTTAAATACTTAGGTTAAAACATGTATTATTAGCTATTAATAATATAACCTAAGTCATGTTAATTAATTAATTATAGCCATGGTTTTTAATAATTAATTAATTATAGTCTAGAAAATATAAATACTTAGGTTAAAAATCCATGATCTACTAATTAAATTATAACCTAAGTCATGTCAATTATATTAATCATGTCATATTTTATTAATTTAATTTCCAACATATAACTATTAAAATCATAATCTAAACATAATCAATGAACCGGATCGTGACTAGAAACCATGAACCGGACCCGTAATCAACACCATACCCCGAACCACTTCGGGGTTTCCCCTTGTTTGCTGCTGCCGTGGGACTCACACCACCAAACCGAGACCATGAGGTCTCAGTGGTGGTTCACAAGCCAAGCCGAGACCCCTTACGGGTTCGGTTTAGGCGTCGGCTAGACAAACACCCCTAAAAACCCTTGTTTTGATCTACCCCATAAGCATAGACATGTCTAATAAATGTTTTTAATTAGTTTTCGATAACATCATGATCATATGTAATTTATTAAATCAAAACATAAAAGAAAAAGGTTAAAAAGGTTATAACGAATGCGTGGATCAATCAAGGACGAACACACAACGATCATTGTAAAAATTCCGAGGTTAAAATCTAACTGAATCACCCCTTGTTGATGCTTATAGGTGGCGGCCAAAAGGGAGCAAAGAAGGAGGAGGAAAACTTTTAGGGTTTTATTTATTTTTCTTGTTTTGTAAAAATGACACAAGATTTCTCCGTTTTCTTGTTTAATAAAAATAATTGGCTAGGCCCTTTTTCTTTGCTAATTTCGTGGCATATGGCCCACCTAAGGGTAACCCGTACATTTCTCGAGTCTAAATATTATAGTGTGTTCTCGTGCGTTCTCGTGTTCGTAATTTACGTGTTTTAATTAGTTATCGATCGTGACTTAATATGTTTATTCGTGATCGTGATAAATATATATACGTAATTAATATTAGCTCGTGATTACTTTACCTTCATGATTTCATGATCGCATGTTTGTGATTATTTATTGTTTAAACAATTATTGTGTGTTCATACGTAATAAATACTTATCGTGTTCTAACACGTACCTAATACTTACAATTCTTATACGTGAACGTAATCATACTCTAAAAGGAAAGTTTTAATCTAGTACGTACGATCTTAAGGGTACTATTCATGGTAAAGTATGCAGGTTTTACAACAGCAATGAACCGTCAAGTTCAACGGTGGTTCAAGTAAATGTTCCAAGAGCAGATATGATAGTCAACGCGACAATTGAAGAGTTGGAAATGTTATATGGACCAATGTATGATGAATATTTCACGGGGGAGAAACATGTTGTATCGAAGTCTTCTGCTGTCACTCATGATAAGAATAATGATACCGATCATCGTCAACAAAAGGATACAACTTCATCTACTTCAACACGGGTTGCTGCAGATTCACCTCCTCATATTATCACATCAACAATTTCTCATAAAACATCCACAACTACTGTCATTTCTCCAGAGAACAAAAATCAAGGAGAAAATGCATTATCTGACGAAGACGAATTTATCAACCCATTCGATACACCAGTACACAACTAGAGAGTCTTCTACTCGCCATGTTGATCCGTCAAATATGCATACGTTCTATCAACGACATCCTTCAACACATCATTGGACCCGAGATCATCCTTTGGTTCAATTAATTGGAAACCCTTCACAGCCTGTTCGCACAAGACGACAGCTTAACACCGATGCTGATGTTTGTATGTTCGCACTCGCCGTGAGTTTAGCTGAACTGAAAAACATCAAAGAAGCCATGGCTGATCATGCTTGGATTGAATCGGTGAGGGATGAACTTCAAAAATTTTAAATACTTAAAGTCTGGGAACTTGTTGACAGACCATACGATGTAATACCATTAAATCTTCGATGGATCTGGAAAAACAAGATGGATGAAGAGAACACGATCATCAAGAGTAAATATAGGCTATTGGCTAAAGGGTATGGACAGAAAGAGGGTATTGATTTTGAAGAATCATTTGCACCAGTAGCTCGAATGGAATCGGTCAGGATTTTCCTTGCTTATGATGCACATAAGGGATTCATTGTTTATCAAATATAAATAAGGACGACGTTTCTTAACGGTCCTTTGAAGGAAGAAGTCTATGTCAGACAGCCGGAAGGATTTGTCAATCCTCATTATCCTGACAAGGTGTATCGTCTCCACAAATCACTTTACAGACTCAAGCAAGCTCCAAGGGCGTGGTACGACGAGCTCTCAAAATTTCTGGTCTCCATGGGTTTCTCAAAAGGTTCCATTGATGTAACTTTGTTCACTTATAAATATGGGGATGACATTTTGCTAGTGCAGATTTATGTTGATGACATTATTTTCGGGTCCACAAACTCAAACTTTCAAAATGGTTTAAAAAAGTAATGCACAATAAATTTGAAATGTCAATGATGGGCGAACTAAAATTCTTTCTAGGAATTCAAGTTCACCAATCCCCAAGTGGTATCTTTATTAACCAAGCTAAGTACTATCAAGAGATAATCAAAAAGCATGGTATGACCTCATGTGACCCCGTTGGGACACCATTATCAACCACATCCGTAGATGCTAATTTGGAGGGAGATGTTATAGATCAAACGAGATATCGTTCCATGATCGGCTCCCTCATGTACTTAACAGCAAGCCGACCAGATATATCTCATGCTACGTGTTATTGTGCACGATATCAAGCACGACCCAATGATAAGCACCTCAAGGAGGTTAAACGGATCTTTCAGTACCTTAAGAATACCATTCATATAGGACTGTAGTAGCCGAGGGAAACCGGTTTCTTTCTAACAGCCTATTCAGATTCTGATCATGCAGGGCGTCTTGATACACGTAAAAGTACTTCTGGTGGTGCACCATTTCTAGGTCAAGATAAGCTTGTGGGGTGGTCTTCTAAGAAGCAGGATTGTACATCACTATCATCAGCCGAAGCAGAGTATGTGTCTCTATCTGCGTGTTGTGCTCAAGTTCTTTGGATGAAAACACAACTCACGTATTATGGCTTCCACTTTGATAAAGTACCTATGTACTGTGACTCAATGTCCGCCATAGCCATCTCCTGCAATCCGGTACAACATTCCTGCACTAAGCACATTGACGTCAGATTTCACTTCATTAAGGAACAAGTTGAAAGGGGTATCGTTGAACTATACTTTGTTGGAACTGATTACCAATTAGCTGGCTTGTTTAAAAAAGCTATTTCGAAAGAGAGGTTTACGTATCTTGTTAGGCAAATGGGTATGAGATGTTTGACTTCAGCAGAACTGGAGATTCTGGCGAAGAAGCCTACTTGATTCATCTATCGAACATCTACTTGTAAATATTAATGAAAAAGCAAAATTAAAAATTAAACATCTTTCAAAAATCCAAAAATATTCTTCTTGACATGTCTTTCAGTATCGATAATATGGATGTGCCTAGAAATGTCGCTCAATAACGACACGGGTGTGTACATAAAGCTCGAATGAAAGTTGTACATATTTTTCAAAACATGTCATTTCTACTTTTAATAAAGGAAAATGTCTATTTTGGACAACTGTTCCAACAACGGGTAGAGCAATCTATCTTGGGTTGAGTTTGTCACAAAACATTCAACGTTTTGAGCTCAACACAATGGCTTGTAATCACTTTCAGATTGCAACCCGGATCGATATTCACGGGGGAGTGTACGCTTCAGTGCCCTTACCCTCAACAAAAGAAGAGAAATCTTCTTACACTTGAGTGGATTTGTCAAGACATTCAAAGTCTATGAACTCAAGTTTATGCTTTAGAAAATCTTTTTCGCCAAAAAGAAATATAGTTTTCCAAAAAGCGTTGAACACAATTTTTTCAAGAGATTCTCAATGATTATTCAAAATCTTTCAAAAATTGTGTGTTCAACAACTCCTATCCTCAAGTGAAATGTGGATCACATCCTCACAATGACAATTCAATTAGATCAATTTCTGAGGGGGAGAGTTCTAAATTCATGCTAAGTTTGACACATTTTTCTCCCGAAAGATTTTCAAGACTATTTTTCAAAATATATTTTAATCAAATTTGGTATCTCTAATATCAAACGATTTTATATATTAGAGATAGGGGGGATAAAATGTGATTAAAATGTGATCTAAAGACTCAAGCACTCATGGTTACGATCAAATACCCACAACATCTTTAATTCACGACGTTATTGGTGTCAAAAGGGTGGTTAGGTTTAAGTCCTATGATCCAACCAGAACCGGAGGGATCTTCCCAGGGACAATCCAATACATTATTAGAAGTCCTTAGGAAAGATGGAGTAGAATGTGAACGAAGCTGAATGCCGACTAAGTACTGATGCTAGCACTGGAACAATCACAACAAGGTGCTAGTAATGATTTCTTGGTAAGCATTGAAGGGGTTGAAGAATGAAAAATAAATGTAAGGATAAAGGGTGTAAACAAAAAAGCCCTCCATACATCTTAGGTAGAAACCGGGTCAACACATCATAAAGACAACACATCATGGACCCAGTGATGCAATACACAAACCCTCCGCAGCTGACTCAGGCTTCTCTCAAAAGAAGTTTGTTTTATTGTCACGGAGATCAACATGACTTCTATTGACTTTCTCACTCCGAGATATTTGATATTGAATAGGGGTGGCATCTGCTCCAGCCTCCGACCACTAAAAGTCCACAAATCGAATCTAGAGCCAAGTGATCAATCAAATCTAGTTAGGACACATGGATGAAGATCAAGAGAGTCCTACGCTATATCCTTGCGATATTGCTAGAACACTCAGAGTGATACTACCTAGTAATCACAATGAAGAGTGGAAATCCTTCCAGTGTTAACATCAAACAGCACTGCGGTAGGTCATGTGTAAGATTCTTTATGAATTGAACATATGTAAAACTGAAAAGCAACAGTGGTTTGTTTCTTTATTGATTCAAACTTGTTTCAGGTTTCTATGCAATATCTTTATGGTCTTTCCAGAACATTCAAAGTGATATTTATTAATATTCACAGTGACGAATGGAAATCCTTCTAGCGTCAACATCAAACAGCGCTACGGTAGGTAACTTGCGAGATTCTTATGAATCAAGCTTGTGTCAACTGGAAAGCAACAATGGTAAGATTCTTAATGAATCAAACTTGTTCCAGGAATTTGAATTGACGACTTTAATCAAGCGGATATTTATCCAATTGATTTACTCTTTATGTTCGCAGTCTTGCTTTGAGACGGTCGAGTAAAGAGAACGGCTAGTACTGCCGCGAAACCCTGTCAAGGAGATTCTTAATTGAATCTACCTAATCACAGGTACGATATTTAAATATCGTGTAACGGTCTTCACCGACCGGAGGTAAAACGTTACCGATTTAGGACGCATGTCAAAACCATTCAGTCCGTGTCTATGTTTTGTCTCAAGAAGTTGATGTTACGGTGTACTCAGCAAAGTGAAAGATTCAAAAACTACATACTAATGCCTAAAGAAATATTCAACAATCAAGAAAACTAAAGACTTCCGCAACTCTGATGATCAAAATCTTCCTTATTATTAATCAAGAGGAATGACCTCTCTTCAAGAGAGAATGTTAGCAAGCTTTCAACATTATGCGAAGTATGAACATGTGGATGAAGACACAAGATCACAAGATGGCAAAGACAAATCAAGGATAATTTTGAAGATCTCAAGATAAAAGACAAAGTCGAAAGACAATGACAAAGGCTCAAAGATCACATCATGAAGGAACAACACTACTATTACACGTTCAAGACTCATTTATGACGAAATTCATAACCTCCATTAAACTCCAAATATCGAAGAGGAATGACCTCAAATTGGGGGAGATTGTTAGCCTCAAAATATTGAGTCAAACAAGACTGTTCGGTCATAGGTTTATATTTTAATATATATTAGAACGTTGTAATAGTTAATTAAAATAGTCGTGACATTATGGGCTTGATGGCTAGCTTAAAAGGCCTCTTTCAAGGTACTAAGCATTTATTCAAGCCCGGCCCAAAACAATATAGTCCATTAAGAAAGCCCGCATATGGGTGGACTATATAAGCACCCTCCTACTATGTTAGGAGGGTGGCAAGGCATTTCATTTTTCCTTAATCTAATTTCACCTAGTTTCTCCACCTTCTCTCTACTTTCTCTCACTACTTTCTCTCTCTAGAAATCTTTATTCTTTTCATCTATTTTCTATCTTTATTCATCTAATAACATGGGATAACAAAGTCATCATCATATGAAGCAGAGTCGAAAATGCCATCTATTAGCTGCTTATGAATATCATCCAGCTTAGTAGAAGTCTTCTTTTGATAGTTTCCCAAGTCAGAAGGACCAGAAAACCTAGTTGTGGAAGTAAGATCACTAACCGGACTACCAATAGGGGTTAAACTTGCACTTGGAGTAACACTAGGATTACTAGGAATAACTGGTACAACAGGAGTACTAAAAGGACACTCAAAGCCTCATTTAGTAGCTGCTATAGTAGCATCTTGTTGTTGCTTGAGTAGTGTATCAAGAGCTCCTTGTGAATCCACAATGTCTGATGAAGGAGCATCAATAGGAGTAGCATTGGTGTTGGGAGCGACTGTGGTGGAATAGGATGGTACAACGAAAATGTCATAATCCTCATCGGAATCCGAAAAGCTAGAAGCAGCATCTGCACTAGAAGTTACAAAAACTTGTGGACCTGCATCTTGGTTAGTCTAGAAACGAAAATATCCTAATGATTCACTAAGTTAATCAAGATCAAAATACCATTCAGGACCTTTGCCTTGGATGTTTGTCTTCTCCTCAAAGTACCTGAGATTTATAGTTTCAATGACACGCTTGGCATGGAGATTATAAACGCGATAAGCTCTTGAGTGAGCTGAATATCCCACAATGTAGCCTTCATCTGCCTTGCCATCAAATTTTCCCTAATAGTCACTAGTATTCAGAATGGTGACAGGACAGCCAAATGGCTTCAAATGAGCAATGCTTGGGACTTTGGCTGTGAGTAGCTCATAGGGAATTTTCTTATGAGGATTTGTAATTGAAACCCTATTCAACACATAACTTGCAGTGTTGACAGCTTTTGTCCAAAACATAGTTGGAAGCTTGGAGTCTGCAAGCATGGTTCATGCTGCTTCTATAAGAGTCCTGTTCTTACTTTCTACAACACCATTCTGTTGAGGAGTCCTGGCAGCACTATAATCTCTTTTGATACCTTTAGATTTTCAATGTTCTATAAGGTCTGCATTTTTGAATTATGTTCCATTGTCACATCGGATACCTTTCACCTTCTTGGACAGCTGATTCTCAATGAGTGTAATGAAGTCTTTGAGAATGGAGTAGGTCTCACTTTTAGCAGCCAGAAAGAAAACACAGGTGAACTTGTTATACCCATCAGTTACCACAAGACAGTATTGTTTATGGTCAATGCTCCTAATGGAGGTAGGACCAAACAAATCCATGTGTAGTAGCTGCAATGGTTCAGTTATGAGGCTGAGAGCAGTAATGGCCTTGAAGGATGCTTTGTGTTGTTTGCCTTTCCTGCATGCAAGGCAATAGATATCATTTCTGAATGTTTTTGGGAGGTAAACCAGAGACCAAGTTCATATTTTCCAGTTTGTGAATGGTCTTGAAGTTTACATGTCCCATCCTTCTGTACCATTTGGTGGCTTCATCTTCTGATACTTTGGCAACCAAACAAGCTAGTTGACCAATAGGATTAACTTCATTCACCTAGATACTATAGAGGTTGTGTCCTCTACGGATTTTGAGGTGAACTTGGGAGTCATCCGGTAGCTTAAAGTCTTTGGATAACAATAGTGCTTCAGTATCCGTAAAGAGGACAAACTGTTTCTTTTTACAAATCTGAGAGACAGAATCAATTTGAACTGTTGAAGTGCTTCCACATAGTAAACCTGCTCAAAATTAAGTTAGGTGTCTGAATAGTTCCTTTACCAGAGATCCTTCCTTCACCACGTTCGAAGTACACCTTTCCGCCTTGAAATGGTACAAAGTTAGTCAGAAGTCCTTTATTTCCAGTCATGCTCCTAGAGCATCCACTATCTACTATTCCAAAACTCTGATCTTGGTATGGAGTAATCTACAACAACAGAAAAGTCATATGCAAAAGTTAGTGTCTTAAGGGGACCCAGACCATTTTACACTTGAGTCTGCCTTATAGATCTTTAGTAGATAGCCAAGAAGATTGATGAGATCCACTGTTGTTCTTAGGTTGCATGTTCATAATATGGGTGTTATTTTGTGACCAAGAACAACATGTTGAGGGCTTAACAGCAGATCCCAAATGTCCCAACCCAAAATGCATTTGGTTTGAATTAAAAGCATAATTCTAAGTAAAGTTCTGAAAATAGTTGTTGGTTGGTCTATTGTAGGCATAAACATTGCTTCTCCAAAGATTAGAAGCTGAAGGAGAGGTCCTTCTAGAAGAAGAATAAGAATCGGCACATGAGTTTAATCTTCTAGAAGAAAAAGGAGCAACTCCTGGTGGACCAGGAGCAGGATAAGCTTGATAACCAGAAGGAGTTTGATCATAAAAATCACAATCCTTAATCAAATGAAATTTACTACTACAAACAAAGCATGTTTTAAAAGACCTTTTATTCAAATGACATTGTTTCACACTGCTATACTTATTACAAACAATTCTAGGAGAATCAACACTCCTAGGACTCAACAAACTAAAACTAGAAATAGTGGAAGTAGAAGCAGAAGCAACTCTCTCATCACTCATCCTAGCGCTAGTAGCAGAAGGGTCATTTTTCTTAGGACTCGAAGGTCTTGACTCTTCACTTGAACCACATGATGCATAGTCAATGGCCTTGTCACTGAAAGTACAAGAGACAAAGTCATTAGTATTAGTAGAGATTTTTGGCGTCTCATGCATCTATGATCCATCCAAGTTAGTATGCCTAGATATGGGCATAAAAGTTCCTGTAAGAGGTGGAGGAACAACATGTATTGCTGCAACTGGTTTAAACCTATTGTAACTAGGCTTTCCCTCGTCCTCCTTGTCAGGATCAAAGACACTTGAAAAGGATAAATCAAATACATCTTCTGAATCAATATATTTATCAAAGCCTAATCCTTTCTTAGTCCTACATGACATGCTACTATCTATTAACTTTGAAAGATTCTTGGGTGCTTTTTGCCATTTTTTCAAATCATAAAAGTGTAGCATCCAATTTTTCTTGCATGTATTGCTTAGCCTTAATACTGTCATTGTTTAGTTTTTCAGTATATGTAAGCATGTTAGTGGTGTTCTCTAAATCAATGATTAGAATTCTAATCTTATCCTCATATTCACGTTGAGTATCTTGAAGCCACTTCTTTTGTTGTTCCAAAGTTTTTAGAGAACTCTTATATGCTTGGACTTCTAAAAAATATTTGTCATTTTGTTCATTTAGTTCATTGTATTGAGTCCATAGTTCTGAATATTTATCATGAAAACAAAGAGGGCAATTTTATACCTGAGGCGAGATTCCCATAAGAGCAAATTCTTCTCCTTCCTCGGCATCAGATAGGTGCCCAGCAATCATAGAAAATACATCAGTAGAAGCTTTAGCTGATTCAAAGGTAGCAGTCTGATGATCATTCCAGTTAACCATGGATTAAACAGACACCAAATCTTTCTATTCATCCTTGAGCTCTTGAACCTTGAAGGCTAAATACATGTTCTTCTCTTGGTCATTTTTGTTAGGGCATTCCCTAGCAAAATGTCCTTGCTACTGGTAGTTATAGCATCTAATCTTGCTTCTATCAAACCTGGCTGGCTCTCTTGGGTTGTAGTTGAATTTTCAACCAGCTTTCTTTTCAAACTTATGAACCCGGAGAGTGAGCATAACCATCAACCATTTTAGATCCATTTTATCCAAGTCAAGTTTATCAACTTGTTTGAAATCATCAAAAGCAAGCTGCTGTTGTGGATCAACATCAGCAACAAACGAGTGAAGAACCGCTTCTACCATGCTACCAGTCTTGGCTTTTGATTCAGGAGTAGAAGTATGTTGAGATGACAAAGTATAGCTTGGGGTACTAGCATAAGACATTAGACTAGATCCCATGGAACTCACAAAAGCAGAGTTAGCAGGAGTAGGAAAGGAATCACTTGAGTATCCTCTCACGTGAGACTCAAAGGTTTTGAGTTTATAAAAAAAGTCATCAAAAGAAAGATAGTCAAGGCCTACTTTTGCCTTTAGAGAAATGACTACCTGATTCCATGAGTGAGGTAGGGCTCTAAGAAACCTGGCATTGATGTCTTCATTGTCAGGTTTAGACCTGAGTTGATTCAATTTGCTCAGAATCTTTTGAAACCTATCATACACTTGATAAAGACCTTCTATTTCAGAAATCTTGAATTCTGTGAATTCATCTCTCAGCGTTGATCTGCGCATCTTCTTGGATTCCTCATTCCCTCCAAATCTTGCCTTTATTCCATTCCAAATCTCCCTAGCATCATCCAAGTCATAAAAATCATCCATATGATCATCAGGAAGGGACTGAAGCAAAATAGTTTTTGCTTTGATTTCCTTCTGAACAGCAGTGATTTCTTCATGAGTTTTAGGATCGAGAATGGTGATATTACCATTCTTGTCTCTACCATTAGTTTTCTTGCTATTGCCATTCTGGACAATCTTCGAAGGTCTAGATCAGTATTGGTGATCCAGCATTCCATCTTCATGGCCCAGCTATTATACTCATCCTTTCTCAAGAGTGGGAATTTTCCATTAGTATTGGAAACAGTAGCAACGATTTGCTGAGGTTGCTGTGTTTTAGAGGTGCTAGCTTCTCCTGTTTCAGTAGAACTATAAGTAGAGATAATTAAACAATGATGTTAGTAAAAAGAAAAAATTGATTCTTCTTGAGCAGAGACTCTCCCAAGCTCTGATACCACTTGTTGGGTACACTAGATATGGATCTTGCAGCCTGTTAAGGATGGTGAACGACTTCTGTAATTACAAGTCTATTCAAAGAGAGACTCTTGATGAAACACACAGTATAAGTGCGAAATACACATACTATGAACAAGAAGAAATGGAATAACTAAATAACTTGATCCTTACTAGGATTTCTACTATTAATATGAAATGAGTAATGTTGATGAAGGTATATCTAACCCTTCTGCCAATGGTTCCTTTTATACTACAAGGAAACCCTAATACTACATTAAACCAAAACGTGTAACTTCTGATATGCATATCCTTTCCTAACATATCTCATGCATATCCTAACAAACTACTATGAATAATAATGTTTGACTTTCAACTAGACCAGGAGCACGTATTGCTCCTACTACTACTAGGACTAGGAGGAACTACATACCTCCTCGCTTATCTATTACAAATATCTGTTCAGAGGTCCTAACATTATGTACTTAGATACTCCTCGTACTTTTACAAAGCTAACATATACGTAACTTGTAAAGCGCGAGCATCCCTGTGCCACGACCATGCGCGCTCGATCCTTCACACCATTCGAGTTAACTAATGGATGGCGTGTAGGTCAACGTACCGTAGAGCTGGAGTATGTCGTGCATAATGGAGTCTTCGTCAGAAGAAGTGGATCCCGAGGACAGCTCGAGCGCTGGTCCTTCAGAAGAGTTTAAGCCTGTACCAAGCTACAAAAGGTTGCCGTGCTCCCCAAAAGATTAAATTCCCAAGAGGAGCAGGACACTGCAGTCCAGACCGCACGCCGATAATACTTTGTAGGGCATGCGCTCCAGGCCACGCGAAAATACACATGTATCAAGGTACATCATAATTCTGCTCCTTAGAGTCCTTTGAACAAAGGAACCCCTTTCTAACAGTTGTAGGATGTTAACCTATAAGCCCATATATTGCAATGACCGAGATTGATGTCAGCTCTTTGAAATCCACAAGATTCCTTCCTCCCTGGAAGTACCCGCGCTCATGCGCACTGGATAATGCGACCAAATGTGCAGATTTCCACCAAAATATTATTCCCACTGGGCGCGCCCAACTCCTGAGTAATGTGTCCGACGAACTGTTAATGAGTGAGTTGGACACAGTCGTGTCGCAGGAAGTAACATTAGCCTCACATCTAAAAAAGAAGATGTCACATCTGTTTGAGCGCCCGGCACAAGTGGACATGAACATCAAATAAGCGACCAAGAAAAATGACCATGAGCTTGTATGCGCCAAGGTTGAACTCGCACATTTACGCGCTGTGTCGAGTATAAATGTCGGATCCATCCAATAACTAGAGGATGAGAAGGCCTCGTTATCTGAGTCCATAAGTCAAGAGCGCCGCCTCCGCGCGAGGAAAGAGGATGAATACCGTTGGGCCATGGCTAAGCTGGAGGAGGGTATGAGTGCCCTTAATTCAAACTGTGACAACTTCGTTGCCAACTGTGACAAAGACATGGCCAAGAAAGCAAAAACTATGAAGTACATGAGTAATGATTTTGATGAGGAGCTTTATCTGCACCTCGCAGCAGTGCGTGCTGAGAACCAATGGTTAATAAGGCATTGTCTGCCAATAGCTGCCAAGGGTGTCATGGAGCGACCTAACCTCAAGAATGTGATCAAGGACATTGTTATTCCCTAATTTAATCACTTTACCATGGTTGATTTTATGAATTAAAGAAGAAAGATAGATGATTTCTAGAGAGAGAAAGTAGTGAGAGAAAGTAGAGAGACGGTGGAGAAACTAGGAGAACATTAGATTAAGAAAAATGAAATCACCAACCTCTCCTAACATGCTAGGAAAGGTATATATAGTCGGGCTTACATGTAGCCTTAATGGACTATATTTGTTTAATGGGTCGGGCTTGAATAAAATGCTTAGTACCTTAAAAGAGGCCTTTTAAGCTAGCCAACAAGCCCGTAATGTCATGACTATTTTAGCAATCTATTAAAACGTTCTAGTAAATATTACAATATAAACCTATGACCGAACATTCTTGTTTGACTCAATATTTTTAGACTAACAATCTCCCCCAATGTGAGGTCATTCCTCTTCGATATTTGGAGATCAATGGAGATTACGAATTTCGTCATAATTGAGTCTTGAATGTGTAATAGTAGTCTTGTTCCTTCATGCTGTGATCTTACCTTTGTCGTTGTCTTTCGACTTTATCTTTAAACTTGAGATCTTCAAATTATCCTTGACTTTTCTTTGCCATCTTGCGATCTTGTGTCTTTATCCACATGCTCATACTTTGTACTATCTTGAAAGCTTGATAACAATCTCCTTTGAAGAGAGATCATTCCTCTACATTAGTTGATAAGGAAGATTTTGATCATCAGAGTTGCGGAAGTCTTTAGATTTCTTGATTGTTGAATGTCTTTGGGTATGAGTATGTGGTTTTGAATCTTTGACTTTCCTGAGTACACCATAACGTCACCTTCTTGAGACAAAACATAGACACGGACTGAATGGCTTGGACATTCATCCTTAACTGGTAGCGTTTTACCTCCGGTCAATGAAGACCGTTATAGGATATTAAATATCATACCTGTGATTAGGTAGATTCAATTAAGAATCTCCTTGACAGGGTTTCGCGGTAGTACCAGCCGTTCTCTTTACTCGACTGTCTCAAAGCAAGACTACGAACATAAAGAGTGAATCAATTGGATAAATATCCGCTTGATTAAAGTCGTCAATTCAAATTCCTGGAACAAGTTTGATTCATTAAGAATCTTACCATTGTTGATTTCTAGTTGACACAAGCTTGATTTTTAAGAATCTCGTAAGTTACCTACCGTAGTGCTGTTTAATGTTGACGTTAGAAGGATTTCCATTCGTCACTGTGAATATTAACAAATATCACTCTGAATGTTCTGGTGTAACACCCCCAAATTTGTACAACTCAATACAGCAGAAGACTAGTTGGTGTTACGGGATAGCACATTACTCACATCATAGACAACGCATAAAAATCGCGTCGTTTATTAATAAAGCATTTCCATTCATAAATATTAAAGTAACATAGGTCCCAAGTCATTGTATTTAATACATGTTTTACAAAGCATTTGAATGGAAATAAGTATTTAAGTGCGGGCCATGAATTCTTGTGGTCTTCCCGAGAATTACCTTCAAGTACCTGAGATAAAACATGTTAAAAGAAAAGGTCAGCGATAACGCCGAGTGAATTCATAGAGTTTAATAAAATCCATCAATATAATACCAGTATAAAATTATTACTGAAAATCATTTTGTACAAATCTTTGTAATAGGCCGTAAAATAGCCAAAGTCATTTTTATGCAAATCCTTATCGAAAATCATAATATAGGCATTTGCCTTAAAAATCATTATACGAGCCAATGTCGTAAAAACATCATACAATACGTTTTATAACGTTGTATAGATTAAATAAAAACTGTTATATGAATATGGTTATATAAAACCAAAACACGAACATAATATCAATAGTATGACCCTGTATTGCTAGTCAGGCAATACATCGTAATTCGGTGCGTCTAGTAGTATTTCGTTAATCGAATTATTATAAGCCGCATGACATTGTTACCTTACTAAAATAAACAACGGGTAGCTAACCCGATACTCAATTTGCCCATCTAAATTAGCGTGTTGTCACAAAGGTCACGCTATGGAAATCTTCTCATACATAAATTCTCTTACCAATCAATGTGGCACGACGGGGATCAACCGTCAAGGCGCGAACTGGGGCGATCGTCCCCAAATAGTACTATTATATGCATAAGCGTCTACCAAATCCCGGTAGTTCACAATTCATGCTAATGGGACTTTTAGTGACATAACCTAACTTTAATAATCCATTTAATTTCATCTAGCGGGTCCTTTAATCATTTATCGGGTCATACAATCGGGTCATACAATCATTCGGGTCCAAATCAATTAACAAACAGTCGGGACAAATGGTGTCCTATTTTATAAAAACTAACATGTTATCTCCCTCGCGGGTTTATAAAACATTTTATAAAAACATTTAAAAGAGTGTGAGGCTATGAACTCACGTTGATGTGGGAAAGCAGGTTATCGGCAATTCGGACGTACGATACGTGCTTCAATCACGGAAACCTAGACAAATAATACTCGTCTTAGACTCATGTCCAATGACTTTATAAAAATAACAATTATGTATACATATGATGATTATATATATATGATGATCAAGTGGGTTTACATATTCTCGTTTACTCATTTTAGTGTTATGTGTCGATAACTTTTATACTAGTTTACTAGTTTTACCTATTTACGTGTTTTAGGTTCAATAAACTTATTATAAGTTCTTTAACTTGTTTTAATCCATTTTATACTTATATTATCAGTATTTACATTTTACATGTTGGGCCCAAATGGGTTAAGCCCAATAAATAAGTTTATAAGTGTATTAGTCCATTTTGTTGTATTATTAGTCCAATAACGTTAAATTAACTCGTTAATGTCCGTATGTCATATAGTTCGGGTTTTTATCGGTTTTTACTTGTTATATATGTTTATATATCAGTATATGAGTTTTATAAAGTTTACATTAGACGGGTCCAACCGTCTAAGTTTTATTTAACAAAAACGTTAATTTTACGGTAATAGCCGAAAAAGTCGTAAAAATCATGTTTATAGTTTTATAACTTATAAAACTTAACAAGTTACCATTTTTATAAAATGTACACTTATTTATCCTTATACATATTTATATAAATGTATTATATAAGTTAGTGGGTTTTAATTCACATTTTATACTATTTTTAGTTGAGTGCTTATATAATACTATTATACTTTAATTTCCAAAATCTGATTTTTATTTTCATGTTCACCAAAACTGTCATATCTAGAGTTCTATATGGAGATAGAAGCTCAAATTTTTGTTACATAAACTAAATGATATGTGATCCATTTAACTCTTCTATAGCTACTGTTGAGTCAGCATCTAAGTATTTTCTAAAAATCGTCCAAAACAGTGAACTCAGATTTGTACTTTAAACTTGTTTTGATCATATCTCACTCATTACAATGATTCCATTGCATGGCCAACTCTCACATGTGTACAAGACTCATAGCTTACTGTATATCAATCTATTCAAGTCATTTTACCAGTTTACCATATGATTCTTTACTGTTTTATACAGCCATCTAAATTAAGCAAGATTTTAACCTTGTTTCTTATAGTTTTTCATCTTTTTAAGCATGTTTATCAACACCAAATCCCCACACAATATTTTTAATCATCATTCATCATCATATACATATACATAAGTAAAAGAAATAAAAGATTACATAATCAAAAATAACAAGAGGATGAGGAGGACAATCTTTATACCACCAAGTTGATGTAGGTTGATCAAAACATGGATTTTGATGGAGAAACTTGTGGATAACCAAGACCATCTTCAAGACCACCATTATTCATGAATACCTTGTGGAAAATCAGCCCTAATACTCCATAGAAACTCCTCCTTGGATGTTAAAACTTTCACCAATCTTCCTCTTTTTGAATGTAGATTAACATATATAAGTTATAACATATGTTTGTGGTTAAAAATTGTATGATGGTGGTGTTTTAGTTGAGATGGGACGGCAACAAGGGAGAGTAGAGAGGAAATTGTGAAGTTGTTTGCATGAGAAATGATAGCTAATGGTTTGTGTGTGAGTGGTTTAGCTAGTTTTGATGGGTGGATAAGCTTCATTGTAAAGCTAAGTTACATGTGTAACTTAGTTTCATGTAACTTGGACACCTAAGGGTGTTGTGGCCGGTTATAGTGGGGGTGGGACAAGTGTCCCACTTGTCTCATCCCCATTTATTTACGGGTATTCCTTGATTCTAGTTTTCTCGATTTGCATGCCCTCGGGTCGTTTTACGAAAAACGTTTTTATAAATTATGAATCAACGGCACAAAACGAATCTAATAAAAATTGTCTCATCAAAAACGGAGTTCGAAAATGTAAATACGTAATCCTAAGGTTTCCGGTTTAGTCGTAAAGGACGTTAAAATAAAATCGTAAGTCCTAATCTCTTCTCGTAAATTTGTGAGTTTATGAACCAACACAAATTTAAACTTCCAAAATAATATTCACGGATAAATTTATTTTCTGAAATGTCGGACTGTCACTAAAGACGGTGTATGTAAACGTGAGCACGTAACGTAGAATCCTCCGGTTTAAACGTAGTCGATGCTACTCCAAGACGTAAATCCAGATTACTTCCCAAAAATAAGTGAGTTCATATTATAACATTAAAAATAATATTTTCAAATAAATATCTGAGAAAAAATATCAACCATAAATTGACGGATTGTCACAGCATTTACCCCTAAACAGGATCTTTGTCCTCAAAGATCATCTTACTACTCGCTTCTTATAGAGTTAAAGCCATGCGGGTATTTCCTCCACATTCGAACTTTTCTCACAAGTGTAATTTATTACAATACGCGAGTTTCATCAAACATAACTACAGGAATAAGATCAGGCTAAATGTTGACTTACTTTCTCTATCCATGATGTTCACGGGTTTCTGATGAATGCAACTTTTCGCCGATCTAAGCTTTACTAAGAAACAATCAGATTCTCACTTGATAGACATTTCATCAAGTTCGATATACGAAACATATTTCACGCAGCTCTTGAAGTCCTAGGGTAGATCCAGGTTATATGCCTTTCAAACCAATCTTTTTCATCATCTCAATGGTCCCATATAACGGGGACTTATATCCCATGATCTTTCAGATCATTAATTCATTTTTCCATAGTTAAAATTTTTGGCATAACATCGCAACCCATCTGACACTTCAAGATCTACATTTCATATTCACATAATCTCTTGCCCACTACCGGCAGTCAATAATAAGATCCTAATTTCAACAATCATTTCAGGTCTCGCGGGTCGAGTATTTTGTAAGGTTAGGTTCGCCATCTTAGGAAACCTTAAACCTAAAAGACATGTCCAACTCACAGTGGGTGTATGTCAGATGTCTTCATTTTAACTCTTGCTTACAGATGCTCTAATATTTAGATCCTAACAAGATTCGATCCCAATCCTAATACGATGATTATCAATGGTAATCCTTCCAAAGGAAAGTGATTATACGATTTATTACCAAAGGTCATTCATTCAAACATAAAATAGCACTTATATTACTTTGTATCGTTACTTTACCTCGTCCCTTCGATTGGGGTGGTACATAGTACTCTCATCAAGGTTAATTCTCAATGATTTCTGAGCAATTCTCTAGAAATTGGATGCGAAGCGAGGATCTTGATAAAGATGTTCGATACAGGCACACTATGTTTACATAACTCTTTTGCATTTATCATTAACGGGAATGATATTAGCAGATTTGGTCAGTCTGTCGACGATGACCCGAATCGAATCAAATTCAGATGATGACCCTTGCAATAGCTAGACGTTTACTAATGTATGAGGCGATGTCTGCCTTCATAATTGCCATCAGTACAACTTCTTCAGACAAAGATACTTTTTAATCAGAAAGGACAAGAATAGAATACTTATACTTACAGATTCCAACATAACTATATCTCATAATTTTCCATATTTAGACAATCACAAGTGGTCTTTAAAACATTTAACACTATCGGCTTCTCAATTCTAATGGTTCACATTAGCCGCGAACCCCTTTTATTATCTATATTATCCTTTTTATAAGTATCAGCTATTTTTGTATTGTTCGGCAATTTATTTTTGCACCTTCATTATTAAGGAACACGTCCTAATGTATTCTTTATCTTTTATACATAATGTGTCAGTAATTACGTTCACTTTCCTGATGAAATAAATATCATAACCGTATTTATTCAAAATTCTTTCTTCATACCTTCTATGTTTTAGTTTCGTCTTTACTATTATCTTTATCTGTTTTACTCAATCTGACGTCTAAAGCGTCGATAATTATTACATGTAAATTAACAATAATTATTTAATTTTTATGAAATGTAAACGTAAAAATTTTAAATTTCTTAGTTCGACCAATTATATAAAATGTTCAAAATAAATTTGAATTTAATTAATGCGATTTTTGTTGATTTATCGAAAATAATTAAAATAATTAGTAAGATCCGTAAATGTTCGAAAGATCTTTGTTTATATTTTGGTCAAAATTTTCTTAGTTGAAAAGAAAAAATTGTTGTTTCAAATTTCAAGTAATAAGTTATATAGTTTCCTCAATTCTTCTCAGATTGTCTAGAAGTATACACAAACATATACCCCTAAATAAGAGTTTAGTTAAATGATTTGTGTATAAGGAAATAATCCCTTAAAAATTTCTTTGATAAAATATCTGTCAAAACATAATTGCACTTTTCTTTTTGGTAAAACCCAAAGTCTTAAAAGGGCTCTTAATTTGAAGAGTCAGTATAGATTCCATTATCTATTAATCACATAGTCACATAATGTAAAGGTTTAAGTCTTTAGTCTCATGTTAATTATTCAAGGTACAGGTTTTCACTGTTCGGCCAATTCAGGGCAATCTATAAATAATTATTAACTCAAAACAAACAAATAGTCCTTAATGATTACAAGCATGATTTTATCAAATTACAGCCTACACACGTGATTCACCCAAATTATGAATGCTACATGTGTATTAGTCAATCCAATCGACATCACGTGAAACTTATATTGTTTATTACAAGTACCGGATGTAGTGATTGGAATAGATAATCTCTTTCGCGGACGCGAAGTTGATGATAACCATGCCGTGAATCAAATCTTTAAAACATACGCTAGAACCTTGTAAATGATCGAACAAATCTTCCATTTCGAGTTATGGATTTCGTTTTCAATTGTCAATTTACTCAGTTCACAGTAATCTATAAATATAATAAATGATAACACTATAGCTCTTCATGATGACGAGCTCGGTAGAATAAAATCTTTCTCTGACAACTCTCTCAGTTGTACGGTAATTCCTTAAATTTAGATGGTGCTGACGTACAGTGCACACGCCACAAGTGCAACACCGGAAATATAATCAATACCAATTTCAACTTGCTTTAATGGCAAAAGTTTAGGTAATTTACCAACAAATACCTCCTAAAGTTCAGATAACATAAACATCTTTTAATAAATTCATATTAGGTTCTTTCTAGATTATAATATCTATGACTAATTCACAACCATTCATGGTATAATTTCAAGTCTAAATACAGGATATGGTCATCCACCAAGAATTATTTAGATCATTTTTGATAATCAACATCTTATCATTTAGGGGAATTCTACTCGAGTTCCCATCAATTAAGACAAGGTCGTCATGTCATAATCAATCAATCTATTATACTGGCACTACCAACTTTTCAGTTTTATTGCCGTCGATAAGATGTGAACTTCTCAAAAGACTAATAATAACTCACAATCCTTAACAAATTCAAGGATATCTGGAGACACAACTACTATTAAAAGAGTAAGGTCAACACGTAATCTATGCGAGAGAATTTCAAATCAGATACAGACGAAAACATTAACGAATATGAGTATATCCCATGTTTTCATAATTTGAGTACGCATTCGAAAGCTCCTCGGATCATTACCCAGTTCATTCAAATGAAATCAAATCAAAAGAAATGATAGGAACGTCGATACATCCAGTCGGGTATCAACATTCGGTAATCAGATACTTTTCCTAAGAATCTCACTACGGGAGAATTGGACAACAAAGAATTGTCAATTGTCAAATAAGACAATTTCCACAGATGAGTAAATTCGACTCAAAAGAATAGATGCTACAGGCACATATGTAGGTGTCCCTATCAATATGTCCCTATTTTTCACTTCTTGCAGATCTCATAAAATTTAATCTTTCACAATCTTCAAAGAAAATGTAGTGTTTATTTATTAGTTTTATGGTGACTACCAATCAGCCTTGCATGGTCCATTCCAAATTGTATGTAGGCGCGTAACTATATATAATTTCAAGATTAACGATGCAATACTCAGTTCGTCAAAATTTTATCATCATGTTTATAATAAAAACATTTTCATGCTTAATTCTTAAATAAGAATCAAAATAAATTTACAAGGATTTTCTTTGTTATGAAAACAATTAAGTTTTCCAAGGTGTTTTATAAACAACATCATTTCGATAACAATCACTTATAAATCTTACTTTGAATATTCCTTATAGTGATGAAAATTCAATTTTTCTCAAGGGATACCATTGTATCTTATAAAAACAATGAGTGATCTGCAAAAGAGTGATGAAAAGTCGTTCACCAAGAACTAACTTACAATATAATAGGAAATGAGATTTAGCCAAATAATCATGAGGTTCATGACCTTGATGGCACTCAAAAAGAATAATCCACAACGTAACTCAAATCGAGATGAGTACTTGTTCAATGGTTGCATCACTAATGCAAACATTAGGATGAAGCAATAAAAGATAGATAACATCGATACATGTAGAATTTAGCAATCAAAGGTAGTCTTTTCATTAATCACAAACAAGTCAAATTGTACCGTAACACATTACGTGTCACTATGTCATATAATTCCAAGAACTCATCCTACCAACTGATGTCTCAGTTAAGTTAGGGATTATTTTTAAAAGATACCACAATGAATACTAATCTACAAGAGTCATTAGGTGTTCCACATGTCCCGAAAGATCCATCGGTCCCAATTTATTTATTGGACACTGGTCATCCTCATCATTGAACAATGGCCTAGGAACAACACTTAACACGGATCAACAATCAATTAAAACCTTATAATCTAATCACAGAACTTAACGAATTCCTCTTAACAATCTCATATTCCATACGGGTTAAATTTTACGTTATTCAAGTTTTAATCAACTTATACTCAATGAGATATCCTACCTCATTTCCCAATACTTTCATCCTTATTCTTACACCTTAAAAGGGCAATAAAAGCTCGATATGATCAATACTTAATTTCCAATCCTATAACTCCTTTATCAATAATAAATAAGTCACTAGTATGAAATGACTTGATCATTCAACTATACTTCTCGGAAAGGTACTAGTGGCATGAGGCTTTTGGGTAATGGTTCCAATGACAGCCTCAAGTGCAACATTCACCCTTTCGATTTCAATTTAATAATTGGATGACAACAAATCAGATGACATCTTTCCAGGTGGTAACTTTTTGTCAAACTCCACTCTATAAGGAAAGATCGTCATATATCAGATTTAATATCGCCAATTCTTCTTTAATATCACAATCAACTAATATATACATTTCTACGAATATCAACCATTTGTTGGGATCATAAATATCCACAACTTGGTTTAGATCTAGGATAGCTAGAATTCCTACGAGAATAGCTTCGATTATTTTACTAGGGGAGTTAGGGTTTCTTGTGACAATCTACGTCGTATAAATACCTCGTATAAATATCAAAATAATCATCAAACATTCATGTAATCAAATTACATCATATATATATATATATATAATCCAAGTTATATATATATATATATATTAAAATAACACTTCTTAGTCTTGCCTTGTCGGTAACTCGGGAATTCTTCGGCACCGTTATAGTCAAAAGATTTTTAGACATTTTTAGAAAAATGTTTATAGTTAAAAGATTTTTAAATGTTTTATTCAAAACCTTGGTTTTAAAAAATCTTTCGTTCTCTATAACGAGAGCTCTGATACCAAACTGTAACACCCCTAAATTTATACAACTCAATACAGCGGAAGACTAGTTGGTGTTACGGGATAACACATTACTCACATCATAGACAACGCATAAAATCGCGTCGTTTATTAATAAAGCATTTCCATTCATAAATATTAAAGTTACATAGGTCCCAAGTCATTGTATTTAATACAGGTTTTACAAAGCATTTGAATGGAAATAAGTATTTAAGTGCGGGCCATGAATTCTTGTGGTCTTCCCGAGAATTACCTTCAAGTACCTGAGATAAAACATGTTAAAAGAAAAGGTCAGCGATAACGCCGAGTGAATTCATAGAGTTTAATAAAATCCATCAATATAATATCAGTATAAAATTACTACTGAAAATCATTTTGTACAAATCTTTGTAATAGGCCGTAAAATAGCCAAAGTCATTTTTATACAAATCCTTATCGAAAATCATAATATTTGCCTTAAAAATCATTATACGAGCCAATGTCGTAAAAACATCATACAATACGTTTTATAACGTTGTATATATTAAATAAAAACCGTTATATGAATATGGTTATATAAAACCAAAACACGAACATAATATCAATAGTATGACCCTGTATTGCTAGTCAGGCAATACATCGTAATTCGGTGCGTCTAGTAGTATTTCGTTAATCGGATTATTATAAGCCGCATGACATTGTTACCTTACTAAAACAAATAACGGGTAGCTAACCCGATACTCAATTTGCCCATCTAAATTAGCGTGTCGTCACAAAGGTCACGCTGTGGAAATCTTCTCATACATAAATTCGCTTACCAATCAATGTGGCACGACGGGGATCAACCGTCAAGGCGCGAACTGGGGTGATCATCCCCAAATAGTACTATTATATGCATAAGCGTCTACCAAATCCCGGTAGTTCACAATTCATGCTAATGGGACTTTTAGTGACATAACCTAACTTTAATAATCCATTTAATTTCATCTATCGGGTCCTTTAATCATTTATCAGGTCATACAATCGGGTCATACAATCATTCGGGTCCAAATCAATAAACAAACAGTCGGGACAAATGGTGTCCTATTTTATAAAAACTAACATGTTATCTCCCTCGTGGGTTTATAAAACATTTCATAAAAACATTTAAAAGAGTGCGAGGCTATGAACTCACGTTGATGTGGGAAAGCGGGTTATCGGCAATTCGGACGTACGGTACGTGCTTCAATCACGGAAACCTGGACAAATAATACTCGTCTTAGACTCATGTCCAATGACTTTATAAAAATAACAATTATGTATACATATGATTATTATATATATATGATGATCAAGTGGGTTTACATATTCTCGTTTACTGATTTTAGTGTTATGTGTCGATAATTTTTATACTAGTTTACTAGTTTTACCTATTTACGTGTTTTAGGTTCAATAAACCTATTATAAGTTGTTTAACTTGTTTTAATCCATTTTATACTTATATTATCAGTATTTACATTTTACATGTTGGGCCCAAATGGCTTAAGCCCAATAAATAAGTTTATAAGTGTTTTAGTCCATTTTGTTGTATTATTAGTCCAATAACGTTAACTTAACTCGTTAATGTCCGTATGTCATATAGTTCGGGTTTTTATCGGTTTTTACTTGTTATATATGTTTATATATCAGTATATGAGTTTTATAAAGTTTACATTAGACGGGTCCAACCGTCTAAGTTTTATTTAACAAAAACGTTAATTTTACGGTAATAGCCGAAAAAGTCGTAAAAATCATGTTTATAGTTTTATAACTTTTAAAACTTAACAAGTTACCATTTTTATAAAATGTCCACTTATTTATCCTTATACATATTTATATAAATGTATTATATAAGTTAGTGGGTTTTAATTCACATTTTATACTATTTTTAGTTGAGTGCTTATATAATACTATTATACTTTAATTTCCAGAATCTGATTTTTATTTTCATGTTCACTAAAACTGCCATATCTAGAGTTATATATGGAGATAGTAACTCAAATTTTTGTGACATAAACTATATGATATGTGATCCATTTAACTCTGCTATAGCTACAGTTGAATCAGCCTCTAAGTATTTTCTAAAAATCATCCAAAACAGTGAACTCAGATTTGTACTTTAAACTTGTTTTGATCATATCTCACTCATTACAATGATTCCATTGCATGGCCAACTCTCACATGTGTACAAGACTCATAGCTTACTGTATATAAATCTATTCAAGTCATTTTACCAGTTTACCATATGATTCTTTACTGTTTTATATAGCCTTCTAAATTAAGCAAGATTTTAACCTTGTTTCTTATAGTTTTTCATCTTTTTAAGCATGTTCATCAACACCAAATCCCCACAAAATATTTTTAATCATCATTCATCATCATATACATATAAATAAGTAAAAGAAATACAAGATTACATAATCAAAAATAACAAGAGGATGAGGAGGACAATCTTTATACCACCAAGTTGATGTAGGTTGATCAAAACATGGATTTTGATGGAGAAACTTGTGGATAAACAAGACCATCTTCAAGACCACCATTCTTCATGAATACCTTGTGGAAAATCAGCACTAATACTCCATAGATACTCCTCCTTGGATGTTAAAACTTGCACCAATCTTCCTCTTTTTGAATGGAGATTAACATATGTAAGTTATAACATATGTTTGTGGTTAAAAATTGTATGATGGTGGTGTTTTGGTTGAGATGGGACGGCAACAAGGGAGAGTAGAGATGAAATTGTGAAGTTGTTTGCATGAGAAATGAGAGCTAATGGTTTGTGTGTGAGTGGTTTAGCTATTTTTGATGGGTGGATAAGCTTCATTGTGAAGCTAAGTTACATGTGTAACTTAGTTTCATGTAACTTGGACACCTAAGGGTGTTGTGGCCGGTTATAGTGGGGGTGGGACAAGTGTCCCACTTGTCTCATCCCCATTTATTTACGGGTATTCCTTGATTCTAGTTTCCTCGATTTGCGTGCCCTCGGGTCGTTTTACGAAAAACGTTTTTATAAATTATAAATCAACGGCACAAAACGAATCTAATAAAAATTGTCTCATCAAAAACGGAGTTCGAAAACGTAAATACGTAATCCTAAGGTTTCCAGTTTAGTTGTAAAGGACGTTAAAATAAAATCGTAAGTCCTAATCTCTTCTCGTAAATTTGTGAGTTTATGAACCAACACAAATTTAAACTTCCAAAATAATATTCACGGATAAATTTATTTTCTGAAATGTCGGACTGTCACTAAAGACGGTGTATGTAAACGTGAGCACGTAACCTAGAATCCTTCGGTTTAAACGTAGTCGATGCTACTCCAAGACGTAAATCCAGATTACTTCCCAAAAATAAGTGAGTTCATATTATAACATTAAAAATAATATTTTCAAATAAATATCTGAGAATAAAATATCAACCATAAATTGACGGATTGTCACATCTGGCAAGACCATAAAGATATTGCGTATAAACCTGAAACGAGTTTGAATCAAAAAGAATCAAACCACTGTTGCTTTTCAGTTTTACATATGTTCAATTCATAAAGAATCTTACACATGACCTACCGCAGTGCTGTTTGATGTTAACACTGGAAGGATTTCCACTCATCATTGTGAATACTAGAAAGTATCACTTCGAGTGTTCTAGCAATATCGCAAGGATATAGCGTAGGACTCTATTGAACGTCATCCGTGTTTCCTAACGAGATTTGATTGATCTCTTGGCTCTAGACTCGATTTGAGCACTTTTAGTAGTCGGAGGCTGGAGTAGATGCCACCTATTTAATATCAAATATCTCGGAGTGAGAAATTCAATAGAAGTCATGTTGATATCTGTGACAATAAAAATAACTTCTTTTGAGACAACCCTGAGTCAGCTGGGGAGGGTTGTGCATTACATCACTAGGTCTATGGTGCGTTGTCTTCATGATGTGTTGACCCGGTTTCTGCCTAAGTTATATGGAGGGCTTCTTTCTTTTCACCCTTTATCCTTACATTTATTTTTCATTCTTCAACCCCTACAATGCTTACCAAAACATCATTTACTAGCACCTTGTTGTGATTGTTCCAGTGCTAGCTTTAGTACTTAGTCGGCATTCAGCTTCATTCAAATTCTAATCCATCTTTCCTAAGGACTTCTAATAATCTATTGAATTGTCCCTAGGAAGATCCCTCCGGTTCTGGTTAGATCATAGGACTTAAACCTAACCACTCTTTTGACACCAATAACATCGTGAATTAAAGATGTTGTGGGTATTTGATCGAAACCATGAGAGCTTGAGTCTTTAGGTCACATTTTAGTCACATTTTCTCCCTTATCTCTAATATATAAAATTGTTTGATATTAGAGATACGTAATTTGATTAAAATATATATACTGAATAATAGTCTTGAAAAACTTTCGGGAGAAAAATGTATCAAACTTAGCATGAATTTGGAACGCTCTCCCTCAAAAATTGATCAAATGGAATTTTCATTGTGAGAATGTGATCCACATTTCACTTTTTGAGGATAGGAGTTGTTGAACACACAATTTTTGGAAGATTTTGAATAATCATTGAGAAATTCATGAAAAAATTGTGTTCAACGCTTTTTAAGAAACTCTATTTCTTTTTGGAGAAAAAGTTTTTCTAAAGCATAAACTTGAGTTCATAGACTTTGAATGTCTTGAAAAATCCACTCAAGTGTAAGAAGATTTCTCTTCTTTTGTTGAGGGTAAGGGCACTAAAGCGTACACTCCCCCGTGAATATAGATCTGGGTTGCAATCTGAAAGTGATTACAAACCATTGTGTTGAGCTTAAAATGTTGAATGTTTTGTAACAAGCTCAACCCAAGATAGATTGCTCTACCCGTTGTTGGAAATATTTTCCAAAAGAGACAATTTCCTTTATAAAAGATAGAAATTACATGTTTTGAACAATATTTACAACTTTCATTCGAGCTTTATGTACACACCCGTGTCGTTATTGAGCTACATTTCTAGGCACGTCCATATTATCGATACTGAAAGACATGTCGAGAAGAATATTATTGGATTTTCAATGATTTTTTAATTTTGTATTTTGATTTTTCAGTGGGTCGTGCTTGATATCGTGCACAATAACACGTAGCATGTGATATATCTGTTTGGCTTGCTGTTAAGTACATGAGGGAGCCGATCATGGAACGATATCTCCTTTGATCTATGGCATCTCCCTCCAAATCAACATCTAGGGATGTGGTTGATATGGTGTCCCAACGGGGTCACATGAGGTCATACCATGCTTTTTGATTATCTCTTGACAATACTTAGCTTGGCTAATGAAGATACCACTTAGGGATTGGTGTACTTGAATTCCTAGAAAGAATTTTAGTTCGCCCATCATAGACATTTCAAATTTGTTGTGTATTACTTTTTCAAACCATTTTGAAAGTTTTGGGTTTGTAGACCCAAAAATAATGTCATCAACATAAATCTGCACAAGCAAAATATTATCCCCATATTTATAAGTGAAAAAAGTTAGATCAATGGAACCTTTTGAGAAACCTTTGGATACCAGAAATTTTGAGAGCTCGTCATACCACTCCTTTGGAGCTTGCTTGAGTCCATAAAGTGCTTTGTGAAGACGATACACCTTGTCAGGATAATGAGGATTGACGAATCCTTTCAGCTGTGTGACATAGACTTCTTCCGTTAAAGGACCGTTAAGAAACGCCGTCTTTACGTCTATTTGATACATAATAAATCCCTTATGTGCAACATAAGCAAGGAAAATCCTGACCGCTTCCATTCGAGCTACTGGTGCAAATGATTCTTCAAAATCAATACCCTCTTTCTGGCCATACCCTTTAGCCACTAGCCTAGATTTATTCTTGATGATCATGTTCTCTTCATCCATCTTGTTTTTCCAGATCCATCGAAGATTTAATGGTATTACATCGTATGGTCTGTCAACAAGTTCCCAGACTTTAAGTCTCTCAAATTGTTGAAGTTCATCCGTCATCGATTCAATCCAAGCATGATCAGCCATGGCTTCTTTGATATTTGTTGGTTCAGTTGTACTCACGGCGAGTGCGAACATACAAACATAGCCATCGGTTTCAAGTTGTCGTCTTGTATGAACGGGCTGTGAAAGGTTTCCAGTTACTTGAACTAAAGGATGATATCGGGTCCAGTGATGTGTTGAAGGATGTCGTTGATAGAACGTATGCGTATTTAATGGATCAACATGACAAGTATAAGACTCTCCAGTTTCGTGTACCGGTGTACCGAATGGGTTGATAAATTCGTCATCGTCAGATAATGCATTGTCTGCTTGATTTGTGTTCTCTGGAGCAATGACAGTAGTTGTGGATGTTGTAGGATCGATTGTTGAAGTGATATTCTGAGGGGGTAAATCTACAGCAACCCGTGTTGAAGTAGATGAAGTTGTATCCTTTTGTTAACGATGATCGGTATCATCATTCTTATCAGGAGTGACAACGGAAGACTTCGATACAACATGTTTCTCCCCCGTGAAATATTCATCATACATTGGTCCATATAACATTTCCAACTCTTCAATTGTCGTGTTGACTGTCATATATGCTCTTGGAACATTTCCTTGAACCAGCTTTGAACTTGACAGTTCATTGTTGTGGTCTTGAGCTCCGAGTTCCGTGCGGTTGTGAACGGAAGTCGTTTGTCGTTGTGGATCGGGACTTAAACTGTTTTGTTCAAGTTCCATCTCTTGTAATTCATCAAATCGGATATGAATAGTCTCAACTATCAATTTTGTTCTCTTGTTGTAAACTCTATATCCTTTAGACTGAGTTGCATATCCCACTAGAATACATGCATCACCTTTCTCTTTCATCTTATCCAAATATTCACCATCTTGAATTATGTAACAAGTACATCCAAAAACATGAAGGTGTTTGAGTGAAGGTTTTCGAAGAAATACACTTTTTCGGATAAATGTAATTTCGGATAACCTGGCAATTTTCGGATAAATACACCTTTTCGGATAATGGTGAATTTTTGGAATATGGTTGATTTTCGGATAAATTCACTTTCTTCGGATAAATGTAATTTTCAGATAAAATGGTGTTTTTCGGAATATTTGTGGTTTTCGGAATATTTGATGTTTTCGGAATAGGGAATGTTTTTCGAATAAAGTGTGTTTTTCGAATAAACTTTTTTATGATAAAGTGTATTTTCGGAATAATGGTATTTTCTAAGGATAAAATCATCAGATAAACAGCCAATCTTCGGAATAATCAAACATCTCACCTTCGGAATAAAGAAATCTTTGGAATAACAACTTATCTTCGGAATGTAAAACCCTTTTCCAAAAATCACTATTTCGGAATAACCAAAACCCTTTTCCGAAGATATTTATTTGCCAATAAAACTTACTGTTCTTGTACCGAGCCCCAAAACCAATCCAAAGACCCCAAAAACATGCGATTTGAACCACAAAAACATAACCAAATCCCTATAAATCTATGTAAGTGATTTATATCAAGATTTAGAGCCCAAAAACACTAAAAAAATTAAATTCGAGATGATTTGAAGATAAATCACACGAATCAATCACTAAAAGCAACAACCAATCACTAATCTACCCTGTGGCGACTGATACCAATTGTTGTTCTCTAATTTAATCACTTCACCATGGTTGATTTTATGAATTAAAGAAGAAAGATAGATGATTTCTAGAGAGAGAAAGTAGTGAGAGAAAGTAGAGAGAAGGTGGAGAAACTAGGAGAATATTAGATTAAGAAAAATGAAATCACCAACCTCTCCTAACATGCTAGGAGAGGTATATATAGTCGGGCTTACATGTAGCCTTAATGGACTATATTTGTTTAATGGGTCAGGCTTGAATAAAATGCTTAGTACCTTAAAAGAGGCCTTTTAAGCTAGCCATCAAGCCCGTAATGTCACTACTATTTTAACTAACTATTACAACGTTCTAATAAATATTACAATATAAACCTATGACCGAACATTCTTGTTTGACTCAATATTTTGAGGCTAACAGACATTTTCGATGCTGCGCAGCTATTAGGACAAAGCCTCGCCATGGAACGCGCCTGCAAAGATGATTTATTGACAGGACCTTTGAAGGGTAGGGAAATCTATTCTAGGTACGCACAAGATATCTTTGACGCCTCTTTCCACAGACTAGAAGGCCTTCCTCTTCCTATCATAGATGTCATTGAAAAAGATCAATATCAGCCCATAAACGTGATCATGGCAGGCCTTACTCTTGCGAGTCACTCCGCAGAAAGATCGGAAGAAGATCATCATGCCTTGGCTCAGCCAGATATCTCCCAACTACAAGTTCCCGTCCACATTGCTGGTGTGCCGATAATGATTTCGTTGGAAGACAAGTTGAAGCAGCATGTGAGACGTGTTGCAAAAAAGAACCGGACTTTAACCAAAGGTGTCGCCATCGGTCTCAGTTTAGCACATCCTAGCCGATCTGATGGTGTACCCGTGAGTCTGCCTGCCATCGATTTATATCAAACGCGCGTGCTGCAGTATATGAAGGAGGCGTGGGTACAGTACCGTTCGTCCCTCAACCCATTGCATCACAAGTTAAAGAGGTCACTATCAGCTGGTGATCTGCTATAGAAGGCATTTTCCTTGACTACACGCTATGTTAGAACCATGTATATTAATTTGTAAACTAAGAACTTGTATAATGTTTATAGCGACATGCGTATTTTGGAAGTACATAGCGCCCCTGCACTATGTACATGTTTATATATATGCCCAAGTTTCTGCACCTACGCCTAAGATTGTGAGAGAGAGAGAGCCTGTTTATGAGTACACTCATTGGAGTGTGACTCTGAACTTATGGGTAAGCTGAAAGTTCATTACGTGTGGACCTGCCACTACTACCATAAGCAACATCATAGATAATGATATATTTGTTAGGCGTGCACACTATGTCTTGTGCATATCCGTCATAAAGTATGAGGAATGCTACACTTACTACAACGTCTTGTGGTAAACTGCCTAACAAAGGATACTTGGTCCGGCGCCACTAGGGGTGCATCCCTCTTACGTGAGAAGTTTAATTAGTAGGGTAAACTTACTCCTCTTATTTCACCTGGAAACGTTTAATTGTACATGTACACTGGCGGGCCAAAGTTGTGTATTTCAAAAAAGAAAAAAAAAATACTCTTATGCATAAAATATAAAAAAGAAATAGTTGAGACTGCGGAACTAGCTAGGAACCGTAGTGTTTTATTCACACTTTTGCAAATACTGAAACAAATAACATGAAAGGAGACACCCTAAAACAATTGAAAAAAGAGAAAATAATGGATCTTTATTGGGGGCTTTCAATAGTCAAGGGAATGATCCATGCTAATGATGCGACATCCTAGGGAGAATATCGTCCGAAATCCTGGCTGTCGCTTGAGTCACTTTTTGCGGGACTGGCTACCGACTTCGCATAGCTATCCGTGTCCATCCTGGCCATTGAGAGTCCGTCGTTTCCTTTACCACAAAGCTGCTTGCTTCGCGCTGTCGATAGTCTATTCCCATGATCCTGCTGTCGCATAGCACGAGCAATTATCCTGGCTAAAAGAACGATGACTCCTCTGCGTTGCTGCTAGCGGTTACCTTGAGATGGGAGTATCGCCGCTACCCTTCGCGCCATGTTCCTTATCGATGTGGTAAGAGAACCAATAGTGTGTCCGAGTCCCGAGAGGATTCCATTTCCTTCTACGCCTTTTGTTCAAGGTGGCTCAATGATCATGTTAGGAGTCTTCCTACGTCCCGAGTTTGTTTGACATTGCAGACACCGCGCCACCCTTTTACGAACATCCTTATGAATAAATGGCCAAAAATACCCTGAGCAAGTAATCTCATCAACCACAGCTATTGGACCACATGGGCATACCCTCGTATGTGCGACTTCCATGACCGCCCGTGCATTCTCTGTCACTAGACATTACAGTGTTTGCCCATTACTTGATTGTCTGTACAGTGTTCCCCTGATGACCTTGATGCGCCTAGCTCTCACTTACAATTGCATAGCTTTCCTTCCATTGCTGGGTAATGTATTATGCTTCAGGAACTCTTGAATAAGCGTCATCCATGTTTGCGCCTTAGGTTTCGCTTTTATGCTTTTGTTTACGATAAAATCAACTAGTACGTGACTAGGAGGTTTATCCATGTTCATGATTGATACTGATCCATGTCATCTGAGATTTCGTTATGTTCTTCTGAAACTTTTCGCATAGCAAACTCCGTGAACTGCCTAGTTATGTCCCTCACTTTTTCCGTGTATTGGATTAGAATATGTTCTCGTGTCTCGCATGACCCCGTGACCCTGCACGCAACCAGAGGGTTGTATGTGTAGGCCACTAGGCTTTTCATGCCCATTCTGAGCAACAATCTTAGACCAGATATGAGGGCTTCATAATCTGCTTCCATGCTAGTTGTGGGGAAGTCAAACAACAGTGCGTAGGTAACTTTTATATCGCCCTGATTTGTGAGGATAAAGCCTGCATCTGGTCCTACCTCTCTTGCGAAGCATGTCGCAAAGAGGACCCATAGAAGCCCCGACGGTGAGCCCTCTCGTATAAATATGCTTTTAGCATGGGAACCTTCCGAGATACATCTCCTTCTCTTCATTGGTGAGCTAGATTCCGTGTTGCGCTGACTCCTATCTGCCTCCTTCCTTTTTGCGCTATGGCTTGAAGTGCTGCTTCCCCCTTCGAGCGTATCTATGTTGTGGATGCTGATAACTCCGTCCTGCACTAGGAATTTTAACATACCATGTACCGTGGAAGGTACCGCTCGTAGTGTTTTTAGCGTTGGCTGTCCAATTATCCCATTGTACGATGATTTAGATCGCACAACCATGAAATCCATCCACACCGTTGTCGAGTGACCTGCGCATCCAATACTCAGTGGTCAGGTTTTAGCACCGTTAAATCCTGTGAGGATTTGCGTGGTGTCTTTTAGCTCCTTCTTTATTACCAACGCTAGTTGTGCCAAACAATGTTCGTTCAATATGGTCGCTGCTGACCCTCTATCGACGTACATGCCTTCTACAGCATGGTCGCCGAGGGCTATGTCAATAGTCAATGACCCAACTCTATACTCCATGTCTGAAAGAATAGGGAACGTTATCTCCTCATCGCGCGAAAATTCCGCGATCGTTCTTCTTTGCATAAAAGACCTTCCCCTTTCCACCATATAAATGGTTATGGGCTTATCTTTCTGTTTTTTCACTTCAGTTTTCTTTGTGTCCGTATTCTTCCTCTAGTCTCTTATCAGGTGATTTAACTTCCCTGATTTGACCAGGCTCTCAATATGCCTTTTCAGTTGGATGCACTCATCAGTAGCGTGTCCTTTATCGTCATGGTATTCATAATGCTTTGTGTTATCCCGTCTGTCTGTTGGTCCCATCATTTAGCTAGTCTTTGGAAAGCATGTACCCTCTGATAAAAATATATCCCTGGAGGTCTTCTGCAGCGGGACCAACTTACCATTGTTTTTATTGTGCCCTTGCTTCACTATGCCTTGGAAGTCCAAAGCGCGACTGATGTTTTTCCCATATGACTGTTTCTTGGGCCGGTCTTGGTATTTATAGCCTGATGTAATCTGCCTGCTATTCGCTACGACGGTCCCGCCATGAATAAATGCTCGGACCTTCTTCATTACCCCATCAAACATTGAGGGGGTTCTATCATTCAATTTCTTTATTAGGTCCGGGTTTGTGAGGCCCGCAAGAAATCTAGAAATTTTAAGAATTTCAGGAAATCTTTGATCTGGTTGCATTCAGATTTGATGCGCTCCATGATGTCTTCAAGGCTTTCATTGTGCCTCTGTTTTACTCTTGCAAGTGAGATAGGGCTTTGTCGTACTTCTTTTATTGCACATAATTTCTTCTGGATGCTCTCCTAAGCTCTTCGAATTCATTAATGCTCATACGTGGACGGTGGTGGAACCATGTCCGGGCATTCCCGATAAGCGTTGAGTTTAAAATGTGGCACCATACGGCCTCTGGCCATTGTTCTATCCCTGCTTGAGATTCGAAAACTTTTTAGTGATCATTTGGATCCGTCGTAGGTTTTGAGATTGGAGGACATACGTCTCTTTTTGTTATCCTTGAAAGAAGTTACGCGTTCTGAAAACGCATTTCCCTTCTCCTGTCGCCATGGGAGGGTCCACTTATCTTCAATGCGCATCCTTGGTTTTTTGGGCGTCCTGCGGTGTTTTCTGTCATAGTCTGAAGAATCGGAATCCTCAGTGGACGACGGAGTGACCCTTTTACGGCGAGGATGGCGATCGCTGTAGTTAGAGTCCGAGGGATTTTCGCTTGAGGAATCCCTTTTGCTCGCCTTTCTAGTGCTCCTATTTCTTTTCTGACCTTACAGATCCTGAGATGAATCTTTTTCTAAGGGCCCAGTCTATCAAGGGCGCTCCGTCTACCCGAAGTGTTGGGCCCTAATCTGTCTTTCACGCTTGTGCGCTGATGGTTATTCACTGGTGTAATGAAACCGTCCTCTTCTTCTGGGTTCTCAGAGCTGTCTAAGGACGATGCATCTTCAATGAGAGGCGCACCCGAAGGAGACGTTGGGATCTTAGTCGTTCTTTCTTTCTTTCTTTCTCTTTTTTCCTTTCTAGCTTCCTTGTTAGGTCTTGACCCGTCTGTAGCCTTAAGTTCTTTATCGAAGTCTAGACTGATCCGAAGATCTCTTGTTGTATTCACCCTCATCTACGCCCTCATGAGTGGGATCAAAGCCTCGTAGTTTTTTACGACGTAGTCGTTCAAAGTCTGCTTCGTCGAGGGGGGAATTTTCGTCTCAGTTCGCGGATCTGTCACAACCCTTGTGTCCAGAGCATCCTTATGGCCTTGATCAGGGATCTCCCGAGAGGACGATGCATCCCCAACTGTCTGGCGGGTAGAGGTGGCTAGTGGAGAGAAAGATACTTGCAGTCCCTTCCCTCCACGACGTGGGTTATTAGGTTCAAAACTTGAGTATGGACCTGTTGGCTTCTTAGATCCCCCCTTTGTTGGGGGCAGATTTACGCCGCTTTTCGCCATTGCTTTAGAGCTTAGTGTAGGGTCCCATGGATGGCGCCAACTTGTTGATACCAAAGTTGGATGGACCGAGCTTGACCCAAATTAGGCGTAATTCAGGGTATTGTGGACTCCGGCTCTTGCACCAAGTGAAACTTGCTTTGAGGACCCTGCGCACTAAACAGACATAGGCTTACCGTGTGTTTGTGACCCACGATTAGACTCCGGCGTTAGAGTAAGTAATCGATTTGAGTGAATAGTGTTTAGGGTATTGTGTGTATCGTACCTTTGTGGTTCCTTTTATAGCCGAGAGAGAGTCCTGGCTGGGCTCCCTATTCATGCGGCCTAATAATGGATAATGACTCAAAATAGATTGATCTTTATCGCATAACTAGGGTAAGTGTATATCCTCTTTCCTTAGGTAAATATAATTATAAGATATATTATATTCTCGTCTGATCCTGTCGTAGTGCGACGAAGAAACAATTAAGTAATAAACCGTATGTGCGACAGCGACTTATTGGGCCTCATGGGCTGCGCGCATGTCGCATAAGCATTAATCCATTCCTGATGGATACGGGTAGTACTCGTAAATCGGACTATCCAGCCCGACTAGGGTCTATAAGTCATCAACGAACATTGGCTTCTTAATTTTGTGTTCTTCCATGTGGTTTGTTAGTGGATGACTTTGGAGAATGGCAAAAATAGTCTTTGTTGATAAAACATCATTAAATCTTCATCCTTAGCCCTCCAAACTTCATTCTTTTGGAACTTTTGTTCCTTTGACTTCATCTTTGACTTTTTCTTCGATAAATGTCCGTGAAATCCCGTGTTTTCTTCATTTATGATATTTTGTACCTATTTCACACAAAACACAAAACCACGCGTAATTCTGACTTTAAAGATATTAAATACACGTTTTGGTTTGGTTTTTCCTTGTTTTAAGTGGTAAAAAGATAAGTGTTTACACACATATTAAATCCCCTACACTTGACTATTGCAATGTCTCCATGCAATGCCTAATTTATAAAGCACAAGTTTACATTTTTCATCATAATTAACCGATTTTGGCCTTTATTAAAACATGCTATTACTAAAATAATAAGAAGAAACTTAACAACAATGAAAAGATCAAAACATATAAAAGATATAACAATTCTCATTTTACTTGAAATTGTTTGATGGCAGAAAACTCGTAAAGAAATCTAAGACTTAAATTATGGCTTTTGTGTTATGAATAATATTTATCACCCTCAAGTTTCACGTTCCCCATACCAAGCGTAAAAACGAGATCACTGTTATTATAAGTTAGTAAAACTAACACTTATTCATGTGGTTTAATTATTCACTTAGACCCCCTTATTCCTACGGTCTATCTCTTGTATTATATTATTGTCTTGAATGATCACGAGGATGCATTTTTTTACTTATTTCGATATTTTATTAAGACCGAAAATAAAGTAGGACGATTTAATCCATAGTTAGCTAAAGGACAAAATCTTTTAAAAAACTTCTCGAAATCTCATAAAGTTCATATCTTGGCATAACTCGTTTCACGATTTGAGACCTTTCTCGGAACGATATTTGGCATGTACTTTAAACTTCAAATCTTGAGAGACGATCTTGAAATTATGGTCTTCTCTTCATTTTGGTATACATCTTCATATGGAGTGAGAGGTGTGATACAAGGCTTTTGGCCAAGTATAAAATCTTATCGTCCAAATCTTTTCGAATTGATTATTGGTAGAAAGTGTGACTCAATTGTTCTTGGTGTAATAATAAATGAGAGGTTTGATTATCTAGTTTTAAACTACAAGCAAATGAGAAAGTGTCGTTGAGTAAAATAAGATCTTTAAAGGTTAAACAAAAATGAAGAGTTAAAAAATAAATGCTTGAAAACTTAAAGACAAGATTAGAAAAAAAACACTTGAACACTTAATGAATCTAAAACTTGAAAACTTAGTAAAAAAAAACTCAAACCATCGGAATCATCCCAATTTGAATCAGATCGGAATGTGGTCGGAAAGTATGATCGGAATATAGAACATGAATGCTACAATCGGAATGTTGGAAAACAGCACTAATCAGAATACCAAACAATACCCTCGTCGGAATGATAGTGCAATCGGAATCTAGAAGGAAACCCAATCGGAATGATAAAACCCCTTTCCGATCTTAGTGATCGGAATACTAATCATCAAATCGGAAAGCAAAACCCTAATCCGATCAAGTGATCGGAATAAAGAGGGGCCAATCAGAATGCCTAATCGGAAAAGATTTTACCCTTTTCCGATTATCTAGTGATTCGAAAATAAGCCTAGTGATAAGCTATGTTTGATAAGCTAACACAAAAACTTCACCAAATCAGCAATGAAATAAACTAAATAAGCTCGATAACAACTTTTCCAACTTTAAATAAGCAATCTTTTAAATCAAACCATAAAAATGAAAATTTTTAAGAAAACTTTCAAAAAGTAAATAAGCTAAATATACAAATAAGCCAATAAGCACAAATATCTTAAAGCTTAACCGTTTGAAAGCTTATGTAGGAATAAAAAGATTAACTTTTTAAGAACGAAAACATCAAGATCAACACGGATCATAAATATTTCGCACCAAAAGTAAACTAAAATCAAGAAAGGTCGAAAGAGATTAACAATAAAGATAAAGATTCAATAACAATAAAAGAAAACTTACTTGAATTTAAAGGAATTAAAGGAAATTGACAATGTAATTAAAGGTGCAAGTAATTAAAGGTGGCAGTAATTAAAATGGAAGAGCATAGTTTGTCAAACTAGCCAACAAGAAAAATAAAAGCCTAAGGATCCTATTTATAGTGGATTAGGGAGGTGCTTAGAGGAAGCTTCCTCCCCTCTTTCTTCCTTCTTTAATTGCATCATTAAGTCCTTAATCTTCTTAGTTCTTCGACTTTAATGAATTTGTCTCCGGATTTCTTTAAACTTGTCTTGAAATTTCTTCATAAATAAGACTTGAGTTTTTCGATTTTTAGTAAACTTCCGTCTTTTGACTTTTTCTTCGATAAATCTTCAGAATTGGTCTTGGACTTCCATTCTTTTTGCACTCTTGATTTCTTGACTTCGTCTTTTGTATTTTTCTTCGATAAAAGCCCGTGAAAGCCCGTGTTTTCTCCCCTTTTCACATTTTCGTCCTAAATCACAACAAAAACACAAACCACGCATAATTCCGACATTTACTACATAAAATACACGTTTTGGTCTGGTTATTATTGTAATTAAGTGGTAAAAGGATGGGTGTTTACACACCTATCAAATCCCCTACACTTGACCATTGCAATGTCCTCATGCAACGCATTAGTTACAAAGAACGATTACACCTTTCATCACAATCAATCCATATTGGCCTTTATTAAAGAGATAGAAAATAACAAAACAAGTAAAGAAATCAAAAACATACCTTAGGGTTTTGAAAATATCATGAATGATCATCATCCTCAAGTTTTCACTTTCTCCAAACCAAGCTTAAAAACGAAATCATTGTTATTATAAGTTAGCAAACTAACACGAACTCATGTGGGCCAATTATTCACTTAGACTCCCTTATTCCTAGGTGTATCTCTTATATTTTATTGTTGTCTTGAATGATCACGAGTTTGCATTGTTGACTTATTTCGATAGTTATTAAGGCTGAAAATAAAGTGGGACGATTTAATCAATAGTTAGCTAAAGGACAAAATCTTTTAAAACTGCTTCTCAGGACCTCAAAAACTTCATATCTTGGCATAACTCTCTTCGCGATTTGAGACCTTTCTCGGACCGATATTTGGCAGCGACTTCATACTTCAAATCTTGAGAGACGTTCATGAAATAATGGTATTCTCTTCATAATAGTAATTTCTTCACTTGAAATATTGAGATATTCTTCATATTTGGACCACGACTTCTTCATTTTTCTCCAATCTTTATTTTGGACTTTGATATACAACGATCCGCCTCCTTTTTGGACTTGGATCTATTTATCCTCATACCTTGTTAGGGCCTTTTTGGATAGACTTCTCCTTGATCTTTTGGGGAGTGTTTGCTTTTCGTCGTGTGTCTCGATCCTTCATATTGATTTTCGATAAATGATTCTTCACATCACTTGGGATCTTTAGCAACAAAATGTATCCCTCATGCCTTGTTAGGGCCTTTTCGGACTCGCCAATCTTCGCATCCCGCTTCAATAAGTTATGCCTTGGCTATGAACTCTAATCCATACCGAGAAACTTTTAAACGATCTTGGCCTAGAAGCTAAGTAACTTTTCAAATCGTACAACCTTATTTATTGCAGATAAAATTTATTAGCAAGCGATGAGAGAATATGCTTATAATTAACTCACATAAATTCACGAAAGAATACCAAACTTATAGTTGACTCTATCATCTCTCGTTCTCCACAATTTAAAATCTCAAGGAATGAGACTCGTGGATGCTTAGCCTATTAAATCAGAGTTTTGGGTTTTCGAGTCATCTATAGGATCTTGCAAATTCTTAGACTTTTTCAAGTTTAGAAATCGCATTTTAAAGTTCCCTTGATAAACAACTCTCTAGGATCAATTATAGGAGCTTGCGAAAAGTTTTCTTAACCCGTGAGATTTAAGACTTTCGCGTTTTATAGCTCCCTATATAAAAGCCTAGCAAAACTTGACTTAAAAATGTTAAGGATACTAGCTAGAGTAAACTTAGATAAGTAAACTCGGGTTGAGTCAAAATATTCACGACTTTGAAAAATTTAAAACCACTTTATTGAAAATTTATTCTAGCAAGGAAAGAAAATAACCATAACAAAGGAAAATACAACTATACAACTAGGCCAAAATAGATTAAAATTTTTGAAAAATGTCGAAAAATCAAATTTTCTGGTTAAAATGAGGACAAATACAAGGAAAAGACCACTTAACTTCGATAGAAGTCCCCCCTACACTTAATATAAACATTGTCCTCAATGTTTAAGCATGTGGGAGTAAATCCCCTACACTTAGGACATTGTGCACGTTGTTTCAATCTTGCTAAGGAAAGGACAACTAACGAGATTCCTATTTTAATATTGAGAAATATAAAATAGTGAATCGAAAAGAGTTTAGGATAGAACCGGGAAGACGGAAACACGGAATCACGGTTCGTCAAAAGTCATCAAGAGTGTGTCTTTGAAGCTCTAATCCCTGCACATAGATAGATAATTGGGTTGCCTCCCAAAAAGCGCTTGTTTATATTAACCGAGTCACGAGCCTGACTCGTCCCCGACTTAAATGGTCCATGGGGAAGCCTCGAATGTAATACCGGGATCAAAGACCTTGTCCTCGTTCCCGGTTGACATCAATGAAGGAGAGGCGGGGGATAAGTCTTGAATGCGAGAAAGGTTCTTTCAACATACGAAAAGTATGTGAAATCGAGATCCACGGGAGGTGGGGTGGGTAAAGTAAGCACATTGTGATCCCCCAAAGACAATGGATGTTGAGCACTCGGCAAAGCCGTGATGTTATCAATCATGAAATAGTGAATGTCACCTCCCGGGTCAAAGCACTCATCCTCCGTAATAGTGGCTAAAGGGGAGGATGAAAGGTGCTCGGGAGGGGGACTTGGGACAATAGCATTAAGAAGCAAAGTATCAAAAAGGATATCCCCCTCCATGTCATCATCCTCAATACCCGGAGGTATTGAGTGAATGTCGATTTCTTCCAGCAATGGATCATTATCTTCAACGGGAGGAATAGATGGAGGTAAAGACTCGGAAAGAGGAGGAGAAGTCAACTCTTCGATTTGAGCAATAAGAAGATGCAGTTTCCGTAATCTGTCACGGAGAATCACGTCTTCCACCTCATCTTCAGGAGCAAGTTCATCAGTGAACTTCTCGTAAGCCGGAGAGAATAAATCATCATCGCCCGCATCTCCCGGTGGAGATTGAGAAATTTCAAAAGTGAAATTCTCATAGCGTGGAGAGAAATCGTCATCATTAGGATCGACCTTTTCCGTAAGAGAAACGTCGTCCTCAGACTCCATAGTAAGCATGTCACAAACCTTATCATCAAAGAATTTATCGACACCAAAATCACTAATCTCACTCAATGAATCATTATCCTTAGACGCATTAGGAATTTCGAGAGTAGGAGTAGCAACTTCAGTAGATGGGTCGAGAGCGTAATCATCGTCGTCATCATCATCATAATAGATGGGACCATTCCAATTAGGAGTGACATAGTCGTCTAACTCTTCCTTGATAACCTCCACATCTTTAAGAAGCTCATGAAGCAATTTTTGTTGTTCATCTCCCCGAGTATGTTCAATTAAACCAATTCTATCCCACGCTGTAATTAAACATTTTGGTTTAGAAAAGAAGGGAAAAAGACCAAATTGGCTCAAAAAGGTGTTGGTGGTTTTCAAGATTTCGTCCACATCAAGCAAAGGTTTCCTTTCCTGATGCAAGTCAGCTCGGATTTGAGCTAAACTTTCAAGAACATGGTTCAAAGAAGTGAGTTGTTGGTCAAGACTAATTTTCTTAGAAGATTGATGATTGAGGGTGTGATGTGGGGGCTCAAACTTATACACACTGGGATGATAGCACGGAATTTTCTCAAAGACCTTCGACGGATCACAAGAAGAAGCATCGTGGGGGCCCCCACAAATATAGCACCATGGGTATGGAGAAAAACTGGGTGCGTCATTTGGATAGCTATTACCATTGTCATAATTGTAACCCGGTTCTTGCTCGTGACCATATGGGTATCGAACCGGACATGAAACATGCCAATGATAATCGCTTCCACAATAGATGCAAGGGGGAATATGAGGTGGATTAGAAAAGGATGAATTAGTCGAGTTGCACAAAGGACAAAATCCGAATTGGGTATTGTCGATATCGTTTCCGCACCGCTCACATGTACACCATTGACATGATTCGTTCCCGTATAATCGTCTCCCACACCCGACGCAATGGACATAAGAATCCATAAAGAAAAATAGATAAGCAAGAAGAATATTTTTGGTGCAAAACTTTGAAAAAGAGATGCTTTTTATGGTTTTTCAAATGTTTTTGGGATTTTTGAAAATTTTTTACACGAAAAATAACGTTCACAAGTGAACGGATCCCAAAAGCCAACGCGTCTCTCACAAAAAACCGTTAATCTTAACGAAAAGAGCCGGCAGTGGTGCCATTTGATACAAGGCTTTTGGCCAAGTATAAAATCTTATCGTCCGAATCTTTTCGAATTGATTATTGGTAGAAAGTGTGAATCAATTGTTCTTGGTGGAATAATAAATGAGTGGTTTGATTATCTAGTTTTAAACTACAAGCAAATAAGAGAGTGTCGTTGAGTAAAATAAGATCTTTAAAGGTTAAACAAAAATGAAGAGTTAAAAAATAAATGCTTGAAAACTTAAAGACAAGATTAGAAAAAAAACACTTGAACACTTAATGAATCTAAAACTTGAAAACTTAGTAAAAACAAAACTCAAACCATCGGAATAATCCCAATTTGAATCACATCGGAATACTGGTCGGAAAGTATGATCGGAATATAGAACATGAATGCTACAATCGGAATGTTGGAAAACAGCACTAATCGGAATACCAAACAATACCCTCGTCGGAATGATAGTGCAATCGAAATCTAGAAGGAAACCCAATCGGAATGATAAAACCCCTTTCCGATCTTAGTGATCGGAATACTAATGATCAAATCGGAAAGCAAAACCCTAATCCGATCAAGTGATCGGAATAAAGAGGGGCCAATTGGAATGCCTAATCGGAAAAGGGTTTTCCCTTTTCCGATTATCTAGTGATTCGAAAATAAGCCTAGTGATAAGCTATTTTTGATAAGCTAACTCCAAAAATTCACCAAATCAGGAATGAAATAAACTAAATAAGATCGAATAACAACTTTTCCAACTTTAAATAAGCAATCTTTTAAATCAAACCATAAAAAATGAAAATTTTTAAGAAAACTTTCAAAAAGTAAATAAGCTAAACATAAAATAATCCAATAAACACAAATATCTTAAAGCTTAACCGTTTGAAAGCTTATGTAGGAATAAAAAGATTAACTTTTTAAGCACGAAAACATCAAGATCAACACGGATCATAAATATTTCGTACCAAAAGTAAACTAAAATCAAGAAAGGTAGAAAGAGATTAACAATAAAAGAAAACTTACTTGAATTTAAAGGAATTAAAGGTAAATGACAAGGTAATTAAAGGTGCAAGTAATTAAAGGTAGCAGTAATTAAAATGGAAGAGCATAGTTTTTCAAACTAGCCAACAAGAAAAATGAAAGCCTAAGGATCCTATTTATAGTGGATTAGGGAGGTGCTTAGAGGAAGCTTTCTCCCCTCTTTCTTCTTTCTTTAATTGCATCATTAAGTCCTTAATTGTAACACCCCATTTTGGAAATGAAAATATCACAGTAATTATGGCGTGTCATCAAAGCATACAAGGTAAAATTTCTAAACATTACTTGACCATATAAAGGAAAATACAAGAATCAAACATCGGTAGTCCAAACGTAAAGCTCATCACACACAAACATAGTATAGTAAAGGAAAAGGACGAAACAATGTCCAAAGCATAAGTATCATAAAGAAAGGAAATGCATAATGTAAAGAAGGCTAGATAGCTTCCAGTCCATATGCACGTACTCTTAGTGTCTACGAGCGTCCCTGAGTACCTGCCGTTTTGGGAACATAGAAAAGGAAAACGGTTGAGCAATACGCTCAGTGCACGGATGTACAATAAAGCATGAATAGGATAAGCATATAACATAATAACAACGGAAGAAACTAAGTCCCGAGTAACCTAATTAAGTCTTAATAAAACTGGTTTTATAGTTTGAAAGTCTTATGTTTATCTTATAAAAACTGTTTGTCATATTTTACCATCTAGCCAGTATAGGTCATGAATATCCACCGTGCATGAATAATTGGAGGGGTGACCTCATCATGCAAATTAGAGGGGCTGCCTCTAATTTAATATACTGGTTTTATGGGTAGGAGGGATCAGCTCCTTGTGAAGGATGCAAGGCACACACCACATTCACCATGAAATCCTGAATAAAACGTGTAACTAGGATGCACCCATACGCCCCACATAATAAATATAAATAAATGGCCAAAAGCTGAAGGGACGCCACGAGCAATCACTCCGCCGTGGTGAAGTCATAACATCAGTGCCTCTAATGTTATGGTTATTGTACCTCCATAACTAGGTGAAACTGGTCATGCATGTATATGGCTATAGGTAATCATATTTAAACATAAGCAATCAAACTCATACTTATACTACGGGAAAACAGTTGGCTGCATACGGGGAAATCCTAATAAAGAAAGAATGTCCATACTGAAAGGACGGGAATCCGTACCTTAAGTCCCGTGAACGAGAACGATGAACTGCGAGAATCCTACTTCCGAAACACTAGTGCTACATAAATACGTACATGAAATAAGTATCTGCTTACTACATACATAGCTGGTTTTATATCATGTCTTAGCTTATTTTAAGTGTTCTTACTATTTTACACTGTTTAAAGCCTTAAACTGTGTTAAATCTTATATTCTGATCAGTCTGATTAAGTATTTCTGATATTTCATGTGTTATTATACTTACTGTGTAATAATAAGTAACTTTCCAAAAATAGCAGGTTTCCTAAAATAGAAAGTTTCCAAAAGTAGAAAGTTACCAAAAATAGAAAGTTTCCAAAAATAGAAAGTTTCCAAAAATAGAAAGTTTCCAAAAATAGAAAATTTCCAAAAATAGAAAATTTCCAAAAATAGAAAGTTTCCAAAAATAGATTTACTGCTTAAAATAGATAAGTTTCTAAAAATAGAAAGTTTCCATAAAAAGATTAGCTGCCTTAATTAAATAAGTTTCCATAAATAGATTAGCTGCCTTAAATAAATAAGTTTCTAAAAATAGCTGGTTTCCATAAATAAAATAGCTGCCTTATTTAATTAAGTTTCTAAAAATAGAAAGTTTCCATAATTAGAAATAAGCTGGTTAAATAAGCTAAGTAAATAAGCCTAAGTGTTTTCATGATTATTTCCTAAGTCATATGACATATTATATAGTTTAATAATTATTTCATGTTATTTAATTAAACTATAGGTTATAATATTTAATTAAAGTATGACATGTTTTTTAATTAAATATATTAAATACTTAGGTTAAAATATGTATTATTAAATACTAATAATATAACCTAAGTCATGTTTAATTAATTAATTATATCCATGGTTTTTAAAATAATTAATTAATTATAAGTCTTAATAATATAAATCCTTAGGTTAAAATAATTCATGTTTATTAATAATTAGTTAACCTAAGTCATGTTATTAAATTAATTACATCTTATTAATTTTATTCTTAACATAAGTTTATAACATAAACAACTAACATAATCATGATCCGGATCTAAGCCTAAAAACATGCACCGGATATGAAACAACACCGTACCCCGAACTAAATCGGGGTACCCCCTTGCTGCCGTGGGACCCATACGCACCAACCAAGACCAAAAAGGTCTTGCTGGTGGTCGGCTAAAAACAAACCGAATCCCCTTGGGGTCGGTTGTTCCTTGCGGCCCAAAACAAACACCCCTTAGATCCACCCTTTTGATTAATTAATGATCAAAACATGTTAGATCTAGGTTTAATTAATGTGTTTATATAAAAACATCACGTGTTCTTAATTAATAAAAGATTAATTAAAAAGAAAAACAAGTTAAAAAGGTTTTATCGTACTCGTGGATCAAGAGGGTGAAGAACAAACACGAACAAACACTAATTTAACAAGATCCAAGATCAAAGAAATCACCTTGATGGTGATTGTAGGTGGCGGCACACAAAGGAGAAGGAAAAGGGATTTTAGGTTTTCTTGAAATTCTTTTGTAAAAATAATTTTTAGTAGTAAAATTACTTAACCCTTCCTTTTAGTAAAATTGACAATGGGCTTGGCCCATTGTCCTTATTTTGGCCGCGGGTAGGGACTCCCTTGTGGAGTTCCCGTACCTCGTTTCGTGTCTTGTAATTTCGTACACATTTATGTTTAATTATGTTCGTGTTTTAAATGTTCTCGTTACGTAAATATCCTACACTTATATATTTAATTACGCTCGTATTAAGTATATATACGTAATTAATAATATCTCGTGTTTTAATTACACTCGTGATCTCGTGATCGTATGCTCGTGATTAATTATTGCTAAATAATTATTACGTGATCGTTCATATAAAATACTTATCGTGTTCTAACACGTACGTAATACATAAACTCCTAATACGTAATCGTAATCATGCTATATTAGGAAAGTTTTTAACTAGTACGTACGAACTTAAGGTACTATGCATGGTAAAAGCATGCGGGTTTTACATTAATCTTCTTAGTTCTTCGACTTTAATGACTTTTTCTCGGGATTTCTTTAAACTCGTCTTGAAATTTCTTCATAAATAAGACTTTTAGTAAACTTCCGTCTTTAAACTTGGCTTTTAGTAAACTTCCGTCTTTTGACTTTTTCTTCGATAAATCTTCGGAATTGGTCTTGGACTTCCGTTCTTTTTGCACTCTTGATTTCTTGACTTCATCTTTTGTCTTTTTCTTCGATAAAAGCCCGTGAAAGCCCGTGTTTTCTCCCCTTTTCACATTTTCTTCCTAAATCACAACAAAAACACAAACCACACATAATTCCGACATTTACGACATAAACTACACGTTTTGGCCTGGTTATTATTGTAATTAAGTGGTAAAAGGATGGGTGTTTACACACCTATCAAGGTGCTTCAAACTTTGACCACGACTTCTTCATTTATCCTCTTCTTTATTTAGGATTTTGATATACAATGATACGCCTCCTTTTCGGACATGGATCTATTTATCTTCATACCTTGTTAGGGTCTTTTTGGATAGACTTCTCCATGATCTTTATGTGAGTAAATTGCTTCTCGTCGTGTGTCTTGATCCTTCATATTGATTTGGATTAATGATCTTCACATCATCTTAGGATCTTTAGCAAAAAAATGAATCCTCATGCCTTGTGAGGGCCTTTTTGGAATCATATATCATCATGCCTTGTGAGGGCCTTTTTGGATACGCCAATCTTCGCGTACCACTTCAATAAGTTATGCCTTGGCTATGAACTCTAATTAATCCAGAAAAGTTTTAAATGATTTTGGGCTAGAAGCTAAGTAATTTTTCAAATTTTATGACCTTATTTATTGCATTTATTTATTTAAAAGTGTTGGGAGAAAAAGCTTATAATTAACTCACATAAGGTCATGAAAGAATACGTAACTTATAATTGACTCTATCATTTCTCGTTCTCCACAATTTAAAATCTCAAGTAATGAGAATCGTGGATGCTTAGCGTAATAAACCAATTAAGGTCCATATGGTTAAGTATACTAGTTAGAGTAAACTTAGATAAGTAAACTCGGGTTGAGTCAAAATATTCACGACGGGCCTAATATATCAAAGACGTCTAAACTTGTTAAAACCATTTTATTTACTTATTTTTTTCTTTATTCATGAAATGGAATATATACATATGATGGTGATGACAAAAGGAAAGGAGATAAAAGAAAATAAATGAAAAATACTGCTAGGCAAAAATAGATCAAAAAATTTGAAAAATGTCGAAAAATATGAATTTTCCGGTTTAAATGAGGACAAATTCATGGAAAAGACCACTTAACTTAGATAGAAGTTTCCCCTACACTTATTATAAACATTGTCCTCAATGTTTAAGCATGTGGAAGTAAACTCCCCTACACTTAGGACATTGTGCATTATGTTTAAAATCAAGCTAAGGAAGAGACAACTAAAGTGATAACATTTATTCAACTTATTTATATACAAGTATGAATCACAATAGTTTTGATAGAACCGGTATCACGGGTACACGAGATCACGAGTTGCGTCAAAGGCACCAAAATTAGATCTTTAAAGCACATATCCCTACACAACATCACAAAACACAACCTACTTAGCTCCCCACTACACTTATTGGTGAAAAAGGTAAAATATAACCTTGTTATACAATGCTTGATTTATTTATCACGAGTCTCTAGCTCGACTTGATTTCCCGAATTATTCAAGGGAAATGTAGAGAGGGATGGAATCATCTCATGAGATATGTCCTCTCCAAAGTACAACTTAACCCGTTGGCCATTCACCTTAAAGTTGGGCGCATTTGGTTGAGCTAGCTCAGTGGTTCCATAAGGGAAATTTGGGCCACGATGAATGGACCAGACCAACGGCTCTTATGTTTACCCGAAAAGATTTTCAACCGAGAGTTAAAGAGTAAAACTTGATCACCAATTTTGAACTTTCGGTTCTTAATCTTGGAATCATGAATGAGCTTAGTCTTCTCCTTATAGATCAACAAATTCTCATAAGCCTCATTCCTATGTTCATTAAGTTCATTGAGTTGGATATTCCTTAGATCACTGGCTTTGTTTATGTCAATATTAGCCCATTACAAGGCCCGATAAGCCATATGCTCCAACTCAATGGGTAGGTGGCACGCCTTTCCGTACACAAGGCGATAAGGAGTACAACCTATATGTGTCTTATAAGCGGCACGGAAAGCCCACAAAGAATCATCTAATTTATCGGCCCATGAGGCACGATGCTCTCCCACTGTACGCTCTAAGATTCGCTTAAGTCTACGGTTGGAAACCTCGGCTTGATCATTAGTTTGTGGATGATACGCGGTGGAAAGTCGGTGATTGACACCATATTTAGCCATAACTCGTGTGAATTGATCATTGCAAAAATGAGTACCGCGATCACTAATGATAGCACGGGGAACGCCAAATCTAGCAAACAATTGTTTCAAAAAGTTCACAACAACCCCCACATCGTTAGTAGGTAAAGCCTTTGCTTCAACCCATTTGGATACGTAGTCAATGGCTACGAGGATGTACTTGTTCCCTTTGGATAATGGAAATGGCCCCATAAAGTCGATGTGCCATACGTCAAAGATTTCACACTCTTGAATGAAATTTTGAGGTATATCGTCATTATGTGTGATCTTGCCTTGTCGTTGGTAAGCATCACAATGCTTAACCTTTTCATGAGCGTCCTGATAAATGATGGGCCAATAGAATTCGGAGTCGAAAACTTTCTTCACGGTGTAGTTAGGACCAAAGTGACCACCGGTGGGTCCTTCATGGCAAGTGATGAGATGGCATTTATACATGATCTCATCGTTGTTTTCGGACTTTAAATGCATAAAATGTCATCAAAATACCATATATGCTTGTGTTTTTATACATGTGTATTTTAGGTATAGATATCGTGAAAAAGACAAAAGATCACAAGAAACAAGGAAAAACGAACACGAGAAACGAAGCCGCACAATGAACCGGGCTCTAGTTATGGATTTCTCAAAGACCCTTGAAGACTTGAAGATGTACAAGAATTATCCCTCATTTATAAATAAATGACACTTAATGCCCTTGTATATTCGTAATTACAAGTTTGGTCCCTTAAGTTAGTCAAAATTACAAAAAGGTCATTCAACTTTGAAGATTTGGCAAGTTTAGTCCCTTAAGAATTCTAAATTGTCAACAATGGTACTCCTCAAAGTCAAACTTACAAAGAAGACCTTCAAGATCAAGAATATTACACATCTAGTCCTTTTTGAATAGATAAAAGATCAAAAGGACTAATGTTGTAATTAAACCAAAGTTATAAAAGCCCTAAAACCCTTTTTGAAAACTACTTGTGGCCAATGTATGAAATCTGAAAGTTAAATAACAAAGGATTCGTGTTTAAAGGCTGAATAAACTTTCTTTACAACTTTTACCAAAACACAAGGGCCAAACATACCATTCCCAAACTTTTAATCCTAACTATAGGCCGGTAACTCTTATTGTAGAGATTTTACCACACCAAGAACACCTTTTTACCTTGGATCAAAATAGAGAAAAACAAAGGGTAATTACTGAAATTGGTTAGACTCACGTGTGATTCACCTCACATGAATCACATCCCACACCAAAAACCCCAATCTGCACTACCAGGAAGACCCCACAAGGACCAACCACATGACGACACATGGCAAGTTTCTATGACATGGCAAAATCTAGGGCATACCTTCATTCCTTGGTCACCAAGAAGTAAATAAACGTCCAAGATTTCTCCTAATAGTCTGTCAACAACCAAATGCATTCTGGAAGCTTCATAGGGTCATTTTAGGGATTTTTATAGCTTTAGGTTTTGTGAATAGTGTGCAATTCGTGGCCTATATAATGAGACCCAACATGTGGTGATCCCCTTGTTCCAGATTTTCTCTTAGTGCTTTGTAATCCCTTTTTAAATTTTAATAAAAGTAGGTTTAGTATTCTAAAAATTCTAGTTCCTTTTTGTTGTTTAAAAGTTGGTATTAGGCTAAGAGAATCTGAGTTCCATATTTTGACAGTTTTGATCTTGTGTTTCTGTGTTTGCAAAGGTTTCATAAAAGTTTTTGAGAAAAGTGAAAATTCAGTTTTATATTATTTGTGTTGGTTAACTCTGTTCATCTCATTAGGTGTGGAAGCTAGTGGTTGTTCTGCTACCACTTGAGCTCACACAATCCAAATCATGGATGTATATTTTGGAGGTGCACGTTTATAAACCCTCTTATTTTTCTACATATGTTCATATTATGTGATGAATCTTATTTTGTTGCATGATTGATAGGTGTGAAAACACCCATCCTTTTACCACTTATTTCTTGCTAAAACAAGACCAAAACGCGTATTTAATGTCATTTGTTTGGAATTATGCGTGGTTTGTGTGTTTGTTGTGTTTTCAGAGCCAACCGGATAAATATTGGAGAAAACATGGGATTGCACGGGTTTTATCAAGGAAAAAGACGAAAAGATGAAGTCTATAGTCCAAGAGATGCAAAAGATTTGAAGTCAATGGGCCTATTTGAAGATTTATCAAAGAAAAGGACCAAAGACGAAAGATTTACCTATGTCGAAGAAACTCAAGTCTATTAAATGAAGAAATTAAAAGACGAGTTGAAATTATTCGTCGACAAATCCCGAATCGAAATCGAAAACGTCAACTTTTCTGAAAAAGACGAGAAGACAAAAAGAAAGAAGAAAGCCCACTCACCAACCAAGGGAGAAGCCTATAAATACTCCTCCCATTCAAGACTCCAGGAATATTTTTTTTTGTTATTTTTCTTTCCGAGTTCTTAGGAAGAAACCATCTCCCTTAAGGAGTGGTTTTCCATTTTTCTTTGATTTCTTCCAAATCTTGTAAGTTTAATCTTTCCACTTGTTTGTTGAATCTTTAATCATTAATACAAGTCTACTTTTAATCTTTCCATCATCTTGTTCTTCATCTCTTTTTTATTCTAAGTTCTTAAGTTTTATTTTATTGGATTGATCATAAAAAGTAAGTGGGTTTTGCGATTTTGTTGTTTTGGATTCAAGCTTTCTATGAGTAAATGATTAGTGGTGAAATTGTTTTGAGTTTTGATTAAAAACTTGTTAAATTTTGGTGTTAAATTCGTGCTTTTGTAACCCCCTGTTCTTCGCGCTACAGTTACTGTTCTTGCCCAGATTCCGTATAGGGATTAGTGGGTTTTCTGTTGGTTCGGAATATCAATATATTCCAGATCAAGGTGGTGAATTGTTGTCTATTCGGAATATTCAAAATATTCCGAGTAGTGTTTAATTTTCTTGATTATTCGGAATATCAATATATTCCGGATAGTGTTTTTCATCAAAATATTCCGAGTAGAGGTCTTATGCAGCATAGGTTTGCTTTCAAATATTCCGAATATAGTTCCTTTTCAAACATTCCGCATAAGGGTTTTCTTTCAAACATTCCGAGTAGGTATTTTATTCCGCATAAACAAATCATTCCGCACAACCATTATTCCGCGTAGGCTCAATATTCCGCATAAGCTTTCTTTCAAAATATTCCGCATAGCTCAAATATTCAGCATAGCCAAATATTCCGAATAGGGTTTCTCTACAATATTCCGCACGGTTGATTTTTAAATATTCCGCATAGCCTTACTTTTCAAATATTCCGCATAGACATTCCGCATAGGCTTTCTCTTTATATTATTCCGCATAGTCTTTCTCAGTACAATATTCCGAGTAGGGGACATTATTCCGAATGGCTGTATTATTCCGAGTAAGATCAAATGTTCTGGATAGACTAAAGTATTCCAAATAGAGCAGGCATTCCGCATAGACATTCCGAATAGAGATTGCTAGTTTTATTCTACGTTGAGGTACTTACTTACCGTTTCATTTAGATTCTGGCTTTATTCTCAGTTCTTGTTTCTAGATTAATTGCTCTTATCATTTTAGTAGATTTAGACCAAAGCTCCCCCTTTTTAGTCACCAATTACAACGATTCCACTTTTGACCGTGATCAATTCGAGAAGATACCGAGAACGAAACAACGACATATATCAATTGGGTACGAGCAACGCAAAGAAAGATCTTGCAAAAGCAACATTTTTAATCAACTAAAAGAACTGTTATTAATGATTATGTGTTTTAGTTGTTGAATCTGGTTATTTGGAGTTTACTAGTAGATAATTAGTTGATCTAATCCTGTTTTGTGGTGTTTATCAAACAATTCCTTTGAAAAAAGTGTGAAATCAGTCATAAAGGGGTGTTTTGGTTTACTGCATAATCAGGGATTTGGTTGAATAGAGTGAATGTTAGTTGTTACTTTGTGTTTGTTCTTGCTTATATTGCATAATTAGAGGTTTATCTATGGGTTTTGAGCTTTGTATCATCCAAATCCAACTTTTGGCTATAAAATCTTTATTTCTTGTTTTGGACTGAGATTTTGAGGATACCTAGAATATAAACTATACTAGGGTTAACAAGTTCTAAATCTAAGTTAATGCAACATGAGTAAGAGATTTAGGTGTTTGAATTCGGATCTGTGGTCAACTAGTTCAACAAAAAGGAGTTGTGTTCATCAGTAAGCAACTTAGGGTTTTAAACTAGATCTAATCATTGAACAAGTGTTTGAATTGAGTTGTTTGTGTTTAATTAAGCTTGATTGAGATTGTGTATGATTTTGTTGCAATCTAGGGGGCTTATTCTAGCTTAAACAGCTTATTTCATCATTCACTTTTCATTTATCATATTTGTGTCATATCTGGGGACTGTTTGAATTAACTGTATCATTTGGCTGGATCATATTATGTTTAATTGCTTGATTGTGACTCCTTACAACCCACTGGTTGTAAGGGTGCTCTTTTTGTCCATTGAATCCAAGTAGAACTCTTTAAATCAGCAAGTCAAATAGTCAAAGCAGTGTGACCTTTTCACACTGCTACTAGCCACTACTAGTGTTAATATTGGTTCAGCTTATCAATAAGCTATTCTAGCTTATTAAAACATGAAATAACTTTAAATTGGTAATCAGTCTTCCTCATTTGATCCATTTGTTCATTCTGGAGCTTTTGGGTTGTTGACTTTACGGTTTGACTAGAAAACCAACTTATTTGACTTTTTCATAAGTGCTTATTGACTTATTCAACTTATTTGGCTTTGCATATTGGATTTTTCTTGATTGATTTGTCTTAATTTAATTATTTAGAGTCTTTTGCAAGTTAAATCAAGTTCTGAGGTTGTCCAAATCTTCAAGTCGACTATTTTGTCTTTTAGTAAAATCTTACTTGGCTTATTTCTGGCTTATTAGTCAAGCTTTTTCAAAATTTCTTTTTAAAGATCTCTTAAGCATCCCAAAAGAAGGTTATGTGTCACATTAGAGATTATGGCATTGGCTTATAGCTTAATGGGCCAAAAAGCCCAATAAAAATAAGCTGTTGACTTATTAATCTATGATAAGCACATATTCAGCTTTTGGGCCTTAGAGTTTTGTGCTTAAAATCAAATTTTGAGTCAGACTGGTGATTTTCAGCATATATGGTTGAGTTTGACTTTATAGGGCCAAAAAGCCCATTTATTTGGACTGTTTTTATTTTAGCCTATTTGGGGGCCCAATAGGGATGTTTTGGTAATTTCACTTTCATTTTCTGCTTATTTAGGTTAAAATAAACTAGTTTGCAAGGTTTTAGAAATTTTTATTATTTTTGGATTTTTAGTATTATCTTATTATTATTTTATTATTAAAAATTGTTTTTAGTATTTTTGCAACTTTTACATTTTTCTTAGTTCAAATATGTAACACTCTCAATTTATGTATCGGTACAACGGAAGGGTCTTTTAGAGTGTTACGGGATAGCACAATAACTCCAATCATAGACAACACATAAAAATGGTTGTACAAGGTTCAACATACATTCATTCGATAAAAAGTTTTAAAGTGTACAACAGGTCCCAAATTATACAGGTCATTTAGTTTAAAAAACATAGATCGAATGAACATTTTTAATATTATGTGGGCCATCAGAGTCGAACTCCATCCGGATTACCTTCAAGCACCTGAGATAAAAACATGCAAAAATCATATCAGCGAATGCCGAGTGAATTCATAGAGTTTATTAAAACCGTTATATAAAACAATCGTTAAAATCACAACACAAGTATAATATCGGAAGTAAGTCCTCGTATTGCTAGTCAGGCAATATATAAATCAAGCATAAATCTTAAACCGTCCATGAGACCGTAGCCTCAATATTACCATTATAGGTAATATTATTATCGTTAATAGCGTCGTTATCGTTTTGTATATAGGTTTTAGGATTATTATTAGCCGCATGACATTGTTACCTTACTATGAAAACAGCGGGCCGCGAACCCGACAAACAATTTGCCCATCTAAGTTAGCGTGTCGTCACAAAAATCACGCTATGAAATCTTCTCATACATAAATTCGCTTACCAATCAATGCGGTACGACGGGGATCAACCGTCAAGGCGCGAACTGGGGTGATCGTCCCCAAATAGTATTATCAAATGCATAAGCGTCTACCAAATCCGGGTAGTTCACAATTCATGCTAATGGGACTTTGAGTGACATAACCTAACTACTAATAATCCTTTTTATCTCGTTTATAGGGTCATAGCATCATTCGGGTCCATATCATTAAGCATATCATCGGGACTACTTGTGTTCTATTTTTATCAAAAATCTAGCATGTTATCTCCCTCGCGGGTTTACAAATCATTTTATAAAACATTTAAAAGAGTGCGAGGCTATGAACTCACGTTGATAATGAAATGCGGATTATCGGCTACAGGCGTGCTTCGGTCACGGAAACCTATATAAATAATAATCGGTCTTAGACTTTTGTCTAATGACTTTATCCAAATAACAATATACATATGATGATTTTTTTGTACATATGATGATGATCAAGTGGGTTTATATATCCTTGTTTACTCATTTTAGCGTTCAAGTATTGGTAACTTTTGACTAGTTTACTAGTTTTACCTATTTACCTATTTTAAGTCCAATAAGCTTATTATAAGTTCTTTAACTTGTATTATTTTATTTTATACTTATATTTTCAGTATTCACACTTTACATGTTGGGCCCAAATGGGTTAAGCCCAATAAGTACTTTTTATAAGTGTTTAACTTATTTAGTCCAATTATTAGTCCAATATGCTTACTTAGCTCGTTAATGTCCGTATGTCCTATAGTTCGGGTTTTATCGGTTTTTACTTGTATTAGATACTTATATATCAGTATATGACTTTTAAAAACTTTACATTAGACGGGTTTGATCGTCTAAGTTTTAATTGGCGAAAAACGTTAATTTTACGGTAATAGCCGAAAAAGTCGTAAAAATCAAGTTTATAGTTTTTATAACTTATAAATATTATGCCACTACCATTTTAATAATTTATCCATTTATTTAACCTTATACATATTTATATAAATAAAATTCATAAGTTAGTGGGTTTTAATTTCACATTTTATACTATATAATTTGAGTGCTTATATAATAGTAATAAACATTAATTCCTCAAAATCTAATTTTTATTTTCATCTTCACCATTTTATCATATCTAAAGTTCTACAATGAATTAGAAGCTCATTTTTGGATGGCATGATCTTCATATTATGTGCTACATTTAACTTAGTTATAGCTACTGCTCATTTTAAGTTTATCTATGCTTAACAGTCCCTACAAAACAGCATATTCAGATTAGCACACTCATCTTAATTTGATCATATCTCACTCATTATAATGATTCCATTGCATGGCCAACTCTCACATGTGTATGACATCTTGTTACTGTAAATGGATTCTACCATGCAAGTTTATCAGTTCAAGTTTTGGTTACATACTGTTTTTATACAGCCAACAAATTAATCATGATTTTAGCCTTGTTTCTTATGGTTATTAACCTTTTTAAGCATATTTATCAACACTAGATCCCCACACAACATTTTTATCATCATATATTCATCATATACATATACAACAAGAAGGAAAATACATTTGATCTTTACAAAAATAACAAGAGAAAATGGAGAGGCTGATCTTCTTTACCAACCAAGAGTATATCTTGTTTTTGGAAGACAAGAACTTGATGAACACCAAATGTAACTCCAAGATCATCAAACACCAAGAATATAAGTTGAGAAATCATCCCTAGCACACAAGTAAATCACCTCCTTTGTTGTTAAAATGGCCACCAAGTGATCAAGGCTTCAAGGTAACTCCATGATAGAGCTAGATAACAAGTATTTTGTGGCTAGAAAAGATCAAAAGGGGTGTTTGTGCTTTGAATATGGGACGGCAATGGTGATGGTTTTGAGAGGATTTTCTAGTTGATTTGCATGAGTAAATGGTGGTATGTGTTTAAGTTGATGGTTTTAGTTGGTTTGGTAGCTTAAAGTGTAAGCTTAACTTACACTTGTAAGTTATAAGCTAACATTATGCGACATCTTTGATGTGGTGTCATGTGTGAGCCGTCCCTTGCTATAGTGGGGTGGGATAATGTATTTTGTCCCACCTCACTAATTTACGGGTATTCCTCGATTCTAGTTTTCTCGATTTGCGTGCCCTCGGGTCGTTTCACGAAAAACGTTTTTATAAATTATGAATCAACGACACAAAACGAATCCAATAAAAATTGTCTCATCAAAAACGGAGTTCAAAAACGTAAATACATAATCCTAAGGTTTCCGGTTTAATCGTAAAGGACGCTAAATTATGCACGTAAGCCCAAATTTAAATCCGTAAATTGTGAGTTCATCAACCAACACAAAAATAAGTTTCAAAATATTATATGAGAAAATAATTCACTACCTGAAAATGTTAGATCGTCACAACTTTTCCTCCTAAAAGGGATCAACGTCCACGTGATCCATTTCATTTGGATGTCCGTTTCTTATTGAAATCGAAGAGGTACGGATATTTCTTCCACATTTCATCCTCTCGTTCCCAAGTATATTCCGGTCCATCTTTGAATTCCATCGGATCTTGACAATAGGTATCCGACTTTGTTTCAGTTGCTTTACCTCACGATCCATAACCTCTACGGGCTCTTCGATAAAATGCAACTTCCCATCTATTCGAACCTTATCTAATGAAATTTTCTCATCACTCACTGCTAGACATTTCTTCAGATTAGATACATGGAATGTGTTGTGAACACCATGAAGTTCTGGGGGTAACTCTAGTTTGTAAGCCACCGGACCTACTCTAGATAAAATCTTAAAGGGTCCAATATAACGGGGATTAAATTTTCATCGCTTTCCAAATCTTATAACGCCTTTCTATGACGATACTTTCAACATTACTTTTTACCCACTTCAACTCCATCGGCTTCCGCCGCACATCCGCGTAACTTTTCTGTCTACTACGGGCAGTCAACAACCTATTCTTAATCTGAACTATCATCTCCGTAGTGTCCCGGATCAATTCCGGTCCCGTGAGCTGGTTATCCCCAACGTCACTCCAACATACAGGAGATCTACACTTCCTACCATACAAAGCTTCAAACGTTGCAGCCTTAATACTAGAATGGTAACTATTGTTATACAAAAACTCTTAACGGGAAATGTTTATCCCAATTCTTAACAAAGTCTAATACACAAGCTCTCAACATATCTTCTAGTGTTTGTATCGTCCTTTCACTCTGCCCATCAGTCTGGGGGTGATAAGCAGTGCTCATGTCGAGATTCGTTCCCAAAGATCTTTGGAGAGATTTCCAAAAATTCGATGCGAATCTAGGATCTCGATCTGAAATGATCGATACAAGCACTCCATGCTTGCATACAACATTCTCAAGGTATATAAGAGTCAGCTTCTCCAGTGAGAACTGCTCTTTAACCGGAATGAAGTGTGCTGATTTGGTTAGTCTGTCGACAATAACCCAAATCGAGTTGTTTCCAGATGATGTTCTAGGAAGCTTGGTGATAAAATCCATCGTAATTCGCTCCCACTTCCATTCAGGAATATTTGGTTGTTGAAGTAGTCCTGATGGCTTTTGATGTTCAGCTTTGACTCTAGCACAAGTCAAGCATTGAAGAACATATATAGCTATGTCAGCTTTCATATTCGGTCACTAGTACAACTTCTTCAAATCATGGTACATCTTATCAGATCCCGGATGAATGGAATACTTTGATTTATGGGATTCTAACATAATCAAGTCTCTTAAGCCTCCAAACTTAGGTATCCACATACGACCTCTTAAGCATTTCACTCCATCAGCTCTAACCTCTAAAGGATCTCCTTCTCCTCGGAACCCTTCATTAACAAATTTTTCCTTCTTAAAAGCTTCTATTTGCGCATTTCTAATTTGCTCAGGCAAATTATTGTGCAGGGTCAAGACTAGAGAACGTACCCTGATAGGCTCTGTATCTTTCCTACTTAACGCATCGGCAACAACATTGGCTTTTCCTGGGTGATATTTTATATCACAATCATAATCACTTAACAATTCTATCCATCTTCGTTGCCTCATGTTCAATTCCTTCTGATCGAGAATATACTGTAGGCTTTTGTGATCGGGGAATACCGTACACTTGGTGCCATACAGATAATGTCTCCATAACCTAAGAGCAAAGACTACAGCTCCTAACTCAAGATCATGAGTAGTATAATTCTCCTCATTCTTCCTTAATTGCCTAGAAGCATAAGCTATCACTTTCTCTCGCTGCATCAAAACAGCTCCATAGCCTATAAGAGATGCATCACAATACACTACAAAATCTTCACTCCCGTCGGGTAATGATAAGATTGGCGCACTACATAATTTTTGCTTCAATGTCTGAAATGCTCCATCTTCATCACTTCCCCAAACGAAAGGTTTATTCTTCTGGGTAAGCTTAGTCAAGGGTTTAGCTATCAAAGAAAATTCTTTAATGAATCGCCTATAATAGCCAGCCAATCCTAAGAACTGTCGCACTTCCGTTGGCGTTGTCGGTGCAGACCAATTCTTAATGGCTTCAACCTTTGCAGGATCAACATGAATTCCATATTTGTTAATCACATGACCAAGAAATTGCACAGAATCTAACCAGAAATCACATTTCGAAAACTTAGCATACAACTTTTCATCCTTCAACAAATTCAAAACAATCCTTAAATGTTCTCTATGTTCATCTTCATTCTTAGAATAGATTAGAATATCGTCAATAAACACAATCACAAATTTATCCAAGTAGGGCTTGCACACTCGATTCATTAAATCCATGAAAACCGCAGGTGCGTTAGTTAACCCAAATGGCATTACTTGAAATTCATAGTGTCCATAACGAGTTCTAAATGCAATTATAGGAATATCTTCTTCACGGACGCGAAGTTGGTGATATCCTGACCGCAAATCTATCTTAGAATACACACTAGATCCTTGTAGTTGATCAAACAAATCATCAATCCTTGGTAAAGGATATCGATTTTTAATTGTCAACTTATTCAGTTCCCTATAATCAATGCACATACGGAAAGATCCATCCTTCTTCTTAACGAACAAGACTGGAGCTCCCCAAGGCGACGATCTCGGTCGAATAAAACCTTTATCAGACAACTCCTTAAGTTGCTCAGATAACTCCTTTAATTCAGAAGGGGCTAATCGGTAAGGCGCACGTGCCACCGGTGCAGCACCAGGAATTAAATCGATTTGAAACTCTACTTGCCTTATCGGTGGAAGTCCGGGTAAATCTTTAGGAAATACCTCAGGAAATTCACAAATAATAGGTACATCTTCCAATCGTTTCTCCCTAGACTCATTCCCGGTCACTTGAGCTAAGAATAACTCACAACCGTTCCTGATGTACTTTTGGACTTTAATACATGAAACGATTTTCAAACGGGATTCACCTCGATTTCCATCAATTACTAACGTCCTATTCCTAAGAGGAATCTTAACCTTCTTCTCTCCACATAAAATAGTAGCATTATTAACCGACAACCAATCCATACCAATAATAATATCAAAACTACCTAATTTTATCAACATCAAATAAATCGGAAAGGAATAGTTCAAGAGATTTAGAGAGCATCCTTCTAATAGCTTATTAGTTTTCACTAATTTACCATCAGCCAATTCCACCTCGTAACTGGTATTTATCTCAACAGGCTCAATGTCAATAAGGGCACTAAATTTAGTGGATACAAAGCTCCTATCGGCACCAGAATCAAATAAAGCAACATCATAATGATTGTTGAGTAAAAACGTACCGGTAACGACATTCGGATCCTCTTTCTTCACCTCAATTGTTCCAAGTTGATAGATACCACCCTGGGGGTTTCTTCCAGGTACAATCGCTTTCAACTTGGGGCATTCCGATTTCCTATGACCTTCTTCATTACAGTTGAAGGAAATGGTTCCCTTCTTTCACCTTTCAACCTTGTGTCCAAGCTTTCCGCAATTTCGGCACTCCCAGCAGTCGCCAGCATGCCTCTTGTTGCCACACTTAGGACATCTATCATCGTTGCGCGGTGTGTTGTTGGTAAGAGAATTTGCATTCCCCTTTCTCTGGTTCTGACGACGACTGAAATTCTTCCTATTATCACCTCTATCTACACGATCACCGTCTCCCTTTCTTTTCTCACCAACACGTGCTTCATCTTCCCTATCCTGAACTATCTGTCTAATGAGTTGGTAAGCCATTCGAACAGCATCATCAATGGTCAGTGGTTTAGATGATGTCACGTCCCCCCGGATATTCCTGGTCAACCCTTTAATATATTGCTCAATTCGGAACTCTTCGGGTTCAACCAGTCAAGGACATAGCAAGGCCAACTCATGGAATCGGTTTGTGTAACTATCAATGTCCACACCTTTCATTCTCAAATGAATCAACTCTTGTTCTAACCTAATAATCACACTACGAGGACAAAACTCCAAAGTCATCCACTTCTTAATTTCAGCCCAAGGAGTAGCATTAGCAACATCAAGACCCATGAAAGCAATTCTCCCGTTCCACCAAGTCAACGCACGACCTTTAAGAGTAGCCATAGCAAAAGTCACCTTATCTTCCTCCTTACACTTACTAATCCGAAACACCGACTCAATCTTCTCAATCCACTGCTTAATCCTACAGCACCTTCAGTTCCATTAAAAGGTAGAGGTTCACACTTCATGAACGTCACATAAGTACAGCCACCAACTTCAGGTGCATTAGTCCCAAGTCCTCCTCCATTTCCTCCAGCATTAGCATTTACATTATTAGCATTCACATTCACATTAGTACCGCCAATTCCACTACCGCCAGCTCCACTACCGCCAGCTCCACTACCGCCAGCTCCACTACCGCCAGCTTCATTTCTAGCATTTGCCATAAATTCAGTCATAGATGCGGTAACTTGCTCCGTAATAATCCTACGTACATCTCAGTCACAGCCTTCTTGGGCGGCATAGTTCTATAATTTCACAATTTCAGAGTATTAAGTATTCACCCAACAAGGGATTCATATTATATGGATTGAATTCATAATCAAGGTACAAATAAGGCACAATATTGAATTCAAGACAAGATACATATTTCATTCGATTTGAAACAAAAGCATTGTCTTAGTTACATCCCATATCAAAGTTCTAGCACTATATATACTCAAAATTCGTGCCAAGTCTACTACTAACAAGTCGGTTCAGTCAAATCTACAAAAGTACAAAAGATACAAAGGTCACTACTAAATACAGACTGGTCTACTGAGAACCGCTAGATCGTCCATCATCCATCGTCTTCTGTATCTTCGTCGGACGATCACTAGACACATCTTCAGCTGGGCGCTTACGAATCACTCCTCTTTCAACCATGTCAGCATAAAATATACTATTCCAACCCACAGATATATTCAACTCCTTCTCAGCTTTCTCACGCATTGCACGAGCTACATTCAACTGAATCTCCATAGAATTCACCTTTTTCTTCATTTCAGCAAACTCACCACTTTCTAACACTGATAACCTCCTAAAAGCCTCATTCAAACCACGCTCTACATCAGTCATATCCAAACTAAGCAATTCCCGCTCTTTCTCGCCAACCTTAGTCTTCGACTCCAAATAAGCAACTTGAGTCTGAACAACACCTAATCCAATCTCCGTCATACTACTCTTAACACGGGAAGCATCTAGATCACGTCTCAAGGACCATGGTGCAACGCCATCAATGTGAGTAGCCTCTCGAGTACTAGACGACTCTCCTATCACACGTCTACGAGTAGCAATACCATCAGTACCGTCAGGTGCATTATCATCCTCATCCTTCTCTGATTCAGAATCAGATTCAGACGATTCAGACATTTCATCCCTAGGTAGCTCATCCTCAGAATCAGACAAATAAACTGGTGGGGGTAAAGGCTCGCCCACTGGAACATCATAAGGATAAATAAGCTTGGCTTCCTCGTCGTCATCAACCTCATCGTCTATACCTACATCCTCGTCGTCAATCTCAACATCTAAATTATCTAACCCAATCTCATCATCATTCTAAATATCAACATTATCAATCTCATTCTCTACCATATCAACCTGAGGGGCAATCTAATCTCCTAGTCCTATCTCGGGCTCGGGATTCTCAAATGGTTCCTCCTCATCATCCATATCATAATCTACTATGTCTAAATAAGGATCATCATCTACATTAGGTTCGGGAATAGCATGGTTCTCTACAGGAATAATAGGGTCAGCCATGACAATCTGCATTTATATATATATATATCTCGTATTAGGATAACATACTATTTAAACAATTACATAATGAAACCACGATATATATATATATATAAGTTAAATTATATATATCAAAATATATATCTTCTCAATAGGGCTTGTTGGTAACGTCGGAGATCTCTGGCACCGTTATAGTCAAAGGATTTTTCAAATATTTTCTCAAATGTTCATAGTTAAAAGATTTTGAAAAGTTTTGTTCAAAACCTTGGTTTTTAAAATCTTTTGTTCTCTATAACGAGAGCTCTGGTACCAAACTGTAACACTCTCAATTTTCGTATCGGTACAGCGGAAGGGTCTTTTAGAGTGTTACGGGATAGCACAATAACTCCAATCATAGACAACACATAAAAATGGTTGTACAAGGTTCAACATGCATTCATTCGATAAAAAGTTTTAAAGTGTACAACAGGTCCCAAATTATACAGGTCATTTAGTTTACAAAACATAGATCGAATGAACATTTTTAATATTATGTGGGCCATCAGAGTTGATCTCCATCCGGATTACCTTCAAGCACCTGAGATAAAAACATGCAAAAATCATATCAGCGAATGCCGGGTGAATTCATAGAGTTTATTAAAACCGTTATAAAACAATCGTTAAAATCAGAACACAAGTATAATATCGGAAGTAAGTCCTCGTATTGCTAGTCAGGCAATATATAAATCAAGCATACATCTTAAACCGTCCATGAGACCGTAGCCTCAATATTACCATTATAGGTAATATTATTATCGTTAATAGCGTCGTTATTGTTTTGTATATAGGTTTTAGGATTATTATTAGCCGCACGACATTGTTACCTTACTATGAAAACAGCGGGCCGCGAACCCGACAAACAATTTGCCCATCTAAGTTAGCGTTTCATCACAAAAATCATGCTATGAAATCTTCTCATACATAAATTCGTTTACCAATCAATGTGGTACGACGGGGATCAACCGTCAAGGCGCGAACTGGGGTGATCGTCCCCAAATAGTACTATCAAATGCATAAGCGTCTACCAAATCCCGGTAGTTCACAATTCATGCTAATGGGACTTTGAGTGACATAACCTAACTACTAATAATCCTTTTTATCTCGTTTATAGGGTCATAGCATCATTTGGGTCTATATCATTAAGCATACCATCGGGACTACTTGTGTTCTATTTTTATCAAAAATCTAGCATGTTATCTCCCTCGCGGGTTTACAAATCATTTTATAAAACATTTAAAAGAGTGCGAGGCTATGAACTCACGTTGATAATGAAAGGCGGATTATCGGCTACGGGCGTGCTTCGGTCAGGGAAACCTATATAAATAATAATCGGTCTTAGACTTTTGTCCAATGACTTTATCCAAATAACAATATACATATGATGATTTTTTTGTACATATGATGATGATCAAGTGGGTTTATATATCCTTGTTTACTCATTTTAGCGTTCACGTATTGGTAACTTTTGACTAGTTTACTAGTTTTACCTATTTACCTATTTTAAGTCCAATAAGCTTATTATAAGTTCTTTAACTTGTATTATTTCATTTTATACTTATATTATCAGTATTCACACTTTACATGTTGGGCCCAAATGGGTTAAGCCCAATAAGTACTTTTTATAAGTGTTTAACTTATTTAGTCCAATTATTAGTCCAATATGCTTACTTAGCTCGTTAATGTCCGTATGTCCTATAGTTCGGGTTTTATCGGTTTTTACTTGTATTAGATACTTATATATCAGTATATGACTTTTAAAAACTTTACATTAGACGGGTTTGATCGTCTAAGTTTTAATTGGCGAAAAACGTTAATTTTACGGTAATAGCCGAAAAAGTCGTAAAAATCAAGTTTATAGTTTTTATAACTTATAAATATTATTCCACTACCATTTTTATAATTTATCCATTTATTTAACCATATAAATATTTATATAAATAAAATTCATAAGTTAGCGGGTTTTAATTTCACATTTTATACTATATAATTTGAGTGCTTATATAATAGTAATAAACATTAATTCCTCAAAATCTGATTTTTATTTTCATCTTCACCATTTTTATCATATCTAGAGTTATACAATGAATTAGAAGCTAATTTTTGGATGGCATGATCTTCATATTATATGCTACATTTAACTTAGTTATAGCTACTGCTCATTTTAAGTTTATCTATGCTTAACAGTCCCTACAAAATAGCTTATTCAGATTAGCACACTCATCTTATTTTGATCATATCTCACTCATTATAATGATTCCATTGCATGGCCAAATCTCACATGTGTATGACATCTTGTACTTACTGTAAATGGATTCTACCATGCAAGTTTATCAGTTCAAGTTTTGGTTACATACTGTTTTTATACAGCCAACAAATTAATCATGATTTTAGCCTTGTTTCTTATGGTTATTAACCTTTTTAAGCATATTTATCAACACTTGATCCCCACACAACATTTTTATCATCATATATTCATCATATACATATACAACAAGAAAGAAAATACATTTGAACTTTACAAAAATAACAAGAGAAAATGGAGAGGATGATCTTCTTTACCAACCAAGAGTATATCTTGTTTTTGGAAGACAAGAACTTGATGAACACCAAATTTAACTCTAAGATCATCAAACACCAAGAATATAAGTTGAGAAATCATCCCTAGGACACAAGCAAATCACCTCCTTTGTTGTTAAAATGGCCACCAAGTGATCAAGGCTTCAAGGTAACTCCATGATAGAGCTAGATAACAAGTATTTTGTGGCTAGAAAAGATTAAAAGGGATGTTTGTGCTTTGAATATGGGACGGCAATGGTGATGGTTTTGAGAGGATTTTCTAGTTGATTTGCATGAGTAAATGGTGGTATGTGTTTAAGTTGATGGTTTTAGCTGGTTTGGTAGCTTAAAGTGTAAGCTTAACCTACACTTGTAAGTTATAAGCTAACATGATGCCACATGTTTGATGTGGTGTCATGTGTGAGCTGTCCCTTGCTATAGTGGGGTGGGATAATGTATTTTGTCCCACCTCACTAATTTACGGGTATTCCTCGATTCTAGTTTTCTCGATTTGCGTGCCCTCGGGTCGTTTCACGAAAAACGTTTTTATAAATTATGAATCAACGACACAAAACAAATCCATTAAAAATTGTCTCATCAAAAACGGAGTTCAAAAACGTAAATACGTAATCCTAAGGTTTCCGGTTTAATCGTAAAGGACGTTAAATTATGCACGTAAGCCCAAATTTAAATCCGTAAATTATGAGTTCATCAACCAACACAAAAATAAGTTTCAAAATATTAGATGAGAAAATAATTCACTACCTAAAAATGTTAGATTGTCACAAAATACATTAGATTAGGATTTTTAAAACTCTTAGATTATTTTTCTCATCATTTATTTAATTTTTAGGATTATTTTAATATTTTAATAGATTTTAATCATTTTAGATAGTTTTAATTGGTTTTAAATTTTATAAAAATAGTTTTTGTCTTTTTAAGTCATTTTAGAGTTTTACAAAGTGAAAAATCTTTATTTGGGCTTTTTATTAATTATTTGGATTTTTAGGGCTTTAATTAGCGTTTAAAAATTAATATTAAATTAATTAAAAGGTTTGAAAAAGTTTTGATCATTTGTAAACTCTTATTTTAATTTTAGCTATTTTTGGTAATTGTTTGGGAATTTTTCGGATTAATTTTTATTTTTTCACTTTTTACGGTTTTTTGTTTTATCGTCGTAGTATACTTTAACGTATCTGTCTTTCTAATTCCTTATCTTCTCTTTCTCTTATATTAATCCAAAATCATTACGAATTATTCACACAGATATACCTCCTTGGGAAACGAACTTTCACCTTTGGGTCATTAGTGCTTGATTTTAATTAATCAACACTTAATATTTACCACTTTCACGCCTTTTTCCTAAAGGGTGTAATTTTCTTACAATCATTTTGGCGCCGCTGCCGGGGAGGTGTGTAGTGATTAATTTGTTCATTTTGTTTTTAATATATAACCATAAATAGTATTTGTGTTAGTAGAACTCTACTAATACATATTTTCAGTTTTTTCGTCTTTCTTGTGAAAATATTTTTACTATATTGTATAAGTATCATAACAAATACAAAATGTCTCCAAAAGTGTGAAAACACAACCTTAAGTGGATTGATCTCCTAATTATTGTATTCGAATCTCAAACAAAAAGAAAAAGGCAAAAATAGATAAATACTTTCGTGAAGCTCGATTTTGAAAAATACGAACTATAAAGTGAATAGATAGGAAACGTGCTATAAAAGGCCGTTAAAGGGAAGGTAGGTACTTAAGTGATTCGCGCCACCTCATTCCCCTCGTTCACTTGTGAGTATTTGATATTGACGACTAATCGAGGGTTTTGCCGCCCAAAGTATTATTACGTATCACATATATTTGCTTGGTTTCTTTGTGATTAAACCCTCTTGAACAAATTGGTTTTCACCAAAGTTCTAAAGTCAATCGAAGGCGTTCACTCCACGTGATCATTTTCATTCTTTTGAGGCTTCTTTAATCAAGAGTTTGATTTGAGGAGAGATTTGGTAGATTTTTGTCTACGAATACACACAAAATCAAAAAAATTAAAAACAATCAAAAACACAAAAAAATTGAAAATTGACAAAACACCCAAAAGAATCTTCTTTGCTCACCTCTACGTTCTACGTCACGTTTATGCAAACTCATAATCAAGCAAAAAGAGCTCGCAAACGTCGTCAAAACCAAGGAAATTTGATTGAAGAAGAAACTCCAATTGTCGAACTCGTTGTAGAACCAATAGTCACTATGGCTAATCGTACTATGATGGAGTTGCTTCAAGCACCTACCGAGGATTTTTGAGAAGCTATTGTGATTCCCGCCATCCTTGCGGAGAATTTTGAGATTAAGACGGGTTTAATGTCGATGCTACAAGCAAACAAGTTTCAAGGTCATGAAAAAGACAACCCGCATTATCACATACGGAATTTCAATCGTCTCACCGCAACAAGTAAGTTTAAGGATGTTCCGCGTGACGCCATTAAGATGATGTTGTTTCCATACTCGTTAGATGGACCCACAAAAATTTAGCTCGAGAAAGAACCGCCAAATTCGATTTAGACATGGGGTGATCTCGTCCCTAAGTTTGTGAACCAATTTTTTCAACCATCTAAAACAACATATTTGAAAAATGAGATTTCAAGATTTACACAACGTAATAATGAGAGCTTTTGTTGATACCTTTGATTGGATCTATATTATGTTAAGAACTAGTATAGTAGTTTGTAATCAAACTAAAACACTTTGAGAACTCTTACTCAAACTAAATAAGTTATGCGGAATCTAACTTATAAAGCACAAAAGAACAGAATTACTTTTAACTATTCGATTCTCTTATTAATCGACTTGAATGAGGTACATGAATGACATTGTACCTATGTTCCTTTTATAGAGTAAGGAACCCTAGAACCTTAAAATATTAAATAAAGATAACTATATCACAGGCGATATATTATCAATATTCTAACTATTTAAGTATATCACATAAGATATACTCTAACTATAACTATGCCATATCTTATACAAAGATAAATTCGTCCTAATCAATATTGCAGTACTTATTTTATATGTAGCAGTACATACTATGTACCGCGTTAACACTAACGGTACTTGAAAGATAACTAAGAGTACTTGAATAATACTAACGATACTTGACACTTAACAAATAATTCCCAACAATCCTCCCCTAAACAAGAATGATAACTCGTTGTCTTCTTGTTTCTCTTGTACTGGATGTATTTAGAATACATGTCTTCAGTCTTTCTTTCATCCTTGGATTGAACAATTTGTATTTGTATCCAACTGAATGTAGCCAAACACTTCAATGTAGATCTTCTTCTGATAAGATAATCTTCTAACAGCATGAACATCATCTTTGTCTTCAAACTATAATATTCTTGTGTCTTGCAAACATTCTTTTATCTTTGCAACATCAGTAATTGTCTTCTTGAGTTAAATCTATGAACTCTGAATCATGAACATCAGTCTTGATTTGATAAGACAAAACCTTCTAAGTATTTTCTTCTTGAATACTTCTTTGCTTGCAATCTTCAAACCTGAAATAAAACAGTTAACAACAAAAACCAATCTATATTGGCTTCATGATTTTTAGCAAATCACCAGCTATCAACGGATTTGATATATTCTTTACCAGTTAGTCGTACACTCTGGAATAGCCAATACTTTATTTCATAAAGAGTAAGGTGTACTGATAACCCTACAATTTTTGGTAAATTTTCAACCATCAACAGATTTGATGAAGTCTTTACCTAGTACCGTTTCTCTAGGACTAGCCAACTCTTTGTCTCGAAACAAGGTGAGTCAGAACCATATAGGTTTTAGCAAACTACCAGCTTTCAACAGATTTGAGAAGTCCTTACCAGAAACCGTTTGCTTATGGACTAGCCAGTTCTTATGTGTGTTAGACATGGTGAACTGAGAACCATTTGTGAAGTGTGACTAAAAGTCAAACACTTAAGGCTCTTTCTCAGCTTCTTCCTCATCTTTCAAATCGTTAATTTGTTGTTTAACCATTCTGATCAACTCCAAAGCATCAACAGATTCTTATGTAACTTCCAATTGTTGTTCCAACATTCTTTCCAACAATCTTTTTTTGAATGGATAAATCTTCTCTTGTAGCATATAGTAGGTAACATCATCTATATCCAAAATATGCAATCCACCTGACCTATAATATGTCTAGTAACTAGGAACCCGATTCACTAATTCCTTCAACATTTCTTGATCACAGTTGTGTGGTTCATACATGAAGAGCATTTCCCTATACAATAGTGATACTTCAGTTTTACCTTCACTGGCTTCTTGAACTAACCTGAAAAGATCCTGATATCTTATCTATCAAGAAGGTGAAGAATATTAATATTTGTCTTTTTAGTTTGTTTTCTCTCGGTCTAATCGAATTGATGTAACTATTCAAGCTTGACTTAATTGTTTTTGGTTATACAAATTTGTTTGGAATCTATGTTTAATTGGCAAAAAGTATTTAAAAAAAATAAAAATATTATCTAATACTACGTATACGTACTATCTAAAAACACATTGCAAATACAACAATTAAATGCACGAAATATAAAAAACGAAAAATACAAATTTGTTCTACAAAATTAAAGTGCAAAATACAGAATATAAAACTAAATCAATTTTTTTTAAACTACAAATGAAATATTTATTAAAACTATTCAACAAAATCAATTCTAACTTTACAAGTTAAAACTAGCATTAGATCAGTAGTAAATGAAATTTGCCCAATCAAAAACTAAAACAAATCATAGCAGGCCCAAAACATGCTACAGCCCATGAATGACCTAGCTAACGAATCACTGTATCTATTAGACCAAAAGGACCTAAAACGCAACTGATATTCTAACTGAGGGTCAAATTGATACTAACTGTGGCTAACTTTGGACTGTAACCGTAACTAAAGCATTCAAAGTGAAGGATTAAAACTGACAATTAACAAAACTTATGCAAATTGACTTAAAACATCAAATATAATAATGACTACAACAATTTGGCTTCTGTGAATCAGATTTGGTCATTTCCTATTAAAATGTTTACTAAAATATAGGCTGGTTTCAAGGCTTATATTGGCAGAAATCGGTAAACAAAAGAATTACTAGCTATCTAAGCAACTGATACAAATCATCTATCCTACAGGATTCACAAAAAAAAAAACATGATGATTCAAACTCTCCAAACTCTAAACATATGAGATGAAACTTAAGATCATATTAACAATCAGTAGAGAAAAGAAATCAAGGACAGTTCTAAGTCTCACTTATAAAACTGAATATGCTAAGAAACAAAGTATATGCTAAGAAACTTATAACTAGCAAGAATCAAGGAAAAATCAGATATTAACAGACTATACGTTTCATGCAGGGAAACAAATCAGATGTCCACTAGCTGAACTTAACAAATTCTAGCTATGAAAATATCACAGAAAATCAAATGAGTAAAATTTAACTAGATGAACTAATCAAATGCCACTAAATCGTAACCTACACACGAAGCAGATTGATAAAAGCAATCAGCAGTCAATCATCTATCTATCTCAACTAAAGCAGAATACACAATATAATTCGCCGAAAACTAAATGCGCTTAACCTGTTTCTTCCAGGCCACCGTTGAGGCGAAGCGGAGCGCTGAGCTCGCTTAAAACGAACAATGCCTTCGAAAATCGAACACAAGTATTGAGCATTGCCTGCTAATCTGCTATCTACTCAACAGTAAATCCAAATACCTGCAAAATTAAACCAACACAAGAGACCACATAGATGCTGTCTATAATACAGCTTAACAGGATCATTTTCAAAGAAAACTTGATCGAAAACTTCGAATTACACTAACTGATTTTATCACTATCGATTAACTGTATCAACTAATTCAACTAATTCAACCACTGATTGATGGTTGTCAAAAACTGTAACTCCATATAAAAATTTTGAGAAAGAAAATTAAAACTAATCAATGGAGTTTAACTGAATTAAACCTGTAACCTAACTGATTAACATCATTATAACGAACTCTTAACAAGTAAAACAGTAACTAGTAACCGAAATCAAAGGCTCCCCGTAAACAGTAATTGAAGAAGAGAAACAAAAACTCATAAGAAAATAAAGAAAGCTTGAAGATTGAACTTTACTTCATTAATGGAAGAAAATGAGAATCGGTTACAACTACTTTAACTGTTTAACAGATTCATCTAACTGTTTAACAGAAACTCATAAAGCTTGAAAGAAAATCAAACTAATCAACTAATCCTAACTAACTAAGTGTGTGAAATCTACACCTAAGCTAACCGTCTTCAAATGAGGTCTTCTCCTTGTATTTATAGGCTTCGAAGAGAGGGGGTTGACGTGTTGCTTCCAATTAGGCCGTGCCACGTGTTTAATACGAGGATTAGACTAGGGTTCTTCACATCCCCAAATTGGGGGTTTGTTCTTCGTCTACTGTTGAGCCAATTAATCGGTATCATCATGAAGAGGATGAAAAGCTGATCGACTTTTCTTCTTTGATCTTAGCCTGAATCTTCTTGGATTAATCATGAAATCGATTTGCAGGTTTGTGGAGAAAAGTGTTGAAGTTTTTCTGATAAACTCTCTCTCTCTCTCTCTTCACGTTTGGAGAAGAAGCCCGTGTGTTTTTTATTGACTGTGACTTGGTCAATTGACCAAGTATAAACTTCCTTTCCAACTTTCCCTTTGTTTCTCTTTTAAATCCTTCACTTTTAATCTTTTTGTCAAATGTATCATGAACTCTTTAAGCACATATCTTTTCATCCTTCGTCTTATTTGAAAGTTACACTTTCAGTCCTCGATCTTTAAAATAATGGCAAGTAAGGTCCTTGAAAGCTCTTTCGTCCTTTTCTTTGTCTTTTCGTCAAATAAATCCCTTAAAATGCGTCTTTGCTTCAAAATGTATCTTGTTTTCCTGAAAACACATGAAACACAAACACCCACGTGATTCTGATATTTTTCAGTTAAATATAATCTATTTGACAGTGTTTTGAGTGGTTTTTGGATCATTATTCATGCGTGCTTTCACACTAATCAACTCCCCTCCACTTGACCATTGCCATGACCTCATGCAATGCAGCATTTCAAAGCTCAAGAGTGCACTTTTCTCATAATTAACCCACCTTGGCCATTTTATGATTTAATAAACTAAACTATACTACATGATGAATGGTTTTGAATATTTACAATGCAATGCAAGGAAAACAATTTTATTAATATATTTTTTATTTTTTCATAAATGGGTTTGATGGAAATAACTCATAAAGAAATCAATGACTTAAATTAGGGCTTTGGTACCATGGACACTTACCATCCTCAAGTTTCACTTTCCCCATACAAAGCTTAAAAATAGGATCATTGCATACACAAGTGAAAAGTGCATCAACTTATTCATGACAATTAAATGTGGAACCGGTTATTATTTGAGCAAATTTCTTGAGAGCAAATTTGTCATTATTTAAAGCGTGAAGTATAAGAAATGTACAATCCAAAAATAAGGAAGCACGGTTTTTGTAACACCCCCAAATTTATACAACTCAATACAGCGGAAGACTCGTTGGTGTTACGGGATAGCACATTACTCACATCATAGACAACGCATAAAAATCGCGTCGTTTATTAATAAAGCATTTCCATTCATAAATATCAAGTTACATCGGTCCCAAGTCATTACATTTCATACAAGTTTTACAAAGTATTTGAATGGAAAATATTGTTTAAGTGCGGGCCATGAATTCTTGTCGTCTTCCCGAGAATTACCTTCAAGTACCTGAGATAAAACATGTTAAAAGAAAAGGTCAGCGATAACGCCGAGTGAATTCATAGAGTTTAATAAATTCCATCAATATAACTTTGGTATAAAATTAGTACCAAAAATCATTTCGTACAAATCATTGTAATAGGCCGTAAAATAGCCAAAATCATTTTATACAAATCTTTGTAATAGGCCATAAAATAGCCAAAGTCATTTTATACAAATCCTTATCGAAAATCATAATATAGGCATTTGCCTTAAAAATTATTATACGAGCCAATGTCGTAAAAACATCATACAATACGTCTTATTACGTTGTATGAAAAAACCGTTATATGAATATGGTTATGAAAACCAAAACACGAACATAATATCAATAGTATGACCCTGTATTGCTAGTCAGGCAATACATCGTAATTCGAAGCGTCTAATAGTATTTTGTTAGTTTTGGATTATTATAAGCCGCATGACATTGTTACCTTACTAAACCAACAACGGGTAGCTAACCCGATACCAAATTTGCCCATCTAAAGTAGCGTGTCGTCACAAAGGTCACGCTATGGAAATCTTCTCATACATAAATTCGCTTACCAATCAATGTGGCACGACGGGGATCAACCGTCAAGGCGCGAACTGGGGTGATCGTCCCCAAATAGTACTATTATATGCATAAGCGTCTACCAACTCCCGGTAGTTCAAAATTCATGCTAATGGGACTTTTAGTGACATAACCTAACTTTAATAATCCATTTTATTTCATCTATCGGGTCCATTAATCATTTATTGGGTCATACAATCGGGTCATTCAATCATTCGGGTCCAAAATCAATAAACAAACAATCGGGACAATTGGTGTCCTATTTTATAAAAACTAACATGTTATCTCCCTCGCGGGTTTATAAAACATTTATACAAACATTTAAAAGAGTGCGAGGCTATGAACTCACGTTGATGTGGGAAGGCGGGTTATCGGCAATTCGGACGTACGGTACGTGCTTCAATCACGGAAACCTAGACAAATAATACTCGGTCTTAGACGTTTGTCCAATGACTTTATAAAAATAACAATTATGTATACATATGATGATTATATATATATGATGATCAAGTGGGTTTACATATTCTCGTTTACTCATTCTAGTGTTATATGTCGATAACGTTCATACTAGTTTACTAGTTTTACCCATTTACGTGTTTTAAGTCCAATAAACTTATTATAAGTTCCTTAAATTGTTTTAATTCTTGTTATACTTATTTTATCAGTATGTATACTTTCCATGTTGGGCCCAAATGGGTTAAGCCCAATAAATTCTTCTTACAAGTTTATATCTTATTTAGTCCAATTATTAGTCCAAGTATTAGTCCAATATGTTTACTTAGCTTGTTAATGTCCGTATGCCCTAAAGTTCGGGTTTTATCGGTTTTTACTTGTTATACATGTCTATATATCAGTATATAAGTTTTATAAAGTTTTCATTAGACGGGTCCAACCATCTAAGTTTTATTTAAAAAAAACGTTAATTTTACGGTATTAGCCAAAAAAGTCGTAAAAATCATGTTTATAGTTTTATAACTTATAAAACTTAACAAATTACCATTTTTATAAAATGTCCACTTATTTAACCTTTAACATATTTATATAAATAAAATTCATGAGTTAGTGGGTTTTAACTTTACATTTTATACAATATAATTTTGAGTGCTTATATAATAGTATTATACTTTATTTTTCAAAAATCTGATTTTTATCTTTACTTTCACCAAAACTGCCATATCTTGAGTTCTATATGGAGATAGAAGCTCAAATTTTTATCACATAAACTAAATGGTATGTTCTACATTTAACTCTTCTATAGCTACTGTTGAATCATCTTCTAAATATTTTCTAAAAATCGTCCAAAACAGTAACCTCAGATTTATACCTTAAACTTGTTTTGATCATATCTCACTCATCACAATGATTCTATTGCATGGCCAACTCTCACATGTGTACAAGACTCATAGCTTACTGTATATCAATTCTACTTCATCATTTTATCAGTTCATAACATGTTTCTTTACTGTTTTATACAGCCAACAAATTTAACCAAGATTTTAACCTTGTTTCTTATGGTTTTTCACCTTTTTAATCATGTTTATCAACACCAAATCCCCACATAACATTTTTATCATCATATAATCATCATATACATATACAAGAGGAAATAAAATACATGTTTACATAATCAAAATAACAAGAAGATGAGGAGGACAATCTTTATACCACCATGTTGATGTAGGTTATGATTTGGACATGGTTTTTGATGGAGAAACTTGTGCTTAGCCATGACCATCTTCAAGACCACCATTCTTCATAGACTCCTTGTGGAAAAACAGCCTTAGTACTCCATGGAAACTCTTCCTTGGATGTTATAAGCACCACCAATCAATAGGGTTTCAAAAGAGCTTCATCTTATGTGTAAATAACATAAGATTCCATGGTAAATTTTTGATCAAAATGGTGTTTTAGGGTGAGATAGGGACGGCTCAAAGAGAGGGTAGAGAGGAAATTTGGGTGGTTTTCATGTAGGAAATTAGATGAGTGGTAAGTTGTTAATGGTTTTGTGGTGTAAGCTAGCTTACAAAGTAAGCATGGCTTACACATGTAAACTAGTAGCTAACTTGATGCCACATGAGGTTTGTGGTGTCATGCTAGTGCCGTCCCATTAAGCTAGTGGGGTGGGACAATGTATTTTGTCCCATCTCACTAGTTTACGGGTATTTCTCGATTCTAGTTTTCTCGATTTGCGTGCCCTCGGGTCGTTTTACGAAAAATGTTTTTATAAATTATGAATCACCGTCACAAAACGAATCTAATAAAAATTGTCTCATCAAAAACGGAGTTCGAAAACGTAAATACGTAATCCTAAGGTTTCCGGTTTAGTCGTAAAGGACGTTAAAATAAAATCGTAAGTCCTAGTCTCTTCTCGTAAATTTGTGAGTTTATGAACTAACACAAATTTAAAATTCCAAAATAATATTCACGGATAAATTTATTTTCTGAAATGTCGGACTGTCACCAAAACGGTGTATGTAAACGTAAGCACGTAACGTTGAATCCTCCGGTTTAGACGTAGTCGATGCTACTTCAAGACGTAAATCCAAATTTCTTCCCAAAAATAAGTGAGTTCATAATGTAACATTAAAATAATGTTTTCAAATAAATATTTAGAATAAAATATCAATCATAAATTGACGGATTGTCACAGCATTTACCCCTAAACAGGATCTTTGTCCTCAAAGATCATGTTACCTTACTACTCGCTTCTTATAGAGTTAAAGCCATGTGGGTATTTCCTCCACACTCGGTCTTTTCTCAGAAGTGTAATCCATTATAATACGCGAGTTTCATCAAACATAACTACGGGAATAAGATCAGGCTACATGTTGACTTACTTTCTCTATCCATGATGTTCACGGGTTTTTGATGAATGCAACTTTTCGCCGATCTAAGCTTTACTAAGAAGAATTCAGATTTTCACTTGATAGATATTCCATCAAGTTCGATTTAATAAACATAATTCACGATGTTCTTGAAGTCCTAGGGTAGATCCAGCTTACAGGCCTTTCAATCCCAACTTTTACATCATCTCAATGGTCCCATACAACGGGGACTTATATCCCATGATTTGTCAGATCATGAATTCATTTTTCCAAGGTTAAAAATTGTGGCATAACTTCGCTACCCATTTGGCACTTCAAGATCTACATTTCACATTCACATAACCTCTTGCCCACTACCGGCAGTCAATAATCAAATCCTAATTTCAACAATCATTTCAGATTTCGCGGGTCGGGTATTTTGCAAGGTTAGGTTTGCCATCATAGGAAACCTTAAACCTAAAAGACATGTCCAACTCACAGTGGGTGTATGTCGGATGTCTTCATCTCAACTCTTGCTTACAGATGCTCTAATATAGATCCTAACAAGATTCGATCTCAATCCTAATACGATAATTATCAATGATAATATTTCCAAAGGAAAATGATTATACGGTCTATTACCAAAGGTCAATCATTCAAACATAAAACAGCACTTATATTACTTTGTATCGTTACTTTACCTCGTCCCTTCGATTTGGGATGGTACATAGTACTCTCATCAAGGTTCGTTCTTATTGATTTCTGAGAAAATCTCTAGAAATTTGATGCAAAGCGAGGATCTTGATAAAGATGTTTGGTACATGCACACTATGTTTACATAACTCTTTTGCATTTATCATTAACGGGAATGATATTAGCAGATTTGGTCAGTCTGTCGACGATGACCCAAATCAAATCAAATTCAGATGATGACCTTTGCAATAGCTAGACGTTTACTAATGTATGAGGCGATGTCTGCCTTCATAATTTTCATCAGTACAATTTCTTCAGACAAAGATACTTTTAGTCATAAATGACATACATATAATACTTATACTTACAAATTCCAACATAACTATATCTCACAATTTTCCATATTTAGGCAACCATAAACGGCCTTTTAAAATATTTAACGCTATCGGCTTCTCAATTCTGATGGTTCACATTAGCCGCGAACCCCTTTTATTATCTATATTATCCTTCTTACAAACATCGTTTATTTTTATATTGTTCGGCAATTTATTTGGCACCTTAATTATTAAGGAACATGTCCTAATTGGTTCTTTATATTTTATACATAACGTGTCAGTATCTACATCCACTTTTCCAGATAAATAATTATCATGTCCACAATTTACTCAGATATTCTTTCTATATTATGCGTCAGAAATTACGTTCACTTTCCTCATGAAATAAATATCATTACCGTATTTATTCAAAATTCTTTCTTCATATCTTCTATGTTTTAGTTTCGTCTTTACTATCATTTTTATCCGTTTTACTCAATTCGTCGTCTAAAGCGTCGATAATTATTATAATTAATTAAATAATTATTAGTTAATTTTTGTGAAGCGTAAACGTAAAAGTTTTAAATTTCTTAGTTCGACCAATTATATAAGATGTTCAAAAATAATTTGAATTTAATTAACAAGATTTTTGTTGATTTATCGAAAATATTTAATAAGATTTCGTAAATGTTCGAAAAACCTTTGTTTATACTTTGGTCAAAGTTTTCTTAGTTTGAAAAGCAAAAATTGTCGTTTCAAATTTCAAGTAATAAGTTATATAGTTTCCTTAATTCTTCTTAGGTTGTCTAGAAGTATACACAAACATTTACCCCTAAACAGAAGTTTAGTTAAATGGTTTGTGTATAAGGGAATAATCCCTTTAAAAATCATTTGTTAAAACATTTGTCAAAACTATTTCCATTTCTTTTTGGTAAAATTCAAAGTCTTAAAAGGGCTCTCAATTTTGAAGAGTCTATATGCATACATCTTACCATTATTAATCCAACGGTCATTTTATGTAAAGGATTAAGTTTTTAATCCCTAAGCGTTAATGGTTCTAATCTTTGAAAAGTCAATATAGCTTCCATTATCTATTAATCACATGGTTAAATCATGTAAAGATTCAAGTCTTTAATCACGTGTTAAATATTTAGGGTACCAGTTTTTATTGTTCAGCTAGTTCAGGGCAATCTATAATTAACTATTAACTCAATCTTATTCTTATAAACAAACAAATGATCCTTAATGATCACAAGCATGAATTTATCAAATTATAGTCTACACACGTGATTCATCAAATTTATGAGTACTACATGTGCATTAGTCAATCCAAACGTCACCACGTGAAACTCATAATGTTCATTACAAGTACCGGATGTAGTGATTGGAATACATAATCTTTTTCGCGGACGCGACGTTGATGATAACCATGCCGTGAATCAAATCTTTAAAATATACGCTAAAACCTTGTAAATGATCGAATAAATCTTCCATTTCGAGTTGTGGATATCGCTTTCGATTGTCAATTTACTCAGTTCATAGTAATCTATAAATATAAGGAATGATAACACCATAGCTCTTCAGGATGACAGGCTTGGTATAATAAAATCTTTCTCCGACAACTCTCTCAGTTGTACGGTAGTTTCTTAAATTCGGATGGTGCTGACGTACAGTGCACAAGTCACAAGTGCAGCACCGGAAATATAATCAATACCAATTTCAACTTGCCTTAATAGCAAAAGTCTAGGTAATTCATTAACAAATACTTACTAAAGTTAGATAACATAAACATCTTTTAATAAATTCATATTAAGTTCTTTCTAGATTATAATATCTATAACTAGTTCACAAACATTCACGGTATAATTTTAAGTCTAAATACAGGATAGGGTCATCCACCAAGAATTATTTAGATCATTTTTGGATAATCAACATCTTATCATTTAGGGGAATTCTATTCGAGTTCCCATTAATTAAGACAATGTCGTCATGTCATAACCAATCAATCCATTCCACTGGCATTATCAACTTTCCAGTTGCATTACCGTCGATAAGATGTGAACTTCTCAAAAGACTAATAATAATTCATAATCCTTCGCAAATTCAGGGATATTAGGATATACAACTACTATTAAAAGAGTAAGATCAACGCATAATCTACGCGAGAGAATTTCAAATCGGATACAGATGAAAACATTTAACGAATATGAATATATCCCATGTTTTCATAATTTGAGTACGCATTCGAAAGCTCCTCGGATCGTTACACAGGTCATTCAAATGAAATCAAATCATAAGAAATGATAAGAACGTCAATACATCCAGTCGGGTATCAACACTCGGTAATCAGATACTTTTCCTAAGAATCTCACTACGGGAGAATTGGATAGGAAATAATTGTCAAATAAGACAATTTCCACAGATGAGTAAATTCGACTCAGAAGAATAGATGCTATAGGCACATATGTAGGTTTCCCTAACATTATGTCCCTATTTTTCACTTCTTGCAGATCTCATAAATTTTAATCTTTCACAATCTTCAAGGAAAATGTAGTGTTTATTCATTAGTTTTATGGTGACTACTAATCAGTCTTGCATAGTCCATTCCAAATTGTATGTAGGCGCGCAACTATATTCAATTTCAAGATCAACAATGCAATACTCAGTTCGTCAAAATTTTAACATCATGTTGATAGTAAAAACATTTTCATGCTTAATTCTTAAATAAGAATCAAAAATAAATTTACAAAGATTTTCTTTGTTATGAAAACAATTAGGTTTTCCAAAGCGTCTCATAAACAACTTCATTTTGATATCAATCACTTATAAATCTTACTTTGAATAATCCTTATTGTGATGAAAATTAAATTTTCTCAAAGGATACCGTTTGAACTTTATAAAAACAATGTGTGATTTGCAAAAGAGTGATGAAGAGTTGTTCACCAAGAACTAACTACAATATGATAGGAGATGAGCTTAGCCAAATAATCATGAGGTTCATGACCTCGATGGCACTCAAGAATACAAAGAGAATAATCCACAACGTAACTCAATTCAAGATGAGTACTTGTTCAATGACTGCATCACTAATGCGAACATCAGGATGAAGCAAATAAAAGATAGATAACATCGATACATGTAGGATTTAGCAATCAAAGGTAGTGTTTTTCATTAATCACAAACAAGTCAAAATTGTACAGTAACACATTACGTGTCACTATGTCATACAATTCTAAGAACTCATCCTACCAACTGATGTCACAGTTAAGTTAGGTATTATTTTTAAAAGATACCACAATGAATACTAATCTACAAGAGTCATTAGGTGTCCTGCCTGTCCCGGAAGATCCATCGGTCCCAATTTAGAAGAAGATTTCTTCAATTTGTTTCTTGGACTCTGGGCATCCTCGCTATTGGACAATGGCCTAGGAACAACACTTATCACAAACTAACAATCAATTAAGACCTTATAATTCAATCACAAAAGTTAATGACTTCTGTTAATAATCTCAAATTCCATATGGTTAAATTTTACTTTATTCAAGTTTTAACCAATTTTATACTCAATTCGATATCCTACCTCATTATCCAATACTTCAACCTTATTCGTAGGCCTTAATAGGGAAATACAAGCTCGACATGATCAACACTTAATTTCCAATCCTATATCTCTTACAACAACAATTATCAAATGAGTCACTAGTATGAGATGACTCGATCAGTCAATTAGACTTCTCGGAAAGGTATTGGTGGCATGAGGCTTTTGGGTACTGGTTCCAATGACAGCCTCAAGTGCAACATTCACCCTTTCGATTTCTAATTTAAGAATTGGGTGACAACGAATCAGATGACATCCTTCCAGGTGGTGACGTTTTGTCAAACTCCACTCTATAAGGAAAGATCGTCATGACATCGATATCAGTTTTAATCTCGCCAATTCTTTTTCAATATCACAATCAACCACTATCTATATTTCTACGAATATCAACCATTTGTTGGGATCATAAATATCCACAACTTGGTTTAGATCTAGGATAGCTAGAATTCCTACGAGAATAGCTTCGATTAATTTACTAGGGGATTTAGGGTTACTTGTGACAATCTACGTCGTATAAATACCTCGTATAAAAATCAAATTAATCATCAAACAATCATGTAATAAAATTACATCATATATATAATCCAAGTTATATATATATATATATATTAAATAACACTTCTCAGTCTTGGCCTTGTCGGTAACTCGGGAATTCTTCGGCACCGCTATAGTCAAAAGATTTTTAGACATTTTGTGAAAAATGTTTATAGTTAAAAGATTCTGAAATGTTTTATTCAAAACCTTGGTTTTAAAAATCTTTCGTTCTCTATAACGAGAGCTCTGGTACCAAACTGTAACACCCCCAAATTTATACAACTCAATACAGCGGAAGACTCGTTGGTGTTACGGGATAGCACATTACTCACATCATAGACAACGCATAAAAATCGCGTCGTTTATTAATAAAGCATTTCCATTCATAAATATCAAGTTACATCGGTCCCAAGTCATTACATTTCATACAAGTTTTACAAAGTATTTGAATGGAAAATATTGTTTAAGTGCGGGCCATGAATTCTTGTCGTCTTCCCGAGAATTACCTTCAAGTACCTGAGATAAAACATGTTAAAAGAAAAGGTCAGCGATAACGCCGAGTGAATTCATAGAGTTTAATAAATTCCATCAATATAACTTTGGTATAAAATTAGTACCAAAAATCATTTCGTACAAATCATTGTAATAGGCCGTAAAATAGCCAAAATCATTTTATACAAATCTTTGTAATAGGCCATAAAATAGCCAAAGTCATTTTATACAAATCCTTATCGAAAATCATAATATAGGCATTTGCCTTAAAAATTATTATACGAGCCAATGTCGTAAAAACATCATACAATACGTCTTATAACGTTGTATGAAAATAAAAAACGTTATATGAATATGGTTATGAAAACCAAAACACGAACATAATATCAATAGTATGACCCTGTATTGCTAGTCAGGCAATACATCGTAATTCGAAGCGTCTAATAGTATTTCGTTAGTTTTGGATTATTATAAGCCGCATGACATTGTTACCTTACTAAACCAACAACGGGTAGCTAACCCGATACCAAATTTGCCCATCTAAAGTAGCGTGTCGTCACAAAGGTCACGCTATGGAAATCTTCTCATGCATAAATTCGCTTACCAATCAATGTGGCACGACAGGGATCAACCGTCAAGGCGCGAACTGGGGTGATCGTCCCCAAATAGTACTATTATATGCATAAGCGTCTACCAACTCCCGGTAGTTCACAATTCATGCTAATGGGACTTTTAGTGAAATAACCTAACTTTAATAATCCATTTTATTTCATCTATCGGGTCCATTAATCATTTATCGGGTCATACAATCGGGTCATTCAATCATTCGGGTCCAAAATCAATAAACAAACAATCGGGACAATTGGTGTCCTATTTTATAAAAACTAACATGTTATCTCCCTCGCGGGTTTATAAAACATTTATAAAAACATTTAAAAGAATGCGAGGCTATGAACTCACGTTGATGTGGGAAGGCGGGTTATCGGCAATTCGGACGTACGGTGCGTGCTTCAATCACGGAAACCTAGACAAATAATACTCGGTATTAGACGTTTGTCCAATGACTTTATAAAAATAACAATTATGTATACATATGATGATTATATATATATGATGATCAAGTGGGTTTACATATTCTCGTTTACTCATTCTAGTGTTATATGTCGATAACGTTCATACTAGTTTACTAGTTTTACCCATTTACGTGTTTTAAGTCCAATAAACTTATTATAAGTTCCTTAACTTGTTTTAATTCTTGTTATACATATTTTATCAGTATGTATACTTTCCATGTTGGGCCCAAATGGGTTAAGCCCAATAAGTTCTTTTTACAAGTTTATATCTTATTTAGTCCAATTATTAGTCCAAGTATTAGTCCAATATGTTTACTTAGCTTGTTAATGTCCGTATGCCCTAAAGTTCGGGTTTTATCGGTTTTTACTTGTTATACATGTCTATATATCAGTATTTAAGTTTTATAAAGTTTTCATTAGACGGGTCCAACCATCTAAGTTTTATTTAACAAAAACGTTAATTTTACGGTATTAGCCGAAAAAGTCGTAAAAATCATGTTTATAGTTTTATAACTTATAAAACTTAACAAATTACCATTTTTATAAAATGTCCACTTATTTAACCTTTAACATATTTATATAAATAAAATTCATGAGTTAGTGGGTTTTAACTTTACATTTTATATAATATAATTTTGAGTGCTTATATAATAGTATTATACTTTATTTTTCAAAAATCTGATTTTTATCTTTACTTTCACCAAAACTGCCATATACTGAGTTCTATATGGAGATAGAAGCTCAAATTTTTATCACATAAACTACATGATATGTGCTACATTTAACTCTCCTATAGCTACTGTTGAATCATCTTCTAAATATTTTCTAAAAATCGTCCAAAACAGTAACCTCAGATTTATACCTTAAACTTGTTTTGATCATATCTCACTCATTACAATGATTCCATTGCATGGCCAACTCTCACATGTGTACAAGACTCATAGATTACTGTATATCAATTCTACTTCATCATTTTATCAGTTCATAACATGTTTCTTTACTGTTTTATACAGCCAACAAATTTAACCAAGATTTTAACCTTGTTTCTTATGGTTTTTCACCTTTTTAATCATGTTTATCAACACCAAATCCCCACATAACATTTTTATCATCATATAATCATCATATACATATACAATAGGAAATAAAATACATGTTTACATAATCAAATTAACAAGAAGATGAGGAGGACAATCTTTATACCACCATGTTGATGTAGGTTATGATTTGGACATGGTTTTGATGGAGAAACTTGTGCTTAGCCATGACCATCTTCAAGACCACCATTCTTCATAGACTACTTGTGGAAAATCAGCCTTAGTACTCCATGGAAACTCCTCCTTGGATGTTATAAGCACCACCAATCAATAGGGTTTCAAAAGAGCTTCATCTTATGTGTAAATAACATAAGATTCTATGGTAAATTTTTGATCAACATGGTGTTTTAGGGTGAGATAGGGACGGCTCAAAGAGAGGGTAGAGAGGAAATTTGGGTGGTTTGCATGTAGGAAATGAGATGAGTGGTAAGTTGCTAATGGTTTTGTGGTGTAAGCTAGCTTACAAAGTAAGCATGGCTTACACATGTAAACTAGTAGCTAACTTGATGCCACATGAGGTTTGTGGTGTCATGCTAGTGCCGTCCCATTAAGCTAGTGGGGTGGGACAATGTATTTTGTCCCATCTCACTAGTTTACAGATATTTCTCGATTCTAGTTTTCTCGATTTGCGTGCCCTCGGGTCGTTTTACGAAAAATGTTTTTATAAATTATGAATCACCGTCACAAAACGAATCTAATAAAAATTGTCTCATCAAAAACGGAGTTCGAAAACGTAAATACGTAATCCTAAGGTTTCCGGTTTAGTCGTAAAGGACGTTAAAATAAAATCGTAAGTCCTAGTCTCTTCTCGTAAATTTGTGAGTTTATGAACTAACACAAATTTAAAATTCCAAAATAATATTCACGGATAAATTTATTTTCTGAAATGTCGGACTGTCACCAAAACGGTGTATGTAAACGTAAGCACGTAACGTTGAATCCTCCGGTTTAGACGTATTCGATGCTACTTCAAGACGTAAATACAAATTTCTTCCCAAAAATAAGTGAGTTCATAATGTAACATTATAATAATGTTTTCAAATAAATATTGAGAATAAAATATCAATCATAAATTGACGGATTGTCACAGTTTTAATCCTAAGTAATCCTCTCATCCATTACTTGAAAAACCGCTCACAATTAATATAAGTCCGACTCAAGATAAGAAGTTAGTCGTTTTATGTGTAAAATCCTTATGTCATGCTTTCATAAGTAGCTACACACTCGCTAAGGAAAGAAAAATAAAACTCACGCAATAATTTACATCCGCCGCCTTTTTAAGACTTTGGATCTTCCATCCCGCAACCCGTCAAGGTAATATTGGATTGGAGCAACTATTAAATCCCCACAACCCGTTAAGGTAATATTGAAATCTAATAGTTACTATAATTAACACTTCACTGCCCCTCTTAAGAGTCTTGTATAATTTTTTTCTTTTCTTTTTCTCTTTTTTTTCTAGCCACTCATTTTTTATAAGCCGCTATTATTTTTCTTTATTCCTCACAAAGAAAGTTGAAAAGAATAAAAGGAAAAACACCCGCTAAGTATTAAGCATGACATAAGTCTAGTACACATAAAACGTTCTAACTTAGAATCTTAAGACATACTTATATCAACCATGAATGATTAGACAAAAATGCATAATAGATTAAAACCAATTAAAATTGTTCTTGATTATTTATTAACATATATACATGCGAAGAAATTTGGAGGTAAAGAAGAGAAGGGTTTAGTCACAAGTAATTATCATGAAGTTTATCTATCCCTTTTATACTTGCTTCAACTCTATCATTTCCCATTCTCCACAAATTTAAAATCTCAAATAATGAGATTGGTGGATGCCTAGCCTAATAGACCAATGAAGGACTACATGGTTAAGGATACTAGCTAGAGAGTGCTAAAATAAGCAAACTCAGGTTGAGTCAAAATATCCATGGCGGGCCTAATATGTCAAAGAAGTCTATATTTGTTAAACCATGTTTTTATTATATTTTTTTTCTATTTATATATTTTTGATGAAAAATAAAAGAAGAAATATATACAATGCAAATGTGATAGGCAAATGAAAAATGATTGATGCAAAAATTATGAATGCATATTTTTGGTGGCCAAAGTAGATCAAAAATTTGAAAAATGTTTGAAAATTTAATTTTTCCAGTTATCATGAAGTTAAGGCAATGGTCTAGGTAAGGTCACTTCGATAGAAGTCTCCCCTACACTTAAGATAAATATTGTCCTTAATGTTTAAGAGTATTGGAGTAAACTCCCCTACACTTATGACAATGAATAGACTTTGCTTAACTCAAGTTAAGGAAGAGACAACTAAAGGGTATTCATTTTAAGCACAATTGTTTTGAATATCACAATAGCAAAAACTTATCGAAGTGAACCAGATACACGGGCCTCCTCCATAAGCTCCAAGCATGAAATGTGAGAGAGCAACCCTTGAAGCATACACCAAAAGACGAAGAAAAGACACCCCTCCACTTCAACTCTACAATAACATCATTTGAATTAAACCTAAACTATTTAGATCTACTCTACATTTTCTAACCTAGTTATTCATTGCTTGAGTTTTTTTTAACCCTAAGTCGCTAGCTCGACTCAGCCCCGAATTAGGTTGTCCTTGGGAAAACCATCATGGATAATAAAAGATATCCACTTTGAAGCACGTCTCACATGAAACTCTCAAACTTAGCACGTTGCCATTTACTATAAGATTTACAATATCCGCCTCGATAAATGGAACGGTTCAACGTGTCTCAAGTTTGTCTAACATAAGAAATCGCTCAAATATGAAGCACCCCAGGATCAAATACATAGTTTCCATCTCGACACTCTAACAACTACAAAGTAGGTAGCATCACCAAAGTAAGCTCATAGAAGAATTCCATCTCAATAGAAGTCACACTCTTAAGTGGAGTAGATGAAAACTGATTTTTCCCAAACATATGGATCCCAGGATCAAAAACCTTTCCCTTCATGGGAAAATAAGAAGATGACCTCGTATCAATCATATAAGATTCCCCCTTAGATATCAAAGCATCATGAGACAATGAAGTTGTAGGAATCAAAACATTCATAACTATTATGTCCATGTTAGGCTCGTCATCATCATCAAAAGGTGGGTAATCTTCCATATAAGGCATAGTGAAAGGAGGATCAATAGTAATAGTGCCTTGTGGAGGAGATGTAATCTCTATGTTCCCAAAAAGCATATTGTCAATAAGACGAATCTCCTCTTCCCAATTAGAATCACTATCATCAACCTCAATATCAATATTAGCAAGATAAGCCTCTATGGTGGCATCAATATCCATATGAGAATCCATATCAAAGGTTTTGGGTTCTAAAGGTGCCTTAGGTGAAAATGGATCAATCTCTAAGAGTATAGGATCTTCATCAATAACCAACTTCAAGGGTGGAAGGGTGAGAATAGAAGGCTCAAAAGAAGGTGTATTAATGAGAGAATCACTCAAATGGATGATATCATCATAAAAATCAATAGGTTCAACCTCAAAAACTGGTGAAGAAATATCAATGAAAGGTTCTTCTTCTATGGAATCATCACTATGGTTTTCATTCAAAGCTTCAATCAAGGAGATAAGATGATAAACGTTTGATAAAACCTCACGAATACGAACATCTTCCACTTCTTCTATATGATCAACATCTTCATCCAAATTAGGAATGTCATCTTGACATGAAAAGTCATCGGATAATATATCATAAGATGCCTCACTAGGATCACAATCTCCGTCCTCTATTTGTGGCAAATCTTGCATGAACTCTTTCTCGATCTCATAATCCTTTTCTTTAAACAATTCATCAAGATCAAAGTCACCAAAATCACTAGTAGTAGCATGAAGGTAAACATGTGATGAAATCTCAATGTGATCATGAGGAGAAGTATCAATACAAAGCTCATCACATGGTTCATTGGAAACACCCTCAAGCTCTCTTTCGATTGGGGTAAGGTTCTCAACACTAGAAGAGGTTAATTCATCCAAATTGGTGTTTGTATTAGTGCTAAGAGGCTCGTCCCCCATGGTTAAAGAGTCGGTGGGTTCCACGTTAGGTAAAGGTGATGAAGGTGAGTCATCATTAAGTGTCATGCAAATCGGAGGTTCATCATCATCGTCATAGAAGAATGGATAAGGCCGACGAGTAGCAAAATATTCTTCTTCACATGATTCATGATATTCATTACTAATAGTATCATCCTCATCATCAACTCTCAAAGACGGCTCAATATCACATGGTAAAGCTCCTTGAGGTGTAAAGTTTTACAAGAGTTGTGTTTCCAAAATTAAGAATTGCCTATCAGTTTCCTCTTGCATTTCTTTAAGTTTTCTAACATTTTCATCAATATTTTGAAGAATTAAGTCCATTTGAGATTGTGAAATATCCCCTTGATTAATGTTTTGAAAATTGCTCTCATTTTGAAAATCTACATGATTTGAAAATCCTTGATTTTGAAAAATCTCTTGAATATAGCATGGAAAATTTTCATCATTTTGAAAACCTCCATAATTGAAAAATCCTTGGTTTTGGTATGGCTCATTAAAGGTTTGATCATGAAATGATGGTGAAGGTAGTGATGAAAAACCAGAATATCCCATATAGTCATTACAAGTGTAGTCCATTTGAAGGTTAGGTTGAAAATTAGGATTCTTGGTTCCATTGTAAGCATATCCCTCCCCATAATAGCCATTATTTTGATCACATAAATAAGTATCGTGTGGACCTCCACAAGTCGAACAAGTCGAATAATTAGCGTTGGCGGATCGTTGTTGCAAAATCTCCAACATGGAACGAGTATCCATGTGTAACAAGGTGGCCGAATGTATATACAAGTAAAAATGACGTTTAAAAGCTTCCTCGGGGAAGGAAGTAATACACCAAAGGTGGTATGGTTACACGCGTGCGAGTACACGTGTAAGTAAACTCGAGGAGTGAGAGATAAGCTCTCGGTCGAATTTTGAAGGAGAAGAGATTATCTCCCTCCAGGTTCGATATGAAATATCCACAAGAAAGTATAATATATGTAATTACTACTCGGGTGCAAGACCCCCAATAAAGCCTTCCTTCTTAGAATACGCACTAGTGAACGGGGGGTTAGGTGGCGCGAAGCACTTAAGTACCTATTAACCCTTAGATGGCATTTTATAGCACATCGCCTCTCTATTCACTTTGTAGTTTGTATTCTTCGAATTATTGCCTATTGAAAGTATTTATCTATTCTTGCTTAGTTAAATTTGATTGATACACGTGTCAAGGACCGGAACGCTCCCTAACACGGTGTATTGCCTCGACAATACTTATGGAAATAGGTAACTTGGTTGTTCGTATCTACGTATATCTATGTACATATAATAATATATCAAAAATATTTTTTTATTTATTGGAATTTTTTAAGAAATACTATATATACGTAAGCTTGACTTAATTGTTTTTGGTTATACAAATTTGTTTGGAATCTATGTCTAATTGGCACAAATATTTAAAAAAAATGTAAAATATTTTCTAATACTACGTATACGTACTATCTAAAAACACATTGCAAATACAACAATTAAATACACGAAATATAAAAAAACGGAAAATACAAATTTATTCTACAAAATTAAAGTGTAAAATACAGAATATAAAACTAAATCTATTTTTTTTAAACTACAAATGAAATATTTATTAAAACTATTCAACAAAATCAATTCTAACTTTACAAGTTAAAACTAGCAGTAGATCAGTAGTAAATGAAATTTGCCCAATCAAAAACTAAAACAAATCATAGCAGGCCCAAAACATGCTACAACCCATGAATGACCTAGCTAACGAATCATTGTATCTATTAGACCAAAAGGACCTAAAACGCAACTGATATTCTAACTAAGGGTCAAATTGCAACTAACTGTGGCTAACTTTTGACTGTATGCGTAACTAAAGCATTCAAAATGAAGGATTAAAACTGACAATTAACAAAACTTATGCAAATTGACTTAAAACTTCAAATATAATAAGGACTACAACAATTTCGCTTTTGTGAATCAGATTTGGTCATTTCCTATTAAAATGTTTACTAAAATATAGGCTGGTTTCAAGGCTTATATTGGCAGAAATCGGTAAACATAAGAATTACTAGCTATCTAAGCAATTGATACAAATCATCTATCCTATAGGATTCACAAAAAAAAAACATGATGATTCAAACTCTCTAAAGTCTAAACATATGAGATGAAACTTAAGATCATATTAACAATCAGTAGAGAAAAGAAATCAAGGACAGTTCTAAGTCTCACTTATAGAACTGAATATGCTAAGAAACAAAGTATATGCTAAGAAACTTATAACTAGCAAGAATCAAGCAAAAATCAGATATTAACAGACTATACGTTTCATGCAGGGAAACGAATCAGATGTCCACTAGCTGAACTTAACAAATTCTAGCTATGAAAATATCACAGAAAATCAAATTAGGATAATTTAACTAGATGAACTAATAAAATGCCACTAAATCGTAACCTACACACGAAGCAGATTGATAAAAGCAATCAGCAGTCAATCATCTATCTATCTCAACTAAAGCAGAATACACAATATAATTCGCCGAAAACTAAATGCGCTTAACCTGTTTCTTCCAGGCCACCGTTGAGGCGAAGCGGAGCGCTGAGCTCGCTTAAAACGAACAATGCCTTCGAAAATCGAACACAAGTATTGAGCATTACATGCTAATCTACTATCTACTCAACAGTAAATCAAAATACCTGCAAAATTAAACCAACACAAGAGACCACATAGAAGCTGTCTATAATACAGCTTAACAGTATTATTTTCAAAGAAAACTTGATCGAAAACTTCGAATTACACTAACTGATTTTATCACTATCGATTAAATGTATCAACTAATTCAACTAATTCAACCACTGATTGATGGCTGTCAAAAATTGTAACTCCATATAACAACTTTTGAGAAAGAAAATTAAAACTAATCATTGGAGTTTAACTGAATTAAACCTGTAACCTAACTAATTAACATCATTATAACGAAAACTTAACAAGTAAAACAATAACTAGTAACCGAAATCAAAGGCTCCCCGTAAATAGTAATTGAAGAAGAGAAACAAAAACTCATAAGAAAATAAAGAAAGCTTAAAGATTGAACTTTACTTCATTAATGGAAGAAAATGAGAATCGGTTACAACTACTTTAACTGTTTAACAGATTCATCTAACTGTTTAAAAGAAACTCATAAAGCTTGAAAGAAAATCAAACTAATCAACTAATCCTAACTAACTAAGTGTGTTAAATCTACACCTAAGCTAACCGTCTTAAAATGAGGTCTTCTCCTTGTATTTATAGGTGTCGAAGAGAGGGGGTTGATGTGTTGCTTCAAATTAGGCCGTGCCACGTGTTTTATACGAGGATTAGACTAGGGTTCTTCACATCCACAAATTGGGGGTTTCTTCTTCGTCTACTGTTGAGCCAATTAATCGGTATCATCATGAAGAGTATGAAAAGCTGATCGATTTTTCTTCTTTGATCTTAGCCTGAATCTTCTTGGATTAATCATGAAATCGATTTGAAGGTTTGTGGAGAAAAGTGTTGAAGTTTTTCTGATAAACTCTTTCTCTCTCTTCACGTTTGGAGAAGAAGCCTGTGTGTTTTTTATTGACTGTGACTTGGTCAATTGACCAAGTATAAACTTCCTTTCCAACTTTCCCTTTGTTTCTCTTTTAAATCCTTCACTTTTAATCTTTTTGTCAAATGTATCACGAACTCTTTAAGCACATATCTTTTCATCCTTCGTCTTATTTGAAAGTTACACTTTCAGTCCTCGATCTTTGAAATAATGGCAAGTAAGGTCCTTGAAAGCTCTTTCGTCCTTTTCTTTGTCTTTTCGTCAAATAAATCCCTTAAAACGCATCTTTGCTTCAAAATGTATCTTGTTTTCCTGAAAACACATGAAACACAAATACCCACGTGATTCTGATATTTTTTCAGTTAAATATAATGTATTTGATAGTGTTTTGAGTGGTTTTTGGATCATTATTGATGCGTGTTTTCACACTTATCAAATATCTTCCAAAAGTCTGAATATTCTTATTGTGCCATTAGTTCTTTGAATTCCATGAGCTTCTAGTCCTTGATCCATAGAGTATATCCACTTAGCAATAGATGATCTCTTTCCAAAAATCTTTGTATCAATATATTGATCTTCAAATTTTACTATCTTCAAGTACTTCTTCAAGCTCTCATCATCATCACTATCTTCTGCTGTTGACTTAGCCCTCTTGGCTTTCTGCTTTCTCTTTGTTGATCTTTTTCTTTTAACACCCTTGGAGATTCCCTCAAATTCTGTTGAACCCTCTTCCAAGTTTTTATGTACCATTTCTTCAGTATGTACTGTTGACTTGTACATTTGTTGCTTGTACATTTTCGGCCTGATCAATATCTTGAGCTTTATCTCCTTCATTCATTCTTTGAGCAGTCTCTTCCTCCTTTGAACATACCTTCTCCTTTCTATTCTTCCTCGCATAAGTGGTCTTGATAGTTGGAGATGAATTTGTTGGTTCAACAGTACTTGGCTCAATTCTAGGAGTGCTTCCAAATTGTCTTTGTTGTTGTAGATGTCTTCTGTGTCTTTCAACAGCCATTCTATCTGCTTCAGATCCAATCTCAACAAAATTTCTTGACGAGTTGAATATGAGTGAAACCCTTAAATTTCTTAAGAAAGTTCATCATTTGATTCCAAATCTGCATAGTAGTTGGAGGCTTAATATTTTCTCTTCTTCTCTTTTCAGCAAAGAATCTTTGTTGCTCCCTTACCAGATCATCAATCAAATTTGGTTTCTCTTCTTCATCATAAGCATCTCTCTCTTCAACTATCAATGAGTCTGCAAGAAGCTCACTTGCATGTAATTCAGCTTGAATCCTATCATACTCTTGTATGTTCCATTCTTGCTGTATTCTCTTAGCTTCTAGCAAATGATGCTTTGCTGCAAGTTCCTCTTGTAATTCATCTTCACGAATTTGTTCTTGCATTCTGAAAGCATATTTCTCATCATGGTCTAGTTGATTAAATCTACACATGACTTTTCTTATGTCATCATCTGAATCAATTTCATTTCCAGATTCTGATAGTATTTGCTTCTTCCCCTTATCCTTTGGATTAATCTTAGGTAGCTTCTTCTTCAGCTTGGAAGGTCTTTCCTCATCAGCTTGTTGTTGAATAACTATACCTTTAGTAGGGTGTGAAGCTTGATCTTTCTTACCTTTAGTTTGATCCTTTTTGGCAAGAATTTCTTGTTGTGTCTTCTTCTCTACCTCTCCTTGTTTTGCTTTCTCAGCTGAATTCTTCTTTCTTAAGTCAAGAAGTAATTGGGCTAAAGTCTCATCCTCTCCAAAAGGAGTTTGACTTTCTAGTGAAGGATGATCACCAGCGGTACATGCAATCGGCTTAGTTGGATTAGTAGTACTTGGGTCTTCAACAATGTCAGCAGTACTTGCAGTCGGCTTATTTGGCTTAGCAGTACATGGATCTTCAACCATGTTAACTTCACCAGTATTAGACATACTTGTTTCTTCAATCACTTGTGTATCTCTAGATACCCTTTCTTCCACTGAAGCTATCCTTTTAACTTGCACCTCTTCAGTCTTGTCTGGTCCATTGCTCATTCTTGATCTGGACAGTACTTGCAAAGACTGTTTCCTGTGAAACCATATTTGTGTAACACCCCCAAATTTACACAATTCAATACAGCGGAAAACTCGTTGGTGTTACGGGATATCACATTACTCACATTATAGACAACGCATAAAAATCGTGTCGTTTAATAATAAAGCATTTCTATTCATAAATATCAAATTTACATAGGTCCAAGTGATTATATTTCATACAGGTTTTGCAAAGCATTTGAATGGAAATTATGATTTAAGTGCGGGCCATGAATTCTTGTTGTCTTCCCGAGATTTACCTTCAAGTACCTGAGATAAAACATGTTAAAAGAAAAGGTCAGCGATAACGCCGAGTGAATTCATAGAGTTTTAATTAAATCCATCAATATAACATCGGTATAAAAATATTACCAAAAATCATTTTTGTACAAATCTTTGTAATAGGCCATAAAATAGCCAAAGACATTTTATACAAATCCTTATCAAAAATCATAATATAGGCTTTCGCCTTCAAAATCATTATACGAACCAAAGTCGTAAAAACATCATACAATACGTTTTATAACGGTGTATAAAGTTAAATAAAAACCGTTATATGAATATGGTTATTAAAAACCAAAACACGAACATAATATCAATAGTAGACCCCGTATTGCTAGTCAGACAATATATCGTAATTTAGTATGTATAGCAGTATTTCGTTATTTGGATTATTATAAGCCGCGTGACATTGTTACCTTACTACAACAAACAACGGGTAGCTAACCCGAAACTCATTTGCCCATCTAAATTAGTGTGTCGTCACAATAATCACGCTTGTGTAAATCTTTTCATACATAAATTCACTTACCAATCAATGTGGCACGACGGGGATCAACCATCAAGGAGCGAACTGGGGTGATCGTCCCCAAATAGTAATATTATATGCATAAGCGTCTACCAAATCCCGATAGTTCATAATTCATGCTAAAGGGACTTTTAGTGACATAACCTAACTTTAATAATCCATTTCACTTCATCTATCGGGTCATTTAATCATTCATCGGGTCATACAATCATTCGGGTCCAAATCAATAAACAGACAATCGGGACAAATGGTGTCCTATTTTATCAAAACTAACATGTTTTCTCCCTCGCGGGTTTATAAAAAATTTCATAAAAACATTTAAAATAGTGCGAGGTGATAGGTGTGTAAACACCCATCCTTTTACCACTTAATTCCGGCTAAAACAGGACCAAAACACGTAATTAATATCATTTGTTTGGAATTATGCGTGGTTTTTGTGTTTATTGTGTTTTCAGAGCTAACCGGATGAATATTAAAGAAAACATGGGATTGCACGGGTTTTATCAAGGAAAAAGACTCAAGATAAAGTCTATGGTCCAAGAGATGCAAAAGATTTGAAGTCACTAGGCCTATTCGAAGATTTATTTAAGAAAAGGACTGAAGACGGAAGATTTTCATAAGTCGAAGAAACTCGAGTCTATTTAACGAAGAAATTAAAAGACGAGTTGGATTTAATCGACAACAAATCCCGAATCAGAATCGAAAACGTCAACTTTTCTGAAAAGACGAGAAGACAAGAAGAAAGGGAGAAAGCCCACTCACCAACCAACCATGAGGACTATAAATAGATTTTTCTTCACACATTAGGGAGAGAGTTAGTTTTTCATTTTCCTTTTTTCCAGTACTTTGTAGTTCGTCCCATCACCAACTCCATTAGGGAGTTTGGTGATTTTCATCTTTTTCTTTTCATCTTGTAAGTTTGATTCAATACTCTTGTTAAATTTCCCTTAATCAATCCATTCCATCTTTTCATTAATCTTGTTCTTCATCATCTCTTTTTGCAAGTTCTTAAGTTTTTTATGTGATTCAAGTTTGATCTAAAAAAGTTGTTGAATTAGTGTTTTTATTGGTGGGATTTGCTTCTTATGGTACGTTAATGATTATTGGTTAGTTTGGTAAAACCTTTTTGAGTATTTAAGTCGATTTGGATTAAATTTCGTGTCTATCTTCTTTCTTCTGCTGCTGTTACTGCCCAGACTTGATCTTTCCGAATAGCCATATTTTTGTTCCCTTATTCGGAATTTTTGATATTCCGAATAAGGGTGTTAATTTCCTTCTATTCGGAACTTTCCATACATTCCGAATAGGATTGTTCTTGTTTGCTTATTCGGAACATTTTCCGAATAGTCCCATTTTCCGAATAGAGTTTTATTCCGAATAGGGGTTTCCACGTTTCCCTATTCGGAACTTTTTAAATTTTCCGAATTGCAAATTTTTGTTTCCTTACTCGGAATATTTATTCCGAATAGCTCTGTTTTTCCGAATAGCCTTGCTTTCCGCATAGAGTCTTTATTCCGAATAGGGTCTTCCATAGTTCCCTATTCGGAACATTCCGCATAAGCACTTTTTCCGAATGGTCAAGCTTTCCGAATAGGGTATTTTTCCAGTATCAATTCAAGTTTTGGTTATTATTTGTTGCTTGTTTTAAGTTTACTCCATTACCATTTTATCCACTTATCTGTTTAGTAGATTAGAAAACCAAATACACTTTTTGTCACCAAAAACAATTCATTCCACTTTTAACTGAGATCAATTCGAGAGGATTCCGAGAATTTTGAACCCATTGAAAATGCGTGTATTAAATGGCGCCGCTGCCGGCTCCTCTCGTTAAGATCAAAAGTTTTTTGTAGAATTTGGATTTTGGGATCCGTTCCCCGTGAACGTTACTTTTTCAAAAATTTTCAAAAACAACTACAAAATACAAAATTTTCAAAAATCCTAAAAATTAAAAAACAATAAAAACCAAAAATATTTTTGCTTTGTTTTTCTTTGTTCGTCCTTTTGCAGGTGTATGCGCACTCGATCCACGTCCTATCAAGAGCCCGAGCCTCTCGATAACTTAGACATGGCTGGTGTACAAAACAACAATAACATACCACCTCCGAACAACAATAATAACAACAACAACCCGCCTTTCAACAACATGAACAATAACAACAACAATGAGCACCTTCCGGATAATCGCCCAATGATTGAATTGCTGCAAGCTCATGTCGATGGCAACATGGATCCAATTGTTATTCCACCAATTGCCGCCAACAATTTCGAGTTAAAGTCAGGCTTTATCCAGATGGTCTCAGCTCAACCATTCTTTGGACGAACCATTGATGACCCACACGATCACATCAAGAGATTTCTACAACTCACGAACACGGTCAAGTTCAATGGCGTTCCACAAGAAGTAATAAGGTTACAACTTTTTCCCTTTTCTTTAGAGGGACAAGCCCGGCATTGGCTTGCTAAGGAACCGCCACAGAGTATTCTCTCGTGGACGGATTTGGAAACAAAGTTTATCAACTACTTTTTTCCACCCTCTCGTACTACCGCTTTGCGGAATGAGATTATAACCTTTGAACAAAAGTACGACGAGTCATTCAGTGAATCTTGGGATCGTTTTAAAGATCTTTTAAGAAAATGCCCACAACATGGTTTTACCAAAGTACATCAAATAAATACTTTTTACAATGGTTTAAGCATGAGTGACCAAGATTCACTGAATAGTGCTTCGGGGGGTAATCTATTGGCTAAGACTTCCAATGCTGCTTGGGATATCATTGAGAACAAGTCTCGTGTGCAAACCAAGAGCATTAGGACCAATGTTGCTAGTGCTAGCACTAATGACAGCGACAAGCGATTAGACAAAATCACTACGCTTCTTGAATCGCTTGTCACCCACACCGTCAGCAACAACAACAGCAACAACGCCAAAAATGCACAAGTCAACGCTGTCAGCCAACCTTGTGAGATATGCGGTGGTCCCCACTCCTACACAACTTGTACCGCCACCCAAGATTACCCTGCTGAGAATGTGAATGCGGCATATGGCACCTACCAACAACCTGCTTATCAAGCTAGACCTCAAGGTGACCGTAACTTGCTTAGCTATCGATCCAACAATTACCTTTCACCACCTGGTTTCCCTCCTACCAACCCAAACCAACAACAAAACCTTAACCGCTCTCCTCAACAACAACAACAACCTCGACAACCATACATCCCACCTCATAAACAACAACAACCACCTCAACGTAACAATCAAGTCTACCAACAACCTGCTTACCAACCACCTGCATACAATGCTCCTTCCAACCAAACCACCACTGCTTTACACCAAGAGGTCGCAACCTACATGAGAACCAATGATGTGATAGTGGGAAATCTCCAAAAGGAAGTGCGTAATTTGAAGGCAGACTTGGTCAAGCAAGGAAATGATTTGAGAGCTGACATGAGAAACACGTTGGATAGCCAGACTAATGATCTGAGGAACATGATGGCTAGTTTCTTCCAAAGTAGTCAACCCTCTTCTTCGGGTACTCTTCCGAGTAACACCGTTGCGAACCCAAGAGGGGAGATGAAAGCAATCACCACTCGAAGTGGCAAAGGTACTACGGAACCCGAGCTTCCTATACCTCCACCGGTGGTTGTGACTAAGGAGAACGAGTCGCCTGCTCCTCCTTCTTCTCCTTCCCCAATTTCTCCACCTCTTCTTTCTACCCCTCCTCCACCCGTGGTTGTGAGTGATCCTATTCCCTTAAAGCCTTCCTCTTCTTTCAATATACCTTATCCTTCAAGGTTGAGGAAAGAGAAGCAAAAGAGCAAGGATGATATTCAAGTTTCGAACTTCCTAAAAATGTTCAAGAAACTGAATTTCAATATCTCCTTCGCTGAGGCTCTCGCTCACATGCCCAAGTATGCCAAAATGTTTAAAGATCTTCTGAGCGACAAGGAAAAGCTCCTCGATCTCGCCAACACCCAACTTAATGAGAACTGCTCTGCAGTGCTCTTAAGGAAATTACCAATCAAGCTTGGTGATCCGGGTCATTTTCTTATCCCTTGCAATTTCCCGGGAGTAGAGAATTGCATGGCCCTAGCCGATCTAGGTGCCAGTATTAATCTCATGCCTCTAAGTGTTTGGAAGCAATTATCTCTCCCAGAGCTAGTCCCCACCAAAATGACTTTGGAATTGGCCAACCGTACGGTTGCTTATCCAGTGGGGATAGCCGAAGACGTCATTGTAGGAGTCGACAAATTCACCTTCCCTGCCGATTTTGTTGTCGTCGACTACGAGATGGACCCCCGTGTGCCACTCATTGTTGGTCGTCCATTCTTGAGGACCGGTCGCACTCTCATTGATGTTGAAGCCGGTGAGCTTATCATGAGAGTGGGTGACGATAAAGTAGTCTTCAACATGGGAAAGTTATCTAAACAGCCTTCTTCTTCCGAGAGTGTTAATTGTATTGACGTTCTTGATGAGGCTTGTGAAGAACACTTCAAGGATGCTTGTAAAAACATTCCTACCTCTCTTCCCAATGTTGAGACCGTTTCCTCTATCGACTCATCACTATCTCTATTTGGAGAAAGTGATTTCCTTTGGAAAGATTTGGAAGCCACCTTGGGAGATGTGAAGCAAAACAATGACGATTCTACTGCCACTTGGGATGAAGACCTCAGTTTCATTGCTAATCTCCTCAAAGAAGACAACCCTTCTCCTCTATCTCCCACTATCATTGCTATCGATACTCCGACTTCAAACACGCCTCCCGTCGACAATCCTCCGGATTTGGAACTTAAGGAGTTGCCACCCCATCTTGAGTATGTATTCCTCGAAGATCAGAAGAAGTCGCCAGTCATCATTGCTAAGGATTTGAAGGATGAAGAGAAAGCCCGACTTGTCGCTGTGTTGAAAGATCATAAGAAGGCTATCGCTTGGAAAATATCGGATATTCGTGGAATTGATCCTCACTTCTGCACACACAAAATTCTCATGGAGGATGACTATAAGCCCACTATTCAAAGCCAACGAAGGGTGAATCCAAAAATCCATGAAGTCATCAAAACAGAAGTCATTAAACTTCTTGATGCGGGTATGATTTACCCTATTTCGGATTCACCATGGGTAAGTCCAATCCATTGTGTGCCCAAGAAGGGCGGAATAACCGTTGTTCCCAATGAACACAACGAGTTGATTCCCACTCGTCTCGTTACTGGGTGGAGAGTTTGTATAGACTACCGCAAACTCAATGATGCCACGAGAAAGGATCATTTCCCTCTACCTTTCATGGACCAAATGCTTGAACGATTAGCCGGTAATGAATATTACTGCTTTTTGGATGGTTTCTCGGGTTATTTTCAAATACCCATCGATCCCCAAGATCAAGAGAAGACTACATTCACTTGTCCCTATGGCACTTTCGCTTACAAAAGAATGCCTTTTGGCTTATGTAATGCGCCAGGGACTTTCCAAAGGTGTATGTTAGCTATCTTCCATGACATGGTTGAACAAACCATGGAAGTCTTCATGGATGATTTCTCGGTCTTCGGGGATTCCTTCTCTGCTTGCCTTGCCAATTTAGAACGTATGCTAAAGCGGTGCGAAGACACTCGCCTTGTTCTAAATTGGGAAAAATGCCATTTTATGGTAAAAGAAGGCGTCGTGCTTGGACATAAGATTTCCAAAGCCGGTCTTGAAGTAGACCGTGCTAAAGTTGATGTTATAGCAAAGTTGCCTCCACCTTCCACTGTGAAGGGTGTGAGAAGTTTCTTGGGTCATGCGGGCTTCTATCGTCGATTCATCAAAGATTTTTCTCAAATCGCTCGCCCGATGACCCACCTCTTGGAAAAAGATACTCCATTTATCTTCTCCAAAGAGTGCCTTGAAGCATTTAACTCACTTAAGGATAAGCTAACTAAGGCACCCGTCTTGGTTACCCCTAATTGGGAGCTGCCCTTTGAGTTGATGTGCGATGCTAGCGATTTTGCTATTGGAGCGGTTCTTGGACAAAGAGTGAACAAACACTTCCAACCGATCCATTACGCTAGCAAGACAATGACTGGGGCACAATTGCATTATACGACAACCGAAAAAGAGCTTTTAGCGGTTGTCTATGCTTTTGAAAAATTCCGCCCCTATCTTGTCCTTTCCACCACCATTGTGTACACCGATCATTCCGCGTTGAAGTACTTGTTGACAAAGCAAGATTCCAAACCAAGACTTCTTCGCTGGGTTTTGCTGCTCCAGGAATTTAAAATCGACATCCGCGATAAAAAAGGAGCAGAAAACCTAGCCGCGGACCATCTTAGTAGACTTGAGGATCCATACCAAGGGGATCATCCGACCAAAGAAATCAATGATTCTTTTCCCTTGGAGACCTTAATGTCTATAAACTCGAAGCCGAATGAAACCCCGTGGTTTGCGGACTTTGCAAACTATTTGGCGGGTGGAATTCTCAAGGAAGGGTTGACGTCCCAGCAAAAGAAGAAGTTCTTTACCGACATCAAGACTTACTTTTGGGACGACCCTTACCTATTCAAACAATGCGCCGACTTGATTATCCGCCGATGTGTTGCTGGACCGGCAGCGTCGGACATCCTTGATGCTTGCCACAAAGGACCCACCGGTGGTCACTTTGGTCCCAACTACACCGCAAAGAAAGTGTTTGATTCGGGATTTTATTGGCCCTCCATATACCGTGATGCTCACAATATGGTTAAGCGATGTGATGTTTGCCAAAAGCAAGGCAAAATCACACATAAAGACGAGATGCCTCAGAATTTCATCCAAGAGTGTGAAATTTTTGATGTTTGGGGTATCGACTTTATGGGGCCATTCCCTTCATCTAAAGGAAACAAATACATCCTTGTAGCCGTTGACTACGTTTCAAAGTGGGTTGAAGCCAAAGCTTTGCCTACTAATGACGCAAGGGTGGTTTGTAACTTTTTGAAAGCTCTATTCGCTCGCTTCGGTGTGCCTCGTGCCATTATTAGTGATCGTGGGACTCATTTCAGCAATGACCAATTTGCTCGAGTCATGGCTAAGTACGGTGTAAACCATCGTCTTTCCACAGCCTACCACCCACAAACTAATGGCCAGGCCGAAATATCCAACCGAGGACTGAAGCGAATTTTGGAAAGAACCGTGGGAGAGCATCGTGCCGCATGGGCGGATAAACTCGATGATGCTTTGTGGGCTTTCCGTACTGCTTACAAGACCCCGATCGGCTGTACGCCTTATCGACTTGTGTACGGGAAAGCGTGCCACCTCCCCATTGAGTTGGAGCACAAGGCTTATTGGGCCTTGAAGTGGGCTAATTTTGATATCAACAAAGCCGGTGACCTACGCAAGATCCAACTCAATGTGCTAAATGAACTCCGGAATGAGGCTTATGAAAACTCTTTGATCTATAAGGAAAGAACTAAGCTCATTCACGACTCCAAGATCAAAAACCGAGAGTTCCATGTTGGAGACAAAGTCTTACTTTTCAACTCTCGGTTGAAAATCTTTTCGGGCAAGCTCAAATCTCGTTGGTCCGGCCCATTCACCATCGCCCAAATTTTTCCATATGGTACTCTCGAGCTCGCTCAACCTAATGGACCAAATTTTAAGGTGAATGGCCAACGAGTGAAGTTGTACTTTGGTGAGGACACCTCTCAGGAGGTGATTCCATCCCTCACCACGTTCCCCATAAACTGAATTTGGGTCGAGTCAGGCTCGTGACTCGGTTATCAAAAACAAGCGCTCCTCGGGAGGCAGCCCGAGTATCTATCCCTTTAACCCCCTAAGTGTAGGGGAGGACCTATTTTGGTCGTTTGTGTTTGTGTGGTGATGTGCTTACAGGGATTACTGCAATCTTGGAAATCTTTGAAGAACCGTGCTCCCGTGTTATCCGAAATCCGGTTCTATCTCTCAACTATCGTGATTCAATTTTCTTCATACTCACATTTGAAATTGATCACTTTAGTCGTCTCTTCCTTAACTTGAGTTAACCAACGTGCACAATGTCATAAGTGTAGGGGAGACTTTTCCCACATGCTTAAACATTGAGGACAATGTTTATCTTAAGTGTAGGGGAGACTTCTATCGAAGTTTTAAGTGGACTTTTCCATGAAAACGCCTTCAATTAACCGGAAAATCCTATTTTTCAACATTTTTCAAATTTTTAATTAACTTTGGCCATTTAGTTGTAATTTTTAAATTTTTATTGTTGCTTTCATATGTATATATCCCGCAATAAAGTCAAAAATATTAATAAAATTGGTGTAGCTAGTCTAGAAGTCTTTGACATATTAGGCCCGTTGCGTTTATTTTGACTCAACCCGAATAGACTTATCCAAGTTTATTCTAGCTAGTATCCTTAACCATGTAGACCTTAATTGGTTTATTAGGCTAAGTGTCCACGAGTCTCATTACTTGAGATTTTAAATTGTGGAGGACGAGAAATGATAGAGTCAATTATAAGTCGGTAATCTTGCGCAAGCTCACTTGGTGTAATTATTCGCCTATTCTCCCATCACTTGCTAATAATTTATCTGCAATAAGTAAGGTCTTACGATTTGAAAAGTTACTTAGCTTCTAGCCCAAGATCGTTTAAAAGTTGCTCGGTAATGATAAGAGTTCATAGCCAAGGCATAACTTATGAAGCGGGGCGCGAAGATTGGCGAGTCCGAAAAGGCCCTAACAAGGCATGAGGATTCAATTTTATTGCTGAAGATCCAAAGTGATGTGAAAAGCATTATTCCTAAAGTCAATATGAAGGATCAAGACTCACGACGAAAAGCAATCAACTCCCATAAAGATCATGGAGAAGTCTATCCGAAAAGACCCTAACAAGGTATGAGGATAAATAGATCCAAGTCCGAAAAGGAGGCGGATCGTTGTATCTCAAAATCCCAATTAGAGATTGAAGAAATAATCATGAAGTCGTGGTCAACAAAGTTGGAGTACCCCTCAAAAGTCTCCAAGTGAAGAAACTCTATTATGATGAGAAGACCATTATCTCAAGAACGTCTCTCGAAGATATGAAGTATGAAGTACATGCCAAATATCGGCCCGAGAAAGGTCTCAAATCGTGAACCAAGTTATGCCAAGATATGAACTTTTTGATATCCCGAGAAGTAGTTTTAATAGATTTTGTCCTTTAGCTAACTATTGATCAAATCGTCCTACTTTGCTTTCAGCCTTAATAAACTATCGAAATAAGTCCAAAAATGCATCTTCATGATCATTCTAAGACAAAAATAAAATATAAGAGATACACCTAGGAATAAGGGAGTTTAAGCATTTAATTAAGCCATGTGTGTAAGTGTTTGATTTACTAACTTATAATAACAATGATCTCGTTTTTAAGCTTAGTTTGGGGAACGTGAAACTTGAGGGTGATAAATCTTCGCAACACCAAAGCCCTAATGTAAGTCCTTGATTTCTTTACAAGTTATCTCCATCCTTTTGTTTATTTTAAAGTTTTAAATTCTCTTAGTATTTTAATTATTGTTTAGTAGAATTTAAATAAGGCCAAGGTTGATTGATTATGAGAAAAATGTAAAATTGCTTTATCACTAAGCATTGCATGAGGGCATGGCAATGGTTAAGTGTAGGGGATTTGATAGGTGTGTAAACACCCATCCTTTTACCACTTAATTCCGGCTAAAACAGGACCAAAACACGTAATTAATATCATTTGTTTGGAATTATGCGTGGTTTTTGTGTTTATTGTGTTTTCAGAGCTAACCGGATGAATATTAAAGAAAACATGGGATTGCACGGGTTTTATCAAGGAAAAAGACTCAAGATAAAGTCTATGGTCCAAGAGATGCAAAAGATTTGAAGTCACTAGGCCTATTCGAAGATTTATTGAAGAAAAGGACTGAAGACGGAAGATTTTCATAAGTCGAAGAAACTCGAGTCTATTTAACGAAGAAATTAAAAGACGAGTTGGATTTAATCGACAACAAATCCCGAATCAGAATCGAAAACGTCAACTTTTCTGAAAAGACGAGAAGACAAGAAGAAAGGGAGAAAGCCCACTCACCAACCAACCATGAGGACTATAAATAGATTTTTCTTCACACATTAGGGAGAGAGTTAGTTTTTCATTTTCCTTTTTTCCAGTACTTTGTAGTTCGTCCCATCACCAACTCCATTAGGGAGTTTGGTGATTTTCATCTTTTTCTTTTCATCTTGTAAGTTTGATTCAATACTCTTGTTAAATTTCCCTTAATCAATCCATTCCATCTTTTCATTAATCTTGTTCTTCATCATCTCTTTTTGCAAGTTCTTAAGTTTTTTATGTGATTCAAGTTTGATCTAAAAAAGTTGTTGAATTAGTGTTTTTATTGGTGGGATTTGCTTCTTATGGTACGTTAATGATTATTGGTTAGTTTGGTAAAACCTTTTTGAGTATTTAAGTCGATTTGGATTAAATTTCGTGTCTATCTTCTTTCTTCTGCTGCTGTTACTGCCCAGACTTGATCTTTCCGAATAGCCATATTTTTGTTCCCTTATTCGGAATTTTTGATATTCCGAATAAGGGTGTTAATTTCCTTCTATTCGGAACTTTCCATACATTCCGAATAGGATTGTTCTTGTTTGCTTATTCGGAACATTTTCCGAATAGTCCCATTTTCCGAATAGAGTTTTATTCCGAATAGGGGTTTCCACGTTTCCCTATTCGGAACTTTTTAAATTTTCCGAATTGCAAATTTTTGTTTCCTTACTCGGAATATTTATTCCGAATAGCTCTGTTTTTCCGAATAGCCTTGCTTTCCGCATAGAGTCTTTATTCCGAATAGGGTCTTCCATAGTTCCCTATTCGGAACATTCCGCATAAGCACTTTTTCCGAATGGTCAAGCTTTCCGAATAGGGTATTTTTCCAGTATCAATTCAAGTTTTGGTTATTATTTGTTGCTTGTTTTAAGTTTACTCCATTACCATTTTATCCACTTATCTGTTTAGTAGATTAGAAAACCAAATACACTTTTTGTCACCAAAAACAATTCATTCCACTTTTAACTGAGATCAATTCGAGAGGATTCCGAGAATTTTGAACCCATTGAAAATGCGTGTATTACGAGGCTATGAACTCACGTTGATGTGGGAAAGCGGGTTATCGGCAATTTGGATGTACGGTACTTGCTTCAATCACGGAAACTTAGACAAATAATACTCGTCTTAGACTCTTGTCCAATGAATTTATAAAAATAACAATTATGTATACATATGATGATTTTATATATATGATGATCAAGTGGGTTTATGTATTCTCATTTACTCATTTTAGTGTTATGTGTTGGAAATTTTCAAGACTAGTTACACTAGTTCAATTTGTTTACATTTTGAAGCCCAGTGGGCCTATTACAAGCCCAGTACTATTCATTAGACCAATTATACTTTTATTATAAGTATTATACTTTACATGTTGGGCCCAAATGGGTTAATCTCACTAAGTAATTTTTATAAGTGTTTTAACTTATTTAGTTAAATTATTAGTACAAATATGCTAACTTAGCTCGTTAATGTCCGTATGTCCTATAGTTCGGGTTTTATCGGTTTTTACTTGTATTAAGTACTTATATATCAGTATATGACTTTTAAAAACTTTACTTTAGACGGGTTTGATCGTCTAAGTTTTAATTGGCGAAAAACGTTAATTTTACGGTAATAGCCGAAAAAGTCGTAAAAATCATGTTTATAGTTTTTATAACTTATAAATCTTATTCAACTACCATTTTTATAAAGTGTCCATTTATTTAACCTTATACATATTTATATAAATGAACTTTATAAGTTAGTGGGTTTTAATTCACATTTTATACTATATTAGTTTGAGTGCTTATATAATACTATTAAACATTAATTCTTCAAAATCTGATTTTTAGTTTCACTTTCACCATTTTTACTATATCTTGAGTTCTACAAGGAGATAGAAGCTCATTTTTGGACGCCATAAACTAAATGATATGTGATACAATTAAGTTAGTTATAGCTACTGCTCATTCCATGTCTAACTATCCTTAACAGTCCCTACAAAACAGACTATTCAGATTGGTACACTCATCTTGTTTTGATCATATCTCACTCATTTTGATGATTCCATTGCATGGCCAACTCTCACATGTGTATAACACCTAATACTTACTGTATATTGATTCCACTTTACCATTTTATCAGTTTAACATTTGGTTACTTACTGTTTTTATGCAGCCATCATATTTAGCAAGATTTTAACCTTGTTACCTATGGTTTTTCATCTCTTTAATCATATTTATCAACACTTGATCCCCACACAACATTTTTATCATCATATATTCATCATATACATATACAATAAGAAAGAAAATACATGATTACAAAATCAAAATAACAAGAGGATGGAAAGAACAATCTTTATACCACCAAGGTTGTGTAGTTTATGATCAAGGCTTGGATTTTGATGGAAGAACTTGTGATAGATCATCACCAATCTTCATGGACACCAATACTTGTAAACTTCATGTAGAAATCAGCCCTTGAACATCACAAAATCTTCTCCTTGGATGTTAAAATCACCACCAATCTATAGAGCTTCAAAAGGGCCTCATCATATGTGTGAATAACACATGATTTCATGGTTAAAATTGATCAAATGAGGGTGATTAGGGGTTGTTCTTGGACGAATTTTAGAGAGAGGAAGAGAGGAGTTGCTGGTTTGCATGAGATGAAATGAGATAATGGTATCGTGCTAGTGATTTTGATGTGTTGGAAGCTTATTTACTTAAGCAAGCCAAGTGTAACAACTTGTTTAATACAAGTTGACACCTAAGGGTGTGTGGTGGCTTATGTTTAGCCGTCCATATAGTGGGGTGGGGCAAAACCTGTTTTGTCTCATCCCACTAATTTACGGGTATTCCTCGATTCAAGTTTTCTCGATTTGCGTGCCCTCGGGTCGTTTTACGAAAAACGTTTTTATAAATTATGAATCAACGGCACAAAACGAATCTAATAAAAATTGTCTCATCAAAAACGGAGTTCGAAAACGTAAATACGTAATCCTAAGGTTTCCGGTTTAGTCGTGAAGGACGTTAAATTATAATCGTAGGTCTTAATCTCTTCTCGTAAATTTGTGAGTTTATGAACTAACTCAAATTTAAAATCCTAAAAAAATATTCACGGATAAATTTATTTTCTTAAATGTCGGACTGTCACCAAAAATGGTGTATGTAAACGTAAGCACGTAACGTAGAATCCTCCGGTTTAGATTTAGTCGATGCTACTTCAAGACGTAAAATCCAAATTTCTTCCCAAAAATAAGTGAGTTCATATTAAAACATTAAAATAATGTTTTTAAAGGATACATGAGAATAAAATATCAACCATAAATTGACGGATTGTCATAGCATTTACCCCTAAACAGGATCTTTGTCCTCAAAGATCATCTTATCTTTCTACTCGCTTCTTATAGAGCTAAAGCCATGTGGGTATTTCCTCCACATTCGGTCTTTTCTCACAAGTGTAATCCATTACAATACGCGAGTTTCATCAAACATAACTACGGAAATAAGATAAGGCTTAATGTTGACTTACTTTCTCTATCCATGATGTTCACGGGTTTTAGATGAATGCAACTTTTCGCCGATCTAAACTTTATCAAGAAGAATTCAGATTTTCACTTGATAGATATTTATCAAGTTCGATTTACGAAACATAATTCACGTAGCTCTTGAGGTCCTAGGGTAGGTCCAGCTTATATGCCTTTCAAACCAATTCTTTACATCATCTCAATGGTTCCATTCAACGGGGACTTATATCCCATGATCTTTCAGATCATCAATTCATTTTTTCCATGGTTAAAATTTTTGGCATAACTTCGCTACCCATCTGGCACTTCAAGATCTACATTTCATATTCACATAACCTCCTGCCCAGTACCGGCAGTCAATAATCAAATCCTAATTTCAACAATCATTTCAGGTCTCGCGGGTCGAGTATTTTGTAAGGTTAGGTTCGCCATCATAGGAAACCTTAAACCTAAAAGATATGTCCAACTCACAATGGGTGTATGTCGGGTGTCTTCATACCAACTCCTGCTTATAGATGCTCTTATATTTAGAACCTAACAAGATTCGATCCCAATCCTATTACGATAATTATCAATGATAATTTCTCCAAAGGAAAACGATTATACGATTCATTACCAAAGGTCAATCATTCAAGCATAAAACAACACTTCTAGTGTTTTGTATCGTTACTTTACCTCGTCCCTTCAATGGAGGTGGTACACAGTACTCTCATCAAGATTCGTTCTTAAGGACTTCTGAGCAAATCTCTAGAAATTCGATGTGAAGCGAGGATCTTGATAGATATGATCGATACAGGCACACCATGTTTACACAACTCCTTTAAATACAAAAGAGTCAATTTCTTCATCAAGAATCTATCATTAACAGGAATGATATTAGCAGATTTGGTCAGTCTGTCGACGATGACCCAAATCGAATCAAATTAAGATGATGACCTTTGCAATAGTTAAACGTTTACTAATGTATGAGGCGATGTCTGCCTTCATAATTTACCATCATTACAACTTCTTCAGATAGAGATATATTTAGTCGGAAATGACATGAATGGAATACTTATACTTACGAGATTCAATATGACTAAACCTCAAAATCCTCCATATTTAGACAACCACAAGTGGCCTTTTATACATTTAACGCCATAGGCTTCTCAAATCTATTGGTTCACATTAGCCGTGAACCCCTTTTATTGTCTATATTATCTTTTTTTTACAAGCATCAGCTATATTTTAAGTTGCTCGGCAATTTATTTTGCACAATCATTACTAAGTAACACATCCTAATTGGTTCTTTATCCTTTTACATAATGAGTCGGTATCTATATTCACCTTTCCTGATGACATAATTATCATGATCGTATTCATTAAAAATTTCTTAGTTCGACAAATTATATAAAAATGTTCAAAATAAATATGAATTTAATTAACAAGATTTTTGTTGATCTATCAAATATACTTAATAAGATCCGTAAATGTTTGAAAATCTTTGGTTATACTTTGGTCAAAGTTTTCTTAGTTGAAAAGCAAAAATTATCGTTTCAAATTTCAAGTCATGGTTTAAAAGGTTTCCTCAATCCCTCTTAGGTTGTCTTGAGGTATACACAAACATTTACCCCTAAGCAGGAGATTAGTTAAATGATTTGTGTATAAGGGAATAATCCCTTAAAATCCTTTTTTTTAACATTTGTCAAATTTTCCATTTTCTTTTTGGTAAAACCCAAAGCCTTAATGGTTCCAATTTTTGAAGAGTCAGTATGTTCTATTTTGTATGAATCACACGGTCAATTAATATAAAGGATTAAGTCTTAAATCACATATTAATTATTCAAGGTACAGGTTTTTATTGTTCGGCCAATTCAGGGCAATCTATAAATAATTATTAACTAATTCTTATTCTTATAAACAAACATATGGTTCTTAATGATCACAAGCATGAATTTATCAAATTACACCCTACACACGTGATTCACCAAATTTATGAATACTACATGTGCATTGATCAATCCAAACGATATCACGTGAAACTCATAATGTTCATTACATGTTCTGGATGTAGTGATTGGAATAGATAATCTTTTCGCGGACGCGAAGTTGATGATAACCATGCCATGGATCAAATATTTAGAACATACGCTAGAACCTTGCAAATGATCGAACAACTCTCTCAGTTGTACGATAATTCTTATAATTCAGATGGTACTGACGTACAGTGCACAAGCCACAGGTGCAGCACCAGGAATATAATCAATACCAATTTCAACTTGCCTTAATGGCAAAAGTCTAGGTAATTCACCCATAAATACCTCCTAAGGTTTCAAATAACAGAAACAACATTTAATAAATTCATATTAGGTTCTTTCTAGATTATAATATCTATGACTAATTCAAAAACATTCATGGTAAAATTTCAAGTCGAAATGCAGGATATGGTCATCCATCAAGAATTATTTAAATAACTTTTGATAATCAACATCTTATCTTTTAGGGGAATTTTACTTGAGTTCCCATCAATTAAGACAATGTCATCATGTCATAATCAATCAATCCATTCTAATGGCACTACCAACTTTTCAGTTTTATTGCCGTCGATAACATGTGAACTTCTCAAAAGACTAATAATAACTCATAATCCTTCACAATTTCAAGGATATCAGGAGACATAACTAACCTTAAAAAGAGTAAGGTTAACGCATAATCTACGCGAGAGAATTTCAAATCAGATTCAGACGAAAAACATTTAATAAATATAAATATATCCCATGTTTTCATAATTTGAGTACGCATTCGAAAGCTCCTCGGATCGTTACCCAGGTCATTCAAATGAATTCTAATCAAAAGAAATGATAGGAACGTCAATACATCCAGTCGGGTATCAACACTCGGTAATCAAATACTTTTCCAAAGAATCTCACCACGGTAGAATTGGACAAGAAGGGAATATCAATTTTCAAATAAGACAAATTCGATAGATGAGTAAATTCGACTTAGAAGAATAAATAGTTCGGGCACATATGTACGTGTCCCTATCAATATGTCCGTATTTTTCACTTCTTGCAGATCTTATAAAATTTAATCTTTCATAATTACAAAGAAAATGTAATGTTTAGTAACAATTTCATGGTGTCTACTAATCAGCCTTGCATGGTCCATTCCAAATTGTATGTAGGCGCGCAACTATATACAATTTCAAGATTAACGATGCAATACTCAGTTCGTCAAAATTTTATCATCATGTTCATAATAAAAACATTTTCATGCTTAAGTCTTAAATAAGAATAAAAAATAACTTTATAAATATTTTCTTTGTTATGAAAACAATTAAGTTTTCCAAGGTGTTTTATAAACAACTTCATTTCGATAACAATTACTTATAAATCTCACTTCAAATAATCCTTACAGTGATGAAAATTCAATCTTTTATCAAAGGATACTGTTTTATCTTATAAAAACAATCAGTGATCTGCAAAAGAGTGATGAAGAGTTGTTCACCAAGAACTAACTACAATATAATAGGAGATGAGCTTAGCCAAATAATCTTGAGGTTCATGACCTTGATGGCGCTCAAAAAGATTAATCCACAAGGAAACTAAAACAGAGATGAGTACTTGCTCAATGGTTGCATCACTAATGCGAGCATTAGGAAGAAACAAGAAAAGATAGATATCATCGACACATGTAGAATTTAGCAATCAAATGTAGTCTTTTCATTAATTACAAACAAGTCAAAATTGTACCGTAACACATTACGTGTCACTATGTCATACAATTCCAAGAACTCATCCTACCAACTGATGTCTCAGTTTGGTTAGGGATTATTTTTAAAAGATACCACAATGAATACTAATCTACAAGAGTCATTAGGTGTCCCACCTATCCCAGAAGATCCATCGGTCCCAATTCAGCAGAAGATTTCTTCAATTTATTTATTGGACACTGGGCATCCTCATCATTGGACAATGGTCTAGGAACAACCCATAACACGATATAACGATCATTTAAAACCTTAATTCAATCACAGGACTCAACAAGTTCCTCTTAACAATTTCTTATTCCATACAAGTTAAATTTTACTTTATTTAAGTTTCAACCAATTTTATACTCAATTTGATATCCTACCTCATTTCCCAATACTTCAACTTTATTCTTATACCTTAAAAGGGAAATAAAAGCTCAATATGAACAACACTTAATTTCCAATCCTATAGCTCCTTCATCAATAGTTATCAAATGAGTCACTAGCATGAGATGACTCACACATTCAATATTTCTCGGAAAGGTACTAGTGGCATGAGGCTTTTGGGTAATGGTTCCAATGACAGCCTCAAGTGCAACATTCACCCATTTCGATTTCAATTTAAGAATTGGATGACAATGAATCGGATGACATCTTTCTAGGTGGTAACGTTTTGTCAAACTCCACTCTATAAGGAAAGATCGTCAAGATATCGATATCAGATTTGATCTCGCCAATTCTTCTTTAATATCACAATCAACTAATATCAACATTACTACGAATATCAACCATTTGTTGGGATCATAAATATCCACAACTTGCTTTAGTTCTAAAATAGCTAGAATTCCTACGGGAATAGCTTCGATTGATTTACTAGGGGATTTAGGGTTCCTTGTGACAATCTACGTCGTATAAATACATCGTATAAATATAAAAATAATCATCAAACAATCATGTAATCAAATTACATCATATATATATATATATATATATATATATATATATATATATATATATATATATATATATATATATATATATATATATATATATATATATATATATATATATATATATATATATATATATATATATATATATATATATATATATATATATATATAATCCAAGTTCTATATATATATATTAAAATAACACTTCTCAGTCTGGCCTTGTCGGTAACTCGGGAATTCTTTGGCACCGTTATAGCCAAAAGATTTTTAGACATTTTTAGAAAAATGTTTATAGTTAAAAGATTTTGAAATGATTTATTCAAAACCTTAGTTTTAAAAATCTTTCGTTCTCTATAACGAGAGTTCTGGTACCAAACTGTAACACCCCCAAAATTTACACAATTCAATACAGCGGATGACTCGTTGGTGTTACGGGATAGCACATTACTCACATCATAGACAACGCATAAAAATTGCGTCGTTTAATAATAAAGCATTTCCATTCATAAATATCAAATTTACATAGGTCCCAAGTGATTATATTTCATACAGGTTTTGCAAAGCATTTGAATGGAAATTATTATTTAAGTGCGGGCCATGAATTCTTGTTGTCTTCCCGAGAATTACCTTCAAGTACCTGAGATAAAACATGTTAAAAGAAAAGGTCAGCGATAACGCCGAGTGAATTCATAGAGTTTTAATTAAATCCATCAGTATTTCGGTATAAAATTATTACCAAAAATCATTTTTGTACAAATCTTTGTAATAGGCCATAAAATAGCCAGAGTCATTTTATACAAATCCTTATCAAAAATCATAATATAGGCTTTCGCCTTCAAAATCATTATACGAACCAAAGTCATAAAAACATCATACAATACGTTTTATAACGTTGTATAAAGTTAAATAAAAACCGTTATATGAATATGGTTATTAAAAACCAAAACACGAACATAATATCAATAGTAAGACCCCGTATTTCTAGTCAGGCAATATATCGTAATTTAGTGCTGATTGTAGTGTTTTACTACTCTTTAGGAAAAGAGCGTAAATAGCGATAAGTATTGAACAAATGACTTTTAAGAAAAATCAAGTGTTAATGACCCAATCACTTAAAAAGAGAGAAAGTTCGTTTCCCAAGGAGGTATATGTGTGTGATTCAACTTGTAATTATTTGAGATTAATATTGAGAAGAATGGGGATGAAAGGATGAAAAGACGGTTACGTTAAAATTACACTACGACGTAAACGTAAAGCCGTGAAAAACTACCCAAATTAAAATTTTAGCTAAAACCAAAATCAAAATAAATAAAAGGTTAAAAAGGCTAAAAAGAAGTCTAAAATAATATAAATAAAGACAAAAATCCAACAAAGATATTTTAAAACCTTTTATTAATTAAATATTTAATTTTAAATGCTAATTAAAGCCCTAAAATTAAATACAATTAATTAAAATGTCTAAAATATGATTTTATTGAACAATTACTTAACTTATATTATTAGAAGACTAAAAAGTAATTTTCTAAAAATTAAAAGCTATTAAAACTATTTTTAAAACTCTAAAAATGATTTAAAATGATTAAAAACTAATTAAACTTAAAATAATTATAAAAATAAACCTAAAAGCTATAAAATTATTCTAAAAATGGTAAAGGTCCTAATTAATGATAAAGAATCTAGGAAAAATGAAAAATAAAGAAAATAAAACTTTGAAATTTTAATAATAAAATAATATTAAAATAATACTAAAAATAAAAAGTTAATAAAATTAATTCTAAAAAATTTCTAAAATCTTAAAATAATCTAACTAAGAGAAAAACACAAATTAAAGTTCCTAAACCCTTTTTAATAATTTTATAAAATTAATTAAAGTTTATAAAAAACCTTAAAATAATATAAAATTAAAAATTAAAGTTTATAAAACCAAAACTAGATGTAAACCTCAAAATGTTATTTTAAAAGCTAAGAATAATTTTTCCTAAAAATTAAAACTCTTTTTTCTATTTTTTAATGATTTAATAAAAACCGGCTATATAAAAATGCATAAAAAATAAACAAATAAAGGGAAAAATATGAAACCAATCTAGGAAAATCTTAAACCCTATATTAACCCTAGGAAAAATAAGCTAAACAAAATTAGCTTAATAAATAAGCTAGAAAAGTGGAAATAAGCTACGGCTTAATATTAAGCTAACAAATGAAAAAGAGGTTAAATAGAATATGAAATCAAACACTAACGTAAAAAGGCGTCTAGATCAATGGTAGTTCCCCTACTCCTCCAACGAGAGGTCTGGGGTTCGAGTCCTGTTGCGGGCGACCTTTTTGCACTTTTTTCTTTTTTTATTTTTTACTTTTCACAATCCAAACTGACACCTTCTTGCTTGTTATTCACCAATCCAATGTCCAATTTAACTAAGATTAAGCCAAATTAAGGACCAAAACGTATCCAGTTTTAACTTGAACAAAAGCAGGTTATGCTTGTTCTTTGCTGATCTTCACAAGTGGCAAAAGCACCAAGAGGAGCTTGGATGCCTTGTTTTGGTGGATGATTTTGGACAAAGGGGGCACCCTTGTGCTCTTTGAAGCACAAGGAGTCAATGACAAGCAGAAAACAGTCACCTAGCACTCAAAATTCTCAAACAAAGCACACACAAAACGATTTCAAGTTGCTGATCTAAGTATGCAGGTCTGGTGGTAATTTTGACAAATTACAAGCACCCTATTGACTTTCAAAGGCTCAATTCATGAACACAATAGCACCAATCACCTAGCAAACCAACTACAATCCTTAAATTACCCTAACACTTAATCAGATTTCAAATGTTTAGAGCAAATTGTGAATAAAACAAGCAGAAAATTGCTAATGCAAATTTAGCTAAGCTATTTTCACTTTAAAACACACAAACTTGCTTCCAATCTAGTTCCAAACTCAATACCTACTGACACCCTAACTATCTCAACCTTGATCAACTAGTCTAACACCTTTTCAAACACATACAATGATGTTATACCCTGCTTAAACCTGTTTCCAAACACCCTTTTAAAACTCAGTTTCACACTTTTTCAAATCAAAAGCTTCCTAAACCTATCCAAACTGATTCATATGACATCTAACATGCATACTAATCCAAGAGAACTAAAATCCAACAGCTTAAACACACAAAGATCACTTAATCCACAAATCACATGAAACTAAAACTTTTCTGAAATTTCAAAAAGGAAACAAGTGTTTACCTTAGAACCCTACATCCAGGGTTCTAGTGGATGCAAATCCACCTCCAAATACACCCGGGTGTATGCAGATCAATGATCAACCAAATATCTTCCACCTGTTTAAGAACAATCAAAGAAAAGCAAGCACAAATATAAGCAATATATATTCTGGTCACTTTCTTCTTTCTTAAAACCTTCCAAAATCTATGAAAACTTTGAAAATACGTTTTTATAACACTAAATCACCAAACACATATAACTTCTTAACACAGATTCCTAGAACAAATTCCTTCACAAAAATTCAGATTCAACAAAACCTTTAACTAATTTTGAAAAAACAAAATTAATTAACCAAATAACAAATGGAACTCAGTTTTCCTTCAACACTTATACCAACTTTAAGAAAATCATAAAAAGGAATTAAATTTCCAAAAAACAAATACCAAACTTTTATATTTAATCAAAAGGTATTACAAAAGTTTTTTGAAGAAAAACTGGAACAAAGGGGTTACCACAGGCTGGTCCTCCTTTTATACTACCTAAAGAACTCTCTAGAATGCTTAAAATCACAAACCCTAATCTAGAAATTCTCCAAAATGCCCCTTTACGTTTTTGAGTGATGAGCTGTCAAATTGGATCCTGGACGTTTATTTGTGCGTTGGAAGGAAGCAATACATCATGGTTGTTGATTTGGGACACGTCACAGTACTTGGAGCCCAAGTTGTATTGTGATTGGTTGAAAGGGAATTTGGGGGTAGGGTCCACAGTGAATGGGGTGAGGGTTTAATGTGTGGGTTTTGTTTCTGTGTGTGTGAATTAAACGTGTGCAAGGTTAATTGATTTTTAACCCAAGTTTAAGTGGGGTAATTTCTGGGTGGGGTGAAAGTGAACAGTAAAAGCTTTGATCCGTATTTGGGGGAAAAGAAAGTGTTTGGCGCGAGTTGTGTTTAAATGTTTCAAAGTGTGCACCTTTGGTCCTTGTGTTTTGATTTTTTTGGCAAATAAGGTTTTCAGCCCTAAAAAACGTTTTCCCTTGTTAATATCTTTCACACTTTGTCACTTTTGGCACCAAACTTCACATAAAGGTTATCAAGGGTTATTTTTGATACTTTTTCATATTTCAAGGGCTGATCTTGAACTTTCTTGATCTTCAAAGGTCTTCTTTGTATCTTTGACTTCATGAGGGACCATATTTGACAAATTGATTTTGTTGAGGGACCAATCTTGTCATTTCTTCAAAGTTGAAGGACCTTTTTATAATTTTGACAAACTTAAGGGACCAAACTTGTAATTATTAATATACAAGGGTTTTAAGTTTCATTTCTTCATTCTTGGAGGATCAATCTTGTTTGTCTTCAAATCTTCAAGGGTATTTGTTGAAAATTCCATGATGAGGGCCCGGTTCTTTGCACGGCTTCGTTTCTCGTGTTCGTTTTTCCTTGTATCTTGTGATCTTTTGTCTTTTTCACGATATCCATACATAAAATACACAAGTAAACAAACACAAGCATATATATGGTATTTTATGACATTTTTATGCATTTAAAGCCCGAAAAGAACGATGAGATCATGTATAAATGCCATCTCATCACTCCCCCATACTAAACCATTGCCGTGCCCTCACGCAATGCTAGAATAAAGTATCTAAGCATCACCAAAGTTCAATTTTATTAACCTTTATTGAAAAGTAAAAGACTTGCAACATACTACGAGAATGTGTAAAGACATAATGTATGATTTTCATCACCAAAAGGTGACTTTTAGGGTCAAAGAATAGAAACAAGTTAATTTCCCTTAGAGTAAACTTCGTCATCCTTGATTGTCATACATTCCATGCTAAGTGCAAAAACAAGATCATTGTTGGTACAAGTCACAATGCTAACACTACTCATACGTCCAAATTGTGTAATACTTTTTCTCCCCACAATCCTAGTTATTATAAAAGGAAATGGGTTACTAGCATTTTTTATCTATTTGTCATGGATCACAAGTGATTCATATTGACTTATTTGAGTAGTTATTAGTCCGAAAGCAAAGTAGCACGATTTGATCAATAGTTAGCCGAAGGACAAAATCTTTTAAAACGGCTTCTCGTGTATCTCCTTAAGTTCATATCTTGGCATAACTCGTTTCACGATTTGAGACCTTTCTCGGACCGATATTTGGCATGTACTTCATACTTCAAATCTTGGGAAGACGCTCTTGAAATTATGGTCTTCTCTTCATATTTTGGAATTTCTTCACTTGACGTTTTTGAGAGATTCTTCATATAGGACCACGACTTCATCATTTTTCTTCAATCTTTACTTTGGATTTTGATATACAACGATCCGCCTCCTTTTCGGACTTGGATATATTTATCCTCATACCTTGTTAGGGTCTTTTTGGATAGACTTTCTCCATTCTTTAGGGGAGTAATTGCTTCTCGTCGTGTGTCTCGATCCTTCATATTGATTTAGGAATAATGATACTTCACATCATCTTTGGATCTTTAGCAAAAATAGAGCTCCTCATGCCTTGTTAGGGCCTTTTTGGATAATCGCCAATCTTCGCGTCCCGCTTCAGTAAGTTATGCCTTGGCTATGAACTCTATTCAACCCCGAGCAACTTTTAAACGATTTTGCGCTAGAGGCTAAGTAACCTTTCAAATCGTACGACCTTACTTATTGCAATTATGTTTTATTCCTAATGCATTGATCTTATGGGAAGAAAAAGCCACAATTAAAAACATATGAGTTTTTGAAAGAACACTTTCATGTTCTACGTTTAGCATGATCACTTGTCTAACTCTATCATTTCTCGTTCTTCACTATATAAAGACCTCTAATTAAAGAGACTCGTGAATACTTAGCCATGCAAGTCAAAATTAAGCCAAATTTGGATTAGCTTTCATTAAGACTATATCAAATCAAAGTTTTGGGTTTTCAAGCCACCTATAGGATCTTGCACTTTCTTGGACTTTTTCAAGTTTAGAGAATGCGTTTTAAAGTTCCCTTGATAAGTGACTTTCTAGAATTAATTATAGGAACTTGCGAAAAGTTCTTGTTCTTAACCCGAATGAATTAAGACTTTCGCGTTTTAAAGCTCCCTATATAAAAGTCTAGCAAAACTTGAATTGAGCGGGTTAAGGAATGTAAATGGCTCCAAATGCCCATCAAGTCAAAAATTAACTCTTATTCTACCCATCGGAAAATATACATTCGTGTCTTAAAAACACTTATGAAAACTTAAGAAAAATTTTAAAATTTGGCCATTTTTAGCCTTATTAGCAAAACAAAACATTGAAAATTGGAAAGCGTGAGGGCGTAGCAAAGCAAGTACCTATTCACCCCCCCATACTAAAAGTAAACATTGTCCTCAATGTTTCGATTCTAAAGGTGGAGCACCCCCATACTAGAGACGAAGAGTCGAATGCTTAGGATCTAGCATGGAAAGGGTGATCAACAATATATCTAAAGCCGTTTATTAATTATGCTAAAAGATAATTGTTAGAACAATAAAGGATATGTCATGGATTCGTGAAAAACTTCTTCAAACGAACGATGGAGGCTCACGTAAACGAACACGAGAGTCTTCAATCGTAGATGATGATGATCTAGATAACACAATCACAAACAACCACGAGACAACGAGTTGAAAGGGTACAAGTCCCCTTATTAGTGAATAGTAAGCCTAAAGGATAAACATGGGATCTCCCCCACGAGGCACCTCGTTTTTGATTACCGAGTCATGAGCTCGACTCGATCCCCTCAAAATGTGAACATTTAGGGATATCATGGTATGGTCAATTTTTGATGGGGCTTACATGATAAACAAGGCCCAAAAAGCAACCGGTATAAAGGACTAAGTCCTTAGATGATGCAAAATACCGGGGTCGAAGATGGCGTTCTCGTTTTCATTGGAAAAATAAATTAACACCACTCCAACATGTGCCATAAACTCAAAGAGTTTGAAGAAAAGATATGAGAAGTAGAAGGGTGAGACAATTGGTAAGACAAACTTTCGAGCTACTCGAGGTAGACTCGCACCAAGCAAATAGATATAGTTTCCATTTATTGCATCGGTGGAAGACCGAGATTTCCCTTTACATGAAATTCCGGGATCGAAAATCTCGTCCTCGGTGGACAAGGATGAGGGAACATAAGGGGCTTCCCCCATACTAGAACCACACAAAGCATCGTCAAAAGGAGTAGACGAGCTTGTAGCACTCAAATCACGTGGTGATGACGGAGTTAGATTTGTAGAAAAATCAATTAAATCACATTTAAGATCTTTTCCCTTGTTATCTTTTAAACTCTCCTTATGAAAACCCTTTTTGATTATGTCGAAAATATTCGGTGTTTCTAAGACGATGTTAGTCACACTAAAAATTCTCACATTTTGAAACCGTTTTGGTTTTGGTGGTGGCAAGTTCTCAAAACGTTTATCGACGAAGAAAACCTCCCCATTGGGGTCTACATATTCATCATCCGAAAGATCTTCCGTAGAAACCGGCAATTTATCAACACTTTTCAAGAATGAATGTTCGAGGTGAGGCGAAGAATTTTTCGATTCAAGTATTGACGGTTTCTTCTTTGTAGGCTTTACACTCATAACCTCCACCGGCGGAGGAAATGGTAAATTGTTTTTGGCGACATTTCCTAAAACTCTTGGTGAAAATTCTTTGAAAAATGACATTGGTCGAGTCACCATGGTTTAAAGTTGCAATAGAATAGACATGAGAAAGATTGGAGTTTTGCGTTCATTGATGACAAGTTCTTCCTCATTAAAACGAAGGGTGATTTTTCGAGCATGAACATCGATAAGCGCTCTTGATGTATCCAAAAATGAACGACCCAAAATGAGAGGAACTTTTCGATCGATGGGAATGTCTACAACGATAAAGTCAACGGGATAGTAAAACTTTCCGACTTTAACGAAAACGTCCTCGGCTACTCCACATGCTAAGATCGTAGAATGATCGGCCATCTCGATAGACATGTTCGAAGGAGTAAGAGCCGGAAGTGAAAGCGATTTGAAAATCTCAAGAGGCATTAAATTAATACTAGCACCAAGATCGGCCAAGGCGTAGCATTCCTCCATATCTTGAATTGCACACGGAATCAAAAATTTACCGGGATCACCGACTTTTTGTGGTATGCGGCTTAGAAAAACCGATGAACAACTAGACGATTGTTGTAACTTCTCTTTGTTGTTAAGCATACTTTTGAAGTTTACGGCAAATCGAGGCATCATGATAAGAGCGTCGGCAAAACTTATGTTAAAATGCAAGTCACGAAACATTTTCATAAATAGCTCAAATTGATAATTGTTCCGTTCTTGTGCTTTTTCTTTGTTTCGTCTCGAAGGGTAAGGTAAGGGTGGTGTGGGTTGGTTATTAGGCAACGGCCTTGGAAACTCGGGTTCCACAATTGGTATTGGTTCAACCGTAGGTGTGGTTTGAGCGGTACTTCGTGGGATTGTAATGTGCTCCTTTTCGACCATCACCTCGGGTTCTTTCTCGATTTCCTTCTCCGTAGAAGTACTTGTATGAGAGATTGGTTCCTTGAAAGTTTTACCACTTCGTGTAGCAACAACCTTCAATTCTCCCCTCGGGTTGTTAATGGTATCACTAGGAAGACCACCCGAAGAAGAGGGTTTACACATGATAGCTTCAAACATCTTAGCCATTCGGTCCTCAAATTTTGATTGCCTAGCATCCGCTTTCAATAACTCTTGCTTAATCTCATGTTGTCCTAATTCCATCTTTTGTTGGTTTTGTTGAAGACGTTGGACATTTCCTTCCATTTTGTTTGTATGAGTTTTAAGTTCATTAGCAAGTTCATTTTTAAGCTCGTTTTTCAACTCGGATCTTAAGCTAATCATCTCACGTTGCATAAATTTAGCATCATTTGCTTTTGCATAATCCAAAAATTCTCCTTGCAAATTTTTCGTGTGAGCATTTTGAAAACCTTGTGTAGTGTTTTGAAAATCACGGTTTTGGTTTTGATTAGAGATTTGTCCATTCCTACTTTGATAATTCCCTTTGTTGTAATTGCGTGTGTAGCCTTGGTAATTACCTTGGTTGTTGTTTCGATAATTGTTAACATTTTGGTTTGGTGGAGCTTGATTTTGGCGGGAACCTTGGCCGTTTTGGTTGTAAGTTCCCGTTGCTACATAAGCACTCGAAGTGTTACCATCCGCGGTAATGCACTCGGAAAGATCATGAGCTCCCCCACAAGATAAACAACTCTTAGCAACCGCTTTAACCGAAGCGGAATTGGAAGCTTCTTGAGCCTTCCAATGGGACATAAGATTAGCAAATCTATCAAAAAACCGATTTTCCTCATTAGCTTCATCATGTAAGGCATTAATGCTACGAGACGATTGTGACGAAGATGACGAACCCATATTGGCAACACTCGGTGTGTTACGAGGGCTATAAACTTTAGATGTATTTTCAATGATTTGTAAAGCCTCATTTGTCGTCTTGCACAAAAAATTACCACCCGCGGCGGCATTCAAATAATCTCGTTCATGATCATTAAGCCCATTATAAAAAGTATCCACTTGATGCAATTCCGAAAAATCATGATGTGGACATTCATGTAACATCTCTTTAAATCGTTCCCATGCCATTGAAAAACTTTCATTATTACGTTGCACAAATCGTGAAATCTCATTTTTTAAGTGTGTTGTTTTAGATGGTGGAAAAAACTTGTTCACAAACTTAGAAACGAGATCGGCCCATGTCAAAATCGAATTTGGCGGTTCTTTCTCGAGCCAAATTTTTGCGGGTCCATCCAACGAGTATGGAAACAACATCATCTTAATGGCGTCATGTGGAACATCCTTAAATTTGCTAGTGGCGGTGAGATGGTTGAAATTCCTAATGTGGTAATGCGGGTTGTCTTTCTCGTGACCTCTAAACTTATTTGCTTGCAACATCGACATTAAACCCGTCTTAATTTCGAAATTCTCCACAAGGATGGCGGGAATCACAATAGCCTCTCCAAAACCCTCGGTGGGTGCTTGTAGCAACTCCATCATAGTACGATTAGCCATGACGACTTCTTGTTCTACAATAGGTTCAACAATTGGAGGTTCTTCAACAATCAACGATCCTTGATTTGCTTGCTTTTGAAGACGTTTACGAGCTCGTTTTGCTTGATTACGAGTGATCATAAACTACACGAAGAATGGGAGGTGAGCAAAGAAGATTCTTTTTGGTTGTTTTGTGGATTTTCAATTTTTTTTGTATTTTTGATGATATTTAATTTTTTTGGATTTTGGTGTATCTTCGTAGACAACAATCTACAAAATCTCTCCTCGAATCAAACTCTTGATTAAAGAAGCCTCAAAGGAATGAAAACGATCACGTGGAGTGAACGCCTTCGAATGACTTTAGAACTTTGGTGAAAACCAAATTGTTCAATAGGGTTTAATCACAAAGAAAACCAAGCAAATATAGTATACGTATTAATACTTTGGGCGGCAAAACCCTCGATTAGCCTTCAATCTTAAAATACTCACAAGCAAGCGGGGAAACGAGGCGGCGCGAAGCACTTAAGAGCCTTTTTCCTTAGGGTATATTTTATAATACCCGCCTTATACCCACCTTATAGTTTGTATTTTTCAAAATCGAGCTTCACGAAAGTATTTATCTATTTTTGCCTTTTCTTTTTGTTTGAGATTCGAATACAATAATTAGGAGATCAAATCCCAATTAAGGTTGTGTTTTCACACTTTTGGAGATATTGTATATTGATTGTGATACTTAATACAATATAGTAATATTTATACAAGAAAAACAAAGAAAACCGATAATACGTGTTAAGGGAGTTCCACTTAACACAAATACTTATTATGGATAATATCAAAAACAAAAGCTTCCAAATTAAAGCACAACACACCTCCCCGGCAGCGGCGCCAAAATGATTGTAGTGTTTTACTACTCTTTAGGAAAAGAGCGTAAATAGCGATAAGTATTGAACAAATGACTTTTAAGAAAAATCAAGTGTTAATGACCCAATCACTTAAAAAGAGAGAAAGTTCGTTTCCCAAGGAGGTATATGTGTGTGATTCAACTTGTAATTATTTGAGATTAATATTGAGAAGAATGGGGATGAAAGGATGAAAAGACGGTTACGTTAAAATTACACTACGACGTAAACGTAAAGCCGTGAAAAACTACCCAAATTAAAAATTTAGCTAAAACCAAAATCAAAATAAATAAAAGGTTAAAAAGGCTAAAAAGAAGTCTAAAATAATATAAATAAAGACAAAAATCCAACAAAGATATTTTAAAACCTTTTATTAATTAAATATTTAATTTTAAATGCTAATTAAAGCCCTAAAATAAAATACAATTAATTCAAATGTCTAAAATATGATTTTATTGAACAATTACTTAACTTATATTATTAGAAGACTAAAAAGTAATTTTCTAAAAATTAAAAGCTATTAAAACCATTTTTAAAACTCTAAAAATGATTTAAAATGATTAAAAACTAATTAAACTTAAAATAATTATAAAAATAAACCTAAAAGCTATAAAATTATTCTAAAAATGGTAAAGGTCCTAATTAATGATAAAGAATCTAGGAAAAATGAAAAATAAAGAAAATAAAACTTTGAAATTTTAATAATAAAATAATATTAAAATAATACTAAAAATAAAAAGTTAATAAAATTAATTCTAAAAAATTTCTAAAATCTTAAAATAATCTAACTAAGAGAAAAACACAAATTAAAGTTCCTAAACCCTTTTTAATAATTTTATAAAATTAATTAAAGTTTATAAAAAACCTTAAAATAATATAAAATTAAAAATTAAAGTTTATAAAACCAAAACTAGATGTAAACCTCAAAATGTTATTTTAAAAGCTAAGAATAATTTTTCCTAAAAATTAAAACTCTTTTTTTCTATTTTTTAATGATTTAATAAAAACCGGCTATATAAAAATGCATAAAAAATAAACAAATAAAGGGAAAAATATGAAACCAATCTAGGAAAATCTTAAACCCTATATTAACCCTAGGAAAAATAAGCTAAACAAAATTAGCTTAATAAATAAGCTAGAAAAGTGGAAATAAGCTATGGCTTAATATTAAGCTAACAAATGAAAAAGAGGTTAAATAGAATATGAAATCAAACACTAACGTAAAAAGGCGTCTAGATCAATGGTAGTTCCCCTACTCCTCCAACGAGAGGTCTGGGGTTCGAGTCCTGTTGCGGGCGACCTTTTTGCACTTTTTTCTCTTTTTATTTTTTACTTTTCACAATCCAAACTGACACCTTCTTGCTTGTTATTCACCAATCCAATGTCCAATTTAACTAAGATTAAGCCAAATTAAGGACCAAAACGTATCCAGTTATAACTTGAACAAAAGCAGGTTATGCTTGTTCTTTGCTGATCTTCACAAGTGGCAAAAGCACCAAGAGGAGCTTGGATGCCTTGTTTTGGTGGATGATTTTGGACAAAGGGGGCACCCTTGTGCTCTTGGAAGCACAAGGAGTCAATGACAAGCAGAAAACAGTCACCTAGCACTCAAAATTCTCAAACAAAGCACACACAAAACGATTTCAAGTTGCTGATCTAAGTATGCAGGTCTGGTGGTAATTTTGACAGATTACAAGCACCCTATTGACTTTCAAAGGCTCAATTCATGAACACAATAGCACCAATCACCTAGCAAACCAACTACAATCCTTAAATTACCCTAACACTTAATCAGATTTCAAATGTTTAGAGCAAATTGTGAATAAAACAAGCAGAAAATTGCTAATGCAAATTTAGCTAAGCTATTTTCACTTTAAAACACACAAACTTGCTTCCAATCTAGTTCCAAACTCAATACCTACTGACACCCTAACTATCTCAACCTTGATCAACTAGTCTAACACCTTTTCAAACACATACAATGATGTTATACCCTGCTTAAACCTGTTTCCAAACACCCTTTTAAAACTCAGTTTCACACTTTTTCAAATCAAAAGCTTCCTAAACCTATCCAAACTGATTCATATGACATCTAACATGCATACTAATCCAAGAGAACTAAAATCCAACAGCTTAAACACACAAAGATCACTTAATCCACAAATCACATGAAACTAAAACTTTTCTGAAATTTCAAAAAGGAAACAAGTGTTTACCTTAGAACCCTACATCCAGGGTTCTAGTGGATGCAAATCCACCTCCAAATACACCCGGGTGTATGCAGATCAATGATCAACCAAATATCTTCCACCTGTTTAAGAACAATCAAAGAAAAGCAAGCACAAATATAAGCAATATATATTCTGGTCACTTTCTTCTTTCTTAAAACCTTCCAAAATCTATGAAAACTTTGAAAATACGTTTTTATAACACTAAATCACCAAACACATATAACTTCTTAACACAGATTCCTAGAACAAATTCCTTCACAAAAATTCAGATTCAACAAAACCTTTAACTAATTTTGAAAAAACAAAATTAATTAACCAAATAACAAATGGAACTCAGTTTTCCTTCAACACTTATACCAACTTTAAGAAAATCATAAAAAGGAATTAAATTGCCAAAAAACAAATACCAAACTTTTATATTTAATCAAAAGGTATTACAAAAGTTTTTTGAAGAAAAACTGGAACAAAGGGGTTACCACAGGCTGGTCCTCCTTTTATACTACCTAAAGAACTCTCTAGAATGCTTAAAATCACAAACCCTAATCTAGAAATTCTCCAAAATGCCCCTTTACGTTTTTGAGTGATGAGCTGTCAAATTGGATCCTGGACGTTTATTTGTGCGTTGGAAGGAAGCAATACATCATGGTTGTTGATTTAGGACACGTCACAGTACTTGGAGCCCAAGTTTTATTGTGATTGGTTGAAAGGGAATTTGGGGGTAGGGTCCACAGTGAATGGGGTGAGGGTTTTATGTGTGGGTTTTGTTTCTGTGTGTGTGAATTAAACGTGTGCAAGGTTAATTGATTTTTAACCCAAGTTTAAGTGGGGTAATTTCTGGGTGGGGTGAAAGTGAACAGTAAAAGCTTTGATCCGTATTTGGGGGAAAAGAAAGTGTTTGGCGTGAGTTGTGTTTAAATGTTTCAAAGTGTGCACCTTTGGTCCTTGTGTTTTGATTTTTTTGGCAAATAAGGTTTTCAGCCCTAAAAAACGTTTTCCCTTGTTAATATCTTTCACACTTTGTCACTTTTGGCACCAAACTTCACTTAAAGGTTATCAAGGGTTATTTTTGATACTTTTTCATATTTCAAGGGCTGATCTTGAACTTTCTTGATCTTCAAAGGTCTTCTTTGTATCTTTGACTTCATGAGGGACCATATTTGACAAATTGATTTTGTTGAGGGACCAATCTTGTAATTTCTTCAAAGTTGAAGGACCTTTTTATAATTTTGACAAACTTAAGGGACCAAACTTGTAATTATTAATATACAAGGGTTTTAAGTTTCATTTCTTCATTCTTGGAGGATCAATCTTGTTTGTCTTCAATTCTTCAAGGGTATTTGTTGAAAATTCCATGATGAGGGCCCGGTTCTTTGCACGGCTTCGTTTCTCGTGTTCGTTTTTCCTTGTATCTTGTGATCTTTTGTCTTTTTCACGATATCCATACCTAAAATACACAAGTAAACAAACACAAGCATATATATGGTATTTTATGACATTTTTATGCATTTAAAGCCCGAAAAGAACGATGAGATCATGTATAAATGCCATCTCATCAAGTGCGTATAGCAGTATTTCGTTATTTGGATTATTATAAGCCGCATGACATTGTTACCTTACTACAAAAAACAACATGTAGCTAGCCCGAAACTCATTTGCCCATCTAAATTAGCGTGTCGTCACAATAATAACGCTTGTGTAAATCTTCTCATACATAAATTCGCTTACCAATCAATGTGGCACGACGGGGATCAACCGTCAAGGCGCGAACTGGGGTGATCGTCCCCAAATAGTACTATTATATGCATAAGCTTCTACCAAATCCCGGTAGTTCACAATTCATGCTAATGGGACTTTTAGTGACATACCCGGATGAGATGGCATTTATACATGATCTCATCGTTCTTTTCGGGCTTTTTAATGCATAAAAGTGTCATAAAATACCATATATACGCTTTTGTTTGTTTACTTGTATATTTTAGGTATGGATATCGTGAAAAAGACAAAAGATCACAAGATACAAGGAAAAACGGACACGAGAAACGAAGCCGTACAAAGAACCGGGCCCTAATTCGTGAAATATTCAACAAATACCCTTGAAGACTTGAAGACATACAAGATTGATCCTCATTTAATGATGAAATGACACTTAAAACCCTTGTATAATCATAATTACAAGTTTGGTCCCCTTAAGTTTGTCAAAATTACACAAAAGGTCCTTCTACTTTGAAGAAATGGCAAGATTAGTCCCTCAACTATTCAACATTGTCATTAATGGTCCCTCATGAAGCCAAAGACACATTAAAGACCTTTGAAGATCAAAATTGTCCAAGATCAGCCCTTGAATTATCTCAAAATGGCAAAAACAACCCTTTGAAACCTTTTTCCAAAGTTTTGTGCCAAAACTGCCAAGTCATGAAAGTTTATAACAAAGGAAAGGAAGTTTTTAGGCTGAAAACGTGTTATACACTTTTTACCAAAACACAAGGACTTAAACTGCCACATTTGAAACATTCAAATGAATAATGCGCCAAACAACTTTCCAATCCTACAAAAACGGATCAAAATGCCAAACAACTTTCCAATCCTACAAAAACGGATCAAAATAGTTACTGTTCACCCCAAGAACCCAGTAACTATCTTCACTTAAACAAAGGGTAAAATGAAATTGCCCTTACCCACACTTGATTCACACGCCTATAATCCCATCCCAACCTTAAAACACTCACTCCCACTCATCAAAAGGCCCCACCACCCAAACCGTTTCACCATCATGTGACAACTTCCTCACCAAGGCTTGCCACGTGTCAAGATCAACAGCCCACATCATTTGCTTCATATCAAAGCTACTTTAAACAGTTTAGATGCATTTGGACAGCTCATTCCATCAAATGATCTAGAAGATTCAAGGGAATTTTAGAGAAATCAGTGCTAGGGTTTGTGAATAGTGTTTAGCCAGGCATTTGCCTTAAAAGGAGACCTCAACATGTGAGAGTCCCTTTGTTCCAGTTTTAGGCTATCAATCTTTGTAATACCTTTTTAAGTTAATAAAATTTGAATTTCTGAAAGTTTTAATTCTCTTTTTGATTTGATTAAAAGTTGGTGTTAGAATAGCCTAAATCTTAGTTCCATTTGATTGTTAAGACCTTCCTTAAACTTGTGGTTAAGGCACTTCTTGGTTTGTAAGGTTTTCAAGGTTCAAAAATCTTGAAATCCTAGTTTCTGATTTTTGCTATATTTGGTACTAACCCTTAGCCATAAGCCTTGAGCTCCTTCAAGCTTGTTGACACCAAGCCTGGGAAGAGTTCTAAGCCTTTGGTTGAGTTGTTTGCTGTTTTGTGTTGAAGACATATCATAATCAGAGCCTTGTTCTACTTTGAACATCAGAAGGCTTTGATCCTCTTCTTTGATGTACCTTGGTCTTGTTCTAGTTGTTGAACAAGGTCCAAGGAGCATAGCTGGCTCTCCTAGGATGTTGTGGAGGGCAGGTATAATCCCTTGATTAAGTTTCCTCTAAAAATTTCATGTTAATGCCTGTTTTGGATTTGGTGCTTTGATTTTAAGTTCTTGTGTTTAAGTTGGTGATTTTTGAGATGGATTCTATTAGTTGCTACCTAGTAAGTGTTTTTGATCATTAAAATCAGTAGGTTATTAGAAGAAATCACAAGTTGCTTTGTTAAGTAGTTGATTAAGGGGTGTTTGGGTCAACTGCTTGATTTGGATTTGTGGTGTTTTGAGTTTATGTTTGTTTGTGCTATCTGCTAGAACTTTTTTATCTGAGATACTTGGTTGCTTTGTTGCTCATTTTGTGGTTTGAAACACATAGATTCATAGATTGGGTATAAAATCTTGTTTACTTGGTGAATTTGACTGAAATTTAGGGGACACCTAGATCTAATCATAGACTAGGGTTAACAAGTGTCAAATCTAGGTTAACAACACCAGGGAAGTAGATTTGAGTGCCTGAAATTGGATCTAGTGTCAAATAGATCAGCAAAATAGTTTCTGCATATGCACCTTGTTCATCAGTAACTTTGAATGCTTTGATCTTGTTGTTTACTTTGATTCAGTGTTTGTTATAAGTTGATTTGTGCTTATTCATAGTTAATATAGCTTGTGTATGCATCCTGTTGAGTTTGGTTGGCTTATTCTTGCTAAATCTCCTTATTAAGTGCATAACTGCTTATTTCCATGTTTGTGCATGATCTGGTGACGGTTTGATCATTTATGGCTTATTGTGTGAACCAAATTTGGATATTGTTGTTGCTATTGACTCCTTGTGATTCACTGATCACAAGGGTGCCCTTGTTTCCAATTGAATCCAACTAAAACTCTCTAAAAAGCTCAGTCAAATAGTCAAAGCAGTGGGAACTCCTTTCCCCTGCTAGTTACCACTGCTAGTGTTAAATTGGTTTCAGCTTATCAATAAGCTATAATAGCTAATTTTAACCAACCACAACTTGGATTTTGTAATAGGTGCTCATTATTTGACCCATTTGTTCATAATGGAGCATTTGGTGGGTTGACTTTAGGGTTTGGCTAGAAAACCAACTTAATTGACTTTTTCATAAGTGCTTATTGGCTTATTCTGGCTTATTGGTTTTGCTTATTGGAATTTTGTTGATTGTTTTGGCTTATTGAGTCCATTTGTGAGCTTTTTCAAGTTGAACCAAGTCCTGAGGTGCCTTATTTCTCAAAAACGACTATTTTGTCTTTTAGTGAAATAATACTTTCCTTATTTCTAGCTTATTGAGTGTGGTTTTTCAAAATTTCTTTTTACAGATCTCATAAGCATCCAAAAAGAAGGTTGTGTGTCAAATTAGAGCTTATGGCATTAGCTTATTGCTTAATGGGCTAAAAAGCCCAATAAGAATAAGCTGTTTGCTTATTAAGCTGTGATAAGCTCACATTCAGCTTTTGGACCTTTAGAGTTTTGTGCTTAGAATCAAATTTTGAGTCAGATAGAGCTTTTCCAAGTCAATTGGGCCAAGTTTGACTTTTTGGGCTAAAAAGCCCATTAAGGTTGACTATTTTTGGTTTTGGCCCATTTGAGGGCCCAATAGGGGTATTTTGGTCATTTCACTTTGATTTTCTGATTATTTAGGTTAAAAGAAACTAGTTTGCAAGTTTTTAGAATTTTTTATAATTTTGGATTTTTATTATTATTTTAATATTATTTTATTATTATTTTTCAAATTTCACATTTTTCAACTTTTTATATTTTTCTTGGCTTTAATACATTAAAATAGGTATTTAACAACTTTTAGAATAATTTTATCATTTTTAGATTAATTTTTATTATTATTTTAAGTTTTAATAGTTTTAAATCATTTTTAATAGTTTTTATTAGTTTAAAATTTTTAAAAATAGTTTTTTAGGTCATTTTTTAGGTTTACCAATTGAAAAATCTTTATTTGGGCTTTTTGATAATTTATTTGATTTTTAGGGCTTTAATTAGCATTTAAAAATTGAATATTTAATTATTTAAAAGGTTTGAAAAAGTTTTGATCATTGGTAAACTCTTAGTTTATTTATTTTGATTTTTGGTGAATTTTTGGTAATTTTTAGAATTAATTTTTATTTTTGTAGTTTTTACGGTTTTACGTTTTGTCGTTGTAGTAGTAATTTTCACGTCTTCGACATCTTCTTTTCTCATCCCTTTCTAAACCAATCTTTAGTCACAAACATTTAACAAGTTTGTCACACACATATACCTCCTTGGGAAACGAACTTGGAACTTCATTGGGTCATTAGTGTTTACGTTTTCCTAAACGTACACTTAATACTTTCCGCTATTACGCTCCTTTTCCTAAAGGACGTAATTTACCACAATCATAACCTAACATTAATAACCCATTTCACTTCATCTATCGGGTCATTTAATCATTCTTCGGGTCATACAATCATTCGGGTCCAAATCAATAAACAGACAATCGGGAGAAATGGTGTCCTATTTTATCAAAACTAACATGTTATCTCCCTCGCGGGTTTATCAAAACATTTCAAAAAAACATTTAAAAGAGTGTGAGGCTATGAACTCACGTTGAAGTGGGAAAGCGGGTTATCGGCAATTCGGATGTACGGTACGTGCTTCAATCACGGAAACCTAGACAAATAATACTCGTCTTAGGCTCTTGTCCAATGACTTTATAAAAATAACAATTATGTATACATATGATGATTTATATATATGATGATCAAGTGGGTTTATATATTCTCATTTACTCATTTTAGTGTTATGTGTTGGAAATTTTCAAGACTAGTTACACTAGTTCAATTTGTTTACATTTTGAAGCCCAATGGGCCTATTACAAGCCCAATACTATTCATTATCCCAATTATACTTTTATTATCAGTATTATACTTTACATGTTGGGCCCAAATAGGTTAATCTCACTAAGTAATTTTTATAAGTGTTTTAACTTATTTAGTTAAATTATTAGTCCAAATATGCTAACTTAGCTCGTTAATGTCCGTATGTCCTATAGTTCGGGTTTTATCGGTTTTTACTTGTATTAAGTACTTATATATCAGTATATGACTTTTAAAAACTTTACATTAGACGGGTTTGATCGTCTAAGTTTTAACTGGCGAAAAACGTTAATTTTACGGTAATAGACGAAAAAGTCGTAAAAATCATGTTTATAGTTTTTATAACTTATAAATCTTATTCAACTACCATTTTTATAAAGTGTCCATTTATTTAACCTTATACATATTTATATAAATGAAATTTATAAGTTAGTGGGTTTTAATTCACATTTTATACTATATTAGTTTGAGTGCTTATATAATACTATTAAACATTAATTCTTCAAAATCTGATTTTTAGTTTCACTTTCACCATTTTTACCATATCTTGAGTTCTACAAGGAGATAGAAGCTCATTTTAGGACACCATAAACTACATGATATGTGATACAATTAAGTTAGTTATAGCTACTGCTCATTCCATGTCTAACTATCCTTAACAGTCCCTACAAAACAGACTATTCAGATTGGTACACTCATCTTGTTTTGATCATATCTCACTCATTTTGATGATTCCATTGCATGGCCAACTCTCACATGTGTATAACACCTAATACTTACTGTATATTGATTCCACTTTACCATTTTATCAGTTTAACATTTGGTTACTTACTATTTTTATACAGCCATCATATTTAGCAAGATTTTAACCTTGTTACCTATGGTTTTTCATCTCTTTAATCATATTTATCAACAATTGATCCCAACACAACATTTTTATCATCATATATTAATCATATACATATACAATAAGAAAGAAAATACATGATTACATAATCAAAATAACAAGAGGATGGAAAGAACAATCTTTATACCACCAAGGTTGTGTAGTTTATGATCAAGGCTTGGATTTTGATGGAAGAACTTGTGATAGATCAACACCAATCTTCATGGCCACTGATACAAGGCTTTTGCCCGTATAAAAAAGATTAAAGTTCGTTGTTCTTGTCTAATCGAATTGATCTAGGTTCTCTATGTGTGACTCAGTTTTATCTTGGTGGAAACAAATATGTGTCGTTGTAGTGTTTAAAATAAAAGATGCAAAACAATTAAAGTAATGGTGCTCTTAAAATAAATCTAAGTCTAATTAAAATAAGGGTGCAAGTATTTAAAGCGAGACTGAAATTAAAGGGCACTAAAGTAAATGAGGTAAACTAAAATCTATCTAAGGCAAACTTAAAACGCGACTAAAAACTTAAACTAAGGCAAGAATAAAATTTAACTAAGGCAAGTAAACTTAAAGTGCAATTAAAATAAAGGCGGGAAAAATTAAGCTTGAAAATAAAAGTCAAAGACAAAAACTAATAAGAACCTGAATACAACTCATTCGGAATAATTCTTCGTTTGGAACAATCACTCGTCCGGAATGTCACCTACGGTTGGAATGATTCTTCTTCGCTCCGAATATTACCAAAATCCTTGATCTGGAACAAATTGATCTGAATATGTCACTTATCCAAAACAATCCTTCGTTCGGAACTTTACTGATTCGGAACTTCTCAATCTTGCCTTGATTCGGAACTTTTGATCAACCCTTGATTCGGAAGATTCCAAATGAAGCCTCCTTGATTCGGAAGTTTCAGACTTCCGAATGAAGCCTTCTGATTCGGAACTTGGTTCGGAAGATCTGCTTGACTCGGAACTTTGTCCTTCGTCCGGAACTTCGTTCGGAAGTCTTTACTCGGAACTTCGTTCGGAAGTATTGATCCGGAACTTTTTAAAGTTCCGAATGAATTGCTTGATCCGGAACTTTTTAAGTTCCGAATGAAGGTCTTGAATCGGAAGTTTTAAAGTTCCGAATGAACAATGCTTCTTCCCTTGATTCGGAAGTTTGAGACTTCCGGATGAAGCTCTTGGTTCGGAACTTTGAGAGTTCCGAATGAACAGACTCCCTCACTTGATTCGGAAGATTTCCTGGAAATACAGAAACACAAACAACTTTCCCGAAGAACAAGGAAATCAAGGTAAAGACGATCTAATCACAGATTAATCCAAAATCAACACAAAGATTCAATCAAACTATTAATCAGAACAACAGTAAACATAAACAACAATTAAAATCAATAAATCAAACAACTTTAACCACAATAATCAAGAATCACTTGGATCAAAATAAAGAACATGAACATGAACACAACATAATCATAAAAATCAAAGATTGAGAAAGGTAGATAAGAGATTGACAAGATAAAGTAAAGATTGACAATAATTAAATGAAAACTTACTTGAAATTAAATGAATTTAAGGTGCAAGACAAGGTATTTAAATTTGACAAGAAATTAAATGACAAGGTAAGTAAATGGTGGAAGAGCTAATTGTCACACTTAGCCAACAAGAATGAAATGTAAATCCTAATGACTATTTATAGGGGAGGATTAAGGAAGCTTCCTCCCCTCTTTCCTTTTCTCTTAATTGCGTCATTAAGTCCCTCCTTCTTTTAATCTTCATTAATTGCATACTTAGCCCTTTTCTTCTAATCTTCTTTAAAGTTGGACTTAAGGGACTTTTGGCTTCGGGATTTCTTTGAACTCGTCTTTAAATTCTTCAATAAAATAGACTAGAATTCTTCGGCTTTTGATAAACTTCCGTCTTTTGACTTTTTCTTCGATAAATCTTTAGAATTTGTCTTGGACTTCCGTTAATTTAGCACTCTTGACTTCTTGACTTCGTCTTTCATCTTTTTCTTCAATAAAAGTCCGTAAATGCCCGTGAATTCCCGTGTTTTCCCCACTTTTCACCTTTCGTCCTAAATCACAACAAAAACACAAACCACGCATAATTCTGACATAAAAGACATAAAATACACGTTTTGGTCCGGTTATTATTGTAAATAAGTGGTAGAAAAGATGGGTGTTTACACACCTATCAAATCCCCTACACTTGACCATTGCAATGTCCTCAGGCAATGCATTAGTTACAAAGCAAGATTACGCTTTTCATCATAATCAATCCACGTTGGCCTTTATTAAAGAGATATGAAATTAATAACATACAAAATAAAGAAATCAAAAGCATACCTTGGGTTTTGGGAATGTCATGAATAATCATCATCCTCAAGTTTTCACTTTCTCCAAACCAAGTTTAAAAACGAGATCATTGTTATTATAAGTTTAGTAGACTATCACGAACTCATGTGGGCCAATTACTCACTTAGACTCCCTTATTCTTAGGGATATCTCTTCTATTTTATTGTTGTCTTGAATGATCACTAAGATGCATTGTTGACTTATTTCGATAATTTATTTAGTCCGAAAATAAAGTGAACGATTTAATCAATAGTTAGCTAAAGGACAAAATCTTTTAAAACTGCTTCTCGGGACCTCATAAAGTTCATATCTTGGCATAACTCGCTTCGCAATTTGAGACCTTTCTCGAACCGATATTTGGCAGCGACTTCATACTTCAAACCTTGAGAGACGTTCATGAAATAATGGTCTTCTCTTCATAATGGAATTTCTTCACTTGAAGTTTTGAGAGATTAATACTTGGACCACGACTTCTTCATGTTTCTCCAATCTTTATTTTGGATTTTGATATACAACGATCCGCCTCCTTTTATGACTTGGATCTATTTATCCTCATACCTTGTTAGGGTCTCTTCGGATACACTTCTCCATGACTTTTGGGAGTTTTTGCTTTTCGTCGTGTGTCTCGATCCTTCATATTGATTTTCGATAAATGATTCTTCACATCACTTTGGATCTTTAGCAACAAAATATAGCCCTCATGCCTTGTTAGGGCCTTTTTGGACTCGCCAATCTTCGCATCCCACTTCAATAAGTTATGCCTTGGCTATGAACTCTAATCCATACCGAGCAACTTTTAAACGATCTTGGGCTAGAAGCTAAGTAACTTTTCAAATCGTACAACCTTATTTATTAGCAGATAAATTTATTAGCAAGCGATGGGATAATAGGCTTATAATTAACTCACATAAATTCATGAAAGAATACCGAACTTATAATTGGCTCTATCATCTCTCGTTCTCCACAGTTTAAAATCTCAAGTAATGAGACTCGTGGATGCTTAGCCTATTAAATCAAAGTTTTGGGTTTTCGAGTCGCCTATAGGATCTTGCAAATTCTTAGACTTTTTCAAGTTTAGAAATCGCATTTTAAAAGTTCCCTTGATAAACGACTCTCTAGGATCAATTATAGGAACTTGCGAAAAGTTCTTGTTCTTAACCCGTGAGAGTTAAGACTTTCGCGTTTTATAGCTCCCTATATAAAAGCCTAGCAAAACTTGACTTAAACACGTTAAGGATACTAGCTAGAGTAACTTAGATAAGTAAACTCGGGTTGAGTCAAAAGATTCACAATGTTTGAAAATTAAAACACCTTATTAAACATTTATTCTAGCAAAGAAAGAAAACAACTATACAAAGATAAAAACTAATGGGCCAAAATAGATCAAAAAATTTTGAAAAATGTCGAAAAATTGATTTTCCGGTTAAAATGAGGACAAATACAAGGAAAAGACCACTTAACTTCGATAGAAGTCCCCCCTACACTTAAGATAAACATTGTCCTCAATGTTTAAGCATGTGGGAGTAAACTCCCCTACACTTAGGACATTGTGCACGTTGTTTAAATCTTGCTAAGGAAAAGACAACTAAAGAGATTCCTATTTTAATATTGAGAAAATATAAAATAGTGAATCGAAAAGAGTTTAGGATAGAACCGGGAAGAAGTAGAACACGGAATCACGGGTCGTCAAGAATCATCAAGAGTGGATCATTGAAGCTCGAATCCCTGATTAAGAAGTGAGGAGAGGAAATAGCAAACCAAAGGGTCTCCCCTACACTTATGATAAAGAAAGCGAAAAGATAGATGCATGGGTTGCCTCCCAAGAAGCGCTTGGTTTTTGTTTACCGAGTCGTGAGCCTGACTCGACCTTGATCATCAACGGAAGAAGCATGAAACATATCCACCAGGATCAAAGACGTAGTTTTCATCGAGCAAATAACACAAGCTTAAGGCGAACAAGGCAAGCCAAAGAAGAGTAGGCAAGGTTCCCTTAAGCAAAGATGGAGCACGGTGGAAGCAAGGGTGAAGCGGTGCAAGCATGTCTTCAAAATTTCCAAAGTATTTTCCTTTTATTTCATCAGGTGGATACTGAGATGGCTTAAAGACTTCAATACCAGGGTCGAACACCTTTTCCTTTAGGGGAAAATAGCACTCAGGCTCAGCAGAGTATGAAGAAGATCCGCAAAGAAGCACAACCTCGTCCTCAGAAGGAGGAAAAAGAGGTGTCAAATCATGTGTGCAACGGATTTTGGTGTCGACTGGTTTCTTCTCCTTAGAAAGAATGTTCTTCAAATCCAAAGTAGGATCAAGACGATAATCTTCAAAGTCCAAAGGAGGAGCATCACTCTCATGAGGGAAGTAAGTGTTGAGAAATTCAGAGAAATCTTCCTCAAATGAGTAATCGTCCAAAGTAGGATCGAGTGATGGCGGAGGATCTTCATCATGTGAAGAATCGCTCGAAAGAGTATCAGCCTTATCAAAATCATCATATGTGGGCAGCTCGGGATACTCAGAAGTACAATCATAATCATCCGAGTCTGAGCTAGAATCATCATCATCATAAGCATCGAAGACCGGTGGAGAATCATAAATGGGAGAAGGTTCCAAAGTAGGGAGAGAATCATCCACATCATCATTAAAAAGTGGATTATCAATGCAAGAGTCGAATAGATGATTGTCGTAGACGACAAAGTCATCAAGCACATTAATCATATTCACTGATTCTCGTCCAAAAGGCTTGCCTGTAAGCTTCCCCATTTTAAAAACTTTTGAATCATCCGCGACTCGTAAGATTAACTCACCTTCGGCCACATCCACTAAAGCTCGTCCGGTTCTCAAAAATGGCCGACCAAGTATTAAAGGAATACGAGGGTCCATTTCATAATCAACTACGACAAAATCGACCGGGAAAGTAAATGTGCCAACTTTGATGAACACGTCTTCGGCTATACCAACGGGGTAAGCGAGAGTGCGGTTTGCAAGTTCGAGAGTCATCTTCGTTGGAGTGAGGTCGGGTAATGATAGTGTTTTCCAAACACTTAGTGGCATCAAATTTATACTAGCCCCGAGATCAGCAAGGGCAGTAAATTCTTCAGTTTTGTTGAACGTGCAAGGCAACACAAAACGACCGGGATCTCCAAGCTTTTCCGGAAGTTCTTTAAGAATAACTGCAGAGCAGTTTTTATTTAAGCGTGTGTTGGCTTGTTCAATCAGCTTCTCCTTCTTGCTAAGCAATTCCTTGAATGCTTTGACAAATTTCGGCATGTGGCAAAGTGCTTCAACAAGGCTAATGTTGATGGTCATTTGAGATAGCATATTCACATATTTCGATACTTGACAGTCATTCTTGGTTAGCTCGTTGGTCTTGCCTATGCGAGAAGGGTATGGGATTCTGGGTTTATAGGGAGACGGTGAAGGTGTAGTTGGTGAAGGTTGTGATGTTGAAGGGTCCTTACGAGATACATCGTCATGACGAGGCGGAGACGGTAATGGTGTACTAATACTAGGTGTAGCAGGAGTAGGGATACATGGTGGTGGAGGAGGTGTAGATGATGGGGGTGGAATTGGTGGTCCTACGATGGTGACTCCACTACGAGTATTAATAGCACTCACATTAGCTCGCGGATTGGTGACGGTGTTTGAAGGTAGAGAACTCGAAGAAGAAGGTTGAGCTTCGGGCAAGAAACTAGCCAACAGATTCTTTAATTCAGTCGTTTGAGTGCTGAAGGAGGATTGAATATTATCGCGAACTTCGGTTCTGATGTCATTACCTTGCTTCAGGATATCTCCTTTCAAATTGATTATTTGGCTATGTAGATTCTTGATTTGCTCACCTTGAGTTCTCATGATGGCGTCAACATCGGGATTAATGGGTGGGTGTTTTTGGGCGGGTGGTTGATAAGGGTTAGAAGCTCTTGGTGGGATTTGGTTGCTTCTATTATAGTTGTTGGCGGGGTTTTGGTTTTGAGGAGAAAAACCGGGTGAAAGGTAATTGTTGGAACGGTAGCTCAGCAAATTTCTATCCCCTTGTTGTCTAGCTTGGTAATTTTCCGATGAATAATTACCATAAGCTTCATACACATTTTCCGGATTGCCTTGTGTCGAAGGACAATCGGTGTATGGGTGAGGACCGCCACATGTTTCACAAGGATTAGCAACCGCTTTAACTTGTTGTTGTTGTTGGTTTGAAGTGAGAAGCGTAATACTTTTGCTCATTTCAGCCATCATGCGGGTGAGTTCGGTCATCTCAGGGTTTGCTGAGGTGGAAGAAACATTGACTCTCGGGTTTTTCCTTGAAGAAGCAGAGGAATCCCAGTTTTTGTGGTGAGTAGTCATGTTCTCAATAAGCTCTCTACACTCCTCGGGTCTCCTTTTCATGAATGTGCCACCGGCGGCTGCATTAATCGTATCACGATCTCGAAAAGTCAATCCGTTGTAGAAAGTATCAATCAAGGTGACAGGGAGCATATTGTGGTTTGGACATCTATCGATCAAGACATTATATCTCTCCCAAGCGTCAAAAAGAGATTCATCAGGGTCTTGCATGAAACCGCTGATCTGATTGCGAAGGCTTGTGACCATGGATGGTGGAAAGTAGCGCGACAAAAAGCGTTGAGTCATATCATCCCAAGTGTGAATAGAATTCTTCGGCAGACGATCAAACCATTTCTCGGCATGATGCGATAAAGTATGTGGGAAGAGTTGTAGGCGAAGTACATCCATTGTGGCACCAGGCAACTTCATGCTTTGGGTGATTGTAATGAACTTGTCGAGGTGTTTGTTGGCATCATCATCAGGCAATCCACGGAATGGGTTTGTTTGTACTTGCTGAATAATGTGGTGCTTCAACGAAAACTCAGGAGCGTTGATTTGCATCGGCGCAATCGGTCCTCCTCGTCCAAACATGGTTGGTTGACAAAGTTCCTCCATGGTCCGAAGATCGGGCTGTAGAAGAGCATTGTTGTTATTATTATTATTATTGAGGTGCGGTGGAATGTTGTTGTTGTTAACACCTGCCATACTTAAATCTTCTTGAGGCTCGGGCTCTTGATAATTAGAAGATCTAGTACGCATACACCTGAAAATGCATAAGAAAACAAAACCAAACACAAAGACAATATATATACAATAAAGATAGAATCTTTTTGGATTTTTGAAATTTTTAATTTTTATGGTTTTTTTTGAATTTTTTAGGCAAAAATAACGCTCACAAGTGAACGGATCCCAAAAAGCAATGCGTCTCTCACAGAAAACCGTTAATCTTTACGAAAAGAGCCGGCAGCGGCGCCATTTTATACAAGGCTTTTGCCCGTATAAAAATGATTAAAGTTCGTTGTTCTGGTCTAATCGAATTGATCTAGGTTCTCTATGTGTGACTCAGTTTTATCTTGGTGGAAACAAATATGTGTCGTTGTAGTGTTTAAAATAAAAGATGCAAAACAATTAAAGTAATGGTGCTCTTAAAATAAATCTAAGTCTAATTAAAATAAGGGTGCAAGTATTTAAAGCGAGACTGAAATTAAAGGGCACTAAAGTAAATGACGTAAACTAAAATCTATCTAAGGCAAACTTAAAACGCGACTAAAAACTTAAACTAAGGCAAGAATAAAATTTAACTAAGGCAAGTAAACTTAAAGTGCAATTAAAATAAAGGCGGGAAAAATTACGCTTGAAAATAAAAGTCAAAGACAAAAACTAATAAGAACTTGAATACAGCTCATTCGGAATAATTCTTCGTTTGGAACAATCACTCGTCCGGAATGTCACCTTCGGTTGGAATGATTCTTCTTCGCTCGGAATATTACCAAAATCCTTGATCCGGAACAAATTGATCTGAATATGTCACTTATCCAAAACAATCCTTCGTTCGGAACTTTACTGATTCGGAACTTCTCAATCTTGCCTTGATTCGGAACTTTTGATCAACCCTTGATTCGGAAGATTCCAAATGAAGCCTCCTTGATTCGGAAGTTTCAGACTTCCGAATGAAGCCTTCTGATTCGGAACTTGCTTCGGAAGATCTGCTTGACTCGGAACTTTGTCCTTCGTCCGGAACTTCGTTCGGAAGTCTTTACTCGGAACTTCGTTCGGAAGTATTGATCCGGAACTTTTTAAAGTTCCGAATGAATTGCTTGATCCGGAACTTTTTAAGTTCCGAATGAAGGTCTTGAATCGGAAGTTTTAAAGTTCCGAATGAACAATGCTTCTTCCCTTGATTCGGAAGTTTGAGACTTCCGGATGAAGCTCTTGGTTCGGAACTTTGAGAGTTCCGAATGAACAGACTCCCTCACTTGATTCGGAAGATTTCCTGGAAATACAGAAACACAAACAACTTTCCTGAAGAACAAGGAAATCAGGGTAAAGACGATCTAATCACAGATTAATCCAAAATCAACACAAAGATTCAATCAAAATATTAATCGGAACAACAGTAAACATAAACAACAATTAAAATCAATAAATCAAACAACTTTAACCACAATAATCAAGAATCACTTGGATCAAAATAAAGAACATGAACATGAACACAACATAATCATAAAAATCAAAGATTGAGAAAGGTAGATAAGAGATTGACAAGATAAAGTAAAGATTGACAATAATTAAATGAAAACTTACTTGAAATTAAATGAATTTAAGGTGCAAGACAAGGTATTTAAATTTGACAAGAAATTAAATGACAAGGTAAGTAAATGGTGGAAGAGCTAATTGTCACACTTACCCAACAAGAATGAAATGTAAATCCTAATGACTATTTATAGGGGAGGATTAAGGAAGCTTCCTCCCCTCTTTCCTTTTCTCTTAATTGCGTCATTAAGTCCCTCCTTCTTTTAATCTTCATTAATTGCATACTTAGCCCTTTTCTTCTAATCTTCTTTAAACTTGGACTTAAGGGACTTTTGGCTTCGGGATTTCTTTGAACTCGTCTTTAAATTCTTCAATAAAATAGACTTGAATTCTTCGGCTTTTGATAAACTTCCGTCTTTTGACTTTTTCTTCGATAAATCTTCAGAATTTGTCTTGGACTTCCGTTATTTTAGCACTCTTGACTTCTTGACTTCGTCTTTCATCTTTTTCTTCAATAAAAGTCCGTAAATGCCCGTGAATTCCCGTGTTTTCCCCACTTTTCACCTTTTCGTCCTAAATCACAACAAAAACACAAACCACGCATAATTCTGACATAAAGACATAAAATACATGTTTTGGTCCGGTTATTATTGTAAATAAGTGGTAGAAAAGATGGGTGTTTACACACCTATCAGCCACCAATACTTGTAAACTTCATGTAGAAATCAGCCCTTAAACATCACCAAATCTTATCCTTGGATGTTAAAATCACCACCAATCTATAGAGCTTCAAAAGGGCTTCATCATATGTGTGAATAACACATGATTTCATGGTTAAAATTGATCAAATGAGGGTGATTATGGGTGGTTGTTGGACGAATTTTAGAGAGAGGAAGAGAGGAGTTGGTGGTTTGCATGAGATGAAATGAGATAATGGTTTGGTGCTAGTAGTTTTGATGTGTTTGTAGCTTATTTAGTTAAGCAAGCCAAGTGTAACAACTTGTTTAATACAAGTTGACACCTAAGGGTGTGTGGTGGCTTATGTTTAGCCGTCCATATAGTGGGGTGGGGCAAAACTTGTTTTGTCTCATCCCACTAATTTACGGGTATTCATCGATTCTAGTTTTCTCGATGTGTGTGCCATCGGGTCATTTTACGAAAATCGTTTTTATAAATTATGAATCAACGGCACAAAACGAATCTAATAAAAATTGTCTCATCAAAAACGGAGTTCGAAAACGTAAATACGTAATCCTAAGGTTTCTGGTTTAGTCGTGAAGGACGTTAAATTATAATCGTAAGTCCTAATCTCTTCTCGTAAATTTGTGAGTTTATGAACTAAGTCAAATTTAAAATCCCAAAAAAATATTCACGGATAAATTTATTTTCTTAAATGTCGGACTGTCACCAAAAATGGTGTATGTAAACGTAAGCACGTAACGTAGAATCCTCTGGTTTAGACGTAGTTGATGCTACTTCAAGACGTAAAATCCAAATTTCTTCCCAAAAATAAGTGTTTCATATTAAAACATTAAAATAATGTTTTTAAAGCAAACTTGAGAATAAAATATCAACCATAAATTGACGGATTGTCACAATTTGTCTTTGTGGTGGTGGAGTTGAAGATACAGGAAATTGAATATTAATTTCCTCTAACTTCTCATAGAAAGTACTCCAATTCACTTGAAGTGGTGATTGAGGTGTTGGTGGTGGCTGAGTTACCATCATTTCTTCAACTTGTGGCTCCTCATGAGTAGGCTGTGGTTCTTCCTGTTGAAACTCCATGTTTTTAGGTTCATCCACACCAGTCTCTAAACCAGTTCCATCTTCATAAGTCCCAATGAAATCTTCATCCAACTCAAAATTGATGTCATTTCCAGAGATACTTGTTTGATTATCAGAAGAAGGTGGCTGTTCTTCATAATTCCTCCCATGTTTGGTTGCATTCAGTTGCCTTTTCTTGTGGTTTCTGAATCTTTGCATTTTGAGTGGAGACTTCTGAATAGATCTAGGTTGCCTCTTCCAATGTGATAATTTGTTCCTCAACTTGATTAGGCTAGCTTCCAATTCAACAATTTTCTTGTCCTGAACAAGTTTTTCTTTTTGCAACACCTGTACATGTTTGGACCAACTAGTACACAAAGTAGTCAAATTTGAAACATCCACCACCTCTGGTGCTTGTGCTTGTGGTGAACCACTGGCAGCAATAGAAGCAGCTGGTGTATGGATCATCTCATCAGTATTTGGTAGAGTACCAACATTTTGAGAAGAAGATTATGAATATTCTAGTGAATGGGAACTCTAGTGAGAAGGAGTTTGCTGAGAAGCAATAGCATTGCTAGGTTTCTCACCTTCTTGATTGGCAGGTTAGGCTAACATATGAGCAAACAATAGTGTAACTATTCCCGTAAAGGAATTGCCTTGTTTGGTCAAGAAAGAGAAAGTTCTCTTTGTGAATGTAGGAACATCCCATGTATTAGTTAACTCTGGTAGGTTAGGTATTTGGTCACTAACTAAAGTCTGAATGAATCTAGGATACATCAAAAACTTTTTAGTTCCTTCCAAATACCTAATCATGCCTTCAAAAATTAATCTTGGAAAATTAAAAACCCTGTTATTTGCTAGACAAATACCAGCTGATGCCAATGCAGCAGGAATTTTATCAAAAGATGTACCTAGAGCTTAAACAGTGAATAATAGCATGAAAAAGCAATTTCCATTGAGGTAAAAATAAAGGTTTAAAGAAAGTAAGACTTTCCCTACCACCCTCATAGCCCATGGCTGCAAGGCCATCATGAATCTATGTGTTATTAAGCATACTAAGTCCATTTTCATCATTTAATCTCAAACTTGCCCTTAGTAGTTGATTGTGGTAAATTACGACCTTTAGGAAAAGGAGCGTAAAAGCGGTAAGTATTAAGTGATGATTTAGGAAAATCAAGCACTAATGACCCAATGAAGTTCGTTTCCCAAGGAGGTATATGTGTGTGAGTAATTCGTAACTGATTTGAGATTAATATTGGTTTAGAAGGGGATGAGAAAAAAGGATGACGAAGACGTGAAATTAATACTACGACGACAAAACGTAAAATCGTAAAACAAGCTAAAATAAAAATTAATTCTAAAAATTACCAAAAATTCACCAAAAATCAAAATAAATAAACTAAGAGTTTACCAATGATCAAAACTTTTTCAAACCTTTTAAATAATTAAATATTCAGTTTTTAATTGCTAATTAAAGCCCTAAAAATCAAATAAATTATCAAAAAGCCCAAATAAAGATTTTTCAATTAGTAAACCTCTAAAATGACCTAAAAAGATTAAAAACTATTTTTAGAAATTTTTTAACTAAGGAAAACTATTTAAAATGATTTAAAAACTATTAAAACTTAAAATAATTATAAAAATTAATCTAGAAGTGATAAAATTATTCTAAAAGTTGCAAAATCCTATTTTAATGTATTTAAGCTAAGAAAAATGTGAAATTATAAAAATAATAATAAAAAAATATTAAAATAATATTAAAAATCAAAAATTTATAAAAAATTCTAAAAACTTGCAAACTAGTTTATTTTAACCTAAATAATCAGAAAATGAAAGTGAAATGACCAGAATACCCCTATAGGGCCCTCAAATGGGCCAAAACCAAAAACAGTCCACTTAAATGGGTTTTTAGCCCAAAAAGTCAAACCTGGCCAAATTAACTTGGAAAAGCCCAATCTGACTCAAGATTTAATTATAAACACAAAACTCTAAAGGCCCAAAAGCTGAAAGTGAGCTTATCAAAGCTTATTGAGCAAACAGCTTATCCTTATTGGGCTTTTTAGCCCATTAAGCAATAAGCTAATGCCATAAACTCTAATTTGACACACAACCTTCTTTTGGGATGCTTAAGAGATCTGTAAAAAGAAATTTTGAAAAAGCACACTCAATAAGCAAGAAATAAGCAAAGTACAATTTCACTAAAAGACAAAATAGTCCGGTTTGAGATTTAGGGCACCTCAGAACTTGATTCAACTTGCAAAATGTCACAAATGAACCCAGTAAGCCAAATCAATCAACAAAATTCCAATAAGCAACACCAATAAGCCATAATGAACCAATAAGCACTTATGAAAAAGTCAATTAAGTTGGTTTTCTAGTCAAACCCTAAAGTCAACCCACCAAATGCTCCAGTATGAACAAATGGGTCAAATGATGAGCACCTTTTACAAAATCCAAGTTGTTGCTGGTTAAAATAAGCTATTATAGCTTATTGATAAGCTGAAACCCAATTAACACTAGCAGGGGGAACTTTCAGTAGGAACTGGTTCCCACTGCTTTGACTATTTGACCAAGCTTTTTAGAGAGATTTAGTTGGATTCAATTGTGTTAATGCAAGTGATGCCTAAAAACATTATTAGTGTTAACTAATCTTTCTTAGTTTTGATCACAACAAACCATACAACACATTTATTGTAAAACATAAAATGAATTATTTAACTAACACTATCATCAAGGTAATAGTCATATCACTAACCTTTCTTAATCATACTTAGTGATCATCAAAATGATTATCCTTAAAACTCAATTTTGTTAATAAGACAAAAGACTTTTTAATAAACTTTCTTTTTTAGAAAATGTTTTATTAAAATGGAAAATGAAAATTTGAAAATGGCATATTCCAAATGCTGTTAGAATATTCTTTGAAGGGTTCAAATACCTCAAATATTCCCACCCCACTAAAAGACAAAAAAGGGAGCGGAGTCTAGTGGCGGTACCTTAAGTACCTACGCGGTACCTTAGCGATATGGTACCGCGAGGTGAGATAAGGTACCGCGCACAGTAGCCGTTATAGATCCGTTGTAACTTTGTCTCCTTTAAATAGTGGGTCAAATCTCATTTTCCAGTAAGCCTCTTGGACGTTTTTCTCAGCCCTCTTTCTATTTTCTATAGCATAATCATTAGTAAATGATCACTTAAATTGTTAAGGATGTTTACATATGCTTATCCTCTTGATCCCCTCCTTTACCATGTCCAATGAGAAGATCACTCACTCACTAGTGTAGTGATAAAGATGAATCTATGAGCTAGTCATATTCATCATGATACGCTTTTTTGTTTTAGGTCAATCCAATGTATTTATGAATACTTGGACTAGTTGTGTTCATCCAAGTTATTTTTGGATACTTGGATTTGTTGTGTACATCCATTGCATATGTGTTTGCTTGGATTTGTGTTGTGTAAATCCAAGCTACATGTGTGTACTTGGATAAGTCTAGTTGAGTTTTAATAGATTTGATTAGGAGTTCTCACTAAACTATAAAGTGATGTGGTTGTGTCTTGTGAGTTCTCACTAAACTTTAAAGTGATTAGTAGTTGTGTTGTGTGAAGTTCTCACTTAGCTTCAAAGTGAAGAGTCGTGAAGATTGGTTCTAGCTTTCGATTAGAACTCGACATCTAGCCTTATGTCGTAAAATAGTGAAGTAGGCAACGTCGTGAAGATTGGTTCTACCTTAAGATTAGAACCCGACATCTAGCCTTGTGTCGTTAAATTGTGAAGTAGGCAACGTCGTGTAGATTGGTCCTAGCTAAATATTAGGTCTCGACATTTAGCTTAGTGTCGGAAAATAATGTAAGCAACGATGTAAGGTTTTCTCCGCCGAGAAGGGAGCTTGTGGATATAGTGGAAATCTCGAGTAGGTGTACTCGAGGAGTGGAGTAGAAACGAGGATAGAGCCTCGTTGTCGAACCACTATAAATCTTGGTGTCTTCCCACTAGGTTGTCTCCTTCCTTACTCTTTACTTATTTCATTATCATTATACTTGCTTATTATCCTTGCTAGTGCATTTCAATTAAACCTAATCATTATGCAACTTAGCCTCAAGTAAAAGATAGTTTTGATATAAACCAAATTGAAAGTAATTTTAATTTGGTCACCAATCGAAGAGAAACTATTCAACCCCCCCCCCTTCTAGTTTCTACAATTGGTATCAGAGCGATGGTCACTCAAGATCTTTGAAGTATACTGTACTTTGAAACTTGGATCGATCCATTGTCTCCTCAAATTAGAAGGTCTAGTTGTACTAAAGTTTCTCTTTGGTCAAACCTATGTTTTCTTTGAAAATAGGTCTATTAATTGATAATATTGCATCCCACTTAAGATTAGTAGCCTTTATGCATTTTCGATATACTCTTGAAATGTATCTACTTGTTTGCATCTTGCTTTGTGTAGGTACTCATGAACATCAATCAATTAATTGGTTATGGATTGAGTTACTTGCACTTTTAGAAGAATCATCTTCATTGATCTTTAACATCTTTGAATGATGATACCAAGATGATTGGGAATGATACTAGTCCTTGAAGACTTAGTACTCATCATAGTCATTTATTGGGCATAGCACTTATTCCTTCATGGATTGCTCTTTGTGGCCAAGGTACGCTTTCGTTCTTCCACACGCCCTTTGTAGAGTGAGTTAGTAGAAGCTTAAAGTATCAAGCATGATTTCCATGGTTTGCACCCATACTGTAAAACCCGCATGCTTTTACCATGAATAGTGCCCTTAAGATCGTACGTCCTAGATTAAAACTTACCTCATGTAGTATTGATCACATTCATGTGCTAATAATCAAGCAAGTGCATACGTGTATGTCATGACAAGTATCGATTACGTACGAACTCATGATAAACAGTTAATAATATATCACGTGAACATAATTAAATCATGAACACCATTTAAAATACTAACTAAAATAATTACGTAAATACTTATAATATATTTACGAGCGTTTAGTTTACGATAAACGACACGTTAAAAGAAACAGAAACACGTTAAACACGAGCACGTTTAACCACGAACGAACACGAAACATCGGGACACGAGAAAGGTACGGGTACCCCATGTGGGGCCCCCATACCCACGGCACACATGCATGAAATGGGCTTAGCCCATGGACTTTTCAAGTTAAGGGGGGTAAAGTGTTAAACATGTTTTCACTTTCATTTTTCAAGGAAATAAACATAACAACCCTAAAAAGAGTTTTCTCCTCTCCTTTTTGCTCTCTTTGTGCCGCCACCTATACATCACCACAAGGGGGTGATTAGTTGATTTTGATCTTAAAAACAAGTGTTAGAATACGTGTTTGTTCATCCTTTTTCCAAGCTACATAGTGGTATACCTTTCTAACCCTTCTTTTTAATTCTTTTTAATTCTTTTAATCTTTGATTATTTCATGAACATGTTATTATTTTTCTTATTAAAACAAGGTAATTAATCATTGATCTAACATGTTTTGGTATTGATTAAAATCAAAGAATGGTTTTTAAGGGTGTTTGTTTCTGGCCGCCTAGCAAACAAACCCGAAGGGGGTTTGGTTTGCTATTGCCGCCACCACCAAGACCATTTTTGGTCTTGGTTGGCTCATGTGGGACCCACGGCAGCAAGGAGGCACACATGCCCCGGGTTTGGCTCGGGGTACGGTGTCGAATTCATGCTCGATTCATGGTTCGTTGGTTAAATCATGATCTATGTTACATGTTAATTTTTATGAATCATGAACTTAGGATATAATTAATTAATAACATGAAATATTAATTAAATCATGACTTAGGTTATTTTAATTATTAGTTTAACATGACATTAATTTAACCTAAGTATTTTATGTTATAAGTTATAATTAATTAATTATTAAAACATGCCTATAATTAATTAATTTAGTCATGACTTAGGTTATATTATTAATAATAATAATACGCATTTTAACCTAAGTATTTTCATTTCATTTTAATTAAAATATGTTATACCTTAATTAAAATGCTTAACCTATAGTTTAATTGAAATACATGAGATAATAATTAAACTATACATTATATCATATGACTTAAGAAATCAGCTTATAAACACTTAGACTTATATGTTAGCTTATGTAACCAGCTTAATTCTAATTATGGAAACTTCTATTTATAGAAACTTAATTAAATAAGGCAACTAACCTAATTATGGAAACCTTCTATATATGGAAATCTATCTATTTCAGGCAGCTAATCTAATTATGGAAACCATCTATATATGGAAACTTATTTAATTAAGGCAGCTGATCTATTTTTGGAAACTTTCTATTTTTAGAAACTAATCTATTTTAAGCAGTAAATTCTAGTTTTGGAAACTTTCTATTTTTGGAAACTTTCTATTTTTGGAAACTTTCTATTTTTGGTAACTTTCTATTTTTGGAAACTTTCTATTTTTGGAAACTTTCTATTTTTGGAAACTTTCTATTTTTGGAAACCTGCTATTTTTGGAAAGTTACTTATTATTACACAGTAAGTATAATAATACATGAAACACCAGTAATACTTAATCAGATTAATCAGAATACCAGATAAACACAGTTTAAGGCTTTAAACAGTGAACCATGACCTAAAACATACCAAATCAGCTAAAATGAGACACAAAACCCAGTACGTAATCAGTGAATCGATACTTATACACGTGTGTATTCATGTAGCGTTAGTGGTCCAGAAGTAGGAGTCTTTCTTCCGTTCATTCACTGGACTTGAGGTACGGATTCCCGTCCTTTCAGTATGGACATTCTTTCCTTATTAGGATTTCCCCGTATGCAGCCAACTGTTTTCCCCAGCATTTGTTTTATTGTTTTGAACTGCTTATGTTAATTTAGCATAAACTATAGCCATATACAAGCATGACCAGTTTCACCTAGTTATGGAGGTACCATAACCATAGCATTGGAGGCACTGATGTTATGACTTCCCCACGGCGGAGTGATTGCTCGTGGCGTCCCTTTCAGTTTTGGCCATATTATTATATCAGGTGGGGCGTATGGGTGCATCCTAGTTACATGTTTTATTCAGTTTATCATGGTGAATGTGGTGTGTGCCTTGCACCCTTCACAAGGAGCTGATCCCTCCTACCCAAACCAGTATATTGATTAGAGGCATCCCCTCTAATCAGCATGATGAGGTCACCCCTCCAAGTATTCATGCACGTGACCTTTTCATGACCTATATGGGCTATGGTATATATATGTTAAAACAGTTTTCGCAAGATAAGCATAAGGCTTTTCAAACTATAAAACCAGTTTTCTTGATACTTAACCAGTTTACTCAGAACTTAGTCTTCCGCTGTTATATGTCACATGCTTATCCTATTCATGCTATATTGTATATCCGTGCACTGAGCGTTTTGCTCAGCCGTTACTTTCCTTTCCATGTCCCAAAACGGCAGGTACCCAAGACTCGAGCATTTGGAGGACGCGCATAGGATGGAAGCTGCCAGAGACTTCTTTTCCTTTTTGCCTTCATATAGTTATGCTTGTTTAGTCTTTATTCAGTTCATTTCCTTTATTTATGTTTTGGGCTTATGTTTGGGAACCGATGTTTGATTCCGGTTTTCCCTATGGTCATGTATGTTTTACTACATATTACCTTGCATGCTTTGATGACACGCCATAATTACGCGTGACATTCCATTTATCAAAATGGGGTGTTACAATTATGGTATCAGAGCCAAGGCTTCGACCTGTAGGCTCTAAAACTCGACCTGTGACTAGTGGGTAGTCACCAGGAGCTTCCTAAGCCAACGTTTGTTATTCCACGTATTGATGTTTCAGCGCGTTGTTGTTTCAACCATTACGTTCTCAGCACCTTTTTGTTTTAGCCATGACGTTTTCAGCACCTTGTTGTTTTCACCATGATGTTTTCACCAGTATCGTCTTACTAATATGGAATGAACAACCGTCATCCATACTTAGTTATGTGTCATTGTCTATGCATGATGTTCCTCGTGAACTGTGACGATGTGGACTGACCCCAGTAGTTCATAATTTTCACATAAATTTTTTTTTTTCTGTTAAGTTTTGACAATGACTTTTAATTATTATGTTTCATGCATTCATGCATTTATATCATATGTCATCTGTTGCAAGAATTTTGACTAAGTAATGGTTGGTACAGGACTGGCCCTATTTAGTCGCATGTGCTTTTATCGAAACTTTTAACTTTGGGACCGACCCATAAGCGTCCCCTCGCCATGTCTTTTGTTTTGGAACCGACCCATAGGCGTTCCCTCGCACATATAAAGGTTTTATAAACTACATTACGCATTCATGCACTGTTTTTCTTGCATAAAATTTTTCTCATGATTTAAATTGGCATAAATTTTTTTTTCATGTCCCCTCATAAGTTACTATGTTTTTATGTCAAGTATGTTTTCATATTGTCATGGTTAAACTCAGTTTCATGCTGATTATGTTATACACTCCTCCATGTTAAATCGTTTCATGTTTCCTCATGATAATTCCGTCTTCATGTTGATTATGTTTCACGCCTCTTTTGTTATTTACGTTGTCCTGCAAGACATTGTCAGATTTCTTGAATCATGCTTTCATGATAGTCATGGTTGGTTTCTATTGATCATGCTGTCGGGCAAATCATCGTTAAATTTTGTGTAACCACACTTGAGCGTTTCTCTATGCAACCAGAATGATGTCTATGCTAATACTGCCAGGTTATCATGATGGTTTTCCTAACCGTTTAACCGGTTTACTTTCCTTAAATCATGACAAATGAACGAGTCCATACCGATCATTTCATGTGCATTCCATGTGTACTCCACGTATCGTATTTCATGTGTATTACATGTACCTTAATCCATGTGTATTCCACTTGCAATACTTCACGAGTATTTGCTAGTCGATTCTAAATCATCTCAGGCGTATGTTTACTTGCTGATATTCTACAAGATTGTCGATGCCGCTCATAGCTTGGAGATGTTACTGAAGGTTGATGCTGCTGATGTTGGGAGACGCTACGAGATACTGATGCTGATGCTGTTCACAACCTGGAGATCCTAAAAGACGAAGACAAAGGCGTCGGAGCAAAGCAATTGGACGAGAAGATGCTTCACCATCAGACAATTCCCATCAATCATTGTCCCAAATTCATACTTACATGTCACACGCCGTTCGGCTGTCATTTCAGCCATATGAGTGCAAACCAGTACCAGCCGGCCACTCAGCTAAATAGTTACATGAGTCACGGTCATGAGAATGACCGTCAGGGAACCGACAGACAAGATGATAGTAACCACTACTATGACAGCAACTATCCTAGAAATCGCAACCGAGGCTCCGGCCACGGACGTGATCAGACATACAAACGATCAGTAGTCCAACTGATCCGCCAATTCTGGCATATTAACCTAATATCTGTAATTCTAATTGTTTCACATCTCGAGACACATGTCAAGACATCAGTCAAGACACATGTCTCACGTATACTTTCTGAGGACACATGTCAAGATACCAGTCAAGACATTGTCACGCTTACATTTCTCAAGACACGAGTCAAGACACATGACTCACGTCTAATTATGGAACATTTCTAAGAAATTCAGGGTACCCTCCAAGGGTATATCTATGTTGTTTTGCCATGTATTAATCAGGCCACAAGAATTTCAATACCATTACCGGCGCATCAGTGAGAACTATCATGTTGCCGATGTCACTTTCATTCTTGTAACCATATTTCTTATGATTCATGACCATGAAGGACGCCTTTCGTATTCCCACGTATACGAAGGTTTTCCTTCAGCTTAATGATGAGATCCAAGCTGCTAACGCATTTTCCTCGGACAGACACGAGATGAATTTTATTCTAATTATGTACTATGAACAGCACACCATGCAACGATTCATAATTATGTACAGTAATGCTCAGGCTCCTGAATACATTCAGCTCGATTTTTCCATCGGGAAAATCTATACTAGTTATCTATGCTTACAAACATGTGCGTTGTTAGCCATGGTCGCTAAAATTTTCTAGCTGTCAGTAAGACACAACCACTAAATTCTTTTACGCATAGCCAACGGATTATTCCAAAATTGTTCCTTACACTCCAGAAGAACCTTCAAGGAGAAGGATGGTACCATGAGATTATGTGTCGACTACCGTCAACTTAAACAAATCACCATTCATGACAGTTATTCTCCTCCACATATTGACAATATGTCCAATCGACCGTATAGTGTTAATCACTTTTCCAAGATCGAACTCATGATCATGCTGCCTACAGTGACGAGTAAAAGAGCAGGACATGTCCATGACTGCTATTCGTACACGACTCGGTCACGCTAAATTTATGATTTTGAATTAGTCTCATCAATGCTCCAACCGCATTATGGACTTAATAAATTGAGTTTCCATGAACTCCTAAACAAATTCATCAGCGTTTTCATTGAGGATATCCTGATTTCCTCTAAGCCTAGAGAAGAACAGGAAGACCATATCTGCACTACGTTGCAAATTCTATGACAAGAGAAATTTTACCCTGGAATTCTTTCCGATATCAATTCTGTTTGATTTCAGTGACACGCTGAATCACATGGGTTTCTATGGTTAATCTTACCATGACTCAGCTTATGCGTAAAGGAGAGAACCCTACACTACATTAGGTGTTCTAGGAAATCCTACGCTAGGAGAAGTCTAATTCAAAGACTCAGAGTTTCGCAACCTTCTATGTATCAAGTTTCTACGAAGCAAGATACAGTTACGTTCATATCTAGGTACCTGACATACCAACAGGTTAAGATAGGACACAAACAAACTGGGATTTTTTCATCATATGAAATTGTGAATCGAAAAGGGACAAGATCTCCATGGATTTTAGTTACCAGATTTCAGCAAACTCAGAAGAAGCATGATGCTATTTGGGTTATTGTCAACAGTTTGATCAAGTCTGCAGAATCCTTACATCCGTACGGATTTCAGAACCAACAGATTGAACAAACATGTTCCAGCCAAGGCTCATCCGATCACTTGGCAATCCCTCAGCTATCGGTCAGACAAAGATTCGTAATTTTACTCCTAGCTTACTTTACGTCTTCATTCTAATTCCACGACTTGCTTTCGCGCTCACGTTCATGACACTATTCACGTTCATGATCGTATTTTGGCTTACGATTCTACGTTCATTTCTTTTCTCATTCTGGGAAGTTTGCAAGAACTTGAGAGACCAGACCCAAGTTTAGTATAACTCTCCATCATCAGATAGACGTTTCACGTCATATTTCACGTCTCACCTTGTAGCGTTTGGCGTTACCGCCATTATATTCTATGATCACGATATGTCTCACATGTCATGTTCATTCCACGTTCCGCATATCATGATCAAAATATGTTACACGTATCATGGATCACGATATGTTTACTCATACTACACTCGCCATATTTCCACGTAGCACGTTCAAAATTTTTCACGTATCACATTCAAAATGTTTCACGTACTACGTTTCTTTATGTCTCGCGCATCGTTTCAAATTATCAGTTAAGTTAGATGGTCTTGCATCGTAACGTTTCAGTACCCTTGCACGTTAACTCTTATTTCCTCGATCGAATTTAGGGGATCTACCTTCCGTTGATAACCAAGAATTTCTTCGTATTCCAAGTCAAGGTCAGGAGGACCAAGATTTATCATTAGTGTCAGGATCTTCTGAAGGAACCGTTCCAAGAGGGAGGCCACTTGGAAACGGATAAGTTCATCCGGACTTCTTATCCATTTTGCTCTTATCGATTAGATATGTTCTTTCAGCCACGTCACGTTCCATGTCTTTTCAAGACATGTCATGTTCCACGTTCCCTTCTACCATGTCACCTTCATTTCCGTTATTTTGCATACCTTTCCAGTTTGATTCGGGTATGTTTCGCTTTCAGTTACTTTATCTATAATTCGGGGACGAATTATTCTTTTTAGGGGGGAAGAATTGTAAAACCCGCATGCTTTTACCATGAATAGTGCCCTTAAGATCGTACGTCCTAGATTAAAACTTACCTCATGTAGTATTGATCACATTCATGTGCTAATAATCAAGCAAGTGCATACGTGTATGTCATGACAAGTATCGATTACGTACGAAGTCATGATAAACAGTTAATAATATATCACGTGAACATAATTAAATCATGAACACCATTTAAAATACTAACTAAAATAATTACGTAAATACTTATAATATATTTACGAGCGTTTAGTTTACGATAAACGACACGTTAAAAGAAACAGAAACACGTTAAACACGAGCACGTTTAACCACGAACGAACACGAAACATCGGGACACGAGAAAGGTACGGGTACCCCATGTGGGGCCCCCATACCCACGGCACACATGCATGAAATGGGCTTAGCCCATGGACTTTTCAAGTTAAGGGGGGTAAAGTGTTAAACATGTTTTCACTTTCATTTTTCAAGGAAATAAACATAACAACCCTAAAAAGAGTTTTCTCCTCTCCTTTTTGCTCTCTTTGTGCCGCCACCTATACATCACCACAAGGGGGTGATTAGTTGATTTTGATCTTAAAAACAAGTGTTAGAATACGTGTTTGTTCATCCTTTTTCCAAGCTACATAGTGGTATACCTTTCTAACCCTTCTTTTTAATTCTTTTTAATTCTTTTAATCTTTGATTATTTCATGAACATGTTATTATTTTTCTTATTAAAACAAGGTAATTAATCATTGATCTAACATGTTTTGGTATTGATTAAAATCAAAGAATGGTTTTTAAGGGTGTTTGTTTCTGGCCGCCTAGCAAACAAACCCGAAGGGGGTTTGGTTTGCTATTGCCGCCACCACCAAGACCATTTTTGGTCTTGGTTGGCTCATGTGGGACCCACGGCAGCAAGGAGGCACACGTGCCCCGGGTTTGGCTCGGGGTACGGTGTCGAATTCATGCTCGATTCATGGTTCGTTGGTTAAATCATGATCTATGTTACATGTTAATTTTTATGAATCATGAACTTAGGATATAATTAATTAATAACATGAAATATTAATTAAATCATGACTTAGGTTATTTTAATTATTAGTTTAACATGACATTAATTTAACCTAAGTATTTTATGTTATAAGTTATAATTAATTAATTATTAAAACATGCCTATAATTAATTAATTTAGTCATGACTTAGGTTATATTATTAATAATAATAATACGCATTTTAACCTAAGTATTTTCATTTCATTTTAATTAAAACATGTTATACCTTAATTAAAATGCTTAACCTATAGTTTAATTGAAATACATGAGATAATAATTAAACTATACATTATATCATATGACTTAAGAAATCAGCTTATAAACACTTAGACTTATATGTTAGCTTATGTAACCAGCTTAATTCTAATTATGGAAACTTCTATTTATAGAAACTTAATTAAATAAGGCAACTAACCTAATTATGGAAACCTTCTATATATGGAAATCTATCTATTTCAGGCAGCTAATCTAATTATGGAAACCATCTATATATGGAAACTTATTTAATTAAGGCAGCTGATCTATTTTTGGAAACTTTCTATTTTTAGAAACTAATCTATTTTAAGCAGTAAATTCTATTTTTGGAAACTTTCTATTTTTGGAAACTTTCTATTTTTGGAAACTTTCTATTTTTGGTAACTTTCTATTTTTGGAAACTTTCTATTTTTGGAAACTTTCTATTTTTGGAAACTTTCTATTTTTGGAAACCTGCTATTTTTGGAAAGTTACTTATTATTACACAGTAAGTATAATAATACATGAAACACCAGTAATACTTAATCAGATTAATCAGAATACCAGATAAACACAGTTTAAGGCTTTAAACAGTGAACCATGACCTAAAACATACCAAATCAGCTAAAATGAGACACAAAACCCAGTACGTAATCAGTGAATCGATACTTATACACGTGTGTATTCATGTAGCGTTAGTGGTCCAGAAGTAGGAGTCTTTCTTCCGTTCATTCACTGGACTTGAGGTACGGATTCCCGTCCTTTCAGTATGGACATTCTTTCCTTATTAGGATTTCCCCGTATGCAGCCAACTGTTTTCCCCAGCATTTGTTTTATTGTTTTGAACTGCTTATGTTAATTTAGCATAAACTATAGCCATATACAAGCATGACCAGTTTCACCTAGTTATGGAGGTACCATAACCATAGCATTGGAGGCACCGATGTTATGACTTCCCCACGGCGGAGTGATTGCTCGTGGCGTCCCTTTCAGTTTTGGCCATATTATTATATCAGGTGGGGCGTATGGGTGCATCCTAGTTACATGTTTTATTCAGTTTATCATGGTGAATGTGGTGTGTGCCTTGCATCCTTCACAAGGAGCTGATCCCTCCTACCCAAACCAGTATATTGATTAGAGGCATCCCCTCTAATCAGCATGATGAGGTCACCCCTCCAAGTATTCATGCACGTGACCTTTTCATGACCTATATGGGCTATGGTATATATATGTTAAAACAGTTTTCGCAAGATAAGCATAAGGCTTTTCAAACTATAAAACCAGTTTTCTTGATACTTAACCAGTTTACTCAGAACTTAGTCTTCCGCTGTTATATGTCACATGCTTATCCTATTCATGCTATATTGTATATCCGTGCACTGAGCGTTTTGCTCAGCCGTTACTTTCCTTTCCATGTCCCAAAACGGCAGGTACCCAAGACTCGAGCATTTGGAGGACGCGCATAGGATGGAAGCTGCCAGAGACTTCTTTTCCTTTTTGCCTTCATATAGTTATGCTTGTTTAGTCTTTATTCAGTTCATTTCCTTTATTTATGTTTTGGGCTTATGTTTGGGAACCGATGTTTGATTCCGGTTTTCCCTATGGTCATGTATGTTTTACTACATATTACCTTGCATGCTTTGATGACACGCCATAATTACGCGTGACATTCCATTTATCAAAATGGGGTGTTACACATACGGTTAGTAGGCCCTTTGTGGGAGAGAAAGTGAATTAATACCTTGCTCATATTTTAGTTTAGACTAAGACTATTACTGAAAGTGATCTTAGTCTATACTTGAATAATTGCTTTGTGCTTATTCATTACCAAAGCCGTTTATCGTTTCTCCGGAAAGGCACGTCTTAAACCACTATATATGACACAAGCTCTTCGTTACAACTACTTGAAGATTGTCATTAATCCCTTGAGCATTGATCCTAGGCTTGATTCACTTCTCTTGACTTCTCTCCACTTAGTTGTTTTGCTACGAGTAGTTGTTTGTCCGTTTCGGTTCGTTTCGATCTTGATTTAACTCGTAATCCTTCATTAAGGCATATTGCTTAGTGTTATGATGATCCAATGATATTCTAAAAGGCTCATGATTTAATTTTAAGTATTTTAGAAAAACTGGATTTTCAAAATTTGTCGTTTTCCAGAGATAAAAACTTGCCTCTGTAGGCGGTTCCTTATCTCCGCGACTCAAACCCGCGGTTCCTTATCGATAAGGTACCGCGGGCAGTAACTTTTGTCAGAGCGCCAGTTTGAGTTTTTTATTCTTTTTCAATCCAAACTCTCTCTCTCCCAAAAACACACAGCCGACGGGTTTTACCTTTTCCACCATTGTTGACGCTTCCAAAACCTTCAATCACTCAAATTAATTGATTCCAAGTTGTGGGTTTAACTCATCCTTCATCTAACATCAATTAATTGTATGTATTTTCTTTCAATTTTATCTATTTTGTTCTAGGGATCATCCTTTCATAATTGGGTATTTTTAAAATTGAAATTGAATTAAAACCTTAATAGGAATGTGGGTTGACATGGTTATTTTACTATGATTCCTTAGGTTGATATTCATTAAGATTTCACCAAAACCCACTTGTAGAACAAATCCGAATTTAGTCTAAATGATTTTGGTTGAATGATGGATTTGAGATGAACCCATGAACAAGTAGGTAATGATATTGTTAATGCTTACCTAAAAACTTTTTTTTAAAACCAATGTTCTAATCCATTGTTGATCTAACATAGATCATGTGTTCTTGGTTAATGATGGAATAGACACATTGTGAACATGAAAATGATATGGATTCAATCCTATGTTTGTCAAGAAATTGATATAACACATTTTCATTTTTCGTTTTCCTTTTTATTTTTCATATGAGTGATTGGAGAAATATTATCTTGTGTTTGTATTTAGGTACTTAATCATGCCTTCTCAATATCAAAAAGATCATCAATTCACTAGAGATTATATGCCCGACATCTCTCAAACCTTTGTTTCCGCTCAACTCCAAAACGCTTTTCCATCCCTTTCCTCTCGTTGTTTCCATGAGGGTAGGATTGTAGATTCAAGAATAGCGGGAGATAATTATATCAACTCTATGTTCGAGCTTATTGGGTTTGATTGTTTGCTTTACATAGACGAGGTTATTTATCCCTTGTTCCTTCTTGAGTTCTTTAGTACTTACTCCATGCTTGAAATCAACGACCAAATCTTTATTCGTTTCTTGTTGAATGGTCAAATCATTCAGTATTCCCTCGATGACTTTGGTGATATTCTTGGTGTGCCATTTGAAGGCACTTGTCGTTTTACGGATAAGTGGAGACTAGATGCTCTCTTGGAATCAAACGATAAACCTCTAAATGACACCACCGAAGTTGATCTATATTTCATCCTTGAAATCATCACGAAAGAGTGTAGTGGAAACGTTGTGAGAAGCCTTCATACAAATGTGCGAAATGTGAATAGGTATGAAGTGCTCCCAAGCGACCTTAAGGATTACATGCTCCAATGGGCAAACATCCTTAGGGAAAATGTGTTTTGTCTTGGTGGGAACCGAGATCATATCCCGGCTTGCATGGGGCATATGTTGTTTTGCCTGTTTACTTCCACCAAGTACAATCTTGCATATTAAATTGCTCGACGTATAAATTATGCTCTTTCCAAACCCAAAACAAACCTCCCTTATGCTATGCTTCTTACTCGCCTCTTTAGAAGGGTTGGTCAAGATTTTCCTCAACTCGATCTTTCTCGCTTTCACCCGGTTCAACGGGTTATGTTGCCTATTCAAGAGGCGTATCAACGAAAGCCAAGAAGTGACCGTGGTTCGAGAAAATCTGACCATCAAGAGCCGGATGAGGAGGACACCGATATGCCACCAAGTGATGGTGATGGCATCGGTCCTAGTTCTCATTTTGACTCTTCGAGTAACTCCCATCCATCCTCAAATCAATTCGAGGATGATTTTGAAGACTTAGCTCCTCCTCCTCACCCTTCTAGTGATGTTCCTGAAGATCTCAATAGGGAGCATCTTTATCGTGAGAATCTTAGAACTCGGGGAGAATCACATGAACACCGAGTGGAGTCAAGAAAAGGGTTCAAGTATTTGGGAAAGATGATCAAGGGTTTAGGAAAGAAAAGGAGGTGAAGACTTTGAAGTTATGTCAAAGTTTGGATTTGATGGTTAAACATTTGTTTATTAACACTTTGGTTTAGTTGTTTATTAACTTGTGTTGCATGCTTGGATTACCATTTTTTTTATCCTTAATGTTGCTTATGCAATAATGTTTGTGCTTTACCTAGCTTTGTGCATGCCTATTGATAGTTACCTTATTAGATTATAATCTGTAGTTAACTTTGTCTTGTGAAACTTTTGGGAAAAATATGGGTTTATCAAAAACTAGGAAGGGAAATTTTTGAAAACCTTCTGGTCGCGGTTCCATATCGAACCGCGGTTCCTTATCTATAAGGTACCGCCGGTCCTAGATAAGGAACCGTCGGTCACTGTGCACGAAAGCATCTTTGCTTTACACTGTTTTCTTAATTTTGTGTAAACCTTGCATGATTTTCAGTAATAAACTGCACATTTCCTAAACTAGGTTACCTAAATTCATTATTCACCTAAAATGATTTTAACCCATTACTAGTTTGGATCATCCCCTCACCCATTTAAACCCACCTTGTTTGCCATGTTCTTCACACATCAAACACACTTCCCTAAACATTAAACCACCCTAATCAACCATGGTGTGTACCAATACATCAAACACTTCCAAGACCTCCACCCCAAGGAAAACACTAAAAAATAAGGGTTAAGGTAGCTAAGCCTAACTCCTCACCTTTCCACACACCTAAGAATGAGAATGCTCCTATCCTCATTTCTTCATCACCTTCCCCACCTCTTGCACCATGCAAGACTTCATCCACCCATGGTACTAACCACTCCATTGGTTCTACCTCCTCTTCATTCAACTCAAGAATGAATGAGCTTTCTTAACCCTTCACTCCAAGTGCACCCTTGGAAGTGACCACACAACCTCAACCAATCCAAAGCATTCCTTTTGGGAATGACTTTGATGACACTTTGGTGACTTCACCATTTACCCGTCACAACTCACCCATTTCACCAACCTTGGAGGATTTACCTCCACACTCACCCATTTCCCCTTTGGGAAACATGCCTCCACTTTCACCCACATCACCCTTGGAGAACTTGCCTCCTCCACCTCCACCCAACTCAAACATCCCAATTTTGGGTGTCCCACTTTCCCTCCTCTTGGGTGATCCTTAGTTTGGGTTTCAACAAACTCATGGTCCTAGATGTCCATGTTGTCTCTACAACCACTACATCATCCATAACCTAAGGATGGATATGTATGGACTTCATAGGGGTTTGCAAGACTTCTTGCTTGGCTTGTTCTCCATGCCTCCTCCTAGGAGATGAATGATGAAGTTTCCTTAATAAGAGTTTTCGACAAAACCAAGCCTAAGAAAACTACTTATCTAGATTTAATATTAAGCTAGCTATGTATTAGTTAGTCTTTATTTATCTTTGTACTTTCCTCATTAATGAATGTTTCATGTTGTTGACTTATGGATTTATCTTTGTGTGATTCTATTCTTTTGTGCACACTAATCAACTTTAATTTGAAATTAAAATTGAACCTAAATCTATCACAACCCCTAAACTTGACTAAAATTGGTTCAAAATGATATCTAAATTATTTTTTCACCCTTTGTCAAGACATTCTTTGTTAATGTGTTGCTTTATGCAACCCTAGCATATTTTGGTTCTAATAGAGGTAAAATTCCAAGATTTGCAACTTTTTGAAAAAGTCTTAGTTTTTCCCAAAACCCAGGAAAAACATGGTTTAAAGTCCACTGGACGTGGTTCCTTAAAGACCCGCGGTTCCTTAGTGATATGGAACCGCCAGCCCCTATAAGGTACCGCGGCCAAAAAGTGGCTTTTGACGATTTTTTGGTCAAAACTTTTTAAACCCTATTCCCAGTCAAGATTCCTTCTTTACTCAAATTGACTAAACATTCCTTTACACTACTCATTTTGTATTCAAATTCTTACCTTGATTACATTTTACTTATACCCCAACCTTGAGATTTCATTCTCACACCTTCCCAACCTTGAGAATTCATTCTCACATAACCTTGAGATATCATTCTCACACTCTCACAATGCCTAACTCCTACATTCCTAACCTTGACATTTCTTTGTCACAACCCCTCTCACCCAAAGCTTCCTCATCCAAGCTTTCAAAGAAACCGAAAATCTCGGTTCGACCCGTTTGGGTTAAGAAGAATGAACCATCTTCGTCCAAACCACCCAAAAACCCTACCTTTTCTCCAATCAAGTATTGGAATGAGACTTACACCATAAACCCCATCACCGGAGCAAAAGAAAATGTTCCACCACCACCATAATCCTTCAATACCCCCCAACTCAATGACCTTTCAACCTTCCCAAACCTCACAAGGCATTGTGAAAACACTCCCAAACCCTTTACCCTACCACCACCAAACCCTAAGTTTGATGCCATACCCCCATCAAACGATTTTGTGTTGCATCATGGATCCTCGTGTGATTGTTGCAGATTTCAACAAATTGAACTTGCTCATGTGTATGAGAAGTTAAATTTTCTTGAATTCCTCCTCACTCGACCTCCTATTTAAGTTTTTGTTCCGGTGGACAAAACTTCGAATGATGCATCGTCGTCTTTTTAGTTTTATTTTATTTTTGGCAATCTTGGAAAATATCACTATTAGATTAGCTTATGCTTAGTGGTTTATTTTCCATATTTATTGCTTTTAGATACTCATGCTATGTGTATGACTATCTTCTTTTTTATATATATTTTTTTTCTTTATGTAACCTTTGTGTTATTTGTGTGCTATTTCATTAGTTCTATTTTGAGTTGATCTTGGTTAATTTTTTACAATTGCTTATGGGTGATTCCATCAATTCTAAAGCTTTAACCCATTGACAAGCTTATCATCTTCATTGGATTGAAGTTTGATTTTGTCAATTACCTCTTTGGACATACTTTGCAAAATACTTGATTCTAATTTGAGATTTCTTCTCTTTCTCCCTCTCAAGTTACTTAGTAGGTAGTGATCATATATACATTGGTGTTTCTTTCCTTTCTACTAACCTTTGTGTAGCATGTCACCTTAGCTCACAAACTTGGTGCCCCAAGCAAGGGGGAGCAACTACCAAGGGGGAGCTACTAGCAAAGTTCGATGTTCTTCAAAGACTTATGCTAACCTTTTTGCTACGACAAAGGGGGAGAAATGATAGTGATAAACTAGTTAATAATTCCATAGTTTGTGTTTCTAGGTAAATGAGTTTATTGTTTGTCGTAATCAAAAAGGGGGAGATTGTTAATGCAAGTGATGCCTAAAAACATTATTAGTGTTAACTAATCTTTCTTAGTTTTGATCACAACAAACCATACAACACATTTAGTGTAAAACACAAAATGAATTATTTAACTAACACTATCATCAAGGTAATAATCATATCACTAACCTTTCTTAATCATACTTAGTGATCATCAAAATGATTATCCTTAAAACTCACTTTTGTTATTAAGACAAAAGACTTTTTAATAAACTTTCTTTTTTAGAAAATGTTTTATTAAAATGGAAAATGAAAATTTGAAAATGGCATATTCCAAATGCTGTTAGAATATCCTTTGAAGGGTTCAAATACCTCAGATATTCCCACCCCACTAAAAGACAAAAAACTGAGCGGAGTTTAGTGGCGGTACCTTAAGTACCTACGCGGTACCTTAGCGATATGGTACCGCGGGGTGAGATAAGGTACCGCGCACAGTAGCCGTTTTAGATCCGTTGTAACTTTGTCTCCTTTAAATAGTGGGTCAAATCTCATTTTCCAGTAAGCCTCTGGGACGTTTTTCTTAGCCCTCTTTCTATTTTCTATAGCATAATCATTAGTAAATGATCACTTAAATTGTTAAGGATTTTTACATATGATTATCCTCTTGATCCCCTCCTTTACCATGTCCAATGAGAAGATCACTCACTCACTAGTGTAGTGATAAAGATGATTCTATGAGCTAGTCATATTCATCATGATACCCTTTTTTGTTTTAGGTCAATCCAATGTATTTATGAATACTTGGACTAGTTGTGTTCATCCAAGTTATTTGTGGATACTTGGATTTGTTGTGTACATCCATTGCATATGTGTTTGCTTGGATTTGTCTTGTGTAAATCCAAGCTACATGTGTATACTTGGATAAGTCTAGTTGAGTTGTAATAGATTTGATTAGGAGTTCTCACTAAACTATAAAGTGATGTGGTTGTGTCTTGTGAGTTCTCACTAAACATTAAAGTGATTAGTAGTTGTGTTGTGTGAAGTTCTCACTTAGCTTCAAAGTGAAGAGTCGTGAAGATTGGTTCTAGCTATCGATTAGAACTCGACATCTAGCCTTGTGTCGTAAAATAGTAAAGTAGGCAACGTCGTGAAGATTGGTTCTACCTTAAGATTAGAACCCGACATCTAGCCTTGTGTCGTTAAATTGTGAAGTAGGAAACGTCGTGTAGATTGGTCCTAGCTAAAGATTAGGTCTCGGCATTTAGCTTAGTGTCGGAAAATAATGTAAGCAACGATGTAAGGTTTTCTCCGCCGAGAAGGGAGCTTGTGGATATAGTGAAAATCTCGAGTAGGTGTACTCGAGGAGTGGAGTAGAAACGAGGATAGAGCCTCGTTGTCGAACAACTATAAATCTTGGTGTCTTCCCACTAGGTTGTCTCCTTCCTTACTCTTTACTTATTTCATTATCATTATACTTGCTTATTATCCTTGCTAGTGCATTTCAATTAAACCTAATCATTATGCAACTTAGCCTCAAGTAAAAGATAGTTTTGATACAAACCAAATTGAAAGTAATTTTAATTTGGTCACCAATCGAAGAGAAACTATTCAACCCCCCTTCTATTTTCTACAAATTGGAAACAAAGGCACCCTTGTGATCAGTGAATCACAAGGAGTCAATATCAACAAGCAAATCACAATTTGGTTCACACAATAAGCCAGAAATGATCAAACAGTCACCAGATATTGCTCAGATATGGGAAATAAGCATTTATGCACAAATAAGCAGATATAGCATGAATCAGCCAACCAAATTCAACAGGATGCATACACAAGCTATATAAACTATGAATAAGCACAAACAAACTTAAATCAAACAATGAATCAAAGTAAATAAGCAGAATCAAGCATAAACGGTTACTGATATGAACTACAAGTACTCAAGCCTACTTTGCTGATCTAATTGACCACAGATCTAAATTCAGGAACTCAAATCTCTTTCCCTGGTGATATTAACTAGGTTTAATCACTTGTTAGCCCTAGTCTATGATTAGATCTAGGTGTCCCTTAAACCTAAGCCAAAATTATCAAGTAAACAAGATTTTATACCCTTATTAAGAATCTAGGTGTTTCAAACCACAAAATATGCAGCAATACGACCAAGTATATCAGATAAACATGTACTAACAGATAGCAACAATAAACAACCACTCAACAAGCATCAAAACCTGCTTATGCAGTTAACCCAAACACCCCTTAATAACCTGTTTTGATAAATTTTCAAAGGCTTATCCAGATTCAACCCACAAATCAAGCTACTAACACTTCAATAACATCAAACCATCACAAATAAATAGGATTCAAGCAATAGAACACAGATTCAAGAACAATCAAGCAAAAATCACAAATATTTAGAAATTTAAAGAGAAAATGAAAAGGGAGAAGATGCAAACCTCCAAGACCTACATCCAGGCCCTGGATTGTTTGAGCTGAGGTACTAGCAGAACAAGTACCAGCTTCCAATGCTGCTAAGATGAACAAACAATAAGGTGAGATCAAATAAACAAGCACTTTTCTGATTTTTGAAGCACAAGCCTTATGGATTAAAAACTTGCCTAAAAAACCTTCAAACATGTAAATGGAACTCAGAATTAGGCTATTCTAACACCAACTTTTAATAAACAAGAACAAGATTTCTCAAAATTCAGAAAATCAAATTTTATTAACTTAAAAAGGAATTAAAAAGATTGATAGCCTAAAAGTGGAACAAAAGCTCTCTCACAAGTTGAGGAGTCTTTTTATAGGCAAATGCTAGCTATGCACTATTCACAAACCCTAGAAGTGAAATTCCACATTTGTCCTTGAGGTCTTCTAGACGATTCTTGGTTGTGAGCTATCCAAAATGTTCCTAGACGTTCAAAATAGCTTTGGGGTGAAGCAAAGGCTCTCAGCTATTGATTTTGACACGTGGCAGTAGTTTGGGAATAAGTTGTCACATGATGGGTGAAACGGTTTTGGGGGTGGGGTCCATGGTGAGTGGGAGTGAGGGTTTTAAGGTTGGGATATGTTTCTGGGCGTGTAAATCAAGTGTGGGAATGGGTAATTTCATTTTACCCTTTGTTTAAGTTGGGATAGTTACTGGGTTCTTGAGGGTGAACAGTGGTAAGTTTTGATCCGATTTTTGGGGATTGTGTTTGTTTGGCGCGTGGTTGTGTGTTTGAATGTTTCATTGCACAACTTTAGCCCTTGTTCTTTGGTGAAATGGGTATTTGATGTTTTTCAGCCCAAATACTTGATTCCCTTTGTTAATAACTTTTCCAACTTCACACTTTTGGCACAAAACTTTGGTAAAAAGATATCAAGAGTTGCTTTTGCCATTTTTTCATAATTCAAGGACTGATCTTGGACATTGTTGATCTTCAGAGGTCATTTATGAAATTTTAACTTCATAAGGGACCATAACTAGCAATTTAAAATTGTTGAGGGACTAAACTTGCCATTTCTTCAAAGTTGAAGGACCATTTGTGTAATTTTGACAAACTTAAGGGACCAAACTTGTAATTATGAATTCACAAGGGTTTTAAGTGTCATTTCTTCATTGCTTGAGGATCAATCTTGCATGTCTTCAAGTCTTCAAGGGTAATTGTTGGATAAATCATGAACTAGGGCCCGGTTCTTTGTACGGCTTCGTTTCTCGTGTCCGTTTTTCCTTGTTTCTTGTGATCTTTTGTCTTTTTCACGATATCCATACCTATTTGGACCACGACTTCATCATTTTTATTCAATATTTATTATGGACTTTGATATATTTATCCTCATACCTTGTAAGGGTCTTTTTGGATAGACTTTCTCCATGATCTTTAGGGGAGTAATTGTTTTTCGTCGTGTGTCTCGATCCTTCATATTGATTTTGGAATAATGATACTTCACATCATCTTGGATCTTTAGCAAAAATAGGGCTCCTCATGCCTTGTTAGGGCCTTTTTGGATGATCGGCAATCTTCGCGTCCTGCTTTAATAAGTTATGCCTTGGCTATGAACTCTATTCAACCCCGAGCAACTTTTAAACGATCTTGCGCTAGAGGCTAAGTAACCTTTCAAATCGTACGACCTTACTTATTGCAATTATTTTTATTCCTAATGCATTGATCTTATGGGAAGAAAAAGCCACAATAAAAAACATATGAGTTTTTGAAAGAACATTTTCATGTTCTTCGTTTAGCATGATCACTTGTCTAACTCTATCACCTCTCGTTCTTCACTATATAAAGACCTCTAATTAAAGATACTCATGAATACTTAGCCATGCAAGTTAAAATTAAGCCAAATTTGGATTATCTTTCATTAAGACTATATCAAATCAAAGTTTTGGGTTTTCAAGCCACCTATAGGATCTTGCACTTTCTTGGACTTTTTCAAGTTTAGAGAATGCATTTTATAGTTCCCTTGATAAGTGACTTTCTAGGATCAATTATAGGAACTTGCGAAAAGTTCTTGTTCTTAACCCGTATGAGCTAAGACTTTGGCGTTTTAAAGCTCCCTATATAAAAGTCTAGCAAAACTGGAATTGAGCGGGTTAAGGAATGTAAATGGCTCCAAAGGCCTATCAAGTCAAAAATTAGCTCTTATTCTACCCATTTGAAAATATACATTCGTGTCTTAAAAAACACTTATGAAAACTAAGAAAAATTTTAAAATTTGGCCATTTTTAGCCTTATTATCAAAAAAACTAAACATTGAAAGTTTGGAAAGCGTGAGGGCGTAGCAAAGCAAGTATCTATTCACCCCCCATACTAAAAGTAAACATTGTCCTCAATGTTTCGAGTCTAAGGGTGGAGCACCCCCATACTAGAGACGAAGAATCGAATGCTTAGGATCTAGCATGGAAAGGGTGATCAACAATATATCTAAAGTCGTTTATTAAGTATGCTAAAAGATAATTATTAGAACAATAAAGGATATGTCATGGATTCGTGAAAAACTTCTTCAAGCAAACGATGGAGGCTCACGTAAACGAACACGAGAGTCTTCAATCGTAGATGATGATCTAGATAACACAATCACAAACAACCACAAGACAACGAGTTGGAAGGGTACAAGTCCTCTTATTAGTGAATAGTAAGCATAAAAGGATAGGCATGGGATCTCCCCCACGAGGCACCTCGTTTTTGATTACCGAGTCATGAGCTCGACTCGATCCCGTCAATGCTAATTATCATTGGGGAAGGTGACTTGGTCGAGGGAAACCATTGAAGGAATTTCCCCATCAAAGTAGTGCTTAAGCCAATGTCCATTCACCTTGAAGGTAGGACCATCATCTTGAGCTAGCTCGATGGTCCCATAAGGAAACACTTGTGTAACGGTGAACGGACCCGACCAACGAGATTTCAATTTCCCGGAAAATATCTTAAGTCGAGAGTTAAAAAGTAACACTTGATCACCAACATTAAAAACCCGGTTTTTAATCTTTGCATCATGAAACTTTTTAGTCTTTACTTTGAAAATCAATGAATTTTCATAAGCATTGTCTCTTAATTCATCCAATTCATTCAATTGTATTTTCCGGTGATCTCCCGCGGTCTTCAAGTCAAAGTTTGCATGCTTAAGGGCCCAATATACCTTGTGCTCCAATTCAATGGGCAAATGACAATTCTTCCCATAAACTAACTTATAAGGAGTGCAACCGATAGGTGTCTTATAAGCGATCCTAAAGGCCCATAAAGCGTCATCGAGTTTGTCGGACCATGAAGCACGGTTTTATCCAATTCACTTCTCTATAATCATCTTCAAAGCTCGGTTCGAAACCTCGACTGCCCACTCATTTGCGGGTGATAAGCCGTAGAAAGACGATGAGTAACTCCATATTTCTTTAGAACCTTCTCGAATTGGTCATTACAAAAATGGGCTCCACGATCGCTTATAATAGCACGAGGGGTTCCGAACCGAGAGAATAGTTGCTTCAAAAACTTCACTACCACACGAGCATCATTAGTAGGTAAAGACTTAGCTTCCACCCACTTAGAAAGGTAGTCCACCGCGACGAGGATATACTTGTTACCATGAGACGATGGGAACGGCCCCATAAAGTCTATTCCCCATATGTCGAAAATCTCACACACAGAATTATGTTTTGCGGCATTTCATCACGTTGAGACGATTTTCCTTGACGTTGGCACGAATCACACGACTTCACAAGTGTGTGTGCATCACGATAGATAGAAGGCCAAAAGAAGCCGGCATCGAACACTTTCTTAGCCGTGAGATTTGCACCGTGGTGACCACCCGTGGGTCCCTCGTGACAAGCTCTAAGGATATTAGAAGCTTCGGTACCAAAAACACAACGTCGAACGAGTTGATCCGCACAAACCCGAAAGAGATAAGGGTCGTCCCATAAATAGAACTTGATGTCACGAAAGAATTTTCTCTTTTGTTGTGTCGTCATACCCTTGATTATGAAATTGCTCGCATGGTAATTTGCAATTGCCACAAACCATGGGGTGGTGTCTTTAGAATTCACTACACCGAGAGTCTCGAGAGGAAATGTTTCGGTGATTTCCTTGTTCTCGAAAACATCTTTGTGAGGATCTTCTAGACGAGAGAGATGATCGGCCGCTAGATTCTCGCCTCCTTTTTTGTCAAGCACGGTGACATCAAATAATTGGAGGAGGAGCATCCAACGAAGCAATCTCGGCTTAGCATCTTGCTTAGCTAAGAGATACTTGATAGCTGAATGGTCGGTATACATGATGCTTTTAGTTAAGACGAGATAAGGTCGGAATTTCTCAAAAGTATAGACCACGGCAAGGAATTCCTTTTCCGTTGTGGTGTACTTTAATTGAGCCTCGGTCATCGTCTTACTAGCATAATGGATAGGACGGAAATGCTTGTCATATCGTTGCCCTAAGACGGCCCCTATAGCATAATCACTTGCATCGCACATGATTTCAAAGGGTAATTCCCAATTAGGAGCAACAAGAATGGGAGCTTCGGTAAGTTTCCTTTTGAGAGTTTTGAAAGCTCTAACACAATCCTCATTGAAATTAAAAGGAGCATCCTTCTCGAGAAGGTGTGTCATAGGTTGAGAGATTTTCGAAAAGTCCTTGATGAAATGACGATAAAAGCCCGCGTGGCCTAGGAAACTCCTAACTCCCTTAACGGTTTTGGGATGAGGTAACTTGGCGATGACGTCTACCTTAGCTTTATCGACCTCAATCCCCGCTTTCGACACCTTATGTCCTATGACGATTCCTTGTTTACACATAAAATGACATTTTTCCCAATTAAGCAGAAGATTGGTTTCTTCACAACGTTTTAACATTTGCTCGAGATTAGATAAACACGACGTGAACGAATTGCCAAACAACGAAAAGTCATCCATAAACACTTCCATCGACTTCTCGATCATATCGTGAAAAATAGCCATCATACACCGTTGAAACGTACCCAGTGCATTACAATGTCCGAAAGGCATCCTACGATAAGTAAAAGTTCCATACGGACACGTAAAAGTAGTATTCTCTTGATCACGAGGGTCGATAGGGATTTGAAAGTAACCGGAAAAACCATCTAAAAAGCAATAGAATTCGTTTCCCGCGAGTCGCTCCAACATTTGATCCATTAAGGGCAAAGGAAAGTGGTCTTTACGAGTGGCGTCATTTAACTTACGGTAGTCAATACACACCCTCCAACCGGTCACAACACGAGTGGGAATCAACTCGTTGTTTTGATTAGGCACAACGGTCATTCCTCCCTTTTTAGGGACACAATGGATTGGGCTCACCCATGGGCTACGAAGATAGGATAAATCATTCCCGCGTCAAGGAGTTTTAAGACTTCCTTTTTAATGACATCGTGAATTTTGGGATTCACCCTTCTTTGACTTTGAATTGCGGGTTTGTAGTCCTCCTCCATTAAAATCTTGTGAGTACAAAATTTTGGGTCAATACCCTTAATGTCGGAAATTTTCCACGCAATTGCCCCTTTATGAGCTTTAAGAACTTTCAAGAGTTCGGTTTTTTCATCATTAGCAAGACCTCTTGCAATAATAACCGGCAACTTGTCATCACCTTCCAAGAATGAGTATTCAAGGTGAGAAGGAAGATCTTTCAATTCAAGGATAGGTGGTTCCTCGATTGAAGATTTTGGTTCAACACTCATAACTTCCATCGGCGGAAGAAATGGTGGAATAGAAGTATCATCACTAATTAACACCTCATCTTCATTGTCGATTTCATTTGAAGTGAGATCGCCTCCTTGGAATGGAGTGAGATTTGGTGTGGAATTAGCAAGAATCGGATCCAAAATAGTGGGATTGCCACTTGACGAGTTATCGGAAAAACCTAACACTTCTTGTGAAAACTCATCGCAAACCACATCAACGATGTCAATGTGATTGATGGTAGCGATTGCATAAACATGAGAAGGTTTCGAGTTTTGAGTAGCGTTTATAACAAGTTCCTCTTCGTTGAATCTCAAAGTGATAGTTCTTGCATGAACGTCGACAAGCGATCTCGAGGTGTCTAAAAATGAACGACCTAAAATTAGAGGAACTTGAGGATCCGCGGGGATGTCAACTACTATAAAATCAACAGGATAGTAGAACTTCCCCACTTTCACAAAAACATCTTCGGCTACTCCACATGCTAAATTTGTAGAATGATCCGCCATCTCGATAGACATGTTCGAAGGAATAAGAGCCGGAAGCGAAAGCGTTTTCCAAATGGAAAATGGCATCAAATTAATGTTCGCACCAAGATCGGCCAAGGCGAGGCATTCTTTCATATATTGTATGTCACAAGGAATGAGAAACTTTCCGGGATCACCAACCTTTTCCGGTATGCGGTTAACATAAACCGAAGAACAATTAGCAAGCTTTGAAAGCTTTTCCTTATCGCTCATCATACTTTTAAAAGTGGAAGCGAAACGAGGCATATACAACAACGCATCGGCTAAACTCACATCAAAATGTACTTGTTGAAACATTTTTATAAAAAGATCAATTTGTTGTTTGTTACGTTCTTGCAATTTCTCTTTGTTTCGTCTCGAAGGGTAAGGTAAGGGTGGTGTGGGTTGGACATTAGGCAACGGCCTTGGAATCTTGGGTTCCATGATTGGTATTGGTTCAACCGTAGGTGTGGTTTGAGCGGTACTTCGTGGGATTGTAATGTGCTCCTTTTCGACCATCACCTCGGGTTCTTTCTCGATTTCCTTCTCCGTAGAATTACTTGGACGAGAGATTGGTTCCTTGAATGTTTTACCACTTCGTGTAGTAATAACCTTCATTTCTCCCTTCGGGTTTGCAATGGTATCACTAGGAAGACCACCCGAGGAAGAGGGTTTACACATGATTGCTTCAAACATTTTAGCCATTCGGTCCTCAAATTTTGATTGCCTAGCATCCGCTTTTAACAACTCTTGCTTAATCTCATGTTGTCCTTGTTCCGTCTTTTGTTGATTTTGTTGAAGACGTTGGACATTTCCTTCCATTTTATTTGCATGAGTTTTAAGTTCATAAGCAAGTTCGTTTTTAAGCTCGTTTTTCAACTCGGATATTAAGCCAATCATCTCACGTTGCATGTTATCAAATTTAGCATCATTTGCTTTAGCATAGTCCAAAAACTCTCCTTGAAGATTTTTAGTGTGAGCATTTTGAAAACCTTGTGTAGTGTTTTGAAAATCACGGTTTTGGTTTTGATTAGTGACTTGTCCATTCCCACTTTGATAATTCCCCTTGTTGTAGTTACGTGAATTGCCTTGGTAATTACCATCTTGGTTGTTGTTTCGATAGTTATTAGCATTTTGATTTGGTGGAGCTTGATTTGGGCGGGAACCTTGACCGTTTTGGTTGTAGGTTCCCGTTGCTACATAAGCACTCGAAGTGTTACCATCCGCGGTAATGCACTCGGAAAGATCATGAGCTACACCACAAGACAAACAACTCTTAGCAACCGCTTTAACCGAAGCGGAATTTGAAGCTTCTTGAGCTTTCCAATGGGACATAAGATTAGCAAATCTATCAAAATACCGATTTTCCTCATTAGCTTCATCATGTAAGGCATTAATGCTACGAGACGATGATTTCGATGACGAACCCAAATTGGCAACACTCGTTGTGTTATGAGGGCTATAAACCTTAGATCTATTCTCGATAATCATTAAAGCTTCATCGGTCGTTTTGCACAAAAAATTACCACCCGCGGCGGCATTCAAGTAATCTCGTTTATGATCATTAAGCCCATTATAAAAAGTATCAATTTGATGCAATCCCGAAAAATCATGGTGTGGACATTCCTGTAACATTTCTTTAAAGCGTTCCCATGCCATTGAAAAACTTTCATTATTTCTTTGCACAAATCGTGAAATCTCATTTTTCAAATGTGTTGTTTTAGATGGTGGAAAAAACTTGTTCACAAACTTAGAAACGAGACCACCCCATGTCAAAATCGAATTTGGCGGTTCTTTCTCAAGTTAAATTTTAGCGGGTCCATCTAACGAGTATGGAAACAACATCATCTTAATGGCGTCATGTGGAACATCCTAAAACTTGCTAGTAGCGGTGAGACGATTAAAATTCCTAATGTGATAATGCGGGTTGTCTTTCTCATGACCTCTAAACTTATTAGCTTGCAACATCGACATTAAACCCGTCTTAATCTCGAAATTCTCCGCAAGGATAGCGGGAATCACAATGGCCTCTCCAAAACCCTCGGTGGGTGCTTGTAGCAACTCCATCATAGTACGATTAGCCATGACGACTTCTTGTTCTACAATAGGTTCAACAGTTGGAGGTTGTTCTTCAATCAACGTCTCTTGATTGGCTTGCTTTTGAAGACGTTTACGAGCTCGTTTTGCTTGATTACGAGCGATCATAAACTTCACGAAGAATGGGAGGTGAGCAAGAAGATTCTTTTTAGGTGTTTTGTGAATTTTCAATTTTTTTGTGTTTTTGATTGTTTTTAATTTTTTTGGATTTTGGTGTATCTTCGTAGACAACAATCTACCAAATCTCTCCTCGAATCAAACTCTTGATTAAAGAAGCCTCAAAAGAATGAAAACGATCACGTGGAGTGAACTCCTTCGAATGACTTTAGAACTTTGGTTAAAACCAAATTGTTCAAGAGGGTTTAATCACAAAGAAACCAAGCAAATATATTATACGTAATAATACTTTGGGTGGAAAAACCCTCGATTAGCCTTCAATCTCAAAATACTCACAAGCAAGCGGGGAAACGAGGCGGCGCGAAGCACTTAAGATCCTTTTTACTTAGGGTATATTTTATAATACCCGCCTTATACCTACCTTATAGTTCGTATTTTTCAAAATCGAGCTTCACGAAAGTATTTATCTATTTTTGCCTTTTTTTTGTTTGAGATTCGAATACAATAATTAGGAGATCAAATCCCAATTAAGGTTGTGTTTTCACACTTTTGGAGATATTTTGTATTTATTGTGATACTTAATACAATATAGTAATAATAATTTCACACGAAAAACCAAGAAAACCGATAATACGTATTAGCAGATTTCTACTAATACTAATACTATTTATGGTTAATATTAAAAACAACAAGACAAATTAATCAAGACACACCTCCCGGGCAGCGGCGCCAAAATGATTGTGGTAAATTACGACCTTTAGGAAAAGGAGCGTAAAAGCGGTAAGTATTAAGTGATGATTCAGGAAAATCAAGCACTAATGACCCAATGAAGTTCGTTTCCCAAGGAGGTATATGTGTGTGAGTAATTCGTAATTGATTTGAGATTAATATTGGTTTAGAAGGGGATGAGAAAAAAGGATGACGAAGACGTGAAATTAATACCACGACGACAAAACGTAAAATCGTAAAACAAGCTAAAATAAAAATTAATTCTAAAAATTACCCAAAATTCACAAAAAATCAAAATAAATAAACTAAGAGTTTACCAATGATAATAACTTTTTCAAACCTTTTAAATAATAAAATATTCAATTTTTAATAGCTAATTAAAGCCTTAAAAATCAAATAAATTATCAAAAAGCCCAAATAAAGTTTTTTCAATTGGTAAACCTCTAAAATGACCTAAAAAGATTAAAAATTATTTTTAGAAATTTTTAAACTAAGGAAAACTATTTAAAATGATTTAAAAACTATTAAAACTTAAAATAATTATAAAAATTAATCTAGAAGTGATAAAATTATTCTAAAAGGTGAAAAAAAACCCTATTTTAATGTATTTAAGCTAAGAAAAATGTAAAAAGTTGAAAAATGTGAAATTAGAAAAATAATAATAAAATAATATTAAAATAATATTAAAAATCCAAAATTTATAAAAAATTCTAAAAACTTGCAAACTAGTTTATTTTAACCTAAATAATCAGAAAATGAAAGTGAAATGACCAGAATACTCCTATAGGGCCCTCAAATGGGCCAAAACCAAAAACAGTCCACTTAAATGGGCTTTTTAGCCTAAAAAGTCAAACCTGGCCCAATTAACTTGGAAAAGCCCAATCTGACTCAAAATTTAATTCTAAACACAAAACTCTAAAGGCCCAAAAGCTGAAAGTGAGCTTATCACAGCTTATTGACCAAACAGCTTATCCTTATTGGACTTTTTAGCCCATTAAGCAATAAGCTAATGCCATAAGCTTTAATTTGACACACAACCTTCTTTTGGGATGCTTAAGAGATCTGTAAAAAGAAATTTTGAAAAAGCACACTCAATAAGCTAGAAATAAGCAAAGTACAATTTCACTAAAAGACAAAATAGTCGAGTTTGAGATTTAGGGCACCTCAGAACTTGATTCAACTTGAAAAATGTCACAAATGAACTCAATAAGCCAAATCAATCAACAAAATTCCAATAAGCAACACCAATAAGCCAGAATGAACCAATAAGCACTTATGAAAAAGTCAATTAAGTTGGTTTTCTAGTCAAACCCTAAAGTCAACCCACCAAATGCTCCAGTATGAACAAATGGGTCAAATGATGAGCCCCTATTACAAAATCCAAGTTGTTGCTGGTTAAAATAAGCTATTATAGCTTATTGATAAGCTGAAACCCAATTAACACTAGCAGGGGGAACTTTCAGTAGGAACTGGTTCTCACTGCTTTGACTATTTGACCAATCTTTTTAGAGAGATTTAGTTGGATTCAATTGGAAATAAAGGCACCCTTGTGATCAGTGAATCACAAGGAGTTAATATCAACAAGCAAATCACAAGTTGGTTCACACAATAAGCCAGAAATGATCAAATAGTCACCAGATATTGCTCAGACATGGGAAATAAGCAGTTATGCACAAATAAGCAGATATAGCATGAATAAGCCAACCAAATTCAATAGGATGCATACACAAGCTATATAAACTATGAATAAGCACAAACAAACTTAAATCAAACACTAAATCAAAGTAAATAAGCAGAATCAAGCATAAACAGTTACTAATATGAATTACAAGTACTCAAGCCTACTTTGCTGATCTAATTGACCACAGATCCAAATTCAGGCACTCAAATCTCTTTCCCTGGTGATATTAACTAGGTTTAATCACTTGTTAGCCCTAGTCTATGATTAGATCTAGGTGTCCCTTAAACCTAAGCCAAAATTATCAAGTAAACAAGATTTTATACCCTTATTAAGAATCTAGGTGTTTCAAACCACAAAATATCCAGCAATATGACCAAGTATATCAGATAAACATGTACTAACAGATAGCAACAATAAACAACCACTCAACAAGCATCAAAACCTACTTATGTAGTTAACCCAAACACCCCTTAATAACCTGTTTTGACAAATTTTCAAAGGCTTATCCAGATTCAACCCACAAATCAAGCTACTAACACTTCAATAACATCAAACCATCATAAATAAACAGGATTCAAGCAATAGAACACAGATTCAAGAACAATTAAGCAAAAATCACAAATATTCAGAAATTTAAATAGAAAAAGAAAAGGGAGAAGATGCAAACCTCCAAGACCTACATCCAGGCCCTGGATTGTTTGAGCTGAGGTACTAGCAGAACAAGTACCAACTTCCAATGCTGCTAAGATGAACAAACAATAAGGTGAGATCAAATAAACAAGCACTTTTCTGATTTTTGAAGCACAAGCCTTATGGATTAAAACCTTGCCTCAAAAACCTTCAAACATGTAAATGGAACTCAGAATTAGGCTAATCTAACACCAACTTTTAATAAACAAGAACAAGTTTCTCAAAATTAAGAAAATCAATATTTATTAACTTAAAAAGGAATTAAAAAGATTCATAGCCTAAAACTAGAACAAAAGCTCTCTCACGGGTTGAGGAGTCTTTTTATAGGCAAATTCTAGCTATGCACTATTCACAAACCTTAGAAGTGAAATTCCACATTTGTCCTTGAGGTCTTCTAGACGATTCTTGGTTGTAAGCTGTCCAAAATGATCCTAGACTTCAAAATAGCTTTGGGATGAAGCAAAGTCTCTCAACTGTTGATTTTGACACGTGGAAGTACTTGGGGAATAAGTTGTCACATGATGGGTGAAACGGTTTTGGGGGTGGGGTCCATGGTGAGTGGGAGTGAGGGTTTTAAGGTTGGGATATGTTTCTGGGTGTGTGAATCAAGTGTGGGAATGGGTAATTTCATTTTACCCTTTGTTTAAGTTGGGATAGTTACTGGGTTCTTGAGGGTAAACAGTGGTAAGTTTTGATCAGATTTTTGGGGATTGTGTTTGTTTGGCGCGTGTTTGTGTGTTTGAATGTTTCATTGCACAACTTTAGCCCTTGTTCTGTGGTGAAATGGGTATTTGATGTTTTTCAGCCCAAATACTTGATTCCCTTTGTTAATAACTTTTCCAACTTCACACTTTTGGCACAAAACTTTGGTAAAAAGATATCAAGGGTTGTTTTTGCCATTTTTCCATAATTCAAGGACTGATCTTGGACATTGTTGATCTTCAAAGGTCTTTTATGAAATTTTAACTTCATAAGGGACCATAATTGGCAATTTAGAATTGTTGAAGGAATAAACTTGCCATTTCTTCAAAGTTGAAGGACCATTTGTGTAATTTTGACAAACTTAAGGGACCAAACTTGTAATTATGAATTCACAAAGGTTTTAAGTGTCATTTCTTCATTGTTTGAGGATCAATCTTGTATGTCTTCAAGTCTTCAAGGGTAATTGTTGGATAAATCATGAACTAGGGCCCGGTTCTTTGTACGGCTTCGTTTCTCGTGTCCGTTTTCCTTGTTTCTTGTGATCTTTTTTCTTTTTCACGATATCCATACCTAAAATACACAAGTAAACAAAAACAAGCATATATATGGTATTTTATGACATTTTTATGCATTTTAAGCCCGAAAAGAACGATAAGATCATGTATAAATGCCATCTCATCAGTAGTACCTCAATTACATATATATTTCTATGATTCACCCTAGCCTTAATGCAAGGTTGATCAAACCGAGTACCTAACACAGTAGTGTTCCAAAATTGTTCAACAATGGATATAGAGACAATCGGACTTACAGTGAGTGCAAAACGAACATGACTTCGAGATAAGAAACCAAGAATCTCATGGAATCCAAGAGAGTCATCATTCACAGCAAGATTCGCAACCAAATTATGCTTAGATATCACTTGTAAAGCAGCCAATAGTATTTTTGATGATCGAAAAATTAGAGAGAAGGTTATAGAACCAAGAGATAAAAATAAAAGATTAGGTGAATCAATTGTGCAATTGGAGTAAGTATTTAAATAAATAACAAACCCAAGCGGGAAGAAACAGCCAAATTTACAAAAGAGACCCTTAACGGTACAACGGACATGTAGCGGTACATGGAACATACGCGGTACTTGAACTTGTGCTAGCGGTAGTTGGAGTTATAACGGTACCTCACAATTTTGACCATTTCATGCATTCCACTATTATTATAACCTCTTTTATCTTTTTCTATTAACCTGCAATCACATCAAAAACCCAAAACATAGACTATACAATAAAAATTAGTATAAAAAATTGTATAGCTATTACCTCCCCTCAACATATGCAGCAGTCTATTGGTTGAGTATACCAATATGTGTCACCAAGAATTCAAATCTCTTTGCATCAAATGCCTTGGTCGAGAAATCAGCTACATTGTTGTCTGTATGAATCTTCAAGACTTGTATAAGCTTCTTGTCATAAGCATCCCTTATAAAGTGATGTCTTATTTCAATATGCTTGGTCTTGGAGTGAAATAATGGATTCTTGACAATGCATATAATACTTTCATTATCAATTTAAATCTTGGTGTTCATGAAGTTAAACCCATAATCTAACAATTGATTTTTGAATCCAAAGTACTTGTCCACAGCAATGAGCAGCAGCTATATATTTAGCTTCAGTTGTAGAAGTAGCAATAATGGTTTGCTTCTTACACTGCCATGATATGAGTCTTCTACCTAAGAATTGACAACCTCCTGTTGTGGATTTCCTATCATGATTAGCTCCAGCATAATCACTATCTGAGTAAGCTTCCAATTCAAAGGTGGAATCTATAGGATACCATAATCCTAAATTAGGTTGACTTTTAAGATACTTAAAAATCTTCTTATGTAGATGTGACACCTTTGGATTGACTTGGAACCTTGAACAGGCACACACAACAAACATAATATCTGGTCTTGAAGCAGTAATATACATCAATGAACCACTTATTGATCTGTATAGATGAATATCAACACTTTCTCCATGTTCATCTTTTGATAAAGACTTCGTAGCAACATACTTTTCTTGGCTGATAAATATTCCATCTTTCCTTTGTTTGACTTGCAGTCCCAAAAAGAAAGGTAGTTCTCCCATGGAACTCATCTGAAATCTTCCTTTCATCAAAGCCTCAAACTCACACACCATGACTTCTTGGTAGAACCAAAAATGATGTCATCAATATAGACTTGAACTAGAATAATATCCTTAGCATTCTTCTTGATGAAAAGAGTTTTGTCAATGGTCCCTCTCCTATATCCATGCTCTAACAGAAAATTGGATAAAGTTGCATACTAGGCCCTAGGAGCTTGATGCAGACCATAAAATGCTTTGATAACCTTGTGTACTCTGTTGGGGAATTTAGGATCTACAAAATCTGTAGGTGGTGAGACATATACCTCCTCTGAAATAGTACCATAAAGAAAGGCACTTTTCACATCCATTCGATAGACTATAAAACCCATATATGATGCAAAGGCCAAAAATAACATAATGTCTTCTATCCTTGCTACTGGTGCAAAAACCTCATCATAGTCTATCCCTTCTTCCTGTCTATAGCCTTGAGCAATAAGTCTTGCCTTGTTCCTCGCAACAACTCCTCTTTCATCCTTCTTTTTCCTAAAAACCCATCTAGTACCAATTACTCTCTTACCTGAGGGAAGATCCTCAAGAATCCAAACCTTTTGTAGCTTAAACTGTGTTAATTCTTCTTGCATGGCATCTACCCAACTTTCTTCATCAAGAGCCTGAGAAATGTTTTTGGGCTCTACTTATGATAAGAAACAGGCAAACAAACAATGCTGAGTATCTTTATGATTAGTTCTCTGCTGTTGTTTGACATAGCTCACAAGTGCATGAGTTTCAATACTGGTTTGAAGTAGTCTTCTGGTTTGTACAACAGACTTGGGATCTCCAATGATCTGTGTAGTAGGAATGTTGTTGTTAACTCAATGAGTGGGAATAGAACTGACTGAAATTTTTTGTTTCAAATTGTTGAAATCAGTTACTGCACCCTGCTCATCATAGGAAGCTTTGGAGAAGATTCCTTCAGCTAGACTAGCATACACGTCTTCATCGTCCATAACTTGTAAAATATCTTCTAATGAATCAACAGACTTAGCAGATTTTGACTTAGCAGTACTTGCAGATGAAGTACCGCTAGGTGTAGTATGTACTGTTGAGTGTTGTGACACAAAAGATTCTTCTCCTGAATGCTCATTATCAGATGTAGCATTCTTTTCTTGATCTTGAAGCCTCTGAAGCTCTTGGGAGGCTTGATCATCTTTTGATGGCATGGTTTGCTTCTTTGGAGTAGCAGACATGGGAGTAACAGTAGGCATATTGGGCACATAGATACGAACATCATCATCTGATGAAGAAACTTCTTCTTGAGTACCTGCATTAGTTGCACTAGACTCCTCACCTGCATTGTTAGTTTGACAATCCTTTTGCACAAAATAGTAATCCATAGAGTTAGTTAGATAATTTAAATCAAACATCTAAGCATAACTTATTCCTGGGACATTAGGTTTATTTTTTAAGAAATTAACATGGGCATTTTCTTCAAACTTTTTAGATGCCAAATTATTAACCCTATATGCTTTACTTTGCAATGAATATCCTACAAGATATCCTGGATCAGACTTTCCATCAAACTTTCCTAAATGATCAAGAGTATTTAGCATAGACACATGACACCTAAAAGGTCTTAGTATGACTTATGGTAGGCTTAAAACCAGTCAAAAGTTCATAAGGTGTTTAGTTTTGAGGCTTGGTCACTAAGACTCTATTTAACACATAACATGCAGTGTTCATTGCTTCTTCCCAAAAGGTACTTGTCAAAAGAGAATCAGCCAGCATAGTTCTAGCAGCCTCAATTAGTGTCATATTCTTCCTTTCAGCTACTCTATTTTGTTGTGGAGTCCTAGGATTACTAAATTGTCTCTTAATGCCTTTAGACCTACATAATTCATCAAATTCAGCATTCTTGAATTCTTTCCCATTATCTGTCCTAATGATTAAAACTTGTTTAGTGAACTGCTTTTTTAACTAAAATGTTAAGTAATTCATTGGTTTCACTCCTAAGAGCTAAAAAAAAAACCCAACTGAATCTGCTATAATCATCAGTTATGACTAGACAAACGGTCTTATGACTAATGCTTCTTACAGAAACTGGACCAAAAAAATCCATATGCAAGAGTTGCAAATGTTTGGTCACAGTATTGACAGTCTTGGTCTTACAAGAGGCTCTATGTTGTTTACCTTTTTGACAAGCAACACATGTGAAATCATTCTGAAAAGATTTGTTAGGTAACCCTCTAACCAAATTCTTATTCACTAATCTGTTAAGATTCTTGAAATTCACATGACCTAACCTTCTATGCCATAAATTATACTCATCATAAGAAGCCCTAGCTAGCAAACATGTAATACCACCTGTTGTAGTAATAGTATGAAGATTAAAGGTGTACATATTTTCTTGCCTTTGTACTTTAAGCAGTACTTGAGATTCTTTAGGCATCTCAAAGTCTTTAGACAGTATCAAGCAGTCTTTGTCTGTAAACAACACCTTGTTCTTCTTATCACACATTTGTGATACAAAAAAGAGATTGAACTCATTCAATTCTTTCACAAAGAACACATCTTCAAATTCCAACTTCCCTGTATTGATTTTCCCTTTGCCAGTAATTCTACCTTTGCTACCTCCAAAGGCTACTGGTCCTCCTCTGAATTCTTCAAATTCAGCAAGAAAATCTTTGTTTCCTGTCATGTGTCTTGAGAATACACTATCTACTATACCTTTATCTTTCAGTTCATCAATTAGATGCCCCTCAATATCTTCATGTGAGAGAGCCATTAAACCAAGATCTTCTTTTTATTCATCTTCAGCCCAGTTCACCACTCCATCTATAGTCACTAATGCTTTGGTTCCTTTAGGACTCCTGCTGTTTCCTTTTGGAAAGATTTTAGTTATTCTTGGACTGGTTCTATAGCTGTTCTTGGACTTTTGACTACTACTCTCAGCTTTGTCTCTAGTGCATTCTCTTGAAAAGTGTCCATTCCTTCCACAGTTATAGCATTCAACTTTGGACTTGTCATATCCTAATGGCTCATTAGAATCAACAGTCAACTTTCTTCTAGTCTTCTTGAAGAACCTGTTAGATCTTACTAACACCATAGCATCTTTCCATTTAAGATCCATCTCTTCAACATCAGAATCATCCATTTGGAACAAGTCATTGAGTGTTAATCTGGGCCTGTTGTCTTCCATGTGGATTTTGAGAGACTATGGGGCTGCCTTCAGTACTTTGTGGGTAAGTACCTCTTGTAAGTCCCCCAACGGTATTTGTGAAGTATGTACTGCTGCTTGATCCACTAGCGGTATTAGGAAAACAAGTACCGCTGTTTCCTTCTGACACAAAAGCCAAGTTAGACTTTGTTGTAGTCGTTGCCTTGGTCACCTCAATGCCTTTCACATCCATCTCGTATGCTCTAAGATTGTTGTAGAGATGATCAAAAGGAATTGTTTCCAGATCATCTCTTGTGATGAAGTGCATAGCCATTGCTTTCCAATCTTGTGGAACACTCCTTAAGAATTTTATATTAGCTTCTTCATTAGGAATTACTTGTCCATAAACTGCCAAATGAATAAGCAGCTTACTGAATAAAAGATTAGGTGAATCAATTGTGCAATTGGAGATCACTTGTAAAGCAGCCATTAGTATTTTTGATGATCGAAAAATTAGAGAGAAGGTTATAGAATCAAGAGATAAAAATAAAAGATTAGGTGAATCAATTGTGCAATTCGAGTAAGTATTTAAGTAAATAACAAACCCAAGCACGAAGAAACCGCCAAATTTACAAAAGAGACCCTTAACGGTACAACGAACATGTAGGGGTACATGAAATATACGCGGTACTTGAACTTGTGCTAGCGGTACTTGGAGTTATAACGGTGCCTCACAATTTTGACCAGTTCATGCATTCCACTATTTTTTAACCTCTTTTATCTCTCTCTATTAACCTGCAATCACATCAAAAACACAAAACATAGATTATACAATAAAAATTAGTATAAAAAAATTGTACAACTATTACCTCCCCTCAACATATAATACTTATAAAGTGATGTCTTATTTCAATATGTTTGGTCTTGGAGTGAAATAATGGATTCTTGACAATGCATATAATACTTTCATTATCAATTTAAATCTTGGTGTTCATGAAGTTAAACCCATAATCTAACAATTGATTTTTGAATCCAAAGTACTTGTCCACTGCAATGAGCAGTAGCTACATATTCAACATCAGTTGTAGAAGTAGCAACAATGGTTTCCTTCTTACACTACCATCATATGAGTCTTCTGCCTAGGAATTGACAACCTCCTGTTGTGGATTTCTTATCATGATTAGCTCCAATATAATCACTATCTGAGTAAGCTTCCAATTCAAAGGTGGAATCTCTAGGATACCATAATCCTAAATTAGGTTGACTTTTAAGATACTTAAAAATCTTCTTCACAACATGTAGATGTGACACCTTTGGATTGACTTGGAACCTTGAACAGGCACACACAACAGACATAATATGTGGTCTTGAAGCAGTAAGATCCATCAATGAACCAATCATTGATCTGTATAGATGAATATCAACACTTTCTCCATGTTCATCTTTTGATAAAGACTTCTTAGCTTCAAAAGCTGTGCTTGTACTCCTTGTGATCGTGATAGTATAGTGATAATTTGAGATACGATATAGGGTAAATTAGAAAATTACCTTTAGGAAAAAGTAATAGACTAATATTACCAATGACGAATCCAATTAAACACGTGATGAACCAAGTTCGTTGTACACGAAGATCGAGTGAATTTGAGATGTTTTGCTTTGATTTGGACAATTGATTCGAATTGGTTTCTGTTTTTAAACTCAAATTAAAATCTACCAATTTTAAACTATTAAATCTAATCCTAAAGTGCATGAATCGTAAACCCCGCTAATATTTAATCTAATAACAAATACTTAAAATTAAAAAACTATTTAAAGATTAATCTATTTTGAAAATCTATAAAAATGATTCTATTTTATTAAAAATGACTATTAATCTATTTTTAGAAATCTATGTAACTTTTTTTAAACTAATAAACTTAATAAAAATTTACTTATACTAAATCTATTATTTTAAAAACTAATTTTATTTAAGTCTAAAATTATAAAAATCTAATTATAAAAATAAACTAATTAAACTTTTAAAAATTAAAACTTTTTTTTACTTTATACTAATTATTTTTAACCTAATTAATTAAACTTTTATTTAATTAAAAGAATAATATTGCACAACTAATTAAGCAAAACGTTTAACTAAAGCTGAAAGGTCAAAATGAACATACGTATAAAAATTAAATGGTGCAAACTAAAATTAAAGAGAGCAGTAGCTCAGATGGTAGAGTCGTTGGCCTGTTGAGGTGCAGGTCTCGAGTTCGAGACCTGCTATGAACAAAATTACAATGTTATTTATTTTTGGACACTAAAATCAAAAATGACCACAGGAATGGTCAAATTTGAAGCTTATTTTGATCAAGCTGATAGGAATCAGCTCTTTGGGCTTATCAGATCAATGAATCTGATATTCTACGTGCGAACAACAAATAAGTAAGCAGTAATATTGCACAAATAACGTTCATAGATTTCATCAAACTCAAAGTGAATCAAATACGAATATACAGTCCAAACAAAAATCTACAATCCTAGATCATAAAGCTAAACATCTAAAAGCAGACTCTTATTTAAACCCTCAACAAAGATTTGCATTCACCCTTCATTTATCAGAAAAACCAGTTACATCAATAGCCTAAGTTCAGCAAGTTTTTAACCCATAACTTTTATCAGCAAAGTAATCAAACTGCATACATACTGAACAAACTAACTTATTAAACCTGAATTGATTAACAAGCTTAGATTGATATAAAAAAAACTTAGCAGATTAAAATCTTCAGAAAACTTTTATCAGCCCTCATACATCAGTAACATATTTCAGAAAGTAATATTCCAAAAGCAGCCATGAAACGTATCAAATCCTACTTAATTTAGCACACTACTAAACTCAGAGTCATAATATTCAAGATTACCACCTAAATCATTCAGCAGGAATAAGATATCATCAAACCAAAACAAGCTGACAAGGTAATAGATCTAATTAACAGGCAAACCGTAAGTCCTTAAGTAAACAGATAAATAACTAGAGCATTTTACTTATCATAAATCCAAATACCATATCAAATTAAAGAAAAACAAATTAATAATATCAAGCAGATTCGAATATCACTTAAGTTCCACAGATTCATTAAAAACTAAAGAATGATAAAAATGAAACAGAAAAAGAACCTATTGTAGATAGCCTTTGGGAAGAAGGTTTGTGCTAAACAACCTTATGAAACCGGTTCTACACCACCATCAACCACCATTCGTGCACCAACGAACCACCAAGTAACATCTCCAACAAACATTCGGAATGAGTTGTTTTTGACTTTCCAGTAGGGAAAGTTTGTTCCCAAGTTTAGTTTTTAGATTATTTAAAACAAGCTATTATTTAGCTTATCTAAACATCCTTTTATTATTAAACTAATCAGTAAAAAAAATAAATTACAATACTTACGATTTGGCAGAAAGTAAATAACAAAGTCAATTAAAACAAAATTAACTTTCATTAATTAACGAAAATGAGTACAAAACTGAAAAAGAAATACAATTTTTCTAAACTAATTTAAGCATAATAACATTAAAACTAAAAAAAGGGATGATGATTACATGTAAAATGAGGGTTTTTATAGCCATCCCAAGGCTTGATGAGGAAGAATATTCGGATCTTCAAGAGAATATCCCTTCTTCATTTTGACCCTTAGATCTTCATTCTCTCTCTCTTTGTTGATCGGATGGTTGATAGGACACAACTAGCACACGGATTGCCAACGTGGCATCCGTGTGTGCTAGTTGTGTTTCTTTTATGCCTTATGATTGGATAATTGGAGAAAATGAGGTGTTTCTTCCAATTATCTGCTGCCACGTAACCCTGCTCCTTCCATCTCTTCTCTTCCTTAAAACATGGGGGTTTTATTCCCACATACTAGAATTATTCGTGTGCCAAAAAGCCCCAAATAATATTGACTATTTAGGTGAATTAGGGTTATGAACAGTAATTATTTCTTACTGGTTATTCATTATTTTGGGGAAGATGGAAGAAAGAAGATGCACATAGATTGTATTGAGGTATTTTTTATTATGTGTGGGAATGAGTGGATGTTTATTTAATAAACGTGTGATGGTATGCTGAGTGGGTGAGAATACACGTTTAAAATAAACGTGTGAAGTAAATGTAGTTTGGCCGAGAGTGAATTGTGAGTTAAATACACTTCCCATCCGTTTGTGCTAGTAACCAAACCCTAATCCCAAAACATCCTTCACGTTGCATTCGTTTGGGCTTCACTTGGGCTTGTAAAATAAAACCATACGTTTTATTCTAGCAAATGGACTCCATTTGGGCTTTGTTCAAAATGTAGTAATATTATATCCCATATTGGGCTTTCAGGCCCAAATAGCAATTGTGGGACCCACTTGGTGCAAATAGTCTGCATAAGAGTTAAATCCACTAAATCGAATTCAATTTTGGCTTCGTCGATCTTTTTCATCAATCTCGTGTCGGTTTTTGTCGGTTTTCACGATCTTGGTACCTACACACATTAAAACAACAAAACAACATATACAAGGCAATAATGATACATTATTTGCATATATTGAATGTTTTACGATACAATTGATATGAGTAATTTCACTCATATCAAACTCCCCCATGCTAAGCAATTGCCGTGTCCTCACGTAATGATAAAATAAAACACTAATTACAACATTATTCAACTTTTGACATTTTATTTTGAAAAGACATAATGTATTGCTTTCATTATTGAAAAATAACTTTAAGGATCATAAAACTCAAATAGATTCATCGTCCCCGACTTTTCACTTTTCCATGCCAAGTGCAAAAACAAGATCATTGTCAATCATAAGACCCAAAATTAAACCAACTCATACAAGTAATTTGTGTTAAACTCAATCTCCTATTATTCCTAATTGTATCTCTAGATTTTATTTGTCATTCACCCAAAGGCTCATTTGACTTTAGTTTGATATTTATTAATCCAAAAATGAAGGCAAGAATGGTGTAAACTCAACACTCAAAAGCTAACCTCGACTTCAAAAACCGTTGTCACTAAAGAAAGCCCACATCAAGGATAACTTAACACGATTTAGGGATAAATCCCGGACCCGAAATTTGGCTAATATGGCTAATTAAAAGCAACAATAAAAACCTCCAAAGTCAATTTTGACCTTATTAATGGAGTTAGCAACAACTACATCATAACACCTTGTGGCTCTTTAAGATGAAATTGTGCTCCTTATTTAAAATCCACACCCTAAGGCTCCTTTGACAAAAATAAGGGAATTGACTTCACCATCCCACCTTACGGATCATGATGATGAAGAAATTTTTATTCAACACGCCCGTTGACATACACCCTAAGGCTCTAATGACAAGGTTAGTGCTACATGACTCCCACCCGAAGGCTCCTAGAGAACAAGTTTTTATTTATTCTTCTTTATTAATATGATATTTATAGTAAGCCAAATTTCTGTAATCCCATGATCAAAAGTCCATGACGCTGACACCCTTAATGTGTACTCACTTTAATTACAAGGGAAGAAAAAGAAGGAGTTACGAGTTAAGATATCAAGCCTAAACCGCTAAAAACTTCATTTATTAATCAATTATTATTCAAGTGTGGAAAGTAAATACGAAGAGATTAAATCAAACACAAAAATACTTGCACAAAGAAGAATTTAACCTTAGAAACTTATGATTGAACTCTATCATCTCTTGTTCTCCATATTGTAAAATTTCAAAAATGTGAAATCAATGGATACTTAGCCTATTAAATCAAAGTTTTGGGTTTTCAAGTCATCTATAGGATCTTGCATCTTCTTATACTTTTTCAAGTTTTAGAATTTGCGTTTTAAAGTTCCTTTGATAAACGACTTTCTAGGATCAATTATAGGAACTTGCGAAAAGTTCTTGTTCTTAACTCGTATGAATTAAGACTTTCGCGTTTTAAAGCTCCATATATAAAAGCCTAGCAAAACTTAATTCAAATACTTTAAGGAAAATCTAAGGTTAAAAACCGAGTCGAGTCAAAAACTATTTTTATTTTCACCAACGGAAAGCCTACATTCGTGTCAAAAGCACTTATTTTATTTATTAAAACTTAAAATAACACAAAAATTTTAAAATTTTATTGAAAAATGAGAAAAACAATACGTTTGGACACGAAAAAAGCAATTGCAAGTGATTATATCGATTGACTCCCCCATGCTAAAACCAAACATTGTTCTCAATGTTTCTTAGCTCAAGAGTAACACCCCCTTGCTAAAACACGAAGAGTCTAATGAAAAATCCTAGCATGGAAAAAGCACGCAAATCTATAAGTCGTTTATTAATTATGTCTCAAGATAAAACGTTAGTCTATAAAAATCAAGGGATAGAAAGTGTGCCCCTTTTTGGCATTCAAAGAATGGAAGATCAAGTGGACCGGCAAAAACCGAACACGAGAGTCTTCAAATATTAGGGTCATACCTAAGATTCACAACACAACAAAACACGAGCACGAGCTTGAAAGATCAAGCCTTATTAGTTGTTAGAAAATAGAAAGAAGATAGAATGTATGGGACTCCCCCACAAGGCACCTCGTTTTTGTTCACCGAGTCATGAGCTCGACTAGATCCCCGCATTCATTGGTCCTTAGGGAAAAAGGTGAAAACCGGCATAATGGAATAAAATCCATGATAAAGCATGATAAATCCATGATTAAGTCAAAGATTACATCCTCGTTGTCGGATGACAAACGAAAGGAAAAAACTCTAACACAAATCTCTAATAAGAGATGGTAGTCATAAATCACTAAATAGATAAAGCATGCTCTCCGAGATAAACTCGCACCAAGATGATCGAAAAATATTACATCGGTGAAAGGCCGAGATTTCCCTAAATCAAAGATTCCATGGTCAAATACCTCGTCCTCGGTGGAGAAAGGAATGGACAACAAGGTGTCGTCCCCCATGCTAATCCTAAATCATATGAAGCACATGGTAAAGGTGGTATAAAAGTCTCAAACTAGTTGTATCAACTTGCATGACTTTGTTGACCTTATCACTCTTAGGGATGTGAATAAAGGGGTCATGGTACTCAAAACGAGTCGCATGAAAAACCAGCACATTAAGATCAAAGCGAGTGGGAAGGATAATTGGAGCAAAAGTAATTTCTCCCTCCGGGTAAACATTATCATCATCATAAATCGGGTGATCAAACCAAGAGTCGTCATCACCGTCATTAGACTCTTCCTCAAATTCTAAAGGAATGTCAATATAAAGAAACTCATCAACCTCCTTCATGAGAAGATCATCATCACAAAGGTTGTGAGATGTAGGAGGTATGATGTTCTCAAAATCCTCTTGAAACAATGGATTATTGTTCAATGAAGCTTCAAAGAGAGGATTTGAGTAGGTCACAAAAGTGTCGTCATCCTTGTCATCACAAGAAATATCCGACAAAGTATCGAGTGTGTCACACTCAGATACAAGATCATCATTCTCATTAGAAGGAAATTCATCGGCGAATTCCTCGAGAATGGTAGGTAAAACATGAGAATCACGCTCGATCTCGAGATCGGAAACGTCTTCACTTCCCCGTGGAAGTGGATCAATAATAGCAAAAAGTTCATCGATGAACTTATCACATCAATAGTCACTAACCCCACTCGGTGTGAAGTTAGGAATCAAAGGCTCTTCAATGGAAGATTGTGCCTTAGGAACTTCAACATGATCCTTCGAAGAGAGTGAAAATGAGTCCATTTTCAAAGATTGTTCAATTAAAGCAATATCACTCTAGGGATCAAAATTCTCACTATTAAACTCACTTGCATCAAATGGCTCACTTAAGTAATCATCAATTTGTTTTTCAATCTTATCATCCTCGTGTGGAGTGAGTGTAGATGAGGAAAGATTACAACATGTTTCAACAAAGCAAGCTTCTTCATTTGTATTTAACTTTTTACTTTCACAAAATGAAGTTTCTAAAATTGGAAAAACACCTTTATCAAAAAGATCTTTCTTATTACTTTCGATTGTTTCAACAAGTTTTACACTTTCAACTTTCTTAGAAGCAAATCTTGGAATCTTTTCCGGTTTAAAAACAATGCTTTTATCACCATAAAACAATTTAATTTCCTCTTTCCTCATATCAACTTGAATTTGAGCCGTGCACAAAAATGGACGTCCTAAAATGATAGGCACACGAGGATTGGTCTCATAATCAACTATAGAAAAATCGGCTAAGTATAAGAAATTTCCCACTTTCATAATGACATTTTCCGCGATACCAACCGGTCGAGTGGTGGTACCATTAGCAAGTTCAATGATCATACGAGTGGTGCTAAGTGGTGCATAGTCAATAGTTTTCCAAAGGGCTAGGGGCATTATGTTAATGCTAGCTTCTAGATCGGCTAGGCCTTTGCAAACCCCAAGCTCGTTGAAAACACAAGGTATCAAGAATTGACCCAGATCTTTATACTTCTCGGGAAAGAAATCAAAGAAAACCGAGGTACTAATCACATTCAAAGTAGCCTTGGTGACTTCTAGAAAAGTTTCCTTAGGTGGAGGCTTAAACTCAATCACTTCAACTTCATCTACATTATCACAATCATCATAAACGGTAATGGCCTTAAGCTCTCCCTTCGGGTTTGGAATGGAATTACTAGGTAAGCAACCCGAAGAAGTAGATGGTTTAGACATAAATCCCTCAAACGTCGAAAGCAATTTATTTTGACTTTGTTCCAAACTTTGGTGCATACGATTTTGACTTTGTTCTAACCTTTGTTGATTTAGCTCAATCTTGTTATTTTGCCCTTTAATCGTATTTTGAAAATCGAGTCTCAAAGTATTAATTTGCCCTTGAATGTTATTTTGTAAAGCTTTCATATTTGCCTCATTTGATTTAATGTAGCTTGACAAATCATTTTGATTATTTCTTTGAAAACCTTGATTGTTTTGATTAGCATTAAACCCATTTCCTTGATTAAAATTCCATTGGTTACCACGGTTAAAATTATTCCCATTGTTGTACCTATTTTGAACCGGTGGAAAACCCGGTGGAGCAACATGATTTTGACGAGGAACTTGACCGTTGGAGCCATAAGTTCCCGTCCCGGCAAAAGCACTAGCTTGATCAAACCCCGTGGTTAAACAAGCATGATTAGGATGTGCTCCACCACATGATACACAAACATTCTCAACCATATTAATGGATCCATGAGGATTCTTCCTAAGCTCATTCAAAATCGTGTCAATCTTAGAGTCCAATCTAGCAATCTCGGGATTAAACGAATTCACATTGGAGACACCCGGTGTGTTTCGTGAATATTATGCTCTAGACTTATTCTCAATTATTCCCCACGCGTCTCTCGGAGTTTTTCTTAAAAGATTACCACCTGCGGCAGCATTTAAAGAATCTTGTTCAATCATATTTAGCCCATTATAGAAAGTATTAATTTGATGGAATTCCGAGAAACCGTGGTGTGGACGTTGTCTCAACAAATCTTTAAATCTTTCCCATGCAACCCCAAACGATTCATGCACTTTTTGTTCAAATCTAGTGATCTCATTCTTAAAGTGTGTTGTTTTAGATGATGGAAAGAAATAATTCATGAACTTAGAAACTAAATCATCCCATGTTAAGATCGAACCCGGTGGTTCTTTCTCATACCAAATCTTAGCATTACCCTCGAGCGAGTACGGAAAAAGCATGAGCTTAATCGCGTCATTCGGCACATCTCTAAACTTGAGAGTCGAGTTAATTCGAAAAAAAAATTCAGAATGTGAGAGTGCGGGTTATCGGTCTCATTGCCACGAAATTGGTCGGCACGAATGAGCGATAAAAGACCCGTCTTAATCTCATAATGATCCGCCAAAATAGCCGGCACAATGATTGCTTCCCCATACCCTTCGGTGGGTGCGCGGAGCAATTCCTCCATTGTTCGGTTATCGGCCATCTCTACAACAATAGGTGGAAGCTCGGGTTCCACTATTCGTTGTTGACGATTTCAATTTCTACGAGGAATATTTTCAAGCCTATTAAAATCAATCACAAGACGAGAAGAACGTAATTGCATACACTACAAAGACGAGAATTTAGAGGATTGAAGAAAAGAAATTAGACAAGAAGAAGATTATTTTTGGTATTTTATTTGGTATTGCTCAATCAATAATGATCGATAAAAAAACAAGGAATAAGGATAACTACTATGGAAGTAAATTACCCTAGGTCGACTTTGAAACGATAGGTGAAAACCTAAACGTCTCGAGGTTCAATAAGTAAACAACAAAAATAAGATTTATTACTACTTGAGTCGGCAAACCAATAATAGGTTGTCCTTCTAAATCTACGCACAAGCAAGCGGGGAAACGAGGTGGCACAAAGCACTTAAAAACCTTTTTCCTTAGACGGCCTTTTATAGCACGTCACCTTATACCCACCTTATAGTTTGTATAAATCGAGTTCAAACTTCTTATTAGTATTTATCTATTTTGCCTTTTATTTTTGTTTTGGATTCGACTACAATAGCTAGGTGATGAAATCCCAACTAAGGCCTTATTTGAAAAGTATGTAAACTTATTGTTCTACGTAATACAATATATTATTCACAAAAACCGAGAAAAACGATAAATACTATATAATAGAAAAATAACAAAACTTTCCGAGGACGGAAAGGGTCTTCAAATCAACGATCAACAAATCTCCACAAAGACGAATCGTACACAAGATCCCCGGCAGCGCCGCCAAAATTTTTGATGTGATCGTGATAGTATAGTGATAATTTGAGATACGATATAGGGTAAATTAGAAAATTACCTTTAGGAAAAAGTAATAGACTAATATTTGTTGATCCCAAACTTAGATCGATTTAGCTTTATGTATACGAGATTAGATCAAGTAATACACTTAGAGAAACCTTTGTATATGCTTATGATAATCTAAGTGTTATGCGGAATTAACACTTAAACAAGAACACACAATGATATAAACAAACTTTCACTTTTGATTAATGATATCAAACTTGCTTACAATGAAAGTAGTTTACGAATGAAAACTTATATGAAACATTAACCTAAAGGTCTTCTTTTATAGACATAAGAATCCTTGTACAATAATCTACGTATCAGCTATTCTAGGTATAGATAAATATAGAAAATACATTGTTGTTCCTATCTTTACTAGAAGTAATCTAGAATACAATAAACGCGTAGAGTATATCTTCCCATCAGTGCTTGTTTTCAATGTATCAACGCTTGACTTTGTCTTGTCAACGCTTGAGCTGTCAGCGCTTGTTTTGCTCTTGTCAACGCTTGTTTTACTCTTGTCAGCGCTCAAGTGATCTGGCCTTAATTTATTCCCAACAATCCTCCCCTAAACTTGATATCCACTCTTATGATCAAGTTTCTGAATAAGCATTAAGGACTAGGAGGAATCTTACAAACCTTCTCATATTGTTAATGAATAAATCTGATCAAGTCTTTTGCCACGTCACTTGAATAATCAATTTCCAGCTGAGTGTCCTTCATCTTCTCCAAAATAGCCTTGGATATGAAATACTGACCATCCACAAGTAGATACTCAGCAAACTTTGTAGAACTCAAATGGTAAACACCAGCAGCTGAATATAATCTCCATTGAAGACCACTGAGGTCATCTTCAAGATCCTTCCAAATAGCAGGATCCTCATCTTTTAGACCACACATTCTTTTGAATGTGGACCACAGTTTTATTCCATTAGCTGAAGTTGGTGCTTCAGCCTCATACTTGGTCTCCAGCAACCTCCATAGGTCTACCAAGTCTTCTCTATCACAACTTGCAAACAAAGATATGAGAGTGGTAAAAGTGTGTACCTCTTTGCCATACCTGCCAATTTTCCAAAACCCACATTCATCTTCTTCATAGCTCACAATTGGGTTTCTGGAATCTAATGGTAACACTTGCACCATATCAGAATCTTCTAATGGTGAGAGCTTGAGGCTCTTTCTTATGAAAGCTTCACTTGGATATAGTGGATCCATATCTTTGGGAAACTCAAGAGAAATTCCCTTTTTCACTGGTCTGGGAACAAACATAGCTTTCTTGAGCTCCATTTCTTCTATAAGTTCTTCCTTTCTTTCATCAGAAAGAAGTTTGAGAGTGTTTGCTTCCTGCACTCTCACCCAAATGGGATAAGCCTTGCATTACAACTCATCAAACGTCAATGCCCTCAATTTCTGATAAGTCCATCCTACTCCATGACATCTGAGCAACATGAAGTATAGCTCCCTTCTATGCCTTTTCAATTATGAGAGAATATTGCTTGCCTTGTGTTTCAAAATTACCTGGCAATCCTTTTGAACTCTGAGGAGAATCTCCAAACCCCATATCTGATCTGAAGTTGTCAAGTGTGGATTCTCCATGCATATTTCTTCCCAAGAATTATACGTTTGAACCACCTCTGGCATATCAAAGTCAACCTGCAATTTGAATTCTCTCAATTTCTCCTTGGCCAAATCTTCTCCATACTCAAGTCTTTCTGGTTCTATAATCATCACACTTGAGTCTGAGCTAGCTCCAGCACTTCCTTCTTCTGAAGTAACAACAAATGGTGACTCTTTCACCTCCTTTCTGTCTTGTTCCATGATTTGTGCAGCCAATCTTCTATCAAACTCAACTTGAGCTGCATCCTTTGGAACATTCTCTTCTACCATAATACCCTTACCCTTATCTAATGGAGCAATAGTTGGTAAGGTAGATGGTGATACCTGTGAAGAAACCTCATTGATGATGGATGATGATTGGGATACATCACCCTCATGTGCAGGTCTGTCAACGCCCAATTTTGTTCTATCAGCGCCCAAAATATTTCTGTCAGCGTCCAAATTTTCCTTGTCAACGCCCAAATTTCCTACCTCAGCGCCTTTTGCAATCTCCTCCAACATGACTGTAAATGATAAATTTAAGTTTGCAGGAGAAACTAAGGACGTATCAAAACCTGTTTGTTTCTTCAAACTTGTAAGGGCCTCAGCAACATCCAAAGATTGACCATCATGGCTGCCCTTATCACTCAGATTTATTGGATCTTCCTCCCCTTTGTAAGATTCCTCTATCCCTCTCCTTGCACTTGCAGTCTCCAAAACAACAATCCTCTCCCTCAATTGCTTGAGTTCAAGGCCTTGTGAGCTGACAACTTGTACTAAGTCTACATTTTGCTTTTGCAAGCTTATGCAGACTGCCGTTAATTCAATGAGGGTCATTGGTTCCAATCTGCCCTCTTCTAAAATGGGGATTTGACCTCCCAAGTCAGATTCATTGGGCATGGATGAGGACTAAATGATGGTGGGACTGCCTTGGCCAGCTTCTAAGCCAGAACCAATAGTCCCAGCCTCATCCATAGCACCAGCCACACTTGTGGTGGTGGTTCTCTCTGCTACATGGCTAGGACCACCAGAGGAGAACACTCCAGTAGTCCTTTGGCATTTCATCAACCTATATTCAGGGGGTGTGGAAGATGGTGTGGAAGTTTGAGTGGATGTGGGTTGGTTAAGGGGTGTTTGGGTTTGTGAAGGTTGTGTGTCAACGTTGGAAATAGGCACATCAACGCCAACATTGAATGTGTCAGCGTTGAAGGGTTCTTGGTCAATTGGCATATGTTCAGATGAAGGTAATGGTTCAGGTATTGGGTCAATTTGTGGTTGGGGGTCTGGTTGGGGTTGAGCTGCTGCAATGACAGCAAGCATAGCTTGGGTTAAGGGTAGGTCACGATGGGGGGGTGAATTCATCTTCATAAAAATAGCTTTCTTTTGCACAGGGATCTCATAAAAATCATTATGATCCCTTGTGCAGTAACCTTGAACATCAAAAACCATTTGCAAAAATCGGGGATAAGCTAAACTCATTTTGTTCCCCTTATTTTTACACATGCCCTCAAAAATCATTTTAGAATAATTAAATTTTTGCCCAGTTGCAATACACACAATAGCACTGGCAATAGATCTATTGATCTCATTATGTGCAGCGCATTTGGGACTCAAACATTGAAGGAGGACATGTATGAGGTACTTCCAGGCTGGGGGAAACTCCTGTTTATGATACTTGTTTAGAGTACCTTCATCAGGAAAAGGATATCCCAAAGCCCTAAGTCCTTGTTCAATTTCATTAATGGGAAGGGTGGCTATACCATCAGCATCATCAAGATGCAAGGCTTGGCGTACCAAAGCCTCAGTAACCACCCAAAATCTCCCATGAACAATAGAAGTCAATGTAGTCACTCTATTAAGTGTTGAGGAACTTACAGTGTTCCAAAACTGTTTAATATGTGTGACTGGAATGAGTGGTGCATGAGAAAGAGCATACCTAAGAGGAGATGCGTTCAAATACGCCACCATTTGTGTGTATTGAGGAAACGGAGTATCATCAGCTTCAAGATACGCGATCATGTTATGTTGAGTTCTGAACCCCAATTCCATTCTGATGGTTTAAACTTTGGTGCCATTGTTGAAAGCTGTTAAAATTGATTGATGAAGATGAAGTTGATAAGAGAAAATTGTGTTAGACAAGAAGTATAGATACCCTGTTTAAAAATAGGAGCCAAATTTATAGGAGAAGAAAATGCATGTGATTGGCCCAAAAATAGGCAAGTATTTTCAAAATGTAATCATGAAAATATTGAAAAATTATAAGTTTATCTCATGCATTAAATGAAAAGTAACAACTCCCAAAATTACGGCCTAAAAATATGTCAAAAGGTAACAACTGGGTAGGACCCATTGAGTGTCAACGGTCAAAAATAACCTATCAACGCCCAACGGCTATAATCTTGTCAACGTTTGCCTATAGCCATGTCAGCGTCTAAATTGGTCACAACAACGCTTGGAAAAATACTTGTCAGTGTCCAAAAATAAAAATGTTTAAAAATGAAAAATGAACTTAACAAAGTAATTTATCCTAGAGAAGATAACCAAAAAGCTGATAATTATTATAGGGCGGCAAGCACTGTCCAGTTATGCACACTTGCTTAAGCAAGATAGACATAACAGTCCTCTAGTGTCCCTTGCTAACCAAAACTCTTAACAACCAAGTTACCTTATAAAATCCCTTGTTACTCCCAGGTAAATCCCATAAAAAAATTATTCCCAAGTCTCCCAACAGACCACAACCAATTCTAGGCCAAAAATGTCTTGGCAGCATGCATAGTATATCAACTTTGCATGCTACAGTGCCTCATGATTTAGTAAAACTAACTCATACTCACCTGTGGACACAATCTAGAATTGTGATAAGAGTATCATATGGATACCCAAACATCCTAAAGGTTCCTAAAACCTCCCCTTAAACTATGATACATAAGTTTGCCAAAAATATACATGAACATAAAAATTTAAGTCAAGATAGGAATTAAAAATTCCAACCATCATCCATAAATAAAAACTTGTCCAAATGCTTCTCCATTGATCCATAAGCAACTCTGTATCCAATGGTATACTGCTAACACCATCTGCACATTTAGATTGAAAACCACAAAACTAACATTTTTGCTGACAACGCCCCGATAACACATGACAACGTTGAAGGAAGCTTTGTCAGCGTTAGACAATTATATTGCTGACAACGTTACAAAAACACTTATCAGCGTTCAAGCAACCTTTGTCAGTGTTAGAAAAATAGAGTGGAAAATCTAAATCATCATAAGACCAATAACAATGCATCATCCTGTACATACTTTTACAAAAAGACTCCAAAATAAATATTATGTAAGATTGACCATTCCAATACTTGTTACCAAGTATTGAAACCTCCCAGCATCAAAAGGTTTAGTTAGTAAATCTGACACATTTTCCTCAGTGTCAACCCTATCTGGTTGTATTAAACCTTTTTCAAAGCAATCTCTTATAAAATGGTGTCTAATTTCTATGTGTTTAGTTTTAGAATGATGTACAGGATTCTTAATGATGCATAAAGTGCTATTATTGTCAACAAATATCTTGGTATGCATAAAATTATACCCATAGTCCAACAGCTGGTTCTGAATCCACAAAACTTGTCCACAACAAGCAGCTGCAGCCACATACTCAGCTTCAGTTGTAGAATTAGCCACCACTGTTTGTTTCTTGCATTGCCAAGATATCAACCTGCTCCCAAGAAACTGACATCCACCAGTGGTGGATTTCCTATCAAATTTATCACCTCTATAGTCAGTGTCTGAATATGCAATCAGTTCCAATGGTGAATCCTTTGGGTACCACAAACCAAGACAAGGATAGCATCTCAGGTACCTAAAGATCATCTTCACAGCATAAAGGTGACATTCTTTGGGAGTCACTTGATGGCGTGCACAAGCACACACAGCAAACATGATGTCAGGTCTGGAGGCAGTAAGATACATCAAGGATCCAATCATGGATCTATAGTGCCTGACATCAACATCTTTCCCATCTTCAATCTTTCCCCAAGGGTGTTCTCTATCCATAGGAGTAGTATCCCTCTTTTCATGTGGAGAAAAGCCAAACTTCTTCAAGATCTCAGCCACATATTTATCCTGGGAGATGAAGATACCATCTTCTTTCTGCTGAACTTGTAAACCAAGAAAGATGTTCATCTCCCCCATAGCACTCATCTTGAATTTGTCTGTCATAAGTTTGGAGAAATCCTCACTCATCTTTGGATCAGTAGACCCAAAAATGATGTCATCAACATAGACCTGGACAAGCAACACATCCTTGCCTTTCTTCTTTGTAAATAGTGTTTGATCTATGGTGCCCCTCTTGAATCCATTGTCCACCAAGTAAGTGGACAAAGTACCATACCATGCTCTAGGGGCTTGATGAAGTCCATACATAGCCTTCTTGACTCTATACACTTTATCAGGATTCTCTGGATCCTCAAAACCAGGAGGCTGCATCACATATACCTCCTCAACAATAGTTCCATAGAGGAAGGCACTCTTGACATCCATTTGATAGACAGTGAAGCCCATGCAGGATGTATAGGCTAAAAAGATCCTTATAGCTTCAATCCTTGCAACTGGTGCAAAGACTTCCTCATAGTCTATCCCCTCCTCTTGTGTATATCCCTGAGCCACTAACCTTGCCTTGTTTATGACCACAATGCCTCTTTCATCTCTCTTGTTTCTTAGAACCCATCTTGTCCCTATTGGACTGACATATCTGGGATAATCAACCAGCTCCCAAACATCCTGAATTGCAAATTGGTGAAGCTCATCCTACATTGCTTCCACCCAACTTGGTTCTTTGAGAGCATCAGATATTTTCTTGGGTTCCTGTTGTGACAGAAAACAGGAAAACAAACATGCTTGCACAAGAGGGGTATCAACCTTCTTGTGTATATTGGCAATAAACCCACCAAGACCTTGATGAGATCTTCTAGTCTGAACTAGAGTCATAATATCACCAATGATTTGAGAAGTGGGGTGATTCTTCATAGTGGAAGTGAGAACTCCTCCTTCAAAAAGTCTGGTGTCCTCAACCTCATTCTCCATGTTGCCAATATCTTCTTCATCAGACTCTCTTTCATCAACATGAGGATGAACCTCTTCATATATATTAGAAGGTTCACCTTGTTCAAAAATGGAAGAGAAAAGATGTGCAGAAGTGTTGTCAACGCCTGAACCTTGTTTGTTAGCGCTTGGGCTAACAACGCTTGAACTGTTGTTGTCAACGTCTGAATTTGTCTTGTCAGCGCTAGATTTGCCTTTGTCAGCGCCTGAAGAACCATGCATGTTTGTATCTGGTGGTACTTGGGGACCACCATTATCTTTACCACCAGCAGCAGCAGCAGCAAAAGCATCTGTCCAAATGGGAATTGTAACATATTCTTGGATATGAGATGACTTTTCTGCTTGTGATCCAACCTTGTCATGAACCTGTGTACCTGAAACATCAACAATTTGTTCCTCCACAACATTTGAAGTTACCTTCACAATGTCTGGATTAGTGACAGGCATATAATTTAAAGTTCTAGACAAAGGTTCCAAGTCAAACAACCAATTAGGACGACTTTCAGGATCACTAGGTTTATTTTCTAAAAACCTAACATGTACTCTTTCAAGTATACGTTTTTCTTCTTTAAGATAAACCCTATATCCCTTGCTCTGCACTGAATACCCCATGAAGTAGCCCTCATCACCTTTTGCACTAAATTTCCCTAAGGCATCACTAGTATCTAAAACTACTACATGACAACCAAAAGGTCTGAGAAAACCAATATTAGGTTTTCTTCCCCAAAGTAACTCATAAGGTGTTTTGTTCTGAATTTTGTTAACCAATGCTCTATTTTGAACATAACAAGCTGTATTAACAGCCTCAGCCCAAAAGGCTATAGGAAAATGAGCATCAGCCAACATTGTTCTGGCTGCTTCAATTAGGGTTCTATTTTTCCTCTCAGCAACCCCATTTTGCTGTGGGGTTCTTGCAATACTAAATTGCCTAGTAATTCCTTTCCTGGCACAGAAATCATCTAGCTTCTTATTCCTAAATTCTCCACCATTATCACTCCTAAGCATTTTAACTTCATTGCTAGACCTCTTCTCAATCTGAGTGATAAAATCAATTAGAATATCAGCTGTGTCACTCTTCATAGCTAGAAAGAATGTCCAAGTAAACCTAGAAAAGTCATATGTAATGACAAAGCAATATGACTTACCATTTAAACTTTCTATATTGGTTGGATCAAAGAGGTCCATGTGTAGCATATGAAGAGGTCTAGAACTAGTATGCACCTGTCTGGACTTGAATGAGACCTTGTGCTGCTTGCCTTTAAGACATGCAACACAAGAGTGGTTATTGTGGAAGGCCTTCTCAGGCAAACCATCAACCAAGCCAAGTCTCACAAACCTATTTATATTCTTAAAATTTATGTGCCCTAGTCTCCTGTGCCACAAATTACTCTCATCTACTGAAGCTTTAGCATAAAAACAAGACATATTATTATTCATTCTAATCCCATTTAGATTTACATTATATATGTCTTTATGCATAGGTGTTCTATATTCAATATATTTCTCATCAGGGATCTTATAATACTTGCTTAACACCAAACACTCAGTATCAGTAAACAGAACTTTATTTTTGTTATCACAAACTTGTGATACACTAAAAAGATTGTAATCAAGTTCTTTTACCAGAAATACGTTTTCAAAACGCAAGTTCTTGGTGAGAAGGGTTCCTTTGCCTGTGATAGTACCATATCCGCCTCCAAAGTAAACCTTATCACCATCCTTTATGGGAGTGAAGTTAGTTAAGTAATCTTCCTTCCCTGTCATGTGCCTTGAGCATCCACTATCCCAATATCCATAATCATTGACCTGTTTTTGAATGCCCTGCACATAAAAAACAAATTAGTTTTCTTTGGGAACCCAAGTCTTAAAAGACTTGGATTCATCTGGTTGTTCAATAAGAACAGACTTAGTTCTCATAACAACCCCATGTTCATCTTTCTTAGGATGAAATACCCAGTTAACCCCAATAGGTTTTGTAATGACCTTTGAATGTAATTAAATCTGTTGCAGGTCATTGAAATCCCATTATCATTAGGGTTTTGATCTTTCTTGGGTCTCCATGTTAAGCTTGAAGAAGCTTTAGACCCCTTACCATGTGGTTGCAAATACTTAGGTCTGGTCACGTTTCTGTCAGCGTTGGAATTGGTCTTGCCAACGCTGAAATTACCCTTGTCAGCGTTGAACCTAGGGTTTGCTAAAGAAATCCATTGCCTATTCGACCAGGTGTTTGTCTTTTGAAATGGTCGTTGTCCATGAGTGTTAGACCCTCTAGTGAAGAATGGGGCAGGTCTAACAACTTGTGGACTTTGGTGCACACAAGGTTTGGGTCTGATAACGTTTGACTTCCTAACAATGTTGACTTTGTTCCTATCAGTGCTGAAATTGTTCCTGTCAGCGCTGGCTTTGGGAGCCTTGACACACTTGTATGCCAAGTGTGAAAAGCTACCACAAGTGTAACAAGCTTTTCTAGACACAACTTTAGGTCTAGAAGAGAAGAAGCCTGTTCCATTATTGCTAACTTGGCTCTTGGGTGACCTAGTATTCCTATACATCTCTGCATACTTAATGCTAGGTTTTCTATCAGTGTTTGAGCCTAGGTCAACAGCTTTACCAGTTATTGGGTTTGTAACCGTAATGGGAGTTGACTCATTGGGACTTTCACATAGCAAGCCACCCTTAACAAATAAAGTAGGGTTAGCTTTCTTCCATTCATTCAGGTCAGTCAACTTTTGTTGGTACTCTTCAACTGGAGTGACAACTCTTGGTGGAGGAATGAATTCCTCCTCTTGGAATTCTGGCAAACCAGTCCAAGATAGGTCCTTTTCTTGGACACCATAGAAGTCACCAGCTGGTGGTGGAACCACAGAGTAATCATTCATCCCAATCCCAGTCATGTCCTTAGGATCTCTTTGTTTACCCACACAGTCTCCTAGGGTTTGAGTGGCTCTATCAAATCTTTGAATTTTAAGGCCAACATTGTCTTTATTCTTAATGGCCTCATCTAATTTAGCCTGTAACTCACCATTAACCTTTTACATGATGTTTCTAATATCCATACTAGCATATAACTCATGTTTTAAAATATTTATTTTATCTTTTAAGTCAAATTCCATTTTCTTGTATTCAGAAACTGTTTTCTCATTTTGAGTAAGAGCTAGTTGGTAATTAGACAGTTTGCACTTTTCAGTACTCACATCACTTAATAATCTTAACACCTCTTTGTTAAGCTTCTCAGTGTTTAACCTACAACCTTTACTACAAAAAGCATCATTGTATACCTCATTATCAGATAAAGAGGAGGAGTGTGCCATGAGAGCATATTCAACATGCTCTTCTTCTTCAACCTCAGCAACCAAAGCTTTATCCTCTTCAACATTCTTAGCCAGATAGCTCCAATCCTATCCCATACCATCAATTCCTTGAACTGCAACCATGGCTTTGGAATCCTGAGCTTTAACAACTTGACTTGAGGGTTTACCAGCATCAGATCTTCTAGGAGATCTGCATTCCCTCATGAAGTGCCCCATACGATGACAGTTGTAGCATTCAACTTTGGATTTATCAAATCCAGCTGTGTCTTTTGCATTGAAGGTAATCTTCTTCTTAAACCTTCTGTTCCACCTGTTTGCTCTTATACTAGCAAGAGCCATGTTCCACTTAATGTCCATCTCTTCCAAGTGCTTATCACTTATCTGCTCAAGGTCCTCATATGTAATCACTAAACCATTAGGCAAAGAAGCAATATAAGCACATACAGTATCCAAATCTAAACCAGCAGGTTTAACTCTTGGGGAGTCACTTTTGAATGTGTCAGCGTCTGAAAAGGAGACGTTGATAGGACTTGTTCCAGCGCTGACACATGATGATTCAGTAACTAGATGCATTTAAGAGTCCTTCTGATTGAATTGACCTTCACTGTGAGAGAAGAAGGCCATATTATTGTTGGTAGACTTGTTTCCATGCTCTAAAAGTGTTTCATCTTCCAACAGCCTCAGTTTGTTGTAAATGTCATCAAACGTGGAACTTTTGTAGGTATTATTGGCAAGAATGGATCTTGCCTCAATCTTCCACGCCTCACTCAGACTTTTAAGAAAAGTAGCATTGATGTCAACATCACCAACTTATGTCCCCATGAAGGACAATTGCTTGTAATGTCAAGCAATCTCCTTCTCACACTACTCAGCTTCTCATTAGGTTGTGCTTTAAAAACAGCATAATCATGCATAAGTTGTTTCTTTTTTTCTTCCCTATTATCTGCATTACCACCATATGCAACTTCAAGAGCTGCCCAAAGCTGCTTAGCAGAATCATAACCTCTATATTTATGCTGGTTCTCTTGTCCCAACGAGAGTTTCAGAATATTTAGGGTTTTCATGTCAACCCTTTCCTTTGCTATGTCTTCAGCAACCACAGCTCTACCATCTTCAGGTTTTTCTTTCTTATCCTCTTCAGAACATCCAACAACAGCTGATCTTTGAGCAATAGCATCAGCAATCATTTGGGTTTTATCGAATGTGTTTCCATATTCAATGATCTCCCAGAGTGTGTAGTCATAGATCCCTAGATATTGCTCAAAGTTGAATTTCCACAATTCAAAGTTGGTTGCATCAAGCATGAGAATCTTGATGTTTAATAAAGGTGAGGAGGAGGAGGTTATTGTTTCAGACATGATGTTGTTAGGGTTTTTGAGAAAATTAGGATTTTTGAGAAAATTAGGGTTTTTGGTGATTTTTAGGGTTCTTGTGTTCTTTAAGATCAAAAGTTCCTCAACAAGCTCTGATACCACTTGTTGATCCCAAACTTAGATCGATTTAGCTTTATGTATACGAGATTAGATCAAGTAATACACTTAGAGAAACCTTTGTATATGCTTATGATAATCTAAGTGTTATGTGGAATTAACACTTAAACAAGAACACACAATGATATAAACAAACTTTCACTTTTGATTAATGATATCAAACTTGCTTACAATGAAAGTAGTTTACGAATGAAAACTTCTATGAAACATTAACCTAAAGGTCTTCTTTTATAGACATAAGAAGCCTTGTACAATAATCTACGTATCAGCTATTCTAGGTAAATATAAATATAGAAAATACATTGTTGTTCCTATCTTTACTAGAAGTAATCTAGAATACAATAAACGCGTAGAGTATATCTTCCCATCAGTGCTTGTCTTCAATGTATCAACGCTTGACTTTGTCTTGTCAACGCTTGAGCTGTCAGCGCTTGTTTTGCTCTTGTCAACGCTTGTTTTACTCTTGTCAGCGCTCAAGTGATCTTGCCTTAATTTATTCCCAACAATATAACCAATGACGAATCCAATTAATCACGTGATGAACCAAGTTCGTTGTACACGACGATCGAGTGAATTCTGAGACGTTTTGCTTTGATTTAGACAATTGATTCGAATTGGTTTTCGGTTTTTAAACTCAAATTAAAATCTACCAATTTTAAACTATTAAATCTAATCCTAAAGTGCATGAATCGTAAACCCCGCTAATATTTAATCTAATAACAAATACTTAAAATAAAAAAATATTTAAAGATTAATCCATTTTGAAAATCTATAAAAATGATTCTATTTAATTAAAAATGACTATTAATCTATTTTTAGAAATCTATGTAACTTTTTTAAACTAATAAACATAATAAAAATTTACTTATACTAAATCTATTATTTTAAAAACTAATTTTATTTAAGTCTAAAATTATAAAAATCTAATTATAAAAATAAACTAATTAAACTTTTAAAAATAAAAACATTTTTTTTTACTTTATACTAATTATTTTTAACCTAATTAATTAAACTTTTATTTAATTAAAAGAATAATATTGCAAAACTAATTAAGCAAAACCTTTAACTAAAGCTGAAAGGTCAAAATGAACATACGTATAATAATTAAATGGTGCAAACTAAAATTAAAGAGAGCAGTAGCTCAGATGGTAGAGTCGTTGGCCTGTTGAGGTGCAGGTCTCGAGTTCGAGACTTGCTGTGAACAAAATTACGGTGTTATTTATTTTTAGACACGAAAATCAAAAATGACCACAGGAATGGTCAAATGTGAAGCTTATTTTGATCAAGCTGATAGGAATCAACTCTTTGGGCTTATCAGATCAATGAATCTGATATTCTACGTGCGAACAACAAATAAGTAAGCAGTAACATTGCACAAATAACGTTCACAAATTTCATCAAACTCAAAGTGAATCAAATACGAATATACAATCCAAACAAAAATCTACAATCCTAGATCATAAAGCTAAACATCTAAAATCAGACTGTTATTCAAACCCTCAACAAAGATTTGCATTCACCCTTCATTTATCAGAAAAACCAGTTACATCAGTAGCCTAAATTCATCAAGTTTTTAACCCATAACTTATATCAGCAAAGTAATCAAACTGCATACATACAGAACAAACTAACTTATTAAACCTGAATTGATTAACAATCTTAGATTGATATAAAAAAAACTTAGCAGATTAAAATCTTCAAAAAACTTTTATCAGCCCTCATACATCAGTAACATATTTCAGAAAGTAATATTGCAAAAGAAGCCATGAAACGTATCAAATCCTACTTAATTTAGCACACTACTAAACTCAGAGTCATAATATTCAAGATTACTACCTAAATCACTCAGTAGGAATAAGATATCATCAAACCAAAACAAGCTGACAAGGTAATAGATCTAATTAACAGGCAAACAGTAAGTCCTTAAGTAAACAGATAAACAACTAGAGCATTTAACTTATCATAAATCCAAATACCATATCAAATTAAAGAAAAACAAATTAATAATATCAAGCAGCTTCGAATATCAATTAAGTTCAACAGATTCATTAAAAACTAAAGAATGATAAAAATGAAACAGAAAAAGAACCTATTGTAGATAGCCTTTGGGAAGAAGGTTTGTGCTGAACAACCTTATGAAACCGGTTCTACACCACCATCAACCACCATTCGTGCACCAAGGAACCACCAAGTAACATCTCCAACAAACATTCAGACTGAGTTGTTTTTTACTTTCCAGTAGGGAAAGTTTGTTCCCAAGTTTAGTTTTTAGATTATTTAAAACAAGCTATTATTTAGCTTATCTAAACATCCTTTTATTATTAAACTAATCAATAAAAAAAAAAAATTGCAATACTTTAGATTTGGCAGAAAGTAAATAACAAACTCAATTAAAACAAAATTAACTTTCATTAATTAACGAAAATGAGTACAAAACTGAAAAAGAAATACAGTTTTTCTAAACTAATTTATGCATAATAACATTAAAACTAAAAAAGGGATGATGATTACAAGTAAAATGGGGGTTTTTATAGCCATCCCAAGGCTTGCTGAGGAAGAATATTCGGATCTTCAAGAGAATATCCCTTCTTCATTTTGACCCTTAGATCTTCATTCTCTCTCTTTGTTGATCGGATGGTTGATAGGACACAACTAGCACACGGATTGCCAACGTGGCATCCGTGTGTGCTAGTTGTGTTTCTTTTATGCCTTATGATTGGATGATTGGAGAAAATGAGGTGTTTCTTCCAATTATCTGCTACCACGTAACCCTGCTCCTTCCATCTATTCTCTTCCTTAAAACATGGGGGTTTTATTCCCACACACTTGAATTATTCGTTTGCCAAAAAGCCCCAAATAATATTAACTATTTAGGTGAATTAGGGTTATGAACAGTAATTATTTGTTACTGGTTATTCATTATTTTGGGGAAGATGCACATAGATTGTATCGAGGTATATTTTATTGTGTGTGGGAATGAGTGGATGTTTATTTAATAAACGTGTGATGGTATGCTGAGTGGGTGAGAATACACGTTTAAAATAAGCGTGTGAAGTAAATGAAGTTTGACCGAGAGTGAATTGTGAGTTAAATACACTTCCCATCCGTTTGTGCTACTAACCAAACCCTAAGCCCAAAACATCCTTCACGTTGCATTCGTTTGGGCTTCACTTGGACTTGTAAAATAAAACCATACGTTTTATTCTAGCAAGTGGACTCCATTTGGGCTTTGTTCAAAATGTAGTAATATTATATCCCATATTGGGCTTTCAGGCCCAAATAGCAATTGTGGGACCCACTTTGTGCAAATAGTCTACATAAGAGTTAAATCCACTAAATCGAATTCATTTTTGGCTTCGTCGATCTTTTTCATCAATCTCGTGTCGGTTTTTGTCGGTTTTCGCGATCTTGGTACCTACACACATTAAAACAACAAAACAACATATACAAGGCAATAATGATACATTATTTGCATATATTGAATGTTTTATGATACAATTGATATGAGTAATTTCACTCATATCACCATACATAAAAACTTCTTCCATATTTCAGCAACATACTTATCTTGGCTGATAAATATTCCATCTTTCCTTTGTTTGACTTGTAGTCCCAAAAAGAAAGTTAGGTCTCCCATGGGATTCATCTGAAATCTTCCTTTCATCAAAGCCTCAAACTCTTCACACCATGACTTCTTGGTAGAACCAAAGATGATGTCATCAATATAGACTTGAACTAGAATAATATCTTTAGCATTCTTCTTGATGAACAGAGTTTTGTCAATGGTCCCTCTCCTATATCCATGCTCTAACAGAAAATTGGATAAAGTTGCATACCAGGCCCTAGGAGCTTGATGCAGACCATAAAGTGCTTTGATAAGCTTGTAGACTCTGTTGGGGAATTTAGGATCTACAAAACCTGGAGGTTGTGAGACATATACCTCCTCAAAAATAGTACCATAAATAAAGGCACTTTTCACATCCATTTGATAGACTATAAAACCCATATATGATGCAAAGGCAAAAAATAACCTAATGGCTTCTATCCTTGCCACTGGTGCAAAAACCTCATCATAGTCTATCCCTTCTTCCTGTATATAGCCTTGACCAACAAGTCTTGCCTTGTTCCTCACAACAACTCCTCTTTCATCCTTCTTGTTCCTGAAAACCCATCTAGTACCAATTACTCTCTTACCTGAGGGAAGATCCTGAAGAATCCAAACCTTTTGTAGCTCAAATTCAGTTAATTCTTCTTGCATGGCATCTACCCAACCTTCTTCATCAAGAGCCTGAGAAATGTTTTTGGGCTCTACTTGTGATAAGAAACATGCAAACAAACAATGCTGAATATCTTTATGATTAGTTCTCTGTTGTTGTTTGACATAACTCACAAGTGCATGAGTTTCAGTATTGGTTTGAAGTAGTCTTCTAGTTTGTACAGCAGACTTGGGATCTCCAATGATCTTTGTAGCAGGATGGTTGTTGTTGACTCTATGAGTGGGAATAGAACTGACTGGATTTTTTTGTTTCAAATTGTTGAGATCAGTTACTACACCCTGCTCATTATATGAAGCTTTAGATAAGATTCCTTCAGCTGGACTAGCATACACGTCTTCATCGTCCATAGCTTGTAAAATATCTTTTAATGAATCAACAGAGTTAGCAGATTTTGACTTAGCAGTACTTGTAGATGAAGTATCGCTAGTTGTAGTATGTACTGCTGAGTGTTGTGACTCAAAAGATTCTTCTCCTGAATGCTTATTAGCAGATGTAGCATTCTTTTCTTGATCTTGAAGCCTTTGAAGATCTTGGGAGGCTTGATCATCTTTTGATGGCATGGTTTGCTTCTTGGGAGTAGTAGACATAGGAGTAACAATAGGCATATTGGGCACATAGATATGAACATCATCATCTGATGAAGAAACTTCTTCTTGAGTATCTGCATTGGTTGCACTAGACTCCTCACCTACATTGTTAGTTTGAAAATCCTTTTGCACAGAATAGTAATCCATGGAGTTAGTTAGATAATCTAAATCAAACATCCAAGAATAACCTATTCCTAGGACATTGGGTTTATTTTCTAAGAAATTAACATGGGCATTTTTGATAACTAGGTTTTAACTAATTAAAAATTAAAGATTAAGTTCGTGTTCTCGGAATCTTAACGAATTGATCTAGGCCCCTATGTGTGACTTAGTTGATCTTTGGTAAAAAAGAATATTTTTGGGTGATTTTAAATTTAAATGCAAAGACTTAAAAGTAAATGTGCTCTTAAAGTAAATCTAAGTCTAATTAAAGTAAAGTGCAAGTATTTAAAAACGTGACTAAAATTAAAGGGCACTAAAGTAAAATGACGTAAACTTAAATCTATCTAAGGCAAACTTAAAGTGCGACTAAAACTAAGGAAAATAATCTAAAAGTGCAATTAAATAAAAAGGCAAGAAAAATAAAGCTTGAAAATAAAAATCAAAGACAAAAGCTAATAAGAACCTGAATACAGCTCATTCGGAATAAACCTTCGTTTGGAACAATCACTCGTCCTAAATGTCACCTTTGGTTGAAATGATTCTTCTTCACTTGGAATATTACCAAAATCCTTGATCCGGAACAAATTGGTCTGAATATGTCACTTATCCAAAACAATGCTTCATTCGGAACTTGCTGATTCGGAACTTGTAAATTCTTCCTTGATTCGGAAGTTTCTGGTCACCCCTTGATCCGGAAGTTTCTGAATGAAGCTCCTTGATTCGGAAGATTACCCTTGATCCGGAACTTATGGAAGTTCCGAATGAACAACCTTGACTCGGAAGTTTCTGACTTCCGAATGAACAGCCTTTATTCGGAACTTTGGTCCTTGATTCGGAACTTGAAGTTGATTCGGAACTTTTGAAAAGTTCCGGATGAAACCCTTGATTCGGAACTTTGGAGTTCCGAATGAGTATGTTTGGTTCGGAAGTTTTGGACTTCCGAATGAAGAGTCTTGGTTCGGAAGTTTTGAGTTCCGGATGAAGCCTTGGTTCGGAAGTTTAAGACTTCCGAATGAACAAGTTTGGTCCGGAAGTTTGGACTTCCGAATGAACACTTCAGTCCTTTCCTTGGCTCAGAACTCTTCCTGGAAAGATCAGAAACAAGGCAAACACTCCCGAAGAACAAGGAGAACAGTAGCAGCAGATAAAATAACAAAATTACCAAAATCAAACACACGGATAATAATAAACAGTAATGAATCTATGAATAAACATCAACAAACAATTAAAAACATGAAATCAAACAACTTTAACCACAATAATTAAAAACCATTAAGATCAAAATAAAAGCATAAACATGAACATAACATAAACACATGAATCAAAGAATAAGAAAGGTAGATAAGAGATTGACAAGATAAAATAAAGCTTTGACAAGAATTAAAATGGAAACTTACTTGGAATTAAATGGTAATAAAGGTGCATAACATGAATTAAAATTGACAAGTAATGTAAATGACAAGTATTTAAATGGTGGAAGACTAATTGTCACCTTAGCCAACAACAAAGAAAAGTAATCAAGCCTAATCTATTTATAGGGGAGGATTAGGAAGCTTCCTCCCCTCTTTCCTTTTCTCTTAATTGCATAATTAAGTCCCTCCTTCTTTAATCTTCATTTAATTGCGTACTTAGACTTTTCTTCTAATCTTCTTTAATCTTGGACTTAAGGGACTTTTTGACTTCGGGATTTATTTTGAACTCGTCTTTAAATTCTTCAATAAAATAGACTTGAATTCTTCGGCTTTTGATAAACTTCCGTCTTTTGACTTTTTTCTTCGATAAATCTTCAGAATTGGTCGTGGACTTCCGTTCTTTTTGCACTCTTGACTTCTTGACTTCGTCTTTCATCCTTTTCTTCAATAAAAGTCCGTAAATGCCCGTGAATGTCCGTGTTTTCTCCATTTTTCACCTTTTCATCCTAAATCACAACAAAAACACAAACCACGCATAATTCCGACATAAAAGACATAAAATACACGTTTTGGTCCGGTTATTATTGTAATTAAGTGGTAGAAAAGATGGGTGTTTACACACCTATCAAATCCCCTACACTTGACCATTGCAATGTCCTCATGCAATGCATTAGTTACAAAGCAAGATTACACTTTTCATCATAATCAATCCACGTTGGCCTTTATTAAAGAGATAGAAAATAAAAACATACAAAATAAAGAAATCAAAAGCATACCTTGGGTTTTGGAAAAGTTATGAATAATCATCATCCTCAAGTTTTCACTTTCTCCAAACCAAGCTTAAAAACGAGATCATTGTTATTATAAGTTAGTAAACTAACACGAACTCATGTGGGCCAATTATTCACTTAGACTCCCTTATTCCTATGGGTATCTCTTATATTTTATTATTTATCTTGAATGATCACGAAGATGCATTGTTTGACTTATTTCGATAATTATTTAGTCTGAAAATAAAGTGCACGATTTAATCAATAGTTAGCTAAAGGACCAAATCTTTTAAAACTGCTTCTCGGGATATCAAAAAGTTCATATCTTGGCATAACTTGATTCGCGATTTGAGACCTTTCTCGGGCCGATATTTGGCAGCGACTTCATACTTCAAATCTTGAGAGACGTTCATGAAATAATGGTCTTCTCTTCATAATTGGAATTTCTTCACTTGAAGTTTTGAGAGATTCATACTTGGACCACGACTTCTTCATTTTTCTCCAATCATTATTTTGGACTTTGATATACAACGATCCGCCTCCTTTATTGACTTGGATCTATTTATCCTCATACCTTGCTAGGGTCTTTTCGGATACACTTCTCCATGACTTTTGGGGAGTTTTTGCTTTACGTCGTGTGTCTCGATCCTTCATATTGATTTTCGATAAATGATTCTTCACATCACTTTGGATCTTTAGCAACAAAACATAGCCCTCATGCCTTGTTAGGGCCTTTTCGGACTCGCCAATCTTCGCGCCCCGCTTCATAAGTTATGCCTTGGCTATGAACTCTCGTCATTACCGAGCAACTTTTAAACGATCTGGGGCTAGAAGCTAAGTAACTTTTCAAATCGTACAACCTTATTTATTAGCAAATAAATTATTAGCAAGCGATGGGAGAATAGGCTCATAATTAACTCACATAAATTCATGAAAGAATACCGAACTTATAATTGGCTCTATCATCTCTCGTTCTCTACAGTTTAAAATCTCAAGTAATGAGACTCGTGGATACTTAGCCTATTAAATCAAAGTTTTGGGTTTTCGAGTCGCCTATAGGATCTTGCAAATTCTTAGACTTTTTCAAGTTTAGAAATCGCATTTTAAAGTTCCCTTGATAAACGACTCTCTAGGATCAATTATAGGAACTTGCGAAAAGTTCTTGTTCTTTACCCGTGAGAGTTAAGACTTTCGCGTTTTATAGCTCCCTAAATAAAAGCCTAGCAAAACTTGACTTAAACACGTTAAGGATACTAGCTAGAGTAAACTCGGATTGAGTCAAAAGATTCACAACGTTTGAAAATTAAAACCACTTATTAAACATTTATTCTAGCAAAGAAAGGAAATAACTATACAAAGATAATAACTAATAGGCCAAAATAGATCAAAAATTTTGAAAATGTCGAAAAATTGATTTTCGGGTTAAAATGAGGACAAATACAAGGAAAAGACCACTTAACTTCGATAGAAGTCCCCCCTACACTTAAGATAAACATCGTCCTCAATGTTTAAGCATGTGGGAGTAAGCTCCCCTACACTTAGGACATTGTGCACGTTGTTTGAATCTCGCTAAGGAAAAGACAACTAAAGAGATTCCTATTTTAATATTGAGAAAATATAAAATAGTGAATCGAAAAGAGTTGAGGATAGAACCGGGAAGAAATAGAACACGGAATCACGGGTCGTCAAGAATCATCAAGAGTGGATCATTGAAGCTCGAATCCCTGATTAAGAAGTCAGGAGAGGAAATAGCAATCCAAAGGGTCCCCCCTACACTTATGGTGAAGAAAGCGAAAGGATAGATGCATGGGTTGCCTCCCAAGAAGCGCTTGATTTTTGTTAACCGAGTCGTGAGCCTGAATCGACCTTGATCATCAACGGAAGTAGCTTGAAACAAATCCACCATGATCAAAGACATAGTTTTCATCCATCAATAAGCAAGAGCTTAAGGCGAACAAGGCAAGCCAAAGAAGAGTAGGCAGGGTTCCCTTAAGCAGTGATGGAGCACAGTAGAAGCAAGGATGAAGTGGTGCAAGCATGTCTTCAATGGTTCCAAAGATTTTTCCTTTTATTTCATCAGGTGGATACTGAGATGGCTTAAAGACTTCAATACCGGGGTCGAACACCTTTTCCTTCAAGGGAAAATAGTACTCAGGCTCAGCCGAGTGTGAAGAAGATCCGCAAAGAAGCACAACCTCGTCCTCAGAATTGGGACAAAGAGGTGTCAAATCATAAGTGCAACGGATTTCGGTGTCGACCGGTTTCTTCTCCTTTGACAAAATGCTCTTCAAATCCAAAGTAGGATCAAGGCGATAATCTTCAAAGTCCAAAGGAGGAGCATCACTCTCATGAGGGAAGTATGTGTCGAGAAATTCAGAGAAATCTTTCTCAAATGAGTAATCGTCCAAAGTAGGATCGAGTGATGGCGGAGGATCTTCATCATGTGAAGAATCGCTCGATAGAGTATCAGCCTCATCAAAATCATCGAAAGTAGGCAGCGCGGGATACTCAGAAGTACAATCAAAATCATCCGAATATGAGCTAGAATCATCATCATCATAAGCATCGAAGACTGGTGGAGAATCAAAAATGGGAGAAGCGTCCAAAGTAAGGGAAGAATCATCCACATCATTTTGAAAAAGTGGATTATCGATGCAAGAGTCGAATAGAGGATTGTCGTAGACGGTAAAGTCATCGAGCACATTTATCATATTCACTGATTCTCGTCCTCCAAAGGATTTGTTTGTAAGCGTCCCCATTTTGAAATTTTGTGAGGCATTCCCGACTCTTAAGATTAACTCACCTTCGGCCACATCTACTAAAGCACGTCCGGATCTCAAAAATGGCCGACCAATTATTAAAGGAATACGAGGGTCCATTTCATAATCAACTACGACAAAATCGACCGGGAAAGTAAATGCGCCAACTTGAATGAATACGTCTTCGGCTATACCAACGGGGTAAGCGAGAGTGCGATTAGCAAGTTCGAGAGTCATCTTTGTTGGAATGAGATCGGGTAATGATAGTGTTTTCCAAACACTCAAAGGCATCAGATTAATACTAGCCCCGAGATCAGCAAGGGCAGTAAATTCTTCAGTTTTGTTGAACACGCAAGGCAACACAAAACGACCGGGATCCCCTAGTTTTTCCGGAAGTTCTTTAAGAATAACTGCAGAGCAGTATTCATTTAAGCGTGTGTTGGCGAGTTCAATCAGCTTCTCCTTCTTGTTAAGCAAGTCCTTAAATGCTTTGACAAATTTGGGCATGTGGACAAGTGCTTCAAGAAAACTAATACTGAATCCCATTTGAGAAATCATACTGATATAAATTGTTATTTGAGAGTCATTCTTGGTTAGCTCGTTGGTCTTGCCTATGCGAGAAGGGTATGGGATTCTAGGTTGATAAGGGTTAGGTGAAGGTGTAGTCGGTGAAGGTTGTGATGTTGAAGGGTCCTTACGAGATACATCGTCATGACGAGGCAGAGACGGTAATGGTGCACTACTACTAGGTGTAGGTGGAGTAGGGATACATGGTGGTGGAATAGGTGGATCGACAATGGTAAGTCCACTACGCGTAGTTATAGCACTCACATTAGCTCGCGGATTGGGGACGGTGTTTGAAGGTAGAGAACCCGAAGAAGAAAAAGATTGAGCTTCGGGCAAGAAACTAGCCAACAGATTCTTTAATTCAGTTTTTTGAGTGATGAAGGAGGATTGAAGGTTTTCACGAACCTCGGTTCTGATGTCATTACCTTGCTTCAAGATATCTCCTTTCAAATTGATTATTTGGCTCTGTAGATTCTTGATTTGCTCACCTTGAGTTCTCATGATGGTGTCAACATCAGGATTAATGGGTGGGCGTTGTTGGGTGGGTGGTTGATAAGGGTTAGAAGCACGAGGTGGGATTTGGTTGCTTCTATTGTAGTTGTTGGCGGGGTTTTGGTTTTGAGGAGAAAAACCAGGTGAAAGGTAATTGTTTGAACGGTAGCTCAGCAGATTTCTATCCCCTTGTTGTCTAGCTTGGTAATTTTCCGGTGAATAATTACCGTAAGCTGCATACACATTTTCCGGATTTCCTTGTGTCGAAGGACAATCGGTGTATGAGTGAGGACCGCCACATGTTTCACAAGGATTAGCAACCGCTTTAACTTGTTGTTGTTGTTGGTTTGAAGCGAGAAGCGTAATACTTTTGCTCATTTCAGCCATCATGCGGGTGAGTTCGGTCATCTCAGGGGTTGCTGAGGTAGAAGAGACATTGACTCTCGTGTTGTTTCTAGAAGAAGCAGAGGAATCCCAGTTCTTATGATGAGTAGTCATGTTTTCAATTAACTCTCTACACTCCTCGGGTCTCCTTTTCATGAATGTGCCACCGGCGGCTATTGATCGTATCACGATCTCGAAAAGTCAATCCGTTGTAGAAAGTATCGATCAAGGTGACCGGAAGCATGTTGTGGTTTGGACAACGGTCGATCAAGACATTATATCTCTCCCAAGCGTCAAAAAGAGATTCATCAGGGTCTTGCATGAAACCGCTGATCTGATTGCGAAGGCTCGTGACCATGGATGGTGGAAAGTAGCGTGATAGAAAGCGTTGAGTCATATCATCCCAAGTGTGAATAGAATTCTTCGGGAGACGATCAAACCATTTCTCGGCATGATGCGATAAAGTATGTGGAAAGAGTTGTAGGCGGAGAACATCCATCGTGGCACCAGGCAACTTCATGCTTTGGGTGATTGTAATGAACTTGTCGAGGTGTTTGTTGGCATCATCATCAGGCAATCCTCTAAAAGGGTTTGTTTGTACTTGCTGAATCATGTGGTGCTTCAACGAAAACTCAGGAGCGTTGATTTGCATCGGCGCAATCGGTCCTCCTCGTCCAAACATGGTTGGTTGACAAAGTTCCTCCATGGTCCGAAGATCGGGCTGTGGAAGAGCATTGTTGTTATTGTTGAGGTGCGGTAGTTGATTATTGTTGTTAACACCTGCCATATCTAAATATTCTTGAGGCTCGGGCTCTTGATAATTATAAGATCTAGTAAGCATACACCTGAAAATGCAAAAGAAAAAGTAACCAAACGCAAAGACAATATATATATACAATAAAGATAAAATCTTTTTGGATTTTGGATATTTTTAATTTTTATGGTTTTTATGAATTTTTTAATTTTTATGGTTTTTGAATTTTTTATTGAAGAAAAATAACGTTCACAAGTAAACGGATCCCAAAAAGCAACGTGTCTAGCACAGAAAACTGTTGATCTTAACAAAAAGAGCCGGCAGCGGCGCCATTTGATAACTAGGTTTTACCTAATTAAAAATTAAAGATTAAGTTCGTGTTCTCGGAATCTTAACGAATTGATCTAGGCCCCTATGTGTGACTTAGTTGATCTTTGGTGAAAAAGAATATTTTTGGGTTATTTTAAATTTAAATGCAAAGACTTAAAAGTAAATGTGCTCTTAAAGTAAATCTAAGTCTAATTAAAGTAAAGTGCAAGTATTTAAAAATGTGACTAAAATTAAAGGGAACTAAAGTAAAATGACGTAAACTTAAATCTATCTAAGGCAAACTTAAAGTGCGACTAAAACTAAGGCAAATAATCTAAAAGTGCAATTAAATAAAAAGGCAAGAAAAATAAAGCTTGAAAATAAAAATCAAAGACAAAAGCTAATAAGAACCTGAATACAGCTCATTCGGAATAAACCTTCGTTTGGAACAATCACTCGTCCTAAATGTCACCTTTGGTTGAAATGATTCTTCTTCACTTGGAATATTACCAAAATCCTTGATTCGGAACAAATTGGTCTGAATATGTCACTTATCCAAAACAATGCTTCATTCGGAACTTGCTGATTCGGAACTTGTAAATTCTTCCTTGATTCGGAAGTTTCTGGTCACCCCTTGATTCGGAAGTTTCCGAATGAACCTCCTTGATTCGGAAGATTACCCTTGATCCGGAACTTATGGAAGTTCCGAATGAACAACCTTGACTCGGAAGTTTCTGACTTCCGAATGAACAGCCTTTATTCGGAACTTTGGTCCTTTATTCGGAACTTTAAGTTGATTCGGAACTTTTGAAAAGTTTCGGATGAAACCCTTGATTCGGAACTTTGGAGTTCCGAATGAGTATGTTTGGTTCGGAAGTTTTGGACTTCCGAATGAAGAGTCTTGGTTCGGAAGTTTTGAGTTCCGGATGAAGCCTTGGTTCGGAAGTTTAAGACTTCCGAATTAACAAGTTTGGTCCGGAAGTTTGGACTTCCGAATGAACACTTCAGTCCTTTCCTTGGCTCGGAACTCTTCCTGGAAAGATCAGAAACAAGGCAAACACTCCCGAAGAACAAGGAGAACAGTAGCAGCAGATAAAATAACAAAATTACCAAAATCAAACACACGGATAATAATAAACAGTAACGAATCTATGAATAAACATCAACAAACAATTAAAAACATGAAATCAAACAACTTTAACCACAATAATTAAAAACCATTAAGATCAAAATAAAAGCATAAACATGAACATAACATAAACACATGAATCAAAGAATAAGAAAGGTAGATAAGAGATTGACAAGATAAAATAAAGCTTTGACAAGAATTAAAATGGAAACTTACTTGGAATTAAATGGTAATAAAGGTGCATAACATGAATTAAAATTGACAAGTAATGTAAATGACAAGTATTTAAATGGTGAAGACTAATTGTCACCTTAGCCAACAACAAAGAAAAGTAATGAAGCCTAATCTATTTATAGGGGAGGATTAGGAAGCTTCCTCCCCTCTTTCCTTTTCTCTTAATTGCATAATTAAGTCCCTCCTTCTTTAATCTTCATTTAATTGCGTACATAGTCCTTTTCTTCTAATCTTCTTTAATCTTGGACTTAAGGGACTTTTTGACTTCGGGATTTCTTTTGAACTCGTCTTTAAATTCTTCAATAAAATAGACTTGAATTCTTCGGCTTTTGATAAACTTCCGTCTTTTGACTTTTTTCTTCGATAAATCTTCAGAATTGGTCGTGGACTTCCGTTCTTTTTGCACTCTTGACTTCTTGACTTCGTCTTTCATCCTTTTCTTCAATAAAAGTCCGTAAATGCCCGTGAATGTCCGTGTTTTCTCCATTTTTCACCTTTTCATCCTAAATCACAACAAAAACACAAACCACGCATAATTCCGACATAAAAGACATAAAATACACGTTTTGGTCCGGTTATTATTGTAATTAAGTGGTAGAAAAGATGGGTGTTTACACACCTATCAATTTTCTTCAACCTTTTTAGATTCCAAATTATAAACCCTATATGCTTTACATTGCAATGAATATCCTACAAGATATCCTGGATCAAAATTTCCATCAAACTTTCCTAAATGATCAAGAGTATTTACTATAGACACATGACACCCAAAAGGTCTTAAATGACTTATGGTAGGCTTAAAACCAGTCAGTAGTTCATAAGATGTTTTGTTTTAAGGCTTGGTCACTAAGACTCTATTTAACACATAACATCCAGTGTTGATTGCTTCTGCCCAAAAGGTATTTGGTAAAACAGAATCATCCAACATAGTTCTAGCAGCCTCAATTAGTGTCATATTCTTCCTTTCAGCTACTCCATTTTGTTGTGGAGTCATAGGATTACTAAATTGTCTCTTAATGCCTTTAGACCTAAAGAATTCATCAAATTCAACATTCTTGAATTCTGTCCCATTATATGTCCTAATGATTAAAACTTGTTTAGTGAACTGCTTTTCAACTAAAGTGATAAAATCCTTAAGTAATTCATTGGTTTTACTCTTAAGAGCTAAAAAGAAATCCCAACTGAATCTGCTATGATCATCAGTTATGACTAGACCAAAGGTCTTATGACTAATTGATAAATGTATTTTTGCTTAGCATTTGTGTACTCGATATCGTTCTCGGTATCTAATCGAATTGATTACGGTTAATGGTGGATTCCTAGCATTTCTCTCTCTAAAAATTAAAACTACAAAAGAAAAATGAACACTAGCTAACACCCTCCTAATGAAGCATTAGGAGGGTATTTATAGGAGAGGGGAGGTATGTTGCTTCCTTCTTTCTAGTCTTTTAATTTCTCGTCTTTCTCGACTTTGTCTATGGATTAGTCGAATGATAACTTGGACTCGTCTTCTATTTTTCTTCTTTTAGTTGACTTGTTTCTTCGACTTTGTTAAACTTCCGTCTTTAGACTTTTTCTTCGATAAATCTTCATAATATGCCTTTGACTTCCGTTCGTCTTGCACTTTTGACCTTTTGACTTGTCTTTTGTCTTCATCTTCGATAAAAGCCCGTGTTTTCTTCCTCTTTCATATTTTTATCCTGAAACACAATAAAAACACAAATTGTAAAACCCATAAAAAATAAGGTCATAATTTAATCCTATTTTCAATTATTTTGAAGTATTTTATAACGTTAAATATTATTATGTTTAACGGTTTAAGTTGAAACCGATATTAAATATTATATTTTAATATTTTGACGAGCAACGAGGACTACTAGTGATGGCGATACCGACGGATGCCAAAAATTTTATATTTTATTATCGATAGTTTCGATATTTAATACTTTCGACGATATCGTTTCAATTACGTATCGAGTCGTTATATTATTATTTTTCGTGTGCGTTTAAACTTTTAAAAAGTACAATCTAACATTTTCAGTTAGTGAAATATTTTCTCGTATAATATTTTGAAACTTATTTTTGTGTTGGTTGATGAACTCACAATTTACGGATTTAAATTTGGGCTTACGTGCATGATTTAGCGTCCCTTACGACTAAACCGGAAACCTTAGGATTACGTATTTACGTTTTTGAACACCGTTTTTGATGAGACAATTTTTATTGGATTCGTTTTGTGTCGTTGATTCATAATTTATAAAAACGTTTTTCCTAAAACGACCCGAGGGCACGCAAATCGAGAAAACTAGAATTGAGGAATACCCGTAAATTAGTGAGGTGGGACAAAATACATTATCAGACCCCACTAGCTAACATGGGATGGCACACATGACACCACATCTAAGGATGTGGCATCATGTTAACTAACTAGCTACAAGTGTAAGCAAAGCTTACACCTTAAGCTACTCTTTTCCACTATCTAACACAAAACCATCAACTAACTTCACACATTCCATTTACTTACATGCAAACCAACACAAATCCTCTCAAAAACCTTCACCATTGTCGTCCATATTCAAGCTACAAACACCCCTTTTGATCTTTTCTAGCCATGAAATACATGTTATCTAACTCTATCATGGAGTTATCTTGAAGCCTTGATCATTTGGTGGCCATATTAACAACATAGGAGGTGATTTTCTTGTAACCTAGGGCTGATTTCTCAACTATTGTTCTTGGTGTTTCATGATCTTGGAGTTACTTTTGGTGTTCATCAAGTTCTTGTCTTCCAAAAACAAGAAATACACTTGATTGGTAAAGAAGATCATCCTCTCCATTTTCTCTTGTTATTTTTGTAAAGAACAAATGTATTTTCTTTCTTATTGTATATGTATATGATGTATATATGATGATAAAAATGTTGTGTGGGGATCAAGTGTTGATAAATATGCTTAAAAATGTTAATAACCATGAGAAATAAGGCTAAAATCATGCTTATTTAGTTGGCTGTATAAAAACAGTATATAACTAAAACTTGAACTGATAAAAATGCATGGTATGGTCCATTTACAGTAAGTACAAGATGTTATACACATGTGAGAGTTGGCCATGCAATGGAATCATTATAATGAGTGAGATATGATCAAAACAAGATGAGAGTGCTAATCTGAATAAGCTGTTTTGTAGGGACTGTTAAGGCTAGATAAACTTAAAATGAGCAGTAGCTATAACTGAGTTAAATGTAGCACATAATATGAAGATCATGCCACCCAAAAATGATCTTCTAATTCATTGTAGAACTCTAGATATGATAAAAATGGTGAACATGAAAATAAAAATCAGATTTTGAGAATTAATGTTTATTATTATTATATAAGCACTCAAATTTTATTGTATAAAATGTAAAATAAAAACTCACTAACTTATGAAACTTATTTATATAAATATGTAAAAGGTTAATTAAATGGATAAATTATATAAATGGTAGTGGAATAATACTTATAAGTAATAAAAACTATAAACTTGATTTTTTACGACTTTTTCGGTTATTACCGTAAAATTAACGTTTTTCGCCAATTAAAACATAGACGATCAAACCCGTCTAATGTAAAGTTTTTAAAAGTCATATACTGATGTATAAGTAACTAATACAAGTAAAAACCGATAAAACCCGAACTATAGGACATACGGACATTAACGAGCTAATTAAGCATATTGGACTAATAATTGGACTAAATAAGTTAAACACTTATGAAAAGAACTTATTGGACTTAGCCCATTTGGGCCCAACATGGAAAGTATAGATACTGATAATATAGGTATAAAATGGATTAAAACAAGTTAAAGAACTTATACTAAGCTTATTGGATTTAAATAGGTAAGTAGGTAAAACTAGTAAACTAGTAAAAAGTTACCAAAACGTAAACTCTAAAATGAGTAAACAAGGATATATAAACCCACTTGATCATCATCATATGTACAAAATCATCATATGTATATTGTTATTTTGATAAAAGTCATTAGACAAGAGTCTAAGACCGATTATTATATATATAGGTTTCCGTGACCGAAGCACGCCCGTAGCCGATAATCCGCCTTTCATTATCAACATGAGTCTATAGCCTCGCTTTATACTAGTTATTAAATGATTTTAAACCCGCGAGGTGGAATACATGTTTTATAAACTTAGAACACAAGATTTTTATGGTATGCTTTGTCCCTCTATGAATGGACCCGTGGTTGCCTTTAAATTGCATTAAGTGATTGCCTTTGTTAAAACCTCAATTATGGACCGTTAATTAACCTATGATGGGTTAACCGCTAGTACATTTGATAGATCTATGGGGGAAGCCGCCCCGGTTCAGTTTTTGTGGACTTTTCATAGAAGCTTAGGCCCGACCTCCACACTGTTTGAACATATTGTATTGAGAAGTCAGGTATACGGCAATGTACCAATAATTTGGAGGTAACCGACAATTAATAAATCTCTCGTCTTATTAGACTGATATGGGAGTGTCTAAGGGCTCGGTTCCATGAGCTTATTGCAATTTATGCTATATACAATTATTATTGTTGATGCGAATTATTATTTGATGCTTATAAGCATGCCACAAACTTATAATCTTTACTTGTGTTCAAATTGATTTCATAAACCTATAGATTCACTCGGCATTTTTGTTGATTGTTTTACTCACATGTATTTCAGGTAATCAAGAAGTGGAAGCTTGGAGGTCACGGGGAATGAAGTTGTGCACTGCTTTTGTTGTTCAAACTCTTTGATTTATTTATCGTTCCATTTTTAAAACAAACCAATATGTTGTTTTAACTTATCTTTTTGTAACGATTACTTGGGACTACGCTACTCTGACAAATGTTTTAGGAACGATAAATCTAAAACGTCTCTTTTCGAGTCGTTCTTTATAAATTATGTGTTGTTGTATCATTGTTTAGCACCCAATGATGGATTCCGCTGCGTGTAAATTTGGGGGTGTTAAAGATTGGTACCAGAGCCATGAGTTATAGAGAACTAGGTCTTTTTCTAAAAACCTAAACTATAACTGTCGGTTTTATTTTTCAAAGAGTCGGTGCACATGATTTCGCGTGACTTCAGGTTCAAGCTACTTCTGGGATTACAACTTTAGTATACATTATTATGTATGCCTTATTGCTAAGTATTTCTAAATAAATACTATAATCCTTTATTATATATATTGATATCGTTAAACTTTTCAATAAGAGTTATCATTTATTAATGATTTACTTAAATAAATTTTTGGAATTTTTCCTGCAATTATTTTGAAGGATTCTCTACATTTATTTAAATTATTGGAAATTATCCTATTTCATTTTGTTATGGCCTTACATAACTTCATCTACGCGCGTTACTTTCATTGTTTAACCCTTTGTGATATCTATATAGATATTCAAATCGTCTTCCGGCTATTTGTGCTTGGACGTCTTTTAACGTAATTTCCAGACCATTGTGTAGCTCAATGTGTCCTTGGAATAGACTAACCGCTATCGTGTGAGTCATACATTTTGAAACATTTCTTAAAATAGTTTTGAATAATACCATGGTTTTTCATGATATTTTGTTGATTTTTATAATCGTTTTACACGACATGCGAAGATTTAATTCGTTGACATTTATATGTATCGACTCCGAAGTGTACTGTTCACTTATATCTCGGTAACGTCATCGTTATTTTATAAATCATTAATAACTGGGCTTTTGACACCCCGTATAAAAATTAAAGTTCTTTGTCGTGTGTCTAATCGAATTGATCTAGGTTCTCTATGTGAGTCTGTTTTATTTTGGTGGAACAAAAATGTGTCGTTGTAGTTTTTTAAATAAAAGTGCGAAACAATTAAAGTAAAAGTGCGTTAAAGTAAATCTAAAACTAATTTAAAGTAAGGTGCAAGTATTTAAAAACATGGCTGAAAATAAAGGCACTAAGAGTAAATGACGTAAACTTAAATCTATCTAAGGCAAACTTAAAACGCAACTAAAACTTAAACTAAGTCAAGGCTAAAATAAAACTAAGGCAAGTAATCTTATAGTGCAATTAAAAATAAAAGGTGGGAAAAATAAGCTTTAAAAATAAAAGACAGAAATTTAAAAAAAGAAAGACTAAAAAAACTTACAGAACCCTTGATTCGGAAGTTCAAAACTTCCGAATGAACTAGCTTGATCCGGAACTTAGCCCTTGATTCGGAACTTTTAAGTTCCGAATTAACAAAAAGATGTTGATCCGGAACTTCTTCCGAATGAAATACTCTTGACTCGGAACTTATTGACCCGGAACTTGGTTCGGATGATCTGGCTGATTCGGAACTTTGTCCTTCGTCCGGAACTTTTTAAGTTGATCCGGATCTTTTGAGTTCCGAATGAATCTCCTTGATCCGGAACTTTTTGAGTTCCGAATGAAGTATATTGATCCGGAACTTTTAAGTTCCGAATGAACAAACGCTTGAGTCGGAAGTTTCGTTCAGAAGTATTGACTCGGAACTTTTGGAGTTCCGAATGAACACTCTTGATCCGGAACTTTGAATGTTCCGGATGAAACCCCTTGGTTCGGAACTTTGGAGTTCCGAATGAAAGAACTCCCTCTCTTGAGTCGGAAGTTTTCCTGGAAAGATCAGACACAGAAACAAACTCCCCCGAAGAACAAGGGATCAAAATAACAAGAAATATAGCACAGATTAAACAAAATCAGACAAACGATTTAATTAAGCTAACAACGAATCAACAGTTAAACATAAACAAACAATTAAAATCAACAAAACAAACAAATTTAACCACAATAATTAAAAACCCACTTGATCAAAATAAAAACATGAACATGAACACAAACATAAACATAAAAATCAAAGATTAAGAAAGGTAGATGAGAGATTAACAAGATAAAGTAAAGATTGACAAGAATTAAATGGAAACTTACTTGAAATTAAATGAATTTAAGGTGCAAGACAAGGTAATTAAATTGACAAGTATTTAAATGACAAGGTAATTAAAAGTGGAAGACTAATTGTCACACTTAGCCAACAAAGAAAATAATTAATCTAGTCCTAACTATATATAGGGGAGGATTAGGAAGCTTCCTCCCCTCCTTCATTTCTTCTTAATTGCGAGATTAAGTCCATCCTTCTTTTAATCTTCATTAATTGCATCATTAGTCCTTTATTCTTCTAATCTTCTTTAAACTTGAACTTTGAGGACTTTTGGCTTCGGGATTTCTTTGAACTTGTCTTTAAATTCTTCAATGAAATAGACTTGAGTTCTTCGGCTTTTGATAAACTTCCGTCTTTTGACTTTTTCTTCGATAAATCTTCAGAATTGGTCTTGGACTTCCGTTATTTTTGCACTCTTGACTTCTTGACTTCGTCTTTCATCTTTTTCTTCAATAAAAGTCCGTAAATGCCCGTGAATTCCCGTGTTTTCTCCATTTTTCACATTTTCGTCCTAAATCACAACAAAAACACAAACCACGCATAATTCCGACATAAAAGACATAAATACACGTTTTGGCTTGGTTATTATTGTAATTAAGTGGTGGAAAAGATGGGTGTTTACACACCTATCAAATACCCTACACTTGACCATTGCAATGTCCTCATGCAATGCATTAGTTACAAAGCAAGTTTACATTTTTCATCACAATCAACCCACGTTGGCCTTTATTAAAGAGATAGATACTACGAACATTCAAAGTAAAGAAATCAAAAGCATACCTTGGGTTTTGGAAATATCATGAATAATCATCATCCTCAAGTTTTCACTTTCTCCAAACCAAGCTTAAAAACGAGATCATTGTTATTATAAGTTAGTAAACTATCACGAACTCATGTGGGCCAATTACTCACTTAGACTCCCTTATTCCTAGGTGTATCTCTTATATTTTATTATTGTCTTGAATGATCACGAGGATGCATTGTTTGACTTATTTCGATAGGTTATTAGGCCGAAAATAAAGTGAACGATTTAATCAATAGTTAGCTAAAGGACAAAATCTTTTAAAACTGCTTCTCGGGACCTCATAAAGTTCATATCTTGGCATAACTCGCTTCGCGATTTGAGACCTTTCTCGGACCGATATTTGGCAGCGACTTCATACTTCAAACCTTGAGAGACGTTCATGAAATTATGATCTTCTCTTCATAATGGAATTTCTTCACTTGAAGTTTTGAGAGATTCATACTTGGACCACGACTTCTTCATTTTTCTACAATCTTTATTTTGGACTTTGATATACAACGATCCGCCTCCTTTTATGACTTGGATCTATTTATCCTCATACCTTGTTAGGGTCTTTTCGGATACACTTCTCCATGACTTTTTGGGAGTTTTTGCTTTTCGTCGTGAGTCTCGATCCTTCATATTGATTTTCGATAAATGATTCTTCACATCACTTTGGATCTTTAGCAACAAAATATTGCCCTCATGCCTTGTTAGGGCCTTTTCGGACTCGCCAATCTTCGCGTCCCGCTTCAATAAGTTATGCCTTGGCTATGAACTCTAATCCATACCGAGCAACTTTTAAACGATCTTGGGCTAGAAGCTAAGTAACTTTTCAAATCGTACAACCTTATTTATTAACATATAAATTATTTAGCAAGCGATGGGAGAATAGGCTCATAATTAACTCACATAAATTCATGAAAGAATACCGAACTTATAATTGGCTCTATCATCTCTCGTTCTCCACAGTTTAAAATCTCAAGTAATGAGACTCGTGGATACTTAGCCTATTAAATAAAAGTTTTGGGTTTTTGAGTCGCCTATAGGATCTTGCAAACTCTTAGACTTTTTCAAGTTTAGAATTCGCGTTTTAAAGTTCCCTTGATAAACGACTCTCTAGGATCAATTATAGGAACTTGCGAAAAGTTCTTGTTCTTAACCCGTGAGAGTTAAGACTTTCGCGTTTTATAGCTCCCTATATAAAAGCCTTGCAAAACTTGACTTAAACACGTTAAGGATACTAGCTAGAGTAACTTAGATAAGTAAACTCGGGTTGAGTCAAAAGATTCACAATGTTTGAAAATTAAAACCACTTATTAAACATTTATTCTAATAAGGAAAGAAAATAACTATGCAAAGGTAAAAACTAGTAGGCCAAAATAGATCAAAAATTTTGAAAAATGTCGAAAAATTGATTTTCTTGTTAAAATGAGGACAAATACAAGGAAAAGACCACTTAACTTCGATAGAAGTCCCCCCTACACTTAAGATAAACATTGTCCTCAATGTTTAAGCATTTGGGAGTAAACTCCCCTACACTTAGGACGTTGTACACGTTGTTTAAATCTTGCTAAGGAAAGGACAACTAAAGAGATTCCTATTATAATATTGAGAAAATATAAAATAGTGAATCGAAAAGAGTTTAGGATAGAACCAGGATAATGGAACACGGAATTACGGGTCGTCAAGAATCATCAATAGTAGATCATTGAAGCTCGAATCCCTGATTATAAGAAGAGAAGAGAGGGAATAGGAAACCAAAGGGTCTCCCCTACACTTATGATAAAGAAAGCGAAAAGATAGATTCATGGGTTGCCTCCCAAGAAGCGCTTGATTTTTGTTAACCGAGTCATGAGCCTGACTCGACCTTGATCATCAACGGAAGAAGCATGAAACATATCCACCAGGATCGAAGACATAGTTTTCGTCCATCAAATAGCACAAGCTTAAGGCGAACAAGGCAAGCCAAAGAAGAGTAGGCAGGGTTCCCTTAAGCAGTGATGGAGCACGGTGGAAGCAAGGATGAAGTGGTGCAAGCATATCTTCAAAATTTCAAAAGATTTTTCCTTTTATTTCATCAGGTGGATACTGCGATGGCTTAAAGACTTCAATACCGGGGTCGAACACCTTTTCCTTTAGGGGAAAATAGCTCTCAGGCTCAGCAGAGTGTGAAGAAGATCCTCGAAGAAGCACAACCTCGTCCTCAGAAGGGGGACAAAGAGGTGTTAACTCATACGTGCTGCGGATTTCGGTGTCGACCGGTTTCTTCTCCTTTGAAAGAATGTGCTTCAAATCCAAAGTAGGATCAAGACGATAATCTTCAAAATCATAAGGAGGAGCATCACTCTCATGAGGGAAGTAAGTGTTAAGAAATGTAGAGAAGTCTTCCTCAAATGAGTAATCGTCCAAAGTAGGATCGAGTGATGGTGGAGGATCTACATCATGTGAAGAATCGCTCGAAAGAGTATCGGCCTCATCAAAATCATCGAAAGTGGGCAGCTCGGGATACTCAGCAGTACAATCATCAATATCATCCGAATCTGAGCTAGAATCATCATCATAAGCATCAAAGACCGGTTGAGAATCATAAATGGGCGAAGGTTCCAAAGTGGACCGAGAATCATCCACATCATCGTCAAAGAGTGGATTATCGATGGAAGAGTCGAATAGAGGATTATTATAAACGGTAAAGTCATCGAGCACATTAATCATATTCACTGATTCTTGTCCATAGTATTTGCCTGTAAGCTTCCCCATTTTGAAAATTTGTGAGTCATTCCCGACTCTTAAGATTAACTCACCTTCGGCAACATCCACTAAAGCACGTCCGGTTCTCAAGAATGGTCGACCAAGTATTAAAGGAATACGAGGGTCCATTTCATAATCAACTACGACAAAATCGACCGGGAAAGTAAATGCGCCAACTCTAATGAACACATCTTCGGCTATACCGACGGGGTAAGCGAGAGTGCGATTTGCAAGTTCGAGAGTCATCTTTGTTGGAGTGAGGTCGGGTAATGATAGTGTTTTCCAAACACTCAATGGCATCAAATTAATACTAGCCCCGAGATCAGCAAGGGCAGTAAATTCTTCAGTTTTGTTGAACACGCAAGGCAACACAAAACGACCGGGATCTCCAAGCTTTTCTGGAAGTTCTTTAAGAATAACTGCAGAGCAGTTTTCATTTAAGCGTGTGTTGGCGAGTTCAATCAGTTTCTCCTTCTTGTTAAGCAATTCCTTAAATGCTTTAACAAATTTGGGCATGTGGACAAGTGCTTCAAGAAAACTAATGCTGAAGCCCATTTGAGAAATCATATTGATATATTTTGTCACTTGAGAGTCCTCCTTTGTTAGATCGTTGGTCTTGCCTAAGCGAGAAGGGTATGGGATTTTGGGTTTATAGGTGGAAGGTGAAGGTGTAGTTGGTAAAGGTTGAGATGTTGAAGGATCCTTCCGAGATACATCGTCATGACGAGGCGGAGTCGGTGATGGTGCACTAATACTAGGTGTAGGAGGAGTAGGGATACATGGTGGTGGAGGAGGTGTAGATGATGGGGGTGGGATTGGTGGTCCTACGATAGTAACTCCACTACGAGTAGTAATAGCACTCACATTGGCTCGCGGATTGGTGACGGTGTTTGAAGGTAGAGAACTTGAAGTGAAGTTTGAGCGGCGGGCAAGAAACTAGCCAACAGATTCTTTAATTCATTCGTTTGAGTGCTGAAGGAGGATTGAATATTATCGCGAACCTCGGTTCTGATCTCATTTCCTTGCTTCGTGATATCTCCTCTAAGATTGATAATTTGGCTTTGCAGATTCTTGATTTGCTCACCTTGGGTTCTCATTGTGGCTTCAACATCGGTGTTTATGGGTGGGGTTTGTTGAGCGGGTGGGTGATAAGGATTAGAAGCTCTTGGTGGGATTTGGTTGCTTCTATTGTAGTTGTTGGCGGGGTTTTGGTTTTGAGGAGAAAAACAGGGTGAAAGGTAGTTGTTGGAACGGTAGCTCAGCAGATTTCTATCCCCTTGTTGTCTAGCTTGGTAATTTTCCGGTGAATAATTGCCATAAGCTGCATACACATTTTCCGGATTTCCTTGAGTGGAAGGACAATCGGTGTATGGGTGAGGACTGCCACATGTTTCACAAGGATTAGCAACCGCTTTAACTTGTTGTTGTTGTTGGTTTGAAGCGAGAAGCGTAATACTTTTGCTCATTTCAGTCATCATGCGGGTGAGTTCGGTCATCTCAGGGTTTCCTGAGGTGGAAGAAACATTGACTCTCGGGTTGTTCCACGGAATGGGTTAGTTTGCACTTGCTGAATCATGTGGTGCTTCAACGAAAACTCAGGAGCGTTGATTTGGATCAGCGCAATCGGTCCTCCTCGTCCAAACATTGTAGGTTGACAAAGTTCCTCCATGGTCCGAAGATCGGGCTGTGGAAGAACATTGTTGTTATTGTTGAGGTGCGGTGGAATATTATTGTTGTTAACACCTGACATATCTAAATCTTCTTGAGGCTAGGGCTCTTGATAATTAGAAGATCTAGTACGCATACACCTGAAAATGCAAAAGAAACAGAAACCAAACACAAAGACAATATATCTACACAATAATAGATAAAATCTTTTTGGATTTTTGAAATTTTTATTTTTTTATGGATTTTTATCAATTTTTAATTTTTATGATTTTTTTTGAATTTTTTTTAAGCAAGAAAAATAACGCTCAGAAGTGAACGGATCCCAAAAAGCAACGCGTCTCTCACAGAAAACCGTTAATCTTTACGAAAAGAGCCGGCAGCGGCGCCATTTAATAACTGGGCTTTTGACACCCCGTATAAAAATTAAAGTTCTTTGTCGTGTGTCTAATCGAATTGATCTAGGTTCTCTATGTGACTCTGTTTTATTTTGGTGGAACAAAAATGTGTCGTTGTAGTTTTTTAAATAAAAGTGCGAAACAATTAAAGTAAAAGTGCGTTAAAGTAAATCTAAAACTAATTTAAAGTAATGTGCAAGTATTTAAAAACATGACTGAAATTAAAGGCACTAAGAGTAAATGACGTAAACTTAAATCTATCTAAGGCAAACTTAAAATGCAACTAAAACTTAAACTAAGTCAAGGCTAAAATAAAACTAAGGCAAGTAATCTTAAAGTGCAATTAAAAATAAAAGGTGGGAAAATAACCTTTAAAAATAAAAGACAGAAATTTAAAAAAAGAAAGACTAAAAAAAACTTACAGAACCCTTGATTCGGAAGTTCAAAACTTTCGAATGAACTAGCTTGATCCGGAACTTAGCCCTTGATTCGGAACTTTTAAGTTCCGAATGAACAAAAAGATGTTGATCCGGAACTTCTTCCGAATGAAACACTCTTGACTCGGAACTTATTGACCCGGAACTTGGTTCGGAAGATCTGGCTGATTCGGAACTTTGTCCTTCGTCCGGAACTTTTTAAGTTGATCCGGAACTTTTGAGATCCGAATGAATCTCCTTGATCCGGAACTTTTTGAGTTCCGAATGAAGTATATTGATCCGGAACTTTTAAGTTCCGAATGAACAAATGCTTGAGTCGGAAGTTTCGTTCGGAAGTATTGACTCGGAACTTTTGGAGTTCCGAATGAACACTCTTGATCCGGAACTTTGAATGTTTCAGATGAAACCCCTTGGTTCGGAACTTTGGAGTTCCGAATGAAAGAACTCCCTCTCTTGAGTCGGAAGTTTTCCTGGAAAGATCAGACACAGAAACAAACTCCCCCGAAGAACAAGGGATCAAAATAACAAGAAATATAACACAAATTAAACAAAATCAGACAAACGATTTAATTTAGCTAACAACGAATCAACAGTTAAACATAAACAAACAATTAAAATCAACAAAACAAACAAATTTAACCACAATAATTAAAAACCCACTTGATCAAAATAAAAACATGAACATGAACACAAACATAAACATAAAAATCAAAGATTAAGAAAGGTAGATGAGAGATTAACAAGATAAAGTAAAGATTGACAAGAATTAAATGGAAACTTACTTGAAATTAAATGAATTTAAGGTGCAAGACAAGGTAATTCAATTGACAAGTATTTAAATGACAAGGTAATTAAAAGTGGAAGACTAATTGTCACACTTAGCCAACAAAGAAAATAATTAATCTAGTCCTAACTATATATAGGGGAGGATTAGGAAGCTTCCTCCCCTCCTTCATTTCTTCTTAATTGCGAGATTAAGTCCCTCCTTTTTTTAATCTTCATTAATTGCATCATTAGTCCTTTATTCTTCTAATCTTCTTTAAACTTGAACTTTGAGGACTTTTGGCTTCGGGATTTCTTTGAACTTGTCTTTAAATTCTTCAATGAAATAGACTTGAGTTCTTCGGCTTTTGCTAAACTTCCGTCTTTTGACTTTTTCTTCGATAAATCTTCAGAATTGGTCTTGGACTTCCGTTATTTTTGCACTCTTGACTTCTTGTCTTCGTCTTTCATCTTTTTCTTCAATAAAAGTCCGTAAATGCCCGTGAATTCCCGTGTTTTCTCCACTTTTCACCTTTTCGTCCTAAATCACAACAAAAACACAAACCACGCATAATTCCGACATAAAAGACATAAAATACATGTTTTGGCTCAGTTATTATTGTAATTAAGTGGTGGAAAAGATGGGTGTTTACACACCTATCAATCATCGTCTAGATTATGGCACTAGAATTGGAATACGATTTTACTTATATAAAATTGCATCATTTGTTTTTCATTAACCTTCTCGCTCCTGGAGTGTAGCATGTTAATGTTCCATTCTTTTCTTGTTATGTTTTGTGTTTTTGACAATCGTGGCACCAAGGAGATTTGCCTACATTGCATTTTGGAATCTAAATTACGAACGTCTTTCACCGTCTTGCTTCCTAAATTTCGTGTTGAATACCTTGAAGCATTTTCTGTCATTCATCATACTATATTTTATTTGATGCTCATTACGAGATTTATTTTTTCGTTGTTATAAAATCCACAAGACATGTGTGTATATATGTATATATTTTGAGCCGTTAAGAAGTGTCGAAAAATACACTTTATGCAGAAACTGTAGGGGCAGTATAAACAGGTCAAAACTTAAAAGTAAAACCTGCGTTTTTAAAATAAAATAGTCAAACCTGCACAGAACTTGTAGGGGTATTTTGGTCATTTTACATTGGTTTTCAGGTCTCGGGTAAAACTAGAAAGTCGTCTGAAACGTCGTTTTGTATCAAAATACTTTAGACTCCGAGTCTTGGAGATGTCGTTTATCGGGTCAATTAATCGGCTCATATTAAAAGTTATATCTGATAGAAAAATTCAGAACATGGGTTTTAAACGTTTCTAAGAAGTTTTGAGTTCATTTGAGATCGTAAAATTTTAATGAATATTATTTTAAAACTAACTAATACTAGTTGTATGTGAAAATGATTAAAAATAGAAACATTACAGGATTAGCAATTACCAGATTAATGGTGTAATTTGAAAACGAATAATATATTTTCTTAAAAGCATGTATGTATCGTGTAGCTTACGATGAGTACACATTTGTATTGTTTTATTCTTTTTATATATATGACTCTTTTGCCATTCGATATTATTTTTATTTTTCTTCTAACCTTCCACTGATTTGAGTTGAGTTTTGAAGTTTTGCCTTCACATTCTTCGTTGACATTCTTATCGCGTATCTCATGACGTTTTCATCTAAACCTTATAACCCTTTGAAAACTTAACAACTTGTAACCATTTCATTGGTTGTTTTATGAGCTACTATTTGCCACTTTTTGCAAAACTTTGACTACTTTATACTTTGTCATAATGTCATATTATAAATAAATCTGATATTGTTTTACGATTACTTTCACCAATTATTTCTACTTTGGTCTTATTAAATATTTTTCGTAAGATTAAAAGTTGCTTATTAAGTATCTCACAAATTACTTGTATCCTATAAATTTATAAACTATTTTTAAAATTCCATTTTACAAATGGGATGGTTTATATATAAACATAAGAAACGTAATACTTTTCGACGAAAGTGAGCACTGCATTGCTATTCCTAAATTATACATGGCCTGATCACCTATGTCTAATTTAGAAGGAGCCATGCTAGGCTGAATAGTAGTCACCTTAAAAAAAATTCTTGATAATAATCAACTTTTTACTTGTATTTATGATAAAGATAAATAAAATGAAATAAAGTGAAAAGAAGTTTTGAAAACCTTTATAATTTATGCAAGTGGCGCAATTTCTATGCATCCGCATACGTTTTCTTACCTTTTCTTAAACGAATTACGCGCTTACGAATACGTTTTTACTCGACAATCGTTATTCCACTTGTTACTTCATTTTGTCTTATAACTGATTTCTTTTGACCGTTCGTTTAATTACTGACTGTTGATAAATGACTTGAAAGTCTCGATGTTTTATCCTTCCTTCTTGTCCAATCTTCTTTATGCGACTGGGTAGATCTTTGGAATGTCTCCGCACGTAAATAATGAATTATCACTAGAGTGATTTCCGTATATCCGGGATGACGTCCGTCACTCTCGTTTGTCTCGAAATCCACTCTTGTGAACCGTGCTTTGACTTCTTTCTTTAAACACTAACGTCGTTCATTTGATTTGTTTTAATTACAAGTGATTATTAGGAATTTTCTTTGATTAAATTTTTTTTATCGATCTTATTTCCGATCGTGTAACGACCACCGCTAAGTTAACGAGCTGATATTGGTGAATCATCGACCGCACTAACCAAATTTGACAACTTGTTTAATCTATTATTTCTTATCGTCTTACCATCGACGCCTTTATTTTATTATTCTCTTTAAGAATTCATACGACATTTGCTTCGTTCTCTTTTGTACCATTTATTTCGTATTAATTGTTGACTATTATTTTCATTCGTATTCGTTTGTTATCTTGTCACATTTCGAAACCCGAATATATTCCATGTTTATATTGAAATAATAAACACCTTTAAGTATTTCTACAACATATTATAAATTTTTTGTGTTTATACATTTTCCAATGATTTTCAATTATCGAGATAACCATCACAAGTAAAAGGTCAAATTTATACACCATATTTTGTATAACTAAAACTAATGTTTAAAACAAAACTATGTTCTACCTTTTGAACTAATTGACTTATCATAGTTTACTTTTAATGTAATGAAATTACCAGTTTAATTTATATTCCTAATAATGATTTAATTTAGAAATTATATTTTCTAATTGTAAACATCAATACGAGTTTAATTAATAAATTCATGTCAATCTTTCAAGGTTTCTCAAGACAGGCAAAATAAATTATGAAGCTATCTAACTCCTATTTTGATATATCATCTTTATCAAGAAAGTACCTCAATTGCATTTTAAGGTAATACCAAAACCGGGATGGATGATTGTGACAAACGTTATTTTAATGTTAATATTTAATTCATTCTTCGCTCTCATTTTTCTAGTATTGTGAATAATTATGTTTTACGGTTACGTGAGTCGAGATCCCTCGTCGATCGTTAATCTTAAATCATTTTACCACATCTTGTTCGTTTATGCGTTTATTGAAGTCATTTTTATCTTGTCCTGTTCCTCGTATTGAATATCACTATTTTATTTTGAGTTTAAAATGAATCTCGGGAAGCAGTGTATAAGAAGAAACGATAAGTATCACCAGGATTTATTTGTGTACTCGTGGAATGATTGAGGACCGAATCTCTTAATAAATGGAGTTAATAAATTCGTTACGACCTCGAGGAGTATGTTGAAGCCGACACCGCAAGTAGAAAGACTCTTGAGATATTATCAAGGGTTCGTTCAAGGTTTTCTCGATGATTAACGGTGGAGATCTATACTCGATGTTTGTGTTCGACCTTTTCTTTTATGTACTTATATGGTGTGTGATCTAGTCAAATGATCGTAAGTTGTGAGAACTTGAGACGGCATCATCCGATGACGTCCGATCATGTAGAACACATATTATGTAATATCTTTTTGACTTTCAACGACGATATTTATTGAGACTTTAATGCGCATTGGCGAAAGTGAGATGAGTTGAGCGTCGGGACGTCGCTCCCTTAAGGTGGTGAGGATGTAAAACCCGTAAAAAATAAGGTCATAATTTAATCCTATTTTCATTTATTTTGAAGTATTTTATAACGTTAAATATTATTATGTTTAACGGTTTAAGTTGAAACCGATATTAAATATTATATTTTAATATTTTGACGAGCAACGAGGACTACTAGTGATCGCGATACCGACGGATGCCAAAAATTTTATATTTTATTATCGATAGTTTCGATATTTAATACTTTCGACGATATCGTTTCAATTACGTATCGAGTCGTTATATTATTATTTTTCGTGTGCGTTTAAACTTTTAAAAAGTACAATCTAACATTTTTAGGTAGTGAAATATTTTCTCGTATAATATTTTGAAACTTATTTTTGTGTTGGTTGATGAACTCACAATTTACGGATTTAAATTTGGGCTTACGTGCATGATTTAGCGTCCCTTACGACTAAACCGGAAACCTTAGGATTACGTATTTACGTTTTTGAACTCCGTTTTTGATGAGACAATTTTTATTGGATTCGTTTTATGTCGTTGATTCATAATTTATAAAAACGTTTTTCGTAAAACGACTCGAGGGCACGCAAATCGAGAAAACTAGAATCGAGTAATACCCGTAAATTAGTGAGGTGAGACAAAATACATTATCCCACCCACTAGCTAACATGGAATGGCACACATGACACCACATCTAAGGATGTGGCATCATGTTAACTAACTAGCTACAAGAGTAAGCAAAGCTTACACCTTAAGCTACTCTTTTCCACTATCTAACACAAAACCATCAACTAAATTCACACATTCCATTTACTTACATGCAAACCAACACAAATCCTCTCAAAAACCTTCACCATTGCCGTCAGTATTCAAGCTACAAACACCCCTTTTGATCTTTTCTAGCCATGAAATACATGTTATCTAGCTCTATCATGGAGTTATCTTGAAGCCTTGATCATTTGGTGGCCATATTAACAACATAGGAGGTGATATGCTTGTGTCCTAGGGCTGATTTCTCAACTATTGTTCTTGGTGTTTGATGATCTTGGAGTTACTTTTGGTGTTCATCAAGTTCTTGTCTTCCAAAAACAAGAAATACACTTGGTTGGTAAAGAAGATCATCCTCTCTATTTTCTCTTGTTATTTTTGTAAAGAACAAATGTATTTTCTTTCTTATTGTATATGTATATGATGTATACATGATGATAAAAATGTTGTGTGTGGATCAAGTGTTGATAAATATGCTTAAAAATGTTAATAACCATGAGAAATAAGGCTAAAATCATGCTTATTTAGTTGGCTGTATAAAAACAGTATATAACTAAAACTTGAACTGATAAAATTGCATGGTATGATCCATTTACAGTAAGTACAAGATGTTATACACATGTGAGAGTTGGCCATGCAATGGAATCATTATAATGAGTGAGATATGATCAAAACAAGATGAGAGTGCTAATCTGAATAAGCTGTTTTGTAGGGACTGTTAAGGCTAGATAAACTTAAAATGAGCAGTAGCTATAACTGAGGTTAAATGTAGCACATAATATGAAGATCATGCCACCCAAAAATGAGCTTCTAAGTCAGTGTAGAACTCTAGATATGATAAAAATGGTGAACATGAAAATAAAAATCAGATTTTGAGAATTAATGTTTATTATTATTATATAAGCACTCAAATTTTATTGTATAAAATGTAAAATAAAAACCCACTAACTTATGAAACTTATTTATATAAATATGTAAAAGGTTAATTAAATGGATAAATTATATAAATGGTAGTGGAATAATACTTATAAGTAATAAAAACTATAAACTTGATTTTTTACGACTTTTTCGGTTATTACCGTAAAATTAACGTTTTTCGCCAATTAAAACTTAGACGATCAAACCTGTCTAATGTAATGTTTTTAAAAGTCATATACTGATGTATAAGTAACTAATACAAGTAAAAACCAATAAAACCCGAACTATAGGACATACGGACATTAACGAGCTAACTAAGCATATTGGACTAATAATTGGACTAAATAAGTTAAACACTTATAAAAAGTACTTATTGGGCTTAAAACAAGTTAAAGAACTTATACTAAGCTTATTGGACTTAAAATAGGTAAGTAGGTAAAACTAGTAAACTAGTAAAAAGTTACCAAAACGTAAACACTAAAATGAGTAAACAAGGATATATAAACCCACTTGATCATCATCATATGTACAAATCATCATATGTATATTGTTATTTTGATAAAAGTCATTAGACAAGAGTCTAAGACCGATTATTATTTATATAGGTTTCCGTGACCGAAGCACGCCCGTAGCCAATAATCCGCCTTTCATTATCAACGTGAGTCTATAGCCTCGCTTTATACTAGTTATTAAATGATTATTAACCCGCGAGGGGGAATACATGTTTTATAAACTTAGAACACAAGATTTTTATGGTATGCTTTGTCCCTCTATGAATGGACCCGTGGTTGCCTTTAAATTGCATTAAGTGATTGCCTTTGTTAAAACCTCAATTATGGACCGTTAATTAACCTATGATGGGTTAACCGCTAGTACAATTAATAGATCTATGGGGGAAGCCGCCCCGGTTCAGTTTTTGTGGACTTGTCATAGAAGCTTAGGCCCGACCTCCACATTGTTTGAACATATTGTATTGAGAAGTCAGGTATACGGCAATGTACCAATAATCTGGAGGTAACCGACAATTAATAAATCTCTCGTCTTATTAGACTGATATGGGAGTGTCTAAGTGCTCGGTTCCATGAGCTTATTGCAATTTATGCTATATACAATTATTATTGTTGATGCGAATTATTATTTGATGCTTATAAGCATGCCACAAACTTATAATCTTTGCTTGTGTTCAAATTGATTTCATAAACCTATAGATTCACTCGGCATTTTTGCTGATTGTTTTACTCACATGTATTTTAGGTAATCAAGAAGTGGAAGCTTGGAGGTCACGGGGAATGAAGTTGTGCACTGCTTTTGTTGTTCAAACTCTTTGATTTATTTATCGTTCCATTTTTAAAACAAACCAATATGTTGTTTTAACTTATCTTTTGGTAACTAATACTTGGGACTACGCTACTCTGACAAATGTTTTAGGAACGATAAATCTAAAACGTCTCTTTTCGAGTCGTTCTTTATAAATTATGTGTTGTTGTATCATTGTTTAGCACCCAAAGATGGATTCCGCTGCGTGTAAATTTGGGGGTGTTAAACAAACCACGCATAATTCCGACTTTTACGACATAAAATACACGTTTTGGTCTTGTTATTATTGGAAATAAGTGGTAAAAGGATAAGTGTTCTCACACTTATTAAATCCCCTACACTTGACACTTGAAATTATGGTCTTTTCTTCATAATAGGAATTTCTTCACTTGATGTTTATGAGAAATTCTTCATATTTGGAACACGACTTCTTCATTTTTCTCCAAACTTTATTTTCGATTTCGATATACAACGATCCACCTCCTTTTAGGACTTGGATCTATTTATCCTCATACCTTTCTAGGGTTTTTTCGGATAGACTTCTCCATGATCTTTTGGGGAGTATTTTCTTTTCGTCGTGTGTCTCGATCCTTCATATTGATTTTTGATAAATGATTCTTCACATCACTTGGGATCTTTAGCAACAAAATGTAGCCCTCATGCCTTGTTAGGGCCTTTTCAGAGTCGCCAATCTTCGCATCCCGCTTCAATAAGTTATGCCTTGGCTATGAACTCTAATTAATAACGAGCAACTTTTAAACGATCTTGTGCTAGAAGCTAAGTAACTTTTCAAATCGTACAATCTTATTTATCGCAAATAAATTTATTAGCAAGCGATGGGAGAAAAAGATTATGATCAACTCACATAGATTCATGAAATAATACCAAATTTATAATTGACTCTATCATCTCTCGTTCTCAACAATTTAAAATATCAAGGAATAAGACTCGTGGATGCTTAGCCAATTAAATCAAAGTTTTGGGTTTTCAAGTCGTCTATAGGATCTTGCATCTTCATAGACTTTTCCAATTTAAGAATTCACATTTTAATGTTCCCTTGATAAACGTCTTTCTAGGATCAATTATAGGAACTTGCGAAAAGTTCTTGTTCTTAACCTGTAAGAGTTAAGACTTTCACATTTTAAAGTTCCCTATATAAAAGCCTAGAAAAACTTGACTTAAACATGTTAAGGATACTAGCTAGAGTAAACTTAGATAAGTAAACTCGGGTTGAGTCAAAAGATTCACAACGTTGAAAAATTAAAACCACTTTATTCAAAATTTTATTTTAGCAAAGAAAGTAAATAACGCTAACAAAGGAAAATATTACTATACAACTATGCCAAAATAGATTAAAAATTTTGAAAAATGTCGAAAAACAAAATTTTCCGGTTAAAATAAGGACAAATTCATGAAAAAGCCCACTTACTTCGATAGAAGTCCCCCTACACTTGATATAAACATTGTCCTCAATGTTTAAGAATGTGGGAGTAAACTCCCCTACACTTAGGACATTGTGCACGTTGTTTAAATCTTACTAAGGAAGAGACAACTATAGTGATTTCAATGTGAACATATAAGATATGAAATATTGAATCACGACAGTGTAAGATAGAACCGAGAAGACGGGTACACGGGATCACGGTTCGTCAAATTTCATTAAAAGTGCTCTTTCAAGCTTTAATCCCTGCACATCATAAGAAAGAAAACAACAAACCCTATGTAGCTCCCCCTACACTTATTATGAAAATGGGTAAAAAGGATAGATCAACGGGTTGCCTCCCGAGGAGCGCTTGTTTTTGTTAACCGAGTCACGAGCCTAACACGACCCAGAACTAATTCAAGGGAAACGTGGTGAGGGATGGAATCATCTCATGAGAGATGTCCTCACCAAAGTACAACTTCACACGCTGGCCATTCACTTTAAAATTAGGCCCATTTGGTTGCGAAAGATCAATGGTGCCATAGGGGAAGACATTGGCGACGGTGAATGGACCAGACCAACGACTCTTAAGCTTGCCCGAAAAGATCTTCAACCGAGATTTAAAGAGTAAGACTTGATCACCGATGTGAAACTCTCGGTTCTTAATCCTTGCATCATGAATGATCTTGGTTTTCTCCTTATAAATCAGTGAATTCTCATAAGCTTCATTCCTTAGTTCATTTAGCTCGTTGAGTTGAATCTTCCAAAGATCATCGGCTTTGTTGATATCAAAATTGGCCCACTTTAAGGCCCAATACGCCTTATGCTCCAACTCAATAGGGAGGTGGCATGCCTTCCCGTACACAAGATGATATGGAGTGCAAACAATATGTTTCTTATATGCGGTACGGAAAGCCCACAAAGCATCATCTTACTTATCCGTCCACGAGGCACTATGCTCTCCCACAGTTCGCTCTAAAATTCTCTTTAGTCCACGGTTAGAAATATCGGCTTGACCATTTGTTTGGGGATGATAAGAGGTGGAAAGACAGTGATTGACACCATACGTAGCCATGACTCGATCAAATTGATCATTGCAAAAATGAGTCCCGCGGTCACTGATGATAGCACGAGGAACACCGAATCGAGCAAAAAGTTGTATCAAAAAGTTCACAACCACCCTCGCATCGTTCGTTGGGAGAGCCTTTGCTTCAACCCATATAGATACGTAGTCACCGGATACGAGGATGTACTTGTTCCCTTTGGATGATGGAAATGGCCCCATAAAGTCGATACCCCATACGTCAAAGATTCCACATTCTTGTATGAAATTTTGAGGCATCTCATCTTTATGTGTGATCTTTCACCGTCTTTGGCAAGAATCACAATGTTTAACCATTTCGTGTGCATCACGATAAATGGTGGGCCAATAAAATCCAGAGTCGAAAACTTTCTTCGCGGTATAATTGGGATTAAATTGACCACCAGTGTGTCCTTTATGACAAGCTTCAAGGATTAATAAGGCTACCGACCCATCAACACACCGACGAATGACATGATCCGCACATTGTTTGAAAAGGTAAGGGTCGTCCCAAAAATATTGCTTAATGTCTTTAAAGAACTTTTTATTTTGCTGGGACGTTAATCCTTCCATGAGAATTCCACCCGCCAAATAGTTTTCAATGTCCGCAAACCATGGGGTATCATCAAGATTGGAGTTAATAGACATCAATGCTTCCAGGGGAAAAGAGTCATTAATCTCTTGATTTGGGAGCTCCCCTTGATAAGGATCCTCGAGTCTACTATGATGATCTGCGGCTAGGTTTTCTGCTCCCTTTTTATCACGAATTTCAATTTTAAATTCTTGAAGGAGCAAAACCCAACGAAGAAGTATTGGTTTGGAATCTTGTTTAGTTAACAAGTACTTCAACGCGAAATGGTTAGTATACACAATGGTGGTGGAAAGGACAAGATAGGGGAGAAATTTCTCAAAAGCATACACTACAACTAAAAGCTCTTTTTAAGTAGTGGTATAATGCAATTGAGCCCCCGTCATTGTCTTGCTAGCATAATGGATTGGTTGGAAGCGTTTGTTCACTCTTTGCCCCAAAACCGCTCCAATAGAAAAATCGCTAGCATCACACATCAATTCAAAAGGTAACTCCCAATTAGAGGTAACCAAGACCGGTGCCTTAGTTAATTTATCCTTAAGACGATTGAAAGATTCAATACACTCTTTAGAAAAGATAAAAGGAGTATGTTTTTCCAAGAGGTGGGTCATCGGGCGAGCGATCTTAGAAAAATCTTGGATGAATCGACGATAGAGGCCCGCATGACCAAGGAAACTTCTCACATCCTTCACGGTTGAAGGAGGAGGTAATTTAGCAATCACATCGAATTTAGCACGATCAACTTCAAGACCGGCTTTGGAGATTCTATGACCAAGAACAATACCTTCTTTTACCATGAAATGGCATTTTTCCCAATTAAGAACGAGACGAGTGTCTTCACACCGTTTGAGCATACGTTATAAATTGGCAAGGCAAGTAGAGAAAGAATCACCATAGACCGAGAAATCATCCATAACGACTTCCGTAGTTTCTTCAACCATGTCATGGAAGATAGCCATCATACACCTTTGGAAAGTCCCGGGAGCATTGCATAAGCCGAAAGGCATTCTTTTGTAGGCAAATGTTCCATAAGGACAAGTGAATGTGGTTTTCTCTTGGTCTTTGGGATCGATGGGAATTTGAAAATACCCGGTGAAACCGTCTAAGAAGCAATAATAGTCATTACCCGCTAAACGCTGGGGCATTTGATCCATGAAAGGGAGAGGAAAATTATCCTTGCGAGTGGCATCATTGAGCTTGCGATAGTCATTGCAAACTCTCCAAACTGTGACAAGTCGAGTAGGAATCAACTCGTTGTTTTCATTGGGAACAACGGTTATTCCGCCTATCTTGGGCACACAATGGACGGGAATAACCCATAGCGAATCTGAAATAGGGTAAATCATTCCGGCATCTAGAAGTTTGATAACCTCTTTCTTGATGACGTCATGAATTTTTGGATTAACCCTTCTTTGGCTTTGGATTGCGGGTTTAAAGTCGTCTTCCATGAGAATTTTATGAGTACAAAAGTTCGGATCAATTCCGCGAATGTCGGAAATTTTACAAGCAATTGCTTTCTTATGATTCTTCAGCACGTCAATAAGTCAAGATTTTTCTTCTTCTTTCAAGTCCTTTGCGATGATGACGGGTAACTTCTTATTGTCTTCAAGGAAAATGTATTCGAGATGAGACGGTAAATCCTTCTAAATCCGGTGGATTTTTGATGGAAGGTTTAGTCAAATACGGATCATCGATTGTAACGTCCTTAGGAGAAGGTGGAGAAATATGGTCCTCATTGAGAAGTTTCTCAATGGTACGAATGTCTTCTTCCCAATCGGTGGGAGAATCGTCATATTGTAAGTCCACATCCCCTAAAGTTGCTTCAAATTCCTTCAAAAGGAAATCACTTTCTCCAAATGGAGTAAGTGAGGGAGCAATAGAGGAAACGGTCTCAACAATGGGTAGAGAAGAAGAACCACTTTTACAAGCGTCTTTGAAATGCTCTTCGCAAGCCTCATCAAGAACGTCAATGAAATTAACGCTCTAGTATTCATAAGGTTGCTTAGAAAGTTTACCCATGTTGAAGACAATTTTATCGTCACCAACTATCATGATTAATTCGCCCGCGCCAACATCAATGAGAGTGCGACCGGTCCTCAAGAATGGACGTCCAACTATTAATGAAACACGAGGTCCATCTCATAGTCCACGACAACAAAATCCGCCAGAAAGGTGAATTTGTCGACCGACGAAGACATCTTCGGCTATCCCCACTGGATAAGCAACCGTACGGTTAGCTAATTCTAATGTCATTCGCGTGGGGACTAGCTCGGGTAAAGACAATTGTTTCCAAACGGTTAGAGGCATTAAGTTGATACTAGCACCTAGATCGGTTAGGGCCATACAATTCTCTACCCCGGGGAAGTTGTAAGGAATGAGAAAACGACCCGGATCACCAAGTTTGGTTGGTAATTTCCTTAAGAGCACTGTGGAGAAATTCTCATTAAGTTGGGTCTGAGCGATATCAAGAAGCTTTTCTTTGTCACTAAGAAGATCGTTAAACATTTTAGCATATTTTGGCATGTGAGCGAGAGCCTCGGCAAAGAAGATGTTGAAATTTAGTTGTTTAAACATTTTAAGAAAGTTAGAAACCTGAATATCATCCTTGTTCTTCAACTTCTGTTTCCTCAACCTTGAAGGATAAGGTATATCGGGTTGAGATGAAGTCTTTGGAATGGAATTCTCACTCACATTCTTGGGTGGTGGAGGGGTGGAAGTAGAAGGTGGAGGAATTGGAGAAGGGGACTTGTTTTCCTTTGTCACAATCACCGGTGTAGGTGTAGGAATCTCGGGTTCCTTTAAACCTTTGCCACTTCGGGTGGTGATTGCTTTCATCTCCCCTCTTGGATTAGCAACGGTGTTACTCGGAAGAGAACCCGAACCAGAGGCTTGATTACTTGGGAAGAAACTAGCCATCATATCCCTTAAGTCATTCGTTTGACTGCTCAAAGAGTTCGCATATCGCCTCGAAGATCATTCCCTTGTTTCGCCATATCTCCTTTCAAGTTGATGATTTGACTCTGAAGATTCTTTACCGGCGCGTGATTAGTCCTCATGTAAGTTTCAACCTCTTGATTAAATGTTGTGGGTGGGTTGGAAGGAGAAGCATGGTAGGCAGGTGGTTGATAAGCGGCGCCATTTGATAAATGGATTTTTGCTTAGCATTTGTGTACTCGATATCTTTCTCGGTATCTAATCGAATTGATTACGGTTAATGGTGGAATAGTTGGTGTTGGTCACTAAAAGGGGGTGCTTTAGATTATCTATTTTAAATTAAATAACAAGTTAATAAAACTAAGGTTAAATGATATAACTAGGAAACAGAAGTAATTAAAAACTAAATTAAAAGTCACTTAGAAAAATAATATGGGAAAAAAAAGAAAAAAAATAATTTAAGATTAAAACACGACAAAAAGTTAAATTCGAAAACTCAAAAATTAAACTAAGACAAAACTCGTTTGAAAATAACACTAAGTAAAAATGCGGGAAAAGTTAAATTTGAAATTTAAATAAGAAATAAAAACGAAAATTTAGATCGGATAGCAGTCAATGCGATCGTGGTCCCAGATCGTATCCTAGATCGCAATCAATGCGATCGTAACTGGTGATCGTACTCCACCACGATCGTGACTTCAGATCGTACTCCATATCGTAAAATACGATCGTAACCAAAGTATCACAGTCAATGCGATCGTAGTCCACACATCATAACTATGGATCACACCCATAGATTGTACCCACGATCGCAACAAGTGATCGTGGTGTGGATTATGGAGTGTGATCGTAGTGAACGATCGTACTTGGTGATCGAAGTAATGGATCGCAAGTAGAAACCCTAGGTGTTTATGTGATCACACTTACTCAATCGCACTGGGTACTTAATACTGGTTCGTTGGGATTCAAAAAGCAAACAAGCAAAAACGAATAAGCACAAATAAGTAAAGACAAATAACCACTTATTCAAATCTTAACCAAATGAATTCAAGCATGAATTTAAAACCTTTTAAAACACTAAATAAGAAACTTTATAAAACAAACTTTAAAAAGACTAAACTTTTAAGAAAACTTAAAAGACAATAAGCTACATACGAAATAAGCCAAAAAGCATGACAAGCTTAAAGCTTAAATCGTATAAAAACGTAAATACGAATAAAAAGATAAACTTTTTAATCACAAAAACATCAAAATTAAACAAGATGCATTAAAATTTCGGATCAAGAACAAATCATAATCAAGAAAGGTAGAAGAAGATTAAAGATGAAAAGCTTAAACTTGAACTTGTAGATTAATGATTCCAAAATACAAGATTAAACTAAAGCTTAAACATGAAAGAAAGAAAAGATGAAATTCTAGTGAGACAAAGTTAACACTTTCTCTATCTAAAAATTAAAACTACAAAAGAAAAATGAAGACTAGCTAACACCCTCCTAATGAAGCATTAGGAGGGTATTTATAGGAGAGGGGAGGTATGTTGCTTCCTTCTTTCTTTCTCTTTCTCGTCTTTTAATTTCACGTCTTTCTCGACTTTGTCTCGGGATTAGTCGAATAATAACTTGGACTCGTCTTGTATTTTTCTTCTTTTAGTAGACTTGTTTCTTCGACTTTGTTAAACTTCCGTCTTTAGACTTTTTCTTCGATAATTCTTCAGAATAGGCCTTTGACTTCCGTTCGTCTTGCACTTTTGACCTTTTGACTTGTCTTTTGTCTTCATCTTCGATAAAAGCCCGTGAAAGCCCGTGTTTTCTTCCTCTTTCATATTTTTATCCTGAAACACAATAAAAACACAAACCACGCACAATTCCAACTTTTACGACATAAAATACACGTTTTTGTCTTGTTATTATTGGAAATAAGTGGTAAAAGGATAAGTGTTTTCACACTTATTACTAATGCTTCTTACAGAAACTGGACCAAACAAATCCATATGCAAGAGTTGCAAAGGTTTTGTCACAGTATTGACTGTCTTGGTCTTACAAGAGGCTCTATGGTGTTTACCTTTTTTACAAGTAGCACATGTGAAATCATTCTGAAAAGATTTGTTAGGTAACCCTCTCACCAAATTCCTATTCACTAATTTGTTAAGATTCTTGAAATTCACATGACCTAACCTTCTATGCCATAAATTAGACTCATCATAAGAAGCCTTAGCTAGAAAACATGTAATACCACCTGTTGGAGTAATAGTATGAAGATTAAAGGTGTACATATTTTCTTGCGTGTGTACTTTAAGCAATACTTGAGATTCTTTAGGCATCTCAAAGTCTTTAGACAGTATCAAGCAGTCTTTGTCTGTGAACACCACCTTGTTCTTCTTATCACACATTTGTGATACAAAAAAGAGATTGAACTCATTCAATTCTTTCACAAAGAACACATCTTCAAATTCCAACTTCCCTGTATTAATTTTCCCTTTGCCAGTAATTCTACATTTGCTACCTCCAAATGCTATTAGTCCTCCTCTGAATTCTTCAAATTCAACAAGAAAATCTTTGTTTCCTGTCATGTGTCTTGAGCATCCACTATCTACTATACCTTTGTCTTTCAGTCCATCAATTAGATGCCCCTCAGTATCTTCATGTGAGAGAGCCATTAAACCAAGCTCTTCTTCTTCTTCATCTGCAGCCCAGTTCACCACTCCATCTACAGTTACCAATTCTTCGGTTCCTTTAGGAATCATGTTGTTTCCTTTTGGAAAGCTTTCAGTTATTCTTGGACTGGTTCTATAGCTGTTCCTGGACTTTTGACTGCTACTCTCAGCTTTGTCTCTAGTGTATTCTCTTGAAAAGTGTCCATTCCTTCCACAGTTATAGCATTAAACTTTGTACTTTTCATATCCTAATGGCTCATTAGAATCAACAGTCATCTTTCTTCCAGTCTTCTTGAAGAATCTGTTAGATCTTACTGACACCATAGCAGCTTTCCATTTAAGATCCATCTCTTCAACATCAGCATCATCCATTTAGAACAAGTCATTGTGTGTTAATCTTGGCATGTTGTCTTGTACAACAAAGATTGAGAAGGCATCATTGTCACTAAACAATGGTGAAGATCTTCCATGTGGATTTTGAGAGACTATAGGGCTGCCTTCAGTACTTTGTGGGTAAGTACCGCTTGTAAGTCCCCCAGCGGTATTTTTGAAGTATGCATCGCTGCTTGATCCACTAGCGGTATTATGAAAATAAGTACCGCTGTTTCCTTATTACACAAAAGCCAAGTTAGACTTTGTTGTAGTCGTTGCCTTGGTCACCTCAATGCCTTTCAAATCCATCTCGTATGCTTTAAGATTGTTGTAGAGATGATTAAAAGGAAATGTTTCCAGATCATCTCTTGTGATGAAGTGCATAGCCATTGCTTTCCACTCTTGTGGAACACTCCTTAAGAATTTTAGATTAGCCACCATGTGTTCCCTCTATACTAGAAATTGAGAAGTTATCAAATTCTTGCTTAAGAAAAATCTTCTTCATCTTCTTAGATTTTTCATTACCTCCAAATCTAAGTTTTATGGCATCCCACATTGCCTTGGCATCCTTATAATGATGAAAGCTAGGCAAGATGTCTTATGAAAGAGCCATAGCCAAAGCAGTTCTGGCTTTTCTCTCTCTGATCTCTGCTTGTACCTCCTCACCAGTCACATCAGGTAGAGCATAGCATGTACCATCAGGCAACCAGTGTAGATTCTTAGGTGTATTCCCATTCTTGATAACTTGCCACACAGTATGATCTGTGTAATTCAAGTAATGTTCCATCTGCATAGCCCATGTCTCATAATTGTCACCATTGAGCACTGGGAGTTTGACAGTAGAAAGAGTATGGGAAGGTGTTGTAGTTGTAGAGGTAGCTACAACATTCACTACTTGAACACCTTGTGCTGGTGCATGATACATAACTTGTGGTTGTCCTTGTGGTATTGGATCAGGGTCTTGAACATCATCCAAGTGAACGTCATCACCATGTTGAGACATTTGAGTTTTTTTTGTGTGAGTGGAGTGTATGGGGTTGTGTTCTTCTTTTTTAGAGTTTCTTAACAAGCTCTGATACCACTTGTTGATCCCTTTTATAGGATCTATATTCTGTTAAGAACTAGTATAGTAGTTTGTAATCAAACTAAAACACTTTGAGAACTCTTACTTAAACTAAATAAGTTATGCAAAATCTAACTTATAAAGAACAGAAGAACATAATTACTTTTAACTATTCGATTCTCTTATTAATCGACTTGAATGAGGTACATGAATGACATTGTACCTGTGTTCCTTTTATAGAGTAAGGAACCCTAGAAACGTTAGAATGTTCTATAAAGATAACTATATCATAGACGATATATTATCAATATTCTAACTATTTAAGTATATCACATAAGATATACTATAACTATAACTATGACATATCTTATACAAAGATATATTCGTCCTAATCAAAAGAGCAGTACTTACTTTATAAGTAGCAGTACTTACTATGTACCGCGTTTACACTAACGGTACTTGAAAGATAACTAACAGTACTTGAATAATACTAACGGTACTTGACACTTAACAAATAATTCCCAACAGTTTTTCAATGGCATGAGAAGGATTTAAGGAAATGTTACATGAATGTCCTCACCATGATTTTTCGGAATTGCATCAAATCGATACTTTTTACAATGGGCTTAATGATCATGAACGAGATTATTTGAATGCCGCCACGGGTGTTAATTTTTTGTACAAAACGACCGATGATGCTTTATAGAATATCGAGAATAGATCTAAGGTTTATAACCCTCGTAACACACCGAGTGTTGCCAATATGGGGTCATCGTCATCATCATCGTCACGTAACGTGAATGCCTTACATGATGAAACTAATGAAGAAAATCGGTTTTTGACAGATTTTCGACGCTTATGACACATTGTAAAGCACAAGATGCTTTGAATTCCGCATCGGTTAAAGCGGTTGAAAACAGTTGTATATCTTGTGGTGGAGCTCATGATTTTTCCGAGTGCATTACCGTCGATGGTAACACTTCGAGTGCTTATGTAGCAACGGGAACTTACAACCAAAACGGCCAAGGTTCCCGCCCAAATCAAGCTCCCCAAAATCAAAATGTTAACATCTATCGAAACAACAATCAGAATGGTGGTTATCAAGGCAATCAACGTAACTTCAACAAGGGTAATTACCAAAGTGGGAATGGGCATGTTCAAAATCAAAACCAAAACCGTGATTTTGAAAACATTACACAAGGTTTTAAAAATGCTCACACTAAAAATCTTAATGGAGAATTTTTGGATTATGCAAAAGCAAACGATGCTAAGTTTGATAACATGCAACGTGAGATGATTAGCTTAAGATCCGAGTTGAAAAACGAGCTTAAAAACAAACTTGCTAATGAATTGAAAACTCATGGTAATAAAATGGAAGGAAACGTTCAACGTCTTCAACAAAATCAGCAAAAGATGGAACAAGGTCAATATGAGATTAAGCAAGAGTTGTTAAAAGTGGATATAAGGAAATCAAAATTTGAAGATCGAATGGCTAAAATGTTTGAAGCAATCATGTGTAAACCCTCTTCCTCGGGTGGTCTTCCTAGTGATACCATTGCAAACCCGAAGGAAGAAATGAAGGTTATTACTACTCGTAGTGGTAAAACTTTCAAGGAACCAATCTCTCGTCCTAGTACTTCTACGGAGAAGGATATCCAGAAAGAGCCCGAGGTGATGGCCGAAAAGGAGCATATCACAAGTCTACGAAGTACCGCTCATACCCCACCTACGATTGAACCAATACCAATTGTTGAACCCAAGATTCCAAGGCCGTTGCCTATGCCCCAACCCACACCACCCTTACCTTACCCATCGAGACGAAACAAAGATAAATTAAAAGAACGTAACAAACAACAAATTGAGCTTTTTATAAAAGGCTGTTAAAGGGAAGTTAGGTACTTAAATGCTTCGAGCCACCTCATTCCCCCCTTTCACTTGTGAGTATTTGATTTTGAAAGCTAATCGAGGGTTTTGTCGCCCAAAGTATTATTACATATCATATATATTAGCTTGGTTTCTTGCGATTAAACCCTCCTGAACGTTTTGGTGTTCCACAAACGTTCTAAAGTCATCGAAGGCGTTCACTCCACATGTTCGTTTTCATTCTTTGAGGCTCCTTTAATCAAGAGATTGGTTCGAGGAGAGATATGTAAATTTTGGTCGATTTAATACACAAAAATCCAAAAAATAAAAACAATCAAAAACACAAAAAATGGAAAATTCACAAAAACCCCAAAAGAATCTTCTTTGCTCACCTCCACGTTCTACGTTACGTTTATGCAAACCCGCTCCAATGCAAAACGTGCTCGTAAACGTCGTCAAAAGGAAGGAAACCAAGATCCTTCAATTGAATAAGAACTTCCAATTGTTGAACCCATTGTAGAACCAATAGTCGCTATGGCTAATCGTACTATGATGGGGTTGCTTCAAGCACCCACCGAGGGTTTTCGAGAAGCTATTGTGATTCCCGCCATCCTTGCGGAGAATTTTATGATCAAGACGGGTTTAATGTCGATGCTACAAGCAAACAAGTTCCGCGGACATGAAAAGGATAACCCACATTATCACATACGGAATTTCAATCGTCTCACCGCAACAAGCAAGTTTAAGGATGTTCCACACGATGCCATTAAGATGATGTTGTTTCCATACTCTTTAGATGGACCCGCCAAAATTTGGCTCGAGAAAGAACCGCCAAATTCGATTTTGACATGGGGTGATCTCGTGTCTAAGTTTGTGAACCAATTTTTCCCACCATCTAAGACGACACATTTTAAAAATGAGATTTCAAGGTTTACGCAAAGACCTAACGAATGTTTTTCTATGGGATGGGAACGATTTAAGGAAATGTTACAGGAATGTCCTCACCATGATTTTTACGAATTGCATCAAATTGATACTTTTTATAATGGGCTTAAAGATCATGAATGAGATTATTTGAATGCCGCCGCGGGTGGTTATTTTTTGTGCCAAACAACAAATGAAACTTTAACATTTATCGAGAATAGATCTAAGGTTTATAACCCTCGTAACACACCGAGTGTTGCCACTATGGGTTCGTCTTCATCGTCTCGTAACATGAATGCCTTACATGATGAAGCAAATGAGGAGAATCGGTTTATGATAGAGTTTTGTCACTTATGACTCATTGGAAAGCACAAGATGCTTTGAGTTCCGCATCGGTTAAAGCGGTTGAAAAGAGTATTATATCTTATGGTGGAGCTCATGATTTTTCCGAGTGCATTACCGCCGGTGGTAACACTTCGAGTGCTTACGTAGCAACGATAACTTACAACCAAAACGGCCAAGGTTCCAGCCCAAATCAAGCTCCACAAAATCAAAATGCTAATAACTATCGAAACAACAATCAAGGTGGTTGTTATCAAGGAAATCAACGTAACTATAACAAGGGTAATTACCAAAGTGGGAACAATGAGCAAGTGCAAAATAAAAACCAAAACCGTGATTTTCAAAATACTAATCAAGGTTTTCAAAATGCTCACACTAAAAATATTCAAGGTGAATTTTTGGATTAGGCTAAAGCAAATGATGCTAAGTTTGATAACATGCAACGAGAAATGATTAGCTTAAGATCCGAGTTGAAAAACGATAAAAAAAATGAACTTGCTAATGACTTAAAAACTCATGTTACTAAAATGGAAGGAAATGTTCAACGTCTTCAACAGAATCAACAAAAGATGGAACAAGGTCAACATGAGATTAAGCAAGAGTTGTTAAAAGCGGATATAAGGCAATCAAAATTTGAAGATCGAATGGCTAAAATGTTTGAAGCAATCTTGTGTAAACCCTCTTCCTCAGGTGGTCTTCCTAGTGATACCACTACAAACCAGAAAGGAGAAATGAAGGTTATACATGCCTTGTTTCGCTTCCCCCTTTAAAGGTATGATGAACGATAAGGAGAAGCTTTCAAAGCTAACTAATTGTTCTTCGGTTTATCTTAATCGAATACCGGAAAAAGTTGGTGACCCCTAGAAGTTTCTCATTGATTATGATATACAAGATATGAAAGAATGCCTCGCCTTGACCGATCTTGGCGCGAGCATTAATTTGATGCCATTTTCCGTTTGGAAATTGCTATCGCTTCCGGCTCTTACTCCTTCGAATATGTGTATCGATATGGCCGATCATTCTATGATTTTAGCATCTGGAGTAGCTGAGGATGTTTTCGTGGAAGTGGGGAAGTTGTAAGACCCGTGAAAGTGCCGTATGATGCTAAGTTATTGTCTCAAGAGTTGTTCAGTATGAGCATCTCTCTTAAGTTGTGGCTCACTTGTGGAGGTGATATCCCGAGCCCAACGTTATTTATTTAATCCTATTTTACGGATATTTTTGAAATTTTTAAGAAATTTCATTTGTTATATATTTGACGGTTTAAGTTGAAACCGACGTTTACGGTCGTAATTTAACGTTTGACGATTTAAGAAGAACCGATAACGACTACGATACCGACGAATACCCAAAATTTACCTTTTATTATCGATTGATCGATATTTGAGTTTTTCGAGATTATATTTTTATTACGTGTTAAGTCGAGTCGGAACCATGTGTATATTCGTTTTGTGTGCGTTTGAACCATTTAAAAGTATTTTCAAGTGTTCGGGGCGAAACCCGACTCCCGTGAATTTTCCAAATTGACTAATGAGTCATTCCCGCAAACATTTGGGGTCGTTTTTAAACAAGGCCAAAAGAATGCCGATATTGCAACCAAGGACCTCCAACTTTTACAAAATGGAAACATAACACACACACAACACAAAACACATTAAAAATTTTGTCTCCCTCCTCCCTTTTCTCTCAAAACTCACGACCACCCATCACCACCCTCGAACCACCATCAAAAATTATTTTCTTGCAAATCTAATCAATGTCCCATGTTCCTAACATCATTGTAAGTAAATCCCACGACAAAAATCAAACATGCAACAACATTTTTTTTAGATCTAATTTTTGATTAATTTTGATAAAAAGTATGATTTGATCTAATTAATCTCGTGGGGTTATGTTTAAATGTGTTTAGGAAAACACTACTAAAATATTGGAGCATGGGAGATGTTTTCCCATGGTGATTTCAGCCCTAAACCCCACGGCTCACATGGGGGTTTTGGTGTTCTTGAAGCTTTGATCTATTTTGTTCATGGTATGGTCCTATATTTGTGTTAATAATATTTTAATAATATTTCTTTGTATTGCATGTTGTTTTCATCAAATGGGTTTTGATTAAGATTGTTCATACAAGTGATTAGGGATGATTAGGATGTTTTAGATTGATGATATGGTGATATAATAGGCCTAGGAATCAATGGAAGAGATTGGAAAGATGTTTTGATGTGATTTTGAAAAGGATGTTTTAGGTCAGAAACTTTAAGGCCGTTTTTCATACAGTAGCTTTTGGTTAAGTGTTGGGATGATAAGATATTGTGGTAGAGCTTATTTTTAGCTTTGATTTGGTATAAGGTAGAGCTTCTAACTCAAAACGAGTCAAAAGTTATGATATTTTAAAGTTTGAGGCGTACCGGGTGATGAAAATCACAAGGTACGGGTTTTTGTCAAAATATAGGTCGAATGTCTAGGATTGTAACTAAAGTTCTAAAAATGTTTGGAAGTTGTTCTTTGGTCCTAAACCTGTACAAAAGAGTATATTTTCAAGTTTAGGAGTTGGTGTTTCAAGTTGAGTTGACTAAATAAGTCAAAGTCGAGTTGCACTTGGAAGGTGCAAATCTGTCCAAAATTTTAAGGTATAGAGATGTGTTGAGCAGTGGGTCTTAGAAGTGAAAACTTTTTATGAATTTTGGTGTGGGGTTTCTACAGATTATAAGTGATTTTTACAAATTTTCTCAGATTTTTAGGAGTGGTCTAAGTGGGGTAAAACAGCCCGTACATTCGGTATGTACCGGCAGAATTGTAAAATGAGTAATAGTTTTAATAAAGTATAAAAATGGTTCGTGTCTAGTAAATATCACTTGTATGGATTTTTGGCGTGAGTTTATATGAACCTTGAGTGTTCTTAATTATGTACATACAGTACTTGAAGGTACTTTAATGTGTTAATTCATTACATGTTTATTCGTTAGGTGTTGTATTTAATTTCCCGGGACATCCTCATCGTCGGTGATCGATTTCGTTTACGCCGTAGTTACTAATACTACTACTACTACGCAAGGTGAGTCTATAGCCTCGCTCTTTACTTATTTCAAATGTTTTTACCCGCGAGGGGGATACATGCTATTTAAATGAAAATGAACATAAGTCATGAATGATTGTTGGACCCGAATGTTGCCTTGAAATTGTGTTGAGTACCTAGTTGCAAAAGGCCCTAATTTCATGAACTATTAACTATTGTCTTGCCCTTGCGAAGGGGAAATAGCCGCTTATACAAAGTGATAGTACTATGGGGTTGACTACCCTATCCGAGACGAGGGCTAGTACGTTGATACCCCCTACGGACGGATAATTTGTGATAAGAGATAAGGTATAATTGCAACTAATGCCTTTAGTATGGGCACCGGTTTCATCTGAATCACGCCGGTAATTATTACGCGGGTGATTGAGTTAACGGATTAGTGTCATGAGCTTAAACACAATTGTCATATCCATGAATAATAGATTGTTTGCGCGACAATGCTATTGAATGATCGTGATTGGTTTTTTTATACTTATGTTCAACTTGTGATTTGATAAACCTATAGATTCGCTCAACCTTTGTGTTGACAGTTTTAAGCATGTGTTTCAGGTAACCAAGATTGATAGCAGCGGAGCATGCGAGGATGGAAGTTGTTGTGGCTTGGCGGTCTACTTTGTTTTTCTTCCCTTTTAGCACTTAAATATTTTACATTATGTCATGTGAACGAAAATGTACTTTTGGGTTGAGATTTAGTGGGGACCTAAACGCAAACTCTGTTTTGTATCATATTGGGAATTGGAAAACTGTAGACTTTGATGATTTAATCAATCTTTAATTTACGTTTAAACTTTTACGCCTCTTTGAGTCGTTTAATATAGCTTATGTGTGATGATAACTACGTAGCACCCAAATGTTGTAGTTCCGCTGCGCATAGCATTTGTGGGGGTGTTATAGATTGGTATCAGAGCCATGAGTTATAGAGAACTAGGTCATTTTGAAAAATCCTAAACTATAACTTTTGGTGTCGTAAGAAATTGTCCAAGCACACAACTATCCTGCATGGCTCCGGTAAGATTTCTTTAGCATTGCTTTATATTTTAGATGTATCCCTCAAACTGACACGAATTCTATAGTATTTAGTAAGTAAATACTTTGATATATATTGAGATATATTGTTGTGTACGTTGAGTACTTATCATCAAAATTTGCAAATTCTTGTAAGATTATCTTATATGTTGCATGTAATTGGCATAACGGGCTACATTGCATTACATGGCAACACCGTGTTGTAATCCTACGTGTATGTAGTAATGGTTGTATGTATAAGTATGTATATACTATGGTATTTAAAGGCATTGCACGCGAAGCAATGGTCCTTGGGTAATTATCGTACATTAAAATGCGGTTTTGTTGAGAATTCGACCTTACCGCTAATTATCAATCTTGATAATTAATTTATTGTTCGGATAACCAAATATGAACCTCGTTTGATACTCTAGATACGTAAATAATTCTTCGTAACATATTGTATATTGACTGGAGTGATCTCGATGGTCGTTATCGCACCGTGATGTGTCATTTTTGGGACTTCTTCTTTTTGGAACGTAATTTACATATATATATTATTTTATTTCCTTTATCCCTAATGTGTTTGATATATTAGTTGGCGTAACTATAATATAGACGAAGTATAATCAACGATGCGTGCATCGTAGCGGCGAATCACATGTGTATGTTATAAAACATGGTCGAGGCGTGTTGCCATTTAATCGTTGTTTACTATTCTACTTGAATTTTAAGATGTGTTTTAAAATAGACTGGCGTTGTGATCAATCGTGATAACTTGGAATTTGGTTGGTTTTTGTGTTAATTTTGTGGAGTACGATTTCGAGACTCATCCGAGGCCGATAACAACATTTAGTTGACATACGTATTCTCGTTCCATTTATTTCATTTTGTTTTGTTGTTTAATTATTTTGAAGTTAATATTTTACATGACGAGGCCCCGCGTTTGTGTGAGTTAAGTAAGCACTAAACTTTGTTGATTAAATGGTTTAAACATAAAGTGTTTTATTTATTACTTGGCGGATGAAACATTTGGAAAAAAAAGGACTTATGAAGTGTCTTGTAACAAGTAAAAATAAGTGTAGAGAAGAAATGGACAAAGTGAAATTGTTTTTCCTTCAACCTTGGTTGGTAGATCATGATAAGTGAATTATATTACTCGTAAAATCCTTGTTTTTACATATTAATAATTTGATACTAGAAGCTAGTGATGGATTTGTTAAGAATTTGTTTAATATAATTCGAAAAAGGAGTTTATAATAAAATTTACGATATGACTATTGAGTATATGTAACTTTGGATTTAGTATGAATTAACTTTCGGGTCAATGTACCAAACTTTTGGCGTATTTTGTAATATAAAACAGGAGTAGAAGAATTGGTCATGCATTTTGGAGCTAAAAACTTTGTAAAACTGGTTTTAATCTTAAACATAAGGTCATGTTATATGCATTGGTATAAACTAGAACACGTTACTTGTTGTAGTGAATAAAATGGGATAAAATCGGAATATACACCTTAAGTAAGAAATTATAATGCTTGAAATAATTTTTTTTTTAAACATTGATGGAACGTCATTGGAAATCATTTGTTTGTTTAATTGTCGTAATAGAGAATCACTATGCATAATTCGATGATGCTTGTTTAAAATCGTTTGAAAAATCTTTTGTTTTATTCCGCTGCGAGATGTGTTACTTTTAAAATCAATTGATAATGGGCTAATGATTAAAAGTTGAATTTTATATATTTTGGAAATAATTGAAATAAGCACTTTGATTATTTATTTTATTATTGTTATCGAGATCCAAGTGTTGACTAAAATGAGTAATTTGTCTGAGATAATACTACGTGAAACCCCTTTAGCATCTGAGTCGAATCGCGTGAATATGATTTAACAAATCAGTTTTAAGAAAAACATGTGTGTAATAAAAAGTCAAGGTTAATTTTAAGAGTTAATTGGACTAGTTTGAGTCGTGTTGGATGCGTGTATATATGTGATAATATAAGTCGTAATAATAAAAACGTAAAACTTTGAAAATTCTTACTATAAACGTTTTTGGTACTTAAGATATGAACATTAATGAGATTTTGACACAAGTATGGAGATTTTCAAACCTAATGATTTGTCAATTATGATAACCGAGTCACCGCGTCTACTAATGTTAATAATTTCCGAGAGATTGAAATTTTTCTAGAAAGGAAAACTTCGTAAAGATTGAAAAATGAAAGGTGTAAATTCTTTAATGGTGTAACACAAATTAAAAATGTGTAAATGCTCGCTTTTACAATGTACCAGGTAACAGTAACTAGAAAATGCAAATGGATCACCCAACAAACGAATATTTATATTATTTTCATAAGATGTATATGTAATATTTTGAGTCACAATGGTTCGATCGTACGACATCTCTTCTTTGATTTTATGAGTCTGTATTTGAACTTGAGTCGTCATGTGACTGTTCATTTTAATATTTTCATGATATGAAACCATTATTATATTTATTTTAAAAGTACTATTTCGCTAGGACTTGATGATGAGGGTATGTCACCCGGTATATTTTTGTCCTGTTAATGGACGCCGTAACTTTCCTTCTTTCGGTAAATGGAACCTAAAATTCTGTATTTACTTGAATGATGCTATAAATCTCCATTAAATTGGTTATTTATTTATAATGGAACAAAAGCGAGGAGGCGAAGCCACTTTACCAAATTGTAGAGGTGAAAGAACTCGATCTTCCTAGAGAAATTGTTACTATTTGACCAAGTGATTATTCTCCTCCCCCCCCCCCCCCCCCGTATACCCTTGGTGGAATGTGTGTGAAACTCGAGACGATGGGAATTATGATCGTTGTTTTATTTTTTACGCTTGTGTTGATATTCAATTTTTACTTTATGTATTCGTAGATCGCTGTTGTTATCCCAAGACTTTTGTCATATATTTGAAGTATTTTCATTTCTAATGTAGTTAATTTTAGTTGGCAATTATATTGCTCGTTTACCTTGTTCGATCTCATTGATTTTTGATTTATTTTTTTTTGTGCTTGCAATGATCTTTAATCTTGAACCACCTTACCGTTATTTTGTGAATAGTATATTTTGAAAATATGTATGAGTGTGTTAAATGGTTCGTTCAACCAAATGCGAAGGGTGTCGATTTCTTTATTTAATTATTTATTTATTTTCTCATAAAAAGGCAAAGCAAAGGTATGTTTCCAAAGTGGACGAAAAATGTTTGATGTGTTTCTTAAAACGATAGTAACAATAATTTCCCATTTCAAATTTCATTTCAAATGGTTTAATTATTTTGAAGATTAGGTCGAAAACTTTCGTAGTCACATTTGGTATGTAATAATAATGTTTGTGTCGTCACTCGATCCTCAATTATGCACAGCTTAGCTAACTATGCATAATTCGGGAAGAGTCCTGTTTTGTTAATTGTCGTTGCTTGACCCTTAAGTATGCAAGATCTAGCTAATTATGCATAGTTTAGGAAGGGCACTATCGTGTCAAACAAATTGGTCATCTTGAAACTTGTAGTGTTTTGATAAACGTTTGGATGAGAACATTTCTTTTTAAAAATGGTGGATCATTTTTGCAAATAGTCGTAATTTCTTTGATTCTTAAAGAAAATTTTTGAATTTTCTTGTGTTCTTTGAAATCTTTTCTTTTTGTTTGGCGTTGACTTAGTAAGTCACTGTGACCGAGTAATTTTGGAAAATGTTTTTATGTGTTGTGTGTAATGTGTGAAGTTTATCGGAACCGCTAGGGTGTTGATGTTATACCAAAGGGGTTCATACCGACACTGAGAAGAAATTTAAACAAGAATAGAAGACTGCCAAAGTAGAGGAAATCAGAGTTCAAGGGACTCTAGGGGAATGACGAAGACTTCTCCTACATCAAACGTATCGTACCTTATTTATTTTCTTTTCTCGTTCTTTTGACATGTTTAACGACACGCGATAAACTGTTACAGTTTACCAACTGTGCATCGGTAGTTGGAAGACAATTCCATTGCCGTCTTCGTTTATTTAAGTGAGGAATCCTTTTTGCTTGACTCAACCATCCTTGATTATCGATGGTTAAACGATAGATATCCATAGTTGATGTTTTTGTGGTAAACCATTGCCTTTTATGTATTTATGTGGTAAGTGATCTAGTCGAGTGATCGTAAGTTGTGGGAACTTGAGATGACATTGTCCAATGAAGTCCGACCATGGAGAACACGTGCCATGTAATATTTTTTTTTTCTGTGAACGATGATGCTTATTGAGATTTTGACCACGTTTGGGACGAAAGTAAGATGGTGTTCTCGTAATATATATATATTTTTTGGGTATGGATCCGTGTGTGAGCACTCTGCGATGGCATATGTTTGTATTTTATTTCTTTTGGATATGCATCCATAGCTGGCAAGCTGTGAACCTTCTTAAAACTTGCAATTTTCTTTTTGACTGGACTCATCCGAGAAATATGTCAACATTCCTTATTTTATCATGGCTTGGCTGATTAGCAAGCATGAGTTAACTTGATTGAACTTATTTACTTGGCATGGTTTAGCTAGTTTGCAAACATGTCGTGATGCGGTTGTATATACTTCATTATGGCTTTTGTGTTTGATTGGATTGTGATGTCTTCGAGAGCGTTATGTATACGTCGGATGATTTCGTATCGATGAACTCGTTTTTGACGGACTAGGGTTGTATGTACGTAATATTGCGATAAGGTGATTTTGTACGACTAGTAATAATTACTTCGTCTTGTATATTCTGAACGTTTTCGATGGGGTTATGTGTGACCCATGCGATTTTATTTTGTGATTAGTTGTTTTTATGAGATGATGAACCAAGTGAAAGGACGATTCGAAAGTTGGAAGACGTGCTCTGAGCGTGTGTGATTGATTTTGATAGTTGTTGAGATCAACACTTGTCGTTGGTAGTATCTTTGTACAACGACTTTTACCTTGTTAGCATTGAAGTTGTAGCATTTGAAGAATTATGTTGATGAAAATGTAGATCACCAGTTGAGTGGAATGGAGTAGGAAAAATTCAGTTGAATGGACTTGAAATGATTTGAGAGACTACGAAAGAGATGGTGTAGATTAAGAATTATTCGCTAACCGCGAGAAGCTGTGGAAAGAGATGTGTTGATAACCGTAGGAAGAAATTGGGAAATTGAAGTGGAGACCATGGATCAAGATGTTAAGAGATTGAAGAAAGGTATAATACTCATCGTGAAGGTGTGATGGAATCCGAGACGTGAACCGAAGTCCACAACGGAACGTGAAGACTCCTTTAGGAAGAAGTACGCATCTTTCTAGTAGTACAAAATGCGAGTATAAGAACCGGAGAGCGCCGGGACGTCGCTCCCTTAAGGAGGGGAGGATGTAAGACCCGTGAAAGTGCCGTATGATGCTAAGTTATTGTCTCAAGAGCTGTTCAGTATGAGCATCTCTCTTAAGTTGTGGCTCACTTGTGGAGGTGATATCCCGAGCCCAACGTTATTTATTTAATCCTATTTTACGGATATTTTTGAAATTTTTAAGAAATTTCATTTGTTATATATTTGACGGTTTAAGTTGAAACCGACGTTTACGGTCGTAATTTAACGTTTGACGATTTAAGAAGAACCGATAACGACTACGATACCGACGAATGCCCAAAATTTACCTTTTATTATCGATTGATCGATATTTGAGTTTTTCGAGATTTTATTTTTATTACGTGTTAAGTCGAGTCGGAACCATGTGTATATTCGTTTTGTGTGCGTTTGAACCATTTAAAAGTATTTTCAAGTGTTCGGGGCGAAACCCGACTCCCGTGAATTTTCCAAATTGACTAATGAGTCATTCCCGCAAAATTCGGGGTCGTTTTTAAACAAAGCCAAAAGAATGCCAATATTGCAACCAAGGACCTCCAAATTTTACAAAATGGAAACATAACACACACACAACACAAAACACATTAAAAATTTTGTCTCCCTCCTCCCTTTTCTCTCAAAACTCACGGCCACCCATCACCACCCTCGAACCACCATCAAAAATTATTTTCTTGCAAATCTAATCAATGTCCCATGTTCCTAACATCATTGTAAGTAAATCCCACCATAAAAATCAAACATGCAACAACATTTTTTTAGATCTAATTTTTGATTAATTTTGATAAAAAGTATGATTTGATCTAATTAATCTCGTGGGGTTATATTTAAATGTGTTTAGGAACACACTACTAAAATATTGGAGCATGTGATATGTTTTCCCATGGTGATTTCAGCCCCAAACCCCACGGATCACATGGGGGTTTTGGTGTTCTTGAAGCTTTGATCCATTTTGTTCATGGTATGGTCCTATATTTGTGTTAATAATATTTTAATAATATTTCTTTGTATTGCATGTTGTTTACATCAAATGGGTTTTGATTAAGATTGTTCATACAAGTTATTAGGGATGATTAGGATGTTTTAGATTGATGATATGGTGATATAATAGGCCTAGGAATCAATGGAAGAGATTGGAAAGATGTTTTGATGTGATTTTGAAAAGGATGTTTTAGGTCAGAAACTTTAAGGCCGTTTTTCATACAGTAGCTTTTGGTTAAGTGTTGGGATGATAAGATATTGTGGTAGAGCTTCTTTTTAGCTTCGATTTGGTATAAGGTAGAGCTTCTAACTCAAAACGAGTCAAAAGCTATGATATTTTAAAGTTTGAGGCGTACCGGGTGATGAAAATCACAAGGTACGGGTTTTTGTCAAAATATAGGTCGAATGTCTAGGATTGTAACTAGAGTTCTAAAAATGTTTGGAAGTTGTTCTTTGGTCCTAAACCTGTACAAAAGAGTATATTTTCAATTTTAGGAGTTGGTGTTTCAAGTTGAGTTGACTAAATAAGTTAAAGTCGAGTTGCACTTGGAAGGTGCAAATCTGCCAAAATTTTAAGGTATAGAGATGTGTTGAGCAGTGGGTCTTAGAAGTGAAAACTTTTTATGAAATTTGGTGTGGGGTTTCTACAGATTATAAGTGATTTTTACAAATTTTCTCAGATAGTTAGGAGTGGTCTAAGTGGGGTAAAACAGCCCGTACATTCGGTATGTACCGGCAGAATTGTAAAATGAGTAATAGTTTTAATAAAGTACAAAAATGGATCGTGTCTAGTAAATATCACTTGTATGGATTTTTGGCGTGAGTTTATATGAACCTTGAGTGTTCTTCATTATGTACATACAGTACTTGAAGGTACTTGAATGTGTTGATTCATTACATGTTTATTCGTTAGGTGTTGTATTTAATTTCCCGGGGCATCCTCATCGTCGGTGATCGATTTCGTTTACGCCGTAGTTACTAATACTACTACTACTACGCAAGGTGAGTCTATAGCCTCGCTCTTTACTTATTTCAAATGTTTTTACCCGCGAGGGGGATACATGCTATTTAAATGAAAATGAACATAAGTCATGAATGATTGTTGGACCCGAATGTTGCCTTGAAATTGTGTTGAGTACCTAGTTGCAAAAGGCCCTAATTTCATGAACTATTAACTATTGTCTTGCCCTTGCGAAGGGGGAAATAGCCGCTTATACAAAGTGATAGTACTATGGGGTTGACTACCCTATCCGAGACGAGGGCTAGTACGTTGATACCCCCTGCGGACGGATAATTTATGATAAGAGATAAGATATAATTGCAACTACTGCCTTTAGTATGGGCAACAGTTTCATCTGAATCACGCCGGTAATTATTACGCGGGTGATTGAGTTAATGGATTAGTGTCATGAGCTTAAACACAATTGTCATATCCTTGAATAATAGATTGTTTGCGCGACAATGCTATTGAATGATCGTGATTGGTTTTTTAATACTTATGTTCAACTTGTGATTTGATAAACCTATAGATTCGCTCAACCTTTGTGTTGACAGTTTTAAGCATGTGTTTCAGGTAACCAAGATTGATAGCAGCGGAGCATGCGAGGATGGAAGTTGTTGTGGCTTGGCGATCTACTTTGTTTTTCTTCCCTTTTAGCACTTAAATATTTTAAATTATGTCATGTGAACGAAAATGTACTTTTGGGTTGAGATTCAGTGGGGACCTAAACGCAAACTCTGTTTTGTATCATATTGGGAATTGGAAAACTGTAGACTTTGATGATTTAATCAATCTTCAATTTACGTTTAAACTTTTACGTCTCTTTGAGTCGTTTAATATAGCTTATGTGTGATGATAACTACGTAGCACCCAAATGTTGTAGTTTCGCTGCGCATAGCATTTGTGGGGGTGTTATAGAAGTTCTACTATCCCATTGATTTTATAGTAGTTGACATCCTCGCGGATCCTCAAGTTCCTCTAATTTTAGGTCGTCCATTTCTAGACACCTCGAGATCGCTTATCGACGTTCATGTAAGAACTATTACTTTGAGATTCAATGAAGAGGAACTTGTTATAAACTCTACTTAAAACTCGACACCTTCTCATGTTTATGCAATCGCTACCATCAACCATATTGACTTAGTCGATGTGGTTTGCGACGAGTTTTCACAAGTAGTGTTAGGTTTTTACGATAGTTCGTCAGTGCCAATCCCACTATTTTGGATCTGATTCTTGCTAATTCTACACCAAATCTCACTCCATTCCAAGGAGGCGATTTTATTTCAAATGAAATCGACAATGAAGATGAGGTGATTATTGGTAATGATACTCTTATTCCACCATTTCTTCCGCCAATGGAAGTTATGAGTGTTGAACAAAAATCTTCAATCGAGGAACCGCCAATCCTTGAATTGAAAGATCTTCCATCTCACCTTGAATACGCATTCATGGAAGGTGATGACAAGTTCCCGGTTATTATTGCAAAAGATCTTGCTAATGATGAAAAAACCTCACTTTTGAAAGTTCTTAAAGCTCATTAAGGGTATTGACCCAAATTTTTGTACTCATAAGATTTTAATGGAGGGGAACTACAAACCCACAATTCAAAGTCCAAGAAGGGTAAACTCCAAAATTCACGATGTCATCAAAAAGGAAGTCTTAAAACTTCTTGACGCGGGAATGATTTATCCTATTCCCGATAGCCCATGGGTGAGCCCAATCCATTGTGTCCCTAAGAAGGAAGGAATGACCGTTGTGCCCAATGAAAACAACGAGTTAATTCACACTCTTGTTGTGACCGGTTTGAGGGTGTGTATTGACTACCGAAAGTTAAATGACGCCACTCGTAAAGACCACTTTCCCTTGTCCTTCATGGATAAAATGTTGGAGTGACTTACGGGAAATGACTTCTATTGCTTTTTAGATGGTTTTTCCGGTTACTTTCAAATCCCTATCGACCCTCATGATCAAGAGAAAAATACGTTTACGTGTCCTAATGGAACATTCGCTTATCGTAGAATGCCTTTTGGACTTTGTAATGCACCGGGAATGTTTCAACGGTGTATGATGGCTATTTTTCATGATATGATCGACAAGTCGATGGAAGTATTCATGGATGACTTTTCGGTGTTTGGTGATTCGTTCACGTCGTGTTTATCTAATCTCGAGAAAATGTTAAAACGTTGTGAAGAAACCAACCTTGTGCTTAATTGGGAAAAATTTCATTTTATGTGTAAAAAAGGAGTCGTCTTAGGGCACAAGGTCCCGAAAGCGGGGATTGAGGTCGATAAAGCTAAGATAGACGTCATCGTTAAGTTAGCTCATCCCAAAACCATTAAGGGAGTTAGGAGTTTCCTAGGCCACGCGGGCTTTTATCTTCGTTTCATCAAATACTTTTCGAAAATCACTCGATCTATGACACAGCTTCTTAAGAAGGATGCTCCTTTTAACTTCTATGAGGAATGTGTTAGAGCTTTCAAAACTCTTAAAAGGAAACTTACCGAAGCTCCCATTCTTGTTGCTCCTAATTAGGAATTACCCTTTGAAATCATGTGCGATGCAAGTGATTATACAGTTGGGGCCGTCTTAGGGCAACATTATGAAAAGCACTTCCGTCCTATCCATTATGCTAGTAAGACGATGACCGAGGCTCAACTTAAGTACACCACAGGGGAAAAGGAATTCCTTTCCGTGGTCTATGCTTTTGAGAAATTTCGACCTTATCTCGTCTTGACTAAAAGCATCGTGTATACGGACCATTCGGCTATCAAGTACCTCTTAGCTAAGCATGATGCTAAGCCGAGATTCCTTCGTTGGATGCTCCTCTTCCAAGAATTTGATGTCATCGTGCTTGACAAAAAAGGAGTCGAGAATCTAGTGGCCGATCATCTCTCTCGTCTAGAAGATCCTCACAAAGATGTTTTCGAGAACAAGGAAACTACCAAACATTTCCTCTCGAGACTGTTGGTGTAGTGAATTCTAAGGACAACACCCCATGGTTTGCGGACATCGCAAATTACCATGCGGGGAACTTCATAATCAAGGGTATGACGACAAAAGAAAAGAGAAAATTCTTTCGTGACGTCAAGTTCTATTTTTGGGACGACCCTTATCTCTTTCGGGTTTGTGTGGATCAACTCGTTTGACGTTGTATCTTTGGTACCGAAGCTTCTAACATCCTTAGATCTTGTCACGAGGGACCCACAGATGGTCACCACGGTGCTAATTTCACGGAGAAAATCTATCCAAAAAGACCCTTACAAGGTATGAGGATAAATATATCCAAGTCCTAAAAGGAGGTGGATCGTTGTAAATCAAAATCCAAAATATGGATTGATAGGTGTGTAAACACCCATCCTTTTACCACTTAATTCTGGCTAAAACAAGACCAAAACACGTATTTAATATCATTTGTTTGGAATTATGCGTGGTTTTTGTGTTTATTGTGTTTTCAGAGCTAACGGATAAATATTAAAGAAAACATGGGATTGCACGGGTTTTATCAAGGAAAGGGACCAAAGACGAAGTCTATTGTCCAAGAGATGCAAAAGATTTGAAGTCAATGGGCCGATTTGAAGATTTATCGAAGAAAAGGACCAAAGACGGAAGATTTACATAAGTCGAAGAAACTCAAGTCTATTTAACGAAGAAATTAAAAGACGAGTTGGATTTAATCGACGACAAATCCCGAATCAGAATCGAAAACGTCAACTTTTCTGAAAAGACGAGAAGACAAGAAGAAAGGGAGAAAGCCCACTCACCAACCAACCACTAGGACTATATATAGGGTTTTCCTTCACATTTTAGTTAGTTAGCTTTCAATTTTCTTTTTCCAGTTTCTTTGTTTCGTAGCTTCACCAACACCATTAGGGTGTTTGGTGATTTTTAATCTCCTTTCAATCTTGTAAGTTTCAATCATTACTCTTGTTTACTTTCACATTAATCTTTCAATTCCATCTTTTCATTCATCTTGTTCTTCATCATCTTCTATTGCAAGTTCTTAAGTTTTTTTTATTTGATTCAAGTTTGATCTTAAAAAGTTGTTGATTTAGTGTTTTTTATTGTTGGGATTTGTTACTTATGGTACTTAAATGATTATTGGTTAGTTTGGTAAAACCTTTTTGAGTATTCGAGTTGATTTGGATTTGAGTTCGTATGCCCTGTTTTCACGCTGCTGTTACTGTTCTTCAATACCTGAATTATTCCGAATAGGCATTTGGACTCGTCCCCTATTCGGAATATTTTACTTATTCCGAATCATCTATTGTTTTTTCTTTTACTCGGAATATTTCCAATATTCCGCATAGCCAGTCTATTTTTCCTTTATTCGGAATCCTTCGAACATTCCGCATAACAAGATTTTTCATTTCCTTATTCGGAATATTTGATATATTCCGAATAGTGTTGTTTTTCCGCATAGTCTTTTCTTTCCGAATAGCATTCTTTTTCCGAATTGAGCATTTTTCCGAATTGGCATGTTTTTCTGCATAGAACCTCCTTATTATTATTCCGCGTAGCTATTTTTCCGCATGGTGTTTTTATTCCGAGTAGAATCTCATTCCGCATAACCATTTTTCCGAATTGACCCTTTTGTTCCGCATAGCATTATTTTCCGAATAGGAGGATGTTTTCCGCATAGGGTTATTTTCCGTTTAAGGGCACATTATTCCGAACAGAGAACATTCCGCATAGGGTAATTTTTCAGTTGCTGTTTTGTTTAAATTCAAGTATTACTTTTTAATTGTTGATTGTTTTAAGATTAAATCATTATCATTTTAGTCATTTCTCTGTTTAGTAGATTAGAAAACTAAATCACTTTTTGTCACCAAGAACAAATCATTCCACTTAAGACCGAGATCAATTCGAGAGGATTCCGAGAATCGAACTTTTTCAACCAATGAAAATCCTTGTATCAAATGGCGCCGCTGCCGGCTCTTCTCGTTAAGATCAAAAGTTTTTTGTGAGAACTTGGATTTTGGGATCCGTTCCCCGTGAACGTTACTTTTTCACAAAAATTTTCAAAAACAACTAAAAATATAAAATTTTCAAAAATACAAAAAAAAATTAAAAAACATAAAAACCAAAAATATTTTTGCCTTGTTTTTCTTTGTTCGTTCTTTTGCAGGTGTATGCGCACTCGATCCACGTCTTATCAAGAGCCCGAGCCTCTTGATCACTTAGACATGGCCGGTGTACCACCTCCAAACAATAATAACAACAACAACCCACCTTTCAACAACATGAACAATAACAACAACAATGAGCCCCTTCCGGATAATCGCCCGATGATTGAATTGCTGCAAGCTCATGTAGATGGAAACACGGATCCAATTGTTATACCACCAATTGCCGCCAACAACTTTGAGCTAAAATAAGGCTTTATCCAGATGGTCTCCGCTCAACCATTCTTGGGACGAACCATTGATGATCCTCACGACCATATCAAGAGATTCTTGCAACTCACCAACACGGTCAAATTCAATGGTGTTCCACAAGAGTTTATAAGGTTACAACTTTTTCCCTTTTCTTTAGAGGGACAAGCCCGGCATTGGCTTGCTAAGGAACCGCCACAGAGTATTCTCTCGTGGACGGATTTGGAAACAAAGTTTATCAATTACTTTTTCCCACCCTCTCGTACTACCGCATTGCGGAATGAAATCATAAATTTTGAACAAAAGTACGATGAGTCGTTCAGTGAATCTTGGGATCGTTTCAAAGATCTTTTAAGAAAATGCCCACAACATGGTTTTACCAAAGTACATCAAATTAATACTTTTTACAATGGTTTAAGCATGAGTGACCAAGATTCACTGAACAGTGCCTCGGGGGGTAATCTTTTGGCTAAGACTTCCAATGCTGCTTAGGACATCATTGAGAATAAATCTCGTGTGCAAACCAAGAGTGTTCGGACCAATGTCGCTAGTGCTAGCACTAGTGACAGCGACAAGCGATTAGACAAAATCAATGTGCTTCTTGAATCGCTTGTCACCCATACCGTCAGCAGCAACAACAGCAACAACGCCAAAAACGCTCAAGTGAACGCTGTCAGCCAACCTTGTGAGATATGTGGTGGTCCTCACTCTTACACAACTTGTACCGCCACCCAAGACTACCCTGCTGAGACTGTGAATGCGGCATATGGCACCTATCCTCAACCTGCCTATCAAGCTAGACCTCAAGGTGACCGTAACTTGCTTAGCTACCGCAGCAACAACTATCTTTCACCACTTGGTTTCCCTCCTGCCAACCCAAACCAACAACAAAACCTTAATCGCCCTCCTCAACAACAACAACAACCTCGACAACCATACATCCCACCTCACAAGCAGCAACAACCACCTCAACGTAACAACCAAGTTTACCAACAACCTGCTTATCAACCACCCGCATACAATGCTCCTCCTAACCCAACCACCACTGCATTACACCAAGAGGTTTCAACCTACATGAGGACCAATGATGTGATTGTGGAAAATCTCCAACAAGAAGTGCGAAACTTGAAAGCAGACTTGGTCAAGCAAGGAAACGATTTGAGAGCCGATATGCGAAATACGTTGGATAGCCAAACTAATGATCTGAGGAACATGATGGCTAGTTTCTTCCAAGGTAATCAACCCTCTTCTTCGGGTACTCTTCCGAGTAACACCGTTGCGAACCCAAGAGGGGAGATGAAAGCAATCACCACTCGAAGTGGTAAAGGTACCAAGGAACCCGAGCTTCCTATACCTCCACCGATGGTTGTGACTAAGGAAAACGAGTCACCTGCTCCTATTCCTCATTCTTCTCCTTCCCCAATTTCTCCACCTCTTCCTTCTACCCCTCCTCCACCCAAGGTTGTGAGTGATCCTATTCTCCCAAAGCCTTCCTCTTCTTCCAATATACCTTATCCATCTAGGTTGAGGAAAGAGAAGCTCAAAAGCAAGGACGATATTCAGGTTTCAAACTTTCTTAAGATGTTCAAACAACTGAATTTCAATATCTCCTTCGCTGAGGCTCTCGCTCACATGCCTAAATATGCGAAAATGTTTAAAGACCTTCTGAGCGACAAAGAAAAGCTCCTCGATATTGCCAACACCCAACTTAATGGGAATTGCTCTGCAGTGCTCTTAAGGAAATTGCCAACCAAGCTTGGTGATCCGGGTCGTTTTCTTATCCCTTGCAATTTCCCGGGAGTAGAGAATTGCATGGCCCTAGCCGATCTAGGTGCCAGTATTAATCTCATGCCTCTAAGTGTTTGGAAGCAATTATCTCTCCCAGAGCTAGTCCCCACCAAAATGACTTTGGAATTGGCTAACCGTACAGTTGCTTATCCAGTGGGGATAGCCGAAGACGTCATTGTAGGAGTCGACAAATTCACCTTCCCTGCTGATTTCGTTGTCGTCGACTACGAGATGGACCCTCGTGTGCCACTAATTGTTGGTCGTCCATTCTTAAGGACCGGTCGCACTCTCATTGATGTTGAAGCCGGTGAGCTTATCATGAGAGTGGGTGACGATAAGGTAGTCTTCAACATGGGAAAGTTGTCTAAACAGCCTTATTCATATGAGAGTGTTAATTGTATTGACGTTCTTGATGAGGCTTGTGAAGAACACTTTAATGATGCTTGCAAAAGTATTCCTACCTCTCTTCCCAATGTTACGACCGTGTCCTCTATTGATTCATCGTTGTCTCTATTTGGAGATAGTGATTTATTTTGGAACAATCTTGAAGATACCAGTGGAGATGCGAATTTAGCTACTAATGATTCTCCCATCGATGGGGATGAAGATATGAATTTCTTTAACAATCTTCTCACCAAAGACAATCCTTCTCCTCCATCTCCCACGGTCATTGCTATCGATACTCCGACTTTGAAAACGCCTCCCATCGAAAATCCTCCGGATTAGAGCTTAAGGAGTTGCCGCCCCATCTTGAATATGTATTCCTTGACGAAGAGAAGAAGTCGCCAGTCATCATTGCTAAGGATTTGAAGGATGAAGAGAAAGCCCGACTTGTCGCTGTGTTGAAAGATCATAAGAAGGCTATTGCTTGGAAAATTTCGGATATTCGTGGAATTGATCCTCACTTCTGCACACACAAAATTCTCATGGAGGACGACTTTAAGCCCACAATTCAAAGCCAACGAAGGGTGAATCCAAAAATCCATGAAGTCATCAAAACAGAGGTTCTAAAACTTCTTGATGCGGGTATGATTTACCCTATTTCGGATTCACCATGGGTTAGTCCAATCCATTGTGTGCCCAAGAAGGGCGGAATAACCGTTGTTCCCAATGAACACAACGAGTTGATTCCCACTTGTCTCGTTACTGGGTGGAGAGTTTGTATAGACTACCGCAAACTCAATGATGCCACGAGAAAGGATCATTTCCCCCTACCTTTTATGGACCAAATGCTTGAACGCTTAACGGGTAATGAATATTACTGCTTTCTTGATGGTTTCTCGGGTTATTTCCAAATACCCATCGATCCCCAAGATCAAGATAAGACTACATTCACTTGTACCTATGGCACATTCGCTTACAAAAGAATGCCTTTTGGCTTATGTAATGCGCCCGGGACTTTCCAAAGGTGTATGTTAGTTATCTTCCATGACATGGTTGAACAAACCATGGAAGTCTTCATGGATGATTTCTCGGTCTTCGGGGATTCATTCTCTTCTTGCCTTGCCAATTTGGAACGTATGCTTCAGCGGTGCGAAGACACTCGCCTAGTTCTGAATTGGGAAAAATGCCATTTTATGGTAAAAGAAGGCATCGTGCTTGGACATAAGATCTCGAAAGCCGGTCTTGAAGTAGACCGTGCTAAAGTCGATGTTATCGCAAAGTTGCCTCCACCTTCAACCGTGAAGGATGTGAGAAGTTTCCTGGGTCATGCGGGCTTCTACCGTCGATTCATCAAAGATTTTTCTCAAATCGCTCGCCCGATGACCCATCTCTTGGAAAAAGATACTCCTTTTATCTTCTCCAAAGAGTGTCTTGAAGCCTTCAACTCGCTTAAGGATAAGCTAACTAAGGCACCCATCTTAGTTACCCCTAATTGGGAGCTGCCTTTTGAGTTGATGTGCGATGCTAGTGATTTTGCTATTGGAGCAGTTTTGGGCCAAAGAGTGAACAAACACTTCCAACCAATCCATTACGCTAGCAAGACAATGACGGGGGCACAATTGCATTATACGACAACCAAAAAGAGCTTTTAGCTGTTGTCTATGCTTTTGAAAAATTCCGCCCCTATCTTGTCCTTTCCACCACCATCGTGTATACCGATCATTCCGCGCTGAAGTACTTGTTGACAAAGCAAGATTCCAAACCAAGACTTCTTCGCTGGGTTTTGCTACTCCAGGAATTTAAAATCGAAATTCGCGATAAAAAAGGAGCAGAAAACCTAGCCGCGGATCATCTCAGCAGACTTGAGGATCCATACCAAGGGGATCATCCGAATAAAGAAATCAATGATTCTTTCCCCTTGGAGACCTTAATGTCTATAAACTCGAAGCCGAATGAAACCCCGTGGTTTGCGGACTTTGCAAACTACTTGGCGGGTGGAATTCTCAAGGAAGGGTTGACGTCCCAACAAAAGAAAAAGTTCTTCACCGACATTAAGACTTACTTTTGGGACGACCCTTACCTATTCAAACAATGTGCCGACCTGATTATCCGCCGATGTGTTGACGGACCGGCAGCTTCGGAAATCCTTGATGCTTGCCACAAAGGACCAACCGGTGGTCACTTTGGTCCCAACTACACCGCCAAAAAAGTGTTTGATTCGGGATTTTATTGGCCCTCCATATACCGTGACGCTCACGATATGGTTAAACGATGTGATGTTTGCCAAAAACAAGGCACAATCACACATAAAGACGAGATGCCTTAGAATTTCATTCAAGAATGTGAAATTTTTGATGTTTGGGGTATCGACTTTATGGGGCCCTTCCCTTCTTCTAAAGGAAACAAATACATCCTTGTAGCCGTTGACTACGTTTCAAAGTGGGTTGAAGCCAAAGCTTTACCTACTAATGACGCAAGGGTGGTTTGTAACTTTTTGAAAGCTCTTTTCGCTAGATTCGGTGTGCCTCGCGCCATTATTAGTGATCGTGGGACTCATTTCTGCAATGACCAATTTGCTCGAGTCATGGCTAAGTACGGTGTACATCATCGTCTTTCTACAGCATACCACTAACAAACTAATGGCCAAGCTGAAATATCCAACCGAGGACTTAAGTGAATTCTGGAAAGAACCATGGGAGAGCATCGTGCCGCATGGGCTGATAAACTTGATGATGCTTTGTGGGCTTTCTGTACTGCTTACAAGACCCCGATCGGCTGTACGCCTTATCGTCTTGTGTACGGGAAAGCGTGCCACCTCCCCCATTGAGTTGGAGCACAAGGCTTACTGGGCCTTGAAGTGGGCTAATTTTGATATAAACAAAGCCGGTGACCTACGCAAGATCCAACTCAATGAGCTCAATGAACTCCGTAATGAGGCTTATGAAAATATTTTGATCTATAAGGAAAGGACTAAGCTCATTCACGACTCTAAGATTAAGAACCGAGAGTTCCATGTTGGAGACAAAGTCTTACTTTTTAACTCTCGGTTGAAAATCTTTTCGGGCAAGCTGAAATCTCGTTGGTCCGGCCCATTCACCATTGCCCAAATTTTTCCATATGGTACTCTCGTGCTCGCTCAACCTGATGGCCCGAATTTTAAGGTGAATGGCCAACGAGTGAAGTTGTACTTTGGTGAGGACACCTCTCAGGAGGTGATTCCATCCCTCACCACATTCCCCATGAACTAATTTTGGGTCGAGTCAGGCTCGTGACTCGGTTATCAAAAACAAGCGCTCCTCGGGAGGCAGCCCGAGTATCTATCCTTTTATGTTTTAACCCCCTAAGTGTAGGGGAGCCTCTATAGAGTCTTTGTTTTTGTGTGGTGATGTGATTACAGGGATAAGTGCACTCTTGGAAACTTTGAAGAACCGTGCTCCCGTGTTATCCGAAATCCGGTTCTATCTCTCAACTATCGTGATTCAGTTTTCTTCATACTCACATTTGAAATTGATCACTTTAGTCGTCTCTTCCTTAACTCGAGTTAACCAACGTGCACAATGTCATAAGTGTAGGGGAGACTTTTCCCACATGCTTAAACATTGAGGACAATGTTTATCTTAAGTGTAGGGGGGACTTCTATCGAAGTTTTAAGTGGACTTTTCCATGAAAATTCCTTCATTTAACCGGAAAATCATATTTTTCAACGTTTTTCAAGTTTTTTTATTAACTTTGGCCATTTAGTTGTAATTTTTAAATTTTTATCGTTGCTTTCATATGTATATATCCCGCAATGAAGTCAAAAATATTAATAAGTGGTGTAGCTAGTTTAGAAATCTTTGACATATTAGGCCCGTTGCGATTATTTTGACTCAACCCGAATAGACTTATTCAAGATTATTCTAGCTAGTATCCTTAACCATGTAGACCTTAATTGGTTTATTAGGCTAAGTGTCCACGAGTCTCATTACTTGAGATTTTAAATTGTGGAGGACGAGAAATGATATAGTCAATTATAAGTCGGAATTCTTGCGCAAGCTCACTTGGTGTAATTATTTGCCTATTCTCCCATCACTTGCTAATAATTTATCTGCAATAAGTAAGGTCTTACGATTTGAAAAGTTACTTAGCTTCTAGCCCAAGATCGTTTAAAATTTGCTCGGTAATGATAAGAGTTCATAGCCAAGGCATAACTTATGAAGCGGGGCGCGAAGATTGGCGAGTCCGAAAAGGCCCTAACAAGGCATGAGGATTCAATTTTATTGCTGAAGATCCAAAGTGATGTGAAAAGCATTATTCCTAAAATCAATATGAAGGATCAAGACTCACGACGAAAAGCAGTCAACTCCCATAAAGATCATGGAGAAGTCTATCCGAAAAGACCCTAACAAGGTATGAGGATAAATAGATCCAAGTCCGAAAAGGAGGCGGATCGTTGTATCTCAAAATCCCAATTAGAGATTGAAGAAATAATCATGAAGTCGTGGTCAACAAAGTTGGAGTACCCCTCAAAAGTCTCCAAGTGAAGAAACTCTATTATGATGAGAAGACCATTATCTCAAGAACGTCTCTCGACGATATGAAGTATGAAGTACATGCCAAATATCGGCCCGAGAAAGGTCTCAAATCGTGAACCAAGTTATGCCAAGATATGAACTTTTTGATATCCCGAGAAGCAGTTTTAAGAGATTTTGTCCTTTAGCTAACTATTGATCAAATCGTCCTACTTTGCTTTCAGCCTAAATAAACTATCGAAATAAGTCCAAAAATGCATCTTCATGATCATTCTAAGACAAAAATAAAATATAAGAGATACACCTAGGAATAAGGGGGTTTAAGCATTTAATTGAGCCATGTGTGTAAGTGTTTGATTTACTAACTTATAATAACAATAATCTCGTTTTTAAGCTTAGTTTGGGGAACGTGAAACTTGAGGGTGATAAATCTTCACAACACCAAAAGCCCTAATGTAAGTCATCGATTTCTTTGCAAGTTATTTCCATGTAGCTATTTTCAAGTGAAAATGGTTTTCTATCCCTTGTTACCTTTAAAGTTTTATTTCTTTAATTTTTGTTTAGTAGAATCTAAATAAGGCCAAGGTTGATTAATTATGAGAAAAGTGTAAACTTGCTTTATCACTAAGCATTGCATGAGGGCATGGCAATGGTTAAGTGTAGGGGATTTGATAGGTGTCTAAACACCCATCCTTTTACCACTTAATTCTGGCTAAAACAAGACCAAAACACGTATTTAATATAATTTGTTTGGAATTATGCGTGGTTTTTGTGTTTATTGTGTTTTTAGAGCTAACCGGATAAATATTAAAGAAAACATGGGATTGCACGGGTTTTATCAAGGAAAAAGACCAAAGACGAAGTCTATTGTCCAAGAGATGCAAAAGATTTGAAGTCAATGGGCCGTTTTGAAGATTTATCGAAGAAAAGGACCAAAGACGGAAGATTTACATAAGTCGAAGAAACTCAAGTCTATTTAACGAAGAAATTAAAAGACGAGTTGGATTTAATCGACGACAAATCCCGAATCAGAATCGAAAACGTCAACTTTTCTGAAAAGACGAGAAGACAAGAAGAAAGGGAGAAAGCCCACTCACCAACCAACCACTAGGACTATATATAGGGTTTTCCTTCACATTTTAGTTAGTTAGCTTTCAATTTTCTTTTTCCAGTTTCTTTGTTTCGTAGCTTCACCAACACCATTAGGGTGTTTGGTGATTTTTAATCTCCTTTCAATCTTGTAAGTTTCAATCATTACTCTTGTTTACTTTCACATTAATCTTTCAATTCCATCTTTTCATTCATCTTGTTCTTCATCATCTTCTATTGCAAGTTCTTAAGTTTTTTTTATTTGATTCAAGTTTGATCTTAAAAAGTTGTTGATTTAATGTTTTTTATTGTTGGGATTTGTTACTTATGGTACTTAAATGATTATTGGTTAGTTTGGTAAAACCTTTTTGAGTATTCGAGTTGATTTGGATTTGAGTTCGTATGCCCTGTTTTCACGCTGCTGTTACTGTTCTTCAATACCTGAATTATTCCGAATAGGCATTTGGACTTGTCCCCTATTCGGAATATTTTACTTATTCCGAATCATCTATTGTTTTTTCTCTTACTCGGAATATTTCCAATATTCCGCATAGCTAGTCTATTTTTCCTTTATTCGGAATCCTTCGAACATTCCGCATAACAAGATTTTTCATTTCCTTATTCGGAATATTTGATATATTCCGAATAGTATTGTTTTTCCGCATAGTCTTTTCTTTCCGAATAGCATTCTTTTTCCGAATTGAGCATTTTTCCGAATTGGCATGTTTTTCCGCATAGAACCTCCTTATTATTATTCTGCATAGCTATTTTTCCGCATGGTGTTTTTATTCCGAGTAGAATCTCATTCCGCATAACCATTTTTCCGAATTGACCCTTTTGTTCCGCATAGCATTATTTTCCGAATAGGATGATGTTTTCCGCATAGGGTTATTTTCCGTTTAAGGGCACATTATTCCGAACAGAGAACATTCCGCATAGGGTAATTTTTCAGTTGCTGTTTTGTTTAAATTCAAGTATTACTTTTTAATTGTTGATTGTTTTAAGATTAAATCATTATCATTTTAGTCATTTCTCTGTTTAGTAGATTAGAAAACTAAATCACTTTTTGTCACCAAGAACAAATCATTTCACTTTAAACCGAGATCAATTCGAGAGGATATCGAGAAAACTTTAATTGAACACATTGAAAAAATCTTGTATCAAGGATTGAAGAAAAATGATGAAGTCGTGGTCCAAGTATGAAGAATCTCTCAACAACGTCAAGTGAAGAAATTCTAAATATGAAGAGAAGACCATAATTTCAAGAACGTCTTCTAAAGATTTGAAGTATGAAGTACATGCCAAATATCGGTCCGAGAAAGGTCTCAAATCGTGAAACGAGTTATGCAAAGATATGAACTTAAGGAGATACACGAGAAGCCGTTTTAAAAGATTTTGTCCTTTAGCTAACTATCGATTAAATCGTGCTACTTTATTTTCGGACTAATAAATACTCAAATAAGTCAAAATGAATCACTTGTGATCCATGACAAATAGTTAAAAAATTCTAGAAACATTTTCTTTTCATAATAACTAGGATTGCGGGGAGAAAAAGTATTACACAATTTGAACGTATGAGTAGTGTTAGCATTGTGACTTGTACCAACAATGATCTTGTTTTTGCACTTAGCATGGAATATGTGTGACAATCCGTCAATTTATGGTTTATATTTTATTCTCAAATATTATTTAAAAACATTATTTTAATGTTATATTATGAACTCATGTTTTTTTGGAAGAAATTTGGATTTATGTCTTGAAGTAGCATCGACTACGTCTAAACCGGAGGATTCTACGTTACGTGCTTATGTTTACATACACCGTTTTGGTGACAGTCCGACATTTCAGAAAATAAATTTATCCGTGAATATTATTTTGGAATTTTAAATTTGTGTTGGTTCATAAACTCACAAATTTACGAGAAGAGATTAGGATTTACGATTAAAATTTAACGTCCTTTACGACTAAACCGGAAACGTTAGGATTACGTATTTACGTTTTCGAACTCCGTTTTTGATGAGACAATTTTTATTAGATTTGTTTTGTGCCGTTGATTCATAATTTATAAAAATGTTTTTCGTAAAACGATCCGAGTGCACGCAAATCGAGGAAACTTGAATCGAGAGATACCCGTAAAATAATGGGGATGAGACAAGATAAATCTTGCCCCACCCCCACTATATGGATGGCAAAACTATCCACCAACACAACTTTGGTGTCATTTTTATACAAGTAAAATGGACACTTGTCCATTCAAGCTTACAATGTAAGCTAAACCTACACAAAACCATCCAACACCTAAACCACTTCTCCAAAACTCATACATGCAAACCACTCTCTCCTTCTCTCCCTAATTTCGTCCACTCTCTCTCTAAAATACCATTTTAATCAAATTTTGATCAATTCTATCCATAAACTACGTGTTATCTACACATATAATGAAGAAACCTTGAAGCCTTGAAGATTGGAGGTGATCCTAACATCCAAGATGGTGATTTGGTGACATCCAAGGGCTGATTTCTACAAGGAGTGTATAAATATTGGTGGTCTTGAAGATTGGTGTTAATCTATCACAAGTTTCTCCATCAAAAATCCAAGCATTGATGAATACCTACACAATCTTGGTGGTATAAAGATTGTTCTTCTCATCTTCTTGTTATTTTGATTATGTAATCATGTATTTTCTTTCTTATTGTATATGTATATGATGAATATATGATGATAAAAATGTTGTGTGGGGATCAAGTGTTGATAAATATGATTAAAGAGATGAAAAACCATAGGTAACAAGGTTAAAATCATGCATAAAATGATGGCTGTATAAAACAGTAAAGAATCTTATGATAAACTGATAAAATGACTTGAATAAATTAATATACAGTAAACTATGAGTCTTGTACACATGTGAGAGTTGGCCATACAATGGAATCATTATAATGAGTGACATATGATCAAAACAAGTTTAGGGTGCAAATCTGACTACACTGTTTTGGACGAATTTTATAAAATACTTAGAGGTTGATTCATCAGTAGCTATAAGGAATAAAATGAAGCACATATCATGTAGTTTCTGTGATAGATTAAAATTGGGGTTCTATCTCCATGTAGAACTCTAGATATGACCATTTTAGTAAACTAGATTTTTTGGACTGATTTTGTATAAATAATATATAATATAAGCACTCAAAATTTATATAAAATATATAAATATATAAAACCCACTAGTGGATAATAATTATAAGAAAAGAGTTATATAAATATTGATATTAAAATGGGATATGTTATTTAAATTGTAACTATAAATGTTTTGCCAAAGTTATAAAACTATATCCTAAGTTTTACGTCTTTTCGGCTAAAACCGAAAGATTAACGTTTTTGTCAAATAAAACTTAGATGGTCGGACCCGTCTATTGTAAACTTTTATATACTCACATACTGATATATAAACTTATACAACAAGTAAAAACCGATAAAACCCGAGCTTTACAATATATAGACGTTAACGGGCCAAAGTAGCCTTATTGGACTATAAACCCGACTAGTTAGTAAAACACTTATAAACTTACTTATTGGGATTAACCCATTTCGACCCAACATGTAAACTATAATACTGATAATAAAAGTATAATTGGGCTAATGAATAGTATTGGGCTTGTAATAGGCCCATTTGGCTTCAAAATGTAAACAAATTGAACTAGTGTAACTAGTCTTGATAATTTCCAACACATAACACTAAAATGAGTAAATGAGAATATATAAACCCACTTGATCATCATATATATATAATCATCATATTTATACATAATTGTTATTTTTATAAAGTCATTGGACAAGAGTCTAAGACAAGTGTTATTCGTCTAGGTTTTCGTGATTGAAGCACGTACCATACATCCAAATCGCCGATAACCGCCTTCCCACATCAACGTGAGTTCATAGCCTCGCACTCTTTTAAATGTTTTTATGAAATGTTTTATAAACCCGCGAGGGAGATAAAATGTTATTTTTGATAAAATAGGACACCATTTGTCCCGAATTGTTTATTTATTGATTTGGACCCGAATGATTGTATGACCCGATATATGATTATATGACCCGATAAATGAAATGAAATGGGTTATTAAAGTTAGGTTATGTCACTAAAAGTCCCATTAGCATGAATTGTGAACTACCGGGATTTGGTAGACGCTTATGCATATAATAGTACTATTTGGGGACGATCACCCCAGTTCGCGCCTTGACGGTTGATCCCCGTCGTGCCACATTGATTGGTAAGCGAATTTATGTATGAGAAGATTTACACAAGCGTGATTATTGTGACGACACGCTAATTTAGATGGGCAAATGAGTTTCGGGCTAGCTACCCGTTGTTTGGTTTAGTAAGGTAACAATGTCATGCGGCTTGTAATAATCCAAAAATAACGAAATACTGCTTTATGCATTGAATTACGGTATATTGCCTGACTAGCAATACATGGTCTTATTATTGATATTATGTTCGTGTTTTGGTTTTATATAACCATATTCATATAACGGTTTTTATTTAATCTATACAACGTTATAAAACGTATTGTATGATGTTTTTAACGACAATGGTTGGTATAATGATTTTGAAGGCGAAAGCCTATATTATGATTTTGATAAGGATTTGTATAAAATGACTTTGGCTATTTTATGGCCTATTACAATGATTTGTACAAAATGGTTTTTGGTAATAATTTTATACCGATGTTATATTGATGGATTTCATTAAACCCTATGAATTCACTCGGCGTTTTCGCTGACCTTTTCTTTTAAAATGTTTTATCTCAGGTACTTGAAGGTAATTCTCGGGAAGACGACAAGAATTCATGGCCCGCACTTAAATAACAAATTTCCATTCAAATGCTTTGTAACACTTGTATGAAATACTATGACTTGGGACCTATGTAAATCTGATCTTTATGAATGGAAATGCTTTATTATTAAACGACGCGATTTTTAAAGCGTTGTCTATGATGTGAGTAATGTGCTATCCCGTAACACCAACGACTCTTCCGCTGTATTGAATTGTGTAAATTTGGGGGTGTTACAGTTTGGTACCAGAGCTCTCGTTATAGAGAACGAAAGATTTTTAAAACCAAGGTTTTGAATTAATATTTCAAAATCTTTTAACTATAAACATTTTTCACAAAATGTCTAAAAATCTTTTGACTATAACGGTGCCGAAGAATTCCCGAGTTACCGACAAGGCCAGACTTAGAAGTGTTATTTTAATATATATATATATATATATATATATATATATAACTTGGATTATATATATATATATATATATATATATATATATATATATATATATATATATATATATATATATATATATATATATATATATATATATATATATGTATATATATATATATATATATATATATATATATATATATATATATATATATATATATATATATATATATATATATATATGATGTAATTTTATTACATGATTGTTTGATGATTATTTTGATATTTATACGAGGTATTTATACGACGTAGATTGTGACAAGGAACCCTAAATCCCCTACTAAATTAATCGAAGCTATTCTCGTAGGAATTCTAGCTATCCTAGATCTAAACCAAGTTGTGGATATTTATGATCCCAACAAATGGTTGATATTCGTAGAAATGTTGATATTAGTTGATTGTGATATTAAAGAAGAACTGGCGAGATTAAATCTGATATCGATGTCATGACGATCTTTCCTTATAGAGTGGAGTTTGACAAAACGTTACCACCTGGAAAGGTGTCATCTGATTCGTTGTCACCCAATTCTTAAATTTGAGAATCGAAAGGGTGAATGTTGCACTTGAGGCTGTCAATGGAACCATTACCCAAAAGCCTCATGCCACTAGTACCTTTCCGAGAAGTCTAGTTGAATGATCACGTCATTTCATACTAGTGACTCATTTGATAATTATTGATAAAAGAGTTATAGGATTGGAAATTAAGTGTTGTTTATATCGAGCTTTTGTTGCCCTTTTAAGGTTTAAAAATAAAGTTGAAGTATTGGAAATGAGGTTGGATATCGAATTCAGTATAAAATTGGTTGAAACTTGAATAAAGTAAAATTTAACTTATATGGAATATGAGATTGTTAAGAGGAATCCGTTAGGTCATATGATTAAATTATAAGGTTTTAATTGATTGTTGATTCGTGCTAAGTGTTGTTCCTAGGCCATTGTCCACTAATGAGGATGCCCAGTGTCCAAGAAATAAATTGAAGAAATCTTCTTCTGAATTGAGACTGATGGATCTTCTGGGACAGGTGGAACACCTAATGACTCTTGTAGATTAGTATTCATTGTGGTATCTTTTAAAAATAATCCCTAACTTAACTGAGACATCAGTTGGTAGGATGAGTTCTTGGAATTATATGACATAGTGACACGTAATGTGTTACGGTACAATTTTGACTTGTTTGTGATTAATGAAAAGACTACCTTTGATTGCTAAATTCTACATGTATCAATATTATCTATCCTTTATTGCTTCATCCTAATGTTCACATTACTGATGCAACCATTGAACAAGTACTCATCTCGATTGAGTTACGTTATGGATTATTCTTTTTGAGTGCCATCGAGGTCATGAACCTCATGATTATTTGGCTAAGCTCATTTCCTATTATATTGCAGTTAGTTCTTGGTGAACAACTTTTCATCACTCTTTTGCAGATCACTCATTGTTTTTATAAGATAAAACAGTATCCCTTGAGAAAAATTGAGTTTTCATCACTATAAGGACTATTCAAAGTGAGATTTATAAGTGATTGTTATCGAAATGAAGTTGTTTATAAAACACCTTGGAAAACTTAATTGTTTTCAGAACAAATAAAATCTTTGTAAATTTATTATTGATTCTTATTTAAGAATTAAGCATGAAAGTGTTTTTATTATAAACATGATGATAAAATTTTTATGAACTGAGTATTGCATCGTTAATCTTGTAATTGTATATAGTTGCGCGCCTACATACAATTTGGAATGGACCATGCAAGGCTGATTAGTAGTCACCATAAAACTAATGAATAAACACTACATTTTCTTTGAGGATTCTGAAAGATTAAATTTTATAAGATCTGCAAGAAGTGAAAAATAGGGACATAGTGTTAGGGACACCTACATATGTGCCTGTAGCATCTATGCTTCTGAGTCGAATTTACTCATCTGTGGAAATTGTCTTATTTGACAATTGACAATTCTTTCTTGTCCAATTCTCCCGTAGTGAGATTCTTAGGAAAAGTATCTAATTACCGAGTGTTGATACCCGACTGGATGTATCGACGTTCCTATCATTTCTTTTGATTTAATTCCATTTGAATGACCTGGGTAATGATCCGAGGAGCTTTCGAATGCGTACTCAAGTTATGAAAACATGGGATATATTCATATTCATTAAATGTTTTCGTCTGTATCTGATTTGAAATTCTATCGCGTAGATTATGCGTTGACCTTACTCTTTTAATGCTAGTTGCATCTCCATATATCCTTGAATTTGTGAAGGATTATGAGTTATTATTAGTCTTTTGAGAAGTTCACATCTTATCGATGGCAATAAAACTGAAAAGTTGGTAGTGCCATTAGAATGGATTGATTGATTATGACATGACGACATTGTCTTAATTGATGGGAACGCGAGTAGAATTCCCCTAAAAGATAAGATGTTGATTATCAAAAGTGATTTAAATAATTCCTGATAGGTGGCTGTATCCTGCTTTTAGACTTAAAAGTATACCATGAATGGTTATAAACTGATCATAGATATGGTAATCTAGAAAGAACCTAATATTAATTTATTAAAAGATATTTCTGTTATTTGAAACTTTAGGAAGTATTTGTTAGTGAATTACCTAGACCTTGGCCATTAAGGAAAGTTGAATTTGGTATTGATTATATTCCCGGTGCTGCACCTGTGGCTTGTGCACTGTACGTCAGCACCATCTAAATTAAAAGAATTATCGTACAACTGAGAGAGTTGTCATCATGAAGAGCTATGGTATTATCATTCATTATATTTGTTGAATTACCGTGAACTAGGTAAATTAACAATTAAAAATCTATATCCACTACCCAAGATGATAGATTTGTTCGATCAGTTACAAGGTTCTAGCGTATATTCGAAGATTTGATCCACGGCATGGTTATCATCAACTTCGCATCCGCGAAAAAGATTATCTATTCCAATCACTACATCCAGAACTTGTAATAAACATTATAAGTTTCACATGATGACGTTTGGATTGACAAATACACATGTAGCATTCATAAATTGGGTGAATCACGTGTGTAGGCTGTAAATTGAAATATTCATGCTTGCGATCATTAAGGACCATCTGTTTGTTTATAAGAATAAGAATGAGTTAATAATTAGTTATAGACTGCCCTAAATTGGCCGAACAATGAAAACTTGTACCTTGAGTATTTAACATGTGATTACAGACTTAATCATTTACATTATTTGACCGTGTGACTAATAAGATAATGGAATCTTTATTGACTCTTCAAAAATTTAGAGCCCTTTTAAGACTTTGGGTTTTACCAAAAAGAAAGTGTAAATGTGTTTTGACAAATGTTTTATCAAAAAGAACTTTTGAGGGATTATTCCCTTATACCTAGAACATTTAACTAAACTCCTGTTTAGGGGTAAATGTTCGTGTATACCTCAAGACAACCTAAGAGGGATTGAGGAAACCATTTAAACCAAGACTTAAAACGACAATGTTTGCTTTTCAATTAAGAAAATTTTTGACCAAAGTATAAACGAAGGTTTTTCGAACATTTACGGATCTTACTGATTATTTCCGATAAATCAACAAGTATTGTGTTAATTAAATTCCAATTTATTTTGAACATTTTTATATAATTGGACAAACTGAGAAAATTTAAAAACTTTTTGCGTTTACGTGTCATAAAAATTAAATATTTATTGTTAATTTACGTGTAATAATTATCGACGCTTTAAAACGTCGGATCAAGCAAAACTGATAAAAATAATAGTTGAGATAGAACTAAGACTTAGAAAATATGAAGATATGATTTCTGAGTGAATTGTGGACATGATAATTATTTCATCAAGAAAGGTGACTGTAGATACTGACACATTATATAGGAAGGATAAAGAATCAATTAAGATGTGTTCCTTAATAATGATTATGCAAAATAAATTTGTTGAACAATTTAAAATATAGCTGATGCTTGTAAAAAGGATAATATAAATAATAAAAAGGGATTCACGACTAATATGAATCATTAGAATTGAGAAGCCGATAGCGTTAAATGATTAAAAGGCCACTTGTGGTTGTCTAAATATGGAGGATTGTGAGATATAGTCATGTTGGAATCTCGTAAGATTAAGTATTCTATTCATGTCATTTTTTATTTAATGTATCTTTATCTGAAGAAGTTGTACTAATGGCAAATTATGAAGGCAGACACCGCCTCATACATTAGTAAACGTCTAGCTATTGCAAAGGTCATCATCTAAATTTGATTCGATTTGGGTCATCGTCGACAGACTGACCAAATCTGCTAATATCATTCCTGTTAATGATAGATTCTTGATGAAGAAATTGACTCTTTTATATTTAAAGGAGTTATGTAAACATGGTGTGCCTGTATCGATCATCTCTATCAAGATCCTCGCGTCGCATTGAATTTCTAGAGATTTGCTCAGAAGTCATTTAGAACGAATCTTGATGAGAGTACTGTACCACCCCAATCGAAGGGACGAGGAAAAGTAACGATACAAAATACTATAAGTGTTGTTTTATGTTTGAATGATTGACCTTTGGTAATAAACTGTAAAATCGTTTTGCTTTGGAGAGATTATCCTTGATAATTATCGTATTAGGATCAAGATCGAATCTTGTGAGGATATATATATTGGAGCATCTGTAAGCAGGAGTTGGGATGAAGACACCCGACATACATCCATTGTGAGTTGGACATGTCTTTTAGGTTTAAGGTTTCCTATGATGGCGAACCTAAACTTACAAAATACTCGACCCACGAGACCTGAAATGATTGTTGAAATTAGGATTTGATTATTGACTGCCGGTAGTGGGTAGGAGGTTATGTGAATATGAAATGTAGATCTTGAAATGCCAGATAGGTAGCGAAGTTATGCCAAAAATTTTAACCATGTAAAAATGAATTGATGATCAGAAAGATCACGGGATATAAGTCCCCGTTGTATGGGACCATTGAGATGATGTAAAAGATTGGTTTGAAAGGCATATAAGTTGGATCTACCCTAGGACTTCAATAGCTGCGTGAATTATGTTTTGTATATCGTACTTGATGAAATGTCTAACAAGTGTGAATCTGATAACTTCTTGATAAAGTTTATATCGGCGAAAAGTTGCATTCATCAAAAACCCGTGAACATCATGGATACAGAAAGTAAGTCAACATTAAGCCTGATCTTATTCCCGTAGTTATGTTTGATGGAACTCGCGTATTGTAATGAATTACACTTGTGAGAAAAGACCGAATGTGGAGGAAATACCCACATGGCTTTAACTCTATAAGAAGCGAGTAGTAAGATAAGATGATCTTTGGGCACAAAGATCCTGTTTAGGGGTAAATGCTGTGACAATCCGTCAATTTATGGTTTATATTTTATTCTCAAATATTATTTAAAAACATTATTTTAATGTTATATTATGAACTCACCTTTTTTTGGGAAGAAATTTGGATTTATGTCTTGAAGTAGCATCGACTACATCTAAACCGGAGGATTCTACGTTACGTGCTTACGTTTACATACACCGTTTTGGTGACAGTCCGACATTTCAGAAAATAAATTTATCCGTGAATATTATTTTGGAATTTTAAATTTGTGTTGGTTCATAAACTCACAAATTTACGAGAAGAGATTAGGACTTACGATTAAAATTTAACGTCCTTTACGACTAAACCGGAAACCTTAGGATTACGTATTTACGTTTTCGAACTCCGTTTTTGATGAGACAATTTTTATTAGATTCGTTTTGTTCCGTTGATTCATAATTTATAAAAACGTTTTTCGTAAAATGATCCGAGTCCACGCAAATCGAGGAAACTAGAATCGAGGGATACCCGTAAAATAATGGGGATGAGATAAGATAAATCTTGCCTCACCCCCACTATATGGATGGCAAAACTATCCACCAACACAACTTTGGTGTCATTTTTATACAAGTAAAATGGACACTTGTCCATTCAAGCTTACAATGTAAGCTAAACCTACACAAAACCATCCAACACCTAAACCACTTCTCCAAAACTCATACATGCAAACCACTCTCTCCTTCTATCCCTAATTTCTTCCACTCTCTCTCTAAAATACCATTTTGATCAAATTTTGATCAATTCTAGCCATAAACTATGTGTTATCTACACATATAATGAAGAAACCTTGAAGCCTTGAAGATTGGAGGTGATCCTAACATCCAAGATGGTGATTTGGTGATATCCAAGGGCTGATTTCTACAAGGAGTGTACAAATATTGGTGGTCTTGAAGATTGATGTTAATCTATCACAAGTTTCTCCATCGAAAATCCAAGCCTTGATGAATACCTACACAATCTTGGTTTAGTAAGGTAACAATATCATGCGGCTTGTAATAATCCAAAAATAACGAAATACTGCATTATGCATTGAATTACGGTATATTGCCTGACTAGCAATACATGGTCTTATTATTGATATCATGTTCGTGTTTTGGTTTTATATAACTATATTCATATAACGGTTTTTTATTTAATCTATACAACGTTATAAAACGTATTGTATGATGTTTTTAACGACAATGGTTCGTATAATGATTTTGAAGGCAATGCCTATATTATGATTTTGATAAGGATTTGTATAAAATGACTTTGGCTATTTTATGGCCTATTACAATGATTTGTATAAAATGGTTTTCGGTAATAATTTTATACCGATGTTATATTGATGGATTTCATTAAACCCTATGAATTCACTCGGCGTTTTCGCTGACCTTTTCTTTTAACATGTTTTATCTCAGGTACTTGAAGGTAATTCTCGGGAAGACGACAAGAATTCATGGCCCGCACTTAAATAAAAAATTTCCATTCAAATGCTTTGTAAAACTTGTATGAAATACTATGACTTGGGACCTATGTAAATCTGATCTTTATGAATGGAAATGCTTTATTATTAAACGATGCGATTTTTAAAACGTTGTCTATGATGTGAGTAATGTGCTATCCCGTAACACCAACGACTCTTCCGCTGTATTGAATTGTGTAAATTTGGGGGTGTTACAGTATAACAATCAAGGATGATGAACTTTACTCTATGAGACATTCACTTGTTCTATTCATTGACCCTAAAAGTCACATTCGTGATGAAAATCATACATTATGTATTTTACATATCTTCGTAGTATTGTAGCAAGTTTTACTTTTCAATAAAGGGTAATAATATTAAATTTTGGAGATTCTTAGATACTTTATTCTAGCATTGCGTGAGGGCACGACAACGGTTTAGTATGGGGTAGTGATGAGATGGCATTTATACATGATCTCATCGTTCTTTTCGGACTTTAAATGCATAAAATGTCATCAAAATACCATACATATGCTTCTGTTTGTTTACATGTGTATTTTAGGTATGGATATCGTGAAAAAGACAAAATATCACAAGAAACAACGAAAAACGAACACGAGAAACGAAGCCGCACAATGAACCGGGTCCTAGTTATGAATTTCTCAAATAAAGACCCTTGAAGTCTTAAATATGTACAAGAATTATCCCTCATTTATGAAGAAATGACACTTAATACCCTTGTATATTCATAATTACAAGTTTGGTCCCTTAAGTTTGTCAAAATTACAAAAAGGTCCTTCAACTTTGAAGATTTGGCAAGTTTAGTCCCTCAAGAATTCTAAATTGTTAACAATGGTCCTCCTCAAAGTCAAACATAGAAAAAGACCTTCAAGATCAAGAATATTACACATTTAGTCCTTTTTAAATGGATAAAATATCAAAAGGACTAATGTTGTAATTATACCAAAGTTATAAAAGCCCTAAAACCCTTTTTGAAAACTATTTGTTGCCAATGTATGAAATCTGAAAGTTAAATAACAAAGATTCGTGTTTAAAGGCTGAATAAACTTTCTTTAGACAACTTTCACCAAAACACAAGGGCCAAACCTGCCATTCCCAAACTTTGAATCCTAATTATACGTGGGTAACTCTTACTGTAGAGATTTTACCACACCAAGAACACCTTTTTACCCAGGATCAAAATAGAACAAAACAAAGCGTAAACTGAAATTGGTTAGACTCACGTGTGATTCAACTCACATGAATTACATCCCACATCAAAAACCCCAATCTTCACTACCAGGAAGACCCCACAAGGACCAACCACATGACGACACATGGCAAGTTTCTATAACATGGCAAAATCAAGGGCATACCTTCATTCCTTGGTCACCAAGAAGTAAATAAACGTCCAAGATTTATCCTAACAGCCTGTCAACGACCAAATGCATTCTGGAAGCTTCATAGGGTCATTTTAGGGATTTTTATAGCTTTAGGGTTTGTGAATAGTGCCCAATTCGTGGCCTATATAAGGAGACCCAACATGGGGTGATCCCTTTCTTCTAGATTTTCTCTTAGTGCTTAGTTTTCTGAAAATTCTAGTTCCTTTTTATTGTTTAAATGTTGGTATTAGGCTAAGAGAATCTGAGTTCCATATTTTGAAAGTTTTGATCTTGTGTTTCTGTGTTTGCAAAGGTTTCATAAAAGTTTTTGAGAAAAGTAAAAAAAAAATCAGTTTTATATTATTTGTGTTGGTAAACTCTGTTCATCTCAGCAGGTGTGGAAGCTAGTGGTTGTTCCTATTATCCAACCAACAAAACTACTTGTTACAAATAGCATCTTGTTGTTGCATCGAAACATAAAAATGTTGACTAATATGCTACCACTTTAGCTCACACAATCAAAAGCATGGATGTATGTTTTGGAGGTGCATGTTTCTAAACCCTCTTATTTTTCTGCATATGTTCATATTATGTGATAAATCTGAGTTTTGTTGCATGATTATGTGTTTTAGTTGTTGAATCTGGTTATTTGGCGTTTACTAGTTGATAATTAGTTGATCTAATCCTGTTTTGTGGTGTTTATCAAACAATTCCTTTGAAAAAGTATGAAATAAGTCATAAAGGGGTGTTTGGGTTTACTACATAATCAGGGATTGGGTTGAATAGAGTTAATGTTAGTTGTTACTTTGTGTTTGTTCTTGCTTATATTGCATAATTAGAGGTTTATCTGTAGGTTTTGAGCTTTGTATCATCCTAATCCAACTTTTGGGTATTTCTTGTTGTTTTGGACTGAGATTTTGAGGACACCTAGAATATAAGCTATACTAGGGTTAACAAGTGCTAAATCTAAGTTAATTCAACCTGAATAAGAGATTTAGGCATTTGAATTTGGATCTGTGGTCAACTAGTTCAGCAAAAAGGAGTTGTGTTATCAGTAAGCAACTTAGGGTTTTAAACCAGATCTAATCATTGAACCAGTGTTTGAATTGAGTTGTTTTGTTTTTAATTAAGCTTGATTGAGATTGTGTATGCTTTTGGTGCAATCTAGGGGGCTTATTCTAGCTTAAACTGCTTATTTCATCATTCACTGTTCATTTATCATATATGTGTCATATCTGGGGACTGTTTGAATTAACTGTATCATTTGGCTGGATCATATTGTGTTTAATTGCTTGATTGTGACTCCTTACAACCCACTAGTTGTAAGGGTGCCCTTTTTGTCCATTGAATCCAAGTAGAACTCTTTAAATCAATAAGTCAAATAGTCAAAGCAGTGGGAACCCTTCCCCACTGCTACAAGCCACTTCTAGTGTTAATATTGGTTCATCTTATCAATAAGATATTCTAGCTTATTAAAACGTGCAACAACTTTAATTTGGTAATCAGTCTTCCTCATTTGACCCATTTGTTCATTCTGGAGCTTTTGGGTTGTTGACTTTAGTGTTTGACTAGAAAAACAACTTATTTGACTTTTTCATAAGTGCTTATTGACTTATTTAGCTTATTTGGCTTTGCTTATTGGATTTTTCTTGATTGATTTGATTAATTCATTTAGAGTCTTTTGCAAGGTAAATCAAGTTCTGAGGTGGTCTATTACTTCAAGTCGACTATTTTGTCTTTTAATAAAATCTTACTTGGCTTATTTCTGGCTTATTGGTCAAGCTTTTTCAAAATTTCTTTTTACAGATCTCTTAAGCATCCCAAAAGAAGGTTGTGTTTCAAATTAGAGCTTATGGCATTAGCTTATAGCTTAATGGGCCAAAAAGCCCCTTAAGAATAAGCTATGATAAGCACATTTTCAGCTTTTAGGCCTTAGAGTTTGTGCTTAAAATTGAATTTTGAGTCAGACTGGTGATTTTCAGCTTACTTGGTTAAGTTTGATTTTATTGGGCCAAAAAGCCCATTTATTTGGACTATTTTTTATAGCCCATATGGGGGCCCAATAGATTTATTTTGGAAATTTCATTTTCTGTTTATTTAGGTCAAAATAAACTAGTTTGCAAGTTTTTAGAAATTTTTATAATTTTTGGATTATTAGTATTATTTTATTACTATTTTATTATTAAAAATTGTTTTTAGTATTTTTGCAACTTTTAAATTTTTCTTACGTCAAATACATTATGTTAGGATTTTTAAAACTCTTATATTATTTTTCTCATCAATTATTTAATTTTTAGGATTATTTTAATATTTTAATAGATTTTAATCATTTTAAATAGATTTGATTGGTTTTAAAATTTCATAAAAATGGGTTTTAGTCTTTTTAAGACATTTTAGAGTTTTACGAAGTGAAAAATCTTTATGTGGGCTTTTATTAATTATTTGGATTTTTAGGGCTTTAATTAGCATTTAAAAATTAATATTTAATTAATTAAAAGGTTTGAAAAAGTTTTGATCATTTGTAAACTCTTATTTTAATTTTAGTTTTGGTAATTTTTTGGGAATTTTTAGAATTAATTTTTATTTTGTCACTTTTTATGGTTTTTCGTTTTATCGTCGTAATATAACTTTAACGTATCCGTCTTTCTAATTCCTCATCTTCTCTTTCTCTCATATTAATCCAAAATCATTACGAATTATTCACACATGTATACCTCCTTGGGAAACGAACTTTCATCTTTGGGTCATTAGTGCTTGATTTTAATTAATCAACACTTAATATTTACCGCTGTTACGCCTTTTTCCTAAAGGGTGTAATTTTCCTACAATCAGCAAGCTTCAAGGATTTGGAAATCCGCGGGCCCATCAGCACACCTACGAATGATAAGATCCGCACATTTCTAAAAGAGATAAGGGGCGTCCCAATAGTAGTGCTTAATGTCCCTAAAGAACTTTTTCTTTTGTTGGGACATTAACCCTTCGATAAGAACTCCACCCGCCAAATAGTTTGCAATGTCTGCAAACCATGGGGTGTCATCGAGATTGGAATTGATAGACATTAAGGTCTCAAGGGGAAAAGATACATTAATCTCTTCGTTTTGAAGTTCCCCTTGATAAGGATCCTTGAGCCTACTAAGCTGATCCACGGCTAGGTTTTCCTCTCCCTTTTTATCATGAATTTCAATTTTAAATTCTTGTAGGAACAAAACCCAACGAAGGAGTATCGGTTTAGCATCTTGCTTGGTCAACAAGTATTTCAAGGCGGAATGGTCGGTGGAAACGATGGTGGTGGAAAGCACAAGATAGGGGCGGAATTTCTCAAAAGCATACAGTATAGCTAAAAGCTCTTTTCGGTAGTGGTATAATGCAATTAAGCCCCCATCATTGTCTTACTAGCATAATGGATAGGTTCGAAGTGTGTGTTAACTCGTTGACCTAAAACCGCTCCTACCGCGAAATCACTAGCATCGCACATGAGCTCGAAAGGTAACTCGCAATTTGGAGAAACTAAGACTGGTGCCTAAGTTATTTACCTTTAAGAGTTTCGAAAGAGTCGAGACAATCTTGAGAAAAGATGAAAAGAGCATCTTTCTCAAGAAGATGAGTCATTGGTCGAGCTATCTTAAAAAAACTACTAACTCCTTTGACGGTGGTAGGTGGAGGCAATTTCGCAATGACGCCGACTTTAGCACGGTCGACTTTGATATCGGCTTTAGAAATTTTATGACCGAGGAAGATGCCTTCTTTTACCATGAAATGGCAGTTTTCCCAATTAAGAACGAGACGAGTGTCTTCACACCGTTTAAGTATACGTTCTAAATTGGCATGGCAAGAAGAGAAATAATCACCATAGACCGAGAAATCGTCCATAAAGACTTACATAGTTTGTTCAACCATGTCATGGAATATAGCCATCATACACCTTTGGAAAGTCCCGGGAGCATCGCATAAGCCGAAAGGCATTCTTTTGTAAGAAAATGTTCCATAAGGACAAGTGAATGTGGTTTTCTCTTGGTCTTTTGGATCGATAGCAATTTGAAAGTATCCGGAGAAACCTTCTAAGAAGCAATAGTAGTCCTTACCAGCTAAACGCTCGAGCATTTGATCCATGAAAGGAAGAGGAAAATTATCCATACGAGTGGCATCATTGAGTTTATGATAGTCGATGCAAAATCGCCAACCCGTTACTAGTCGAGTAGGAATTAACTCGTTGTTTTCATTGGGAACAACGGTTATTCCGCCTTTTTTAGGCACACAATGGACCGGACTAACCCACGGCTAATCCGAAATAGGGTAAATCGTGCTGACATCTAGAAGTTTGATAACTTCTTTCTTAATGAGGTCATGAATTTTTGGGTCTTGACTTTGGACTGCGGGTTTAAAGTCATCTTCCATGAAAATTTTATGAGTGCAAAAGTTAGGATCAATTCCGCGGATGTCGGAGATTTTCCAAGCAATTGCTTTCTTATGATTTTTAAGCACTTCAACAAGCCTAGATTTTTCATCCTCTTTTATGTCCTTAGCAATAATGACGGGTAACTTATCATCTTCTTCTAAGAAAACGTATTCTAAATGAGACGGTAAATCTTTAAGCTCTAAATCCGGGGGGGTTTTCGGTGGAAGGCTTAGTGAAATTTGGATCATCGTTTGTAACTTCCTTAGGAGTAAGTGGAGAAATATGATCCTCATTTAGAAGTCTCTCAAGGGTACGAATGTCTTCTTCCCAATCGGTGGGAGAATCGTTATATTTTAAATCCGCATCTCCTAAACTTGCTTCGAATTCTCGTAAAGAAAGTCACTTTCTCCAAATGGAGTCAATGAAGGAGCAATAGAAGCAACAGTGTCAACATGAGGTAAAGGATAAATCCCGCTCTTACAAGCCTCGTGAAAATGCAACCGAATGGTTAGCTAACTCTAATGTCATACGAGTGGGGACTAGCTCGGGTAGATATAATTGCTTCTACATGGACAATGACATAAGATTGATACTCGCTCCGAGATCCGCCAAAGCCATAAAATTCTCTACACCCAGGAAATTGCAAGGAATACGGAATCGACCGGGGTTTCAAAGCTTAACTAGTAATTTTCTCAAAAGAACCGAGGAACAATTCTCATTCAATTGGGTATTGGCGATATCAAGCAATTTTTCCTTATCGCTTAAAAAATCCTTAAACATCTTAGCATACTTAGGCATGTGAGCGAGAGCCTCGCAAAGGTGATATTAAAATTTAATTGTTTGAACATTTTTAGGAAGTTCAAAACTTGAATATCATCCTTATTCTTCATTTTCTCTTTCCTCAACCTTGATGTATAAGGTATATTGGGTTGAGATGAAGTCTTTGGAGTGGATTGCTCACTCATATCCTTTTAATGTTCGTTTATCGTGCCACAAATTGACTCGAATTGACCTTATATTAACGTGGATTACTTGTTTTTTGTGACTAAAACTTTTTGGTATTTAAATCTAATTAAAACTACTTGATTAAAATCTAATTTAATTAACTATTGAAACTATTTAAACAATTTTGAAAACAATTTTAAACTAATTTATACATCTAAGTTAATCTAATTTATATAAAACTATTTTGAAACTTAAATATATTACTTGAAATCTAAATTTTAAAACTAAATTTTAAAAACAATTAATTAAAGAAATTAAAATATATTTTTTATCTTTTTATATTTTTAAAACTGTAAAAAAGAAAACTATTTAATATTTTTAATTAAAATTAAATAAACAAAACTTATGAATTAAACTATTTAATTAAAACTGGCAGCCTAAATGAAACTATATTAATTAAATGACGCCTAATAAAACACAAAAGTAGTGCTAGAACAAATGGAAAGGCTGCTGGACTGTTAAACGCAAGGTCGCAGGTTCGAGTCCTAGTTGGGACAATTATTTTGCTATTTATTAATTTTTGTTGGAATTTAAAAGTTACTCAGATCAAATGGATCTGAGTTGTTAAGCAACAAATATCAGCAAAGCAAGTACACCCAAAATAAGCTATGACAGTTTAATCCAATAAGCAGTTGAAAAGCACCAAATAAGCGAAAACATATAATAAGAAATAAGCTAATAAGCTAAATCAGAAATAAGCTAATCTAAACAGAAAAACTTTACTCGAAGCAAATAAGCAGTTATATCAAAGTAATCAGAAACTATAAGCCTAACAAGCGATACCCAATTAATCAGCAACTACATAAGCCAAAAAGCAGAATATGAAATAAACAGATCCAAACCAGCAAAACAAACTCAATAAGCAGATTCAACCATTATACGAACTAAACAAACTAAAACATAAGCAGACTATACTAAAATAAAGCATATAAATAAGCAGATTATATCCAAACAAACTCAAATCTAAACAGAAACTTATCTCTAAACAAGCAGACATAAAATTAAATCACATAAACAAATAAGCAAATAGATTAGTAAATAAAATAACAATAGCAGATTAAATATAACTGAAACTAAAACTTAACAATTAAATAAAAAGATAACAAACCTTTTGATGATTTCCATTGAGAAGTAGGTGGGCGTTGAACCCCCTATGAACCGAAACAAACGAACACCACCGTATTACCCACCAAACATCATCATCATCGTATTCAAACCAAAAACAGTAACCGAACCAAGATATTTTTTTAATAATTTCCTAGTAGGGGAAATTATTCCTATCTTTTTACTTCAACAATTATTTAATCAAAATAAAATTAAGATAAATTGCAATAATATCAAACAAGACAAAAATTTATATGAATTAAAATTTTATTAATACTGAAATATTGATTACAATACTTTAAAAAGGAAATTACAATAAACCCTAATTCTATTTTTTAGAAAATAAAAATTAAACTAAAAAGAAAGGCAGAAATTACAAACTGATTGGGGGGGTTTTTATAGCCAACCCCCAAGGGCTTGTTGGTGAAGCTTCGATAGCAAGATATCAAATCCGAACCGTTAAATCCTTCTTTTCTTCTTTCTCTCTCTTCTCTTCTTCTATCTACGGCTGAAAATACTTAAAAGATCACACGGATCACCAGGGTGGCGTGATTTGTGTTTGTTGTGCTTGTTCAATGATGAGGTGGAGGATCTTTATTTGTGGATTGGTGTGGGTGAGTTGTCCTAACCAATCAAAATAAAGGGTTTTGCCACGTCTAATGGGGAGAGAGGACCATAATTACTGTTTGCTTCTGATTCTTATGGGTTTTTATTTACAAATCGTGTGAATCACACGATTTTGGTGAAACCCCTAATTTTCATTGGGTAATTTTTTTGATTGAGGTAAATTAGGGTTTGTGAGATTGGGGTAAACTGGTTTTGGGGAATGCGTTTGGGAGAAAGAGAAGAAGTGGGTGAGGGTAACCTTGTTAGTATCATAAAAAAGTGATGGGAGAATGTGGGTGAATAAACTATTTGTGTGAGTGGGGTTTGGGTAAAATTGTTTAATAAACGATTGGTATTATTTGTGTGATTAAATTCTGAGTTGACCAGCAAAGTGAAAAGTTATTTCACTTTAAACCGTCCATGTTATTTATCCAAATGGGCTTTTGGCCCAAGTTTATTGAAAACATTTCCATCCGTTTAACATTTCAATTTGGGCCTTGGTGGTTTGTTTTGCTCAAGTTAAAATAATCATTTCCTCAAATGGGCTTTTGGGCCCATTTACCCAAATGTGGGACCCACTAAGCCCAAATATCTTTCATAGGGTTAAATCCACTAAAATCGAGCTCGATTTCGGCTTCCTTGATCATTTCTTCAAAGTTGTGTCGATTTTGTCGGTTTTCGTGATCTTGGGCACACTTTTGGTCTTTTGACTTTGTCTTCGTCTCTTTCTTGGACTTTTCTTCAACATTTGACCGTGAAATCCCGTGTTTTCTTTTCTTTTGATCATTTGTACCTATTTTACACAAAAACACAAAACCACGCGTAATTCCGACTTTTACGATATTAAACACATGATTAGGTCTTGTTTTTCCTTGATTTTAGTGGCAAAAGGATAAGTGTTTACACACTTATTAATGTATAAGCTATATTGGGTTGAGATGAAGCCTTTGGAGTGGATTGCTCACTCACATCCTTAGGTAGAGGAGGGGTAGAAGTGGATGGTGAAAGAATTGGAAAGGGAACCGAAGGTGTGGTATAAGATTGAGGAGAAGGATGAACTAAAGGTGTAGACGATATATTTAGGGGAATCTCACAAGTAGAAGGTGAAGGAGGGTGGGTAGAAGTAGAAGGAATCTCCTAGTACTGATGGCATTCATGTTAGCCCTAGGGTTCGTCTCGTTGTTTGAAGGAAGAGCACCTTAGGGTCGAAGGGTTTGCAACATTTTCATGAATTTCTTATCTGTGGACTCTTGTAATTCCTTAAGCTTACGATCTGGCTCATTTAGTTTTTGGAGAACAAAGTCCATTTAAGGATTAGGCATATTGAACCCTTGATTGTTAAACCCTTGATTTGGAAAACCTTGGTTTTGATATTGATTATAGCTTTGAAAACCTTGATTAAAACCTTGGTTATTATAGCCTTGATTATTATTGTTAAACCCTTGGTTTTGCCCTTCAAAATTTCCTTGATTTCGGTTAAAACCCCTTACGTTTGAATTCCCTTGAAAATTACCCCTTTGTGGACCTTGGTTCCTATTTGGGTATTGGGTATTTTGGGCGGGTGGAGGTGGTCTTTGAGGAGCTATAAAACCCGGGGGAGCCAAATAGTTAGTAGACTTATATGACAAATGGTTAGCATCAACATTTGGTTTAAAGTGAACCCTCTTATTTTCATTGGTATTATAATCATAAACTTCTTGTTGAGGTTGATTATAAACCTTGTCACAATTGTAGTACGAATGTGGTCCACCATAAGTCTCACACGTTTCACTAAGGGCATGCACATGTCGAATATGAGTATTCTCAACTTTTATAGCAAGATTTTTCATAATTGAAGCATGTTTTTTAATTTGATTGTTAACCTTACTATCACTAGCACTAGCCATAGTAGCCCTGGCACTCTTAGTGTGAATTTTGGCCTTGGTTCCAATAATGTCCCAAGCATCGTTAATTGATTTTACAAGAATGTTACCCCCAGAAGCACTATTTAGTGAGTCTTGGTCATTCAAACTTAATCCATTGTAAAAAGTATTTATTTGATGAATTTTAGTAAAACCATGTTGAGGACACTTTCTCAAAAGCTCCTTAAATCTAATCCAAGACTCACTAAACGTTTTCCATATTTTTGTTCAAAGGTAATGATGTCATTCCTTAAGGCGGTGGTCCGAGATGGGGGGAAAGAAGTAGTTAATGAACTTGGTCTCTAAATCCACCCATGTGGTGATACTTTGGGGTGGTTCCTTATCAAGCCAATTCCGGGATTGTCCCTCGAGGGAAAAGGAAAGAGGAGTAAACGAATTTCCTCTTTTGGCACCCCATTGTATTTAACGGTATTTGCCAAATGAAGAAATCTCTTAATATGAGCGTGTGGGTCATCATGAGTACGACCTAAAATTGGTTTAGCGAAAACCAATTGAATAAAACCCGTTTTAAGTTTATAATTATTTGCTCCAATATCGGGCACCACAATCGCATCATCATTTCCCTCAACGTGAGATTGCAAAGATCTCAATCAGAGGTCAATTATCTGATGCCATCGTAGTGTTGAAAGCTCGATTCTCGGGATCGGCTTGATTGACGTTCTATTTTTTTCATCTTCTTCTTTTTCAAAATATTAGAAGCATTTTTTACACCACTTGGTATGTGTGTACGCGCGTGAGTGCGCATACAACTAAAACCGAGGAGTAAGGGAATTGCCCTTGGTCGACTTTGAAAGGGAAGGTATTATCCCTCTCGAGTTTCGATATTAAAATGCTACAATAAAATATATATGTAATACTACTTGAGTGGCAAAACACTTGATGAGCTTTCCTTCTCAAAATACTCACAAGTGAACGGGGGGAATGAGGTGGCGCGAAGCACTTAAGTACCAAGCTTCCCTTAGACGGCCTTTTATAGCACGTTGCCTTTCTATTCACCTTAAAGTTCGTATTTTTTTGAATTCTTAATTAACGAAAGTATTTATCTATTTTTGCCTTTTATTTTCTTTGTTCGATACACGTATATGGGACCGGAACGCCTCCAAATATGGGGTATTGCAAGCAATACTTAAGGGAATTGTGTATTAGGATTCTTATACCTAATATCTATAGTAAAAAGAAATACTTTTTGTATTTTTTATTTTTAAAATAAAATATATTCATAATAAAAGATACGAGAAATCAAAATAAGAAAAATAATAATAGTACTTAATTTTTGGTGTAATACTTTAGGAAAAGTATTTCTTTTTGAATTTTTAATTTTTTTGTTGCAATTCTTAGGAAAGAATATTCTTTTGATGATTTTTTTTATATTTTTTGTATTTTTGAATTTTTGATTTTTTTAATATTTTTTATTCTTTTAACAAAAAAAATAGCGTTCTAGAGTGAACGGATTCCAAAATCCAAATCGTCTTCACGAAAAATTTTCAATCGTAACGAGATCGATGCGGCAGCGGCGCCATTTTAATAACCGTTTTTAGTAGATTATTTAATGTATTTATCGTTCCTCGACTCGACTCGAATTGATATCCAATTTCTCACAAAATTTATCTTTAATGGTTAAGAATATTTGTTTGTGTTAGAAGTATTTAAAGTGATGGTCATATAATATATCGTTGCGAAGATCGTGGAAAAAGCTACTTAATGGTATCGAGAGTTCTATGTTATTGTTATGTATGTAACGGGAATTAGTCCCGAACACACAAATGAGGAAGGCCTCCTAATCTTGTAAGCCTTAGTATAAAAGGCATAACCACCCTCATTTGTGTGGGTGGCTCTCCCATTTGTGCTTTTCCATTTCATAGTTTTAGAGAGAGAAAGGTGTGTTTGTTTCTCTCACTAGGAAATCACCAAACTTTGTATTTATTTTCTTCTCTTAATCTTAATCTAATATTTTTTTCTTAGTTTTAATCTTGTTCTTCATAATCTATATTTATTATCCTATAAGTCGTGTGATTATTCCTAACAAGTGGTATCATTCGCCAAGGGATTCGTAGTTATCTTTGGTGTTGATTTGATGTTGATTTGGAGTTGATTTGGGGTTGATTTCGTGGGTTTTTGGTTTAGGTTGTTGGATTCGATTGGTATTTGTGGATTCGAGGTCTTGTTATTGGTGTGATCGAAGTGGTTTCTGTGGATTTGTATCATATCAGACGTCTCAAAACTGTGCCCCTTTATCTTCGGAATAATCTTCGCAAAAGGGTTTGTTATTCCGAAATTACCCATTTTCTCTGAATTGGTTTTTTCCCAAAAGGGTTTTGTATTCTGAAAAAACCCATTTTATCCGAAAATATTTCTCTGAAAATTGCCATTTTTCCGAAAAAACCCATTTTCTCTAAAAACTTCTCTTTTTCCGAAAAAGGTATGTTTTTCCGAAAAATTCAATTTCTCTGAAATTCCATGTTTTTCCGAAAAAGTCAATTTCACTGAAAATCCACTTTATTCCGAAAAAACTTCATTTTTCTGAAAATCCTTTTTATTCCGAAAAAATATTTTTTTCTAAAAAACCTCTTTATTCCGAAAAAGAGTTTTTTTCCGAAAATCCTCTTTATTCCGAAAAAAGTTTCATTTTTCTGACAATCCATTTTGTAGAAACTAGAATGGGGGGGGGGGGGGGGGGGTTGAATAGTTTCTTATATTTACTTGTTAAATGATGGTTTTCAAAAAATCCTTTTTCTCAAAAACATAGACTTAAGGAAATAAGTGAAATCTTCTTATGCACAATATGAACAATGATAGTGTAATTTAAAACTAATACTAACTAATGTATATGCACAAATAATAAACAATGTAAAGAGTTAAGGGTAAAGAAAGATCAAACCAAACACCAAGGTTTTATAGTGGTTCGGCAACGAAGCTCACTCCTCGTTCCTACTCCACTCCTCGAGTACTCCATACTCGAGAGTTCACTACACAACAAGCTCCTTATGGTGGAGAAAACCGTACACGTCGCTTAACCAATATCCGACTCTAAGCAAAAAGTCGAGCCCTAATCGTAGCTAGGACCAATATACACAACTATACTTAGTACATACACAACTTCCAAATAGACACAACTACTTGGATCTTCACAACTATTACACAACAACAAATGGATAAGATTTGATTTTCAAAGGATCTTTGGTGGTGGACTCAACACTTCACAATGATAGTGTTCTTCTCTTTGCACTTGAAGAGGAAGGGATGGATGAGATAGATTCACTTCTAAACAAGTAGTAGTCAATCAAATAATCAAGGATTTGAGTGATTTAAGAAATATGTTTGAATCTGGAAATTTGTGCAAAAGAGGTGGTTTGAAAATCTGAGAAAGGTCCCCTATTTATAGGACAAAGGACCAATGGTATATCTACCCGCGGTTCCTTGTCTCAGCCGGCGGTACCTTATCGATAAGGAACCGCCTAGGCGCTAAGGAACCGCCGGGCTAGACTCCGCTCCCTTTTTGTCCTTTAGTGGTGGAGGTCATATCTAGCTATAAAAATATCTAGAAAGTATATTCTAAATCAAAAGGGAATATGCCATTTTCAAATTTTCAAATATTTAATTTAATAAAACATTTTCTTAAAAAGAAAGTTTAATTAAAAACTTGTCACACTTAATAAGAAGTGAGTTTTAAGAAAAGGTTAAATCCCTTGATCACTTGATTAACGTTAGTACTTGTTTATTTATACCTTAAGTGAAAATGGGTAAAATGAAAAATACTTGAACTCAAGAATTCGTTTTTCGTTGTTTTTGTAAATTCTTGTTTTTACATATTGTCGTAATCAAAACTAAGCGAGACCGAAAAATGCAAGTAACGTTTTTAGGCATTATTGCATTAACAATCTCCCCCTTTTTGATTCCGACAATATATAAACTCAATCACAAAAAACACAAGATTTTCGAAGACGAGTTTATTCATTTCTCCCCCTTTGTCGAAGCAAAAAGGTTGCACAAGTCGGTGTTGAAGAGACGGACTTTGCAAAGACTCCCCCTTGGTGCTTACTCCCCCTAGCTTGGGGCACCGAGGAATCGAGATATGGTGACAAGCTACATAGAAGGGTTAGGTGAACAAAAGAAACAACCAACAAGACATAGCTAAAGGTCACACTAAAAGAATAAAAGAGAAGAAAACACAAAGACTAAGATCCAAGTGAAGTCATATAAAAATAAGAAAAGAGTCATACAAAGATGTATGAATAGAAAACAAGCCAAAAGCATAAATCTAATCCTATTGAATCTAGAATTCTAAGATTTGTTTAAAAAAAATGTCTTGTGGATAAGCAACAGAGGCTTATATGAAAGACAAGGTAGTGGCGGAATGTGGTGGTGGTTGCTTGGTGGAGATCTCATAATCAAAGTGAAGAGGAGGCTTGATTAAGAGACTCTTGATGTAGCTCAACTCCTCATAGATGTGTGCCATAGCAAGATGTTGATATTGACAACAATGACAATATGTCCCATGGTGCATGACATTATCATGAGAAGGAGAAAGAACACTAAAGGGTGGTGGTGGAAGAAAAGATGTTCCACAATCAACATTCTTGGTAGGAGAGATGTGATTAAGAGTGTTCTTGGGTGAATTTGGATTGAAAGTGTTCTTGAGTTTGTTGGGATTGAAAGCAATTGGGGAGAATGGAGGAGAATCAAGGCTTTCATTAGGAGAGTAAGACATTTTGGGATGTGAAGTAAGGCAAAATGCTTATGGTTTAATAGGGAAGGCTCAAGGTATTTTTGGGGTGGTCAAAAGTTCGAAGCAAAGATTCTCAAAAATGTTGGAACAAATTTGGAATTTCAGAAATATCCAAAAAATAAGGAAGCACTGTCCGCGGTTCCTTATTGCTTCCGGCGGTTCCTTATTGATAAGGAACCGCGGTTCATATATGGAACCACCTACAGTGGTTGAGTTTTGGTGGTGAAGGAAGATTTTTAAGCAAATCTTATTTTTCTAGTCTAACTTATCATAGGGATATGCTTAAAAGCAAAGATAGACAAAGAGAGCACATACTAACTCACCAGATAAGGATTGACAAAAATGCATGGATTTAAAAATCGATGTAGGAGGTGTGTAAGGCAAGACCTTAAGTCATGAATCCTCCATGATTCTATCTTGTTCTTGCTATGTTTGAGAGAATCATACATATGAATTATGTAAGCTCGAGATTAATAGCAAGAATCTATGAAAAACGTTTTTAGATTGAATTAACAATGTCAAAACATTTCTCAACCATTTTTGAAAGAGACCTTGAGGATTTTGAAAAGAAGAAGAGAAGATTTTCAAGAAGAGTTTAGGAGACTCAAAGACTCAAAGTGATACAAGACTCAAAGTAAAGAAAGAGACTCAATAAAGGAAAGCCACTAAGGAATATGTTCCATTAATCCTAGACCTAGATACAAGTAATTAAAAGGTTCCCTCTTAAGTGGCTTACTGAAGATGTCAGCTAGGTTATCCTCGGAGGGTACCTTCTCAATTGAAATGTTCCCCTTTTGAACATTATCCCTAAGAAAATGGTGACGAATTTCTATGTGCTTGGTTCGCGAATGTTGCACGGGATTCTTGCTAAGGTCTATAGCACCCTTATTGTCACACATGATGGGAACATCATCAAGACAAATCCCGTAGTCAACAAGCGCTTGCTTCATCCATAGAGCTTATTGGCATGCTTTTCCGGAACTCACATACTCGGCTTCCGTGGTGGATATCGCAAGAGCGGTTTGTTTCTTGGAGAACCATGAAGTTAAACAACAACCCATGAAGGTAGAAACACCACTAGTGCTTTTCCGGTCCACATAGTCTCTCGCATGATCGAGTCCGCGTAGACAATGGTTTCTACGCCGGTCCCTTTAGGATACCATAATCCTAAATGTATAGTACCCTTAATGTATCGGAAGATATGCTTAACCTAGGTGAGAGGTTTTGGGAGCCTCTTGGAAGCGAGCACAAAGGAAAACACTAAACATGATATCCGGTCGATTTGCTGTTAGGTACAACAAACTACCAATCATACCTCTATAGTTGGTGTTGTCTACCGACTCGCAATCATCATCTACGGTGAGTTTAGTATCCGAGGCCATAGGGGTCATCATTGGTCTAGATTCTTCTAATCCAAATTTCTTTATCATTTCTTTAGCGTACTTAGATTGACTAAAGAAAATACCATCGTCCATTTGTTTAATTTGGAGTCCTAAAAAGAAGTTAAGTTCCCCCATCATACTCATTTCGAACTCATCATGCATGATTTTGGCAAAGTCATAACACAATTCTTGATAAGTTGAGCCAAATATAATGTCATCAACATATATTTGCACGATTATGAGGTAAGAACCTTTCTTCTTTGTAAAGAGAGTGTTGTCTACCATTCCCATGGTATACTCATGTTTGACAAGAAACTCTTTAAGTCTATCATACCAAGCTTTGGGTGCTTGTTTAAGACCATAAAGTGCCTTCTTAAGCTTGTAAACATGATCCGGTTTCTCAAAATCAATGAAGCCGGGAGGTTGAGCCACATATACCTTCTCATTGATCAAACCGTTAAGAAATGCACTCTTTACATCCATTTGTTGAAGCTTAATATCTAAGGCACAAGCGTAGGCTAAAAGGATTCTAATGGATTATAATCTAGCTACCGGTGCATATGTCTCGTCATAGTCAATCCCTTCTTGTTGATTATAGCCTTTTGCTACAAGTCTAGCTTTGTTACGAGACACAACACCATTCTCATCTAGCTTATTCCTATATACCCATTTGGTTCCTATAATGGTAGAACTTCTAGGTGGAGGAACAAGTTCCCAAACATCATTAGCAACGAATTGATTCAATTCTTCTTGCATCGCAATGACCCAACTCTCATCCGTCAAAGCTTCTTTAACATTCTTTGGTTCAATCAAGGAGACGAAACAAAAGAAGTTACTTTGGTTTTAGACTTGAGATCTTAGGGTCCTTTGATTTAAGTCACCAATGATATTATTGAGAGTATGATCCTTAGACTCCTTAATGTGTACTTCTTTTTCAACACTAAGGTCTTCAACTCCTATTTTTCTAACCTCTTTGGCTCTAACTACTTCTACTTCATCCAAGTCATCATCAACTAATGGTGGTGTCTTGGTTAAAGGAGGGTTTCATCAAAAGTCACGTTAAGTGATTCTTCAATTAGGCCCGAGGTTCTATTAAGGACTATGTAGGCTTTGCTAGTTTTGGAATAACCTAAAAATATACCTTCGTAAGACTTTGGGTCAAACTTGGTAAGGTAGTCTTTGGTGTTGAGGATAAAGCACTTGCTTCCAAACACCCAAAAGTATTCCAATGAGGGTTTCTTACCTTTAAGAATCTCACAGGGAGTCTTTCCTAGGAAGGGTCGAATAAGAATTCGGTTGAGAATATAAGTCGATGTGTCCACGACATTGCACCAAAACTTTTGAGGCAAAGATTGCTCGTTTAACATCATCCTACTCGTCTCTTGGATGGTCATATTCTTCCTTTCAACTACCACATTTGATTGTGGAGTGCGAGGAGCCGAGAAGTTATGGGTAATACCATGAGCTTCACAAAAGGCACCAAATTGCACTTCATTATCAAATTCCCTACCATGATCTGTCATAATAGAGACAATTGGACATCCTAGTTGATTTTGAATTCTTCGACTAAAGATTTCGAAATGATCGAAAGCTTCATTCTTAGATGCCAAAAATCTAGTCCAAGTGAATCTAGAGTAGTCATCAACTATAACTAAGGTATAAAGGTTACCTCCATAACTCCGTATGGCGGTAGGTCTAAAGAGATCCATATGTAGGATTTCTAAGCACTGAGAGGTTGAAACCAAATTCTTGGCTTTGTGACTTGAGTGAACTTGCTTTCCAACTTTGCAAGCATCACAAAAGTGACTATCAAACTTCATCTTGGGGAGGTGTCTTACCAACTCCTTAGAGACTAAAGATTAAATTAGACGCATATTAGCGTGACCTAATCTCCTATGCCAAAGAGTAGAACTATCATCTATAGTCGCAAGACATATTTTGTCTTTTGACTTCTTATTGACCTTCATGACATAAAGCCCATGCTTTCTAACACCTTTTCCAATGAACTTTCTATCTTTAACGATTTCACTATCATTTTCCGAAAAGATGACCTTACACTTATTGTCACATATTTGACCTATGCTAAAAAGGTTAAATCCTAAACTATCTACGTGCTCAACATTTTCAATAGTCATTGAGTCAAGAGAAATCGTACCTTTGCCAATGATATTACCACGTAGACTACTAGCGAATGTGACGTTACCTCCATCATATGCTTTGTACCGTGAGAACAAACTTCGATTACCCGTCATGTGTTTAGAACAACCACTTTCCTTAATCCACTCGTCGGGTTCCAAGTCAATTCCCAAGCATATCTAGGTAACAACATACACTATCAAAGATTTGGTCCCCAATATATCATGGGTCCAAAATTGTTAGTTCCAAACATCCCTTGCATTTGGTTGGGATGCATGAATTGAGAAGGGTTTCCCCATGGGGAACAAAAGGGAGGAGGACAAAAATTCATATAACCATTTCGTTGTTTATTATTTCTCCTAGGTGTATTTGATCTTGGTTTAGAGTTATGGTCATTCCTTCTAGGTGTTGGAGTTTTACTTCTAGGTCGTGAATTGATTTGACTATCTCTTCTAGGTGTTGTCGTTCTACTTCTAGGCCTAGACTCATTTCGTACTCTTGGTGGAGTAGAAGATGGTCTTGATAGACTTCTATTTCCCATTAGAGGTTTAATCAAAGGCTTATAGAACTTATCAACGACATTGTCGTCAAGTATGGGTAATTTCACTTTGTTTACAATAAGATGCTTAGGATGTTCACCTAAATTTGATTTTTCAGAATGTTCAGGATTTTCATCAAAAACGCTTTCTGGCCGCGGTACCTTATCTGTTGATCCCTTTGGTTGGATCTATATCTGTTAAGAATAAGTATAATAGTTTGTAATCAAACTAAAACACTTTGAGCACTCTTACTAACACTAAATAAGTTATGTGGAATCTAACTTATAAAGCACAGAAGAACATAATTACTTTTAACTATTCGATTCTCTTATTAATCGACTTGTATGAGATACATGAAAGACATTGTACCTATGTTCCTTTTATAGAGTAAGGAACCCTAGAAACCTTAGAATATTCTATAAAGATAACTATATCACAGAGGATATATTATCAATATTCTAACTTTTAGGTATATCACATAAGATATACTCTAACTATAACTATGACATATCTTATACAAAGATATATTCATCCTAATCAATATAGAAGTACTTACTTTATAAGTAGCAGTACTTACTATGTACCGCGTTAACACTAACTGTATTTACATAACACTAACAGTACTTGGAATACACTAACGGTACTTGACACTTAACAAATAATTCCCAACAATCCTCCCCTAAACAAGAAATGATAACTTGTTGTCTTCTTGTTTCTCTAGTAATGGATGTATTAGAAATACATGTCTTCAGTCTTTCCTTCATCCTTGGATTGAACTTGGTAATTTGTATTTGTATCCAACTGAATGTAGCCAAACACTTCAAATGTAGATCTTCTTCTGATAAGATAATCTTCAAACATTATGAGTATCATCTTTGTCTTCAAACTATGATCTTCTTGTGTCTTCTAAACATTCATTCATCTTTGCAGCATCAGTTTTTTTCTTCTTGAGTTTAGTCCTTGAACTCTTGATCATAAATCATTCTATTGATTTAATGATAACAAAACCTTCTAAGTATTTATATCTTTTAATACTTCTTTGCCTGTAATCTTCATACCTAAAATAAAACAGTTAACAACAAACACCAATCTGTATTGGCTTCATGATTTTTAGCAAATCGCCAGCTATCAACGGATTTGATAAATTCTTTACCAGTTAGCCGTACACTCTGGAATAGCCAATACTTTATTCACAAAGAATAAGGTGTAATGAAAACCTTACAATTTTTGGTAAATTGTCAACGATCAACGGATTTGATGAAGTCCTTACCTAGTATCGTTTGTCTAGGACTAGCCAACTCTTTGTCTCGAAACAAGGTGAGTTAGAACCATATAGTTTTTAGCAAACTATCAGCTTTCAACGGATTTAATAAGTCTATACCACAAACCGTTTGCTTATGGACTAGCCAGTTCTTATGTGTGTTAGACATGGTGAACTGAGAAACATTTATGAAGTGTGACTAAAAGTCAAACACTTAAGATTCTTTCTCAGCTTCTTCCTCATCTTTCAAATCCTTGATTTATTGTTTAACCATTCTGATCAACTCCAAAGCATCAGCAGCCTCTTCTGTAACTTCTAATTGTTGTTCTAACATCCTTTCCAACAATTTCCTTTTTAAGGGATAAGACTTCTCTTGCAGCATATAATATGTAAGATCATCTACATCCAAAATGCAATCCACATGACCTGTAATATCTCCAGTAACTAGGAACCTGATCCTCTAATACCTTCAACATTTCTTGATCACATTTGTGTGGCTCATACATAAAGAGAAATTCCCTATATAATAGTGATACTTCAGTTTTACCTGTACTGTCTTCTTTAACTAACATTACAACATCTTGAATATCTTGTCTGTCAATAATGTGATGAATATCTTCCAAAAGTCTGAATATACTTTTGTGCCATCAGATCTCTGAATTCCATGAGCTTCAAGTCCTTGATCTGTAGAGTAAATCCACTTAACAATGGATGCTCTTTTTCCAAAAATCTCTGTATCAATACATTGATCTTTAAATTTAACAATCTTCAAGTACTTCCTTAAGCTCTCATCATCATCACTATCTTCTGCTGTAGTTTTAGCTCTCTTATCTTTCTTCTTTAGCTTCGTTTATCTTTTCCTTTTAACACTCTTGGAAATTCCTTCAAGTTCTGTTGAACCCTCTTCCAAGCTTGTATGTACCGTTTCCTCAGTATGTACTGTTGACTGTGTATGTACTGCTTGTACATTTTCAGTCTGAGCAACACCTTGAGTTTCAACTCTTGTATTCATCCTTTGAGTAGTCTCTTCCTCCCTTGAACTTACTTTCTCCTTTCTATTCTTCCTCACATAAGTGGTCTTGATAGGTGGAGATGTACTTGTAGGTTCAACAGTACTTGGATCGATTCTAGGAGTACTACCAATTTGTCTTTGTTGTTGTAGATGCTTCTTGAATTATTCAACAGCTTTCTTGTCTGCTTCAGATCCAATCTCAACAAAATTCAATTTAGTCCTCTACTTTGCTCATACAAAGTCTTGATTTCTTCAAAATTATTCTTGACCAGCTGAATATGAGTAAATCCTTTTACTTTCTTTAGAAAGTTCATCATTTGATTTCTAATATGCATAGTAGTTGGAGGCTTAATATTTTCTTTCCTTCTCTTTTCAGCAAAGAATCTTTGTTGCTCCCTTACTAGATCATCAATCAATCTTGATTTCTCTTTTTCATCATATGCATCTTTTTCTTCAGCTATCAATGAGTCTGCATGAAGCTCACTTGCATGTATCTAAGCTTGAATCTTGCCATACTCTTGTATGTTCCATTCTTGCTGTATCCTTTTAGCTTCTAGCAAATTTTGCTTTGCTGCAAGTTCTTCCTACAATTCATCTTCACGAATTTGTGCTTGCATTCTATAAGAAAATTCCTCATCATGGTCTATTTGATTAAATATGTACATGACTTTGTTTATATCATCATCTGAATCACTTTCATCTTCAGATTCTGACAATAATTACTTCTTCCCCTTATCCTTTGGATTTATCTTAGGTACCTTCTTCTTCAGTTTGACATCTACTACTTCATTAGCTAACTGTTGAATGACTATACCTTTTGTAGGGTGTGAAGCTTGAACTTTCTTACCTTGAATTTGATCCTTTGTGGCAAGAACTTCTTGTTGTGTCTTTTTTCTCCACTTCTGCTTGCTTAGTCTTCTCAACTAAACTCTTCTTTAGATCAAGCAGCAATTGGGCTAAAGTCTCATTTTCTCCAAATGAAATTTTACTTTCTAGTGAAGGTTGATCACCAGCGGTACTTGCAATTGGCTTAGCAGTACTTGAAATTGTCTTAGCAGTACTTGGGTCTTCAACAATGTCAGCAGTAATTGCAGTCGGCTTAATTGGCTTAGCAGTACTTGGATCTTCAACAAAGTTGACTTCACTAGTATTAGATACACTTGTTTCTTCAATCACTTGTGTATCCCCAGATACTTTTTCTTCCATAGAAGACATCATATCAACTTGCACTTCTTCAGTCTTTTCTGATTTATTGCTTTGTGGTGATAGATCAGGAAACTGATTAGAAATTTCTTCCAACTTCTCATAGAAGGCACTCCAATTAGCTTGAGGTGGTGATTTAACTGATGGTTCCAGCTAAGTTGCCAATGTGTCTACAACTTATGGCTCCTTTGGTTGATTTACCAACTTCTCTTGAACTTGTTCTTGAATTTGTGGTTCCTCTGGAGTAGGTTGTGGGTCTTGCTGTTGAATCTCCATATCTGAAGGTCCATCCACACCAGTCTCTAAACCAATTCCATCTTTATAAGTCCCCATGACATCTTCATCCAATTCAAAATTGATGTCATTTCCAGAGATCCTTGTTTGATTATGAGAAGAAGGTGGTTGCTCTTCATTATTCCTTCCCTGTTCTTCATTATTCCTCCCCTGTTTGGTTGCATTCATTTGCCTTTTCTTGTGGTTCCTGAGTCTTTGATTCCTAATTGCAGATGTCTAAACAGATCAATATTGCCTCATCCAAGATGACACTTTGTTCCTTAACTTGAGTAGGCTAGCTTCTAATTCAACAATTTTCTTGTCTTGAACAAGCTTATCTTTCTGCAACACCTGTACCTGTTGGGACAAACTTGTACACAAAGGAGTTAAATTTGCAACATCCACCACCTCTGGTGCTTTGTGCTTGTGGTGAACCATTAGCAGCAATAGAAGCAGCAGGTGTGTGGAACACAAACATTGTGAGAAGAAGATTGGGAATCTTCTAGAGAGCGGGAGCTCTGGTGAGAAGGAGTTTGCTGACAAGCACTAGCATTGCTAGGTTCCTCACCTTCTTGATTGGCAGGTTGGGCTAACATATGAGCAAACAATGGTGTTACTGTTCCTGTAAAGGCATTGCCTTGTTTGGTCAAGAAAGAGAAAGTTCTCTTTGTGAATGAAGGAACATCCCATGTATCAGTTAATGCTGGTAGGTTAGGTATTTGGTCACTAACTAAAGCCTGGATGAATCTAGGATACATTAAAAACTTCTTAGTCCCTTCCAAATTCCTAGTCATGCCTTCAAAAATTAATTTTGAAAAATTAAAAACCCTGTTATTTGCTAGACAAATACCAGCAGATGCCAATGCAGCAGTTATTTGATCAAAAGATGTACTTTTTGAACTTAAACAGGGAATAATAGCATGAAAAAGCAATTTCCATTCAGGTGAAAATAATGCTTTAAAGAAAGTAAGACTTTCCCTACCACCCCCACAGCTCATGGCTGCAAGGCCATCATGAATCTATGTATTATTAAGCATACTAAGTCCATTTTCGTCATTAATTCTCAAACTTGCTCGTAACAGTACCTCAGTGACATATATATTCCTATGATTTACCCTAGCCTTAATGCAAGGTTGATCAAAACGAGTACCTAACACAGCAGTATCCTAAAATTGTTCAACAATGGGTATAGAGACAACTGGACTTACAGTGAGTGCGAAGTGAATATGACTTCGAGATAGGAAACCAATCATCTCATGGAAACCAAGAGAGTCATCATTCGTAGCAAGATTCACAACCAAATTATCCTTAGAGATTACTTGTAAAGCAGCCATTAGTATTTTTGATGATCGAAAGATTAGAGAGAAGTTATAGAATCAAGAGAGAAAAATAAAAGATTAGGTGAATCAATTGTGTAATTAGGGTAAGTATTTAAATAAAATAACAAACCCAAGCGCGAAGAAACCACCAAATTTACAAAAGAGACCCTTAACGGTACAACAGACATGTAGCGGTACATGGAACATCAACGGTACTTGGTTTTGTGCTAGCGATACTTGGAGTGACAACGGTACCTCACAATTTTGACCAGTTCATGCTTTCCACTAGACATGTAACATCTTTTATCTTTTTCTATAAACCTTCAACAACATCAAAAACACAAAACATAGACTATACAATAAAATTTATATAAAACTTGTACAGCTATTACCTCCCCTCAACATATGCAGCATGTTATTGGTTGAGCATACCAATGTGTGTCACCAGGAATTCGAATCTCCTTGCATCAAATGCCTTGGTCAACAAATCAGCTACATTGTTGTCTGTATGAATCTTCAAGACTTGAATAAGCTTTTTGTCATAAGCATCTCTTATAAAGTGATGTCTTATTTCAATATGCTTAGTATAGGAGTGAAATACTGGGTTCTTGACAATGCATATAGTACTTTCATTATCAAAGTAAATCTTGGTGTTTATGAAGTTAAACCCATAGTCCAACAATTGATTTTGAATCCAAAGTACTTGTCCACAGCAATGAGCAGCAACTACATATTCAACTTCAGTTGTAGGAGTAGCAACAATGATTTGCTTCTTAACACTGAAATGATATGAGTCTTCTTCCTAGGAATTGACAACCACCTGTTGTGGATTTCCTATCATGATTTGCTCTAGCATAATCACTATCTGAGTAAGCTTCCAATTCAAAGGTGGAATTTCTAGGATACCATAACCCTAAATTAGGTTGACTTTTAAGATATTTAAAAATCTTCTTCACAGCATAAAGATGTGACACCTTTGGATGAACTTGGAATCTTGAACAAACACACACAACAAACATTATATCTTGTCTTGAAGCAGTAAGATACATCAACGAACCAATCATTGACCTATAGAGATGAATGTCAACATCTTCTCCATGTTCATATTTTGATAAAGATTTCTTGGTTTCAAAAGGTGTGCTTGTACTCCTTGTATCCATACATGAAAATTTCTTTAAGATTTCAACAACATATTTATCTTGGCTGATAAATATTCCATCTTTCCTTTGTTTGACTTGTAGTCCCAAAAAGAATGTTAGTTCTCCCATATAACTCATTTGAAATCTTCCTTTCATCAGAGCTTCAAACTCTTCACACCATGTCTTCTTGGTAGAACCAAAAATGATGTCATCAACATATACTTGAACTAGAATGATGTCTTTGGCATTTTTCTTGATGAACAGAGTTTTGTCAATGGTTCCTCTCATATATCCATGTTCTAGCAAAAAGTTGGATAAAGTTGCATACCAGGCTCTTGGAGCTTGATGCAGACCATAAAGTGCTTTGATAACTTTGTAGACTCTATTGGAGAATTTAGGATCAACAAAACCTGGAGGTTGTGAGACATATACCTCCTCTGAAATAGTACCATATAGAAAGGTACTTTTCACATCCATTTGATAGACTATAAATCCTATATGTAACACCCCCAAATTTATACAATTCAATACAACAGAAGACTCGTTGGTGTTACGGTATAGCACATTACTCACATCATAGACAACGCTTAAAAATCGCGTCGTTTAATAATAAAGCATTTCCATTCATAAATATAAAATTTTACATAGGTCCCAAGTCATAATATTTCATACAAGTTTTACAAAGTATTTGAATGGAAATTACTATTTAAGTGCGGGCCATGAATTCTTGTTGTCTTCCCGAGAATTACCTTCAAGTACCTGAGATAAAACATGTTAAAAGAAAAGGTCAGCGATAACGCCGAGTGAATTCATAGAGTTTATTAAAACCATCAGTATATCATCGTTATATAATTATTACCGAAAATCATTTTGTACAAATCTTTGTAATAGGCCATAAAATATCCAAAGTCATTTTATACAAAACCTTATCAAAATCATAATATAGGCTTTCGCCTTCAAAATCATTATAGGAACCATTGTCGTTAAAAACATCATACAATACATTTTATAACGTTGTATAGAGTTGAATAAAATCGTTATATAAATATGGTTATGTAAAACCAAAACACGAACATAAAATCAATAATAAGAACCCGTATTGCTAGTCAGGCAATATATTTGTAATTCGGTGCGTATAGCAGTATTTCGTTAATTGGATTATTATAAGCCGCATGACATTGTTACCTTACTAAACCAAACAACGGGTAGCTAGCCCGAAACTCATTTGCCCATCTAAGTTACGTGTCGTCACAATAATCACGCTATGTAATTCTTCTCATACAAAAATTCGCTTACCAATCAATGTGGCACGACAGGGATCAACCGTCAAGGCGCGAACTGGGTGATCGTCCCCAAATAGTACTATTATATGCATAAGCGTCTACCAAATCCCGGTAGTTCACAATTCATGCTAATGGGACTTTTAGTGACATAACCTAACTTTAATAATCCATTTCATTTCATCTATTGGGTCATATAATCATACATCAGGTCATACAATCATTCGGGTCGAAATCAATAAACAAACAATCAGGACAAATGGTGTCCTATTTTAGTAAAACTAACATGTTATCTCCCTCGCGGGTTTATAAAATATTTCATAAAAACATTTAAAAGAGTGTGAGGTTATGAACTCACGTTGATGTGGGAAAGAGGGTTATCGGCAATTCGGATGTGCGGTACGTGCTTCAATCACGGGAAACCTAGACAAATAATACTCGTCTTAGACTCTTGTCCAATGAATTTATAAAAATTAAAATTATGTATACATATGATGATTTTATATATATGATGATCAAGTGGGTTTATATATTCTCATTTACTCATTTTAGTGTTATGTGTTGGAAATTTTCAAGGCTAGTTACACTTGTTCAATTTGTTTACATTCTGAAGCCCAATGGGCCTATTACAAGCCCAGTACTATTAACTAGCCCAATTATACTTTTATTATCATTATTATACTTTACATGTTGGGCCCAAATGGGTTAAGCCCAACAAATAATTTTATAAGTGTTTTACTAACTAGTCGGGTTTATAGTCCAATAAGGCTAATTTGGCCCGTTAATGTCTATATGCTGTAAAGCTCGGGTTTTATCGGTTTTTACTTGTTATATAAGTTCATATATCATTATGTGAGTTTATAAAAGTTTATATTAGACGGGTCCGACCGTCTAAGTTTTATTTGACAAAAACGTTAATCTTTCGGTTTTAGCCGAAAAGACGTAAAACTTAGTATATAGTTTTATAACTTGGAAAAACATTTGTATTTACAATTTATATAACATACCCCTTTTTAATATCAATATTTATATAACTCTTTTATTATAATTATTATAAACTAGTGGGTTTTATATTTATATATATTTTATATAAATTTTGAGTGCTTATATTATATATTATTTATACAAAATCAGTCCTAAAAATCTAGTTTACTAAAATAGTCATATCTAGAGTTCTACATGTAGATAGAACCCCAAATATTTATGACATATTCTACATGATATGTGCTCCATTTTATTACTTTATAGCTACTGATGAATCAACCTCTAAGTATTTTATAAAATTCGTCCAAAACATTGTACTCAGATTTGCACTCTAAACTTGTTTTGATCATATCTCACTCATTTTTATGATTCCATTGCATGGCCAACTCTCACATGTGTACAAGACTCATAGCTTACTGTATATTAATTTATCCAAGCCATTTTATCAGTTTATCATAAGAATTTTTACTGTTTTATACAGCCTCCTAATTTAGCTATGATTTTAACATCCTTTTATGTAGCTTTTAATCTTTTTTAATCAAATCTATCAACACATGATCCCCACATAATATTTTTGATCATAATTAATCATCATATACATATACATAAATGAAGAAAATACAAGATTACATATTCGAAATAACAAGAGGATAGGAAGAAACAATCTCTATACCAACCAAATGATGGAGACCTTTAATCTTAGTGAAGAATCAAAGAGATGATTACACCAATTAGGTCATCCTTGTTGAAACTTCATATTCATAGATCCACCCAAGATTTAGCCATGCATGAACCCATTGATCTAAGTTCCAATCTCATCCCTAGAACTCCAAGAAAACTTCTTTCTACAAGTTGGAATCACCTCCAATCATCATCTTGTTGTGTAGTTATCAACATATGTTGATTATATCTTATGTTTGTGGTTAAAATTTGATGAATATGGTGATTTTGTGATGGATATGGACGGACAAGGAGAGGAGTTATGGAGGTTGAGAGAGTTTTTATTTTCTTACACCTTGCATGTGTGAGAAAAGTGTGAGAGAAGGAAAGCTAAGTAGCTTTGAATCTTATGAGACAAGTGTCTCAACTAAGGCTAATATTGTGACACCAAAGAGTGTTACACTCTTGTGTAATCCACTCCTATTAGGGGTGGGACAAGTGTTAAACTTGTCTCATCCCTAATAATTTACGGGAACATCACGATTCTAGTTTCCTCGATTTGCGTGCCCTCGGGTCGTTTTGCGAAAAACTTTTTTATAAATTATGAATCAACGGCACAAAATGAATCTAATAAAAATTGTCTCATCAAAAACGGAGTTCAAAAACGTAAATACGTAATCCTATGGTTTCCGGTTTAGTCGTAAAGGACGTTAAATTATGCTCGTAAGTCCTAATCTCTTCTCGTAAATTTGTGAGTTTATGAACCAACACAAATTCAAAATTCCAAAAATAATATTCAACAATAAATTTTATTTTCTGAATGTCAGACTGTCACCAAAAATTGTGTATGTAAACGTAAGCACGTAACATAGAATTTTCTGGTTTAAACGTTGTCGATGCTAATTCAAGACGTAAATCCAAATTTCTTCCCAAAAATAAGTGAGTTCATAATTGTTGGGTCTACTAGATGTAGATCTTGCAGCCTGTCAGGAACGGTGAACGACTTCTATAATCACAAGTCAATTCACAGAGAGACTCTATACACAATATGAATGCAGAATACAAATATAATAAAGAAGAACAGAATAACTATAAAGACTTGATCCTTTCTAAGGATTTCTAATATTTATAATGACTAGAACTATGTTTGATCAACGTGTCTAACCCTTCTGCCTAAGGTTCCTTTGATACTACAAGGAAACCCTAATACAGCATTAAACAAAACGTGTAAAACTGATATGCATATCCTTTCCTAACATATCTCATGGATATCCTAACATAATAATAAATAACTAATAAAGTTTGACTTTGACTAGGACCAGGATCACGACTTGCTCCTACTACTACTAGGACCAGGAGGAACTACATACCTCCTAGTCTACCTATTACAATAACTATTACAATGGTCCTAACAATCCTCCCCTAAACTTGAATTTGACCTGTTGAGTTCAAGTTTCCTGGAAAACGTGCAATAAAGCTCGAGGATTGAATCAACAAAAGAAACAGCAGCATCAACAAGATAAGAAACAGAAGAATCGCCGCAACATGTAACACTAGAAGCTTCTCCAAAGCTTGAAACAAATTAGCATCGTGTTGAATCTTTACAGCAACATGAGAAGATTTGATGAGCCTTTACCAAGTAGCTGCTCGCTCTTGGGCTAGCCAGTCTTTCTGGTGGAATAAGCATCACCCTGGGAGACCAGAACCAAGCCCAACTCTTAGAACGTGAATCAATGGTGAGTGGGGGTACCCTGATGATTTTAGGAAAACCATCACAGCCGTCAACGGATTTGATATGTCTTTACGAGAAGCCGTACCCCTCTGGACTCGCCAACTCTCAACAATGAAGCATCGGTGAGTTGAAAACCCTATAGCTTTAAGCAAGCTATTACAGCTATCAACGGATTTGATAAAATCTTTACCAAGAGTCGTACCCCCTTGGATTAGCCACTTTTCAGTCTAGGACCATGGCAAGTGAAAACCATCCAGTTTTGGGTAACCTGGCAACCATCAACGGATTTGAGAATCACACCAGGAGCCGTACCCTCAAGGTGAATCAACTCTTTCTTGTCGATTAGACATGGTGAGTTGAGGACCATTTGTTGTGAGGACCAAGTCCAACACCAGATGAAACCAGTAACCAGCACAAGGACAATTCAGCAACCAGAACCCAAAGTGCGAAGCAGCAGATGGTATGATATTCACAAGTATAAAAGCCATGATGTGGTAAAGTATAAACAGATATTATATAAAAAGTATATATTTTTTTAAGTTTTTTTTTAAAAAAACTATAAAGAATGAAAGTCACCAATCACATTACATATTGGTGAAAAGAATGACAATATGAACAAATGAACAAAAACACAAAACATAAATACTTACAAACCAACCAAATCAAAGACCAGAAGCAGCCTTCTTATCAGCTTTCAAACGAGCCTGGATCCCTTCCACCAACGCAGTTGCCATAGAATACTCATTCCCTGAGGGAGCATTTGAAATCTGCAAGTGACAAGCCAACATAGCCTCCATCGAAGCAATCGTCAACGGATAAACCATATCTGTGAGCATGAAGACCATATGACCAGATTCCAACTCCAACATATGCACACCACATCCCGCATATAACTTGCATCGCTGAATAACCCATTGCATCTGATCCTTTCAGACACCAGAAACAGGATCACGAGGAGGGGCATCAAGCATCATCTTTAGATCAGCCCATACTCGTAGACCAGGCCAGGAAGACACAACCATAGGATCAACAGGCATGCCAGTATCCACAAACCCATATAAAGCCATAAGATCCTTACGATCAGCCCAAGACAAAATACCTTGCAGGCCCGAAGCAAACCGAACAGACCCATCACTAAGAGTAATCCTATGAGATACCGTACCAGGAAGAGTCGTGGAATGCGCAACCGTCTAACCAGTAATATATCCATTACCCAAAGGCAAATCAGAGTCACTGTCAGAAGCTGCATCAATAAGATTTTCAGAAGCACGCTTCTCATAGGGGACCGTCTTGCCACGTCTAACACGACGAGCCGATTTCTGGCGAAGCGAACGGCGAGGTGTGGAATCACTAGGCGAGGGTTCAACCTTTACCTTTACCTGAGCAGCAGCAGTGGGAGCAGGAGAAGTAGACTCAATAGTTTGCCCACCCAAGGGATCAACAGAAGCTGCACTAGAAGAAGGAATAGGTTGAGAACCAGGAATTGGTGGTGATGGTGATGCCATATCAGGTGTAGGAGTAGTGGTGGTTGTGGTAGCAAAGGTGGTGGTGGTGGTGGTGGCAGGTGTGGTGGTGGTAGCATGTGTTGTGGTGGTAGCAGGACCGGAAGAAGAAACCGGAGGAGCAACCAAAGGAGTAGTGGTGGTACCAACTGTAGAAGCAACAAAAACCGATGGAATAGCAGCAAAACCAGGAGTAGGATCAAATGGAGGACCAGTAGTAACAGCAGGTGAAGAAGTGGTCACCACACGTGCAACCAGTTTGGAAATAAGCAGCCGACTGATACTTCACATATCGCTGCATCTGCTTTCGCTCCTCAGTTCTAGACAACAGTCTGTTCTTACGCTGCTCACGAAGCTGTGCAGCAAGCGCCAACTGATGCTTGCGCATCAACTCCATGGCTCTAGGAATACAGTTATGCTCATCCACATCCGCACCGAGAAGATCAGTGAACTGGGAATAATCCCTGGTAAGAATAGTCAACACCTGCATCCAATCACTATCATTCCAATGCATTGCATCATGCTGGACTTGTTCACGTCTCTGCTGTTGAAGCGCTTCCTCCTCAGCCCGAGCAGCTTCATCAATTTCGGCTTGCATCCTTTGAGCAGCCTCCTCACCCAACCTATCCTCCTCAAGCTGTCTGCGTGTACGCTTGCGAGGTGATGAGGGAGCATCAGTCATTGGGGCCTTTCCCTTTGTATCATGGGATGGACCAGCATTGGAACCAGCAGTAGGACCAGAAGCACCATCCATAGGAGTGGGAATAGCAGCAGGAGAAGGAACACTGGAGGAAGTCGGAGGAACCGGCAAATCATCATACAATTTATCAGCAAAGGCAGCCTTTGCCAACAAAGTCAAACCATCCTCAACACGATCCTTAACCTCATCATCAGAATCAGAGTGAATCACATGCTTCTTGCGTCGTCTTTGCTGATTCTCCAAGGCTTTGTTGCGATCAGCCATGGGAAGAACAAACTCCCTATTAAGCTTCTGGTGTTGATTCAAATCTTCTTCCAAGGAAAGAATCCGTGCATGATACCTGTGCATAAGATCAAGTAGAGAAGTAAGTGTAATAGGCTCCTCCGCCTGCCCACCAAGAGGACTTGGGTCAGGGAAGGCGTCATTGGAGCCCGACGCAACAGATGGGCCAACATTAGGAGTACTAGCACCAAAAGGCTTATCAGAAGAGTGTGGAGCAGGACTAGGAGGGGGAGTCTCCAGAAATGGAGACGTATGTGGTAATGAAGAAGAAGCAGCCTTGGAAGTGGATGGCCTTTCAACCACCACCTCCACAACCGGCTCTTCCTCAACCACAGGAGGTGCACCACCAGCATGAACCTCCTCCTCCATTGGGTCATCATCAAGTTGAGGTTCCTCCTCGGCTTGTTCAACCGGAGGAACAACAACATCAGGAGGACCATGAGCCAGCCCCAACATGGCCTCAGTAAGGGGCCTCCACTCCCCGCTAAACCCATGGACCATATTATAATACACTTTGGCAATAAGCTTAGAAGGCACATGTTCAGTCCTATCACGAGGAATGCAAACCAGTATTTGTTGTAAAAACCTAGGATACATCAGAAACTTCTTCCTAGAACCAGCACTAGATAGATTACTCACCATCCCCTCAAACAAATAACGAGAGAAATTAAATACGCTACCATGGGCTAAGCATATGAGACCAGTAGCCAAAGGAGTAGGGAAAGCATCCCAACTCCCAGACTTGGGACTTAAACAATGAATCAGAAAATGCACCAGAAGCTTCCGTTGGGGGAAAACCGATTCTTCTGGAAGTTAAACTTCCCCCCATGATTATACCCTATAGCAGCCATCCCCTCCAACACCTCCGCATTAGGGATGGAAACAACCCCACCTTCATCCTAAAGATGAAGGGAACTACGGATAGAAGCCTCAGAAACCACGTATGAACATCCATCTATGGTAGCATGGAGTTCACGTGGACGACCAACCACAACCACAAGACGAGCAGATGCCCAAAACTGACGAATGACACTATCATAAATAGTGGGACATACAGTAAAAGCATACCTTAGGTTTGAAGCCTTAATGAAGTCCAGAATGTCAGTAAAATCATCACGATGTGGACCATCTCCTAGATAGGTGACCTTGTTGTGAGCAGGTTGGTATACCAGGACAGCCATGGATCTTGATTAATTGAATGGAAGATGATTTTGGTTAGGATTGAGAGAGTAGGATCGGTTGTGTGTGTGTTATGAGTGGGATGAATGAGTCAAGGGGGGTTAATTGACCATAAATAATGGAGAGAGAGTAACTGATCATTGACCCCTAATAATGGGGGGTTGCCCTTTCAAATTAGGGAGTTATTGCAAAGTAACCACTTGCCCCTTTTAACATTATTTCCAAATTCCAATTTACCAAAGTTAAATAAGAGTATAAATACCAGAATTTGAATGCGTTGACTAAATGTCAAAGCGCACAATGGTCAATACTAGAAGCAAAATGTGGTCAACAGAAGTCAATAAGATGAACAGTGTCCCAGACCAGTACCAGAAGCCAACCGTCACTTGACAAAGAAGGATTTGTAACCACCAGAAGCCAACCAATACTGACTAGAAGCTAACCAATGAGGACTAGAAGCCAGTCATAAAAGTATATAACCACCAGAAGTGAGCAAAATCCTCCACCAGGAGTAACACACACCACCAGAACCAATTCAATATGTTGTTAAAATCTACCAATATGTTAGTCTGTGCAAAGTAATATGTACACGAAGCCTCCCCTTAGGCTTAACCTCCCCTCAATCCTAGACATCAAGGATTGACCATCCCAATGTGAACAACCAAGTGGTTAAACCGAGGACCATCAAAGGCTTTTGTCAGCAAATCAGCAACATTATCATCCGTATGAACTTTAAGAACCTGTATCAACTTCTTCTCATTGGCATCCCGTATAAAATGGTGCCTAATTTCAATATGCTTTGTTCGCTGATGAAAAACAGGATTCTTCACAATGCAGATAGTACTTTGATTGTTAATGAAAATTTTGGTGTTCATAAAATTGAACCCATAATCCAACATCTGATTTTGGATCCACAATACTTGTCCACAACAGCTAGCAGCAGCAACATATTCAGCTTCTGTTGAAGAAGTAGCTACTATCGTCTGTTTCTTGCATTGCCATGAAATAAGTCATCGACCCAAAAATTGACAACCACCAGTAGTATACTTTCTGTCATTATTAGCACGTGCATAGTCACTATCACTATATGCTTCAAGAACAAAAGGTGATTTTTTAGTATACCACAAGCCCAGCTTGGGTTGAGCCTTGATATACTTGAAAATCTTCTTAACAGCATTCAGGTTAGAAACCATTGGGGCCACTTGATGTATAGAACAAGCACTTACTGCAAACATGATATCCGGACGTGATGCAGTCAAATACATGAGTGAGCCAATCATAGACCTGTACATGTGAACATTGATCGGGGGATCGGGCTCATTCTTGAGTTTGACTTTAGCCACTTCATAAGGAGTTGCTGCTGGTCAAAGAGGATCCATGTCAAACTTCTGAAGAATCTCATGAACATATTTATCTTGACTGATGAAGATCCCATCCGACTGTTGCTTGACTTGAAGACCAAGGAAGAAGGAAAGCTCTCCCATAGCACTCATCTGAAACTCGCCTTTCATAAAGTGTTCAAACTCATCACACCATTCCTTCTTAGTAGAACCTAAGATAATGTCGTCCACATAAACTTGAACAAGGATAATGTCCTTGGTATTCCTCTTAAGAAATAGTGTTTTGTCAATAGTACCTCTTCTATAGCCATTCTGTAACAAGAAGGTTGAAAGACGCTCATACCAAGCTCTAGGAGCCTGATGTAATCCATAAAGAGCCTTGATCACCTTGTAAACTTTCTTGGGATGAAGTGGATCCACAAAGCCCTTAGGTTGAGTGACATACACCTCCTCATCAATTTTTCCATAAAGAAATGAACTCTTGACATCCATCTGAAACACCATAAAGCCCACATAAGAAGCAAAAGCTAAAAATAGACGAATGGCCTCAATCCTTGCAACCGGAGCAAAAACTTCACTGTAGTCAATGCCCTCAATTTGAGTGTGGCCCTGTACGACAAGCCTAGCTTTATTTCTCACGACAATTCCACGTGCATCCTTCTTGTTCTTGAGAATCCATTTGGTATTGATTGATGTCTTTCCATCTGGTAAGTCAACCAGAACCCAAACATTCTGAAACAAGAATTGCTGCATTTCCTCCTGCATAGCCTCCACCCAACTTTGATCCTCAAGAGCATGAGTGACCGATCTAGGTTCCACCTGTGAAAGAAAACAAGCAAACAAACAGTGTTGAAAGTCCGTATGATTATTACGCTTTTGATCTTCAATATAGCTCACAAGAGCATGATGATCAGACGAGGCCTTCTTCTACATCCTACGTGACTTGACAGTAGAACCAGGATCTCCAATGATTTGAGTAGTAGGGTGATCTTTGTGTGATTGCAAGACTGGATTGGAAGCTACCTCCACTTCTGGTGCCAAGTTATTGAGATCACCAACAAAGTCAGCATCATATGAAGCAGCGTTGAAAATCCCATCTACTGGTTGTTTATGAATATCATCCAGCTTGGTAGAAGACTTCTTTTGATGGTTCCCCAAATCAGAAGGACTGGAGAAACGAGTATTTGAAGCAGACTCACTAGCTGGAGTACCAATAGGTGATAAGCTAGCACTAGGAGCAGAAGCTGGGGTACCAGGAGCAGCTTTGTCAGTAGGCGTATTCAAGGGAAACTCAAAGCCACCTTGAGCAGCTGCTGTAGTAGCTTCTTGTTGTTGTTTGAGTAGGGTGTCAAGAGCTACTTGGGAATCCAGTACATCCAATGGAGTTGCATCACTAGGAGGAGTAGGAGAGACTGTGGTGGAGTAGGATGGAACCACAAAAATATAATCCTCATCATCTGAGTCAGAAAGACCAGAAGGAACACTTGTACTAGAAGTTGCAAACACTTGTGGACCTGCATCATGGTTATTTTTTAAACGAATATATCCTAACGAATCACTAAGAAAATCAAGATCAAAATACCATTCAGGACCCTTGCCTTGGATGTTTGACTTCTCTTCAAAATACTTGAGATTTATCGTTTCAATGACCCGCTTGGCTTGGAGATTGTAGACACGATAAGCCCAAGAGTGAGCTGAATATCCCACAATGTATCCTTCATCTGCCTTGCCATCAAACTTCCCCAAATAGTCACTAGTATTCAGAATGGTGACAGGACACCCAAAAGGCTTCAAATGAGCAATATTTGGAACTTTGACCGTTAGAAGCTCATAAGGAGTCTTCTTGTGAGGATTGGTAATAGAAACCCTATTTAAAACATAACTTGCAGTATTAACAGCTTCTGTCCAGAACATGGTTGGAAGCTTGGTATCGGCAAGCATTGTTCTTGCTGCTTCTATTAATGTCCTGTTCTTTCTTTCTGCCACGCCATTCTGTTGAGGAGTTCTTGCTTCACTATAATCTCTTTTGATTCCCTTAGCATTACAAAGTGCTACGAGGTCTTTATTTTTGAACTCGGTTCCATTATCACAACGAATACTTTTAACCTTCTTGTTCAACTGGTTCTCTATAAGGGTAAGAAAATCTCTAAGAATTGATTAGGTCTCACTCTTGGCAGCCATGAAGAACACCCACGTAAACCTGCTATATCCATCAGTTACCACCAGACAGAATTGTTTATGGTCAATGCTCCTAATTGAAGTAGGACCAAATAAATCCATGTGTAATAGCTGCAATGGTTCAGTAATAAGACTAAGAGCAGTACTGGCCTTGAAGGATGCTTTATGTTGTTTGCCTTTGCTGCAAGCAATACAATTTATATCATTTCTAAATGACTTGGGAGGTAAACCGGAGACCTGATTCAGATTTGCAAGTTTGTGAATGGTCTTGAATTTCACATGCCCCATCCTTCTGTGCCATTGAGTGGCTTCATCTTCTGAGGCTTTAGCAACCAGACATGCTAGTTAACCCGTAGGGTTGACTTCATTCAGCTTGATGCTATAGAGATTGTGTCTTCTAGGGATTCTGAGCAGAACCTGTGAGTCATCCGGAAGTTGAAAGTCTTTGGAGAGCACAAGTGCATTAGTATCCGTGAAGAGAACAAACTGCTTCTTGTCACAAATCTGAGAGACAGATATCAAGTTAAAGTGCTGAAGTGCTTCCACATAGTAGACCTGCTCAAAATTTAGATTAGGCGTCTTAATTGTTCCTTTTCCAGTGATCCTGCCTTCACCTCCACCAAAATAGACCTTGCCGCCTTGAAATGGTACAAAGTTAGAGAGAAGACTTTTATTTCCTGTCTTGCTCCTGGAGCACCCACTATCAACAATGCCTAAACTAGGATCTTGGTAAGGAGTAACCTACAACAACAAGATAATAAAAATGCAAAAGTTAGTATCCTAAGGGGACCCAAACCTTTTCAGGTTTGAGCCTGCCTTGTGGATCTTTAGTATAGAGCCAAGAAGAGTAATATTACCATTCTATTTGTTCCTTGGTTGCCTATGCATCATATGGGTATTATTGTTTGACCAAGAACAACCTGCTGAGGGCTTAACAGCAGTTCCCAAACATCACAAACCAAAATACATGTGGTCAAAATTATGTGGATAAATTGGATTAAAATTTTGAAAATAATTACTGGTGGTTCTATTTGTTGTTAATCCAATGTTTCTCCAATGATCAGAAGCTAATGGAGGGGACCTTCTAGAAGAAGAAAATGATTGAGCACTAGGATTAAGTCTTCTAGAAGTATATGGAGCACCTCCTGGTGGACCAGGAGTAGCAAATACTTGATTAACAGAAGCATGTCTGTCATAAAAATCACAATCTTTAATCAAATAAAATGCACTTCCACAAACAAAACATGTTTTAATAGACCTTTTATTAGAATGATATTGTTTCATACTGCTAACATTATTACACACAATTCTATGAGAATCAAACTTCCTAGGACTCAATAAACCAGGACCAGACACAGTTGACTTAAAATTAAATTTCTCTTGACACTTCCTAACACTAGTGGCAGCATGATCATTCTTCTTGGAACTTGTAGGTCTTGACTCTTCACTTGAACCACTTGATGCAGAGTCACTGGCTTTGTCACTGAAAGTACACGAGACAAAGTCATTAGAATTTGTAGAACTTTTTGGGGACTCATGCATCTGTGATCCATCCAAGTCATTATGCCTAGAAGTGGGCATGAAAGTTCTAGTAAGAGGGGGAGGGACAGCATGCATTTCTGCTGCTGGTTTAAACCTATTGTAACTAGGTTCTCCCTCTACCTCTTTGTCAGCATCAAACACACTTGAAAAAGATAAATCAAACACATCTTCTGAATCAATATATTTATCAAATCCTAACCCTATTTTAGTCCTACCAGACATGCTACTATCGACTAATTTTGAAAGATTTTTAGGTGCCTTTTGCCATTTTTCAAATCGCAACATTATAGCATCTAATCTTTCTTGCATCTCCTGTTTTTCTTTGATACTGGCATCTTTTACCTTTTCTGTATATTTAAGCATATTAGTTGTGTTTTCTAAATCGATGCTTAGTATCCTAATTTAAGCATATTAGTTGTGTTTTCTAAATCGATGCTTAGTATCTTGTAGCCACCTCTTTTGTTGTTCCAATGTGTTTAATGAAGCCTTATAGGCTTGAACCTCTAAAAAATATTTATCATTCTGATCATTTACTTCATTAAATTGGGACAACAATTCTGAGTATTTATCATGACAACCAAGAGGACAATGTTGTACCTGAGGTGAGATGCCCATAAGAGCAAACTTGTCTACTTCTTCTGCATCAGATAAATTCCCAGCAATCATTGCAAACACGTCAGTCGAGGATTCAGCTGATTCCAAAGTGGTAGTCTGATGATCATTCCAGTTGACCATAGAGTCAACAGATACCAATGCCTTCTTGTCATCTTTGACCTCCTGGACCTTAAAAGCTAAATACCTGCTTTTCTCCTGGTCATTTTTGCTAGGGCATTCCCTTACAAAGTGACCTTGCTGCTGGCAGTTATAGCATCAAACCTTGCTTATGTCGAATCTTGCTGGCTCCCGTGGGTTGTAATTGAATTTTCGACCTGCTTTCTTCTCAAACTTGTGAACCCTAAGAGTGAGCATGGCAATCTGCCATTTAAGATCCATTTCATCCAGGTCAAGTTTATCGACCTGTTTGAAGTCATCAAAAGCAAGTTGTTGTTGAGCATCAACATCAGCCACAAAAGAATGAAGAACGGCTTCTACCATACTACCAGACTTGGCAGTAGGATCAGGAGCAGAAGTATGCTGAAAAGTATGTTGAGAAGACACAGTATTGCTAGGGCTACTAGCATATGACATGGGACTGGATGCCATAGAACTCACAAAGGCAGAATTAGCAGGAGTGGGAAAAGAATCACTTGAATATCCTCTCACATGAGGTTCAAAAGTTTTGAGCTTATGAAATAGATCATCAAAATTGAGATAGTCAAGCCCACCTTTTGCTTTGAGAGAGATTACCACCTGATTCCATGAGTAGGGTAAGGCTCTAAGAAACCTTGCATTAATGTCACCATCGTCAGGCTTTGAACGAAGTTGATTCAATTGGCTCAATATCTTTTGGAACCTGCCATACCCTTGATGTAAAGCTTCAGTTTCTGAGATTTTGAATTCTATTAATTCATCTCTCAGCATGGATCTTCGTATTTTCTTTGACTCCTCATTCCCACCAAACCTTGCTTTAATTCCATTCCAGATCTCTCTAGCATCATCCAAATGGTAGAAGTCACCCATGTGATCATCAGGAAGAGATTGAAGCAAAATAGTCTTTGCTTTGACCTCCTTCTGAATAGCTATGATTTCTTCATGAGATTTAGGGTCAAGAAGAGTAATATTACCATTCTTGTCTCTTCTAGTTAGCTTCCTGCTGCTCCCATTCAGAATAACCTTCCAAAGGTCTTGATCAGTATTGGTGATCCACCATTCCATCTTCATTGCCCAACTATCATATTCATCCTTTTTTAGAAGAGGGAATTTACCATTCGTGTTGGAAACTGTAGCAACGATCTGCTGAGGTTGCACAATTTTAGGAGTGTTGTCTTCTCCTGTATGAGTAGAAGTTGAGGCAGACATGATAAAACAAAAAAGTCAGTAATAAGAAAACTTGATTCTTCTTGTATAGAGACCCTCCTAGGCTCTGATACCACTTCTCGGGTCTGCTAGATGTAGATCTTGTAGTGTTGTTCCCCTTTTAATCCATAACACAAGATTCTTAGAGAGAGAAAGAGAAGAAAAGTAGAAAGAGAAAGTAGAGAGAGAAGTGGAAGGTTTACACTAAAACTATGTGTTTTATGAAATGAACCAACACCCTCTTTCACATGTGAAAGAGGGTTATATACCCCACGGCACTAAGGCCTTTGTGGGCTTCATCTTGGGCCGGGCTTGGCTTTCTTTTGGGCTTACGCCCCTAACTTAGACAATATTAGCTTAAAGTCCAAGCCCGGTTTTCCCGACTAACCTATTACAATACAAGACCTTTTAACGACTAAGATGACCTATTACATTTTTGTTCGACTATATAAAATATAGGGCTAACAATCTCCCCCAATGTATCGGTCATCTTAAAAAGCTTAAAAAGCATAAGATGATTGAGTGAATACATTCTTGCAGAGGAGATCTTCCTGCTTTGGTCTTTTATCTTGGTCTTGATCTTGTTTGTAACAGCTTTGTTCCTTCATGCTTTCGTGATCTTTATCTTGAGCCTTTGTCATTTGACTTTGAGTGCTTGAGATCTTCATCTGTACTCCTTGTGACTAAGATGACCTATTACATTCTTACATTCTTAGGTATCTTGATTATCGCCATCTTGTGCTCTTGTGGCTTCTGAATCGACATCGGTTGCACAGCTACGCCACCTTCTTGATATGCAGCAACATATATAGACACGAATGAAATGGCTTTGAACATTTCACCCTAACTCGGTAGCGTTTTACCTCCGGTCGGTGAAGACCGTTAAACGGTATTAAATACCGTACCTGTGATCAGATAGATTCGATTAAGAACCTCCTTGACAGGGTTTCCCGGCGGTAGTAGCCAGTTCTCTTTACTCGACCGTCTCAAAGCAGACTGCGAACGTAAAGAGTGAATCATAAGGATAAATTATCCGTCTGATTAAAGTCCTCAATTCAGATTTCCTGGAACAAGTTTGATTCTAAAAGAATCGCACCATTGTTGCTTTCCAGTTTGTCACAAGCTTGATTCATAGAGAATCTTGCGAGTTACCTACCGCAGTGCTGTTTTATGTTGACACTGGAAGGATTTCCATTCGTCACTATGAACACTAATGAGTGTCACTCTGAATGTTCTGGCAAGATCACATGGATTTTGCGAAGAAACCTGGAATCAAGTTTGAATCAATTAAGAATCCAAACTTAGTTGCTTTCCAGTTCTCACAAGTTTGATTCGTGTAGAATCGTACAAGTTACCTACCATGAGCTTGTTTGATGCTTGCTCAAGCAGGATTTCCATCTTCATTGTGAATCGTATCACTCAGATGTTCTGGCAATATCACAAGGATAATGCGTAGGACTCGAATGTGTCCTAATGACATGATAAATTGATCTCGTTTGGCTCTAGACTCAATAAGTGCACTTTGGTAATCGGAGGCTGGAGCAGACTGCCACCTTTTCAATATTAACTGACTCGGAGTGAGAAAGTCAATAGATACGTGTTGATCTCCGTGACAATGAGACAAGTTTCTTTTGAGAGAAACTCGAATGGCTGGGGAAGGGTTATGCATCGCATCACTGGGTCCATGACACTTGTCTTCAAAAGATGTGTTAACCCGGTTTCTACCTAAGTTGCATAGAATATTCAACTCCTTCAATGCTTACCAATACGTCATCATTAGCACCTTGTTGTGATTGTTCTAGTGCTAACTTAAGTAATTGGTCCGCATTCAGCTTCATTCCACTCCATCTTTCCTAAGGACAACTATTTCTAGCTATGGAATGTCCTTGGGTAGATCCCTCCGGTTCTGGTTGGATCATAGGACTTAGTTTCCTATCCTAAACCACCTTTTGACTCCATCGTTCCGTCGTGGATAGTAGGTTGTTTTGGGTATAGATCGTAACCATTAAACCATTGAAAAACCATTCAAAGTGTTTGATAAAAATCAAAACTTTTAACACTTGAAAGTTTTACATTTCCAAAAAGCTCCCCTACACACATGCATCGATATACGAAATAGTTTGGCATGTGAAGGAAAGAGTTGCACTTGAGTCTTTAAGATCACATGTTGCGATATATTACATTTTAATCACATTTTCTCCCCCTGTCTCTAATATAAAAATATAATATTAGAGATACCAATTGATTAAAATATGTCATTTTCCGAAAAATCGACGGGAGAGAAACATGTGTGCATGCATGAATCATGGAACATTTTCAGTCGGGTCGCTCCCCCTCAACAATATATGTGTGTCTTAAGACAAAATTTGACAAAATTTTAGAAAAAACGACACCACAAAATATGTTGAGGTACGGAGTTGAGATGCCTTTACCGATAATATATATATGACAGATTTATTATCATTTTCGGAATGTGTTGGATACATAAAATATGACAATTTTAGAGATGTACCCAACAACATTAAAAGGCTTGATTTTAAAACGCTCCCCCTCAAAAATTGATCAAAATAACATATGACAATTTTGAGATATAAAAACCACTTATGAGGAAGGAAGTGTTGAACACACAATTTTGAAAGATTTAGAAAAACCTTTTGAGAAATTCTTGAAAAATTGTGTTCAACGGTTTTAAAATAATCAGGATAGAAGACTTCTCTTCTATTGATTAGGGAAAGCGCACTGAAACGTACACTCCCCTTTCGGGTCCGTTTTTCATGAGCTCAAAACTTTGATTGTTTTGTGACAAGCTCATGACCGAGAAAAATAAATTTCCCGTTGTGAAGGATAAGTTATCATCCGTGATAAACTTTCCTTAAGTTGAAGTTCGAGTTCTAAGCTGACATTTACTTAGAAATCGTTTTTCATGAACTTAAAAACTTTGAATGTTTTTATGAGAAGCTCATGACCAAGAAATATGAATTTCTCGTTGAGAAGGATAAGTTATCGTCCGAGATAAACTTTCCTTAGTTGAGGTCCGAGTTCTAAGCTGTGATGTGCCTAGAAGTCATTATGAGGGAAAAATCAAGCAGCTTCATTTGCCAACACCTCCAAGTCTTCGGGAGTCATATACTTCATACCAAGACGGCCAACGAGATACGCAAACCTATCTTTCGATAGAGCTTTTGTAAACAAGTCTGCCAGCTGGTACTCAGTTCTGACAAAGTATAATTCCACGATGCCGCGTTCCACTTGTTCCTTGATGAAGTGATATCTGACATCGATGTGCTTGGTGCGGGAGTGCTGAACCGGATTGCAAGATATGGCTATGGCCGATTTTGAGTCACAATACATAGGTATTTTATCAAAGTGGAAGCCATAATCCGTGAGTTGAGTTCTCATCCAGAGGACTTGAGCACAACACGCGGATAGAGCCACATATTCTGCTTCAGCTGATGAGAGCGAAGTGCAATCCTGCTTCTTTGACGACCAGCTGACAAGCTTGTCTTCCCCTAGAAATTGTATGCTACCAGAAGTGCTTTTACGACTATCAAGACAACCCGCGTGATCAGAATCTGAAAAAGCCGTTAGATGAAAACCGGTTTCCCTCGGATACCAGAGTCCCATGTGAATGGTATTCTTAAGGTACCGAAAGATCCGTTTAACCTCTTTGAGGTGCTTTTGAGTAGGTCTGGCTTGATATCGTGCACAATAGCATGTGGCATGATGAATATCAGGCCTGCTGGCTGTAAGGTACATAAGTGACCCGATCATACTGCGATATCGCGTTTGATCTACGGGATATGAGTACAAGTCAGCGTCTAGGGATGTGGTCGACAATGGTGTACCAACGCGAGCACATTAGGTCATACCATGCTTTTTAAGTATCTCTTGAGCATACTTAGCTTGGTTAATGAAGATACCACGTGGGGATTGATGAATCTGGAGGCCTAAAAAGAATTTTAGCTCCCCCATCATTGACATTTCAAATCTGCTGTGCATTAATTTTTCAAAACGTTTTGAAAGTTTTGGGTTCGTAGAACCAAATATAATGTCATCTACATAAACTTGCACCAGCATTATGTCATCCCCATATTTATTAGTAAAGAGAGTAGGATCAATAGAACCTTTGGAGAATCCTTTGGACACCAAGAAGTTTGAAAGTTCTTCGTACCATGCCCTTGGAGCTTGTTTAAGTCCATATACAGCCTTCTTGAGACGATAGACTTTGTCAGGATGATGAGGATCGATGAATCCTTCCGGCTGATTCACATACACTTCTTTCTTCAAATGACCGTTGAGAAAAGCAGTTTTAACGTCCATCTGAAAAACCGTGAAGCCCTTATGTGCAGCATAAGCAAGGAATATCCTGACTGCTTCCAAACGAGCGACTGGAGCGAATGATTCATCATAGTCTATGCCTTCTTGTTGACGGTATCCCTTAACCACAAGACGAGATTTGTTTTTGATGATGGTTTGTTCTTCATCCAGTTTGTTTTTCCATATCCATTTGAAATCTAAAATTGACATTCCATAGGGTCGGTCAACAAGTTCCCAAACATTTAGTCGTTCAAACTGATGAATTTCGTCTTGCATTGATTCAATCCACGCATGATCAATCATGGCTTGTTTGATGTTTGTAGGTACAGTTGAACTCACGGTGAGTGCATACATACACACATCGCCATCGGTTTCGAGTTGTCTGTGTGTTCGAACCGGTTGTGAAGGATTTCCAATGACTTGCTCCAATGGATGATCACGTGTCCAATGGTGAGTGGATGGATATGGTTGGTAGAATGTATGCATGTTGGACGGATCAACATGTTGAGTAGAAGACTCTCTGACTTCGTGTACCGGTGTACCGAACGGATTGATAAATTCTTCATCGTCAGGTTGTGCATCGACTGCTTGATTGTTGTTTCCTCCTTCAGCATTGATGGTTGGTGATGTTGGTTGTATGATAGTTTCTTGAGTTTGTTGAGTATCCACTGGAATTGTCTCTTTAGAAACGGTTGCTGAAGTAGAGGCAGTTGTGTCTTTTTTACTTTGTTCGGGTGCATCAGTAGAGGTAACAGCGGAAGGCTTTAACACAACTTGATTGTTTCCATAGTAATATTCATCAAACATTGGATCATATAAATCAACCAACTCATTCATATGTGTCTTATCCGTTGAGTCTGCTGTAGGAGTACTTTTTTGACATTCTTGCACGGGACGTACACTGTTGTGTGTAGGTGCCATTGCTGGACATTGAGGTGCGGGACTTGAGCTGTTGTGATCAAGTACCATTTGTGGCAATTCGTCAAAGTTCACATGAATTGTTTCGACAATGATCTTTTTTCTCTTGTTATAGACCCGATATCCTTTCGACAAAGTCGCATACCCCACAAAAATACATGCATCACCTTTTTCTTTCATCTTGTCGAGATTCTCACCGTCTTTAAGAATGTAGCATAAAGATCCAAATACGTGAAAGAATTTGACAGTAGGTTTCCTGCCATTGATGATGTGGTAAGGTGTCTTTTCATGTCTAGGGATAACGAGAGAAAGATTCTGAGTATAACATGCAGTTGCAATTGCTTCAGCCCAGAAGAATAGTGGTAATTTTTAAGCAGAAAGCATTGTTCGCGCAGCCTCAACCAAAGTACGGTTCCGCCTTTCGACAACGCCGTTTTGTTCAGGAGTTCGAGCAATAGACGTTTGATGTTCGATGCCTTCTTCTTGAAAGTAAGATTGCAAGTTCTTGTTCAAAAATTCAGTACCCCTATCCGTTCTTACGGTTAAGACTTGAGCTTGAAGATTTCGTTGTATCATCTTGAGAAAGTTTTTGAGAACTTCTGGTGTTTCATCTTTGGACCTTAAGAAGAAAGTCCATGTGTATCTAGAGTAATCATCAACAATCACTAGAATATACTTTTTCCCGTTAATACTCTCTATACGCATGGGACCACATAAATCCATGTGTAGAAGTTCCAATCTTCCTTTTGAGCTTGGGGTAGTCTTTGTTTTGAAAGACTTCCGTTTTGCTTTCCCCAACTCACAAGAAGAACAAAGATGGTCTTTGACGAATTTCAACTTAGGAAGACCGGTCACAATATCATTCTTCAAAAGCAAGTTGATGGTGACAAAGTTGAAATGTGACAATCGTTGATGCCATAACCATGCTTGAGATGATGACGCTTTAGCCATTAAGCAAATTGGATTTGTTGAAGATGTGTCTTGAAGAGTTACTGTGTAGAGATCAGAACCACGAGAACCTGTAAGAAGGTCATTCCCATCGTAGTCTCTAACATAGCAAGTAGATTTCCGAAAAGCCACTTCCAAATCCGCATCACAAAATTGACCAACCGAGAATAAATTGTGATTCAGTCCCTCGACGTAATAAACCCGTTTTATAGTGATATTCCCTTGAACCAAGTCTCCATATCCGAGTATCGGTGCAAATTGATCATTTCCAAACTGTACCGTACCCAGAAACTTCTCCACGAAGTTAATGAGAAGCTTGAGATTGCCCGTCATGTGCTTTGTGCACCCGGAGTCCATTATGAATAGGATGAGTTCGACGAGCTGCATAAGAATTAGAAGACAATGTAGCATTTGACAAATGGGAGCCCTTGATAGAAACGGGTTCCAAAATAGTAGTGGACCTAGATTCTAAAGGCAAGCTAACATTCATAGACCCAATTAGAATGGGGGTTGTCTTAGGTACCCATTTGTATCCGGGTGGTGTAAATCTTGAATACCCCCGTGTACATGTCCTAATCATGTTCTCATATAGCTTCTTTAATCTCTTTTGTTTACGCAGAGTAGTGGAGTCTAACGCACTTAGTTTCTTAAGTGGTTGATCAGTGGATTGGTTCAAAGTTCTTGTGGGTTCTCTAGTACTAGTGGGCACAGGAATAGGCTTCCTAGTTCTAGTATTCACGCCATTATGATTAAGAGCACAAGCATCATGATTGAAAGTACGAACACATTTTCCACATTCAACACAAACAAATTCAACATTCGAGGTCTTAGCATTTAAACTGTCATTACATGCAGTTACAGACGTTTTATTCTTAGAAAACTTAAAATTCCTACGGTGATCTTCTACTTCATTCTTCTTCCCTTGACTATTGTTAGGCATGACTCTATCTTCAACTCTAGTGCTCTTAAGCTGTGGTCCGCTAACACTAGTAGTGGGATTTACTCCTGTAGAAGAAGACACACGTTGATTAGTTTTCCTAGTATTCTGAGGTAACTGCGCTGTTCCAGTTTGAGTGGACCTAGTGTTCATCTTATACATTCCAGGTGCTATCACATTAGTGCTCTTATCATTTCCTATGTTAGGCAAAGTTTGTGGGGATTGTCCCAAAATAGATGATTTAGGCATTTAACCGCATTCGGTTGCCGAACTGCGGATGGTTTACCCAAAACAGACTTTCCTTTGATTTTCTCAATGAGTTTCTGTAACTCACTTATGGCTATGTCCCTTTCTTTTAGCTGAGCTTTCAAATCATTTATTTCGAAATCTTTTTCATTTAGTAGACGAAACGAAGAAGCTGACATTTCTTGACACTTTTTATGATTATGAGATTTTTCACCTTTTTGTAAAGCAAGTTCAAGAGAAATGGAGTGTTTCTCAAGTTGAGAAAAACTTTTCGAAAGTTTGTTATATGACTGAATTTGTTTCGAAAGCTCTACTTCAAGATTGCGACATTTCGCGTCCGATTCTGACACTAGACATGCTACATGACAATATTGATCAAGATCGGTATACACACCAAGTATAGCATTCATATGGTCAGCATAAAAATATTCCTTAGAAAGTCGATCAATTTCGTTAGAAAGTTGGTGTTCTTGTGTCTTTAATTTAGTTTGGAGAAAATCAACTTCATCTTCAAGAGATTTAACATAACTTAAATCATTTAACATTTCCTCAGTGAGAGCTGTATAAAACATTTCCACATTTTTTGAAAGATCATCAATGGTTGGAACAATACATTGTTGAATGACGACTTCTACTTGTGGGTTAGGTTTAATATTCCAAATGGTATCCCTAGAAACTTTTTCATAGTCGACGACACCTTTGTACAAATTTAAAACCCCTTGTTTTATAAACTCAAATTGCTGAACACTTTTGCTTTTCTCATCCCATTTACGTTTTTCATCCAAAATTCGCTTTTCTAACAAAATTGATTGCTTTTTGAAACTCCTTTTTAAAGAAACTTTCTTTTGGGGTTCATCACTTGGTGGTGGAACACTATTGTACATTTTTTGTTCTTTGGAAAGTTCTTTTTGAGGAACAAACTTAATATGATTGTTAGAATCAGAAAGGTTTATTAAATCACTTAAGTTTGATCGACTTTCTTCTTGTTGACGAATGATTTCGTCACAGTCAGGGGAAAGCAAAAGAGCAAGATTATCAACATAACAACCGATATCATAAAGAGTAGGCTTGGTACTTTGAGCTTTCTTGAGATATTCAGGCTTGACAAAACTCGTTTTCATATTTCTATTGAGCATATTCATAGTTTGAATAGACTGACCCGTTTTGTAAACAATGTTGTTTAACGTTTCGACTCTCTTTTCCAAATCAAGAATTTTTTCAATATCCTTTTCTTCACGAGTTTTATAAAGCTCAGTTTGTTCTTTGTTAACCGACTCTAATTCAGTAATTTGGAGTTTATGTAGCAGCAGTTGTTCTTCAAGTTCCGATATCTTCTGTTTTAACATATGAATTTCGTGTGTTACTTTAGAACAATATTGTTCGTTGAGCACCTTACGTTCATATACCAAACCATTAGCTATTGCAACCCGTCGATCAGCTTCTTTTACATAATCACACTCTTTAAGCCTGTCTATCTCCTCGGCTAAGGATGTGTTTGCTTGCTTCAAACGTTTGTTAGCCTCTTTGTTTTCCTCAATTTCATGTTTTAAAGAATCAATAATAGACGCAAGCAAATCACGGTCCTCATCCGAGTCAGTATCCTGAACAGCTTTTCCGTCATCATTACACATATGCTGTGAATCCGTAGAGACATTGCTATCCTCCGTGTCCATAACATATGTGTCATTGATTCTTTCGGGTTGCTCAGGATGCCGTCGTTCATTAGCAAACACATTATGGTTATCATGTGATGGTACCTTTTCAAGTGGCTCAGAATCATAGATGGGTCCAGAAGTATCATCAGTCTCCGGGATCACTTCTTGAATCTTTGCCATGTACACATAATGTGCCTCCAACTCTTGATCATCGGCTTCATCATCAGTGTCATCACGCCAGTCAACTTCATCTGCTGTGAGTGGATTTCCTGCTTCTTCTTTCTTACACAGCAGCATCTTTTCCTTGTGATACCCTGAGTCCTTAACCCGTTTTGGCTTCTTGCATTCCCTAGCCATGTGCCCAAAACCCTTGAAGTTGAAGCATTGAATCCCAGTCTTTTGCACAACCGGAGTGCCTACAGTGTCTCTAGCCCCAACTTGATTCGGCATCCTCTGATTATCATACCTAGCATCACGATCGTACCTAGGTGCATGATCAACTTCCTTATATCTAGCATTGGATGATGATCTGAGGTTGTTGTTGGTAGGTTTGTAGATCTTCTTATAAGTTGTGGTGAGTAAAGACATGAGTTCCTCAATCTTCTTGTCCCTTGAAGTTTGTTCATCATCACTGTCTCCATCTGACTCGGTGTCATATTTTGGAGGTGGAGTGGGGACAATTGCTTTTGCTTTGTGTTTAGCAGCAGATGGAGGTTTGATGGATGAGTTAGATGACTTTGAGGAATGAATAGGTAGTTGTTGACGGGGAACGGGTTTTGTTGAAGTAGCAGCCATAAAAGCAATAGAGTTCGCAGATCGTTCTGCCTTTTCAGCCCTAAGTTCATTCACTTCATTCTGATGTTGTTTCAATATATCATAAAGTTTGTGGTAAGATATAGTCTTGATATCCTCCCTTTGTTTGACCAAAGTCACAAACCTTTGCCATTATGGTTTGAGTTGAAGTAGAAACTAAACATTGGCATGATGATTGGAGATGGTGCACTGATTTCTGACAAGCTCATTCATCATTTTGTAGAATCTCGAGTAATATGAGTCAATGGATTGACCATCTTCCGATGTGAATTTTCCAAACTCCCAAAGTAGATTAGTATCGAGATCTTGAACGTTGATCGACTCACCTTGCTTCAATCGATGAATTGCATTCCACATTTCCATAGCATTAGGACATGCATCAACTGTGGAATAGATATCGTTATCAATTCCAGTAAGTATGAAGTTTACAGCATCAGCTTCAGCTTGGAGGAGTTTCTTTTTCTCAGCAGAACATGTGTCAAAATCCTCCATAGCTCGTATAGTTGATGAAGTACCATCATCTGCCTGTGTGGCAATTGGTCTGAATTCAAAAACTGGAGGTGGATTCTCAAGGCAGTGACGAAGAGCAGTTCGGTTTTCTTTTCCGTCAAGAAATCTGAGAAAACGAGATCTCCATTGAACGTAACAACCGGCAGTGAGCACATGTGGATTACCGTTTCCACCTTGTTCCAAAAGAATTTGATTAGCAGTTGCAATGTTGATGTTGTTGTTAGACATGGTGAATACTTGTGAAAGAATTGCAGATCTTAGTGGATTTGTTGTGATGAGGTGTGGTTGAAATTTCGTAGAGTTCCGAGAATCTTCAGTCCGACAATAAATTCCTCAGTCCGACAAAACGGTAAGCCGAAAAATTTTGTATCGCCAAATTTTGAAATTGTGTAAACTATGATCCTGAACTAGTCTAGATAGTGGCTAAATCTAAAAATTGCTCAAACAAAATTTATCTGTTCATCGCAATGTGACCCATCGCACTCTTAGATCGCACTCTGATCAAGCCGGGCTCTTTCTAAATCAAAAAAAGAATCATCTTAGCCCTTGTGCACCAAAAGACGGAGGACATCCCAAATAAGAAGTTCCGGAAAGCAAGCTCGGCTTGACAAAATAGGAGATTACATCCATTCGACCCTTCAGGATAGGAAATGCGTCGGTTCGCCCTAAACTACCCACAGAATGGTAATCCGAGGAAATGAGATTAGCTTAACTCAAGAAGGTCCTTAGCGCCACCGGCTCGACCTTAACAACTAATTGCCTCGCCCCGATTCCCTCGAAAACTTGGTCTGCCAAGTCTATTGAAATAACTGACGAAAGTCCTTTTCAGAGATTGCGTTAGTGAGCTGGTGAGTTTGAGTCGTCTAGTTCTCTTTCTGTTAGTGGGACTTGCGCGTCCCATGGATCATGGCTTCTAGAGGGACCTGTGGCTTTTGTGTACCTAATTGCTAGAGGACTTGCTATATTTTGTTGGCGTTCAGTGAAACCATTTCGAGAAGAACCTATTTGAAGTCTAATGCCACATCTGACTCAACAGCTCCTTCTTCCTCTGAGAACTCGACTTTGATTCCTGCCTCCACTACTGGTGTGTCTTCTGCCGTTCTCAGTGCTTCCATTAGTGGCATCTTCACTCATGACAGACTCAAGCATCGAGTCTTCATCGCTGTCACAGGCTACGGCTTTGCAGTCCTACACCACTGCATCTGGTTAGTTGTCCTTTGTGAATCCGAAACCATTGTTGCCCTCTTATTAGGTTCATGGACCGACTGCAGGCCCCTCGGCATCTATTCCAACGCCCTCCAGTCATGTTTTCATGCCTTCCCCACAGGTATATACCCCAGTTTCAAATCTTGAACCAGAATTGATCGATAGAAGTGCTTAAGCTGGAGGTGGAAGCATGAGTTCAGAGTTAGCATCGAAGTATGAAAAAAGACCCCGGTTGAAGTGCCATCAAATCCAAAGGGCACATGTAGCCATGCCATGAAATACAAAGGGCTAGCCAACAAATGATAAGAAGGGCACGCACGTGAAGCAAGGGGATGGAGGGAAGCCGTCCGGCGATTGAGGACCGCACATATCAAAATATGAAAACCGAGACTATTTAAGTCGAACTCGGATATACTGACCGGGAGGAGACTCTTCAAGCCTTGACTCATTCTACCGATATAGAAAGGGATCTCGAAGCGACTAGTCTGATCTGGTACGATGTAGATTGGAGTTTTTGAGTCATAGAGAGTCTGTATTTTATTGGACTTTGCGAGAAGTGTTAAGAGCAGACGGAAGAAAAAGAGGATTAGGATGCTTATCTTCCTTCCTACACCTAACTTGGCTATCTGAGGCTAGAAGCTGCAAAGGGGGATTCCAGATGGGATGCTTTGGTGATATCGCCAAGAGATGGTTATTTTGACCCGATGGAGTTCTATTCTGCCCCTTCCTCTGAACCAAGAGACTAGTATAGGTTCAAAAATCTCCATTCCAATAGGCGCTAGCCCCAGAGCGAGGATAGAATCCTATGGCATATGTCTAGATGAAAAATGCTTTCTTTCCATTTTCCATCCATGTCCACTTCCTTCTGGATCGATACTCGCGCACAGGATCTTTTTCACCTAAGTTTCATGCGTTCTTCTCTCTTCGAATTCATTGGCAAAAGCATTTCCATTTGTTTTTGATTTTCTTCATTGAGCACCTTTAATCAATCAATCAATTGTTATAGCATAGCGCATTTCCTCATGATTAGGGTGATGTGGTTGTTCCATCGGTTTTCTTTATGGAGGGATCTATTATTCAAGATATTCTTGAAAGGCGGATTGACAAGTGCGACGAGGAGATGACCCGCCGCACCGGGCTATAAGATAAGATACAGCTACTACTTGACTGGTAAGAAAGAGCTTCCGTAAGAACTGGAAGACTCTTGTATGTACGGTAACCCTATCTTCCGCTACTGGTGGACTGTTGCACATAAAGGCCGACAGAAGCAACCTTTCTTAGCGCGCTTTTCAAGCGCTTAGCTTCTGCTAGAAAAAAAAAGGCGGCAAGGCCATAAAGTAAGTGAAGTTGCAAGCCTAAGCCAAGAAGGTACGAACGAAGTCTGTTCGTACTCTATGATCGTGGTCTGATCGCACTCTGATCGTACTCTATGATCTTGGTCTGATCGCACTATGATCGTACTCCAAGATCGCAGTCGGATCGTACTCTTGGATCATAGTCACTTGATCGTACTCTGATCGCAACGATTGATCGTAGTCACTAGATCGTACTCTGATCGCAACGATGGATCGTACTCAGTGATCGCAACGAGGGATCGCACTAAAGATCGTAGTGACTGATCGCAGTGAGGGATCGCAGTGAGGGATTGTACTATAGATCGTACTGAGTGATCGTGATATTGGATGGCAAGTAGAAACCTCCAAGGTTTATGCAATCGCAACAATCAGATCGTACCAAGGAACCAAAATTACCCCTTTTCTCGGATAGTACAAGAACACACCAAATTCGTGATTTTTAGCCTAAAAATGAATCAAGCACCCAAAATTTTTGTGTTTTTAACCAAAGGAACAATACCAAATCACTACCAATAGTAAGTAGATGATTTCTATCAAGAATAAGCCATAAAAACACAAGAAAATTTTTTGGTACGAGAGTTTTTGGATCAAAATAGGCACGAAAAAATCAAGAACATAACACACGAATCTTCAATCACCTATCCACTATAGGCTCTGATACCAAATGTTGTTCCCCTTTTAATCCATAACACAAGATTCTTAGAGAGAGAAAGAGAAGAAAAGTAGAAAGAGAAAGTAGAGAGAGAAGTGGAAGGTTTACACTAAAACTATGTGTTTTATGAAATGAACCAACACCCTCTTTCACATGTGAAAGAGGGTTATATACCCCACGGCACTAAGGCCTTTGTGGGCTTCATCTTGGGCCGGGCTTGGCTTTCTTTTGGGCTTACGCCCCTAACTTAGACAATATTAGCTTAAAGTCCAAGCCCGGTTTTCCCGACTAACCTATTACAATACAAGACCTTTTAACGACTAAGATGACCTATTACATTTTTGTTCGACTATATAAAATATAGGGCTAACATGTAGCCTGTCAGGAACGGTGAACAACTTCTGTAATCACAAGTCAATTCACAGAGAGACTCTATACACAATATGAATGCAGAATACAAATATAATAAAGAAGAACAGAATAACTATAAAGACTTGATCCTTTCTAAGGATTTCTAATATTGATAATGACTAGAACTATGTTTGATCAACGTGTCTAACCCTTCTGCCTAAGGTTCCTTTTATACTACAAGGAAACCCTAATACAGCATTAAACAAAACGTGTAAAACTGATATGCATATCCTTTCCTAACATATCTCATGCATATCCTAACAGAATAATAATTAACTAATAAAGTTTGACTTTGACTAGGACCAGGAGCACGACTTGCTCCTACTACTACTAGGACCAGGAGGAACTACATACCTCCTAGTCTACCTATTACAATAACTATTACAATGGTCCTAACAATAATATAACATTAAAATAATGTTTTTAAATAATATTTGAGAATAAAATATCAACCATAAATTGACGGATTATCACAACATTTACCCCTAAACAGGATCTTTGTCCTCAAAGATCATCTTATCTTATTACTCGCTTCTTATAGAGTTAAAGCCATGTGGGTATTTCCTCCACATTCGGTCTTTTCTCTCAAGTGTAATTCATTACAATACGCGAGTTTCATCAAACATAACTACAGGAATAAGATCTGGCTTAATGTTGACTTACTTTCTCTATCCATGATGTCCACGGGTTTTTGATGAATGCAACCTTTCGCCGATCTAAAATTTATCAAGAAGTGATCAGATTCTCACTTGATAGACATTTTATCAAGTTCGATTTACGAAACATAATTCACGCAGCCCTTGAAGTCATAAGGTAGATCCAGCTTATATGCCTTTCAAACCAACTTTTATATCATCTCAATGGTCCCATTCAACGGGGACTTATTTCCCATGATCTTTCAGATCGTCAATTCATTTTTCCAAGATGAAATTTTTTGGCATAACTTCGCTGCCCATCCTGCACTTCAAGATCTACATTTCATATTCACATAACCTCCTTCCCACTAATGGCAATCAATAATCAGATCCTAATTTCAACAATTATTTCAGGTCTCATGGGTCGGGTATTTTTTAAGGTTAGGTTTGTCATCGCAGGCAACCTTAAACCTAAAAGACACGTCCAACTCACAATGGGTGTATGTCGGGTGTCTTCCTCCCAACTTCTGCTTATAGATGCTCTTATATTTAGATCCTAACAAGATTCGATCTCGATCCTAATACGATAATTATCAATGATAATCTCTCAAAAGGAAAACGATTATATGGTTTATTACCAAAGGTCAATCATTCAATCATAAATCAAGACTTCTAGTGTTTTGTATCGTTACTTTACCTCGTCCCTTCGATTGGGGTGGTAAACAGTACTCTCATCAAGGTTCGTTCCCAATGCCTTCTAAGCAAATCTCTAGAAATTCGATGCGAAGCGAGGCTCTTGATAGAGATGATCGATACAGGCACACTATGTTTACACAACTCCTTTAAATACAAAAGAGTGAATTTCTTCATCGAAAATCTATCATTAACAGGAATGATATTAGCAGATTTGATCAGTTTGTCGACAATGACCCAAATCGAATCAAATTCAGATGATGACCTTTGCAATAGTTAGACGTTTACTAATGTATGAGGTGATGTCTGCCTTCATAATTTGCTATCAGTACAACTTCCTTAGATAAAGATACATTTAGTCAGAAATGACATGTATAGAATACTTATGCTTATGAGATTCCAACATCACTAAATCTCAAAATCTCCATATTTAGGCAACTACAAGTGGCCTTTAAATCATTTAACGCCATTGGCTTCTTAATTCTAATGGTTCAAATTAGCCGCGAACCCCTTTTATTTTCTATATTTTCCTTTTTACAAGCATCAGCTATTATTAAATTGCTCGGCAATTTATTTTTGCACAGTCATTATTAAGGAACACATCCTATTTGATTCTTTATCCTTTCGATATAATGTGTCAGTATCTACATTCACCTTTCCCGATGATATAATTATCATGTCCACAATTTACTCAAATATTCTCTCTTAATATTTTCTAAGTTTTAGTTTCGTCTCAACTATTATCATATTTATCAGTTTTGCTCCATCCGACGTCTAAAGCGTCGATAATTATTACAAGTAATTAAATAATAAATATTTAATTTTCATGAAACGTAAACGTAAAAAGTTTAAATTTTTTTTCCAATTATAGAAAATGTTCAAAATGAATTTTGATTTAGTTAACACGATTTTTGTTGATTTATCGAAAATAATTAATAAGATTCGTAAATGTTCGAAAAATCTTTGGTAAAAAATTTCTTAGTTGAAAAGCAAAAATTTTGGTTTCAAATTTCAAGTCATGGTTTATATGGTTTCCTCAATCCCTCTTAGGTTGTCTTGAGGTATACACAAACATTTACCCCTAAACAGGAGTTTAGTTAAATGTTCTTGGTTTAAGGGAATGATTCCTTAAAAAATTTTTGATAAAACATTTGTCAAAACATATTTGCACTTTCTTTTTGGTAAAACCCAAAGTCTTAAATGTCTTCTAATTTTTGAAGAGTCAATATAGATTTCATTACCGTTGATTACACGATCATTTAATGTAAAGGATTAAGCCTTAAATCACATGTTAAATATTCAAGGTACATGTTTTCACTGCTCGGCCAACTCAGGGCAGTCTATAAATATTTATTAACTTCTTCTTATTCTTATATACAAACAAATGGTCCTTAATGGTCTCACGCATGAATTTATCAATTTACAGCCTACACACGTGATTCACCAAATTTATGATTGCTACATTTGTATTAGTCAATCCAAACGACATAACATGAAACTCATAATGTTCATCACGAGTTCTGGATGTAGTGATTGGAATAGATAATCTCTTTTTCGCGGACGCGAAATTGATGATAACCATGTCATGGATCAAACCTTTAGATCATACGCTAGAACCTTGTAAATGATCGAACAAATCTATCATCTTGGGTAGTGGATATAGATTTTTAATCGTCATTTTACCTAGTTCACGGTAATCAATAAATATAAGAAATAATAACGCCATAGCTCTTCATGATGACGAGCTTGGTTGAATTAAAGTCTTCTCCTACAACTCCCTCAGTTGTAGATTAATTCTTTTAATTTAGATGGTGCTGACATACAGTGCACATGCCACAAGTGCAGCACCAGGAATATAATCAATACCAATTTCAACTTTCCTTAATGGCAAAAGTCTAGGTAATTCACCAACAAATACCTCCTAAAGTTTCAGATAACATAAACATCTTTTAATACATTTATTTTAAGTTCTTTCTAGATTACAAGATCTATGATCAGTTTATCACCATTCATGGTATAATTTCAAGTCTAAATGCAGGATATGGTCATCCATCGAGAATTATTTAGATCACTTTTGATAATCAACATCTTATCTTTTAGGGGATTTCTACTCGAGTTCCCATCAATTAAGAAAATGTTGTCATGACATAATTAATCAATCCATTCTACTGGCACTATCAACTTTCCAGTTTCATTACCGTCGATAAGATGTGAACTTCTCAAAAGACTAATAATAACTGATAATCCTTCACAAATTCAAGGATATCAGGAGACATAACTAACCTTAAAAGAGTAAGGTCAACGCATGATTTACGCGATAGAACTTCAAATCAGATACAGACGAAAACATTTAACGAATATGAATATATCCCATGTTTTCATAATTTGAGTACGCATTCGAAAGCTCCTCGGATCGTTACCCAGGTCATTCAAATGAAATCAAATCAAAAGAAATGATAGGAACGTCGATACATCCAGTCGGGTATCAACACTCGGTAATCAGTTACTTTTCCTAAGAATCTCACTACGGGAGAATTGGATAAGAAAGAATTGTCAATTTTCAAATAAGACAATTTCCACAGATGAGTAAATTCGACTCAGAAGAATAATCAGTACCGACATATATGTAGGTGTCCCTATCAATATGTCCCTGTTTTTCACTTGTTGCAGAGCTCATAAAATTTAATCTTTCACAATCTTCAAAGAAAATTTAGTGTTTATTAATAATTTCATGGTGACTACTAATCAGCCTTGCATGGTCACTTCCAAATTGTATGTAGGCGTGCAACTATATACAATTTCAAGATTAAGGATGCAATACTAAGTTCGTCAAAATTTTATCATCATGTTTATAATGAAAACATCTTCATGCTTAATTCTTAAATAAGAATCAAAAATAAATTTACAAATATGTTCTTTGTTATGAAAACAATTAAGTTTTCCAAGGTGTTTTATAAACAACTTTATTTCGATAACAATCACTTATAAATCTCACTTTGAATAATCCTTATAGTGATGAAAATTCAATTTTCTCAAAGGATAGTGTTTTAACTTTATAAAAACAATGAGTTATTTGCAAAGGAGTGATGAAAAGTTGTTCACCAAGAACTAACTTCATTATATCAGGAAATGAGCTTAGCCACTTAATCATGAGGTTCATGACCTCGATGGCACTCAGGAAGAATAATTCACAACGCAACTCAAATCGCGATGAGTACTTGTTCAATGGTTGCATCACTAATGCGAGCATTAGAGACAAGCATGAAAAGATAGATAACATCGATACATGTAGAATTTAGCAATCAAAGGTTGTCTTTTCATTAACCACAAACAAGTCTAAATTGTACCGTAACACATTACGTGTCACTATGCCAAACAATTCCAAGAACTCATCCTACCAACTGATGTCTCAGTTAAGTTAGGGATTATTTTTAAAAGATACCACAATGAATACAAATCTACAAGAGTCATTAGGTGTTCCACCTGTCCCGGAAGATCCATCGGTCCCAATTCAGAAGAAGATTTCTTCAATTTATTCTCGGACACTGGGCATCCTCGTCATTGGACAATGGTCTAGGAACAACCCTTAACACGAACCTACAATCATTTAAAACCTTATAATACGATCACAGGGCTTAACGGCTTCCTCTTAACAATCTCATATTCCATACGAGTTAAATTTAACTTTATTCTAGTTTTCCATCAACTTATACTCAATTCGATATCCTACCTCATTCTCCAATACTTTCAACCTTGTTCTTAGACCTACAAAGGGCAATAAAAGCTCAATATTAACAACACTTAATTTCCAATCCAATAGCTCTTTCAACAATAGTTATCAAATGAGTCACTTATATGAAATGACTTACACATTCAATTAGACTTCTCGGAAAGGTACTAGTGGCATGAGGCTTTTGGGTAATGGTTCCAATAACAGCCTCAAGTGCAACATTCACCCTTTAGATTTTTCAAATTTAAGAATTGGGTGACAACGAATCAGATGACACCTTTCTAGGTGGTAACGTTTTGTCAAACTCCACTCTATAAGGAAAGATCGTCATGACATCGATATCAGATTTAATCTCGCCAATTCTTCTTTAATATCACAATCAACTAATATCAACATTTCTACGAATATCAACCATTTGTTGGGATCATAAATATCCACAACTTGGTTTAGATCTAGGATAGCTAGAATTCCTACGAGAATAGCTTCGATTAATTTACTAGGGGGGTTAGGGTTTCTTGTGACAATCTACGTCGTATAAATATTAAAATAATCATCAAAAAATCATGTAATCAAATTACATCATATATATATATATATAATCCAAGTTATATATATTAAAATAACACTTCTCAGTCTGGCCTTATCGGTAACTCGGAAATTCTTCGGCACCGTTATAGTCAAAAGATTTTTAGACATTTTGAGAAAAATGTTTATAGTTAAAAGATTTTGAAATGTTTTATTCAAAACCTTGGTTTTAAAAATCTTTCGTTCTCTATAACGAGAGCTCTGGTACCAAACTGTAACACCCCCAAATTTATACAATTCAATACAGCGGAAGAATCGTTGGTGTTACGGGATAGCACATTACTCACATCATAGGCAACGCTTAAAAATCGCGTCGTTTAATAATAAAGCATTTCCATTCATAAATATCAAATTTTACATAGGTCCCAAGTCATAATATTTCATACAAGTTTTACTAAGTATTTGAATGGAAATTATTATTTAAGTGCGGGCCATGAATTCTTGTTGTCTTCCCGAGAATTACCTTCAAGTACCTGAGATAAAACATGTTAAAAGAAAAGGTCAGCGATAACGCCGAGTGAATTCATAGAGTTTATTAAAACCATCAGTATATCATCGGTATATAATTATTACCGAAAATCATTTTGTACAAATCTTTGTAATAGGCCATAAAATAGCCAAAGTCATTTTATACAAAACCTTATCAAAATCATAATATAGGCTTTCGCCTTCAAAATCATTATACGAACCATTGTCGTTAAAAACATCATACAATACGTTTTATAACGTTGTATAGAGTTGAATAAAATCGCTATATGAATATGGTTATGTAAAACCAAAACACGAACATAAAATCAATAATAAGACCCCGTATTGCTAGTCAGGCAATATATCGTAATTCAGTGCGTATAGCAGTATTTCGTTAATTGGATTATTATATGCCGCATGACATTGTTACCTTACTAAACCAAACAACGGGTAGCTACCCCGAAACTCATTTGCCCATCTAAATTAGCGTGTCCTCACAATAATCACACTATGTAATTCTTCTCATACATAAATTCGCTTACCAATCAATGTGGCACGACGGGGATCAACTGTCAAGGCGCGAACTGGGGTGATCGTCCCCAAATAGTACTATTATATGCATAAGCGTCTACCAAATCCCGGTAGTTCACAATTCATGCTAATGGGACTTTTAGTAACATAACCTAACTTTAATAATCCATTTCATTTCATCTATCGGGTCATATAATCATACATCGGGTCATACAATCATTCGGGTCCAAATCAATAAACAAATAATCAGGACAAATAGTGTCCTATTTTAGTAAAACTAACATGTTATCTCCCTCGCGGGTTTATAAAATATTTCATAAAAACATTTAAAAGAGTGCGAGGCTATGAACTTACGTTGATGTGGGAAAGCGGGTTATCGGCAATTCGGATGTACGGTACGTGCTTCAATCACGGGAAACCTAGACAAATAATACTCGTCTTAGACTCTTGTCCAATGAATTTATAAAAATTTCAATTATGTATACATATGATGATTTTATATATATGATGATCAAGTGGGTTTATATATTCTCATTTACTCATTTTAGTGTTATGTGTTGGAAATTTTCAAGACTAGTTACACTTGTTCAATTTGTTTACATTTTGAAGCCCAATGGGCCTATTACAAGCCCAATACTATTCATTAGCCCAATTATACTTTTATTATCATTATTATACTTTACATGTTGTGCCAATTGAGTTAAGCCCAATAAATAAGTTTATAAGTGTTTTACTAACTAGTCGGGTTTATAGTCCAATAAGGCTAATTTGGCCCGTTAATGTCTATATGTTGTAAAGATCGGGTTTTATCGGTTTTACGTGTTATATAAGTTCATATATCATTATGTGAGTTTATAAAAGTTTATATTAGACGGGTCCGACCGTCTAAGTTTTATTTGACAAAAACGTTAATCTTTCGGTTTTAGCCGAAAAGACGTAAAACTTAGTATATAGTTTTATAACTTGGAAAAACATTTGTATTTACAATTTATATAACATACCCCTATTTAATATCAATATTTATATAACTCTTTTATTATAATTATTATCAACTAGTGAGTTTTATATTTATATATATTTATATAAATTTTGAGTGCTTATATTATATATTATTTATACAAAATCAGTCCTAAAAATCTAGTTTACTAAACTAGTCATATCTAGAGTTCTACATGGAGATAGAACCCCAAATTTTTATGACATATTCTACATGATATGTGCTCCATTTTATTACCTTATAGCTACTGATGAATCAACCTCTAAGTATTTTATAAAATTCGTCCAAAACAGTGTACTCAGATTTGCACTCTAAACTTGTTTTGATCATATCTCACTCATTTTTATGATTCCATTGCATGGCCAACTCTCACATGTGTACAAGACTCATAGCTTACTGTATGTTAATTTATCCAAGCCATTTTATCAGTTTATCATAATAATGTTTACAGTTTTATACAGCATCCTAATTTAGCCATGATTTTAACATCCTTTTATGTAGCTTTTAATCTTTTTAATCAAATCTATCAACACATGATCCCCACATAATATTTTTGATCATAATTAATCATAATATATATAAATAAATGAAGAAAATACAAGATTACATATTCAAAATAACAAGAGGATAGGAAGAAACAATCTCTATACCAACCAAATGATGGAGACCTTTAATCTTAGTGAAGAATCAAAGAGATGATTACATCAATTAGGTCATCCTTGTTGAACCTTCATATTCATAGATCCACCCTAGATTTAGCCATGCATGAACCCATTGATCTAAGCTCCAATCTCAGCCCTAGAACTCCAAGAAAACTTCTTTCTACAAGTTGGAATAACCTCCAATCATCATCTTGTTGTGTAGTTATCAACATATGTTGATTATATATTATGTTTGTGGTTAAAATTTGATGAATATGGTGATTTTGTGATGGATATGGACGGACAAGGAGAGGAGTTATGGAGGTTGAGAGAGTTTTTATTTTCTTACACCTTGCATGTGTGACAAAAGTGAGAGACAAGGAAAGCTAAGTAGCTTTGAATCTTATGAGACAAGTGTCTCAACTAAGGCTAATATTGTGACACCAAAGAGTGTTACACTCTTGTGTAATCCACCCCTATTAGGGGTGGGACAAGTGTTAAACTTTTCTCATCCCTAATAATTTACGGGAACTTCTCGATTCTAGTTTCCTCGATTTGCGTGCCCTCGGGTCGTTTTGCGAAAAACGTTTTTATAAATTATGAATCAACGACACAAAATGAATCTAATGAAAATTGTCTCATAAAAAACGGAGTTCAAAAACGTAAATACGTAATCCTATGGTTTCCGGTTTAGTCGTAAAGGACGTTAAATTATGCTCGTAAGTCCTAATCTCTTCTCGTAAATTTGTGAGTTTATGAACCAACACAAATTTAAAATTCCAAAAATAATATTCAACAATAAATTTTATTTTCTGAATGTCAGACTGTCACCAAAAATGGTGTATGTAAACGTAAGCACGTAACGTAGAATTCTCCGGTTTAAACGTAGTCGATGCTAATTCAAGACGTAAATCCAAATTTCTTCCCAAAAATAAGTGAGTTCATAATATAACATTAAAATAATGTTTTTAAATAATATTTGAGAATAAAATATCAACCATAAATTAACGGATTGGCACACCATATATGATGCAAAGGAAAAAATAACCTAATGGCTTCAATCCTTGCCACTGGTGCAAAAACCTCATCATAGTCTATCCCTTCTTCCTGTCTATAGCCTTGAGCAACAAGTCTTGCCTTGTTCCTCACAACAACCCCTCTTTCATCCTTCTTGTTCCTGAAGACCCATCTAGTACCAATGACTCTTTTACCTGAGGGAAGATCCACAAGAATCCAAACCTTTTGTAGCTCAAATTGTGTTAATTCTTCTTGCATGGCATCCACCCAACTTTCTTCATCAAGAGCCTGAGAGATAATTTTGGGCTCTACATGAGATAAGAAACAGGCAACAAACAATGCTGAGTATCTTTATGATTTGTTCTCTGCTGTTGTTTGACATAACTCACTAGTGCATGAGTTTCAACATTGGTTTGTAGTTGTCTTCTTGTTTGAACAACAGATTTTGGATCACCAATAATCTGTGTAGCAGGATGGTTGTTGTTGACTTTATGAGTGGGAATAGAACTGACTAGAATTTCTGTTTCCAAATTGTTGAAATCAGTTACTGCACCTTGCTCATCATAGGAAGCTTTGGAGAAGATTCCTTCAGCTGGACTGGCATATAAGTCTTCATCGTCCAATGCTTGCAAAATCTCTTCTAGTGAATCAGCAGATTTAGCAGATTTTGACTTAGCAGTACTTGAAGATGAAGTACCGCTAGGTATAGTATGTAATGTTGAGTGTTGTGACTCAAAAGACTCTTCTCATGAATGCTTATTAGTAGATGTAGCATTCTTTTCTTGATCTTGAAGCCTTTGAAGCTCCTGGGAGGCTTGATCATCATTTGATGGCATGGTTTGCTTCTTGGGAGTTGCAGACATGGGAGTAACAGTACGCATGTTTGGCACAAAGATATGAATATCATCATCTGATGAAGAACCATCTTCTTGAGTACCTACATTAGTTTCACTTGACTCCTTACCTGCATTGTTAGTTTGACAATCCTTTTGCAAAGAGTAGTAATCCATGGAGTTGGTTAGATAGTCGAAATCAAACACCCAAGCATAACCTATTCCTGGAACATTGGGTTTATTTTCTAAGAAATTGACATGAGCATTTTTTTCAACTTTCTTAGTTGCAAAATTGTAAACCCTATAGGCTTTACTTTGCATTGAATAACCTACAAGATATCCTGGATCAGAATTTCCATCAAACTTTCCCAAATAATCAAGAGTATTTAGTATGGACACATAATACCCAAAAGGTTTTAAATGACTTATGTTAGGCTTTACATTAGTCAAGAGTTCATAAGGTGTTTTGTTTTGAGGCTTAGTTACTAGGACTCTATTTAACACATAACATGCAGTATTGATTGCTTCTGCCCAAAAGGTATTTGGCAAAAGTGAATCAGCCAGCATAGTTCTAGCAGCCTCAATTAATGTCATATTCTTCCTTTCAGCTACTCCATTCTGTTGTGGAGTTCTAGGATTACTAAATTGTCTCTTAATTCCTTTAGACCTACAGAATTCATAAAAATCAGCATTCTTAAATTCTGTTCCATTATCAGTCCTAATGATTAAAACCTGTTTAGTAAACTGTTTTTCAACTAAAGTGATAAAATCCTTTAGTAATTCACTTGCTTAACTCTTAAGGGCTAAAAAGAAAACAGGAACTGAATCAACTATAATCATCAGTTATGACTAGACAAAAGGTCTTATGGCTAATGCTTCTGATAGAAACTGGACCAAATAAATCCATATGCAAGAGATGCAAAGGTTTTGTCCAGTGTTTACAATCTTGGTCTTACAAGAGGCTCTATGTTGTTTACCTTTTAGACAAGCAACACATGTGAAATCATTTTGAAAAGATTTGTTAGGTAGACCTCTAACCAAATTCCTTTTTACCAATCTATTAAGATTCTTGAAATTCACATGACCTAACCTTCTATGCCATAAATTTGACTCATCTAAAGAAGCCTTAGCTAGCAAACATGTAATACCACTTGTTGGAGTAATAGTATGAAGATTAAAGGTGTACATATTTTCTTGCCTAGGTACTTTAAGTAGTATTTGAGATTCCTTGGGCATCTCAAAGTCTTTCGACAACACCAAGCAGTCTTTGTCTGTGAATAGCACCTTGTTCTTCTTATCACACATTTGTGATACAGAAAAGAGATTGAACTCATTCAATTCTTTTACAAAGAAGACATCTTCAAATTCCAACTTTCCTGTGTTGATTTTCCCTTTGCCAATGATTCTACCTTTGCTACCCCCAAAGGCTACTGAACCTCCTCTGAATTCTTCAAGTTTAGCAAGAAAATATTTGTTCCCTGTCATGTGTCTTGAGCATCCACTATCTACAATTCCTTTATCTTTTAATTCATTAATGAGATGCCCCTGCACACAAATAAAACTCAATAGTTTTTAACAGGGACCCAAGCCACATTTGGCTCGGATCTTGTGGGACCTACACATTTAAGAGTTTGTACTGAAGCATTTCCAGTGATGCTACTTTTACTCTTATACTTCATGGTTTCATTTATGTAGTCAAATTCATAGGGTAACTCTATGTGCTTTGACTTCTTTGACATAAGTACTGTTTTAGCGGTACTTGCTTTAACACATGGTATATCTCTTTTAGGAACCCACATTTGTACTGGTTTGTTCTTGTCCTTACTTCTAGGTGTTTTAACTTTTTCAAAAACTTTCTTAGAAGTCTTGGAGAACATTGGTTTTAAAGACTTTAAAGCAACAGTACTTGAGTTTGGTCTAGCAGTACTTGTAGATTTAGGATTGCCGGTTGTGACAATCCGTCAATTTATGGTTTATATTTTATTCTCAAATATTATTTAAAAACAGTATTTTAATGTTATATTATGAACTCACTTGTTTCTGGGAAGAAATTTTGATTAACGTCTTGAAGTAGCATCAACTACGTCTAAACTGGAGTATTCTACATTACGTGCTTACGTTTACATACACCGTCTTTGGTGACAGTCCGACATTTCAGGAAATAAATTTATCCGTGAATATTATTTCGGAGTTTTAAATCTGTGTTGGTTGATAAACTCACAAATTTACGAGAAGAGATTAGGACTTACGATTATAATTTAACGTCCTTTACGACTAAACCGGAAACCTTAGGATTACGTATTTACGTTTTCGAACTCCGTTTTTGATGAGACAATTTTTATTAGATTCGTTTTGTGCCATTGATTCATAATTAATAAAAACGTTTTTCGTAAAACGACACGAGGGCACGCAAATCGAGGAAACTAGAATCGAGAAGTACCCATAAATTATTGGAGATGAGACAAGTGGGACACTTGTCCCACCCCCACTAACCCATGGCCAAACAAGGAGAACAACACCATGAGGTGTCAAATGGTAGCTTACAAGTTACACTTGTATGCTTAACATAACAAGATAACTTAATACCACAAAACCATTTTCTTCCAAACTATTCTCTCATTCATCTTACATGCAAAACAACTCATCCTCCCTTTCTCTCACTAAAACTTCGTCCCATATTCACCACAACATAACCATTTGATCTTAAATTAACCACAATATCATGTGTTATTCACACATATGTTAAAGAACCTTTGAAGATATGAAGATTGGAGGTGATCTTAACCTATGAAAAGGAGTTTTCATGAGGTTAAAGGGCTGAATTCCTGGAGATGTTCATCTATTCAAAGGACCCAAGAAGTTTCCTTGCTAAAGTTGAAGATTTGATAACAAGAACCAAGTCTTCTTCATCAAAAACCTCATCTTTTCATCACTAATGGTGGTATAAAGATTGTTCTTCCTATCCTCTTATTATTTTGATTATGTAATCTTGTATTTTCTTTATTTATGTATATGTATATGATGATGAATGATGATTAAAAATATTATGTGGGAATTTGGTGTTGATAGATTTGATAAATATGGTTAAAAAGATGGAAAACCATAAGTAACAAGGTTAAAATCTTGCTAAATATGATGGCTGTATAAAAATAGTAAATAACCAAATGTTAAACTGATAAAATGGTATGATGGAATCAATATACAGTAAGTATTAGGTGTTATACACATGTGAGAGTTTGCCATGCAATTGAATCATAAAAATGAGTGAGATATGATCAAAACAAGTTTAGAGTGCAAATCTGCCTACACTGTTTTGGACGAATTTATTAAAATATTTAGAAGTTGATTCATCAGTAGCTATAAAAGAATAAAATGAAGAACATATCATTTAGTTTCTGTGATAAAAATTTGAGATCCTATCTTCATATAGAACTCTAGATATCGACATTTTAGTGAACTTAAAGTTTAGGACTGATTTTGTGAAATTAAAGTTTAATATTATTATATAAGCACTCAAATAAATATAGTATAAAATGTGAATTAAAACCCACTAACTTATATATTACCTTTATATAAATATGTATAAGGATAAATAAATGGACATTTTATAAAAATGGTAGTTTGGTAAGTTTTATAAGTTATAAGAACTATAAACATGATTTTTACGTCTTTTCGGCTAATACCGTAAAATTAACGGTTTTCGTCAATTAAAACTTAGACGGTCGGACCCGTCTAATGTAAACTTTTTAAAAGTCATATACTGATATATAAGTACTTAATACAAGTAAAAACCAATAAAACCCGAACTATATAACGTACGGACATTAACGGGCTAAGTTAGCATTATTGGACTAATAATCCAACTAAATGGACTAAACACTTATAAATTTACTTATTGGGCTTAACCCACTTGGGCCCAACATGAAAAGTATAATACTGATAACAAAGGTGTAAAATGGACTAATATAAAGTATTAGGCTTGTAATAGGCTTATTGGGCCTAAAACATGTAAATAAGTAAAACTAGTAAAACTAGTATAAAAATGTTACCAACACATAAACACTATAATGAATGAGTAAAAATGTACAATCCCACTTGATCATCATCATATTTAAAAAATCATCATATGTATACATAATTGTTATTTTTATAAAGTCATTGGACAAGAGTCTAAGACGAGTATTATTTGTCTAGGTTTCCGTGATTGAAGCATGTACCGTACATCCGAATTGCCGATAACCCGCTTTCCCACATCAACGTGAGTTCATAGCCTCACACTCTTTTAAATGTTTTTATGAAATGTTTTATAAACCCGCGAGAGAGATAACATGTTAGTTTTTATAAAATAGGACACTAGTTGTCCCGATTGATTGTTTATTGATTTGGACCGGAATGATTGTATGAACCGATGAATGATTAAATGACCCGATAGATGAAATGAAATAAAATGGATTATTAAAGTTAGGTTATATCACTAAAAGTCCTATTAGCATGAATTGTGAACTACCGGGATTTGGTAGACGCTTATGCATATAATAGTACTATTTGGGGACGATCACCCCAGTTCGCGCCTTGTCGGTTGATCCCCGTCGTGCCACATTGATTGGTAAGCGAATTTATGTATGAGAAGATTTACACAAACGTGATTATTGTGACGACACACTAATTTAGATGGGCAAATGATTTTCGGGTTAACTACCCGATGTATGTTGTAGTAAGGGAACAATGTCATGCGGCTTGTAATAATCCATAAATAACGAAATACTGCTGTACGCACTAAATTACGATATATTACCTGACTAGCAATACGGGGTCTTACTATTGATATTATGTTCGTGTTTTGTTTTTTCATAACCATATTCATATAAGGTTTTATTTAATCTATACAACGTTATAAGACGTATTGTATGATGTTTTTAACGACAATGGTTCGTATAATGATTTTGAAGGTGAAAGCCTATATTATGATTTTGATAAGGATTTGTTTGAAATGACTTTGGCAATTTTATGGCCTATTACAATGATCTGTACAAAATGATTTTCGGTAATAATTTTATACCGATGTTATATTGATGGATTTCATTAAACTCTATGAATTCACTCGGCGTTTTCGCTGACCTTTTCTTTTAAACATGTTTTATCTCATGTACTTGAAGGTAATTCTCGGGAAGACAACAAGAATTCATGGCCCGTACTTAAATAATAATTTCCATTCACTTTGTAAAACTTTTTTGAAATACTATGACTTGGGACCTATGTAAATTTGATATTTATGAATGGAAATTCTTTATAATTAAACGACGCGATTTTTAAGCGTTGTCTATGATGTGAGTAATGTGCTATCCCGTAACACCAACGAGTCTTCCGCTGTATTGAATTGTATAAATATGGGGGTGTTACAGTTCGGTACCAGAGCTCTCGTTATAGTGAACGAAAGATTTTTAAAACCAAGGTTTTGAATAAAACATTTCAAAATCTTTTAACTATAAACATTTTTCACAAAATGTCTAAAAATATTTTGACTATAATGGTGCCGAAGAATTCCCGAGTTACCGACAAGGCCAGACTGAGAAGTGTTATTTTAATATATATATAACTTGGATTATATATATATATATATATATATATATATATATATATATATATATATATATATATATATATATATATATATATATATATATATATATATATATGATGTAATTTTATTACATGATTGTTTGATGATTATTTTGATATTTATACGAGGTATTTATACGACGTAGATTGTCACAAGGAACCCTAAATCCCCTAGTAAATTAATCGAAGCTATTCTCGTATGAATTCTAGCTATCCTAGATCTAAACCAAGTTGTGGATATTTATGATCCTAACAAATGGTTTATATTCGTTGAAATGTTGATATTAGTTGATTGTGATATTAAAGAAGAATTGGCGAGATTAAATCTGATATCGATGTCATGACGATCTTTCCTTATAGAGTGGAGTTTGACAAAACGTTACCACCTGGAAAGGTGTCATCTGATTCGTTGTCACCCAATTCTTAAATTTGAGAATCGAAAGGGTGAATGTTGCACTTGAGGCTGTCAATGGAACCATTACCCAAAAGCCTCATGCCACTAGTACCTTTCCGAGAAGTCTAATTGAATGATCGAGTCATTTCATACTAGTGACTCATTTGATAACTATTGTTGAAAGAGCTATAGGATTGGAAATTAAGTGTTGTTCATATCGAGCTTTTATTGCCCTATTAAGGTCTAAGAATAAAGTTGAAAGATTTGGAGAATGAGGTAGGATATCGAATTGAGTATAAGTTGATTGAAACTTGAATAAAAGTAAAATTTAACTTGTATGGAATATGATATTGTTAAGAGGAAGTCGTTAAGTCCTGTGATTGAATTATAAGGTTTTAATTGATTGTTGATTCTTGTTAAGGGTTGTTCCTAGGCCATTGTCCAATAATGAGGATGCCCAGTGTCCAAAAAATAAATTGAAGAAATCTTCTTCTGAATAGGGACCGATGAATCTTCTGGGACAGGTGGAACCCCCATGACTATTGTAGATTAGTATTCATTGTGGTATCTTTTAAAAATCCCTAACTTAACTGAGATATCAGTTGGTAGGATGAGTTCTTGGAATTGTATGACATAGTGACACGTAATGTGTTACGGTACAATTTATACTCGTTTGTGATTAATGAAAACACTACCTTTGATTACTAAATCCTACATGTATCGTTGTTATCTATCTCTTATTACTTCATCCTAATGTTCGCATTAGTGACGCAACCATTGAACAAGTACTCATCTCGATTTGAGTTACGTTGTGGATTATTCTTTTTGAAGTGCCATCGAGGTCATGAACCTCATGATTAATTGGCTAAATTCATTTCCTAGCATATTGTAGTTAGTTCTTAGTGAACAACTTTTCATCACTCCTTTGCAGATCACTAATTGTTTTTATAAGTTAAAATAGTATCCCTTGGGAAAAGTTGGGTTTTCATCACCATATGGATTATTTAAAGTGAGACTTACAAATAATCGTTATCGAAATGAGGTTGTTTATAAAACACCTTGGAAAACTTAATTGTTTTCATAATAAAGAAAATCTTTTTAAAATTATTCTTGATTCTTATTTAAGAATTAAGCATGAAATTTTTTTTTTATAAACATGATGATAAAATTTTGACGAACTGAGTATTGCATCGTTAATCTTGAAATTGTATATAGTTGCGCGCCTATATATAATTTGGAATGGACCATGCAAGGCTGATTAGTAGTCACTATAAAACTAATGAATAAACACTACATTTTCTTTGAAGATTGTGAAAGATTAAATTTTATGAGATCTACAAGAAGTGAGAAATAGGGACATAGTGTTAGGGACTCCTACATATGGGCCTGTAGCATCTATTCTTCTGATTCGAATTTACTCATCTGTGAAAATTGTCTTATTTGACAATTGACAATTCTTTCTTGTCCAATTCTCCCGTAGTGAGATTCTTAGGAAAAGTATTTGATTACCGAGTGTTGATACCCAACTGGATGTATCGACGTTCCTATCATTTCTTTTGATTTGGTTTCATTTGAATGACCTGGGTAACGATCCGAGGAGCTTCGAATGCGTACTCAAATTATGAAAACATGAGATATATTCATATTCGTTAAATGTTTTCGTCTGTATGTGATTTGAAATTCTCTCGCGTAGATTATGTGTTGACCTTACTCTTTTAAGGTTAGTTATGTCTCCATATATCCTTGAATTTGTGAAGGATTATGAGTTATTATTAGTCTTTTGAGAAGTTCACATCTTATCGACGGCAATAAAATTGAAAAGTTGGTAATGCTAGTAGAATGGATTGATTGATTATGACATGAGGACATTGTCTTAATTGATGGGAACTCGAGTAGAATTACCCTAAAAGATAAGATGTTGATTATCAAAAGTGATCTAAATAATTCTTGATGGGTGACCATATCCTGCATTTAGACTTGAAAATATACCGTGAATGGTTGTGAATTAGTCATAGATATTATAATCTAGAAAGAACTTAAAAGTGAATGTATAAAAAGATGTTTATGTTATTTGGAACTGTAAGAGGTATTTGCTGGTCAATTACCTAGACTTTCACCATTAAGGCAAGTTGAATTTGGTATTGATTATATTCCTGGTGCTGCACCTGTGGCGTGTGCACTGTACTTCAGCACCATTTGAATCGAAAGTGTTACCGTACAACTGAGAGAGTTGTCGGAGAAAACTTTTATTCTACCAAACTCGTCATCATGAAGAGCTATGGTGTTATTATTCCTTATATTTGTTGAATTACAACTAAGTAAATTGACGATTAAAATCTATATCCACTACCCAAGATGATAGATTGTTCGATTATTTACAAGGTTCTCGCGTATGTTCTAAAGATTTGATCCACGACATGGTTATCATCAACTTAGCATCTGCGAAAAAGATTATCTATTCCAATCACTACATTCATAACTTGTAATGACCATTATGAGTTTCATGTTATGTCGTTTGGATTAACCAATGCACATGTAGCATTCATAAATTGGGTGAATCACGTGTGTAGGCTGTAAATTGATAAATTCATGCTTGCAATCATTAAGGACCATCTGTTTGTTTATAAGAATAAGAACGAGTTAATAATTAGTTATAGACTGCCCTAAATTGGTCGAACAATGAAAACTTGTACCTTGAGTATTTAGCATGTGATTAAAGACTTAATCCTTTACATTATTTGACCGTGTGATTAATAAGATAATGGAATCTATATTGACTCTTCAAAAATTTAGAGCCCTTTTAAGACTTTAGGTTTTACCAAAAAGAAAGTGCAAATGTGTTTTGACAAATGTTTTATCAAAAAGAACTTTTGAGGGATTATTCCCTTATACCCAGAACATTTAACTAAACTCCTGTTTAGGGGTAAATGTTCGTGTATGGATCGAGGAAACCATTTAAACCATAACTTAAAATTTGAAACGACAATTTTGCTTTTCAACTATGAAAATTTTGACCAAAGTATAACCAAAGATTTTACGAACATTTACGAATCTTATTAATTATTTTCGATAAATCAACAAAAATCTTATTAATTAAATTCAAATTTATTTTGAACATTTTTCTATAATTAGACAAACTAAGAAAATTTAAAATTTTTACGGTTAGGTTTCATAAAATTAAATATTTAAAATTTAATTACTTGTAATATTTATCGACGTTTTAAACGTCGGATTGAGCAAAACTAATAAAAAAAGGGATAGTTGAGACGAAACTAAAACTTAGAAAATATGAAGAAAGAATTTCTGAGTAAATTGTAGACATGTGATGAGACTGCTTTTATACATGGTCTCATCGTCCAAATCGGGCTTAAAATGCAATAAATATCATTAATTATACCAAATATATGCTCGTGTTTGTTACTTGTGTATTTTTAGGTACGGATATTGAGGAAATGGCAAAAGATCACAAGAATCATTCAAAAACGAACACGGGAAACGAAGCCGCACAATGAACCGGGCCCAAGTTTTGAATTTCCAAAAATACCCTTGAAGAATTTAAGATTGTCAAGTTTGGTCCCTCAACTTTTGAAGATTTACACTTTATACCCCTCAAATATTCAAAACTATGAATAGGGTCCCTAAAGTTTGAAGATATTACAAGATCAGCCCTTGAAGTATGAAAAATATGCATTTGAAGCCCTTGGAAAAGTTTGTAAAACAAGTTGTGCCAATTTTGACAACTTGCCAAAAGTTGTTAAGTGTTATAAAGGCATTGATGGCATTATTTACAATATGAACAAAAGAAGAAAGCTTGGGGACCTATCCTGCCAAACAGCAAAACCCATACATCCAATCACATCCTGCCACCTCATCAATACCCACCCATTTACCATTACCCAACCCGTTTACCCAGCCCATTACCCAACCCACAACCCACCAGTATTAAACTGGTCAACCAGTCAACACCCTTAATAATTTCCCACCAAACACCATATTTAAATAAACCTTTTCCCTTTTTGGATTAAACCTGGCCTAATTATCCCCTTAAACCCTAAATATTTCCAGGCTTAATTAAATTCAAACCAAAGGGTTTTTGATCCAAACCCTCCAGATCCCTAATTACCTCCTTTCTCACCTAAACCCACATCACAAACCACCACAAGACACACCCATGTGTCTTGTGGGACCCTCCCCTGCAACATCACTTTCTCCCAAAACCCTAAACCTGACAAAAGGAACGGCTAGATTGGACTCCTTGGCCCCCAAGATCATTTCAACAGCTAAGATCATCACAAACATCACTCTCCACAGCTGGCATCTTCACATGAAGCTTTTTGACCAAGATTCCAAGGGCAGATTGGGAATTCCATATCTAGGGTTTACACATTTTTTTTATTCAAGTTTTCTAGATAGTTCTCTATTTTAGTATAAAAGGGAGTCGACTTGTGACCCCTTTTCTTTGTTCCAGTTTTTAGCTCTCTCATTGTAATTCCTTTTTACAAAATTTATAAAGTTGGTAATTTTTGAGAAAATATAATTCCTTTTATTTGATTTTTAAAAGTTGGTAAGTGATTGAGAAGCTAGACTGAGTTCCATATCATATTTGTGTAACACTTTGTGTTTTTAAGTTTCAGGTTTTGAAGATTGTTGAAATATTCAGAAATTTATAAATTTTGAGAAGTGAAAGTGGACCAAAATTTTGAATTTCTGAATATTGATATTGTTTTTAAAACATGTTAAAGGTTTCAAGGTTTTTGGAAAAGGTTTAAGAGGTTTTAAGAAAGTTTCAAAAAATCAGTATATTTGTGCTTGTGTTTTTTCATTTTCTTAGCAGGTTTTGGAGATTGTTGCTGTCCAAGGTCCAGCATAGGCCCCAGCCTATAGGAGGTGGCAAAGCAGCCACTAAGGGTCCTGGATGTAGGACCCTTAAGGTAGTTTCTTATTTCCCATTTCATTTTTTTTTTGTTTTCTGAAAAATATTGATGTTTATGTGAATCTGCATAAAAGCTGTTAAATGTTTGTTTGAGCTGCTGATTTTGTGTTAGTATGCATGATAGAAGTGATTGTAATCAGTTTGAGTGTGTTTTGAAAGGATTTGGTTTGTAAAAGATTGGTTTTCAAGTTTTAAGGGGTGTTTGGATTTGAGTTTTAACCAGGAATTTTGATAGATTTTGGTTTAAGAATCAGCTAGACACACTTAGGATTGCATGAGATATGTGTTATCAGTAAGAGGTATTTGGTTTAGATAGGATTGGAACAAATTTGCATGCTAAAAGTTTGAAAGATAGCTTAAAATCAGTCACTCTCTTTTCTACTTATTGTTAAGTGAAATTGGCCACCAATCTGAATTAACTGCTAGAATATAGGTTGTAGTAGGATTGTTTATTGCTTTGATGTGACTTGGTGAACTCATTTGCAAGAAATTGTCCTCTAAAATTAGGATTTGTGCAAGTAATTTGTGTCTACTGTTCATCAGATACCCCAAGCTTAATCAGAAACTTTTGTGGCTATTTGTGCTTGATTCTGTTAAGTGATTGCTTGTTTTTTGTGTATAATCTGACTCCTTATACTCAACTGAGTATAAGGGTGCCTTTTTTGTCCAAAATAAGCTATCAAATAAGCTTTCCTAAGCTTATTGGTCAACTGACCAAATTATTGCACTAGCAGTGGGAAGAAAGTTTCCCCTGCTAACACACAAGTTCCCACTGCTAAGCATAAGGACAAAAGTCCATGACATGTCACTTTCAGAAATCTTGATTTTTTGTCTTTAGTGGGTAATTTTGAGAGTTAGACCTTCAAACCAATTTTGCTATTTTTCTTATTTTATTTTTGATTTTTCTGATTAATTAGATTTTTAGTTACTGTTCATTTTATATTTTTTAGATTAATTAGCATTTTTAATTAACTTTAAAGTTTCTGTTTTTGTCTTTTAGTGCCAAAAAGTAATTTAGGATTTTTAAAATTGGTAGATTATTTTTAGCATTATTTTATTATTTTTTATAATTATTTTAGTTTTAAAATAGTTTTTAGTAATTTAAAAATAGAAAAATAGTTTTTAAAAATTAGGAAAAATACTTTTTAGTCTTTAAATAATATAAGTAAGTTATTTGTTCAATAAAATCATATTTTGGACATTTTGATTAATTATATTTAATTTTAGGGCTTTAATTAGCATTTAAAATTTAATATTTAGTTAATAAAAGGTTTTAAAATAATTTTATTGGATTTTATTTCTGATTTATATTATTTTGGACTTGTTTTAGCTTATAATTAATTTTTAGGTTTTAAATTTTTAATTTTGTAGTTTTTTTACGGTTTTACGTGAACGCGTTTTCGTCTTAGCTCGATCCGTCTTCGTAACCGTCTTTTCTTTCCTTTCTCATTTCTATTCTCTTTTCTTCTCTTGTTAATAAAATCACAAACAAAATCAATTCAATACACAATACACTAGCCTCCTCGAGAACGAACTCACTTTTAGGGTCATACAAACACGGTTTTCCTAAATCGTCGTGCTCACTTGTCCTATTTTGTTGCCTCTTTTCCTAAAAAGGTATACAAATCACTACATCGATTTTTGGCGCCGCTGCCGGGGAGGCGTGTTGTGTTTTGATTAAACCATTGTTGTTTTTTTATATTAGCCATAATAGTATTTGTATTAGTAGCACTCTACTAATACGTATTATCGTTTTTCGGTTTTTGTGTGAATATTATTACTATATTGTATACGTAGAACAATAAATTCACAAGTACTCCAAATACGTGAGCAATCACAACCTTGACTTGGGAGGTCATTACCCAATCATTGTATTCGAATCTCAAACCAAAGAAAAAAAGGCAAAAATAGATAAATACTTTCGTGAAGCTTAATCTTGATAATACAAACTATAAGGTGGGTATAAGGCGGTTGTATTTCACGACCTAAAGGAAAAAGGCTCTTAAGTGCTTCGCGCCGCCTCGTTTCCTCCGCTTGCTTGTGAGTATTTGATTTTGAGAGTGAATCGAGGGTTTTGCCGCCCAAAGTATTATTACATATCATATATATTTTCTTGGTTTCTATTGATTAAACCCTCTTGAACGATTTGGTGTTCCACCATCGTTCTAAAGTCATCGAAGGCGTTCACTTCACGTGATCGTTTTCATTCCTTGAGGCTTCTTTAATCGAGAGATTTGATTAAGGAGGAGATTTGTAGATTTTTGTCTACCTAATACATTTCACCAATTTCCAAAAAGTTAATACCATCAAAAACCACAAAAAAATTGAAAAATACAAAACACCAAAAAGAATCTTCTTTGCTCGTCTCCTCGTTGTACGTGACGTTTATGCTAACTCGTAATCAAGCAAAACGTGCAAGTAGACGAAAGAACAAAACTCCCACTCCAACTCATTCTAGTGAGGAGTCTCCTATTGACGAACCCATTGTACGAGAAGCACCAACCATGGCGAATCGAACTATGATGGAGTTACTTCAAGCACCCACCGAGGGTTATGGAGAAGCTATTGTGATTCCCGCTATCCTTGCGGAGAATTTTGAGGTGAAAACTGGTTTGTTGTCGATGATCCAAAACAACAAATTCCGTGGTGATGAGAAGGACAATCCTCACAACCATATCCGCCAATTTAATCGTCTTACCGCCACGTGCAAATTTAAGGATGTCTCGAATGACTCGATTAAGATGATGCTTTTTCCGTATTCCTTAGCGGGGCCCGCTAAAATTTGGTTAGAGAAGGAGCCACCCAATTCTATATTGACGTGGAAGGATCTCGTTTCAAAGTTTGTGAACCAATTTTTTCCGCCCTCTAAGACTACGCATTTGAAAAATGAGATTTCTAAATTTTCACAGGAATCCAATGAAAGTTTTTCAACGGCTTGGAGTAGGTTTAAGGAGATTTTACATGAATGTCCTCATCACGGTTTTTCCGACTTGCACCAAATAGACACGTTTTACAATGGACTTAATGATCATGAAAGAGATTATTTAAATGCCGCCGCGGGTGGTAATTTTTTGTGTAAAATGGTTAAAGAAGCTTTGGTCATAATTGAGAATAGGTATAAGGTTTATAGCCCTCGTAACACACCGAGCGTTGCCAAAATGGGCTCATCATCGTCTCGTAGTATCAATGCCTTGCAAGATGAAGCTAATGAGGAAAATCGGTTTTTCGATAGGTTTTCGACCCTTATGTCCCATTGGAAAGCTCAAGAAGCTTCGAGTTCCGCTTCGGTTAAAGCGGTTTCTAAGAGTTGTTTGTCGTGTGGTGGAGCTCATGATCTTTCCGAGTGCATTACCGCGGATGGTAACACTTCGAGTGCTTATGTAGCCACGGGAACTTATAACCAAATCGGTCAAGTTTCCCGCCAAAATCAAGCTCCACCAAATCAAAATGCTAATAATTATCGCAACAACAACCAAGGAAATTACCAAGGAAATCAAAGGAATTATAACAAGGGTAATTATCAAAGTGGAAATGGGCAAATTTCAAATCAAAACCAAAACCGTGATTTTCAAAACAATGCCCAAGGTTTTCAAAACGATCACACCAAAAATCTTCAAGGAGAATTTTTGAGTTATGCAAAGGCTAATGATGCTAAGTTTGACAACATGCAACGTGAAATGGTTAGCTTAAGGTCCGAGTTGAAAAACGAGCTTAAAAATGAACTTGCTAATGAACTTAAAACTCATGCTAATAAAATGGAAGGAAATGTCACACGTCTCCAACAAAATCAACAAAAAATGGAGCAAGGTCAACATGAGATTAAGCAAGAGTTGTTAAAAGCGGATGCTAGGAAATCAAAATTTGAGGACCGAATGGCTAAAATGTTCGAAGCTATCATGTGTAAGCCCTCTTCTTCGGGTGGTCTTCCTAGTGATACCATCGTGAACCCAAAAGGAGAGTTGAAGGTTATTACTACTCGTAGTGGTAAAACTTTCAAAGAACCCATTTCTCATCCAAGTACTTCTATGGAGAAGGAAAACGAGAAAGAACCCGAGGTTATGGTAGAAAAGGAGCAAATTACAAGCCCACGAAGTACCGCTCAAACCACACCTACGGTTGAACCCACACCAATCATGGAACCCGAGATTCCAAGGCTGATACCTATGCCTACTATGCCCCAACCCACACCACCTTTACCCTACCCTTCAAGACGAGACAAGGAAAAGGCACAAGAACGAAATAATTATCAAATTGAACTCTTTATGAAAATGTTTCGTGACTTGCATTTTAATATAAGTTTTGCCGACGCCTTAGTCATGATGCCTTGATTTGCCGCAAACTTCAAAAGTATGTTGAATAACAAAGAAAAATCGCAAAACTCGTCTAGTTGTTCTTCGGTTTTTCTAAGCCGCATACCTCAAAAAGTCGGTGATCCTGGAAAGTTTTTAATCCCATGTGCTATCCAAGACATGGAAGAATGCTACGCCTTGGCCGATCTTGGTGCTAGTATTAATTTGATGCCTCTTGATATTTTTAAATCGCTCAATCTTCCAAATCTCACTCCTTCAAGAATGTCAATCGAAATGGCCGATCATTCTACGATTCTAGCTTGTGGAGTTGCAGAGGACGTCTTTGTAAAAGTTGGAAAGTTCTACTATCCTGTAGACTTTATTGTTGTTGACATTCCTATCGATCCTAAAGTTCCGTTAATTTTAGGTCGATCTTTTTTGGATACCTCGAGAGCACTTATCGATGTGCATGCAAGAAAAATCACTCTTCATTAATGCAACCCAAAACTCCACTCTTTCTCATGTGTATTCTATCACATCTTTGTACAATGTCAATCCCATCAAAAACATTTGCAAAAAGATTTCAAATAGAGTTTTAGGAGTTGTTGATAAAAATGAAGTTCCATCCCCTCCGCCGGTGGAGGTTAAGAGTGTTAAGCCTACGATTCCAATCTCGAGTGATTCTACAAGCTCGTCTTCTCCTTTTGACGATGCTTTGTGTGGACTTATTGTGGGGGAATTCCCTTATGTTCCCTCCCCTTTCTCCACCGAGGACGAGATATTTGATCCTGGAATTGCTTATATAGGGAAATCTCGGTCTTCCACCGATGCAATAAATGGAAAATCTTTTCATTTGATTGGTATGAGTCTACTTCGAGTAGCTCATGTTTTTAGAGACTTACCCATTGTCCCACCATTCTACTTCTCATCTCTTTTCTTCAAACTCTTTGAGTTTATGGCACACGATGAAGTGGCGTTGATTTGTTTTTCCAATGAAAACGAGAACGCCATCTTCGATCCCGGTATTTTGCACCATCTAAGGACTTAGTCCTTAATACCGGTTGCTTTTAGGCCTTGTTTATCATGTAAGCCCCACCAAAAATTGACCACACCATGATTATCCCTAAATGATCACATTTATGGGGATTCGAGTCGAGCTTTTGACTCGGTTATCAAAAACAAGGTGCCTCGTAGGGGAGTCCCATGCTTATCCATGTACATATTATTGCTTTCTAATGTAGTTTAATGTGAGGGGATTTGTGCCCTTCCAACCTTTGTTCCGTGGTTGTTTGTGCATTGTGGTTTTTAGATCATGATCTTCATGATTGGAGCCTCTCGTGTTCGTTTTATGGGAACACTCGATCATTTGCTTTGGATACATTTCTCAATATCCATGATATATCCTTTGATGTTCTAACGTTAGGTTTTTAGCACACTTCATAAACGGCTTTAAATTTAACGGTTACACCCTTTCCATGCTAGATTAGGCATTCGACTACGTCTCTAGTATGGGGTTGTTTGCACCCCTAGACTCGAAACGTTGAGGACAATGTTTAACTTTAGTATGGGGGGTGAATAGATACTTGCCTTGCCAAACCTTCACGCTTTCCAAAATTTATCTTTTTGTCATCGTTTTATTGCAAAATAAGGCTAAAAATGGCCAAATTTTAAATTTTTTCTCATGTTTCATAAGTGTTTGAAGACACGAATGTAGATTTTCCGATGGCGAGAATAAGAGTAATTTTTGACTCGACCGTGCGTGTTGAGCACTTAGCTTTGATTCCTTAACTACACATTAGGCTAAGTCTCTTAAATGAGGACGAGAAATGATAGAGTTAATTATAAGTTACTATGCTAAACGTAGAATACTCGTATTCTTTCAAAAACTCATGTGTTCTCGTTGTTTGCTTATTCTCCCTTCGCTTGTAAATATTTTTTGCTTAATAAATATTGACTTAGCGGTTTAGTTAGGATTGTTGGGTTTCTAGTCTTTTCTAGTAGCTTCCGTGTAATTAAATTGGGAAGACATTAAGGTATCGCCAGCGTCACGGTTTTGAAGTATTGGCACCCGAATAATCGAAAGCTTCACCCAATAATAAGATTTCAAGTGTTCACCTAAATCTAGCAAACAATTTGAAGCCCCACAAGGCCTAAAATCTATGCAAAGTTGAAAGTGAATCAAGCCTTAATCTTCGAAGCTTTAAAGATCCAAAATTCGCTTTAGCGTGAGGATATACGTCTTTGGCTAATAAAACCACCGATGAGGCGGATAATAAAAGACAAGGCAAGACCGCAGTCATAATAAAAGCTTCATGGAGAAGTTGAATAAAAGATGGAGGTAAACCAAAGATAATAAGGCCCTTCCGTTAGGGGGCGTATAAAAGTCTTGGTAATAAGTCTCATGTTCAAAACCGTTATAAAACCGTGTTTATCGATTCTTCTTGTCAAATTAATTTTTTAACATCGTTGTCTATTAGGAAGGGTTATTGATTTGATGGTCTTAGTTACACCGTTAGGACTCTATTTTTAGACCTAAATCTCTATTATCGCATATGTCAACAATGTATCCTCGTGATCATTAAGACATAATAAAATATAAGAGATACAACTTAGGAATAATGGGAGGATAAGTACGTGATAAGGGCATATGAGTAGTGTTAGCATTACTAACTTATAATGACAATGATCTCGTTGCACGCTTGGCATGGAATTAGGGTGAAAATCGAGGACGACGAAATTATTTCTAACGAAGCATTCACGTGTTCTTGTTCTATGAACCTAAACGTCCCACTTTGCGATGAAAATAATATATTATGTCTAAAACACAAGTAGTAGTAGTGTAGCTAGTTTATCATTTCAATAAAGTGAATAAAAATGAATTTTGGAGGTGCTATGATAGTTTATTCTAGCATTGCGTGAGGGCACGGCAATGGTTTAGTATGGGGGAGTGATGAGACTGCTTTTATACATGGTCTCATCGTCCAAATCGGGCTTAAAATGCATTAAATATCATTGATTATACCAAATATATGCTCGTGTTTGTTACTTGTGTATTTTTAGGTACGGATATTGAGGAAATGGCAAAAGATCACAAGAATCATTCAAAAACGAACACGGGAAACGAAGCCGCACAATGAACCGGGCCCAAGTTTTGAATTTCCAAAAATACCCTTGAAGAATTGAAGATTGTCAAGTTTGGTCCCTCAACTTTTGAAGATTTACACTTTCAACCCCTCAAATATTCAAAACTATGAATAGGTTCCCTAAAGTTTGAAGATATTACAAGATCAGCCCTTGAAGTATGAAAAATATGCATTTGAAGCCCTTGGAAAAGTTTGTAAAACAAGTTGTGCCAATTTTGACAACTTGCCAAAAGTTGTTAAGTGTTATAAAGGCGTTGATGGCATTATTTACAACATGAACAAAAGAAGAAAGCTTGGGGACCTATCTTGCCAAACAGCAAAACCCATACATCCAGTCACATCCTGCCACCTCATCAATACCCACCCATTTACCATTACCCAACCCGTTTACCCAGCCCATTACCCAACCCACAACCCACCAGTATTAAACTGGTCAACCAGTTAACACCCTTAATAATTTCCCACCAAACACCATATTTAAATAAACCTTTTCCCTTTTTGGATTAAACCTGGCCTAATTATCCCCTTAAACCCTAAATATTTCCAGGCTTAATTAAATTCAAACCAAAGGGTTTTTGATCCAAACCCTCCAGATCCCTAATTACCTCCTTTCTCACCTAAACCCACATCACAAACCACCACAAGACACACCCATGTGTCTTGTGGGACCCTCCCCTGCAACATCACTTTCTCCTAAAACCCCAAACCCGACAAAAGGAACGGCTAGATTGGACTCCTTGGCCCCCAAGATCATTTCAACAGCTAAGATCATCACAAACATCACTCTCCACAGCTGGCATCTTCACATGAAGCTTTTTGACCAAGATTCCAAGGGCAGATTGGGAATTCCATATCTAGGGTTTACACATTGTATTTTTTTTATTCAAGTTTTCTAGATAGTTCTCTATTTTAGTATAAAAGGGAGTCGACTTGTGACCCCTTTTCTTTGTTCCAGTTTTTAGCTCTCTCATTGTAATCCCTTTTTACAAAATTTATAAAGTTGGTAATTTTTGAGAAAATATAATTCCTTTTATTTGATTTTTAAAAGTTGGTAAGTGATTGAGAAGCTAGACTGAGTTCCATATCATATTTGTGTAACACTTTGTGTTTTTAAGTTTCAAAAAGGTTTTGAAGATTGTTGAAATATTCAGAAATTTATAAATTTTGAGAAGTGAAAGTGGACCAAAATTTTGAATTTCTGAATATTGATCTTGTTTTTAAAACATGTTAAAGGTTTCAAGGTTTTTGGAAAAGGTTTAAGAGGTTTTAAGAAAGTTTCAAAAAATCAGTATATTTGTGCTTGTGTTTTTTCATTTTCTTAGCAGGTTTTGGAGATTGTTGCTGTCCAAGGTCCAGCATAGGCCCCAGCCTATAGGAGGTGGCAAAGCAGCCACTAAGGGTCCTGGATGTAGGACCCTTAAGGTAGTTTCTTATTTCCCATTTCATTTTTTTTAGTTTTCTGAAAATTTTTGATGTTTATGTGAATCTGCATAAAAGCTGTTAAATGTTTGTTTGAGCTGCTGATTTTGTGTTAGTATGCATGATAGAAGTGATTGTAATCAGTTTGAGTGTGTTTTGAAAGGATTTGGTTTGTAAAAGATTGGTTTTCAAGTTTTAAGGGGTGTTTGGATTTGAGTTTTAACCAGGAATTTTGATAGATTTTGGTTTAAGAATCAGCTAGACACACTTAGGATTGCATGAGATATGTGTTATCAGTAAGAGGTATTTGGTTTAGATAGGATTGGAACAAATTTGCATGCTAAAAGTTTGAAAGATAGCTTAAAATCAGTCACTCTATTTTCTGCTTATTCTTAAGTGAAATTTGCCACCAATCTAAATTAACTGCTAGAATATAGGTTGTAGTAGGATTGTTTATTGCTTTGATGTGACTTGGTGAACTCATTTGCAAGAAATTGGCCTCTAAAATTAGGATTTGTGCAAGTAATTGGTGTCTACTGTTCATCAGATACCCCAAGCTTAATCAGAAACTTTTGTGCCCTTCCAACCTTTGTTCCGTGGTTGTTTGTGCATTGTGCTTTTTAGATCATGATCTTCACGATTGGAGCCTCTCGTGTTCGTTTTATGGGAACACTCGATCATTTGCTTTGGATACATTTCTCAATATCCATGATATATCCTTTGATGTTCTAACGTTAGGGTTTTAGCACACTTCATAAACGGCTTTAAATTTAACGGTTACACCCTTTCCATGCTAGATTAGGCATTCGACTACGTCTCTAGTATGGGGGTGTTTGCACCCCTAGACTCGAAACGTTGAGGACAATGTTTAACTTTAGTATGGGGGGTGAATAGATACTTGCCTTGCTAAACCTTCACGCTTTCCAAAATTTATCTTTTTGTCATCGTTTTATTGCAAAATAAGGCTAAAAATGGCCAAATTTTAAATTTTTTCTCATGTTTCATAAGTGTTTGAAGACACGAATGTAGATTTTCCGATGGCGAGAATAAGAGTAATTTTTGACTCGACCGTGCGTGTTGAGCACTTAGCTTTGATTCCTTAACTACACATTAGGCTAAGTCTCTTAAATGAGGACGAGAAATGATAGAGTTAATTATAAGTTACTATGCTAAACGTAGAATACTCGTATTCTTTCAAAAACTCATGTGTTCTCGTTGTTTGCTTATTCTCCCTTCGCTTGTAAATATTTTTTGCTTAATAAATATTGACTTAGCGGTTTAGTTAGGATTGTTGGGTTTCTAGTCTTTTCTAGTAGCTTCCGTGTAATTAAATTGGGAAGACATTAAGGTATCGCCAGCGTCACGGTTTTGAAGTATTGGCACCCGAATAATCGAAAGCTTCACCCAATAATAAGATTTCAAGTGTTCACCTAAATCTAGCAAACAATTTGAAGCCCCACAAGGCCTAAAATCTATGCAAAGTTGAAAGTGAATCAAGCCTTAATCTTCGAAGCTTTAAAGATCCAAAATTTGCTTTAGCGTGAGGATATACGTCTTTGGCTAATAAAACCATCGATGAGGCGGATAATAAAAGACAAGGCAAGACCGAAGTCATAAAAAAAACTTCATGGCGAAGTTGAATAAAAGATGGAGGTAAACCAAAGATAATAAGGCCCTTCCGTTAGGGGGCGTATAAAAGTCTTGGTAATAAGTCTCATGTTCAAAACCGTTATAAAACCGTGTTTATCGATTCTTCTTGTCAAATTAATTTTTTAACATCGTTGTCTATTAGGAAGGGTTATTGATTTGATGGTCTTAGTTACACCGTTAGGACTCTATTTTTAGACCTAAATCTCTATTATCGCATATGTCAACAATGTATCCTCGTGATCATTAAGACATAATAAAATATAAGAGATACAACTTAGGAATAATGGGAGGATAAGTATGTGATAAGGGCATATGAGTAGTGTTAGCATTACTAACTTATAATGACAATGATCTCGTTGCACGCTTGGCATGGAATTAGGGTGAAAATCGAGGACGACGAAATTATTACTAACGAAGCATTCACGTGTTCTTGTTCTATGAAACTAAACGTCCCACTTTGCGATGAAAATAATACATTATGTCTAAAACACAAGTAGTAGTAGTGTAGCTAGTTTATCATTTCAATAAAGTGAATAAAAATGAATTTTGGAGGTGCTATGATACTTTATTCTAGCATTACGTGAGGGCAAGACAATGGTTTAGTATGGGGGAGTGATGAGACTGCTTTTATACATGGTCTCATCGTCCAAATCGGGCTTAAAATGCATTAAATATCATTGATTATACCAAATATATGCTCGTGTTTGTTACTTGTGTATTTTTAGGTACGGATATTGAGGAAATGGCAAAAGATCACAAGAATCATTCAAAAACGAACACGGGAAACGAAGCCGCACAATGAACCGGGCCCAAGTTTTGAATTTCCAAAAATACCCTTGAAGAATTGAAGATTGTCAAGTTTGGTCCCTCAACTTTTGAAGATTTACACTTTATACCCCTCAAATATTCAAAACTATGAATAGGGGCCCTAAAGTTTGAAGATATTACAAGATCAGCCCTTGAAGTACGAAAAATATGCATTTGAAGCCCTTGGAAAAGTTTGTAAAACAAGTTGTGCCAATTTTGACAACTTGCCAAAAGTTGTTAAGTGTTATAAAGGCGTTGATGGCATTATTTACAACATGAACAAAAGAAGAAAGCTTGGGGACCTATCTTGCCAAACAACAAAACCCATACATCCAGTCACATCCTGCCACCTCATCAATACCCACCCATTTACCATTACCCAACCCGTTTACCCAGCCCATTACCCAACCCACAACCCACCAGTATTAAACTGGTCAACCAGTTAACACCCTTAATAATTTCCCACCAAACACCATATTTAAATAAACCTTTTCCCTTTTTGGATTAAACCTGGCCTAATTATCCCCTTAAACCCTAAATATTTCCAGGCTTAATTAAATTCAAACCAAAGGGTTTTTGATCCAAACCCTCCAGATCCCTAATTACCTCCTTTCTCACCTAAACCCACATCACAAACCACCACAAGACACACCCATGTGTCTTGTGGGACCCTCCCCTGCAACATCACTTTCTCCTAAAACCCTAAACCCGACAAAAGGAACGGCTAGATTGGACTCCTTGGCCCCCAAGATCATTTCAACAGCTAAGATCATCACAAACATCACTCTCCACAGCTGGCATCTTCACATGAAGCTTTTTGACCAAGATTCCAAGGGCAGATTGGGAATTCCATATCTAGGGTTTACACATTGTATTTTTTTATTCAAGTTTTCTAGATAGTTCTCTATTTTAGTATAAAAGGGAGTCGACTTGTGACCCCTTTTCTTTGTTCCAGTTTTTAGCTCTCTCATTGTAATCCCTTTTTACAAAACTTATAAAGTTGGTAATTTTTGAGAAAATATAATTCCTTTTATTTGATTTTTAAAAGTTGGTAAGTGATTGAGAAGCTAGACTGAGTTCCATATCATATTTGTGTAACACTTTGTGTTTTTAAGTTTCAAAAAGGTTTTGAAGATTGTTGAAATATTCAGAAATTTATAAATTTTGAGAAGTGAAAGTGGACCAAAATTTTGAATTTCTGAATATTGATCTTGTTTTTAAAACATGTTAAAGGTTTCAAGGTTTTTGGAAAAGGTTTAAGAGGTTTTAAGAAAGTTTCAAAAAATCAGTATATTTGTGCTTGTGTTTTTTCATTTTCTTAGCAGGTTTTGGAGATTGTTGCTGTCCAAGGTCCAGCATAGGCCACAGCCTATAGGAGGTGGCAAAGCAGCCACTAAGGGTCCTGGATGTAGGACCCTTAAGGTAGTTTCTTATTTCCCATTTCATTTTTTTTAGTTTTCTGAAAAATTTTGATGTTTATGTGAATCTGCATAAAAGCTGTTAAATGTTTGTTTGAGCTGCTGATTTTGTGTTAGTATGCATGATAGAAGTGATTGTAATCAGTTTGAGTGTGTTTTGAAAGGATTTGGTTTGTAAAAGATTGGTTTTCAAGTTTTAAGGGGTGTTTGGATTTGAGTTTTAACCAGGAATTTTGATAGATTTTGGTTTAAGAATCAGCTAGACACACTTAGGATTGCATGAGATATGTGTTATCAGTAAGAGGTATTTGGTTTAGATAGGATTGGAACAAATTTGCATGCTAAAAGTTTGAAAGATAGCTTAAAATCAGTCACTCTCTTTTCTGCTTATTCTTAAGTGAAATTGGCCACCAATCTAAATTAACTGCTAGAATATAGGTTGTAGTAGGATTGTTTATTGCTTTGATGTGACTTGGTGAACTCATTTGCAAGAAATTGGCCTCTAAAATTAGGATTTGTGCAAGTAATTGGTGTCTACTGTTCATCAGATACCCCAAGCTTAATCAGAAACTTTTGTGGCTATTTGTGCTTGATTCTGTTAAGTGATTGCTTGTTTTTTGTGTATAATCTGACTCCTTATACTCAACTGAGTATAAGGGTGCCTTTTTTGCCCAAAATAAGCTATCAAATAAGCTTTCCTAAGCTTATTGGTCAACTGACCAAATTATTGCACTAGCAGTAGGAAGAAAGTTTCCCCTGCTAACACACAAGTTCCCACTGCTAAGCATAAGGACAAAAGTCCATGACATGTCACTTTCAGAAATCTTGATTTTTTGTCTTTAGTGGGTAATTTTGAGAGTTAGACCTTCAAACCAATTTTGTTATTTTTCTTATTTTATTTTTGATTTTTCTGATTAATTAGATTTTTAGTTACTGTTCAATTTATATTTTTTAGATTAATTAGCATTTTTAATTAACTTTAAAGTTTCTGTTTTTGTCTTTTAGTGCCAAAAAGTAAAATTTTTCAGTTTAATCAATTTTCCTGGACTTAGAATATTATTTTAAGATTTTTGGTTAAAAAAGATTTTACTGTTCATCTTTTTATTATTTTTTTAGAATTAATTTAACTTAATTAGGGTTTTAATTAAACTAGTTTTGTCATTTAGTGAAAAATTTAATATTTTTCAATCTTTTTCATTTTTCTACTGTTCATTAGAGTAATTTAGGATTTTTAAAATTGGTAGATTATTTTTAGAATTATTTCATTATTTTTTATAATTATTTTAGTTTTTAAATAGTTTTTAGTATTTTAAAAATAGAAAAATAGTTTTTAAAAATTAGGAAAAATACTTTTTAGTCTTTAAATAATATAAATAAGTTATTTGTTCAATAAAATCATATTTTGGACATTTTGATTAATTATATTTAATTTTAGGGCTTTAATTAGCATTTAAAATTTAATATTTAATTGATAAAAGGTTTTAAAATAATTTTATTGGATTTTATTTCTTATTTATATTATTTTGGACTTGTTTTAGCTTATAATTAATTTTTAGGTTTTAAATTTTTAATTTTGTAGTTTTTTTACGGTTTTACGTGAACGCATTTTCGTCTTAGCTCGATCCGTCTTCGTAACCGTCTTTTCTTTCCTTTCTCATTTTTATTCTCTTTTCTTCTCTTTTTAATAAAATCACAAACAAAATCAATTCAATACACAACACACTAGCCTCCTCGAGAACGAACTCACTTTTAGGGTCATACACACACGGTTTTCCTAAATCGTCGTGCTCACTTGCCCTATTTTGTTGCCTCTTTTCCTAAAAAGGTATACAAATCACTACATCAACATGATAATTATTTCATCAGGAAAGGTGAATGTAGATACTGACACATTATGTGGAAAAGATAAAGAATCAATTAGGATGTATTTCTTAATAATGACTGTGCAAAATAATTTGCCGAGCAATTTAAAATATAACCGATGCTGGTAAAAAGGATAATATGGATAATAAAAAGGGGTTCGCGGCCAATGTGAACTATTAGAATTGAGAAGCCGATACCGTTAAATGATTAAAAGGCCGCATATGGTGGCCGAAATATGGAGGATTTTGAGATTTAGTTATGTTGGAATCTCATAGGTTTAAGTATTCTATTCATGTCATTTCTGATTTAAAGTATCTTTATCTGAAGAAGTTGTACTAATGGCAAATTATGAAGGCAAACATCGCCTCATACATTAGTAAACGTCTAACTATTGCAAAGGTCATCATTAGAATTTGATTCGATTTGGGTTATCGTCGACAGACTGACCAAATCTGCTAATATCATTCCTGTTAATAATAGATTCTTGATGAAGAAATTGACTCTTTTGTAATTAAAGGAGTTGTGTAAACATGGTGTGCCTATATCGATCATCTCTATCAAGATCCTTGCTTCGCATCGAATTTCTAGAGATTTGCTAAGAAGTCATTGAGAACGAATCTTGATGAGAGTATTGTGTACCACCCCAATCGAAGGGACGAGGTAAAGTAGCGATACAAAATACTATAAGTGTTGTTTTATGTTTGAATGATTGACCTTTGGTAATAAATTGTAAAATCGTTTTCCTTTGAAAAGATTATCATTGATAATTATCGTATTAGGATCGAGATCGAATCTTGTGAGGATATATATTAGAGCATCTGTAAGCAGGAGTTGGGATGAAGACACCCGACATACAGCCATTGTGAGTTAGACATGTCTTTTAGGTTTAATGTAACACCCCCAAATTTATACAACTCAATACAGCGGAAGACTAGTTGGTGTTACGGGATAGCACATTACTCACATCATAGACAACGCTTAAAAATCGCGTCGTTTAATATTAAAGCATTTCCATTCATAAATATCAAAGTCACATAGGTCCCAAGTCATTATATTTCATACAATGTTTTACAAAGTATTTGAATGGAAAAATATTGTTTAAGTGCGGGCCATGAATTCTTGTCGTCTTCCCGAGAATTACCTTCAAGTACCTGAGATAAAACATGTTAAAATAAAAGGTCAGTGATAACGCCGAGTGAATTCATAGAGTTTAATAAAATCCATCAATATAATATCAGTATAAAATTATTACTTAAAATCATTTTGTACAAATCATTTTAATAGGCCATAAAATAGCCAAAGTCATTTTATACAAATCCTTATCGAAAATCATAATATAGGCATTTGCCTTAAAAATCATTATACGAGCCAATGTCGTAAAAACATCATACAATACGTCTTATGACATTGTATGAAAATAAAAACCGTTATATGAATATGGTTATGAAAACCAAAACACGAACATAATATCAATAGTATGACCCTGTATTGCTAGTCAGGCAATACATCGTAATTCGGTGCGTATAGTAGTATTTCGTTAATTTGGATTATTATAAGCCGCATGACATTGTTACCTTACTAAACCAAACGACGGGTAGCTAACCCGATACTCAATTTGCCCATCTAAAGTAGCGTGTCGTCACAAAGGTCACGCTATGGAAATCTTCTCATACATAAATTCGCTTACCAATCAATGTGGCAAGACGGGGATCAACCGTCAAGGCGCGAACTGGGGTGATCGTCCCCAAATAGTACTATTATATGCATAAGCGTCTACCAAATCCCGGTAGTTCACAATTCATGCTAATGGGACTTTTAGTTACATAACCTAACTTTAATAATCCATTTTATTTCATCTATCGGGTCCTTTATTCATTTATCGGGTCATACAATCGGGTCATACAATCAGTCGGGTCCAAATCAATAAACAAACAATCGGGACAAATGGTGTCCTATTTTATAAAAACTAACATGTTATCTCCCTCGCGGGTTTATAAAACATTTCATAAAAATATTTAAAAGAGTGAGAGGCTATGAACTCACGTTGATGTGGGAAGGCGGGTTATCGGCAATTCGCACGTACGGTACGTGCTTCAATCACGGAAACCTAGACAAATAATACTCGTCTTAGACTCATGTCCAATGACTTTATAAAAATAACAATTATGTATACATATGATGATTTTATATATATGATGATCAAGTGGGTTTACATATTCTCGTTTACTCATTTTAGTGTTATATGTCGATAACTAGTTTACTAGTTTTACCTATTTACGTGTTTTAGGTCCAATAAGCCTATTATAAGTTTATTAACTTGTATTAATCCATGTTATACTTATATTATCAGTATCTACACTTTACAAGTTGGGCCTAAATGGGTTAAGCCCAATAAATAAGTTTATAAGTGTTTATCTTATTTAGTCCAATTATTAGTCCAATATGCTTAGTTAGCTCGTTAATGTCCGTATGTCCTATAGTTCGGGTTTTATCGGTTTTTACTTGTTATAGATGTTTATATATCAGTATATAAGTTTTATAAAGTTCACATTAGACGGGTCCAACCGTCTAAGTTTTATTTAACAAAAACGTTAATTTTACGGTAATAGCCGAAAAAAGTCGTAAAAATCATGTTTATAGTTTTATGAATTATAAAACTTAACAAGTGATGAGACTGCTTTTATACAAAGTCTCATCGTCCAAATCGGGCTTAAAATGCATAAAATATCATTAAAACTGCCAAATATATGCTCGTGTTTGTTGCTTGTATTTTTAGGTACGGATATTGAGGAAATGGCAAAAGATCACAAGAATCAATCAAAAACGAACACGGGAAACGAAGCCGCACAATGAACCGGGCACAAGAATGGATTTTACAAAAATGCCCTTGAAGTGTTGAGGATTGGCAACTTTAGTCCCTCATTTATGAAGATTTGTCAAGATAAGACCTTGAAGAAGTCATCATTGGCAAAAGAAGACCTCCATGTTTGAAGATTATACAAGTTATGCCCTTGAAGAATCCAAAATATGCATTTGAAGTCCTTAATACAAGTTTAAAAACATGATGTGCCAGATTTGACAACTTCATCAAAGTTGTTAACAAAGAAAATCAAGTTGTGGGCTGTTTATTACTAAATGAACAAATGAAGAGACTATGAGGACTGTTTTTGCCCAGACAACCAAACTCTCTCCCTCCACACACCTTCTCCCACGTGTCCCACTACTCCATTACAACCAATCAGGAAGCCCCATCTCTCCACGTCACATCCCACCATCACTATTAAACTTATTAAACCGAGTTTAATACTTTCCCTCCTTAAACATCCATTTAAATTAATCTTTCCCTTTTTCAGATTAAACTCCACCCTAATCCTCCCAAGAACCCTAATTTTCCCAGGTCCTAATCACCCTAAATCAAAGGGGAATTGGGCGATTATTTCCAGATTGCTAATTAGGGTGTTTCTCATCCTAAACCCACTCACAAAGATTCTCCTAACCAACCCATGTGTCCTATGGACCCCTCCCCTGCTGCGTCACTATCACCCAAACCCCAGAAGGAGACACATCCAACGTCCCACAGCCTTCCTTGGTCCCAAAGGTATCTACCAACGCCTAGGATTGATTTACAACAGCTGGATATCACAAGTGCCAAGCAAGATCACATGTTGCAACTTTGACTGATTTTGAAGACTGAAGACCAAGGGCATTTTAGGGCTTTTATGTATTAGGTTTTAGCTTCTAGTTTCTTCTTTCTAGTGCTATATAATGAGATGCATGTGTCCATTATACTTTGTTCCAGAATTTTTAGCAAAATCTTGTAATTCCTTTTTATGCAATATAAAGTGGGTATTTCTTTAAAAATAGTATTCCTTTAATGATTGATAAAAGTTGGTGTTTGTTTTAGCTAGAATTCTGAGTTCCATTTAAATTGTATAAACACTTTGTGTTTTGAGTTTTCAAAATAGGTTTTGAAAAGGTTTGAAATTTTCAGAAATCCATGAATTTTGAGAAGTGAAAGTGGATTGGAATTCCTGAATTTTTGAATTCATTCTTGTTTTAAAACGTGGTCAAAGTCAAGGTTTGATTGATTTGTAAGTTTGGAAAAGATTTTGAAGAAAATCAGTTTTTTCAAAAGTTTCTGTTTATTTTGGGTTCTAATCTTACTGTTTCATAAGCTTTTCCCCACAAGCTCTTGACACCAGCTTGTGGGTCTAGCTTATTGAAGCTTGGAGTTTGTTTTGCTTGTTTGGTGGTGACTGTGCAGGGTCTAACAAGAACAAAGGCATCATCATCATCACCTTCTTGCCTTCATAAGCACCTCAAGAAGTCTGCTCAGGCCCCAGCCTGATTGGAGGTGACTTTTCAGTCACTGAGGGACCTGGATGTAGGTCCCTCTAGGTAGCATTCTCATTCCTTGTTTATGTTTTCAGAAATTATATGATTTATGTGATTTGTATGAAAGTTGTTCAAGTGTTGATTTTAAGGGTTGATTAGATGCATTTTAGGATTATATACATGTTAGAAGTAGATGTAATCAGTTTGGTTTGAACTTGCTTTGATTTGGTTTGAAAAAAGTAGTTATTGAAATATAAAGGGGTGTTTGGATTAGGTATTTAACTAGGATTGGTGATAAGCTTTTGGGTTTTAACCTGTCTAAATACACTCAATAGGGTATTGTTAGGTTGTATGCTAGTTGTTTTTTCAGTTTGGGTGAGTTTTTAAACAAGTTGCATGCTAAAAAAATTGGATAACATAGCTAAATCAGAAAGTGCTTGTTGTTGACTGATTTTTGTGGAATTTGCTCATCATATCTTGGTAGTTGCTAGTAGATAGGTCTAAGAAAGGTTTGTGATCACTTGTATATCATTTGGTGGTTTTGTATGCAAGCTTTTTGGGTTTGAAATCCGTTTTTGTGCAAAGTGCATCAGTCAACTGTTCATCAGAAAGTGCAAACTAGATCAGAAACTTTGTGTGCCCATTTGTGCTTGATCTTTGCTAGTGATTGTGTGTTTTTTGTGTTTACTCAGAGTCCCCACAACCCAATTGGTGTGGGGGTGCCTTATTGCCAAATATAAGCTCACAAATAAGCTCTCCTGAGCTTATTGGTCAACTGACGAACATAATATACTAGCAGTGGGAACAAACTTCCCACTGGTAGTTCTCAAGTTGGTACTGCTACACAACAAGACAAAACCAAACAAGTGCCACTTTCAGAAAGTTTAATATTTTGTCTTTTGTGCCTTAAAATTAGAATTAGACCTTGAAACTTGTTTTGTTATTTTTCTAATTTTATTTTTGATTTTTCTGTTTAATTAAATTTTTATTTACTGTTCATTTAGTATTTATTAGATTAAATAGCTATTTTTAATACTTTTTAAGTTTCTGTTTTTGGCATTTAGTGCCAAAAATACATATTTTTTAGTTTCAACATTTTTCTTTTATTAAGAAAAACATTTTAAGATTTTTGGTATAAAAAGTTTTCACTGTTCACCTTTTATTTATTTTTTAAAATTAATTTAGTATAATTAGGGTTTTATTTAAACTGCTTTTGTCTTTTAGTGAAAAAAATTATATTTTTCAAACTTTTTCAATTTTCTACTGTTCATTAGAGTAAATTAGGATTTTTATAAATTGGTAAATCATTTTTAGTATTATTTTAATTATTTTTTATAATTATTTTAGTTTTAAAATAGTTTTTAGTAATTTAAAAATAGAAAAATAGTTTTCAAAAATTAGGAAAAATACTTTTTAGTGTTTAGATAATATAAGTAAGTTATTTGTTCAATAAAATAATATTTTGGACATTTTGATTAATTATATTTAATTTTAGGGCTTTAATTAGCATTTAAAATTGAATATTTAATTAATAAAAGGTTTTAAAATATTTTTATTGGATTTTTATTCTTATTTATATTATTTTTGACTACTTTTAGCTTTTAATTAATTTTTAGGTTTTAAAATTTTAATTTTGTAGTTTTTTACGGTTTTACGTGAACGCCTTTTCGTCTTAGTTTAATTCGTCATCGTAACCGTCATTCTCTTCGCACCCCATTTCTATTTTCTCTTCTCATAACAATAAAATCATGATTAATCATTTCTTAACACAACACACGTGCCTCCTTGGGAAACGAACTTGAACTTTCTTAAGGGTCATTAGTGCTCGGTTTTCCTAAACCGACACTTAACGCTTACCACTATTTTGTCATCCTTTTCCTAAAGGGTACAAAAACACTACATCAATTTTGGCACCGCTGCCGGGGAGGCGTGTTGTGTTTTGATTGAACAATTGTTGTTTTTATACTAACCATAATTAGTATTTGTATTAGTAGCACTCTACTAAGACGTATTATCGGTTTTCGGTTTTTGTGTGAATACTATTACTATATTGTATACGTAGAACAATAAATTCACAAGTACTCCAAATACGTGAGAAATCACAACCTTGACTTGGGAGGTCATTACCCAATCATTGTATTCGAATCTCAAACCAAAAAAAAAAGGCAAAAATAGATAAATACTTTCGTGAAGCTCGATTTTGAAAAATACAAACTATAAGGTGGGTATAAGGCGGTTGTATTTCACGACCTAAAGGAAAAAGGCTCTTAAGTGCTTCGCGCCGCCTCGTTTCCTCTGCTTGCTTGTGCGTATTTGATTTTGAGATCTAATCGAGGGTTTTGCCGCCCAAAGTATTATTACATATCATATATATTTTCTTGGTTTCTATTGATTAAACCCTCTTGAACGATTTGGTGTTCCACCATCGTTCTAAAGTCATCGAAGGCGTTCACTTCACGTGATCGTTTTCATTCCTTGAGGCTTCTTTAATCGAGAGATTTGATTAAGGAGGAGATTTGTAGATTTTTGTCTACTTAATACATTCACCAATTTCCAAAAAGTTTAATACAATCAAAAACCACAAAAAAATTGAAAAAATAAAAAACACCAAAAAGAATCTTCTTTGCACGTCTCCTCGTTGTACGTGACGTTTATGCTAACTCGTAATCAAGCAAAACGTGCACGTAGACGAAAAAACAAAACTCCCAGTCTAACTCATTCTAGTGAGGAGTCTCCTATTGACGAACCCATTGTACGAGAAGCACCAACCATGGCGAATCGAACTATGATGGAGTTACTTCAAGCACCCACCGAGGGTTATGGAGAAGCTATTGTGATTCCCGCTATCCTTGTGGAGAATTTTGAGGTGAAAACGGGTTTGTTGTCGATGATCCAAAACAACAAATTTCGTGGTGATGAGAAGGACAATCCCCACAACCATATCCGCCAATTTAATCGTCTTACCGCCACGTTCAAATTTAAGGATGTCTCGAATGACTCGATTAAGATGATGCTTTTTCCGTATTCCTTAGTGGGGCCCGCTAAAATTTGGTTAGAGAAAGAGCCACCCAATTCTATATTGACGTGGAAGGATCTCGTTTCGAAATTTGTGAACCATTTTTTTCCGCCCTCTAAGACTACGCGTTTGAAAAATGAGATTTCTAAATTCTCACAAGAATCAAATGAAAGTTTTTCAACGGCTTGGAATAGGTTTAAGGAGATGTTCCATGAATATCCTCATCACGGTTTTTCCGACTTGCATCAAATTGACACGTTTTACAATGGACTTAATGATCATGAAAGAGATTATTTGAATGCCGCCGCGGGTGGTAATTTTTTGTGTAAAACGGTCGAGGAAGCTTTGGTCATAATTGAGAATAGGTCTAAGGTTTATAGCCCTCGTAACACACCGAGTGTTGCCAAAATGGGCTCGTCATCGTCTCGTAGCATTAATGCTTTACATAATGAAGCAAATGAAGAAAATCGGTTTTTTGATAGATTTGCAAACCTTATGTCCCATTGGAAAGCTCAAGAAGCTTCAAATTCCGCTTCGGTTAAAGCGGTTTCTAAGCGTTGTTTGTCGTGTGGTGGAGCTCATGATCTTTCCGAGTGCATTACCGCGGATGGTAACACTTCGAGTGCTTATCTAGCCACGGGAACTTATAACCAAAACGGTCAAGGTTCCCGCCAAAATCAAGCTGCACCAAATCAAAATGCTAATAACTATCGAAACAACAACCAAGGTGGTAATTATCAAGGCAATCAACGTAATTACAACAAGGGTAATTATCAAAGTGGAAATGGGCAAATTTCAAACCAAAACCAAAACCGTGATTTTCAAACTACCATACAAGGTTTTCAAAATGATCACACCAAAAATCTTCAAGGAGAATTTTTGAATTATGCTAAGGCTAATGATGCTAAGTTTGACAATATGCAACGTGAAATGGTTAGCTTAAGGTCCGAATTGAAAAACGAGCTTAAAAACGAACTTGCTAATGAACTGAAGACTCATGCTAATAAAATGGAAGGGAATGTTCAACGACTCCAACAAAATCAACAAAAAATGGAGCAAGGTCAACATGAGATTAAGCAAGAATTGTTAAAAGCGGATGCTAGGCAATCTAAGTTTGAAGACCGAATGGGAAAAATGTTTGAAGCTATCATGTGTAAGCCCTCTTCTTCGGGTGAACTTCCTAGTGATACCATCGTGAACCCGAAAGGAGAATTGAAGGTTATTACTACTCGTAGTGGTAAAACTTTCAAAGAACCCATTTCTCGTCCAAGTACTTCTATGGAGAAGGAAAAAGAGAAAGAACCCGAGGTGGTGGTAGAAAAGGAGCAAATTCCAAGCCCACGAAGTACCACTCAAACCACACCTACGGTTGAACCCACACCAATCATGGAACCCGAGATTCCAAGGCCGATGCCTATGCATATGCCCCAACCCACACCACCCTTACCTTACCCTTCAAGACGAGACAAGGAAAAGGCACAAGAACGAAATAATTATCAATTTGAACTCTTTATGAAAATGTTTTGTGACTTGCATTTTAATATAAGTTTTGCCGACGCCTTAGTGATGAGACTGTATTTATACATAGTCTCATCGTCCAAATCGGACTTAAAACGCTTAAAATATCGTCAAAATACCCATATATATGCTTGTGTTTGTTCATTTGTGTATTTTAGGTACGGATATCGTGAATTCACCAAAAGATCAAAGGAATCAAGCAAAAACGAACACGGGAAACGAAGCCGCACAAAGAACCGGACCCGAATCATGATTTTCCTATCAAGTCCTTGAAGTTTAAAGATTTGGCAAGTTTGGTCCCTCATCTTTTGAAGACTTGTCATTTTAAACCCTTGTCAAAATCAAAATTACACATTGGGTCCCTAAAATGATGAGATTATGCAAGATTGGTCCTTGAAGAATCCATTTATTGCATTTGAAGCCCTTGGAAAAAGTTGTAAACAAGATTGTGCCATAAATGACATCTTTGCCAAAGTTGTCACATGCATTTTCGGCATTGTTGGATGTTTAACTCAAATTGACAAGAGAAAAGGAATTCAGGGGCCTCTTCTGCCAGACAGCATACTTATCCCACCCAACCATTGGATGACACGTCACCCTCCACTCCCCTCACCAGCCAATCACGTTTCCCTTTCCATCCACGTCTGATTCCACTTAAACCTAAACTAACAAACAATTAAATACATTTGTTTAAAAAGGATTAGCGTGGGAAACACATTTCTAATCCTAAATCAGATTCAACCCTCCCTGTTCTTATGATGAACCCTAGTTTTCCAGGAAATTAATTATCCTAAACTAGGATAATTATCATTAGGGGTTTTGTTTATTGGCCAATGAAGAACACTCCCACATGCTGAAAATGACCTCTCCCTACTCTTGTCCCCCCCACAGCCATCACATGTCACGGGTTCAAACACCCTTTGCTGACTAGAAGACCAAATCAACGGCCAGAAGACTTTTCTTGCTCCCAAAGAATTACTCAACGTCCAAGATTACAAGATTCCAACTGGCATCACATGTGGCCACTTTTGACCAAAAATCAAGACCAAGACAAAAGGGGCTTTTCTGGAAATTCATGTAGCTAGGGTTTTTGCAATGTTAGGGTTCTAGAACCATCTCATCATTTGTATATATATCATAGCATTGTAGCTTTCTTTCCTGTTCCAGATTTTTGTAATTTTTACTAAGTTAATGAATATTTAAAGTATTTCTTATAAAACCTTGCAAATATCTGTGTTCCATTTATTTCAATTTGTTTTAGTGTAAGGGCTTTATTTTTATGCAATAGTGTAACTAATTTACAAGTTTTGAGTTCAAAGGATTTTTGAGATAAAACATCTTTTTTTTTTTACATTTGGACTTTCTGAAATCCACAATCACTGAAGTGAAAGTGGATTCGGGAGTGGATTTCAGGAAGGATCGTTGAGTTTGTTTTCAGAAAGTTTTTAGAAGAGTGGTAGTTTCAAAAGGATTTCAAGAAAAATCATTTTCAAAGGTTTTATTTTGCTAACCTGTTACTGTAGCATAAGCCACAAGCTTGCAGCTTGTGGCCTATTGCCTACTTGAAGTGTGTTTCTGGATTGGTGGTGTTATGCAGGTACCAAGAAGAAACAAGGTCCCTCATTCCATTTCATTTCATTTCATTTTTTTTTAGTTGTAAAGACATACATGCCCTGGTTCAGTTGTTGAACCTCAGCAGGGCTTCTCTACTAGTAGCATAAGCTTCTTTAAAGCTTTAAGAACCCCCCAGAAGGAAGGCATCAGCCAGGTTATAGGCTTGAACCCCTCTTGGCTTTCTTTTTTAAGTTTTAAATGTGATTTATGTGATTTTAGTGAGAAACTGGCTAAATTGTTAATTTTGTTGTTTGATATTGCTTATTAATGATTTACATGCATGTTTAGATAGAAGGTAATCAGATTTGTGTAGTTTTAAACAAGTTTCCTTTGATAATTTTTAGATTTCTGATATAAAGGGGTGTTTGGGACTAGGGTGTGATCTGAGATTGGTGACAATGTGATGATTAAAACCTGTTTAAACATGCCCCTTATGTGATTATCAGTAGTGGTTGTTAGTTATTTTCTAGTTTGGTAGGCTTTTAAAACAATTGCATGCTCTAAAACTTGGTAAAACTAGCTAAATCAAAAAGTGTCATTTTCTGCCTTGTTTTGGTAAAAATTGTGCTTTCAATTTGTGTAATCTGTTAGTGTTAGGGTTAAGTTAGGAGTATTAATTGGTTGAGTGTGATTTGATAAGCTTTTAAACAAGATTTGGCCATTGGAAATCCAATTGTGTGTCAAACACATCAGCAAACAACCATTTGCACCTTTCTGTTTATCAGTGACTGAATTTGTGCATTTGAGTGTGATTTTTGTATTGAGCTTGCCTGTTTTATTGTTTATCTTGACTCCCCACACTTCCATGAGTGTGGGGGTGCCCTTGTATCCAATCAAAATCAAGTGAATCAAAAGTTCTAGGTCAAAACATCACCAGACCCGTTTTTAATACAAGCAGTGGGAACCAAGTTCCCACTGGTAGGCTATTGTTTGTACTGCTTGTGCTAAAAGACAGAAACACACAAATGTCACTATCACAGATTTTGTATTTTTGTCTTTAGTGGGGTTAATTCGGAATTAGGACTTGATTTAAGTTTCTATAATTTTCTTATTTTAATATTGATTTTTCAGTTTAATTACTTTTTAAGTTACTGTTCATTATGTAATTTTTAGATTAAATTGCATTTTTAATTACTTTTAATTATTCTGATTTTGTCATTTAGTGTAAAAAAGTAATATTTTTCAGATTTAAAAATTTTCTTAGACTTAGATAAATATTTTAAGGTTTTTAGTTTAAAAAAATATTCACTGTTCACTTTTTAATTATTTTTTATAATTAAATTAGTTTAATTAGGGTTTATTTATTAATCTGTTTTGTCTTTTAGTGCAAATTTTTACATTTTTCAAACTTTTTCAATTTTCTACTGTTCATTAGGGTAATTTAGGACTTTTATAATTGTCAAATTAATTTTTGCATTATTTTATTATTTTTTATGATTATTTTAATTTAAAAATAGTTTTTAGTGATTAAAAAATAAAAAAATAGTTTTAAGAATTTAGGAAAAATACTTTTTAGTCTTTAAATAATATAATTTAGTTATAGTTCAATAAATTAATATTTTGGGCATTTTGTTAATTATATTTAATTTTAGGGCTCTAATTAGCATTAAAAATTGAATATTTAATTAATAAAAGGTTTTAAAATATATTTGTTGGATTTTTATTCTTATTTATATTATTTAAGACTTAGTTTAATCTTTTAATTAATTTTTAGGTTGAATTTTTAATTTTGTCACGTTTTACGTAATTACGTCATCGTTTTACATTAATTCGTCGTAGTGTAATCGTAGTCGTAGCTCGTCTTTACTTTTTCTCTTCTAAATCAAAAACGTCACTAATCCAAACATTGTTATTTTATATAATTGGCACATTAATACACACACCTCCTTCGAGAACGAACTTGGAATTTATTCGGTTTTGCGTTCTTCCTAAAGCGTAAGACTTAATACTTGCCATTCATACGCGTTTTTCCTAAAACGTGTACGATTTACTACAACATCATTTTGGCGCCGCTGCCGGGGAGGTGTTTAGTGTTGCCATTATTAGTATCGTGTTTGTGTGAGTAGCGCGTTTTTGCTTTTCAATTTTTGGAAAGCGTACATAAACGTACATACTCATTTTTGTTATTCTTCATTACTATATTATATTATCCAAATAAATCGTGTTTAATTTTCCTAAATTAAACACACAATAATCTTTTACTATATTGTAGATATATTGGTTTTCGTTTTTCTTGTGAATATATTATTACTATATTGTACTACGTAGAACAATAAATACACAAGTACTCCAAAAGCGTGAAAACGCAACCTTGATTCGGGATTTCATCACTCGATCATTGTATTCGAATCTAAAGCAAAAAGTTTAAAGGCAAAATAGATAAATACTTTTGTGAAGCTTAATTTTGATTAACACAAACTATAAGGTGGGTATAAGGCGGTTGTATTTCACGACCTAAGGGAAAAAGGCTCTTAAGTGCTTAGCGCCTCCTCGTTTCCCCCGCTTGCTTGTGCGTGTTTTGAGAAAGAGGGCCAATCGAGGGTTTGCCGCCCAAGTATTATATACGTATATTATATTTGCTTGTTTTCAAGATTAAACCCTCTTGAACGTTTTGGTGTTCCACCAACGTTCTAAAGTCATCGAAAGCGTTCACTCCACGTGATCGTTTTCATTCTTTGAGGCTCCTTTAATTGAGAAAGTCGATTCGAGGGGAGATTTGTAGATTTGAGTCTACGTAATACACAAAAAACCCAAAAAATTAAAAAAACAATCAAAAATGAAAAAAAATATTCTTCTTACCCCTAATCAATTAATTCTTTCTCTAACCCTCTAGTGTTTAATTCTCGTAACACCATTCGCGTTTCGTCATGTCCAACGAGGGATATTACTCTTGTCCATATTGTGGAGGTCCGCCCGACGGTGGTAATTGCTTCAATTGCGAGATTTATGGAGGAAGGGAGGGATATATATACAACTCTCCTCAAAACGACCATGGTTACGAATTTCAATCCTATGACCAAGCTCCACAACCGCCTTCGTCTTATTCATGTGATTTTTGCGGTTTGGAGCACGATTTCGGATTTTGTTGTACGAATTATAATGACCCCGAACCGAGTCCTAATTTCTTTGACCAATCATCGTAATATCCATCGTCGTATTCATGTGAGTCTTGTGGAGACGCACCTCATTATGGGTATGATTGTCAACCGATGAACCATGATACGTCTTTCGACAACCAATTCTCCGGTTTTGACCAATCACCTCTACAAAATATTTTCGATGATGATCTCGGTGCAAGTCGCGTCGACAAGGGATTTGAAGAAATTAAATTGCTTTTTCAACAAATTATGGAGAAAAAGGAACTTTCAATCGTCGAAGTGATCGAAGAAAGCATCAAAGATATGGAAGAGGAGAAACGACGAATCAATCAGGAAATAAACGATATCTCTAATGAACTCGGCATTAGGAGATATCGTAAAGAAGAAATAAGTGACGAGTTTAAAAGAGAGTGTGAGATTAAAACTAAACAACTTTTACAAGATTACAATGTTTTAAGCATCGATATTCGTCATAAGAGAATAGAACTAGAAAGAGGGGAGCATCTAGCTAGATGTGATCTCACGCCTCCTATTTATGATGACGACGACGATAGCGACATTTTTAATCTCAACTCGTCTTGTGAAACCATAACTCTCACGCTCCTAACGAAACCCGATGCCTCTCTAAGTATGGGGGAGAAGAATCTTAGCACTAATCCTAGTGTTGAGATCCCTATTCCAATCCAAAGTGAGCCTACGGTTGCCTTCGATGAGGAGTTAAGTGATTTTGCTCTCGATGAATTTTCCCACGAAGATTCTAACGAGGAAAATTACGATAGTGAGTATGATACGATTTCATGTGATGATGTCTCTCCCAATGACACTTCGGGTAGAGAATCATTGACTTTTTCGAACCCGCTTTTCGATGATGATTTTTCCACTAGTGATGACGAGTCACTACTCGATGAGGAAGTTCGTGTCGACGAATTTAAAATTTACTCGAATTCCCTTTTTGAATTTGATGACGAGTTCGTTTTTGGTGACGTAAATCCTCTCTTTGATGAGACGTTCGAGGACATCGAGAGTGAGGATTCTAAGGATTCTAAACTCGATGAGCCGGATTTGCTAGTCACCCTCCCTAAGTCTCATTTGGATGAGCCTTCTCTTTTGACTTGTGATGCCTCCATTCTCAAGGGGTTCACCGATGGACCACCTCTCAATGAGAATGAGGATTTTAATGAGGCCTTTGCCTTAGAACCGAGAGGAGACTTTGAGACCCCCATTTTTATTGATTCTCTTTCAAATTTGCCTTCGTCTCAAAGTAATCTTACCCACCCTCTCGGTTCCCATGACTACACGTACTTTGAGTACGTTGTAAGGAGTTTTCTTCCTTACAAAACGTATCCTCCGACTTTGCCTTTATCATTTTCCACCAAATGTGAGGATACGATCTTCGACCCCGGTATAAAGGCTTTGCCTTCATTATCGGTTGCTTTTTGGGCCTTGTTTATCATGTAAGCCCCACCAAAATGACCAAACCATGATTATCCCTAAATGATCACATTTATGGGGATTCGAGTCGAGCTTTTGACTCGGTTAACAAAAACAAGGTGCCTCGTGGGGGATTCTCATGCTTATCCTTGTAAATATTATCGCTTTCTTAGTTTAACGTAACGAGGGGACTTGTGCTCTTCCAACCTTTGTTCCTTGGTTGTTTGTGATTGTGATTTATTAGGTTCATCGTCATCATTGAAGCCTCTCGTGTTCGTTTTATGGATCACTCGAGCTTCGATCGTTTCCTTTGGAGATTCCGATATCCGATGATATCCTTTTATGTTCTAACGTTTATCTTAATAGCATAATTCATAAACGGCTTTTAGGTTATTCGTTTTACCCTTTCCATGCTCGAGATTAAGCATTCGACTTCGTCTCTAGTATAGGGGTGTTTACACCCCTAGACTCGAAACATTGAGGACAATGTTTAGTTTTAGTATGGGGGGGTGAGTAGATACTTCACCTTGCTTACATCAACACGCAATCCAATATTCATCTTTTTGCTATCGTTTTGTTGCAAATAAGGCTAAAAATGGCCAAATTTTAAAATTTTTCGTATTTTTCATAAGTGTTTAAGACACGAATGTAGGTTTTCCGATGGTGAGAACGAGAGTAATTTTTGACTCGACCGTGCGTGTTGAGCACTTAGCTTCGATTCCTTAACTTTTTAGGCTAAGTCTCTTAAATGAGGACGAGAAATGATAGAGTTATTTATAAGTCTCGTAATCGTCACGATCTTATGTGTAGTAATTATTAGCTTATTCTCCCAACGCTTTTGCATAATAAATTGTTAATAAATATTGATTTGGCGGTTTAGTCACTATTGTTGGTTTCTAATTTGTTTTTGTAGCTTCCATGTAATTAAATTAGGAAAACATTAAGGTATCGCCAGCGTCACGGTTTTGAAGTATTGGCACCCGAATAATCAAAAGCTTCACCTAATAATAAGATTTCAAGTGCTCACCTAAATTAAGCAAAAATTTGAAGCTCACAAGGCCGAAAAATCTATGCCCAAATTGAAAGTGAATCAAGCCTTAATCTTCGAAGCTTTAAAGATCCAAAATTCGCCTTAGCGTGAGGATATACGTCTTTGGCTAATAAAACCACCGATGAGGCGGATAATAAAAGGCAAGGCAAGACCGAAGTCATAATAAAAGCTTCATGGCGAAGTTGAATAAAAGATGGAGGTAAACCAAAGATAATAAGGCCCTTCCGTTAGGGGGCGTATAAAAGTCTTGGTAATAAGTCTCATGTTCAAAACCGTTATAAAATCGTGTTTATCGATCCTTCTTGTTGACTTAATTTTTTGACATCGTTGTCTATTGGGGTGAATTATTGATTTAATGATTTTTGTTACACCGTTAAGTTTCTATTTTTAGACTTAATCTCTATTCACGCATAAGTCGATGATGTATCCTCGTGATCATTATGACAAAATAAAATATAAGAGATACCAATTAGGAATAAGGGAGTTTAGGTTCGTAAGTAACACTCATGAGATGTGTTCGTGTTGCTAACTTATAATAACAATGATCTCGTTACACGCTTAGCATGGAATTGGGTGAAAATCGAGGACGACGAAATTATTTCTAACGAAGCATTTACGTGTTCTTGTTCTATGATCCCAAAAGTCACTTTCTCGTGATGAAAACAATACATTATGTCTAAAACGCATGTAGTAGTTTATTTAAATTTATGTCTTGAATAAAAGTCATCATAAAATGAATTTTGGAAGTGCTATAATACTTAATTCTAGCATTGCGTGGGGACACGGCAATGGTTTAGTATGGGGGAGTGATGAGACTGTATTTATACATAGTCTCATCGTCCAAATCGGACTTAAAACGCTTAAAATATCGTCAAAATACCCATATATATGCTTGTGTTTGTTCATTTGTGTATTTTAGGTACGGATATCGTGAATTCACCAAAAGATCAAAGGAATCAAGAAAAAACGTACACGGGAAACGAAGCCGCACAAAGAACCGGACCCGAATCATGATTTTCCTATCAAGTCCTTGAAGTTTAAAGATTTGGCAAGTTTGGTCCCTCATCTTTTGAAGACTTGTCATTTTAAACCCTTGTCAAAATCAAAATTACACATTGGGTCCCTAAAATGATGAGATTATGCAAGATTGGTCCTTAAAGAATCCATTTATTGCATTTGAAGCCCTTGGAAAAAGTTGTAAACAAGATTGTGCCATAAATGACAACTTTGCCAAAGTTGTCACATGCATTTTGGGCATTGTTGGATGTTTAACTCAAATTGACAAGAGAAAAGGAATTCAGGGGCCTCTTCTGCCAGACAGCATACTTATCCCACCCAACCATTGGATGACACGTCACCCTCCACTCCCCTCACCAGCCAATCACGTTTCCCTTTCCATCCACGTCTGATTCCACTTAAACCTAAACTAACAAACAATTAAATACATTTGTTTAAAAAGGATTAGCGTGGGAAACACATTTCTAATCCTAAATCAGATTCAACACTCCCTGTTCTTATGATGAACCCTAGTTTTCCAGGAAATTAATTATCCTAAACTAGGATAATTATCATTAGGGGTTTTGTTTATTGGCCAATGAAGAACACTCCCACATGCTGAAAATGACCTCTCCCTACTCTTGTCCGCCCCACAGCCATCACATGTCACGGGTTCAAACACCCTTTGCTGACTAGAAGACCAAATCAACGGCCAAAAGACTTTTCTTGCTCCCAAAGAATTACTCAACGTCCAAGATTACAAGATTCCAACTGGCATCACATGTGGCCACTTTTGACCAAAAATCAAGACCAAGACAAAAGGGGCTTTTCTGGAAATTCATGTAGCTAGGGTTTTTGTAATGTTAGGGTTCTAGAACCATCTCATCATTTGTATATATATCATAGCATTGTAGCTTTCTTTCCTGTTCTAGATTTTTGTAATTTTTACTAAGTTAATGAATATTTAAAGTATTTCTTATAAAACCTTGCAAATATCTGTGTTCCATTTATTTCAATTTGTTTTAGTGTAAGGGCTTTATTTTTATGCAATAGTGTAACTGATTTACAAGTTTTGAGTTCAAAGGATTTTTGAGATAAAACATCTTTTTTTTTTACATTTGGACTTTCTGAAATCCACAATCACTGAAGTGAAAGTGGATTTGGGAGTGGATTTCAGGAAGGATCATTGAGTTTGTTTTCAGAAAGTTTTAAGAAGAGTGGTAGTTTCAAAAGGATTTCAAGAAAAATCATTTTCAAAGGTTTTATTTTGCTAACTTGTTACTGTAGCATAAGCCACAAGCTTGCAGCTTGTGGCCTATTGCCTACTTGAAGTGTGTTTCTGGATTGGTGGTGTTGTGCAGGTACCAAGAAGAAACAAGGTCCCTCATTCCATTTCATTTCATTTCATTTTTTTTAGTTGTAAAGACATACATGCCCTGGTTCAGTTGTTGAACCTCAGCAGGGCTTCTCTACTAGTAGCATAAGCTTCTTTAAAGCTTTAAGAACCCCCCAGAAGGAAGGCATCAGCCAGGTTATAGGCTTGAACCCCTCTTGGCTTTCTTTTTTAAGTTTTAAATGTGCTTTATGTGATTTTAGTGAAAAACTGGCTAAATTATTAATTTTGTTGTTTGATATTGCTTATTAATGATTTACATGCATGTTTAGATAGAGGGTAATCAGATTTGTGTAGTTTTAAACAAGTTTCCTTTGATAATTTTTAGATTTCTGATATAAAGGGGTGTTTGGGACTAGGGTGTGATCTGAGATTGGTGACAATGTGATGATTAAAACCTGTTTAAACATGCCCCTTATGTGATTATCAGTAGTGGTTGTTAGTTATTTTCTAGTTTGGTAGGCTTTTAAAACAATTGCATGCTCTAAAACTTGGTAAAACTAGCTAAATCAGAAAGTATCATTTTCTGCCTTGTTTTGGTAAAAATTGTGCTTTCAATTTGTGTAATCTGTTAGTGTTATGGTTAAGTTAGGAGTATTAATTGGTTGAGTGTGATTTGATAAGCTTTTAAACAAGATTTGGCCATTGGAAATCCAATTGTGTGTCAAACACATCAGCAAACAACCATTTGCACCTTTCTGTTTATCAGTGACTGAATTTGTGCATTTGAGTGTGATTTTTGTATTGAGCTTGCCTGTTTTATTGTTTATCTTGACTCCACACACTTCCATGAGTGTGGGGGTGCCCTTGTATCCAATCAAAATCAAGTGAATCAAAAGTTCTAGGTCAAAACATCACCAGACCCGTTTTTAATACAAGCAGTGGGAACCAAGTTCCCACTGGTAGGCTATTGTTTGTACTGCTTGTGCTAAAAGACAGAAACACACAAATGTCACTATCACAGATTTTGTATTTTTGTCTTTAGTAGGGTTAATTAGGAATTAGGACTTGATTTAAGTTTCTATAATTTTCTTATTTTAATCTTGATTTTTCAGTTTAATTACTTTTTAAGTTACTGTTCATTAAGTAATTTTTAGATTAAATTGCATTTTTAATTACTTTTAATTATTCTAATTTTGTCATTTAGTGTAAAAAAGTAATATTTTTCATATTTAAAAATTTTCTTAGACTTAGATAAATATTTTAAGGTTTTTAGTTTAAAAAAATATTCACTGTTCACTTTTTAATTATTTTTATAATTAAATTAGTTTAATTAGGGTTTATTTATTAATCTGTTTTGTCTTTTATTGCAAATTTTTACATTTTTCAAACTTTTTCAATTTTCTACTGTTCATTAGGGTAATTTAGGATTTTTAAAATCGTCAAATTAATTTTGGCATTATTTTATTATTTTTTATGATTATTTAAATTTAAAAATAGTTTTTAGTGATTAAAAAATAAAAAATAGTTTTAAAAATTTAGGAAAAATACTTTTTAGTCTTTAAATAATATAAGTTAGTTGTTAGTTCAATAAATTAATATTTTGGGCATTTTGTTAATTATATTTAATTTTAGGGCTTTAATTAGCATTAAAAATTGAATATTTAATTAATAAAAGGTTTTAAAATATATTTGTTGGATTTTTATTCTTATTTATATTATTTAAGACTTAGTTTAATCTTTTAATTAATTTTTAGGTTTAATTTTTAATTTTGTCACGTTTTACGTAATTACGTCATCGTTTTACGTTAATTCGTCGTAGTGTAATCGTAGTCGTCGCTCGTCTTTACTTTTTCTCTTCTAAATCAAAAACGTCACTAATCCAAACATTGTTATTTTATATAATTGGCACATTAATACACACACCTCCTTCGAGAACGAACTTGGAATTTATTCGGTTTTGCGTTCTTCCTAAAGCGTAAGACTTAATACTTGCCATTCATACGCGTTTTTCCTAAAACGTGTACGACTTACTACAACATCACTTAGTCATGATGCCTCGATTTGCCGCGAACTTCAAAAGTATGTTGAATAACAAAGAGAAATTGCAAAAATCGTCTAGTTGTTCATCGGTTTTTCTAAGCCGCATACCTCAAAAAGTCGGTGATCCCGGCAAGTTTTTAATCCCATGTGCTATACAAGACATGGAAGAATCCTACGCCTTGGCCGATCTTGGTGCTAGTATTAATTTGATGCCTCTTGAGATTTTTAAATCGCTCAATCTTCCCAATCTCACTCCTTCAAGAATGTCAATCGAAATGGCCGATCATTCTACGATTCTAGCTTGTGGAGTTGTCGAGGACGTCTTCGTGAAAGTTGGAAAGTTCTACTATCCCATAGACTTTATTGTTGTTGACATTCCTATCGATCCTAAAGTTCCTATAATTTTAGGTCGATCATTTTTTGATACCTCGAGAGCACTTATCGATGTGCATGCAAGGAAAATCACTCTTCGTTTCAATGAGGAAGAACTCGTCATTAATGCAACTCAAAACTCCACACTTTCTCATGTGTATTCCATCACGTCTTTGTATAATGTCAATCCCATTAAAAACATTTGCAAAAAGATTTCAAATAGAGTTTTATAAGTTGTTGAGAAAAATGAAGTTCCGTCCCCTCCGCCGGTGGAGGTTAAGAATGTTAAGCCTACGATTCCAATCTCGAATGATTCTTCGGATGATGAATGTGTTGATCCCGATGGGGGAGTTTTCTTTGTTGACAAACGTTTTGAGAACTTACCACCACCTTTACTAAAACGGTTTTCAAATGTGAGAATTTTTAGTGTAACTAACATTGCTTTAGAAACACCAAATATTTTTGACATAATTAAATCGGGTTTTCACAAGGAGAGTTTAAAAGATGAAAAAGGGAAAGATTTTAAATTGGATTTAAAAGATTTTTCTACAATTCTAACTCCGTCATCACCACGTGTATTGAGTACTACAAGCTCGTCTTCTCCTTTTGACGATGCTTTGTGTGGACTTAGTGTGGGGGAAACCCCTTATGTTCCCTCCCCTTTCTCCACCTAGGACGAGATATTTGATCCCGGAATTGCTTATAAAGGGAAATCTCGGTCTTCCACCGATGCAATAAATGGAAAATCTTTTCATTTGATTGGTGCGAGTCTACCTCGAGTAGCTCAATGTTTTTATGACTTACCCATTGTCCCACCCTTCTATTTCTTATCATCTATTTTCTTTAAACCCTTTGGGTTTTTGTTGACTCATGATGAAGTGGCGTTGATTTGTTTTTCCAATGAAAACGAGAACGCCATCTTTGATCCCGGTATTTTGCACCACCAAAACGAGAACGCCATCTTTAAACCCTTTAGCTCAATGTTTTTATGACTTACCCATTGTCCCGGTATTTTCCAATGACTTAGTCCTTAGTACCGGTTGTTTTTGGGCCTTGTTTATCATGTAAGCCCCACCAAAAATTGACCACACCATGATTATCCCTAAATGATCACATTTATAGGGATTCGAGTCAAGCTTTTGACTCGGTTATCAAAAACAAGGTGCCTCGTGGGGGAGACCCATGTTTATCCATGTACATATTATTGCTTTCTAATTAGTTTAATGTGAGGGGATTTGTGCCCTTCCAACCTTTGTTCCGTGGTTGTTTGTGAATTGTGCTTTTTAGATCATGATCTTCACGATTGGAGCCTCTCGTGTTCGTTTTATGGGAGCACTCGATCGTTTGCTTTGAATACTTTCTCAATATCCAAATGATATATCCTTATTTGTTCTAACCTTAGGTGATTAGCACACTTCATAAACGGCTATTAATTTATTGGTTACACCCTTTCCATGCTAGATTAGGCATTCGACTACGTCTCTAGTATGGGGGTGTTTGCACCCCTAGACTCGAAACATTGAGGACAATGTTTAACTTTAGTATGGGGGGGGTGAATAGATACTTGCCTTGCCAAACCTTCACGCTTTCCAAAGTTTATCTTTTTGTTTATCATTTTTGTTGCAAAATAAGGCTAAAAATGGCCAAATTTTAAAAATTTTCTCATGTTTTATAAGTGTTTGAAGACACGAAGGTAGATTTTCCGATGGCGAGAATAAGAGTAATTTTTTACTCGACCGTGCGTGTTGAGCACTTAGCTTTGATTCCTTAACTACACATTAGGCTAAGTCTCTTAAATGAGGACGAGAAATGATAGAGTTAATTATAAGTTACTATGCTAAACGTAGAGTACTCGTATTCTTTCAAAAACTCATGTGTTCTCGTTGTTTGCTTGTTCTCCCTTCGCTTGTAAATATTTTTTGCTTAATAAATATTGACTTAGCGGTTTAGTTAGGATTGTTGGGTTTCTAGTCTTTTCTAGTAGCATCCGTGTAATTAAATTGGGAAGACATTAAGGTATCGCCAGCGTCACGGTTTTGAAGTATTGGCACCCGAATAATCGAAAGCTTCACCCAATAATAAGATTTCAAGTGCTCACCTAAATCTAGCAAACAATTTGAAGCCCCACAAGGCCGCAAAATCTATGCAAAATTGAAAGTGAATCAAGCCTTAATATTCGAAGCTTTAAAGATCCAAAATTCGCTTTAGCATGAGGATATACGTCTTTGGCTAATAAAACCACCGATGAGGCGGATAATAAAAGGCAAGGCAAGACCAAAGTCATAATAAAAGCTTCATGGCGAAGTTGAATAAAAGATGGAGGTAAACCAAAGATAATAAGGCCCTTCCGTTAGGGGGCGTATAAAAGTCTTGGTTATAAGTCTCATGTTCAAAACCGTTATAAAACCGTGTTTATCGATTCTTCTTGTCAACTTAATTTTTTAACATCGTTGTCTATTAGGAGGGGTTATTGATTTGATGGTCTTAGTTACACCGTTAGGACTCTATTTTTAGACCTAAATCTCTATTATCGCATAAGTCAAACAATGTATCCTCGTGAAACATTCAAGACAAAATAAAATATAAGAGATACAACTTAGGAATAATGGGAGGATAAGTACGTGATTAGGGCATATGAGTAGTGTTAGCATTACTAACTTATAATGACAATGATCTCGTTGCACGCTTGGCATGGAATTAGGGTGAAAATCGAGGACGATGAAATTATTTCTAACGAAGCATTCACGTGTTCTTATTCTATGAACCTAAACGTCCCATTTTGCGATGAAAATCATACATTATGTCTAAAACGCAAGTAGTAGCAATAGTAGTAGTGTAGCTCGTTTATCATTCAATAAAGTAAATAAAAATGAATTTTGGAGGTGCTATGTGACAATCCGTCAATTTATGATTGATATTTTATTCTCAATATTTATTTGAAAACATTATTTTAATGTTACAATATGAACTCACATATTTTTGGGAAGAAATTTGGATTTACGTCTTGAAGTAGCATCGACTACGTCTAAACCGGAGGATTCAACGTTACGTGCTTACGTTTACATACACCGTCTTTGGTGACAGTCCGACATTTCAGAAAATAAATTTGTCCGTGAATATTATTTTGAGATTTTAAATTTGTGTTGGTTCATAAACTCACAAATTTACGAGAAGAGATTAGGATTTACGATTTTAATTTAACGTCCTTTACGACTAAATCGGAAACCTTAGGATTACGTATTTACGTTTTCGAACACCGTTTTTGATGAGACAATTTTTATTAGATTCGTTTTGTGCCGTTGATTCATAATTTATAAAAACGTTTTACATAAAACGACCCGAGGGCACGCAAATCAAGGAATACCCGTAAATTAGTGGGATGGGACAAAACAAGTTTATCCCACCCCACTAACACATGGGATGCCCAAGAGGACAACACCTCATCCCATGAGGTGTCAAAGCTTAGCTAATAAGCTTAACACTTGTATACACTCCTAAAACCATCCAACAACAAAACCATTTTTCTCACAAAACTCTTACATGCAATACCACCCATTCTCTCCTTCATCTCTCTCTCAAAATTCGTCCAACCTTCACCCTTAAACACCCCATTTTGATCAAATTTAACCACAAATCCTATGTTATCTCTACATATGATGAAAACCCATTGAAGTTATGAAGATTGGAGGTGATCTTAACATGTAAAAAGGCGTTTTCAAGGGAGCTTGGGGCTGATTTCTCAAGAAGTTTTCATGAAGAACAAGGGCTGATTTTTTTTGGAGGAATCTAAAAATACTTGGTGATCCTAGAAGTGGTGCTGATATCTCATAAGATTGGTTACCCAAAACCAAGTCTTGTTCATCAAAAACCTCATCTTTTCATCACTAATGGTGGTTTCCGTGATTGAAGCACGTACCGTACGTCCGAATTGCCGATAACCCATCTTCCCACATCAATGTGAGTTCATAGCCTCGCACTCTTTTAAATGTTTTATAAATGTTTTATAAACCCGCGAGGGAGATAACATGTTAGTTTTCATAAAATTAGGACACCATTTGTCTCGATTGTTTGTTTATTGATTTGGACCCGAATGATTGAATGACCCGATTGTATGACCCGATAAATGATTAAAGGACCCGATAGATGCAAATAAAAATGGATTATTAAAGTTAGGTTATGTCACTAAAAGTCCCATTAGCATGAATTGTGAACTACCGGGATTTGGTAGACGCTTATGCATTTAATAGTACTATTTGGGGACGATCACCCTAGTTCGCGCCTTGACGGTTGATCCCCGTCGTGCCACATTGATTGGTAAGCGAATTTATGTATGAGAAGATTTCCATAGCGTGACCTTTGTGACGACACGCTACTTTTGATGGGCAAAATTGGTATCGGGTTAGCTACCCGTTGTTGGTTAGTAAGGTAACAATGTCATGCGGCTTATAATAATCCAAAAACTAATGAAATACTACTAGACGCTCCGAATTACGATGTATTTCCTGACTAGCAATACTGGGTCATACTATTGATATTATGTTTGTGTTTTGGTTTTCATAACCATATTCATATAACGGTTTTTGTTTTCATACAACGTCATAAGATGTATTGTATGGTGTTTTTACGACATTGGCTCGTATAATGATTTTTAAGGCAAATGCCTATATTATGATTTTCGATAAGGATTTGTATAAAATGACTTTGGCTATTTTATGGCCTATTAAAATGATTTGTACAAAATGATTTTCGGTAATAATTTTATACCGATATTATATTGATGGTTTATTAAACTCTATAAATTCAGTCGGCGTTATCGCTGACCTTTTCTTTTAACATGTTTTATCTCAGGTACTTAAAGGTAATTCTCGGGAAGACAACAAGAATTCATGGCCCGCACTTAAAACAATATTTTCCATTCAAATACTTTGTAAAACTTTGTATGAAATGTAATGACTTGGGACCTATGTAACTTTGATATTTATGAATGGAAATGCTTTATTAATAAAAGACGCGATTTTTATGCGTTGTCTATGATGTGAGTAATGTGCTATCCCGTAACACCAACTAGTCTTCCGCTGTATTTAGTTGTATAAATTTGGGGGTGTTACAGTTTGGTACCAGAGCTCTCGTTATAGAGAACGAAAGATTTTTAAAACCAAGGTTTTGAATAAAACATTTCAAAATCTTTTAATTATAAACACTATTCAAAAAAAATGTCTAAAAATCTTTTGACTATAACGGTGCCGAAGAATTCTCGAGTTACCGACAAGGCCAGACTAAGAAGTGTTATTTTAATATATGTATAACTTGGATTATATATATATATATATATATATATATATATATATATATATATATATATATATATATATAAAAATATATATATATATGATGTAATTTGATTACATGATTGTTTGATGATTATTTTGATATTTATACGAGGTATTTATATGACGTAGATTGTCACAAGTAACCCTAAATTCCCCTAGTAAATTAATCGAAGCTATTCTCGTAGGAATTCTAGCTATCCTAGATCTAAACCAAGTTGCGGATATTTATGATCCCAACAAATGGTTGATATTCGTACAAATGTAGATATTAGTTGATTGTGATATTAAAGAAGAATTGGCGAGATTAAATCTGATATCGATGTCATGACGATCTTTCCTTATAGAGTGGAGTTTGACAAAACGTTATCACCTGGAAAGATGTCATCCGATTCGTTGTCATCCAATTCTTAAATTTGAAATCGAAAGGGTAAATGTTGCACTTGAGGCTGTCATTGGAACCATTACCCAAAAGCCTCATGCCACTAATACCTTTCCGAGAAGTCTAGTTGAATGATCGATTCATCTCATACTAGTGACTCATTTGATAACTAGTGTTGTAAGAGCTATAGGATTGGAAATTAAGTGTTGATTCATATTGAGATTGTATTTCCTTTTAAGGCCTAAGAATAAAGTTGGAGTATTGGAAAATGAGGTAGGATATCAAATTGAGTATAAAAATGGTTGAAATTTGAATAAAGTAAAATTTAACCCATATGGAATATGAGATTATTAATAGAAGTCGTTAAGTTTTGTGATTGAATTATAAGGTTTTAATTGATTATTGATTCGTGTTAAGGGTTGTTCCTAGGCCATTGTCCACTAACAAGGATGCCCAGTGTCCAATAAATAAATCGAAGAAATCTTCTTCTAAATTGAGACCGATGGATCTTTCGGGACATGTGGAACACCTAATGACTCTTGTAGATTAGTATTCATTGTGGTATCTTTTAAAAATAATCCCTAACTTAACTGAGACATCAGTTGGTAGGATGAGATCTTGGAATTGTATGACATAGTGACACATAATGTGTTACGGTACAATTTGACTTGTTTGTGATTAATGAAAAAGACTACCTTTGATTGCTAAATCCTACATGTATCGATGTTATCTATCTTTTCTTGCTTCATCCTAATGCTCACATTAGTGATGTAACCATTGAACAAGTACTCATCTCGATCTGAGTTACGTTGTGGATTATTCTCTTTGTATTCCTGAGTGCCATCGAGGTCATGAACCTCATGATTATTTGGCTAAGCTCATTTCCTATCATATCGTAGTTAACTCTTGGTGAACAACTTTTCATCACTCTTTTGCAGATCACACATTGTTTTTATAAAGTTAAAACGGTATCCTTTGAGAAAAATTAATTTTCATCACAATAAGGATTATTCAAAGTGAGATTTAAGTGACTGATATCAAAATGAAGTTGTTTATGAAAAGCTTTGGAAACTTAATTATTTCCATAAACAAAGAAAATCTTTGTAAATATATTTTTGATTCTTATTTAAGAATTAAGCATGAAAATGTTTTTGTTATAAACATGATGATAAAATTTTGACGAACTGAGTATTGCATCGTTAATCTTGAAATTGTATATAGTTGCGTGCCTACATACAATTTGGAATGGACCATGCAAGGCTGATTAGTAGTCACCATAAAACTAATGAATAAACACTACATTTTCTTTGAAGATTATGAAAGATTAAATTTTATGAGATCTGCAAGAAGTGAAAAATAGGGACATAATGTTAGGGACACCTACATATGTGCCTGTAGCATCTATTTTTCTGAGTCGAATTTACTCATCTGTGGAACTTGTCTTATTTGACAATTGATATTCCCTTCTTGTCCAATTCTCCCGTAGTGAGATTCTTAGGAAAAGTATTTGATTACCGAGTGTTGATACCCGACTGGATGTATCGACGTTCTTATCATTTCTTTTGATTTGATTTCATTTGAATGACCTGGGTAACGATCCGAGGAGCTTTCGAATGCGTACTCAAATTATGAAAACATGGGATATATTCATATTCATTAAGTGTTTTCGTCTGTATCTGATTTGAAATTCTCTCACGTAGATTATGCGTTGACCTTACTCTTTTTAAGGGTAGTTATGTCTCCATATATCCTTGAATTTGTGAAGGATTATGAGTTAATATTAGTCTATTGAGAAGTTCACATCTTATCGACGGCAATAAAACTGAAAAAGTTGGTACTGCCAGTAGAATGGATTGATTGATTATGACATGACGACATTGTCTTAATTGATGGGAACTCGAATAGAATTCCCCTAAATGATAAGATGTTGATTATCAAAAGTGATCTAAATAATTCTTGATGGATGACTTGAAATGATACCATGAATGGTTGTGAATTAGTCATAGATATTATAATCTAGAAAGAACCTAATATGAATTTATTTAAAGATGTTTCTGTTATCTGAAACTTTAGTAAGTATTTGTTGATAAATTACCTAGACTTTCGCCATTAAGGCAAGTTGAATTTGATATTGATTATATTCTCGGTGCTGCACTTGTGGCGTGTGCACTGTACGTCAGCACCATCTGAATTAAAGGAATTTCCGTACAACTGAGAGAGTTGTTGGAAAAATATTTTATTATACCAAGCATGTCATCCTGAAGAGCTATGGTGTTATCATTCCTTATATTTATAGATTACTGTGACTGAGTAAATTGACAATCGAAAACGATATCCATAACTCGAAATGGAAGATTTTTTCGATCATTTACAAGGTTCTAGTGTATGTTTTAAATATTTGATCCACGACATGGTTATTATCAACTTCGCGTCCGCGAAAAAGATTATCTATTCCAATCACTACATTCAGAACTTGTAATGAAGATTATGAGTTTCATGTGATGTCGTTTGGATTAACCAATGCACATGTAGCATTCATAAATTTGGTGAATCACGTGTGTAGGCTGTAAATTGATAACTTCATGCTCGTGATCATTAAGGACTATATGTTTGTTTATAAGAATAAGAATGAGTTAATAATTATTTATAGATTGCCCTGAATTGGCCGAATAATAAAAACCTGTATCTTAAATATTTAACTTGAGATTTAAAACTTAATCCTTTACATAAAATTTACGTTGGATTAATAATGGTAAGATGTATGCATATAGACTCTTCAAAAATTAAGATCCCTTTTAAGACTTTGAATTTTATCAAAAAGAAATGGAAATATGTTTTGACAAATGTTTTAACAAAGGATTTTAAGGGATTATTCCCTTATACACAAACCATTTAACTAAACTTCTGTTTAGGGGTAAATGTTTGTGTATACCTCAAGATAACTTAAGAAGGATTGAGTAAACCATTTAAACCATGACTTATTATTTGAAACGACACTTTTTGCTTTTCAACTAAGAAAATTGTGACCAAAGTATAAAACAAAGATTTTTCGAACATTTACGAAATCTTATTAAATATTTTCGATAAATCAACAAAAATCGTGTTAATTAAATTCAAATTTATTTTGAACATTTTATATAATTGGTCGAACTAAGAAATTTAAAATTTTTACGTTTACGTTTCATAAAAACTAACTAATAATTATTTAATTACTAGCAATAATTATCGACGCCTTAAAACGTCGGATTGAGCAAAACGGATAAAAATGATAGTAAAGACGGAACTAAAACATAGAAGATATGAAGAAAGAATTTTGAATAAATACGGTTGTGATATTTATTTCATCAGGAAGGTGAACGTAATTACTGACGCATAATATAGAAAGAATATCTGAGTGAATTGTGGACATGATAATTATATCATCATGAGAAGTGAATATAGATACTGACACATTATGTATAAGGGGATTAAGAACTAATTAGGAAATGTTCCTTAATAATGATTGTGTGAAATAAATTGCCGAAAAATTTAAAAATAGCCGATGATTGTAAAAAGAGATAATATAGATAAAAAAGGGGGTTCACGGCTAATGTGAACCATTAAAATTATGAAGCCGATAGCGTCAAATATTTAAAAGACCACTTGTGATTGTCTAAATATGGAGATTGTGAGATATAGTATGTTGGAATTTGTAAGTATAAGTATTCTATTTATGTCATTTATGACTAAAAGTATCTTTGTCTGAAGAAGTTGTACTGATGGTAATTATGAAGGCAGACATCGCCTCATACATTAGTAAACGTCTAGCTATTGCAAAGGTCATCCTCTGAATTTGATTCGATTTGGGTCATCGTCGACAGACTGACCAAATCTGCTAAATATCATTCTCGTTAATGATAATTGCAAAAGAGTTATTGATGAGACTGCTTTTATACATGGTCTCATCGTCCAAATCGGGCTTAAAATGCACAAAATATCATCAAATATACCAAATATATGCTCGTGTTTGTTACTTGTGTATTTTTAGGTACGGATATTGAGGAATTGGCAAAAGATCACAAGAATCAATCAAAAACGAACACGGGAAACGAAGACGCACAATGAACCAAGCCCAAGTTTGGAAAATTGCAAAAAGACCCCTGAAGTTTGAAGAATTGGCAAAAATGGCCCCTCATCTTTGAAGAACTTGTCACATTTGACCCTCCAAATATCATATGTACAAGTATGGCCCTCCAAGTTTGAAGACATGTCAAAAGAAGCCCTTGGAAATTGATCAAAGTTGCTAAAGTTAGCCTAATGTTACAAAAGGACTAATTTTGCAAATGCATTTGGACTGCCAATGTAAGGGACTTAACAAGAAGGACTGGAAATGCAATTAAATTTGACGGTTGTTAGCCTATTTGGATGGGTAATGAAAAACCCCACCACCAGCCCACTAAAACCTTTAGCCCAAAACCTTTATTTAAACGAAACCCGGTTTTGTTTTAATCTTAGTCAAACCCCGGTCAACCACTAACCCATTTCCCACCAAAACAATTTTTAAAATTACTTTATTCCCAAAACAGATTAAACCACTTTCTTAATCCCTTAAACTCTAATCACCCCCAGACCCAATCAGACTCAAACGAGAGGGTTTTAAGCTGAAACCGTCCAGATCCTCAATTAAAACCGTTGTCACTTTATCCCACCTCACAAAACAGCACCACATGGGCTATAGGCCCCACCCCGTACCTCCCTTGCACAAGTCACTTTCCCCCAAACCCTATAATCCGACCAGTTTAACGTTTGGATGCGATTCCTTTGTCCCCAAGTTCAATCCAACGTCCAATATCACATTTTCAAGCTGGCATTTCACATGGCAAGACTATTGACCAAGATCCAAGACTTTTCAAAGGGCATTTTCGGATTTCCATTGTATTAGGGTTTCTCTTTTGATTATTTTATTATATATTCTAGGACCTTCTATCAGCATGTATAAAATGAGACGCATGTGTCTCATTTAGTTTGTTCCAGTTTTCTAGCAAAAAAAACCTTGTAATTCCTTTTTTGAATTTTATAAAGTTGGTGTTTGTTTTGACAAGTGTAATTCCTTTTGTAAGTATTTAAAAAGTTGGTGTTTGTTTAAGGCTAGAATTCTGAGTTCCACATTAAATGAGTAAACACTTTGGTGTTTGAGAATTTTAGAAAGAAAGTTTCTGAATTGGGAAATATTTGTGGTGAAGTTTGGTTAAAGGTTGAATTTTCAGGGAAGTTTAAGTTTGTTTGAGTGAAGTTTGTTCAAAGGAAACGTGTAAGAAAGATTTTGAAAAGTTTTTAGAAAGACAAAAAAAAAAGAAAACAGAATATAGATATTTGCTTGTTTTTTCTTATTTTTCTTAAACAGGTTTTGTTGATTTGTTTGACCAAGGTCCTGCATAGACCCGGGTCTATTGGAGGTGGCTACCTAGCCACTGTTGGTCTTGGATGTAAGACCAACAAGGTAAATCTTTGTTCTAAGTTTTTCTAGATAAAATTATGTGCTTCATGTGATTTATGCTAGAAGTTGCTAAGTTGTGTTTAATCTGTTAGAAATGGGTCATAATAGGATTGTATGCATGTTAGATGCTTATTGAACCATTTGATTAGGTTTTGTATTGATTTGGTTTAAAAAAATTCATTTCAAGTTTTTAAGGGAGTGTTTGGATATGCATGTTAGCCTAGCTTATTGAAAGATTGGTGGACTTAAAACGTGTTAGAAGTAGTTAATAGGGTAGAAATAGGTAGAGTCTAGTTTTGTTATGAGTTTGGTAGAGGTTTGAAGCAGTTGTGTGTTATAAAAAGTGAAAAGAAGCTTATGAATCTGTCACATTCATTTTTCTGATAAGTTTTGGTAAATTAGTGCAACAATCTTAGGAACCTGTTAAATCTTAAGGTTAAGTAGGATTGAAGATTGCTTGTATGGTAGCTGGTGAAGTCATATGCAAGATTTGGAGGTTTAAAAGTTCTTTTTGTGCAAGTAATTGGCAAAGAAAACACCACCAGACCCATCAATTTACATCAGCAACTCTATTTGGCTTTGTGTGCTTGTTTGTGTGAATTCTGTGTTCAATCTTGCTTGAATTCTTGTTTATACTGACTCCTTGTACTCAACTGAGTACAAGGGTGCCTTGTTCCATCACAAATCCACCACAAAAAAAAGCAAATCCAAGTCCTCTTGGATAAATATCCACAAGTGAAGAAACAAACATCTTTGCTTGTGTTCTTAGCAAAATTAACTTGTCACGTTTTTATTCAAAGTTAGCTTTAATCCTGTTAAAAAGTGGATTGAATTGTGTTTTTGTGACTAAGGGATCAACTGGATTGTGTTTAAAAGTTTAAAAAAGAAAAAAAATAAAAAACAAAAAAGGGGTTCATCCAGCCTCGAACCCTCGCCATCACACTCAATACACACACTTTACCATCGCGCCCTTGGGTCTTTTACTGACCAAGGGTGCAACGTTAATTTACTTAACACCTTTTTAGTTTAGCTTTTTAAATACAATCCGTAGCTTATTTTCTCATTTCCAGCTTATCCAATAAGCTTTTTGGCTCACTTCTATTTTTCCTAGGATAATATTAGTCATTAGGATTTTTTCTGGGTCAAAAGTTGATTTTTCCTCTTCTTTATCTATTTTTTATTCATTTTTATTTAGCCGGTTTTTATTAATTACATAAAAAATAGTAAAAAGTAGTTTTAATTTTAGGAAAAATAGTTTTTAGGTTTTAATTTATATTTTTGAGGTTTACATATCAAAAAGTTTTCAAAAAGTCTTATTTTTAATTTTATTTGATTTTAGGGTTTTTTGACAACTTTAAAAATTAATATAAAATTAATTAAAAGGTTTTAGGAGCTTTAATTTACATTTTTGTTCTAGTTACATTATTTAGGATTTTTGATAATTTTTTAGAATTTATTTAAAAACTTTTTATTTTTTTGATTATTTTAATATTATTTTATTAGAAAAAATTCAAAGTTTAATTTTTAACTTTTTTTCATTTTTCTTAGGTTATAGACATTAAATTAGGAACTTTGTCACTTTCCATATATTTTTTAGGCTTTTCATTTATTTTCTAGATTTAATTTAAGATTTAATAGATTTTAATGGTTTTTAGGAGTTTAAAAATAGTTTAATTTGGTTTTAAAACTTTTAAAAATAGTTTTTTGCTTAATTAGGTCATTTTTGAGGTTTACAAACTTGAAAATCTTGTTTGGGGCTTTTTAATAATTAATTGCGATTTTTAGGGCTTTAATTAGCATTAAAAAGTCATTATCTAATTAATTAAAAGGTTTTAGCAAGTTGGGATTTTTTGTAAACTCTTAGAATTTTATTGTGGATTTTTAGTAATTTTTAGGAATTTTTAGGTTAAAATTTTAATAATTTTTGTGTTTTTTTACGTTTCTACGTCTTAACTTTCTAGTAGTAGTTTTTGTTAAATTTTTATTTTTTTCGTCTTCGTCATTTTCTCTTCTCTTTTCTTGTTAATAATCAAAAACAAATCAATCAAATCAATTCATTACCCAACACACGTGCCTCCTCGAGAGAACGAACTCACTTTTCTAAGGGTCATTAGTGCTCGGTTTTCCTAAACCGACACTTAACGCTTACCACTACTTTGTTGCTCTTTTTCCTAAAAGGGTATACAAAAACACTACATCAATTTTGGTGCCGCTGCCGGGGAGGCGTGTTGTGTTTTGATTGAACCATTGTTTTTTTATATTAGCCATAAATAGTATTTGTATTAGTAGCACTCTACTAATACGTATTATCGTTTTTCGGTTTTTGTGTGAATATTATTAATATATTGTATACGTAGAACAATAAATTCACAAGTACTCCAAATACGTGAGCAATTACAACCTTGACTTGGGAGGTCATTACCCAATCATTGTATTCGAATCTCAAACCAAAGAAAAAAAGGCAAAAATAGATAAATACTTTCCTGAAGCTTAATCTTGATAATACAAACTATAAGGTGGGTATAAGGCGGTTGTATTTCACAACCTAAAGGAAAAAGGCTCTTAAGTGCTTCGCGCCGCCTCGTTTCCTCCGCTTGCTTGTGCGTATTTGATTTTGAGAGTGAATCGAGGGTTTTGCCGCCCAAAGTATTATTACATATCATATATATTTTCTTGGTTACATTTGATTAAACCCTCTTGAACGATTTGGTGTTCCACCATCATTCTAAAGTCATCGAAGGCGTTCACTCCACGTGATCGTTTTCATTCCTTGAGGCCTTTTTAATCAAGAGATTTGATTGAGGAGGAGATTTGTGGACTTTTTGTCTACTTAATACATTTCACCAATTTCCAAAAAGTTAATACAATCAAAAACCACAAAAAAATTGAAAAACACAAAATACCAAAAAGAATCTTCTTCGCTCGTCTCCACGTTGTACGTGAGGTTTATGCTCACTCGTAATCAAGCAAAACGTGCACGTAAACGAAAGAACAAAACTCCCACTCCCAACAATTCTAGTGAGGAGTCTCCTATTGACGAACCCATTGTACGAGAAGAACCAACCATGGCGAATCGAACTATGATGGAGTTACTTCAAGCACCCACCGAGGGTTATGGAGAAGCTATTATGATTCCCGCTATCCTTGCGGAGAATTTTGAGGTGAAAACGGTTTTGTTGTCGATGATCCAAAACAACAAATTCCGTGGTGATGAGAAGGACAATCCTCACAACCATATCCGCCAATTTAATCGTCTTACCGCCACGTGCAAATTTAAGGATGTCTCGAATGACTCGATTAAGATGATGCTTTTTCTGTATTCCTTAGCGGGGCCCGCTAAAATTTGGTTAGAGAAAGAGCCACCCAATTCTATATTGACGTGGAAGGATCTCGTTTCAAAGTTCGTGAACCAATTTTTTCCGCCCTCTAAGACTACGCATTTGAAAACTGAGATTTCTAAATTTTCACAAGAATCAAATGAAAGTTTTTCTACGGCTTGGAATAGGTTTAAGGAGATGTTACATGAATGTCCTCATCGCGGTTTTTCCGACTTACACCAAATTGACACGTTTTACAATGGACTCAACGATCATGAAAGAGATTATTTGAATGCCACCGCGGGTGGTAATTTTTTGTGTAAAACGGTTGAAGAAGCTTTGGTCATAATTGAGAATAGGTCTAAGGTTTATAGCCCTCTTCACACACCGAGTTTTGCCAAAATGGGATCGTCATCGTCTCGTTCTATCAATGCTTTACATGATGAGGCTAATGAGGAAAATCGGTTTTTCGATAGATTTTCGACCCTTATGTCCCATTGGAAAGCTCAAGAAGCTTCAAATTCCGCTTCGGTTAAAGCGGTTTCTAAAAGTTGTTTGTCGTGTGGTGGAGCTCATGATCTTTCCGAGTGCATTACCGCGGATGGTAACACTTCGAATGCTTTTGTAGCCACGGGAACTTATAACCAAATCGGTCAAGGTTCCTGCCAAAATCAAGCTCCACCAAATTAAAATGCTAATAACTATCGCATCAACAACCAAGGTGGAAATTACCAAGGAAATCAAAGGAATTATAACAGAGGTAATTACCAAAGTGGAAATGGGCAAAATTCTAATCAAAACCAAAACCGTGATTTTCAAAACAATGCCCAAGGTTTTCAAAACGATCACACCAAAAATCTTCAAGGAGAATTTTTGAATTATGCTAAGGCTAATGATGCTAAGTTTGACAATATGCAACGTGAGATGGTTAGCTTAAGGTCCAAGTTGAAAAACGAGCTTAAAAACGAACTTGCTAATGAACTTAAAACTCATGCCAATAAAATGGAAGGAAATGTAACACGACTCCAACAAAATCAACAAAAAATGGAGCAAGGACAACATGAGATTAAGCAAGAGTTGTTAAAAGCGGATGCTAGGCAATCTAAGTTTGAAGACCGTATGGCTAAAATGTTTGAAGCTATCATGTGTAAGCCCTCTTCTTCGGGTGGTCTTCCTAGTGATACCATCGTGAACCCGAAAGGAGAATTGAAGGTTATTACTTCTCGTAGTGGTAAAACTTTCAAAGAACCCATTTCTCGTCCAAGTACTTCTATGGAGAAGGAAAAAGAGAAAGAACCCGAGGTTGTGGTTGAAAAGGAGCAAATTACAAGCCCACGAAGTACCGCTCAAACCACACCTACGGTTGAACCAATACCAATCATGGAACCCGAGATTCCAAGGCCTATGCCTATGCCTACTTTGCCCCAACCCACACCACCTTTACCTTACCCTTCAAGACGAGACAAGAAAAAGGCACAAGAACGAAATAATTATCAATTGAACTTTTTATGAAAATGTTTCATGACTTGCATTTTAATATAAGTTTTGCCGACGCCTTAGTCATGATGCCTCGATTTGCCGCGAACTTCAAAAGTATGTTGAATAACAAAGAGAAATTGAAAAAATTGTCTAGTTGTTCTTCGGTTTTTCTAAGCCGCATACCTCAAAAAGTCGGTGATCCTGGAAAGTTTTTAATCCCATGTGCTATCCAAGACATGGAAGAATGCCACGCCTTGGCCGATCTTGGTGCTAGTATTAATTTGATGCCTCTTGAGATTTTTAAATCGCTCAATCTTCCCAATCTCACTCCTTCAAGAATGTCAATCGAAATGGCCGATCATTCTACGATTCTAGCTTGTGGAGTTGCCGAGGACGTCTTCGTGAATGTTGGAAAGTTCTACTATCCTGTAGACTTTATTGTTGTTGATATTCCCATCGATCCTAAAGTTCCGTTAATTTTAGGTCGATCTTTTTTGGATACCTCGAGAGCACTTATCGATGTGCATGCAAGAAAAATCACTCTTCGTTTCAATGAGGAAGAACTCGTCATTAATGCAACCCAAATCTCCACTCTTTCTCATGTGTATTCGATTACATCTTTGTACAATGTCAATCCTACCAAAAACATTTTCAAAAAGATTTCAAATAGAGTTTTTGGAGTTGTTGAGAAAAATGAAGTTCCCTCCCCTCCGCCGATGGAGGTTAAGAGTGTTAAGCCTACGATTCCAATCTTGAGTGATTCTTCGGATGATGAATACGTTGATCCCGATGGGGAGGTTTTCTTTGTTGACAAACGTTTTGAAAACTTGCCACCACCTAAACCAAAAAGATTTCAAAATGTGAGAATTTTTAGTGTGACTAACTTTGCTTTAGATACACCAAATATTTTAGACATAATTAAATCGGGTTTTCACAAGGAGAGTGTAAAAGATGAAAAAGGAAAAGATTTTGAATTTAATTTAAAAGATTTTTCTACAATTCTAACTCCATCATCACCGCGTTTATTGAGTACTACAAGCTCGTCTTCTCCTTTTGACGATGCTTTGTGTGGACTTAGTGTGGGGGAAGCCCCTTATGTTCCCTCCCCTTTCTCCACCGAGGACGAGATATTTGATCCTGGAATTGCTTATATAGGGAAATCTCGGTCCTCCACCGATGCAATAAATGGAAAATCTTTTCATTTGATTGGTGCGAGTCTACCTCGAGTAGCCCAATGTTTTGACTTACCCATTGTCCCACCCTTCTATGTCTTCTCTCCTATTTTCTTCTACCCCATTGGGGTTTGTGTTGAAGTGGCGTTGTTTCGTCTTTCATCCGAAAACGAAGACGCTATCTTTGACCCCGGTATACGTTTATCGGGTTTTTAAAGTACTCCACGTGCTTTTGGGCCTTGTTTATCATGTAAGCCCCACCAAAAATTGACCATACCATGATTATCCCTAAATGATCACATTTATGGGGATTCGAGTCGAGCTTTTGACTCGATTATCAAAAACAAGGTGCCTCGTGGGGGAGACCCATGCTTATCCATGTACATATTATTGCTTTCTAATTAGTTTAATGTGAGGGGATTTGTGCCCTTCCAACCTTTGTTTCGTGGTTGTTTGTGAATTGTGGTTTTTAGATCATGATCTTCACGATTGGAGCCTCTCGTGTTCGTTTTATGGGAGAACTCGATCGTTTGCTTTGGAGGCCTTTCCCAATATCCATATGATATATCCTTTTATGTTCTAACCTTAGGTTTATAACACACTTCATAAACGGCTATTAATTTATTGGTTACACCCTTTCCATGCTAGATTAGGCATTCGACTACGTCTCTAGTATCCCTAGACTCGAAACATTGAGGACAATGTTTAACTTTAGTATGGGGGGTGAATAGATACTTGCCTTGCCAAACCTTCACGCTTTCCAAAGTTTATGTTTTTTTTATCGTTTTGTTGCAAAATAAGGCTAAAAATGGCCAAATTTTAAAATTTTTCTCATGTTTTATAAGTGTTTGAAGACACGAATGTAGGTTTTCCGATGGCGAGAATAAGAGTAATTTTTGACTCGACCGTGCGTGTTGAGCACTTAGCTTCGATTCCTTAACTGCACATTAGGCTAAGTATCTTAAATGAGGACGAGAAATGATAGGGTTAATTATAAGTTACTATGCTAAACGTAGAGTACTCGTATTCTTTCAAAAACTCATGTGTTCTCGTTGTTTGCTTATTCTCCCTTCGCTTGTAAATATTTTTTGCTTAATAAATATTGACTTAGCGGTTTAGTTTTGATTGTTGGGTTTCTAGTCTTTTCTAGTAGCTTCCGTGTAATTAAATTGGGGAGAGATTAAGGTATCGCCAGCGTCACGGTTTTGAAGTATTGGCACCCGAATAATCAAAAGCTTCACCCAATAATAAGATTTCAAGTGCTCACCTAAATCAAGCAAACAATTTGAAGCCCCACAAGGCCTAAAATCTATGCAAAATTGAAAGTGAATCAAGCCTTAATCTTCGAAGCTTTAAAGATCCAAAATTCGCTTTAGCGTGAGGATATACGTCTTTGGCTAATAAAACCACCGATGATGGCGGATAATAAAAGGCAAGGCAAGACCGAAGTCATAATAAAAGCTTCATGGCGAAGTTGAATAAAAGATGGAGGTAAACCAAAGATAATAAGGCCCTTCCGTTAGGGGGCGTATAAAATTATTGGTAATAAGTCTCATGTTCAAAACCGTTATATAACCGTGTTTATCGATTCTTCTTGTCAACTTAATTTTTTAACATCGTTGTCTATTAGGAGGGGTTATTGATTTGATGGTCTTAGTTACACCGTTAGGACTCTATTTTAGACCTAAATCTCTATTATCGCATAAGTCAACAATGTATCCTCGTGATCATTAAGACATAATAAAATATAAGAGATACAACTTAGGAATAATGGGAGAGTAAGTACGTGATTAGGGCATATGAGTAGTGTTAGCATTACTAACTTATAATGACAATGATCTTGTTGCACGCTTGGCATGGAATTAAGGTGAAAATCAAGGACGATGAAATTATTTCTAACGAAGCATTCACGTGTTCTTATTCTATGAACCTAAACATCCCATTTTGCGATGAAAATCATACATTATGTCTAAAACGCAAGTAGTAGTAATAGTAGTAATGTAGCTAGTTATCATTTCAATAAAGTGAATAAAATTAAATTTTGGAGATGCTTTGATACTTTATTCTAGCATTACGTAAGGGCACGGCAATGGTTTAGTATGGGGGAGTGATGAGACTGCTTTTATACATGGTCTCAACGTCCAAATCGGGCTTAAAATGCACAAAATATCATCAAATATACCAAATAGCTCGTGTTTGTTACTTGTGTATTTTTAGGTACGGATATTGAGGAATTGGCAAAAGATCACAAGAATCAATCAAAAACGAACACGGGAAACGAAGACGCACAATGAACCAAGCCCAAGTTTGGAAAATTGCAAAAAGACCCCTGAAGTTTGAAGAATTGGCAAAAATGGCCCCTCATCTTTGAAGAACTTGTCACATTTGACCCTCCAAATATCATATGTACAAGTATGGCCCTCCAAGTTTGAAGACATGTCAAAAGAAGCCCTTGGAAATTGATCAAAGTTGCTAAAGTTAGCCTAATGTTACAAAAGGACTAATTTTGCAAATGCATTTGGACTGCCAATGTAAGGGACTTAACAAGAAGGACTGGAAATGCAATTAAATTTGACGGTTCTTAGCCTATTTGGATGGGTAATGAGAAACCCCACCACCAGCCCACTAAAACCTTTAGCCCAAAACCTTTATTTAAACAAAACCCGGTTTTGTTTTAATCTCAGTCAAACCCCGGTCAACCACTAACCCATTTCCCACCAAAACACTTTTTAAAATTACTTTATTCCCAAAACATATTAAACCACTTTCTTAATCCCCTTAAACCCTAATCACCCCCAGACCCAATCAGACTCAAACGAGAGGGTTTTAAGCTGAAACCGTCCAGATCCTCAATTAAAACCGTTGTCACTTTATCCCACCTCACAAAACAGCACCACATGGGCTATAGGCCCCACCCCGTACCTCCCCTGCACAAGTCACTTTCCCCCAAACCCTATAACCCGACCAGTTTAACGTTTGGATGCGATTCCTTTGTCGCCAAGTTCAATCCAACGTCCAAGATCACATTTTCAAGCTGGCATTTCACATGGCAAGACTATTGACCAAGATCCAAGACTTTTCAAAGGGCATTTTCAGAATTCCATTGTATTAGGGTTTCTCTTTTGATTATTTTATTATGTATTCTAGGACCTTCTATCAGCATGTATAAAATGAGACGCATGTGTCTCATTTAGTTTGTTCCAGTTTTCTAGCAAAAAAAACCTTGTAATTCCTTTTTTGAATTTTATAAAGTTGGTGTTTGTTTTGACAAGTGTAATTCCTTTTGTAAGTATTTAAAAAGTTGGTGTTTGTTTAAGGATAGAATTCTGAGTTCCACATTAATTGAGTAAACACTTTGGTGTTTGAGAATTTTAGAAAGAAAGTTTCTGAATTGGGAAATATTTGTGGTGAAGTTTGGTTAAAGGTTGAATTTTCAGGGAAGTTTAAGTTTGTTTGAGTGAAGTTTGTTCAAAGGAAACGTGTAAGAAAGATTTTGAAAAGTTTTTAGAAAGAAAAAAAAAGAAAACAGAATATAGATATTTGCTTGTTTTTTCTTATTTTTCTTAAACAGGTTTTGTTGATTTGTTTGACCAAGGTCCTGCATAGACCCGGGTCTATTGGAGGTGGCTACCTAGCCACTGTTGGTCTTGGATGTAAGACCAACAAGGTAAATCTTTGTTCTAAGTTTTTCTAGATAAAATTATGTGCTTCATGTGATTTATGCTAGAAGTTGCTAAGTTGTGTTTAATCTGTTAGAAATGGGTCATAATAGGATTGTATGCATGTTAGATGCTTATTGAATCCATTTGATTAGGTTTTGTATTGATTTGGTTTAAAAAAATTCATTTCAATTTTTTAAGGGAGTGTTTGGATATGCATGTTAGCCTAGCTTATTGAAAGATTGGTGGACTTAAAATGTGTTAGTAGTAGTTAATAGGGTAGAAATAGGTAGAGTCTAGTTTTGTTATGAGTTTGGTAAAGGTTTGAAGCAGTTGTGTGTTATAAAAAGTGAAAAGAAGCTTATGAATCTGTCACATTCATTTTTCTGATAAGTTTTGGTAAATTAGTGCAACAATCTTAGGAACCTGTTAAATCTTAAGGTTAAGTAGGATTGAAGATTGCTTGTATGGTAGCTGGTGAAGTCATATGCAAGATTTGGAGGTTTAAAAGTTCTTTTTGTGCAAGTAATTGGCAAAGAAAACACCACCAGACCCATCAATTTACATCAGCAACTCTATTTGGCTTTGTGTGCTTGTTTGTGTGAATTCTGTGTTCAATCTTGCTTGAATTCTTGTTTATACTGACTCCTTGTACTCAACTGAGTACAAGGGTGCCTTGTTCCATCACAAATCCACCACAAAAAAAAGCAAATCCAAGTCCTCTTGGATAAATATCCACAAGTGAAGAAACAAACATCTTTGCTTGTGTTCTTAGCAAAATTAACTGGTCACGTTTTTATTCAAAGTTAGCTTTAATCCTGTTAAAAAGTGGATTGAATTGTGTTTTTGTGACTAAGGGATCAACTGGATTGTGTTTAAAAGTTTAAAAAAGAAAAAAAATAAAAAAACAAAAAAGGGGTTCATCCAGCCTCGAACCCTCGCCATCACACTCAACACACACACACTTTACCGTCGCGCCCTTGGGTCTTTTACTGACCAAGGGTGCAACGTTAATTTACTTAACACCTTTTTAGTTTAGCTTTTTAAATACAATCCGTAGCTTATTTTCTCATTTACAGCTTATCCAATAATCTTTTTGGCTCACTTCTATTTTTCCTAGGATAATATTAGTCATTAGGATTTTTTCTGGGTCAAAAGTTGATTTTTCCTCTTCTTTATCTATTTTTTATTCATTTTTATTTAGCTGGTTTTTATTAATTGCATAAAAAATAGTAAAAAGTAGTTTTAATTTTAGGAAAAATAGTTTTTAGGTTTTAATTTATATTTTTGAGGTTTACATATCAAAAAGTTTTCATAAAGTCTTATTTTTAATTTTATTTGATTTTAGGGTTTTTTGACAACTTTAAAAATTAACATAAAATTAATTAAAAGGTTTTAGGAGCTTTAATTTACATTTTTGTTCTAGTTACATTATTTAGGATTTTTGATAATTTTTTAGAATTTATTTAAAAACTTTTTATTTTTTTGATTATTTTAATATTATTTTATTAGAAAAAATTCAAAGTTTAGTTTTTAACTTTTTTTCATTTTTCTTAGGTTATAGACATTAAATTAGGAACTTTGTCACTTTCCATATATTTTTTAGGCTTTTCATTTATTTTCTAGATTTAATTTAAGATTTAATAGATTTTAATGGTTTTTAGGAGTTTAAAAATAGTTTAATTTGGTTTTAAAATTTTTAAAAATAGTTTTTAGCTTAATTAGGTCATTTTTGAAGTTTACAAACTTGAAAATCTTGTTTGGGGCTTTTTAATAATTAATTGCGATTTTTAGGGCTTTAATTAGCATTAAAAAGTCATTATCTAATTAATTAAAAGGTTTTAGCAAGTTGGGATTTTTTGTAAACTCTTAGAATTTTATTGTGGATTTTTAGTAATTTTTAGGAATTTTTAGGTTAAAATTTTAATTTTTGTGTTTTTTTACGTTTCTACGTCTTAACTTTCTAGTAGTAGTTTTTGTTAAATTTTTATTTTTTTCATCTTCGTCCTTTTCTCTTCTCTTTTCTTGTTAATAATCAAAAACAAATCAATCAAATCAATTCATTACACAACACACGTGCCTCCTCGAGAAAACGAACTCACTTTTCTTAAGGGTCATTAGTGCTCGGTTTTCCTAAACCGACACTTAACGCTTACCACTACTTTGTTGCTCTTTTTCCTAAAAGGGTATACAAAAACACTACATCAGTTATGTAAACATAGTGTGCCTGTATCGAACATCTATATCAAGATCCTCGCTTCGCATCGAATTTCTAGAGATTTGCTCAGAAATCATTGAGAACGAACCTTGATGAGAGTACTATATACGACCCCAAATCGAAGGGACGAGGTAAAGTAACGATACAAAGTAATATAAGTGTTGTTTTATGTTTGAATGATTGACCTTTGGTAATAGACCGTATAATCGTTTTCCTTTGGAGAGATTATCATTGATAATCATCTTGTTAGGATTGAGATCGAATCTTGTTAGGATCTATATTAGAGCATCTATAAGCAGGAGTTGAGATGAAGACATCCGACATACACCCATTGTGAGTTGGACATGTCTCGTAGGTTTAAGGTTTCCTATGATGGCGAACCTATCCTTGCAAAATACCCGACCCGCGAGATCTGAAATGATTGTTGAAATTAGGATCTGATTATTAACTGTCGATAGTGGGCAAGAGGATATGTGAATATGAAAAGTAGATCTTGAAGTGCCAAATGGGTAGCGAAGTTATGCCACAATTTTTACCCTTGGAAAAATGAATTCATGATCTGACAAATCATAGGATATAAGTCCCCGTTGTATGGGACCATTGAGATGATGTAAAAGTTGGGATTGAAAGGCATATAAGCTGGATCTACCCTAGGACTTCAAGAACCGCGTGAATTATGTTTCGTAAATCGCACTTGATGGAATATCTATAAAGTGAAATTCTGATTATTCTTAATAGAGCTTAGATCGGCGAAAAGTTGCATTCATCAAAAACCCGTGAACATCATGGATAGAGAAAGTAAGTCAACATTAAGCCTGATCTTATTCCCGTAGTTACGTTTGATAGAACTCGCGTATTGTAATGAATTGCACTTGTGAGAAAAGACCGAATGTGGAGGAAATACCCACATGGCTTTAACTCTATAAGAAGCGAGTAGTAAGATGATCTTTGAGGACAAAGATCCTGTTTAGGGGTAAATGCTGTGACAATCCGTCAATTTATGATTGATATTTTATTCTCAATATTTATTTGAAAACATTATTTTAATGTTACAATATGAACTCACATATTTTTGGGAAGAAATTTGGATTTACGTCTTGAAGTAGCATCGACTACGTCTAAACCGCAGGATTCAACGTTACGTGCTTACGTTTACATACACCGTCTTTGGTGACAGTCCGACATTTCAGAAAATAAATTTGTCCGTGAATATTATTTTGAGATTTTAAATTTGTGTTGGTTCATAAACTCACAAATTTACGAGAAGAGATTAGGATTTATGATTTTAATTTAACGTCCTTTACGACTAAACCGGAAACCTTAGGATTACGTATTTACGTTTTTGAACTCCGTTTTTGATGAGACAATTTTTATTAGATTCGTTTTGTGCCGTTGATTCATAATTTATAAAAACGTTTTACGTAAAACGACCCGAGGGCACGCAAATCGAGGAAACTAGAATCGAGGAATGCCCGTAAATTAGTGGGATGGGACAAAACAAGTTTATCCCACCCCACTAACACATGGGATGGCCAAGAGGACAACACCTCATCCCATGAGGTGTCAAAGCTTAGCTAATAAGCTTAACACTTGTATACACTCCTAAAACCATCCAACAACAAAACCATTTTTCTCACAAAACTCTTACATGCAATACCACCCATTCTCTCCTTCATCTCTCTCTCAAAATTCGTCCAACCTTCACCCTTAAACACCCCATTTTGATCAAATTTAACCACAAATCCTATGTTATCTCTAAATATGATGAAAACCCATTGAAGTTATGAAGATTGGAGGTGATCTTAACATGTAAAAAGGAGTTTTCAAGGGAGTTTGGGGCTGATTTCTCAAGGAGTTTTCATGAAGAACAAGGGCTGATTTTTGGAGGAATCTACAAATACTTGGTGATCCTAGAAGTGGTGTTGATATCTCATAAGATTGATTACCCAAAACCATGTCTTGTTCATCAAAAACCTCATCTTTTCATCACTAATGGTGGTTTCCGTGATTGAAGCACGTACCGTACGTCCGAATTGCCGATAACCCGTCTTTCCACATCAATGTGAGTTCATAGCCTCGCACTCTTTTAAATGTTTTATTAATGTTTTATAAACCCGCGAGGGAGATAACATGTTAGTTTTCATAAAATTAGGACACCGTTTGTCCCGATTGTTTGTTTATTGATTTGGACCCGAATGATTGAATGACCCGATTGTATGACCCGATAAATGATTAAAGGACCCGATAGATGCAAATAAAAATGGATTATTAAAGTTAGGTTATGTCACTAAAAGTCCCATTAGCATGAATTGTGAACTACCGGGATTTGGTAGACGCTTATGCATTTAATAGTACTATTTGGGACGATCACCCCAGTTCGCGCCTTGACGGTTGATCCCCGTCGTGCCACATTGATTGGTAAGCGAATTTATGTATGAGAAGATTTCCATAGCGTGACCTTTGTGACGACACGCTACTTTTGATGGGCAAAATTGGTATCGGGTTAGCTACCCGTTGTTGGTTAGTAAGGTAACAATGTCATGCGGCTTATAATAATCCAAAAACTAATGAAATACTACTAGACGCTCCGAATTACGATGTATTGCCTGACTAGCAATACTGGGTCATACTATTGATATTATGTTTGTGTTTTGGTTTTCATAACCATATTCATATAACGGTTTTTGTTTTCATACAACGTCATAAGACGTATTGTATGGTGTTTTTACGACATTGGCTCGTATAATGATTTTTAAGGCAAATGCCTATATTATGATTTTCGATAAGGATTTGTATAAAATGACTTTGGCTATTTTATGGCCTATTAAAATGATTTGTACAAAATGATTTTCGGTAATAATTTTATACCGATATTATATTGATGGTTTATTAAACTCTATAAATTCACTCGGCGTTATCGCTGACCTTTTCTTTTAACATGTTTTATCTCAGGTACTTGAAGGTAATTCTCGGGAAGACAACAAGAATTCATGGCCCGCACTTAAAACAATATTTTCCATTCAAATACTTTGTAAAACTTTGTATGAAATGTAATGACTTGGGACCTATGTAACTTTGATATTTATGAATGGAAATGCTTTATTAATAAAAGACGCGATTTTTATGCGTTGTCTATGATGTGAGTAATGTGTTATCCCGTAACACCAACTAGTCTTCCGCTGTATTGAGTTGTATAAATTTGGGGGTGTTACATGCTATGATACTTTATTCTAGCATTGCGTGAGGGCACGGAAATGGTTTAGTATGGGGGAGTGATGAGACTGCTTTTATACATAGTCTCATCGTCCAAATCGGGCTTAAAATGCATAAAATATCATTAAAACTGCCAAATATATGCTCGTGTTTGTTGCTTGTATTTTTAGGTACGGATATTGAGGAAATGGAAAAAGATCACAAGAATCAATCAAAAACAAACACGAGAAACGAAGCCGCACAATGAACTGGGCCCAAGAATGGATTTTACAAAAATGCCCTTGAAGTGTTGAGGATTGGCAACTTTAGTCCCTCATTTTTGAAGATTTGGCAAGATAAGACCTTGAAGAAATCATCATCGACAAAAGAAGACCTCAATGTTTGAAGATTATACAAGTTATGCCCTTGAAGAATCCAAAATATGCATTTGAAGTCCTTAATACAAGTTTAAAAACATGATGTGCCAGATTTGACAACTTCATCAAAGTTGTTAACAAAGAAAATCAAGTTGTGGGCTGTTTATTACTAAATGAACAAATGAAGAGACTATGAGGACTGTTTTTTCCCAGACAACCAAACTCTCTCCCTCCACTCACCTTCTCCCACGTGTCCCACTACTCCCTTACAACCAATCAGGAAGCCCCATCTCTCCACGTCACATCCCACCATCACTATTAAACTTATTAAACCGAGTTTAATACTTTCCCTCCTTAAACATCCATTTAAATTAATCTTTCCCTTTTTCAGATTAAACTCCACCCTAATCCTCCCAAGAACCCTAATTTTCCCAGGTCCTAATCACCCTAAATCAAAGGGGAATTGGACGATTATTTCCAGATTGCTAACTAGGGTGTTTCTCATCCTAAACCCACTCACAAAGATTCTCCCAACCAACCCATGTGTCCTATGGACCCCACCCCTGCTGCGTCACTATCACCCAAACCCCAGAAGGAGACACATCCAACGTCCCACAGCCTTCCTTGGTCCCAAAGGTATCTACCAACGCCTAGGATTGATTTACAACAGCTGGATATCATAAGTGCCAAGCAAGATCACATGTTGCCACTTTGAGTGATTTTGAAGACTGAAGACCAAGGGCATTTTAGGGCTTTTATGTATTAGGTTTTAGCTTCTAGTTTCTTCTTTCTAGTGCTATATAATGAGACGCATGTGTCCATTATACTTTGTTCCAGAATTTTTAGCAAAATCTTGTAATTCCTTTTTATGCAATATAAAGTGGGTATTTGTTTAAAAATAGTTTTCCTTTTATGATTGATAAAAGTTGGTGTTTGTTTAAGCTAGAATTCTGAGTTCCATTTAAATTGTATAAACACTTTGTGTTTTGAGTTTTCAAAATAGGTTTTGAAAAGGTTTGAAATTTTCAGAAATCCATGAATTTTGAGAAGTGAAAGTGGATTGGAATTCCTGAATTTCTGAATTCATTCTTGTTTTAAAACGTGGTTAAAGTCAAGGTTTGATTGATTTGTAAGTTTGGAAAAGATTTTGAAGAAAATCAGTTTTTTCAAAAGTTTCTGTTTATTTTGGGTTCTAATCTTACTGTTTCATAAGCTTTTCCCCACAAGCTCTTGACACCAGCTTGTGGGTCTAGCTTATTGAAGCTTGGAGTTTGTTTTGCTTGTTTGGTGGTGATTGTGCAGGGTCTAACAAGAACAAAGGCATCATCATCATCACCTTCTTGCCTTCATAAGCACCTCAAGAAGTCTGCTCAGGCCCCAGCCTGATTGGAGGTGACTTTTCAGTCACTGAGAGACCTGGATGTAGGTCCCTCTAGGTAGCATTCTCATTCCTTGTTTAAGTTTTCAGAAATTATATAATTTATGTGGTTTGTATGAAAGTTGTTCAAGTGTTGATTTTAAGGGTTGATTAGGTGCATTTTAGGATTATATACATGTTAGAAGTAGATGTAATCAGTTTGGTTTGAACTTGCTTTGATTTGGTTTGAAAAAAGTAGTTATTGAAATATAAAGGGGTGTTTGGATTAGGTATTTAACTAGGATTGGTGATAAGCTTTTGGGTTTTAACCTGTCTAAATACACTCAATAGGGTATTGTTAGGTTGTATGCTAGTTGTTTTTTCAGTTTGGGTGAGTTTTTAAACAAGTTGCATGCTAAAAAAATTGGATAACATAGCTAAATCAGAAAGTGCTTGTTGTTGACTGATTTTTGTGGAATTTGCTCATCATATCTTGGTAGTTGCTAGTAGATAGGTCTAAGAAAGGTTTGTGATCACTTGTATATCATTTGGTGGATTTGTATGCAAGCTTTTTGGGTTTGAAATCCGTTTTTGTGCAAAGTGCATCAGTCAACTGTTCATCAGAAAGTGCAAGCTAGATCAGAAACTTTGTGTGCCCATTTGTGCTTGATCTTTGCTAGTGATTGTGTGTTTTTTGTGTTTACTCAGACTCCCCACAACCCAATTGGTGTGGGGGTGCATTATTGCCAAATATAAGCTCACAAATAAGCTCTCCTGAGCTTATTGGTCAACTAACCAACATAATATACTAGCAGTAGGAACAAACTTCCCACTGGTAGTTCTCAAGTTGGTACTGCTACACAACAAGACAAAACCAAACAAGTGTCACTTTCAGAATGTTTAATATTCTGTCTTTTGTGCCTTAAAATTAGAATTAGACCTTGAAACTTGTTTTGTTATTTTTCTAATTCTATTTTTGATTTTTCTGTTTAATTAAATTTTTATTTACTGTTCATTTAGTATTTATTAGATTAAATAGCTATTTTTAATACTTTTTAAGTTTCTGTTTTTGGCATTTAGTGCCAAAAATACATATTTTTTAGTTTCAACATTTTTCTTTTATTAAGAAAAACATTTTAAGATTTTTGGTATAAAAAGTTTTCACTGTTCACCTTTTATTTATTTTTTAAAATTAATTTAGTATAATTAGGGTTTTATTTAAACTGCTTTTGTCTTTTAGTGAAAATTTTTATATTTTTCAAACTTTTTCAATTTTCTACTGTTCATTAGAGTAAATTAGGATTTTTAAAATTGGTAAATCATTTTTAGTATTATTTTAATTATTTTTTATAATTATTTTAGTTTTAAAATAGTTTTTAGTAATTTAAAAATAGAAAAATAGTTTTCAAAAATTAGGAAAAATACTTTTAGTGTTTAGATAATATAAGTAAGTTATTTGTTCAATAAAATAATATTTGGACATTTTGATTAATTATATTTAATTTTAGGGCTTTAATTAGCATTTAAAATTGAATATTTAATTAATAAAAGGTTTAAAATTATTTTTATTAGATTTTTATTCTTATTTATATTATTTTTGACTACTTTTAGCTTTTAATTAATTTTTAGGTTTTAAAATTTTAATTTTGTAGTTTTTTACGGTTTTACGTGAACGCCTTTTCGTCTTAGTTTAATTCGTCATCGTAACTGTCATTCTCTTCGCACTCTATTTCTATTTTCTCTTCTCATAACAATAAAATCATCATTAATCATTTCTTAACACAACACACGTGCCTCCTTGGGAAATGAACTTGAACTTTCTTAAGGGTCATTAGTGCTCGGTTTTCCTAAACTGACACTTAACGCTTACCACTATTTTGTCATCCTTTTCCTAAAGGGTACAAAAACACTACATCAATAAGTTACTATTTTTATAAAATGTCCACTTACTTACCATTGTACATATTTATATAAATAAAATCCATAAGTTAGTGGGTTTTTATTTTACATTTTATACAATAAAATTTTGAGTGCTTATATAATATTATTATACTTTAATTTCCAAAATATGATTTTTATTTTCATCTTCACCAAAACTGCCATATCTAGAGTTCTATATGGAGATAGAAGCTCAAATTTTTATCACATAAACTAAATGATATGTGCTCCATTTAACTCTTCTATAGCTACTGTTGAATCATCCTCCAAGTATTTTCTAAAATTCGTCCAAAACAGTGAACTCAGATTTGTACCTTAAACTTGTTTTGATCATATCTCACTCATTACAATGATTCCATTGCATGGCCAACTCTCCCATGTGTACAAGACTCATAGCTTACTGTATATCAATTCTACTTTATCATTTTATCAGTTCATGACATGTTTCTTTACTTTTTTATACAGCCATCATTTTTAAGCAAGATTTTAGCCTTGTTTCTTATAGTTTTTCACCTTTTTTAAGCATGTTTATCAACACCAAATCCCCACACAATATTTTTAATCATCATTCATCATCATATAAATATACATAAGTAAAAGAAATACAATTTTACATAATCAAAAATAACAAGAAGATGAGGAGGACAATCTTTATACCACCAAGTTGATGTAAGTTATGATTTGGACATGGATTTTGAAGAAGAAACTTGTGGATAACCATGACCATCTTCAAGACCACCAATCTTCATAGACTCCTTGTGGAAAATCAGCCCCAAGACTCCATGGAAACTCATCCTTGGATGTTATAATCACCACCAATCAATAGGGTTTCAAGAGGGATTCAACATATATGTAAATAACATAGGCTTTGTGGTTGAATCAAGATCAAAGGGTGGTGTCTTTGTGTTAAAGTGGACGGCTACAAAGGAGAGTAGAGAGGAAATTGTAGTTGTTTGCATGTAGTGGAAATGAGTTAGTGGTAAGTGAAAAGTGGTTTTGATGTATGTAGCTTCACTTGTAAGCTTAGCTTACAAGTGTAAGCATTATGCTTTATAAGTTGACACCTATTTGGTGTGTTGGTGATGTTAGGCCGCCCCATGTGTAGTGGGGTGGGATAAATTAGTTTGTCCCATCCCACTAATTTACGGGTATTCCTCGATTCTAGTTTTCTCGATTTGCGTGTCCTCGGGTCGTTTTACGAAAAACGTTTTTATAAATTATGAATCAACGTCACAAAACGAATCCAATAAAAATTGTCTCATCAAAAACGGAGTTCGAAAACGTAAATACGTAATCCTAGGGTTTCCGGTTTAGTCGTAAAGGATGTTAAAATAAAATTGTATGTACTAATCTCTTCTCGTAAATTTGTTAGTTTATGAACCAACACAAATTTAAAACTCCAAAATAATATTCATGGACAAATTTATTTTCTGAAATGTCGGACTGCCACCAAAGACGGTGTATGTAAACGTGAGCACGTAACGTAAAATCCTCCGGTTTAGACGTAGTCGATGCTACTTCAAGACGTAAATCCAAATTTCTTCCCAAAAATAAGTGAGTTCATAAAATAATATTTTCAAATAAATATTAAGAATAAAATATTGATCGTAAATTGACAGATTGTCACAGCATTTACCCCTAAACAGGATCTTTGTTCATTACAAGTACCGGATGCAGTGATTGGAATAGATAATCCTTTTCGCAGATGCGAAGTTGATGATAACCATGCTGAGGATCAAAACCTTGTAAATGATCGAACAAATCTTCCATTTCGAGTTATGGATATCGTTTTCGATTGTCAATTTACTCAGTTCACAGTAATCTATAAATATAAGGAATGATAACACCATAGCTCTTCATGATGACAGGCTTGGTATAATAAAATCTTTTTTAATTCAGATGGTACTGAGGTACAGTGCACAAGCCACAGGTGCAGCACCGAGAATAATCAATCAATCCATTCTACTGGCACTATCAACTTTTCAGTTTCATTGCCGTTGATAAGATGTGAACTTCTCAAAAGACTAACAATAACTCATAATCCTTCACAAATTCAAGGATATATGGAGACACAACTACTATTAAAAGAGTAAGGTCAACGCATAATCTAGGCGAGAGAATTTCAAATCTGATACAGATGAAAACATTTAACGAATATGAATATATCCCATGTTTTCATTATTTGAGTACGCATTCGAAAGCTCCTCGGATCATTACCCAGGTCATTCAAATGAAATAAAATCATAAGAAATGATAAGAATGTCTATACATCAAGTCGGGTATCAACACTCGGTAATCAAATATTTTTCCTAGGAATCTCACTACAAGAGAATTGGACAAGAAAGAATTGTCAATTGTCAAATAAGACAATCTCCATAGATGAGTAAATTCGATTCAGAAGAATAGATGCTACAGGCACATATGTAGGTGTCCCTAACACTACGTCCTTATTTTTCACTTCTTACAGATCTCATAAAATTTAATCTTTCATAATCTTTAAAGAAAATGTAGTGTTTATTAATCAGTTTTATGGTGACTACTAATCATCCTTGAATGGTCCATTCCAAATTGTATGTAGGCGCGCAACTATATATAATTTCAAGATTAACGATGCAATACTCAGTTCGTCGAAATTTTATCATCATGTTTATAATAAAAACATTTTCATGCTTAATTCTTAAATAAGAATCAAAAATAAATTTACAAAGATTTTCTTTGTTATGAAAACAATTAAGTTTTCCAAGGTACCTTATAAACAACCTCATTTCGCTAACAATCACTTATAAATCTCACTTTGAATAATCCTTATTGTGATGAAAATTAAATTTTCTCAAAGGATACCGTTTTAACTTTATAAAAACAATGTGTGATCTGCAGAAGAGTGATGAAAGCTTGTTCACCAAGGACTAACTACAATATATCAGGAAATGAGCTTAGCCAAATAATCATGAGGTTCATGACCTCGATGGCGCTCAAAAAGAATGATCCACAACGTAACTCAAATCGAGATGAGTACTTGTTCAATGGTTGCATCACTAACGCGAACATTAGGATGAAGCAATAAAGGATAGATAATATCGATACATGTAGAATTTAGCAATCAAAGGTAGTCTTTTCATTAATCACAAACAAGTCAAAATTGTACTGTAACACATTACGTGTCACTATGTCATACAATTCTCAAAACTCATCCTACCAACTGATGTCTCAGTTTAGTTAGGGATTTTTAAAAGATACCACAATGAATACTAATCTACAAGAGTCATTAGGTGTCCCACCTGTCCCGGAAGATCCATCGGTCCCAATTCAGAAGAAGATTTCTTCAATTTATTTATTGGACACTAGGCATCCTCGTTAGTGGACAATGGTCTAGGAACAAACCTTAACACGAACTATCAGTCAATTAAAACCTTATAATTCAATCACAAAACTTAACGATTTCCTCTTAACAATCTCATATTCCATACGGGTTAAGTTTTACTTTATTCAAATTTCAATCATCTTACACTCAATTCGATATCCTACTTCATTCTCCAATACTTTCAATCTTATTTATAAACCTTAAAAGGGCAATAAAAGCTTGATATTATCAATGCTTAATTTCCGATCCTATATTTCTTACAACAACAATTATCAAATGAGTCACTAGCGTGAGATGACCCACACATTCAATCAGATTTCTCGGAAAGGTACTAGTGGCATGAGGCTTTTGGGTAATGATTTCAATGATAGCCTCAAGTGCAACATTCACCCTTTCGATTTCAAATTTAAGAATTGGATGACAACGAATCAGATGACATCTTTCTAGGTGGTAACGTTTTGTCAAACTCCACTCTATAAGGAAAGGTCGTCATGACATCGATATCAGTTTTAATCTTGCCAATTCTTCTTCAATATCACAATCAACTAATATCTACATTTCTATGAATATTAACCATTTGTTGGGATCATAATTATCCACAACTTGGCCTGGATCTAGGATAGCTAGAATTCCTTCGAGAATAGCTTCGATTAATTTACTAGGGGATTTAGGGTTCCTTGTGACAATCTACGTCGTATAAATACCTCGTATAAATATCAAAATAATCATCAAACAATCATGTAATCAAATTACAACATATATATATAATCCAAGTTTTATATATATATATATATATATATATATATATATATATATATATATATATATATATATATATATATATATTAAAATAACACTTCTCAGTCTGGCCTTGTCGGTAACTCGGGAATTCTTCGGCACCGTTATAGTCAAAAGATTTTTAGACATTTTTAGAAAAATGTTTATAGTTAAAAGATTTTGAAATGTTTTATTCAAAACCTTGGTTTTAAAAATCTTTCGTTCTCTATAACGAGAGCTCTGGTACCAAACTGTAACACCCCCAAATTTATACAAGTCAATACAGCGGAAGACTAGTTGGTGTTACGGAATAGCACATTACTCACATCATAGACAACGCTTAAAAATCGCGTCGTTTAATATTAAAGCATTTCCATTCATAAATATCAAAGTTACATAGGTCCCAAGTCATTATATTTCATACAAAGTTTTACAAAGTATTTGAATGGAAAAATATTGTTTAAGTACGGGCCATGAATTCTTGTCGTCTTCCCGAGAATTACCTTCAAGTACCTGAGATAAAACATGTTAAAATAAAAGGTCAGCGATAACGCCGAGTGAATTCATAGAGTTTAATAAAATCCATCAATATAATATCAGTATAAAATTATTACTGAAAATCATTTTTTACAAATCATTTTAATAGGCCATAAAATAGCCAAAGTCATTTTATACAAATCCTTATCGAAAATCATAATATAGGCATTTGCCTTAAAAATCATTATACGAGCCAATGTCGTAAAAACATCATACAATACGTCTTATGACGTTGTATGAAAATAAAAACTGTTATATGAATATGGTTATGAAAACCAAAACACGAACATAATATCAATAGTATGACCCTGTATTGCTAGTCAGGCAATACATCGTAATTCGGTGCGTATAGTAGTATTTCGTTAATTTGGATTATTATAAGCCGCATGACATTGTTACCTTACTAAACCAAACAACGGGTAGCTAACCCGATACTCAATTTGCCCATCTAAAGTAGCGTGTCGTCACAAAGGGTCACGCTATGGAAATCTTCTCATACATAAATTCGCTTACCAATCAATGTGGCACGACGGGGATCAACCGTCAAGGCGTGAACTTGGGTGATCGTCCCCAAATAGTACTATTATATGCATAAGCGTCTACCAAATCCCGGTAGTTCACAATTCATGATAATGGGACTTTTAGTGACATAACCTAACTTTAATAATCCATTTTATTTCATCTATCGGGTCCTTTATTCATTTATCGGGTCATACAATCGGGTCATACAATCAGTCGGGTCCAAATCAATAAACAAACAATCGGGACAAATGGTGTCCTATTTTATAAAAACTAACATGTTATCTCCCTCGCGGGTTTATAAAACATTTCATAAAAATATTTAAAAGAGTGTGAGGCTATGAACTCACGGTGATGTGGGAAGGCGGGTTATCGGCAATTCGGACGTATGGTACGTGCTTCAATCATGGAAACCTAGACAAATAATACTCCTCTTAGACTCATGTCCAATGAATTTATAAAAATAACAATTATGTATACATATGATGATTTTATATATATGATGATCAAGTGGGTTTACATATTCTCGTTTACTCATTTTAGTGTTATATGTCGATAACTAGTTTACTAGTTTTACCTATTTACGTGTTTTAGGTCCAATAAGCCTATTATAAGTTTATTAACTTGTATTAATCCATGTTATACTTATATTATCAGTATCTACACTTTACAAGTTGGGCCTAAATGGGTTAAGCCCAATAAATAAGTTTATAAGTGTTTATCTTATTTAGTCCAATTATTAGTCCAATATGCTTAGTTAGCTCGTTAATGTCCGTATGTCCTATAGTTGGGGTTTTATCGGTTTTTACTTGTTATACATGTTTATATATCAGTATATAAGTTTTATAAAGTTCACATTAGACGGGTCCAACCGTCTAAGTTTTATTTAACAAAAACGTTAATTTTACGGTAATAGCCGAAAAAGTCGTAAAATCATGTTTATAGTTTTATGACTTATAAAACTTAACAAGTTACTATTTTTATAAAATTTCCACTTAATTACCATTGTAAATATTTATATAAATAAAATCCATAAGTTAGTGGGTTTTTATTTTACATTTTATACAATAAAATTTTGAGTGCTTATATAATATTATTATACTTTAATTTCCAAAATATGATTTTTATTTTCATCTTCACCAAAACTCCCATATCTAGAGTTATATATGCAGATAGAAGCTCAAATTTTTATCACATAAACTAAATGATATGTGCTCCATTTAACTCTTCTATAGCTACTGTTGAATCATCCTCCAAGTATTTTCTAAAATTCGTCCAAAACAGTGAACTTAGATTTGTACCGTAAACTTGTTTTGATCATATCTCACTCATTACAATGATTCCATTGCATGGCCAACTCTCACATGTGTACAAGACTCATAGCTTACTGTATACCAATTCTACTTCATCATTTTATCAGTTCATGACATGTTTCTTTACTGTTTTATACACACATCATTTTTAAGCAAGATTTTAGCCTTGTTTCTTATAGTTTTTCACCTTTTTTAAGCATGTTTATCAACACCAAATCCCCACACAATATTTTTAATCATCATTCATCATCATATAAATAAACATAAGTAAAAGAAATACAATTTTACATAATCAAAAATAACAAGAAGATGAGGAGGACAATCTTTATACCACCAAGTTGATGTAGGTTATGATTTGGACATGGATTTTGATGGAGAAACTTGTGGATAACCATGACCATCTTCAAGACCACCAATCTTCATAGACTCCTTGTGGAAAATCAGCCCCAAGACTCCATGGAAACTCCTCCTTGGATGTTATAATCACCACCAATCAATAGGGTTTCAAGAGGGCTTCAACATATATGTAAATAACATAGGCTTTATGGTTGAATCAAGATCAAAGGGTGGTGTTTTTGTGTTAGAGTGGACAGCTACAAAGGAGAGTAGAGAGGAAATTGTAGTTGTTTGCATGTAGTGGAAATGAGTTAGTGGTAAGTGAAAAGTGGTTTTGATGTAAGTAGCTTCACTTGTAAGCTTAACTTACAAGTGTAAGCATTATGCTTTATAAGTTGACACCTATTTGGTGTGTTGGTGATGTTAGGCCGCCCATGTGTAGTGGGGTGGGATAAATTAGTTTGTCCCATCCCACTAATTTACGGGTATTCCTCGATTCTAGTTTTCTCGATTTGCGTGTCCTCGGGTCGTTTTACGAAAAACGTTTTTATAAATTATGAATCAACGTCACAAAACGAATCCAATTAAAATTGTCTCATCAAAAACGGAGTTCGAAAACGTAAATACGTAATCCTAGGGTTTCCGGTTTAGTCGTAAAGGACGTTAAAATAAAATCGTAAGTCCTAATCTCTTCTCGTAAATTTTTGAGTTTATGAACCAACACAAATTTTAAAACTCCAAAATAATATTCATGGACAAATTTATTTTCTAAAATGTCGGACTGCCACCAAAGACGGTGCATGTAAACGTGAGCACGTAACGTAAAATCCTCCGGTTTAGACGTAGTCGATGCTACTTCAAGACGTAAATCCAAATTTCTTCCCAAAAATAAGTGAGTTCATAAAATAATATTTTCAAATAAATATTGAGAATAAAATATTGATCGTAAATTGACGGATTGTCACATTTAAGGTTTCCTATGATGGCGAACCTAACCTTACAAAATACTCGACCCGTGAGACCTGAAATGATTGTGTAAATTAGGATCTGATTATTGACTGCTGATAGTAGGCAGGAGGTTATGTGAATATGAAATGTAGATCCTAAAGTGCAGAATGGGTAGCGAAGTTATGCCAAAAATTTTAACCATGGAAAAATGAATTGATGATCTGAAAGATCATTGGATATAAGTCCCCGTTGTATGGGACCATTGAGATGATGTAAAAGATTGGTTTGAAAGGCATATATGCTGGATCTACCCTAGGACTTCAAGAGCTGCGTGAATTATATTTCGTATATCGAACATGATAAAATATCTATCAAGTGAAAATCTGAATTCTTCTTGATGAAGTTTAGATCGGCGAAAAGTTGCATTCATCAAAAACCCGTGAACATCATGGATAGAGAAAGTAAGTCAACATTAAGCCTGATCTTATTCCCGTAGTTATGTTTGATGAAACTCGCGTATTGTAATGGATTACACTTGTGAGAAAAGAACGAATGTGGAGGAAATACCCACATGGCTTTAACTCTATAAGAAACGAGTAGTAATATAAAATGATCTTTGAGGACAAAGATCCTGTTTAGGGGTAAATGCTGTGACAATCCGTCAATTTATGGTTTATATTTTATTCTCAAATATTATTTAAAAACATTATTTTAATGTTATATTATGAATTCACTTATTTCTGCGAAGAAATTTTGATTTACGTCCTGAAGTAGCATCAACTACGTCTAAACCGGAGGATTCTACGTAACGTGCTTACGTTCACATACACCGTCTTTGGTGACAGTCCGGCATTTTAGGAAATAAATTTATCCGTGAATATTATTTTGGAGTTTTAAATTTGTGTTGGCATTTGATACACGGTTTTTCTATGGGTTCAAAATATTTCTCGGAATCCTCTCGAATTGATCTCGGCTCTAAGTGGAATGATTTGTTCTTGGTGTCCAAAAATGGGTTTGGTTTTCTAATCTACTAAACAGGGAAAGGAATAAAACGATAATGATATAAACGTAGAACAAGCAACAAATAAAAAGCAACACTTGAATTAAAACCGGAAAATGCCTTATGCGGAAAATGGACTCTATTCGGAAAAATAGTGCTATTCGGAAAACAAGGCCAATTCGGAAAACATTTCTATTCGGAATAAATTCTATTCGGAAAATAATGTCCTATGCGGAAAATAGACTCTATGCGGAAAATTAACCTTATGCGGAAAACTGGGCTATTCGGAAAAATATCTCTATGCGGAAAAACATAAACCTATGCGGAAAAACTTGCCTACAAGGAATGTTAAGTCTATTCGGAAAAATGAACCTATGCGGAAAATAAAGCCCTATTCGGAAAAATATATCTATGCGGAAAATTATGGCTATTCGGAATATATAAAATATTCCGAGTAAGGAAATGAAAATTTGGCTATGCGGAAAATTATTCCGAGTAAGAGAAAAGTAAAACCCCCTATTCGGAATATCCAAAATTCCGAATAAGGGAAATGGGAATTCGCCTACTCGGAATATCGGTTCAGTTCGGAAAGATCAGGGAATCAAGAACAGTCACAGTAACAGCAAAACAGGAGACTCGAATTTTAATCCAAATCGACTTAAATACTCAAAAAGGTTTTACCAAATTAAACACAAATCATTTAAATACCATAAGTAACAAATCCCACCAATAAAAACACTAAATCAACAACTTTTTAAGATCAAACTTGAATCAAATAAAAAAAACTTAAGAACTTGCAAGAGAAGATGATGAAGAACAAGATCAATGAAAAGATGGAATTAAAGGATCAATGTAAAGGTAACAAGAGTAATGATTAAAACACTTACAAGATTTAAAGAAAATGAAAAATCACCAAACACCCTAATGGTGTTGGTGATGAACCGTTCCTAAGAAAACTGGGAAAAAGAAAATGAAAGCTAACTCCCTAATTGTGTGAGGGAAAAGTCTGTTTATAGTCCTAGTGGTTGGTTGGTGAGTGGGCTTTCTCCCTTTCTTCTTGTCTTCTCGTCTTTTCAGAAAAAGTTGACGTTTTCGATTCTGATTCGGGATTTGTCGTCGATTAAATCCAACTCGTCTTTTAATTTCTTCGTTAAATAGACTTGAGTTTCTTCGACATATGTAAATCTTCCATCTTTGGTCCTTTTCTTCGATAAATCTTCAAATAGGCCCATTGACTTCAAATCTTTTGCATCTCTTGGACAATAGACTTCGTCTTTAGTCTTTTTCCTTGATAAAACCCGTGCAATCCCATGTTTTCTTTAATATTCATCCGGTTAGCTCTGAAAACATAATAAACACAAAAACCACGCATAATTCCAAACAAATGATATTAAATACGTGTTTTGGTCTTGTTTTAGCCAGAATTAAGTGGTAAAAGGATGGTGTTTACACACCTATCAAATCCCCTACACTTAACCATTTCCATGCCCTCATGCAACGCTTAGTGATAAAGCAAGTTTACACTTTTCTCATAATCAATCAACCTTGGCCTTATTAACATACTACTAAACAAAAATTAAAGTACTAAGGGAAATTAAAATTTTAAGATAAACAAAAGGATGGAAATAACTCGCAAAGAAATCAAGGACTTACATTAGGGCTTTGGTGTTGCGAAGATTTATCCCCCTCAAGTTTCACTTTCCCCAAACTAAGCTTAAAAACGAGATCATTGTTATTATAAGTTAGCAATTCAAACACTTGCACACATGGCTTAATTAAATGCTTAAACTCCCTTATTCCTAGGTGTATCTCTTATATTTTATTTTTGGTCTTAGAATGATCATGAAGATGCATTTTTGGACTTATTTCGATAGTTTATTTAGGCTGAAAGCAAAGTAGGACGATTTGATCAATAGTTAGCTAAAGGACAAAATCTCTTAAAACTGCTTCTCGGGATATCAAAAAGTTCATATCTTGGCATAACTTGGTTCACGATTTGAGACCTTTCTCGGGCCGATATTTGGCATGTACTTCATACTTCATATCTTCGAGAGACGTTCTTGAGATAATGGTCTTCTCATCATAATAGAGTTTCTTCACTTGGAGACTTTTGAGGGGTACTCCAACTTTGTTGACCACGACTTCATTATTATTTCTTCAATCTCTAATTGGGATTTTGAGATACAACGATCCGCCTCCTTTTCGGACTTGGATCTATTTATCCTCATACCTTGTTAGGGTCTTTTCGGATAGACTTCTCCATGATCTTTATGGGAGTTGATTGCTTTTCGTCGTGAGTCTTGATCCTTCATATTGACTTTAGGAATAATGCTTTTCACATCACTTTGGATTTTCAGCAATAAAATTGAATCCTCATGCCTTGTTAGGGCCTTTTCGGACTCGCCAATCTTCGCGCCCCGCTTCATAAGTTATGCCTTGGCTATGAACTCTTATCATTACCGAGCAACTTTTAAACGATCTTGGGCTAGAAGCTAAGTAACTTTTCAAATCGTACGACCTAACTTATTGCAGATAAATTATTAGCAAGTGATGGGAGAATAGGCAAATAATTACACCAAGTGAGCTAGTGCAAGAATACCGACTTATAATTGACTCTATCATTTCTCGTCCTCCACAATTTAAAATCTCAAGTAATGAGACTCGTGGACACTTAGCCTAATAAACCAATTAAGGTCTACATGGTTAAGGATACTAGCTAGAATAAACTTGGATAAGTCTATTCGGGTTGAGTCAAAATAAACGCAACGGGCCTAATATGTCAAAGATTTCTAAACTAGCTACACCACTTATTAATATTTTTGACTTTATTGTGGAATATATACATATGAAATCAACGATAAAAATTTAAAAATTACGACTAAATGGCCAAAGTTAATTAAAAATTTGAAAAATGTTGAAAAATAGGATTTTCCGTTAAATGAAGGCATTTTCATGGGAAAGTCCTCTTAAAACTTCGATAGAAGTCCCCCCTACACTTAAGATAAACATTGTCCTCAATGTTTAAGCATGTGGGAAAAGTCTCCCCTACACTTATGACATTGTGCACGTTGGTTAACTCGAGTTAAGGAAGAGACGACTAAAGTGATCAATTTCAAATGTGAGTATGAAGAAAATTGAATCACGATAGTTTGAGAGATAGAACCGGATTTCGGATAACACGGGAGCACGGTTCTTCAAAGATTCCAAGAGTGCACTTATCCCTGTAATCACATCACCACACAAATACAAACCACCAAAATAGGTCCTCCCCTACACTTAGGGGGTTAAAGGGATAGATACTCGGGCTGCCTCCCGCGGAGCGCTTGTTTTTGATAACCGAGTCACGAGCCTGACTCGACCCAAATTCAGTTCATGGGGAACGTGGTGAGGGATGGAATCACCTCCTGAGAGGTGTCCTCACCAAAGTACAACTTCACTCGTTGGCCATTCACCTTAAAATTAGGTCCATTAGGTTGAGCGAGCTCGAGAGTACCATATGGAAAAATTTGGGCAATGGTGAATGGGCCGGACCAACGAGATTTGAGCTTGCCCGAAAAGATTTTCAACCGAGAGTTAAAAAGTAAGACTTTGTCTCCAACATGGAACTCTCGGTTTTTAATCTTGGAGTCGTGAATGAGCTTAGTTCGTTCCTTATAGATCAAAGAATTTTCATAAGCCTCATTCCGAAGTTCATTGAGCTCATTGAGTTGGATCTTGCGTAGGTCACCGGCTTTGTTAATATCAAAATTGGCCCACTTCAAGGCCCAGTAAGCCTTGTGCTCCAACTCAATGGGGAGGTGGCACGCTTTCCCGTACACAAGACGATAAGGCGTACAGCCGATCGGTGTCTTGTAAGCAGTACGAAAAGCCCACAAAGCATCATCGAGTTTATCAGCCCATGCGGCACGATGCTTTCCCACAGTTCTTTCAAGAATTCGCTTAAGTCCTCGGTTGGATATTTCAGCCAGGCCATTAGTTTGTGGGTGGTAGGCTGTGGAAAGACGATGATTTACACCGTACTTAGCCATGACTCTAGCAAGTTGGTCATTGCAGAAATGCGTCCCACGATCACTAATAATGGCACGAGGCACACAAAACAACTCATTTTCTCTCTTCCTCTCTCTATGATTTCGTGGGACTCTCACACAAAACACCCCATTTGATCTAAATTTAACCACAAACTATTGTTATAACTTACATGTGTTAATCTCCTTCAAAAGAGATGAAGATTGGTGCAAGTTTTAACATCCAAGGAGAAGTTTTGTTGATGTCTTGGGTCTGATATTCCACAAGGAGTTCTTGAAGAATGATGGTCTTGAAGATGGTCTTGGTTTATCACAAGTTTCTCCATCAAAATCCATGTTTTGATCACAACCTACATCATCATGGTGGTATAAAGATAGTTCTTCCCATCCTCTTGTTATTTTTGATTATGTAATCTTGTATTTGTTTTACTTATGTGTATGTATATGATGATGAATGATGATTAAAAGTATTGTGTGGGGATTTGGTGTTGATAAACATTCTTAAAAAGATGAAAAACTATAAGAAACAAGGTTAAAATCTTGCTTAATTTAGATGGCTGTATAAAACAGTAAAGAATCATATGGTAAACTGGTAAAAAGACTTGAATAGATTGATATACAGTAAGCTATGAGTCTTTTACACATGTGAGAGTTGGCCATGCAATGAAATCATTGTAATGAGTGAGATATGATCAAAACAAGTTTAAAGTACATATCTGAGTTTACTGTTTTGGACGATTTTTAGAAAATACTTAGAGGATGATTCAACAGTAGCTATAGAAGAGTTAAATGGAGCACATATCATTTAGTGTATGTGATAAAAATTTGAGCTTCTATCTCCATATAGAACTCTAGATATGGCAGTTTTGGTGAACATGAAAATAAAAATCAGATTTTGGAAATTAAAGTATAATACTATTATATAAGCACTCAAAATTTTATAGTATAAAATGTGAATTAAAACCCACTAACTTATATAATAAATTTATATAAATATTTATAAGGATAAATAAATGGACATTTTATAAAAATGGTAGTTTGATAAGTTTTATATGTTATAAAACTATAAACATGATTTTTACGACTTTTTCGGCTATTACCGTAAAACTAACGTTTTTGTTAAATAAAACTTAGAAGGTTGGACCCGTCTAATGTAAACTTTTATAAACTCATATACTGATATATAAACATATATAACAAGTAAAAACCGATAAAACCCGAACTATATAACATACGGACATTAACGAGCTAAGTTAACGTTATTGGACTAATAATACAACAAAATGGACTAAAACACTTATAAACTTATTTATTGGGCTTAACCCATTTGGGCCCAACATGTAAAGTATAAATACTGATAATAAAAGTATAAAATGGATTAATACAAGTTAAAGAACTTATAATAAGTTTATTGGACTTAAAACACATAAATAGGTAAAACTAGTAAACTAGTATAAAAGTTATCGACACATAACACTAAAATGAGTAAATGAGAATATGTAAACCCACTTGATCATCATATATATAAAATCATCATATGTATACATAACTGTTATTTTTATAAAGTCATTGGACATGAGTCTAAGACGAGTATTATTTGTCTAGGTTTCCGTGATTGAAGCACGTACCGTACGTCCGAATTGCCGATAATCCGCCTTCCCATATCAACGTGAGTTCATAGCCTCGCACTCTTTTAAATGTTTTTATGAAATGTTTTATAAACCCGCGAGGGAGATAACATGTTAGTTTTAATAAAATAGGACACCATTTGTCCCGATTGTTTGTTTATTGATTTGGACCCGAATGATTGAATGACCCAATTGTATGACACGATAAATGATTAAAGGACCCGATAGATCAAATTAAATGGATTATTAAAGTTAGGTTATGTCACTAAAAGTCCCATTAGCATGAATTGTGAACTACCGGGATTTGGTAGACGCTTATGCATATAATAGTACTATTTGGGGACGATCACCCCAGTTCGCGCCTTGACAGTTGATCCCCGTCGTGCCACATTGATTGGTAAGCGAATTTATGTATGAGAATATTTCCATAGCGTGACCTTTGTGACGACACGCTACTTTAGATGGGCAAATTGAGTATCGGGTTAGCTACCCGTTGTTTGGTTTAGTAAGGTAACAATGTCATGCGGCTTATAATAATCCAACAAACGAAATACTACTAGACGCTCCAAATTACGATGTATTGCCTGACTAGCAATACAGGGTCATACTATTGATATTATGTTCGTGTTTTGGTTTTATATAACCATATTCATATAACGGTTTTTATTTAATCTATAAACGTTGCAAAACGTATTGTATGGTGTTTTTAACGACAATGATTCGTATAATGGTTTTTAAGGCAAATGCCTATATTATGATTTGATAAAGATTTTTATAAAATGATTTTGGCTATTTTATGGCCTATTACAATGATTTGTACAAAATGATTTTCGGTAATAATTTTATACCGATGTTATATTGATGGATTTTATTAAACTCTATGAATTCACTCGGCGTTATCGCTGACCTTTTCTTTTAACATGTTTTGTCTCAGGTACTTGAAGGTAATTCTCGGGAAGACGACAAGAATTCATGGCCCGCACTTAAACAATAATTTCCATTCAAATACTTTGTAAAACTTTGTATGAAATAATATGACTTGGTACCTATGTAACTTTGATATTTATGAATGGAAATGCTTTATTAATAAACGTCGTGATTTTTATGCGTTGTCTATGATGTGAGTAATGTGCTATCCCGTAACACCAACTAGTCTTCCGCTGTATTGAGTTATATAAATTTGGGGGTGTTATAGTTTGGTACCAGAGCTCTCGTTTTAAAACCAAGGTTTTGAATAAAACATTTCAAAATCTTTTAACTTTAAACATTTTTCACAAAATGTCTAAAAATCTTTTGATTATAACGGTGCCGAAGAATTCCCGAGTTACCGACAAGGCCAGACTGAGAAGTGTTATTTTAATATATATATAACTTGGATTATATATATATGATGTAATTTTATTACATGATTGTTTGATGATTATTTTAGTATTTATACGAGGTATTTATACGACGTAGATTGTCACAAGAAACCCTAAATCCCCTAGTAAATTAATAGAAGCTATTCTCGTAGGAATTCTAGCTATCCTAAATCTAAACCAAGTTGTGGATATTTATGATCCCAACAAATGGTTGATATTCGTAAGAAATGTAGATATTAGCTGATTGTGATATTGAAGAAGAATTGGCGAGATTAAAACTGATATCGATGTCATGACGATCTTTTCTTATAGAGTGGAGTTTGACAAAACGTTACCACCTAGAAAGATGTCATCTGATTCGTTGTCATCCAATTCTTAAACTGAAATCGAAAGGGTGAATGTCGCACTTGAGGCTGTCATTGGAACCATTTCCCAAAAGCCTCATGCCACTAGTACCTTTCCGAGAAGTCTGATTGAATGTATGAGTCATCTCATACTAGTGACTTATTTGATAATTATTGATAAAGAAGTTATAGGATTGGAAATTAAGTGTTGATAATATCGAACTTATGTTTCCCTTTAAAGGTGTAAGAATAAGATAGTATTGAAGAATGATGTAGGATATCGCATTGAGTATAAAATTTGTTATAACTTGAATAAAGTGAAACTTAACCTGTATGGAATATGAGATTGTTAAGAGGAAGTCGTTAAGTTTTGTGATTAAATTATAAGGTTTTCTTGCTTCATCCTAATGTTCGCATTAGTGATGCAACCATTGAACAAGTACTCATCTTGAATTGAGTTACGTTGTGGATTATTCTTTTTGTGTGCCAGCGAGATCATGAACCTCATGATTATTTGGCTAAGCTCATCTTCCATCATTTTGTAGTTAGTTCTTGGTGAACAAGCTTTCATCACTCTTTTGCAGATCACACATTGTTTTTATAAAGTTATAACGGTATCCTTTGAGAAAATTTAATTTTCATCAAAATAACGATTACTCAAAGTGAGATTTATAAGTGATTGATATCAAAATGAGGTTGTTTATAAAGTACCTTGGAAAACTTAATTGTTTTCATAACAAAGAAATTCTTTGTAAATTTATTTTTGATTCTTATTTAAGAATTAAGCATGAAAATGTTTTTACCCTATGATGATAAAGTTTTAACGAACTGAGTATTGCATCGTTAATCTTGAAATTGTATATAGTTGCGCGCCTACATACAATTTGGAATGAACCATGCAAGGCTGATTAGTAGTCACCACAAAACTAATGAATAAACACTACATTTTCTTTGAAGATTGTGAAAGATTAAATTTTATGAGATCTGCAAGAAGTGAAAAATAGGGACATAGTGTTAGGGACACCTACATATGTGCTTGTAGCATCTATTCTTCTGAGTTGAATTTACTCATCTGTGGAACTTGTCTTATTTGACAATTGATATTCCCTTCTTGTCTAATTCTCCCGTGGCGAGATTCTTTGAAAAAAATATCTGATTACCGAGTGTTGATACCCGACTGGATGTATCGACGTTGCTATCATTTCTTTTGATTTGATTTCATTTGAATGACCTGGGTAATGATCCGAGGAGCTTTCGAATGCGTACTCAAATTATGAAAACATGGGATATATTCATATTCATTAAATGTTTTCGGTTGTACCTGATTTCAAATTCTCACGCGTAGATTATGCGTTGACCTTACTCTTTTAATGGTAGTTGTATCTCCATATATCCTTGAATTTGTGAAGGATTATGAATTATTATTAGTCTTTTGAGAAGTTCACATCTTATCGACGGCAATAAAACTGGAAAGTTGATAGCGCCAGTGGAATGGATGGATTGATTATGACATGACGGCATTGTCTTAATCGATGGGAACTCGAATAGAATTCCCCTAAATGATAAGATGTTGATTATCAAAAGTGATCTAAATAATTCTTGATGAATGACCATATCCTGCATTTAGACTTGAAATTATACCATGAATGATTGTGAATTAGTAATAGATATTATAATCTAGAAAGAACCTAATATGAATTTATTAAAAGATGTTTATGTTATTTGAAACTTTAGGAGGTATTTATTGGTGAATTACCTAGACTTTCGCCTTTAAAGCAAGTTGAAATTGGTATTGATTATATTCCCGGTGCTGCACCTATGGCATGTGCACTGTACGTCAGCACCATCTGAATTAAAGAAATTACCGTACAACTGAGAGAGTTGTCGGAGAAATATTTTATTTTACCAAGCTCGTCATCATGAAGAGCTATGGTGTTATCATTCCTTATATTTATAGATTATTGTGAACTGAGTAAATTGACAATCGAAAACGATAACCATAACTCGAAATGGAAGATTTGTTCGATCATTTACAAGGTTCTAGCATATGTTTTAAAGATTTGATCCATGGCATGGTTATCATCAACTTCGCATCTGCGGAAAAGATTATGTATTCCAATCACTACATCCGGTACTTGTAATGAACATTATGAGTTTCACGTGGTGACATTTGGATTGACTAATACACAGGTAGCATTCATAAAATTTGGTGAATCACATGTGTAGGCTGTAATTTGATAAATTCATGCTACTGATCATTAAGGACTATATGTTTTTTTATAACAATAAGAATGAGTTAATAATTATTTATAGATTGCCCTGAATTGACCGAACAATAAAAACATGTACCTTGAATAATTAACATGAGATTAAAGACTTAAACCTTTACATTATTTGACTATGTGATTAATAGCTAATGGAATCTATACTGACTCTTCAAATTAGAGCCATTTAAGACTTTGGGTTTTACCAAAAAGAAAATGGAAATATGTTTTGACAAATGTTTTAACTAAGGATTTTAAAGGGATTATTCCCTTATACACAAAACATTTAACTAAACTCCTGTTTAGGGGTAAATGTTTTTGCATACCTTAAGACAACCTAAGAAGGAATGAGAAATCATTTAAACCATGACTTAAAATTTGAAACGACAATTTTTGCTTTTCAAATAAGAAAATTTTGACCAAAGTGTAACCAAAGATTTTTCAAACATTTACGGATCTTACTAATTATTTTCAGTAAACCAACAAAAATTTTGTTAATTAAATTCAAATTTATTTTGAACATTTTTATATAATTGGAAAATCTAAGAAAATTTAAAAACTTTTTGCGTTTACGTTTCATAAAGATTAAATACTTATTATTTAATTACTTGTAATAATTATCGACGCTTTAGACGTCGGATTGAGTAAAACAGATAAAGATAATAGTAAAGACGAAACTAAAACATAGAAGATATGAAGAAAGAATTTTGAATAAATACGGTTATGATATTTACTTCATCAGGAAAGTGAACGTAATTACTGACACATTATGTATAAAAGATAAAGAATCAATTAGGACATGTTCCTTAATAATGAAGATGCAAAATAAATTACCGAACAATTTAAAATATAGCCGATGCTTATAAAAAGGATAATATAGATAACACAAAGAGGTTCGCGGCTAATGTGAACCATTAGATTTGAGAAACCGATGGCGTTAATTGTATAAAAGGCCACTTATGGTTTCCTAAATATATAGATTTTGAGACGTAGTCATCTCGTAAGTATAAGTATTATATGTATGTCATTTTTTGACTAAAAGTATCTTTGTCTGAAGAAGTTGTACTAATGACAAATTATGAAGGCAGACATCGCCTTATACATTGGTAAACGTCTAGCTATTGCAAGGGTCATCATCTGAGTTTGATTCGATTTCGGTCATCGTCGACAGATTGACCAAATCTGCTAATATCATTCCCGTTAATGATAAATGCAAAAGAGTTATGTAAACATAGTGTGCCTGTATCGAACATCTTTATCCAGATCCTCGCTTCGCATTGAATTTCTAGAGATTTGCTCAGAAGTCATTAAAAACGAATCTTGATGAGAGTACTATGTACCACCCCAATCGAAGGGACGAGGTAAAGTAACGATACAAAATACTATAAGCACTATTTTATGATTGAATGATTGACCTTTGGTGATAGACTGTAAAATCGCTTTCCTTTGGAAGGATTATCATTGATAATCATCGTATTAGGATCGAGATCGAATCTTGTTAGGATCTAAATATTAGAGCATCTATAAGCAGGAGTTGAGATGAAGACACCCGACATACACCCATTGTGAGTTGGACATGTCTTTTAGGTTTAATGTTTCCTATGATGGCGAACCTAACCTTACAAAATACTCGACCCGCGAGACCTTAAATGATTGTTGAAATTAGGATCTGATTATTGACTGCCGATAATGGGCAGCAGGTTATGTGAATATGAAATTTAGATCTTGAAGTGCCAGATGGGTAGCGAAGTTATGCCAAAAATTTTAACCTTGGAAAAATGAATTAATGATCTGACAAATCATGGGATATAAGTCCCCGTTGTATGGGACCATTGAGATGTTGTAAAAGATTGGTTTGAAAGGCATATAAGCTGGATCTACCCTAGGACTTCAAGAACTGCGTGAATTATGTTTCGTAAATCGAACTTGATGGAATGTCTATCAAGTGAGAATCTGATTGTTTCTTAGTAAAGTTTAGATCGGCGAAAAGTTGCATTCATCAGAAACCCGTGAACATCATGGATAGAGAAAGTAAGTCAACATTAAGCCTGATCTTATTCCTGTAGTTATGTTCGATGAAACTCGCGTATTGTAATGAATTACACTTGTGAGGAAAGACCGAATGTGGAGGAAATACCCACATGGATTTAACTCTATAAAAAGCGAGTAGTAAGGTAAGATGATCTTTGAGGACAAAGATCCTGTTTAGGGGTAAATGCTGTGACAATCCGTCAATTTATGGTTGATATTTTATTCTCAAATATTATTTAAAAACATTATTTTAATGTTATAATATGAACTCACTTATTTTTGGGAAGTAATTTGGATTTACTTCTTGAAGTAGCGTCGACTACGTCTAAACTGGAGAATTCACCGTTACGTGCTTACGCTTACATACACCGTCTTTGGTGACAGTCCGACATTTCAAAAAAATAAATTTATCCGTCAATATTATTTTGGAGTTTTAAATTTATGTTGGTTCATAAACTCATAAATTTACGAGAAGAGATTAGGACTTACGATTTTATTTTAACGTCCTTTACGACTAAACCGGAAACCCTAGGATTACGTATTTACGTTTTCGAACTCCGTTTTTGATGAGACAATTTTTATTAGATTCGTTTTGTGCCGTTGATTAATAATTTACAAAAACGTTTTTCGTAAAACGACCCGAGGGAACGCAAATCGAGAAAACTAGAATCGAGGAATACCCGTAAATTAGTGGGATGAGACAAGTTTACACTTGCCCCACCCCACTATATGGAAGACAAGAGTAAGCCAAACCAACACCCTTGTGTCATTTTTATGGACACTTGTCCATTAGCTTAACTTGTAAGCCTTCCACCACAAAACCACCAAAGCTAATCAACTAGCTTCATTTTATCTCATGCAAACAACTCATTTTCTCTCTTCCTCTCTCTATGATTTCGTGGGCTCTCACACAAAACACCCCATTTGATCTAAATTTAACCACAAACTATTGTTATAACTTACATATGTTAATCTCCTTCAAAAGAGATGAAGATTGGTGCAAGTTTTAACATCCAAGGAGAAGTTTTGTTGATGTCTTGGGTCTGATATTCCACAAGGAGTTCTTGAAGAATGATGGTCTTGAAGATGGTCTTGGTTTATCACAAGTTTCTCCATCAAAATCCATGTTTTGATCACAACCTACATCATCATGGTGGTATAAAGATAGTTCTTCCCATCCTCTTGTTATTTTTGATTATGTAATCTTGTATTTCTTTTACTTATGTATATGTATATGATGATGAATGATGATTAAAAGTATTGTGTGGGGATTTGGTGTTGATAAACATGCTTAAAAAGATGAAAAACTATAAGAAACAAGGTTAAAATCTTGCTTAATTTAGATGGCTGTATAAAACAGTAAAGAATCATATGGTAAACTGTTAAAAAGACTTGAATAGATTGATATACAGTAAGCTATGAGTCTTGTACACATGTGAGAGTTGGCCATGCAATGAAATCATTGTAATGAGTGAGATATGATCAAAACAAGTTTAAAGTACATATCTGAGTTTACTGTTTTGGACGATTTTTAGAAAATACTTAGAGATGATTAAACAGTAGCTATAGAAGAGTTAAATGGAGCACATATCATGTAGTTTATGTGATAAAAATTTGAGCTTCTATCTCCGTATAGAACTCTAGATATGGAAGTTTTGGTGAACATGAAAATAAATATCAGATTTTGGAAATTAAAGTATAATACTATTATAAGCACTCAAAATTTTATAGTATAAAATGTGAATTAAAACCCACTAACTTATATAATACATTTATATAAATATGTATAAGGATAAATAAATGGACATTTTATAAAAATGGTAGTTTGATAAGTTTTATAAGTTATAAAACTATAAACATGATTTTTACGACTTTTTCGGCTATTACCGTAAAATTAACGTTTTTGTTAAATAAAACTTAGAAGGTTGGACCCGTCTAATGTAAACTTTTATAAACTCATATGCTGATATATAAACATATATAAAAAGTAAAAACCGATAAAACCCGAACTATATAACATACGGACATTAACGAGCTAAGTTAACGTTATTGGACTAATAATACAACAAAATGGACTAAAACACTTATAAACTTATTTATTGGGCTTAACCCATTTGGGCCCAACATGTAAAGTATAAATACTGATAATAAAAGTATAAAATGGATTAATACAAGTTAAAGAACTTATAATAAGTTTATTGGACTTAAAACACATAAATAGGTAAAACTAGTAAACTAGTATAAAAGTTATCGACACATAACACTAAAATGAGTAAATGAGAATATGTAAACCCACTTGATCATCATATATATAAAATCATCATGTGTATACATATATGTTATTTTTATAAAGTCATTGGACATGAGTCTAAGACGAGTATTATTTGTCTAGGTTTCCGTGATTGAAGCACGTACCGTACTTCCGAATTGCCGATAATCCGCCTTCCCATATCAACGTGAGTTCATAGCCTCACACTCTTTTAAATATTTTTATGAAATGTTTTATAAACCCGCGAGGGAGATAACATGTTAGTTTTTATAAAATAGGACACCATTTGTCCCGATTGTTTGTTTATTGATTTGGACCCGAATGATTGAATGACCCAATTGTATGACCCGATAAATGATTAAAGGACCCGATAGATCAAATTAAATGGATTATTAAAGTTAGGTTATGTCACTAAATGTCCCATTAGCATGAATTGTGAACTACCGGGATTTGGTAGACGCTTATGCATATAATAGTACTATTTGGGGACGATCACCCCAGTTCGCGCCTTGACGGTTGATCCCCGTCGTGCCACATTGATTGGTAAGTGAATTTATGTATAAGAAGATCTCCATAGCGTGACCTTTGTGACGACACGCTACTTTAGATGGGCAAATTGAGTATCGGGTTAGCTACCCGTTGTTTGGTTTAGTAAGGTAACAATGTCATGCGGCTTATAATAATCCAACTAACGAAATACTACTAGACGCTTCGAATTACGATGTATTGCCTGACTAGCAATACAGGGTCATACTATTGATATTATGTTCGTGTTTTGGTTTTATATAACCATATTCATATAACGGTTTTTATTTAATCTATACAACGTTGCAAAACGTATTGTATGGTGTTTTTAACGACAATGATTCGTATAATGGTTTTTAAGGCAAATGCCTATATTATGATTTGATAAAGATTTGTATAAAATGATTTTGGCTATTTTATGGCCTATTACAATGATTTTAACAAAATGATTTTCGGTAATAATTTTATACCGATGTTATATTGATGGATTTTATTAAACTCTATGAATTCATTCGGCGTTATCGCTGACCTTTTCTTTTAACATGTTTTGTCTCAGGTACTTGAAGGTAATTCTCGGGAAGACGACAAGAATTCATGGCCCGCACTTAAACAATAATTTCCATTCAAATACTTTGTAAAACTTTGTATGAAATAATATGACTTGGGACCTATGTAACTTTGATATTTATGAATGGAAATGCTTTATTAATAAACGACGTGATTTTTATGCGTTGTCTATGATGTGAGTAATGTGCTATCCCGTAACACCAACTAGTCTTCCGCTGTATTGAGTTATATAAATTTGGGGGTGTTACACACTATCTTTACACAACTCCTTTAAATACAAAAAGTTAATTTCTTCGTCAATAATCTATCATTAACAGGAATGATATTAGTAGATTTAGTCAGTCGGTCGACGATGACCCAAATCGAATCAAATTCAGATGATTACCTTTGCAATCGTTAGACATTTACTAATGTATGAGGCGATGTCTGCCTTCATAATTTTCCATCAGTACAACTTCTTTCGATAAGGATACATTTAATCAGAAATGACATGAATAAAATACGTATATTTACGAGATTCCAACATGACTAAATCTCAAAATCCTCCATATTTAGACAACCACAAGTGGCCTTTTAATCATTTAACGCCATCGGCTTCTAAAATCTATTGGTTCACATTAGCCGCGAACCCCCTTTTATTATTTATATTATCCTTCTTACACGCATCAATTATTTCTAAATTGCTCGACAATTTATTTTGCACAGCCATTATTAAGGAACACATCCTAATTGGTTCTTTATCTTTTCTATATAATGTGTCAGTATCTACATTCACCTTCCATGATGAAATAAATATCATGACCGTACTCATTCAAAATTTATTTCTTCATATTTTCTAAATTTTACTTTCGTCTCATCTATCATTTTTATCCGTTTTGCTCAATCTGACGTTTAAAGCGTCGATAAATATTACAAGTAATTAAATAATAAATATTTAAACTTTTAAGAAACATAAACGTAAAGATTTTAAATTTCTTAGTTCGACCAATTATATATAAGTTGTTCAAAATAAACTTGAATTTAATTAACACGAATTTTGTTGATTTATCGAAAATAATTATTAAGATTCGTAAATATTTGAAAAAAAATCTTTGGTTATACTTTGGTCAAAATTTTCTTAGTTAAAAAGAAAAAATTTTCGTTTCAAATTTCAAGTCATGGTTTAATTGGTTTCCTCAAACCCTCTTAGGTTGTCTTGAGGTATACACAAACATTTATCCCTAAACAGGAGTTTAGTTAAATGATTTTGGTTATAAGGGAATAATCCCTTAAAATTTCCTTTGATAAAAATATCTGTCAAAACAGTTTTGCACTTTCTTTTTGGTAAAACCCAAAGTCTTAAATGGCTTCTAATTTTTGAAGAGTCATTTTAGATCTAACTATCATTAATCACACGGTCAAATAATGTAAAGGATTTAGTCTTTAATCACATGTTAAATACTCAAGGTATAGGTTTTCGTTGTTCGGCCAATTTAGGGTAGTCTATAAATAATTATTAACTCATTCTTATTCTTATAAACAAACAGATGGTTCTTAATGATCACAATCATGAATTTATCAAATTACAGCTTACACACTTGATTCACCAAATTTATGAATGCTACATGTGCATTGATCAATCCAAACGACATCACGTGAAACTCATAATGTTCATTACAAGTTCTGGATGTAGTTATTGGAATAGATAATCTTCTTCGTGGACGCGAAGTTGATGATAACCATGTCGTGGATCAAATTCCTGAATATACGCTAGAACCTTGTAAATGATAGAACAAATCTATCATCTGGGGTAGTGGATATAGATTTCGATCATCAGTTTACCTAGTTCACGGTAATTCAACAAATATAAGGAATGATAACACCATAGCTTTTCATAATAACGAGCTTGGTACAATAAGAGCTTTCCCCGACAACTCTCTCAATTGTAGGGTAATTCTTTTAATTCGGACGGTGCTGACGTACAGTGCACACGCCACATATGCGGCACCGGGAATATAATCAATACCAAATTCAACCTGCCTTAATGGAATAAGTCTAGATAATTCACCAGCAAATACCTCCCAAAATTTTAGATAACATAAACATCTTTTAACAAATTTATTTTAAGTTCTTTCTAGATTATAATATCTATGACTAATTCACAACCATTCACGGTATAATTTCAAGTCTAAATGCAGGATATGGTCATCCATCAAGAATTATTTATATCACTTTTGATAATCAACATCTTATCATTTAGGGGATTTCTACTCGAATTCCCATCAATTGAGACAATGACGTCATGTCATAATCAATCAATCCATTCTATTGGCACTATCAACTTTTCAGTTTTATTGCCGTCGATAAGATGTGAACTTCTCAAAAGACTAATAATAACTCATAATCCTTCACAATTCAAGGATATCTTGATACATAACTAACCTTAAAAGAGTAAGGTCAACGCATAATCTACGCGAGAGAATTTCAAATCTGATACAGACGAATACATTTAACGAATATGAATATATCCTATGTTTTCATAATTTGAGTACGCATTCGAAAGCTGCTCGGATCGTTACCCAGGTCATTCAAATGAAATCTAAGCAAAAGAAATGATAGGAACGTCGATACATCCAGTCGGGTATCAACACTCGGTAATCAGATACTTTTCAAAAGAATCTCGCCACTGGAGAATTGGACAAGAAGGGAATATCAATTGTCAAATAAGACAAGTTCCACAGATGAGTAAATTCGACTCAGAAGAATAAATAGTACGGGCACATATGTAGGTGTCCTTACAAAATATGTCCCTATTTTTCACTTCTTGCAGATCTCATAAAATTTAATCTTTCACAATCTTCAAAGAAAATTTAGTGTTTATTAATCAATTTTATGGTGACTACTAATAAGCCTTGCATGGTCCCTTCCAAATTGTATGTAGGCGCGCAACTATATACAATTTCAGGATTAATGATGCAATACTCAGTTCGTCAAAACTTTGTCATTATGTTTAAAATATATATACTCATGCTTAATTTAAAATGAATTTACAGAGATGTTCTTTGTTATAAAAACAATTAAGTTTTCCAAGGTGTTTCATAAACAACTTTATTTCGATAATGAGTATTTATAAGTCCCATTTTAAATAATCCATATGGTAATAAAAATTCAATCTTTATCAAGGGATACTATTGTATCTTATAAAAACATTGACTGATCTGCAAAGGAGTGATGAAAAGTTATTCACCAAGAACTAACTACAATATATAAGGAAATGAGCTTAGCCAAATAATCATGAGGTTCATGACCTCGATGGCACTCAAAAAGAATAATCCACAACGTAACTCAAATCAAGATGAGTACTTGTTCAATGGTTGCATCACTAATGCGAACATTAGGAACAAGCAAGAAAAGATAGATAACATCGATACATGTAGAATTTAGCAATCAAAGGTAGTCTTTTCATTAAGCACAAACAAGTCAAAATTGTACCGTAACACATTACGTGTCACTATGTCATACAATTCCAAGAACTCATCCTACCAACTGATGTCTCAGTTAAGTTAGGAATTTTCAAAAGATACCACAATGAATACTAATCTACAAGAGTCATTAGGTGTTCCACATGTCCCGAAAGATCCATCGGTCCCAATTCAGAAGAAGATTTCTTCAATTTATTTATTAGACACTGGGCATCCTTGTTAGTGAACAATGGCCTAGGAACAACTCTAAAAACAAACCAACAATCATTTAAAACCTTATAATTCAATCACAGGACTCAACAACTTCGTCTTAACAATTTCATAATCCATACGAGTTAAATTTTACTTTATTCAAGTTTCAACCAAATCATACTCAATGCGATATCCTACTTCATTCTCCAATACTTTCAACCTTATTCTTAGACCTTGAAAGAGCAATAAAAGCTCAACATGAACAACACTTAAATTCCTATCCTATAGCTCTTACAACAATAGTTATCAAATGAGTCACTAGTATGAAATGACTCACACATTCAATTAGACTTCTTGGAAAGGTACTAGTGGCATGAGGCTTTTGGGTAATGGTTCCAATGACAGCCTCAAGTGCAACATTCACCCTTTCGATTTCTATTTAAGAATTGGGTGACAACGAATCAGATGACACCTTTCCAGGTGGTAACGGTTTGTAAAACTCCACTCTATAAGGAAAGATCGTCATGACATCGATATCAGATTTAATCTCGCCAATTCTTCTTCAACATCATAATCAACTAATATCAACATTTTTACGAATATCAACCATTTTGTTGGGATCATAAATATCCACAACTTGGATTAGATCTAGAATAGCTAGAATTCCTACAGGAATAGCTTCGATTGATTTTCTAGGGGAGTTAGGATTTCTTATGACAATCTACGTCGTATAAATACCCCGTATAAATATCAAAATAATCATCAAACAATCATGTAATAAAATTACATCATATATATATATATATATATATATATATATATATATATATATATATATATATATATATATATATATATATATATATATATATATATATATAATCCAAGTTATATATATATTAAAATAACACTTCTCAGTCTGGCCTTGTCGGTAACTCGGGAATTCTTCGGCGCCGTTACAGTCAAAAGATTTTTAGACATTTTTAGAAAAATGTTTATAGTTAAAAGATTTTGAAATGTTTTATTCAAAACCTTGGTTTTAAAAATCTTTCGTTCTCTATAACGAGAGCTCTGGTACCAAACTGTAACACCCCCAAATTTATACAATTCAATACAGCGGAAGACTCGTTGGTGTTACGGGATAGCACATTACTCACATCATAGACAATGCTTAAAAATCGCGTCGTTTAATAATAAAGCATTTCCATTCATAAATATCAAATTTACATAGGTCCCAAGTCATAGTATTTCATACAATTTTACAAAACATTTGAATGGAAATTGTTATTTAAGTGCTGGCCATAAATTCTTGTCGTCTTCCCGAGAATTACTTTCAAGTACCTGAGATAAAACATGTTAAAAGAAAAGGTCAGCGAAAACGCCGAGTGAATTCATAGTGTTTAATGAAATCCATTAATATATCATCGGTATAAAATTATTACCGAAAATCATTTTGTACAATTCTTTGTAATAGGCCATAAAATAGCCAAAGTCATTTTACACAAATCCTTGTCAAAAATCATAATATAGGCTTTTTCCTTCAAAATCATTATACGAATCAAAGTCATAAAAACATCATTCAATACGTTTTATAACGTTGTATAGAGTTAAATAAAAACCGTTATATGAATATGGTTATGTAAAACCAAAACACGAACATAATATCAATAATAAGACCCCGTATTGCTAGTCAGGCAATATATCGTAATTCAGTGCGTATAGCAGTATTTCATTATTTTGATTATTATAAGCCGCATGACATTGTTACCTTACTACAACAAACAACGGGTAGCTAACCCGAAACTCAATTTCCCCATCTAAATTAGCGTGTCTTCACAAAATCACGCTATGGAAATCTTCTCATACATAAATTCGCTTACCAATCAATGTGGCACGACGGGGATCAACCGTCAAGGCGCGAAACGGGGTGATCGTCCCCAAATAGTACTATTATATGCACAAGCGTCTACCAAATCCCGGTAGTTAACAATTCATGCTAATGGGACTTTTAGTGACATAACCTAACATTAATAATCCATTTTACTTCATACATCGGTTCATATAATCATTCATCGGGTCATACAATCATTCGGGTCGAAATTAATAAACAAACAATCGGGACAAATGGTGTCCTATTTTATCAAAACTAACATGTTATCTCCCTCGTGGGTTTATAAAAAATTTCATAAAAACATTTAAAATAGTGCGAGGCTATGAACTCACGTTGATTGGGAAAGGCGGGTTATCGGCGATTCGGATGTATGGTACAGGCTTCAATCACGGAAACCTAGATAAATAATACTCGTCTTAGACTCTTGTCCCATGACTTTATAAAAACCATAACTATGTACATATATGATGATTTTATAAATATGATGATGATCAAGTGGGTTTATACATCTTTACTCATTTTATAATTTTATTATCAGTATTATACTTTATATGTTGGGCCCAAGTAGATTAAGCCCAATAAGTAAATTTATATGTTTTAGGTCCAATAAGCCTATTACATGTTTTATACTTTATACTAGTTTACTAGTTTTACCTATTTACATGTTTTAGGTCCAATAAGCCTATTATAAGTCCATTACCTTAAATTAGACCATTTTATACTTTTATTATCAGTATTATACTTTATATGTTGGGCCCAAGTAGATTAAGCCCAATAAGTAAATTTATAAGTGTTTAGCCCATTTAGTTGGATTATTAGTCCAATAATGCTAACTTAGCCCGTTAATGTCCATATGTTATTTAGTTCGGGTTTTATCGGTTTTTACTTGTATTAAGTACTTATATATCAGTATATGAATTTTAAAAAATTTACATTAGACGGGTCCGATCGTCTAAGTTTTAATTGGCGAAAAACGTTAATTTTACGGTACTAGCCGAAAAGACGTAAAAATCATGTTTATAGTTTTTATAACTCCTAAAACTTACCAAACTACCATTTTTATATAATGTCCATTTATTTATCCTTATACATATTTAAATAAATGAAATATATAAGTTAGTGGGTTTTAATTTTATATTTTATACTATATTATTTTGAGTGCTTATATAATACTATTAAACTTTAATTTCACAAAATCTGATTTTTAGTTTCACTTTTACCATTTATTTCATATCTTGAGTTCTATAAGGAGATAGAAGCTCATTTTTGGATGACATAAACTTCATATTACGTGCTACAAATAAGTTAGTTATAGATACTACTCAATCCATGTCTAAGTATCCTTAACAGTCCCTACAAAACAGACTATTCAGATTAGTATACTAATTTTGTTTTGATCATATCTCACTCATTTTGATGATTCCATTGCATGACCAACTCTCACATGTGTATGACATCTAATACTTACTGTAAATTGATTCCACCATGCCATTTTATCAGTTTATCATTTGGTTAGTTACTATTTTTATACAGCCAACTTTATAAGCAAGAATTTAACCTTTTTACCTATGGTTTTCCATCTTTTTAACCATGTTTATCAAATCTATCAACACCAAATCCTACATAATATTTTTATTCATCATTCATCATCATATACATATACATAAATAAATAAATTACAAGATTACATAATCAAAATAACAAGAGGATAAGAAGAACAATCTTTATACCACCAAGATTAAGTAGTTTATGATCAAGGCTTGGATTTTTGATGACAAAACTTGGGATAGATCAACACCAATCTTCAAGACCACCAATACTTGTAAACTTCTTGTAGAAATAATCCCTATGACACCAAAAAATCTTCTCCTTGGATGTTAAAATGACCACCAATAAATATAGCTTGAAAAGGGCTTCATCATATGTGTGAATAACATATGATTTCATTGTTAAATTTGATCAAATGAGGGTGTTTAGGGGTGGTGGACGAAATATAGAGAGAGAAAAGGATGAGTGTTTGAGTTTTGCATGGATCAAAATAGAGAAATGGTTTGGAGTGAGTGGTTTGATGGTTTTGTTATGAGTAGCTTACAAGTTAAACTTAATGTTAACATGTGTAGCTACTTATAACCACAAGTTGACACCTCATGGGTGTGGTGGAGCTACTTCGGCCGTCCCATGTGTGGGGTGGGGCAAGATTTATCTTGTCTCATCCCACTAATTTACGGGTATTCCTCGATTCTTGTTTTCTTGATTTGCGTGCCCTCGGGTCATTTTATGAAAAACCTTTTTATAAATTATGAATCAACGGCACAAAACGAATCTAATAAAAATTGTCTCATTAAAAAACAGAGTTCGAAAACGTAAATACGTAATCCTAAGGTTTCCGGCTTAGTCATAAAGGACGTTAAATTATAATCGTAAGTCCTAATCTCTTCTCGTAAATTTGTGAGTTTATGAACCAACACAAATTTAAAATCTCAAAATAATATTCACGGATAAATTTATTTTCTGAAATATTGGACTGTCACCAAAACGGTGTATGTAAACGTAAGCACTTAACGTAGAATCCTCCGGTTTAGACGTAGTCGATGCTACTTCAAGATGTAAACCCAAATTTCTTGCCAAAAATAAGTGAGTTCATAATATAACATTAAAATAATGTTTTTAAATGATACTTGAGAATAAAATATCAACCATAAATTGACGAATTGTCACACAACGGCTATATCTGCCCGCGGTTCCTTATCTCAGCCGGCGTTACCTTATCGATAAGGAACCGCCTAGACGCTAAGGAACCGCCGGGCTAGAATCCGCTCCCTTTTTGTCCTTTAGTGATGGAGGTCATATCTGGCTATAAAAATATCCAGAAAGGATATTCTATATCAAAAGGGAATATGCCATTTTCAAATATTTAATTTAACAAAACATTTTCTTAAAAATAAAGTTTAATTAAAAACTTGTCACACTTAATAAAAAGTGAGTTTTAAGAAAAGATTAAATCACTTGATCACTTGATTAAGGTTCGTACTTGTTTATTCATACTTAAGTGAAAATAGGTAAAATGAAAAATACTTTAACTCAAGAATTCGTTTTTCGTTGTTTTTGTAAATGCCTGTTTTTACATATTGTCGTAATCAAAACTAAGCGAGACCGAAAAATGCAAGTAACGTTTTTAGGCCTTATTTCATTAACACTTTTTATTCCGAAATGTGTTTTTTTTTTAAAAACCTCTTTATTCCGAAAAAGTGTTTTTTTTCCGAAAAGTATCTTTATTCCGAAAAAGTGTCATTTTTTTGAAAATCTTCTTTATTCCGAAAAAGTGTCTTTTTTTCGAAATTCCTTCATTTTCCGAAAAAGGATTATTTTTCCGAAAAAACCCCAAATATTCCGAAAATATTTTCAGAAAAAATTGTGTTTTGGAAAATTTTTAATTTTGTGTTTTTTTGCCTTGGAATTTTTGGTTTCAGGAGAGCTAATTTTTTAGGAGATTTAATCATATTTAGGAGACTTTAACATCAACATTCTGCTTTCTACGAATTGATATCCTGTTTTTCACACGAAATCTAAGATGACATTTCAACAAGACAGTGATGTTGTGGTATTGAGAATTGTTATAGCACTTCCAGAAAGAAGAGGGATGTTGCCTATCTCCAATCTCAGCTTCTTATAGCACAAAAGGAAGAAGCAGGAATTCCACTTCTAGCTGACGAGCTTAATCTCATGGCATCTGCAGCTGAATATGATGAGGAAGAAGAGGTGACTACCGACTCCATCTTGATGGCTAATTCGCAGCAAGAATTAACATCGGTAACTCGGACTGATAAAGCTCCTGTGTATGATTCAGACGGATACTCTGAGGTACCCACACGTTTATATGATAATGAGTTATATAATATGTCTAATCAGGAGGAAGAGTATACTGAGTCACTTGACCCCTACACTGAGATACACGGGGATCAAACGAATAATAGCAATATTATTTCTGATGCGCCCAGTGTGGACCTTAGTGGAGATCAAGTTGCCCAACCTACAACCCTTCCTGACGAGACGCATGCGTATTATAAATCATTATTTGATAAGCTTGCCAAGGATGTTGCTCATGCGAATGTGGTTAATATTAAGTTTAGAGAAACTAATGCCAAATTGACCACTGAGCTTGCGGGATATAAGGAACGGGAGAAAAGTTTTGAGATTCATCATGCTAAAAGCAAGGAACTTGAACAAGCTCATGATACATCGGTTTATCAAGAAAAATGCACCACTAAGAAATTAAATGCCTTACACTTGAGTAGTGCTAAAAAGATAAGCGAATTGAATGATGAAATCACATCTCTTAACAAACACCTTTCAACTGAAAAATCTATTATTTTGGATTTAAAAGAAGAACAAAAAAAGTTGAAACATGATTTCAAAATTCGAGAAGATGGGCTTCTTGAGGATTTTTTTCAAAGCTCAGGATAGGATTAGGGAATTAGACAACATTTTGGTAAAACGTGGCCAAACTATGTAGACAATAAATATGCTCGTACCAAAAGTGAATGAGATAAACTACACTCGATACAAATTGGCCTTAGGTTGTCCCCTTCCTCCTAATCCAGGATATCTTAAGCAAGTTCAGTCCACTAATGAAACCTTATATAATGGTAGTGTGCTTTTGTTTGATGAGCATGATCCTCCTAGTGTGCATGATTCTGGGGAAACTACTGAACTTGTAGTAGAGACTCGTTTAAGAATGAAAAAGCTTGATAAAGAAGTGATACCTGTTTATTATCCGAAAGTTAATCCTCCAACTGTTTTTGTTCGGTCTAAAACGAGTTCTGAAATGCTTTTGCTACCAAGTGAGGAATTGTATGATGATCCTTCGAAACCGAGTATCACACGTAGGTATCTAAACGAGCTCAAAGATAACATTGTCATTCTCAAACGGGTTGTTAACGCCAAAATGACTGGAGGAAACTTTACATCACCCGTTCATGTCGAGTTACAAAAAGTGCTTCATACTAAAATCAATCCGATTACTAATCAAGTTGATGCGAGGATAGGCAATCTTGAGAACGCTTTTCTAAAAGAACTAGCCGAATTTGTTGATAGAATTAAAGTTTTGGAAAGCGACCTTGCATGTCTCTCGAAAGCAAGTGACAGTGGTGATTGTGTTGATAGTAACCCAGTTGCGGTAAACATCTCTGTGTCAGACAATGCAACCCTCCAAAATGAGCTTTATCGTACGAAAGAGAAAATGGAGTCTTATGTCATCAAAAAGGACAACGAATTCACCGATCTTTGGAATAAATATGTCAAAAAATGTGATGAATGTAAGGATGACAAAATCTCGTATGATAAAGCTTACAATGAACTGCGACAAACAATCGAACAGCTGCAAGTTCAGTTAGGAGGTGAATGTCGCGACAGTGAGCCTTCAACAAATGTTAATTATAAAGAGTTGACGATTGTTCAACACCGATATGATTTTCTTCAGAAACATTGTCATTCTCTTGAACTTGCTTTGCAAAACAAAGTTGGAAAAGTTCCTGATGACAGTAATTTACAAGTAAAACTCTCTGAATCATTTCGTGAATTGATTGAAAAGAGTAAGGATATTTCTGATCTGAAAGCTCAGTTGCAAGACAAAGACATCGCGATTGCTTAGTTGAAGAAACTTGTTGGAAAGATGGGTTGAAAAATTGTGGAACCTAAGGTTGTAAAATCAGTTGTTAGACAACCCAATGCGTACAAAGTACCAAAGCCATCTATCTTAGGTAAACCGCCTTCTAATATTTCTAGGTTACCTCCTAATACCGATGTGCCATCGACTGTACCAAAACCAGCCATATCACCCTATGTTCCTCCATTTAAAAAACCCACTCTTTCTAAACACAACTCTTTGAACGCACCTTGCACTACTTCTAAGAGTACTACCAAGTGTGTGACTCTTACGCCCACAAAGGAATCTAAAGGTTCAAATGACGTTGGTCAAACCAACAACCTAGGGGATGGTAAGCAAAAAGGGAACATTCAGAAACTAAACCATGTGTATTCAAAACCTAGTAAACCAACAACCGCTAGAGTTCAACACACTCCTAATGGTAATCAACCAAAACCTAAGGACCCCTTCCCAACAACCTAGGAATTGGCAACCACCAATGAGTAGTCGTGTTTTGAACATGGTGCCTGAACGGTCAGCAAACCCTAGGTACACAAGGCCTTTCGAGAATCCCAAACTCCCTGTATGTCCCACGTGCAAAAAGGGCATTCACTATGGAAATCATGCTCATTGCATTCAGCAATACCTCTATGAGGTAAACTCTCGTGCCTTCTCACAGAGAAAGAATGTAGAATCCCATAAGACAACCAAGAGATTCACACCCGTCACAAAAAAAAACAATGACAAGAAATCTTCAAGGCGGATCAGTGTAGGACCTAGTTTCTCTCCAAAGAAGTCTTCCGCTGTGCAAGACAACACTACTCCTAGATCTAGTCTATAGTGGAAACCAACGGGTAGGATTCTCAAGGAAGTTGGTCTTAAGTGGATTCCCATCAAGAAGGGTGATGACACCTGCTCCAGCACTAATGCGAGTGTTCTGAATGTAGAAAATACATTTGTTACTCCTAACACTAGTATTTGTGCAAACTCTTCTTCTGTCATTGCAGGTACTTCAACGGATTCTGAATCCACTTCTTCAAAGGGTTCAAATTATGTACATTCGATATCACCTTCTTCTGTTGTACAAAGGTCTATTTTAGATTATTTTTGGAAAAATTGAAAAAATCAAAATACAAAAATATAAAACCTATAAAAACAAAATAAAAAACGAAAAAATCTTTCAAAAATACCAAAAATATTCTTCTTGACATGTCTTTCATTTTCGATTATATGGTCGTGCCTAGAAATGTCGCTCAATAACGACACGGGTGTGTACATAAAGCTCGAATGAAAGTTCAAATGTTTTCAAAACATGTCATTTCTTTTTTTCTTCATATGATTTGCAATTACATCAGATTGTGACTCGTGCTTCAAATAAAGGAAAGCTTATCACGGAGGATAGCTTATCCTTAACAACGAGAAAATAAAATTTTCTCGGTCATGAGTTTTCAATAAAAACATTGCATGTTTTAAGCTCATGAAAACGAGTTACAGTCAAATGTCAGACGGTAACTCGAAATTCAAATAAAGGAGAGTGTATATTTAAAGATAACTTATCCTAATAACGGGTAGAGCAATCTATCACAGGTTGAGCCTGTCACAAAACATTCAATGTTTTGAGCTCAACACAATGGTTTATAGTCACATGTCAGACTACAACCCAGTTCTTAAATAAAGGAAAGTCTTTGACTTATCCTCAACAACGAGAAATTCGTTTTTCTCGGTCATGAGCTTATATCAAAACATTCAAAGTTCTAAGCTCATGAACACAATTCTTCTCGGATTTTTGAGCACATTTTTTCAAGGTATTTCAAAACTTTGTGCTCATATACTCCCATATTTCAATTAGAATTTCTTTTCGAGGGGGAGTACAAACTTTCATGCAACATTATTCTTTCCATGTTTTATCACTAGTTACACAATAATTTCAATTTCATGCAATTTTTTAGTGGGAGAATAGTGATTAAAATGTGATCTAAAATGCTTCATTCTTGGATAAGATCTTTGAAGTAAGTGCTTTCTCTTCCTAATATGTGCTAAAACCTTCTTTTTATGATGCACATGTGTAGGGGGAGCGTTTTTGGTGATATAGAAAGTTTCACTGGTTACGATATCTATGCCTTCAAGACATTAATTCACGACGATATTGGTGTCAAAAGGTGGTTAGGTATTCGTCCTATTATCCAACCAGAACCGGAGGAATCTTCCTATGGACAATCCATTAGAACTTAGAAGTCCTTAGGAATGATGGAGTAGTAGAGTGTACGGGAATAATACCGACTAATATCTTAAGCTAGCACTAGAACAATCACAACAAGGTGCTAGTTATGACGTCTTGGTAAGCATTGAAGGGACTAAAGAATGAAAAAGAAATGTAAGGATAAAGGGTGAAAAGAAATAGCCCCCCCATACAACTTAGGCAGAAACCGGGTCAATACATCTACTATTAGAATCATGTTGATGATTTCTGGTATTGAAGACAAATCATCATGGACCAAGTGATGCAAATAACAACCCTTCCCAGCCTACTCAAGCTTCTCTCAAAAGAAGTTTGTTTTATTGTCACGGAGTTCAACTCATTTCTATCGACTTTCTCACTCCGAGATAGTAGATATTGAATAGGTGGTAGACTGCTCCAGCCTCCGTTCACCAAATAAACGTGCACTTATAGAGTCTAGAGCCAACGGGATTCATCAAAAAAATCTCATTATGACACTTATTTCATATATCAATTGTTGTTCATCATTAGAACACAAGCGATAATTTACAGAGTCCTACGCTCTATCCTTGTGGTATTGCTAGAAAATTAAGAGTGATACTCTCTAGTATTCATAGTGATGAATGGAAATCCTTCCAGTGTTAACATCAAACAGCACTGCGGTAGGTCATATGTACGATTCACTTTGAATTAAACATATGCTAACTGGAAAGCAACAGTGGTTTGATTCATAATTGATTCAAACTCGTTCCAGGTCTCAACACAATATCTTTATGATCTTGCCAGAACATTCAGAGTAATACTTTTCAGTATTTACAGTGACGAATGGAAATCCTTCTAGTGTCATCATCAAACAGCACTGCGGTAGGTAACTTGTGTGATTCTATATGAATCAAACTTGTGTCAACTGGAAAGCAACGATGGTTTGATTCTTAATTGATTCAAACCTGTTCCAGGAAATTGAATTGACAACTTAATCAACAGAATGGAACTGTATGATTCACTCCTTACTATGAATTATCTTTCGATATATTCAAGTATTGAGAACGGCTACCACAGCCGAAAACCCTGTCAAGGAAGTTCTTTGAACTTACCTAATCACAGGTACAATATTCGTACTGTATAACGGGAAAGCGGAGGAATGCAAACGGTGGCGAAATCTCAAGAGTCGTGATTAAAGAACACATACTATATTAAATGAAGAAAGCTCAAGAACGTCTAAAGACCAAGACTTCCGATACTCTGATAATCAAGGGAGATGGTTAACAAGCTTTCAAGCCAACACAAAATATGAGTATGTGGGGAAAGACACAAGAACACAAGTTGGCAAAGTTTCAAGATCAAGTCAAGGCAAAGATTAAAGATCCAAGATCACAACTCATGAAAGGAACGATGAAGGAACTCTCAAGACAACAAGCTTCAAAGTCTGCAACAACAAAGAAGTGACGTCACATAATACATGACCACCACTTAGGGGGAGATTGTCAGAAATATTTAAAGTGATGGTCAAAGAAGTGAAGTCACATATTATATGACCACCCCTTAGGGGGAGATTGTTAGAAGTATTTAAAGTGGTGGTCATATAATATACCGTTGCGAAGCTTGTGGAAAAAGCTACTTAATGGTGTCGAGAGTTCTATGTTATTGTTATGTATGTAACGGGAATTAGTCCCGAACACACAAATGAGGAAGGCCTCCTAATCTTATAAGCCTTAGTATAAAAGGCATAACCACCCTCATTTGTGTGCGTGGTTCTCCCATTTGTGCTTTTCCATTTTATAGTTTTAGAGAGAGAAAGGTGTGTTTGTTTCTCTCACTAGGAAATCACCAAACTTTGTATTTATTTTCTTCTCTTAATCTTAATCTAATATTTCTTTCTTAGTTTTAATCTTATTCTTCATCATCTAATAGTCATGTGTATCATTACTAACAGTTTGGTATCTATGTCTAATTAAACTTAAATGTGAATATTATTATAGGCTTAGGGAATATAGAAATAAAAGCGCAAATAGTTCACATAAAATTACTCTAAAATGCAATACAATTATTCTAAATGCAAAATTAAAAAAAATTAATTATTCTAAATGCAAAATTAAACTAAATGCAAGCACGTAATAACAAGTAAAATGACAAAAATTAAATAAAAAAGATAAACTTAAGAATGAAGTGTAAAGCTTTAACCTTTATAGCTTATTAATCTTTTTAGATGATAAAGCTTGAAGATTTATACCAATAAGCTTAATAATCACAAAAAGGTGTAAAATTTATACTCAAAATAAGTTTATCTAAATGAAAACCAATTTTTACAATTTTAAATCTATTTTTTAAAACAACAATAATTTTTAAAACTAGTTAAAACGATTTTTATAAGAGAGATATTATTTAAAAACAATTTAAACTATATTAATCTAATTAATTAATCTAAAACGATTAAGCTAGATATTTAAAAAGGAAAGAACTTTAGTACCCGTGGTCCGAAGAAAAAATCGCTCTAAACAATCAACATCACCAACAAAATATTGCTCGCAAAGTACACGACCTCCCGAATCAAACTTAGTAAAAAGCGAAACCCGACCCGTAAACTAAACGGCCTCTCTAATCAAACTCGAACCAAATTTATTTAAACCCGTAAGTTACTCAACAAACGTGATGAATAGATTCGCCAAGATCAAAAGAACACAAGAGCGGTTTAGATGATAAGCAACAATTATTACTTTATAAAGAGAATAAAAAAATTAATGAATCTAGACTATTTTTTAGATTTTATAAAAATACTTTTATTTTTTAAACTTAAAACTAATAGATCTACACTAATTTAAAAAAAAACTAATAGATCTAAACTATTTTTTTTGGTTTTATAAAAATACATTAATTTTTAAACTTAAAACTAATAGATCTACACTAATATAAAAAAACTAATAGATCTAAACTTATGTGATTCAAAAAGAATAAAAAGCTAATTGAACGAATTCACCCTCAATAAGATAGATCTAGAAAAATAAGCCACAAGAAGCTTGAAATAAGATAACTTATTTCAAACTTTTATATAAATCTAATTTATTTGGAAAAAGTTATAAAAACTAATCCCAAATAATAAGCTAGATTATAAGAAAAGATTAAGAAAGGTAGAATGAGAATAAGCTAAAATATAAACTTTTATTAATATGAAAGTGCTTAATGTGTTAGCCTCAAAATATTGTGTCAAACAAGAATGTTCGGTCATATGTTTATTATGTATCGTATTTTAGAACGTTGTAATAGGTAGAAGATTAGTCATATTTTACGGGCTTAACTTTAAGCTAAGGTTCATTCATAAGTAACTAAAGCCAAAAGATAAGCCCGACCCATTATCATATAGCCCATTATGCCACATGTAGGCAAGGCTATAAATACCTCTCCTTTCATGTAAGGAGAGGTACGTTGGTTCATTTTTCTCTAATCTAATATTCACCAAGTTTCACACACCTCTCTCTCTTTTCTCTCTCTACTTTCTCTCTCTAGAATTCATCTATCTTCTATCTTTCTTTCTTGTTTAATCATCATATTATAAGGGACAACATAATGATAAGCTAGTAAAAAGTTGAAAGGAAAAATACAAAGCTTTTAGAGAGAAAAATAAACTACATCTATTAAAACTTAACTACAAAGAAAAAACTTAAAAAACATGCTATTACAATGAGATAGGGAAGTATATATAAGATGTAACAACAAGGGTAGTTTAGTCTTTTTCTCTTGTAAACTTCGTCCCATGGATGCGAGTTAATAAACACCTTGGATTACACACCCATTATGAGCCTACACACGCTGCACCCTCTTATCATGGTACTGACACATGCCATTTGCCATGTGGCATCATTTGATTGGCTAGCCGCCACTGACGTGTCTGCACACTGTCACCTCGTACCGGATGTCAGCGCCGCTTTCCACGTGTCACCACTTGGTTGGTCAGCCGCCCTACCACCTCTGACTTTCTGTCACCTCGTACTTGCCATGTCAGCGCCGCCACCTTGTACCTGCCATGTTAACGTCGCCATGTCAGCACCGCCACTGTAACCTCTGCCACCTCGTACCTGCACGAATAACAGCCTGTAAGTGACACATGACGTGCTGGCATTGGCTAACCGCTGCCACATGTATTGCTGACGCCGGCATGACGTCAGCGGTCAATGGGTTGGTCAACGGGCCGGGTCTGGATCGGGTCCGATCTTGATCGGGTAGGGTCGCCATGTGAACCACTCAGGGGGTGCCACGTGGCAACTTGTTAGTATTCCCAGCCTTTTGCCCAAGCCAAGGCTCGAACTCAGGTTTGTTGGCTCAGTTCTTAGGCAACCAAAGGGTGCCAGCTGAGCTGGGCATCCCTATAATTTTATAGTTGCAAATATTTTTTATAACACTTATCCGTTTTGAACCTGGCAGATTATGACCCCCCTCCCATTTATAACTAGTTAATAATATTATGAATAATAATAACTTTTTGCTAGAGGAGTGGGAGCCCAAATTATTTCTAGGCTTCCCACTAACTTTTTGTAAATCCTATTATTCTAATAAATTGATGTTTTATTAAAAATAATAATAATAATAATAATAACACGAAAATTAATTTAATATTTATAAAAATTTTATTTTATTTTTGTTATTAATAATAATATATATATATATTTATATTATTTATATTATTTATTTATTAAGAACTTTTTATTTAATTTAAAAAACTTATTAAATTTAAAAAATTCATAGAAAATAAACCGTGAGGAGTTACTACGCGAGATCGGGACCGTTGGCTTCGTAATTTAGTGCTCTTCGATGTGGTTTGTTAGTGAATGACTTTATAGAATGGCAAAAATAGTCCTTGTTGTTAAAACTTCATTAAATCTCCATCCTTAGCCCTCTAAACTTTATTCTTTTGGCACTTTTGGTCCTTTGACTTTATCTTTGACTTTTTCTTCGTTAAATGTCCGTGAAATCCCATGTTTTCTTCATTTATGATATTTTGTACCTATTTCACACAAAAACACAAAACCACGCGTAATTTCCAGTTTTAAGATATTAAATACACGTTTTGGTTTGGTTTTTCCTTGTTTTAAGTGGTAAAAGGATAAGTGTTTACACACTTATTAATTATCCCCTACGGGACACTCATTTCCGTACACTCACTCACCTAGATCACCAACAAGCATTTTTCCACCGGCTCAACAAAGCAAGCACGCCTAGATGAGCTTAATCACCTCTACGCCTTCAACAACATGATCAATATGCACCTTCACGAGGCGGAACGTCTTAGCACCTTCACAACTCCTTCTTCACAAACCAATCACTATGATATCTGAACCATTAACTCACATCCTGTGTGCGACCATTGTCGCTATATACAAACTCTATTCATTAGCCTTCGTGATGAAATAAAGTTTATTCTAAACAACATCCTTCAAGGAGTGAATTCTCTTATACATCCTCCATCTCAGTAGCATCATACTCGCAAGCTCCCGGGGCCAAAATTTCCCTTTCTTTGTTTTTGTTCAAAGACATCCCCGGACCCCATCAGACCCTACCATGTAAGGGTATGAAAACCCCATCGAGGGGTCCGTAGGTCCCTGTTTGTCACTTCTATTTTACTTTTAATTTTCCTTTTTACGCAATGTAATTTATCCTCTTGTACCAATGTTTCACATGCTTTACGTTGTAATTTAACTTGAGGAAAGATGAATGAATCATTTTGTTTTCTTAATCCTAACTTGTACATGTATGCTAATGTGTTTTTTGAATGTTGTGATCATTTATACTCACAGCTATCTATTTCTATGGCTAAGTTTATTTTGTAGGAATTAGCTCATTTTCTCTTGATCATTTGGGCATGAATCATTTGGACAAGAATTAGCTAACTTTCTTTTGCAAGAGTACTATATGACATACAACCTTTGTTCACTCATTCACATTTATGCATTGTTGGGAATAAAATTAACTAAGTCATTGGGACGCTGACAAGAAGAACTTGGACGCTGACAATAGTAAAAGAAGCGTTGACAGATGAGCACTGACAAAGCATATTTGAGCGCTGACAAAAAGAAGTTCAACCACTGATAGAATACTTGGTAGTTTGGTATTTCTAGTAAAGATATGTTCAATATTGAATTTTCTATCATTATCTTTACCTAGAATAGTTGATAGGTAGACCTTTGTACACGATTCCTTATGTCATAAAAGGAGGTCGTAGGGTTCATAGTTTGATATAAGTTTTTACAAGTTTAAACTTTCATTCTGAACGCAAGTTCTTAATATTAATCAAAGTGAAAGTTTGTTTTACATTGTTCTACTTTGTTCTTTATTCTAAGTGTTAATTCCACATAACACTTAGATTGTTAAATACACAAAGTTTCTCTACGTTTTAATCTTGATTCAATCTCGTTTAACACAAAGCTAATCGATCTAAGTTTGGCATCAACAAGTAGTATCAGAGGTTGTTGAGGAACTTTGATCTAAAGAATAGTAAACCCTAAAAACCCTAAATCGTTGAAAAAACCTAAGATCCAAACAAGATGTCTACCATAAAATCTTCATCGTCATTAAAACACAACCTCAAAATTCATATGCTCGACCCTGATAACTTTGAACAATGGAATTTCAACTTTGATCAATATCTTTAAGTCAATGACTATGCTCTTTGGGAAGTCATTGAATATGGCAATCAATTCGATAAAGTAGCTAAGATTCAGGCTATTACAGCACGAACTACAGCCGGACAAACTAGTGATTCTCTTAATGAAAGACCTGAAGATGGAAGAGATGTCTTAGTGGCTAAGATATCCTTGAGAAAGAATGATATGAATACCATAAACATTATTAAACTTTCCTTGGGTCCAAAGAACCAACACAAATACAGAAGCTATGAATCTGCTAAAAATCTTTGGGCAGCCCTTCAAGTTACCTATGGTGGTAATGAAGATACAACCAAAGAAAGGAAGAAGCAACTGTTGAGTGAATATGTTGTGTTTAAGGCTCATACCAATGAGAAGCTAAGTTATGTAAGAAGTAGACTTCAAGACATCACTAGCAAGTTGGCTTTTATGGGAACAAAACTTGAAGATGTTGATATCATCGCTACATTCCTTGGAGGTCTTGGGGATGCATGGAAAATTGAGGCCAGATCAATTGTTGCTACCAATGCCCATAAGAGTGCTTCTTTTAATGATATTTACAATAATCTGAAAATTCTAGAGAATGAGATCTTACTTGAACATGGACAGAATTCAACATCTGGAAACATGGCTTTCTTCTCACATAGTGAATCTAAAACCATTGACAAAGACTCATATAATGGATTGAGTGTACATCCTGTTACTAGATCAACTTTTGTCAGCGGTGGATCAACCTTTGTCAGCGGCTCGAATTTTGACGCTGACACATACAATGTTGGATCACAATGTCTTAAACCTGCTGGTATTGATTTGGATACAGTATGTGCATACGTTTCTGCATTACCCAATGGTTCCTTAGTTACCTACGAGGATCTTGAGCAAATCAGTGATGTTGATCTAGAAGAGATGGATATCAAATGGAATATGGCACTTGCAAGTATAAGGGCCAATAGATGAAACATGAGGTTTGGTAGAAAGATGACTTTTAATGGCAAATGTAACACTCTCAAATTTCATATCGGTAGAGCGGAAGGGTCAGTAGAGTGTTATGGGATAACACAATAACTCAAATCATAGACAACGCATAAAGGGTTGTACAAGGTTGAACATACATTCATCTGAATAAAATTTTATAGTCTACACAAGGTCCCCCAGTTTTACAGTCATAAAGTTTACAAAACATGTTTCGAATGAATATTATTAATAAGTGGGCCTTCAGAGTCGATCTCCGTCCAAGTTACCTTCAAGCACCGGAGATAAAACATGCAAAAAAATATATCAGCGAATGTCGAGTGAATTCATAGAGTTTAGTAAAAAACGTCATATAAAACAGTTATGTAAAGCGGAACACAAGCATAATATCAGTAATAAGACCCCATATTGCTAGTCACGCAATATATTATAATTCAAATCATATAGCATACATTATTCCTAAGACCGCAACCTCGGTATTACCATTATCGGTATTATTATCAGATTATTATAAGTCGTATGACATTGTTGTCTTTCTATAATATACAACGGGTCGCGAGCCCGACAAATATGTGCCCATCTAAATCAGCAAGTCGTCACTCAAATCACGCTATATAAATCCTCTCATACATAAATTCGCTTACCAATCAATGTGGAACGACGGGGATCAACCGTCAATGCGCGAACTGGGGTGATCTTCCCTAAATAGTACTATTATATGCATAAGTGTCTACCAACTTCTGGTAGTTCACAATTCATGCTAATGGGAATTAAGGTGACATAAACTAACTAATAATAACCCATTTTAGTCATTCATTTGGGTCATACAATCAATCGGGTCCATATCAATAAGCATACAATCGGGTCCACTTGTGTTCTATTTTTATTAAAACTCGCATGCTATCTCCCTCGCTGGTTTACAAAACATTTCATAAAACATTTAAAGAGTGCGAGGCTATGAACTCACTTTGGTTGGGAAAGGCGGGTTATCGGCAATTAGGATGTACGGTACGTGCCTCGATCACAGAAAACCTAAACAAATAATACTCGATCTTAGACTATGTCGAATAATATTTATAAAATGTTTTTATGTATATGTAATGATGTCATAATCATGATGATCAAGTGGGGTTTTATTTCTACAACATTATTAGTTGTTAAGTATTTAGTTAACTTAGTCTTATTATACTAGTTTTTAGTCCATTTACATGGTAAGGCCTAATAAGCCCATTAAGAGTCCAATAAGTTTTTATTAGTCCACTTATTCATTTAGGACCAGGCTTATACTCATATGTTGGGCCCAAGTGGGTTAAGCCCATGAGCAAGTCCAATAGTGCTAAACCAAACTTGGGCCTATTGGTCCAACAATACTGATTTGGTCTATTATGGGTCCATATGTTACAAAGCTCGGTTTTACCGGTTTTTACTTGTTAATTTGCTTATAAATCAGTATATGTTCTATAAAAATGTTACATTAGACGGGTCCGACCATCTAAGTTTTATTTGGAGAAAACCAATCCTTTCGGTTTTAGCCGAAAAGACGTAAAAATCATATGTATAGTTTGTAGTTAGAAAACATTTGAGTTTTATTTTTATAAAATGTGTTACTTATTTATTATATTATATAAACATATTTTATAGTAGTTTATATCAATTATTTACTTTTTTATACTTATTTTATATATTAATTTTACTCCAAGTGGCCTTTTAATATTATATACTTATAGTGAAATCTGATGTTAAAAGTCAAGTTCACCATTTTTATCATATCTTTAGTTCCACAAGGAGTTAGAACCCCAAAATTTTGCTGTAGAAACTACATGATATTCTCTACAAATAACTCTTTTATGGCTCCTTCTCAAACAGCCTCTAAATATCAGTAATAATTCGTCCAAAACAGATAAGTCAGATTAGTACCTCAAAAGTGTTTTGGCCATATCTTGCTCATTTTTAACATTCCATTATGTGGCCAATTCACCATTTATGTAAAAATCATTTAACTATCGTTATATCAAATAATCTAATCCATTTAATCAAGTAAAAACATTGAAATGTACTGTTTATTACCGCCTACTTATTAAGTTAAGATTTCATCAACTTTTACTTGTAGATTTAGCATTTTTAACTTAATCTAGTGACACAAAATCCCCATGCAATACTTTGATCATCATTCATCATCATCATACATATACATTTTGAAGTAAATACATAAGTACAATTACAAAATTAGTAGGATGATAGAAAGAAACAATCTTTATACTAACCAAAGTGATGAAAAGGTTGAGACTTTGGATGAACAAGGCTTGATCTTGTAACCAAATCTTTAACTTTGCAAAACAACTTTTTGAAATCTTCAAGTATATGAACTCCTTCTTGAAAATCAGCCATATGACTCCATGAAAACTTCCTTTAACAAGTAGTAATCAACGCAAAACAACCTCCTTGTAAGTAGTTATCAACATATGTTGATTGTAGATTAAGTTATAGTTTAAAATTTGATGAAAATGGGTGTATGGTGATGGTGGTGGACGGGCAAAGAGAGAGGGAGAGATATTTTTGATAAACTTCTTACTTACACTTGCATGTATGTGTGAGTGTGTGTGAGATTTGAGGTTAAGTAACTTGAGCACTTATGAGACAAGTGTCTCAAGATAGCTTAAAATTTTGAGACCAAAGGGTATTATGCCCTTGTAAAATCCGCCCCTATTAGGAGTGGGACAAGTGTTAAACTTGTCTCATCCCTAATAATTTACGGGTACTCCTCGATTCTAGTTTCCTCGATTTACAAGCCCTCGGGTAGATTTACGAAAAACGTTTTTGCAAATTATGAAACTACGGCACAAAACGATTCTAATAAAAATTGTCTCATAAAAAGCGGAGCACAAAAGTGTAAATACGTAAACCTAGGGTTCCCGGTTTAATCGTAAAAGACGTTAAATTATGCATGTAAGGCCTAATTTCATCCCTTAAATATGTAAGTTCATGAACCACCACAAATATAAAATACAAAAATAATTTACGAGAATAAATTTACTACCTGAGAATGTCAGATTGTCACAACATTTACTCCTAAAAAGGGATCTACGCCCTCGTAGATCCATTTCATTTCGATGCCCGTTTCTTACTGAAGTCAAAGAGGTGTGGGTATTTCTTCCACATTTCATCCTCTCGCTCCGAAGTAAATTCTGGCCCATAATTTGAATTCCACCAAACCTTAACGATAGGTATTCAAATTTGCTTAAGTTGCTTTACTTCACGATCCATAACCTCTACGGGCTCTTCGATAAAATGTAACTTCTCAGCAATTCTGACGTCATCTAATGAAATTTTCTCATTACACCTAGCTAAACATTTCTTCAGATTAGATACATGGAATGTATTGTGAACACCATGAAGTTCTTGGGGTAACTCTAATTTAAAAGCCACTGGACCAACTCTAGATAAAATCTCGAATGGTCCGATATAGCGGGGATTCAATTTCCCACGCTTTCCAAATCTTATGACTCCTTTCCATGGCGACACTTTCAACATCACACGGTCCCCCACTTTGAACTCCATCGTTTTCTACCGCACATCCGCGTAACTTTTCTACCTATTTCGGGCTGTCAATAATCGTTTCTTAATCTGAACTATCATCTCCGTAGTCTCCCGAATCAATTCCGGTCCTGTGAGATGGGTATCCCCAACTTCACTCCAACATACAGGAGACCTAAAATTTCTACCATAAAGAGCTTCGGACGGTGCAACCTTAATACTAGCATGATAACTGTTATTATATGAAAATTTTGCCAATGGCAAATGTTTATCCCAATTCTTACCGAAATCTATCACACATGATTCTTAACATATCCTTTAGTGTCTGTATCGTCCTTTCACTCTGCCCATCAGCTTGGGGGTGATAAGCAGTGCTCATATCAAGATTCGTTCCCAAAGATCTTTGGAGGGATCTCCAAAAATTCGATGCGAATTGAGGATCTCGATCAGAAATAATCGATCCAGGCACTCCGTGCTTATATACAACCTCCTTAAGATAAAGACGAGTCAGCTTCTCCAGTGAGAACTGCTCCTTAACAGGAATGAAATGAGCTGATTTGGTCAGTCTGTCGACAATGACCCAAATCGAGTTATTTCCAGAAGATGTTCTAGGAAGCTTAGTGATGAAATCCATCGTGATTCGTTCCCACTTCCATTCAGGAATTTTTGGTTGTTGAAGTAGTCTTGATGGCTTTTGCTGTACATCTTTTACTTTTGCACAAGTCAAACATTGACGAACATATATGGCAATATCAACCTTCATATTCGGCCACCAGTATAACTTCTTCAGGTCATGATACATTTTGTCAGAACCAGGATGAATGGAATATTTAGATTTGTGGGTTTCGAACATGATTAAATATCTTAAGCCTCCATACTTAGGTAACCACATATGACCTCGTAAGCATTTCACTCCGTCTGCTCTAACCTCTAAAGAATCTCCTTCACATCGAAACCCTTCATTGTCAAAATTTTCTTTCTTACAAGCTTCTATTTGTTCATTTCTAACTTGTTCAAGCAAATTATTGTGCACAGTCATGACTAGAGAACGTACCCTGATAGGCTCTCTATCCTTTCTACTTAATGCATCGGCAACAACATTTGTTTTCCTGTGTGATATTTTATCTCACAATCATAATCACATAACAGTTCTATCCATCTACGTTGCCTCATGTTTAGTTCTTTTTGATAGAGGATATATTGTAGTATTTTATTATCGGTGAATACCATACATTTGGTGCCATACAGATAGTGTCTCCACAACCTAAGAGCAAAGACTACATCACAGAATACCACAAAATCCTCACTACCTTTGGGTAATGATAAAATAGGTGCACTACATAATTTTTGCTTCAATACCTGAAATGCTTCATCTTCTTCACTTCCCCATACAAAAGGTTTATTTTTCTGAGTAAGCTTGGTTAGGGGTTTAGCTATTAAAAAAATTCTTTAATGAATCGTCTATAATAGCCAGCCAATCCTAAGAACTGTCGCACCCCCGTTGGCGTTGTCGGTGCAGACCAACTCTTAATGGCTTCAATCTTTGCCGGATCAACATGAATTCCATCTTTATCAATCACATGACCAAGAAATTGAACAGAGTCCAATCAAAAAACACATTTTGAAAACTTTGCGTACAACTTTTCACCCTTTAACAAATTCAAGATAATCCTTAAGTGTTATCCATGCTCTTCTTTATTCTTGGAATAGATTAGAATGCCGTAAATGAACACAATCACATATTTATCCAAATAGCGTTTGCACACTCGATTCATTAGATCCATGAATACCGCCGGTGCGTTAGTTAACCCAAATGGCATCACTTGAAATTCATAGTGTCCATAGCGAGTTCTAAATGCAGTGATGGGAATATCTTCTTCGCGGACGCGAAGTTGATGATATCCAGACCGCAAATCTATCTTAGAATATACACTAGATCCTTGTAGTTGATCAAATACATCATCAATCCTTGGAAAAGGATATCGATTTTTAATTGTCAACTTGTTTAGCTCACGGTAATCGATGCAAATACGGAAAGATCCATCTTTCTTTTTAGCGAACAAGACTGGAGCTCCCCAGGGTGACGAGCTCGGTCGAATAAAACCCTTATCAGTCAACTCCTTGAGTTGTTCGGATAATTCCTTCAATTCAGATGGTGCTAATCGGTAAGGCGCACATGCCACCGGTGCAGCACCAGGAACAAGATCGATTCGAAACTCAACTTGCCTTATCGGTGGAAGTCCGGGTAAATCATTCGGAAATACCTCAGGAAAATCACAGATAATAGGAACGTTTTCTAATCGTTTCTCCTTAGACTCATTCCCGGTCACTTGAGCTAAGAATAGCTCGCAGCCGTTCCTGATGTACATTTGGACTTTAGTACATGAAACAATTTTCAGACGGGATTCACCTCGATTACCATCAATTACCAACGTCCTATTCTTAAGAGAAATTTTAACCTTCTTTTCTCCACATAAAGATGTAGCATCATTCATGGATAAACAATTCATTCCAAAATAATATCAAAACTACCTAGTTTGATTAACATCAAATCAGTCAGGAAGGAATGGTTCAAGAGATTTAAAGAGCATCCTTGCAATAAATTATTAGTTCTTACCAATGTACCATCAGCCAATTCTACTTCGTAACTCGTATCTATCTCAACAGGTTTAATGTCAATAAGGGCACTAAATTTGGTAGATATAAAGCTCCTATCAACACCCGAATCAAATAGAGCAACAACATAATGATTGTTGAGTAAAAACGTACCAGTAACGACATTTGGATCCTCCTTCTTAACATCAACCGTCCCAAGTTGATAAACACCACCCTGGTTGTTTCTTCGTTGGCCATTCTTTTTGATTTTGGAAAATATGGCTTCTTATGGCCCTCTTCTCCACAATTATAACAAACAACTCCCCTCTTACACTTTTGCACATTGTGTCCTAGCTTTCCACAATTTCTACACTACCAGCGATCACCAGCATGCCTCTATTACAACACTTTGGACACTTTTCATCATTTCACGGTGTGTTGTTAGTCAGAGCGTTTGCATTTCCCCTCCTTTGATTTTGACGGTGATTAAAATTTTGCCTATTGTCTCCTCGACCTCCACGATCGCCTTCACTCTTTCTTTTCTCACCAACATGTGCTTCATCCTCCTTATCCTGAATGATTTGTCCAATGATCTGGTAAGCCATTCGAACCGCATCATCTGGTCAATGGCTTTGACGATGTCACATCCCCTCGGATATTCTTTGTTAACCCCTTAATGTATTGCTCAATCCTTATTTCATCAGGTTCAACCAAACGGGGACACAACAAAGCCAACTCATGGAATCCATTTGTGTATCCATCTATATCCACACCTTTCATTTTCAAATGATTCAACTCTTGTTCCAACCTTATAATCACACTATGAGGACAAAAATCATGTGTCATCCACTTCTTAATTTCAGCCCATGGAGTAGCATTAGCAACATCAATGCCCATAAAAGCAATCCTCCCATTCCACCAAGTCAATGCACGACCTCTAAGAGTAGCCATAGCAAAAGTCACCTTATCTTCGTCCTTACACTTACTGATGCGAAACACATACTCAATCTTTTGAAACCACTGACTTAATCTTACCACACTTTCAGTTCCATTAAAAGGGAGTGGGTCACACTTCATGAATGTCACATATGTACAACCACCGACTTCTGGTGCATTAAGTCTAGTTCCTCCAACATTTCCTCCATTATTTTCATTCACATTATTAACATTCACATTATTACCGCCAACTCCACTACCGCCAGCTCCACTACCGCCAGCTCCACTACCGCCAGCTCCATTACCGCCAGCTCCACTACCGCCAGCTCCATTTCTAGCATTTGCCATAAACTCACCCATAGATGTGGCAACTTGCTCCGCAATGATCCTACGCACATCTTCCCCAGTCACGGCTTTCTTGGGCGGCATGATTCTATTATCGCACAATTCAAAGTATAATAAGCATTTACTCAATGAGGGGTTTAAATAAAGGGTCGAATTGATAATCAAGGAAGCAAAATATAAATAAGGTACGACATGGAATTCAAGGGAAAAGATACATGTTTCATTAGATCATAAATAACCACATCGTCTTAGTTAACTTCCCACATCATAATCATAGCACTATACAAGCCCAAAATTTGTGCTAGATCTACTAACCGACATACCGGTTTAGTTAAGGTTTTACAAAAGATACAAAGATACTACTAAGGATAAACTAGTCTACTAAGAACTACTAGAGGGTCATCATCATTCTTCTTATTTGGTATCTTCCTCGGAGGATCACAAGACTCATCATCATCAGTTGGGCGCTTATGAATCACTCCTCTCTCGACCATCTCAACATAAAACGTACTGTTTCAACCAACAGACACCTTTAACTCTCTTTCCTCCTTCTCACGTATTGCGCGAGCCACATTCAACTGAATGTCCATCGAGTTCACCTTTTTCTTCATCTCTGCATACTCACCACTTTACAACACAGACAATCTCCTAAACGCTTCATTCAAACTACCCTCCAATCACTCAAACCCAAATCAAGCAACTCTCGCTCTTTGTCACCAATCTTTGTTTTCGACTCTAATAAGCAACATGAGTATGAACAACACCTAAACCAATCTTTGTCATACTACCTTGAACTCGAGAAGTATCTAAATCACGTCTTAAGGCCCAAGGTGCAAGTCCATTAATATGAGTATCCTATCGAACCCTCGAAGACTCTCCTATCACATGCACACTCCTCTGAAAGTCAACCCTATCAATCCGCCTACGAGTAGTAATCCCATTAGTGACATTAGGTGCATAATCATCCTCTGAATCAGATTTAGACGATTCATCACTAGATAACTCAGAATCAGAATCAGACCACTCAACTGGATGGGGTAAAAGCTCACCATCTTCTACATCATAAGGAAAAATAAGCTCTGCCTCATTATCATCAATCCCATCACCTATATCTGCCTCCTCCTCGACATCCTCATCGTCATCCCCATTACCTACATCATCTATATCAACCTCATCATCTTCCTTGACACCAACATTACCATCCTCTACAATATTAACCTGTGGAGCAATCTGATCTCCTAGTCCTATTTGGGGCGCAGGATCCTCGAATGGTTCCTCCTCTTCTTCCTCCATGTCATCTTCTACATTATAATCCACTAAGTCTAGGTAAGGGTTATCATCTAGGTTAGGTTCAGGAATAGCAGGGTTCTCTACAGAAATATTAGGGTCTACCATGACAAATCTACATTATATAATACATCTCGTATTAGCATAAAAATAATTTTTAAACAGTTACATACTGAAATCAAAATATATATATATATATATATATATATATATATATATATATATATATATATATATATATATATATATATATATATATATATATATATATATATATATATATATATATATATATATATTAGATTATATATCAAAATATATATCTTCTCAATAAGGCTCGTTGGTAACATCGAAGATCTTGGTCACCGTTATAGTCAAAAGATTTTTGAACATTTTACTCAAAATATTTATTAAAAAAAATATTTATAGTTAATAGATTTTTGAAATGTTTTATTCAAAACCTTTGTTTTAAAAATCTTTCGTTCTGAATAACGAGAGCTCTGGTACCAAACTGTAACACTCTCAAATTTCATATCGGTACAGCGGAAGGGTCAATAGAGTGTTACGGGATAGCACAATAACTCAAATAATAGATAACGCGTAAAAAGGGTTGTACAAGGTTAAATATACATTCATCCGAATAAAAGTATAGAGTCTACACAAGGTCCCCCAGTTTTACAGTCATAAAGTTTACAAACATGTTTCGAATGAATATTATTAATAAGTGGGCCATCAGAGTCGATCTCCGTCCAAGTTACCTTCAAGCAACTGAGATAAAACATGCGAAAAATATATCAACGAATGTCGGGTGAATTCATAGAGTTTAGTAAAAACCGTTATATAAAATAGTTATGTAAAGCAGAACACAAGCATAATGTCAGTAATAAGACCCCATATTGCTAGTCAGGCAATATATTATAATTCAAATCACATAACATACATTATTCCTGAGACCGCAGCCTCGGTATTACCATTATTGGTATTATTATCAGAATATTATAAGCCGCATGACATTGTTTCCTTTCTATAATATACAATGGGTCGCGAGCCCGGCAAATATGTACCCATCTAAATCAGCGTGTCGTTACTCAAATCACGCAACATATATCCTCTCATACATAAATTCGCTTACCAATCAATGTGGCACGACGGGGATCAACCGTCAAGGCCCGAACTGGGGTGATCTTCCCCAAATAGTACTATTATATGCATAAGCGTCTACCAACTCCAGGTAGTTAGCAATTCATGCTAGTGGGACTTACATTGACATAACCTAACTAATAATAATCCATTTCAGTCATTTATTTGGGTCATACAATCAATCGGGTCCATATCAATAAGCATACAATCGGGCCCACTTGTGTTCTATTTTTATTAAAACTCGCATGTTATCTCCCTCGCGGGTTTACAAAACATTTCATAAAACATTTAAAGAGTGCAAGGCTATGAAATCACGTTAGTTGGGAAAGGCGGGTTATCGACAATTAGGATGTACGGTACGTGCCTCGATCACGGAATACCTAAACAAATAATACTCGATCTTAGACTATGTCGAATAATATTTATAAAAATTTGTTATGTATATTTAATGATTTCATAAACATGATGATCAAGTGGGGTTTTATCACCTTATACAACATTATTAGTTGTTAAGTATTTATTTAAATTAGTCTTATTAAAATAGTTTTTAGCCCATTTACATGTTAAGGCCCAATAATCCCATTAAGAGACTAATAAGTTTTTATTAGTCCATTTATTAACTTAGGACCAGACTTATACTCATATGTTAAGCCCAAGTGGGTTAAGCCCATGAGTAAGTTCAATAGTGCTAAACCAAACTAGTTGGGCCTAGTGGTCCAACAAGACTAATTTGGTCCATTATGGGCCCATATGTTACAAAGCTCAGTTTTGTTGGTTTTTACTTGTTAAATGTGCTTATATATCAGTATATGTTCTATGAAAATGTTATATTAGAGGGTCCGACCATCTAAATTTTATTTGGCTAAAACGCCATCCTTTCGGTTTTTGCCAAAAAGACGTAAAAATCATATGTATAGCTTGTAGTTAGAAAACATTTGAGTTTTATTTTTATAAAATGTGATACTTATTTATTATAGTATATTAACATATTTTATAGTAGTTAGTATCAATTATTAACTTTTATATACTTATTTTATATATTAGTTTTACTCTAAGTGGCCTTTTAATATTATATACTTATAGTGAAATCTAATGTCAAAAGTCAAGTTCACCATTTTAATCATATCTTGAGTTCTACAAGGAGTTAGAACCCAAAATTTTTGTTGTAGAAACTACATGATATGCTCTACAAATAACTCTATCATGGCTACTTCTCAAACAGCTTCTAAATATCTGTAATAATTCGTTCAAAACAGATCAGTCAGATTAGTACCTCAAAAGTGTTTTGGCCATATTTTTCTCATTTTTAATATTCCATTGTGTGGCCAATTCACCACTTATGTAAAAAACATTTATCTATCATTATATAAAATAATCTAATACATTTAATCAAGTAAAAACATTAAAACTTACCGTTTATTACAGCCTACTTATTAAGTTAAGATTTGATCAACTTTTACTTGTAGATTTAGCATTTTTAACTTAATCTAGTGACACAAAATCCCCATGCAATACTTTGATCATCATTCATCATAATCATACATATACATTTTGAAGTAAATAGATAAGTACAATTACAAAAATAGTAGGATGATAGAAAGAAACAATCTTTATACCAACCAAAGTGATGAAAAGGTTGAGATTTTGGATGAACAAGGCTTGATCTTATAACCAAATCATTAACTTTGCAAAACAACTTTTTGAAATCTTCAAGTATATGAACTCCTTCTTGAAAATCAGTTGTAGGTTAAAATTCGATGAAAATGGGTGTATGGTGATGGTGGTGGACGGCTAAAGAGGGAGAGGGAGAGAGATTTTTGATAAACTTCTTACTTACACTTGCATGTATGTGTGAGTGTGTGTGAGATTTGAGGTTAAGTAACTTGAGCACTTATGAGAAAAGTGTCTCAAGATAGCTTAAAATTTTGACACCAAAGGGTGTTAAGGCCTTGTGAAATCCGCCCCTATTAGTGGTGGGACAAGTGTTAAACTTGTCTCATCCCTAATAATTTACGGGTACTCCTTGTTGGGTCAAAAAGTTGATGTGGCAGAAACTCAAAATCAAAGAAAACATGAAGTTATTGTCCAAGCGTTGTCATGAGCAATTTAGGCGTTGACAAGAACAAATTCAGAGTTGTTGGCTCAAGAGTTGTCGTGTGCAATTCAAGAGTTGTTACATGCAATTCAAGAGTTGACAGAATTGTAGACAAGAAGCTTTTAGAAGATTCTATTTGGATATATATGCATGATATATTCTGTATATAGTTATTTAAATAGAAGATTCACATGTTTATTTATTCTTATCTCTTGTAAAACCCTAATCCTTACATTATAAAAGGAACCAAGGGTTATTAGGTTTTTCATATACTTTCAATCACAATGTAAACCTAAACGTGTGTGTGCACTAGACGTGGGATTCAATGTATACACGTCTAGTGGATGTTTGTTATTAATATAATGAACATCCCTATTGTTTTAATTCATGTTATTCATGCCTAAACACCTTGTTAATGATTGTTGTTCTAATTCCGCTTTGATTGTTTAATCATATGAACAATGATCATTCCTAGTAGCTTCAAAGATCCGGAAACCAAGGTTTCCACATTCGTATCAGAGCCTCGTGGCTCGTGATGCTAGGACCAACAAGGTGTTCGTGTATGGTGAAAAGAAGAAAAATCCGTCTAAGGTTTTTCTGGACGTTTTTGTGTGCGCAGCAGTATTCAGAAGGTCATAACTTTTGATTGAACCGTTGGATCGTCACAAAATTTTATATGTGTGTTCTTCATACACATATCTAAACATCGACTGGAGGGATTGTCTTGTTTTATCCCCAATCAAAAGATATTAAGCGTCGAAGTGGGCTGATGAGGTGATTTTCAGATTATTCGATTTGCATGAAATCATGATTTAGGGTTTCTTCCAAACCCTAGATTGTTTATAGCAGAAAGAGCTCGTGATTTGCAGCAGCAGGGATCTTGGTTTGTATTTATATATTAGGGTTGCTGCCTGTATTATGACATTAACAGATCAAGCTTGTCACGTGCTAAAGGTACCATTGAATTATGTTCACATGATCCATTATAGCATTGAATTATGCGTTCACACGGCCAAAGGAGAAAGATACGATTTTTATTTTGTGTTCACATGATTCCACGCATATGATTGGTGGAAATTTTGTATGTTCATACGGTTATGGTAGACATGAGGTCACACGATCACAACCCAACTTATTCTATCATATTCAAAGATGAAAAATGATGCGTCTTCTAAGGAAAAGATTTGGCTTGCTGTTACAAATACATGGATATAAGCAGAAAGAAACAAAGGTTGGATATTCATGTGTGGGATTTGAAGGAACAGATTAATTCCTACTTTGTAGGAATTAAATGTTTAAGGATTTGTTCCACAAAAGTTATCACGTAAGGCAAAAGCAAGTCTTAGTGTCGTATGTGGACTTTAACTCATAGATTGCTTATGGATTGATTTAAGGTGGTAACTTTATTACTCTAGCCAGGTTATATGTTTTCTAGCCACAGATGACGTCAGCATCAGAAGTGGACGCTGACAAAGCTTAATTAGACGCTGACAGATATATATTTGACGCTGACAGAATAAGTCAACACTGACAGCGTTGACAGTGTCGTCCGAGATATGGTTTTTCAAACGCTGTTAAGTATTGTCCGATATATTTGACAATATACATTCCAGATATATTGGATAGAGAAGGATCTCGGACAACACAAGGAAGGCTGCTGTTTGAGAAAATTGGTACGTTTTGAGCACACAAAAAGGAGGATTATACACACGAAGGTACATGGAATCTCCGTTTTAATATAGAATATCATGCTGATATTTATGGCTCGGATATTTTAAAAAGGAATTAATGATCTTAATGCGAGTTGGCAACTATTCGTGCGAATTTGATGGATATTTAAAGTATGTAATCGGGTTAGCCTTGTAAAAGAGTTATCCGTAAAATCAACTTTTACATATGATATATTATTTTATAAAGATTCGTCATGAAGAGGTGTTAGCTTAAGGGGAAGAATTCTTATGATAAGTTTGGTGATTGAAGAAGATTTTCGCAAGTTTGTGTTCTATCATATCTTAAAGTCATGCACTCCCAGTCATAGACTTTAAAGATAACTTATTCGTGCTTTACATGGTTGGTGATGAAGACTTGTCATAACACTTGAAGGAGTTACATTATCATGCTCAGTGTCTCACAAAGGATGAGAATATTGACAAGAGATCGAGGTCTGCTTATAATGCTAAAGGTATAAGTTCTTTATCACATGGATAGTACAAGACATGGAACACAAGGTTGGGTTATTCTACTTCTACATCAAATATATTATATTAATTGTTCTTCAAGATCATTACGTAGAGCTACATTTGGAGAATCTTCAAAGATTGCATACATTGTTTACTTCCTTGTTGATGTGACAAAAAGGGGAAGAAATACATGCTACACTTGAGGGGAAGCAATTTGAAGATCATGTACAACTTACAAGAGATACACATAGAGTTTTGCCACCATCAACTAGGGGAAGATTGTTGGGTCAAATAGTTGATGTGGCAGAAACTCAAAATCAAAGAAAACATGAAGTTATTGTCCAAGCGTTGTCAAGAGCAATTTAGGCGTTGACAAGAACAAATTCAGAGTTGTTGGCTCAAGAGTTGTCGTGTGCAATTCAAGAGTTGTTACATGCAATTCAAGAGTTGATAGAATTGTAGACAAGAAGCTTTTAGAAGATTCTATTTGGATATATATGCAGGATATATTCTGTATATAGTTATTTAAATAGAAGATTCACATGTTTATTTATTCTTATCTCTTGTAAAACCCTAATCCTTACATTATAAAAGGAACCAAGGGTTATTAGGTTTTTCATATACTTTCAATCACAATGTAAACCTAAACGTGTGTGTGCACTAGACGTGGGATTCAATGTATACACGTCTAGTGGATGTTTGTTATTAATATAATGAACATCCCTATTGTTTTAATTTTGTTAATGATTGTTGTTCTAATTCCGCTTTGATTGTTTAATCATATGAACAATGATCATTCCTAGTAGCTTCAAAGATCCGGAAACCAAGGTTTCCACACTCATCGATTCTAGTTCCTCGATTTACGTGCCCTCGGGTCGATTTACGAAAAACATTTTTTCAAAATATGAAACTACGGCACAAAACAATTCTAATAAAAATTGTCTCATCAAAAACGGAGCAGAAAAGCGTAAATACGTAAACCTAGGGTTGCCGGTTTAATCGTAAAAGACGTTAAATTATGCACATAAGCCTTTCATCCAGTAAATATGTGAGTTCATGAACCAACACAAATATAAAATATAAAAATGATTTACGAGAATAAATTTACTACCTGAAAATGTCAGATTGTCACAACAAAGACACAACTGGATTTGAAAAATCCAAGGTTTAATGTTATAATTTTCATAGGATGGGACACTTCATGAGAGAGAGTAGATCTTTATGATGTGATGATGCTGGAAAGAAGTCAAGACTGATGGTTACTATTAAGGATGCTGAGCCAAAGGTTATGGTTGACATGCAAAGTGTTGATGGCATTGGATGGGACTAGAGCTTTATGGCAGATGATGTGGTAGAAAATCAAGATTTGCTTGCTGAAAAGGAAGAGGAAAAGAACGTTCATTTTGCTCTCATGGCTAACTCCTCCTCTTCATCTGATAATGAGGTATATGATGATGCCTTTTGTAGTAAAGGTTGTAGGTTAAACACTGAAAAACTTAACAAATAAATTTTAAAATTAAAATCAGATATTTTTGATGTAGAAGTTAGACTTGCAAACTATAAAAGGGGGCATGCACAATCTGATGGAATGATTGAGGAATATAAGAAAATGGAATTTGACCTAAAAGATAAAATAAATGTTTTAACTAGAGATTTGAGTGTCAGCAATGAAGCTAGAGAATCCTTAATGAAATGTAGGGCTGACTTGCAACTTCAGTTGAGTGAAGCCATAAAGGATAAAGAAAATATAGGGCTTAAAACTGAAAAATTTGATAAAGACAACCAAACCCTAGAAATATGTGTTACTGAACAAAGAAACTGCTGGATCATTCAAAACTTGTTCTTCATACTTGAAATAGAGTTCAACAATCTTGGGCATGTTAAAATCAAACTGCATCTTCAACTCCCTAAGCTTATCCTTAGCCACTTCATCCTCCCCGTACTCTAACCTTTCTGGCTCTTCCAATATCATCACACTAGAACTAGAGCACGCATTATCACTTCCATCTTTATTGCTTTCAGACTCTGAAGAGAGAATCTGTGCTTCAATGCTACCCTTATTGAGCCCCTTCTTTTCTTGCTCTTGCAGTTGGTGAGCAAGCATTTCTTCAAATTGTTGTTGGGATGCATCTTAGGGTACCTGTCCTTATACCATAACACCTTTACCCTTTTCCAATGCTCCAATTGCTGGTAAAGATGTTGTTGGTACCTTTGTAGAAACATCTTTGATAATGGCTGATGGTTGGGATACACCAGTCATACCTGCAAGTCTGTCAGCATCTGATTTATTAATGTCAGTGTCTAAAGCCTGAGTGTCAGCAGCTGACTCTGTAACTTGCCTCATCATTTCTACAAATGATAGCTTCTTAGGAGTAATCAAAGAAGCATCAAAACCTGGCTTCTCCAAATAAAGAAGAATAAAGTCTGCTGTGCAAACCAGAATAAACACTTAGATTGTTAAATACACAAAGTTTCTCTACGTGTTAATCTTGATTAAATCTCGTTTAACACAAAGCCAAGTAATCAAAGAAGCATTAAAAATAAGACATAATTGTTCATACCAAACTTATATCGATTAGCTTTGTGTTAAACGAGATTGAATCAAGATTAACACGTAGAGAAACTTTGTGTATTTAACAATCTAAGTATTATGCGGAATTAACACTTAGAATAAAGAACAAAGCAAAACAAAGTAAACCAAAATTTCACTTTGATTAATATTAGCAACTTGCGTACAGAATGAAAGTGTAAACTTTTAAAAACTTGTATCAAACTATGAACCCTATGACCTCCTTTTATAACACAAGGAGTCGTGTACAAAGGTCTACCTATCAACTATTCTAGGTAAAGATAATTATAGAAAATACAATATTGAACATATCTTTACTAGAAATACAAAACGTGTAGACTAAGTATTCTATCAATGGTTGAACTTCTTCTTGTCAGCGCTCAAATATGCTTTGTTAGTGCTCATCTATCAGCGCCTCTTTTCTTCTTGTCAGCGTCCAAGTTCTTCTTGTCAGCGTTCTAGTGACATAGTTAATTTTATTCCCAACAAACCTCCCCTAAACTTGATATCTAGTCTAGTAATCAAGTTTCTGAATAAAAACTAAGTAAAGGGGGATTCTTACAAATACAAACTAATTCTGAATTTGAGAATAAATATATCTAACAAAATCCTTACTAACATCAATGGTATAATCAACTTCTAATTTTGTGGACACCATCATCTTCAAAACATCTTGAGACAAAGGATATGCAACATCAACCAAAAGATATTCTGCAAAACTATGGAGTACTAAGATAGTATATACCAGAAGCTGAAAACAAACGTCACTTTAAACCACCAAGATCATCCAGATCCAACCAAATTAGATCTGCTTCATCTGGAAAGATCATTCTCTTGAATGTGGTCCAAATCTTTATTCCATTAACTGAAGAAGGCTCTTCAGCTTCATACTTAGCCTTCATAAAATACCATAAGGCTACCAAATACTCTCTATCCATACCAGCATCTTATTTATATTTAACTATAGGGTTTCTTAAATCCAAAGGTACCACTTCTTTAAAATCTGAATCTTGCAATAGTGAGAGCTTCATAGTCTTTCTTATTACAGCGTCACTTAGATTCAGTTGATCAAGTACTAGGAATCCAAACTCCAATCCCTTCTTCATTGGCCTTGGAACCACAGATGCTTTCTTCATTCTCATCTGCTCCTCCATTTCTTCTTGCCTTTCCTTGTAGAGTAGCCTAAAAGTCTTGTCTTTACATAAGAAATCCCAAATGGGATATGCCAAATGCTATAAATGATAAAAAAAAGTAAGCATTTTGAGCTTTGAGTAGGTCCACCCAGTCTGGTGACACCTTAACATCATGTAATATAACTCTCTCCTTGTTGTCTTGTTTTGTTGAAGAATAGTGCAAGCTCTATTTTTCTCAAATACCTTAATGTCTCTCTGCAGCCTAAAAAATCCTTCTAAGCACCAAATCTTCTTAGACAAAGAAACTACTGGATCATTTAAAACTTGTTCTTTATACTTGAAATATAGTTCAACAATCTTGGGCATGTCAAAATCAAACTCTTCAACTCCCTAAGCTTCTCCTTAGCCGCTTCATCCTCCCCATACTCTAACCTTTCCGGCTCTTCGAATATCATAACACTAGAACTAGATCCCTCATCATCACTACGAACATCATGACCCACAGACTCTGAAGAAGTCATAATTTATGACTCAATAGCAGTCTTAGCAAGCTCACCAGACTTTCCTTCTTGCTCTTGAAGTTGTGCAGCCAAAACAGAGTCAAAATGTACCTTTGCTGCATCCTTGGGTACATGTCCTTCTACCATAACTCCTTTACCTTTATCCAAGGATCCAATTGCTGGTAAAGTTATTTACGGTACCTATGTAGAAGCATCTTTGATAATGGATGATGGTTGGGATACACCAGTCATACATGCAAGTCTGTCAGTGTCTGATTTGTTCACATCAACGTTCAAAACTTGAGTGTTAGTGGCTGACTTTGTAACTTGCCTCATCATCTCCACAAAAGATAGCTTCTTAGGAGTAATTAGAGAAGAATCAAAACCTGGCTTCTCCTTCAAACATGTTAGCACTTCAGCTACCTCTACATCCTTGTTTCCAAAAGAACCACCTTTTTGTGAGCCCTTGTCACTCAAATTCACTGGCTCAGTAGGTGCATCCTCCTCCCCTTTGTAAGAATCCTCCCCTGAAGAAAGGACTCTAAACTGCTTCCTTTGAGTATTAGCAGCCTCCAAAGTAACTAACCTCTCCCTCAAAGATTTGAGTTCAAGGCCTTGACCTGTGAAAATATGTACAAGATCTTCATTTTTATTTTGCAAGCGAATGTAGATCACCGTCAATTCTAAAGCTGATAATGGTTCCATTCTGCCCTCCTCTATCATGGGGATTAGACCTCCCAAAAGAGATTCATTGGGCATGGGTGTGGTCTGAATGATGTTAGGACTGTCTTGACCTGCTCCTAAGCTAGTGCCAATAGTCCTAGCCCTACCCATGTCACCAACCACACTACTGGTGGTGGTTCTCTCTGCTACATGGCTAGGACCACTAGAGGAGAACACTCCAGTAGTCCTTTGGTATTTCTCAAACCTAAAGTCTGGTCGTTCAGATGGGGAAGTGGAATGTGGGTCATTTTGGTGTTGAGGGAAATTGGTGTCAGCATATGGGTTGGATGTGTCAGCGCCCACATTATGAATGTCAGCGCCTGAGGGTTGAAGTTCAATATTCATGCGTTGTGGTTATGGAGGTTGTCTTGGAAGAGGGTCTGTTTGTGGTTCAGGTTGTGCAGATGCCTGAATGACAGCTTGCATGGCTGGGGTGAGTGGAAGGTCTCGAAATGGAGGGGTATTCATATTACTAAAAATAGTTTTCTTTTGAGTAGGGACCTCATAAAAGTGGTCATGATCCCTACGGCAATATTGTTGTGCATAAAAAATCATTTGTAAAAACCTTGGGTAAGCAAGAGTCATCTTGTTACCCTTGTTGTGACAAATGCCATAAAAATCATCTTAGAAAAATTTTATTTTAGCCCATTTGCAATGCAAACAAGAGCACAATCGATAGATCGATTGATTTCATTGAAAGACGAGCATTTGGGACTCAAACATTGTAGGATGACATGTATCAGGTACTTCCAGGCTGGGGGAAATTGTTGTTTAGTATATTTGTTTATATGCCCAACTAGGGGCAGTTCATGACCCAAACCTCGAAGCCGTAACTCTAGCTCTGCTAGAGGAAGGGTTGTTAAACTATCAGCGCCGTCAAGATGTATAGCTTGACGAACTAAAGCTTCAGTAACAACCCATCTAGCCCCATGAACAGTGCTAACTAATGTAATCACTCCATCAATTGTTTCAGAACGGACAGAGTTCCAAAACTGCTTGATATGTGTGACAGGGACAAGTGGAGTATGTGAAAGAGCATACCTTAGAGAAAACGCCATCAAATACCCAATCATCTCTGTGTATTGGGGGTGCAAAGTATTATCTTCAACCATATAAGCCACCATATTGTGTTGGCTTCTAAACCCTAACTCGACATTAGCAGGTTTTAACTTTCGTGTCATTATGAATGATTTGTGAAAACTATAAGATGATAACAATGGAGGTATAAAGGTTTGAGAATTTTAGCAGACAAGAATAGTAGTTACCATGTTTGAAAGAAATGAGCCTAATTAATTGGAGATGTATGAGCACACGATTGGTTGAAAAAGAAGGCAGTTATAGTAAAAAAGGTAATGATTATAATCGTGAAAATATATAACTTATCTCCTTCATTAATAAAAGATACTGTAACACCCCCAAATTTAAACAATTCAATACAACGAAAGACTCGTTGGTGTTACGGGATAGCACATTACTCACATCATAGACAATGCATAAAAATCGCGTCGTTTAATAATAAAGCATATCCATTCATAAATATCAAATTTACATAGGTCCCAAGTCATTGTATTTCATACAGGTTTTACAAAGCATTTGAATGGAAATTATTATTTAAGTGCGGGCCATGAATTCTTGTTGTCTTCCCGAGAATTACCTTCAAGTACCTGAGATAAAACATGTTAAAAGAAAAGGTCAGCGAAAACGCCGAGTAAATTCATAGAGTTTAATGAAATCCATCAATATAACATCGGTATAAAATTATTACCGAAAATCATTTTGTACAAATCTTTGTAATAGGCCATAAAATAGCCAAAGTCATTTTATACAAATCTTTATCAAAAATCATAATATAGGCTTTTGCCTTCAAAATCATTATACGAACCAAAGTCGTAAAAAAAAAATCGTACAATACGTTTTATAACGTTGGATAGAGTTAAATAAAAACCGTTATATGAATATGGTTTTGTAAAACCAAAACAAGAACATAATATCAATAATAAGACCCCATATTGCTAGTCAGGCAATATATCGTAATTCAGTGCGTATAGCAGTATTTTCGTTATTTGGATTATTACAAGCCGCATGACATTGTTACCTTACTACAATAAACAACGGGTAGCTAACCCGAAACTCATTTGCCCATCTAAATTAGCATGTCGTCACAATATCACACTATTGAAATCTTCTCATACATAAATTCGCTTACCAATCAATGTGGCACGACGGGGATCAACCGTCAAGGCGCGAACTGGGGTGATCATCCCCAAATAGCACTATTATATGCACAAGTGTCTACCAAATCTCGGTAGTTCACAATTCATTCTAATGGGACTTTTAGTGACATAACCTAACTTTAATAATCCAATTCATATCATCTATCGGGTCATTTAATCATTCATCGGGTCATACAATCATTCGGGTCCAAATCAATAAACAGACAATCGGGACAACTAGTGTCCTATTTTATAAAAACTAACATGTTATCTCCCTCGCGGGTTTATAAAACATTTCATAAAAACATTTAAAAGAGTGTGAGGCGATGAACTCACGTTGATGTGGGAAGGCGGTTATCGGCGATTTGGATGTACGGTACGTGCTTCAATCACGAAAACCTAGACAAATAATACTCGTCTTAGACTTTTATCAAATGACTTTATAAAAATAACAATTATGTATACATATGATGATTTTATATATATGATGATGATCAAGTGGGTTTATACATTCTCATTTACTCATTTTATTGTTATGTGTTGGTAACTTTTATACTAGCTTACTAGTTTTACTTATTTACATGTTTTAGGCCCAATAGGCCCATTACAAGCCCAATACTTTTCATTAGCCCAATTATAACTTTAATATCAGTATTATACTTTACATGTTGGGCCCAATTGGGTTAATCCCAATAAGTAAGTTTATAAGTGTTTTATCAACTAGTCGGGTTTATAGTCCAATAAGGCTACTTTGGCCCGTTAATGTCCGTATGTTATATAGTTCGGGTTTTATCGGTTTTTACTTGTTATATAAGTTCATATATCAGTATGTGAGTTTATAAAAGTTTACATTAGACGGGTCCGACCGTCTAAGTTTTAATTGACGAAAACGTTAATCTTTCGGTTTTAGCCGAAAAGACGTAAAATTTAGGTATATAGTTTTATAACTTTGGAAAAACATTTATATTTATACTTTATATAACATAATCCATTTTAACATCAACATTTATATAAATTTTTTATTATGATCATTATCAACTAGTGGAATTTGTATTTATATATATTTTATATAAATTTTTGAGTGCTTATATTATATATTATTTATACAAAATCAGTCCTAAAAATCTAGTTTACTAAAATGATCATATCTAGAGTTCTGTATGGAGATAGAAGCCCAAATTTTTATGACATGTTCTACATGATATGTGCTTCATTTTATTCCTTCATAGCTACTGATGAGTCAAGTTCTAAGTATTTTATAAAATTCGTCCAAAACAGTGTACTCAGATTTGCACTCTAATCTTGTTTTGATCATATCTTACTCAATTTTAGTTTTCCATTGTATGGTAAACTCCCACATGTGTACAAGACATATTACTTATTGTATATTCATTTATGACATTTTTACAAGTTACCATAGTGTCACATTCTGTTTTATACAGCCTACTTGTTTAGGCTAGATTTCATCATCCTTTTATATAACTATTAATTATTTTGATCATATTAATCAACACAAGATCCCCACAAAATGTTTTTATCATCATATATCATCATACATATATACATTAAGAAGAAAATATAAATTCACATTTACAAAATAATCAAGAGAATGGAAGAATGAATCTTGTTACCAACCAAGATTATGAAGGTGATGATCAAGACATGGATTTTGATCACACAACTTGTGATAAATCAACACCAATCTTCAAGGCACCAATACTTGTAAAATTTATGTAGAAATCAGCCCTTGGAAATCATCAAATCATCTTCTTGGAGGTTATAAGGATCACCAATCAACAAGGTTTCAAAGGAGCTTCATTATATGTGTATATAACACAAGATTTATGGCTAGAATTAAATCAAAAGGGTGTTTGTTCATAGATTTTGGGACGAAAATAGTATAGATAGAGAGAGAGATGAGAGGATTTAGTGAGTGGTTTGCATGTTGAGTTTGTGAGAAATGGTTTAACAAAAGTGGTATTAAGAGAAGTTATACAAGTGTCTTGGCTTGATGGTTAAGCTTGGACACATCATGGGTGAGGTGTAGCTAGTTTTGCCGTCCCATATTGGGGGTGGGGAAAAAGTGGTTTTGTCTCATCCCCAATTATTTACGGTTACTCCTCGATTCTAATTTCCTCGATTTGCGTGCCCTCGGGTCATTTTATGAAAAACTTTTTTATAAATTATGAATCAACGGCACAAAACGAATCTAATAAAAATTGTCTCATCAAAAACGGAGTTCGAAAACGTAAATACGTAATCCTAAGGTTTCCGGTTTAGTCGTAAAGGACGTTAAATTATACACGTAAGTCCTAATCTCTTCTCGTAAATTTGTGAGTTTATGAACCAACTCAAATTTATAATCCCAAAATAATATTCACGGATAAATTTATTTTCTGAAATGTCGGTCTGTCACCAAAAACGGTGTATGTAAACGTGAGCATGTAACGTAGAATCCTCCGGTTTAGACGTAGTCGATGCTACTTCGAGGCGTAAATCCAAATTACTTCCCAAAAATAAGTGAGTTCATAATGTAACATTAAAATAATGTTTTTAAATAATACTTGAGAATAAAATATCAACCATAAATTGACGGATTGTCACAGCATTTACCCCTAAACAGGATCTATGTCCTCAAAGATCATCTTATCTTACTACTCGCTTCTTATAGAGTTAAAGCCATGTGGGTATTTCCTCCACATTCGGTCTTTTCTTACAAGTGTAATTCATTACAATACGCGAGTTTCATCGAACATAACTACGGGAATAAGACCAGGCTTAGTGTTGACTTACTTTATCTATCCATGATGTTCACGGGTTTTGATGAATGCAACTTTTCGCCGATCTAAACTTCATTAAGAAATAGTTAGATTTTCACTTGATAGACATTTTATCAAGTTAGATATACGAATCATAATTCACGCATCCCTTGAAGTCCTAGGGTAGATCCAGCTTATATGCCTTTCAACCAACTTTTTACATCATCTCAATGGTCCCATACAACGGGGACTTATTTCCCATGATCTTTCAGATCATCTATTCATTTTTCCAAGGTGAAAATCTTTGGCATAACTTCGCTACCCATCCTGCACTTCAAGATCTACATTACATATTTACATAACCTCCTGCCCATTACCGGCAGTCAATAATCAGATCCTAATTTCAACAATCATTTAGGTCTCGCGGGTCGAGTATTTTTAAGGTTAGGTTCGCCATCATAGGAAACCTTAAACCTAAAAGACATGTCAAACTCACAATGGGTGTATGTCGGGTGTCTTCATCCCAACTCCTGCTTACAGATTCTCTAATATATATCCTCACAAGATTCCATCTCGATCCTAATATGATAGTTTTCAATGATAATCTCTCCAAATGAAAACGATTATACGGTTTATTACCAAAGGTCATTCATTCAAACATAAAACAAGACTTCTAGTGTTTTGTATCGTTACTTTACCTCGTCCCTTCGATTTGGGGTGGTAAACAGTACTCTCATCAAGGTTCGTTCCCTATGACTTCTGAGCAAATCTCTAGAAATTTGATGCGAAGCGAGGATCTTAATAGAGATGATCGATACAGGCACACTATGTTTACACAACTCCTTTAAATACAAAGAGTCAATTTCTTCATCGAGAATCTATCATTAATAGGAATGATATTAGCAGATTTGGTCAGTCTGTCGATGATGACCCAAATCGAATCAAATTCAGATGATGACCTTTGCAATAGTTAGACGATTACTAATGTATGAGGCAATGTATGCCATCATAATTTGCCATCAGTACAACTTCTTTAGATAAAGATACATTTAGTCAGAAATGACATGAATAGAATACTTATACATACGAGATTCCAAGACACCCATTCCAGTTCCAACATGGTATACGTCTGTTGTCCCGGCCAAGGCACAGTGAGCATGACTCACCTAGACGAGGATGGTCAATGCCTAATAGATCTATTTATAACATTCGGGCGATTTACAACAATTTAACAGTTTTAATAATAATCAATCATAGTTAAGTTTATACAATCCAGTTGTGTCCATATGTATTTGCATATTTACTTTCTCAAAAGGGAAAGTTTTATCTAAACTTTATATGAGACTGTAAACTCACCTAAGAGTAGGTAATTGCTGTTTAATACGAATATCCAATTAAAGCTCACGCCAAAATTATGCCTAATCAGATATTACAGTGTTAATAGATAGTACAAAGAACATATATGTATGCTTATATAGATTTTATTCAGTTCATTTATGCTACGGTATTTATCTAGATTGCCGTAGTTGAAGTAGTATCAATATTCATTTAAACTTATTTATATAAGTTTCATTTCTAAGTAAACATAAAATGTTTAACTATTAGTATCAGTTAGCATACCTGTATTTATAATAATCATTTAACTTATAATTAAGTTTCTTAGTTAAGTAGACATAAAATGTTCTACTTAAAATATTAGTTTACGTTTTCTGTTCAAGTATTATAATCAATCATTTACTACTAGGTTTCATTATTATGTAAACACAAAAATCTTACTTAATATTAGTTCACGTTCGTAGTTCGTGTATTATAATCATTTATTTAGATTTATTGTTAAGTTTCTTATTTTAAGTAAACGTGAAGTGTTTTACTTATATATTAGCATTCAATTTGTTCAATGTTCATATAGTTTTTATTTTCTAAAAGTATACGAGTTTATGTATGAGTAATACATATCCATAATTGTTTATACAATTATATCCTAAAATAAATTTAAATATTTTATATTTGAAAAATAAATATAATATTTTATTTAACCTTAAGTTTCCATAAATTATTTTAATATTTATAAAATAATTTAAACATTAGAATTTATACCTTAATTCGTATGGTCTAAGTATTTTAATTATGTTTTATTATAAGTAAAATAGATTTTTAAGGTTAGGGCTTGGTAATGTTTCGGAATACGGCAAAACTAGTCCTCTATATTTTTAAACAAGTATAATTTTTGGATTTTACATATTTAGTACCTAGGGCTTGTTAGAGTTTCGACTTATGGCAGATTTAGTCTCCCTAATTATATCTAGGTTTTGTAACTTTACTAAAATTACAAAAATAGCCCCTAGGGCTTCTTTAAGTTTTGGCAAATTACAAAAATAGTCCTTAGGGCTTTAAATTACAAAATAACTTTTAGAAACTTCCCAAAATGGTCCCTATGGCTTAATTTGATACGGATAGTATTTATCAAACCCTAGACTTTTGGATATTTACATTTTCAGTCCTTGTGTTTACTAGTTTATCAAAACAAGTTTCATAAGTTACGGTATTAGTCCTTAAGTTTTATAAATTGTCATTTTCATCCAAAAAGTTTTTATAAGTTATATTTTATAATAAAAACTTTTATTTTAACATTCAAACTTTATATGGGCTCATTAAATGGGCTAAACATCTAATGGGCTATTTTAGTAGGCTTAAATATATTCCAAGTCCACTAATTTATTTAAATGGGCCTTTAAATCATTTATTGGGCTTAATACATTTTTAAGTACTTTAATTAGTTAAATGGGCCTAAGTGTAATCTTAAGTCCATTTAAGTTACTAAGATTTATCAAATGGGCTTATTTGGGTCCATTAAGTTTTAGATTAACATTTCATGGACTTAATTAGTCCATTAAAATTAGTTTATATTTTATGTATGTTTTTACTTAGGATATTCTTATAAGCTTATTATGAGCTTATTAATATTTAGTTTTAAATCTAAATAGATGAATAAAACTTAAAATTTGTTTTATGTGTTATACCAAATTAGATCTAGGTGTGTTATATGGTTACAAAAAAGTCATAAGCCCTTATAGAAGCTTATATCCCACGGCTAAGATTTAGTTATAGCTTATTAAGATAAGTCAAGTCTCATTTTAAGGTTGCATGTAATTTATAAGTGTTACAAACATAGATATAGCCATGTACACATCAGGAAAATAAGTCACAAGTCCAAAATGAGATCTAAACTATGTCCAGACCTAAAAATCAAATATAGATCTATGTACACACATATGTAACCCGCGGCTATATTTTTAAATCTTGTAAATATTTACAAAAATACAATCATGATTATCTAGGTCACATGCATGTTCCCATGGTTGCTATCATTCCAAGAAGACAATATATAGCCCACGGCTATATTGTTTTCTCCCAATATTCCCATAAGATCTATAAGCTTATTTCATGTTTATCATGTTAAGTTAACACTTATTATTAGATCTAGGTTGTATAATAACATGCATGTACAAATAACCCATTTAGGGTCATATATAACCCACGGCTACATATATTCACATAAGTTATTTTGATGATTTTTAAATAGTCCATTTAACATGTAACATTTCATATTCCATCATCCAAACATAAAACATAAATCCTATATATGCTAACCATGTATGCCGTGACCTTTAAGGTCATGGTCTTCAAGATTTTTAGGTTACACACATTCATTTTATGAGATCTATGACTATTGGTTTAACCATAGTCCCATAAACAAGATTTGTAACTCATGCAACATTTAGATTTACAAAACGCCTCATATGGTTTTTAAATCAAGTTTAAAACATAGGATACAAGTTATAGGTTTCTTATTAAAAGATTTTAATTCATGAGCATGATTTTTATAAATATCTCGTGACCTATAATGGTCATGGTTTTATAAATCTTTATTTTTAACATGTTATATACTTATGTTTATAGATGTATGATGATGCATGCATGAAGATATAGAAGATCATGATGTGTATACCTTTCTTGCTAAATAGTTACTAAGGATGATCTAGATGAACCAAGAGATTAGAGATCTAATCTTGAAGATGGATAAAAGCCTATGTATAAATCAAGCCGTGGCCTATAATAGTTCGGATAAGGCTTGTTTATAGTGGTTCCAAGAGAAATGATGCTACCAAATGATTTGTAATCAATATGGGACAAAGATTTAGTTGATTTAATGAATCAACTTTGGAGTTTTGTGGCTTATAGACAAAATATTGAGAGAGAGAGATGAAGAGAGAAGTGAGGTTGCATGTGAGGGAGATGGGAATGTGTGTGTTTCGGCTTAAAGATGAGAGAGGGAAAGAGAATGCAAAAGGCATGATTGCCTTGGTAAGAACACTTGTGCCAAGTGTAGGATCTTCCCTTTCCAAGACAACCCTTCTTCTTCCACATATGCATGTATGTGCCGTGTAAGGCTATCCAAAGGAGAGGGTGGGCTTGTGTGGGCTTGTGTTGGGCCAGAACATAAAGAATACATAATATTAGGCTAGTGCAAGAAGGTTTATGGATGCCTATAATATGCATACATATATACACGGTTATATATACATGGTGTAGCATATTTTCCAATTTTTGTTATGTGTTGTTTAATCAAATGTGGGTTATGCATTTTTACTACTTGTTTTATGTACATAGTTTACATAGTCAAACTTATTATAACAAGTATGTATGTAAGAATATATGCGCACATTGGACAAGTTCACACATGAGTTATAGAAATATAATACATGAGTTTGTGTTCTAAGATTTAATGGGTGAAATTTCATTACATAAAATCATGGTAAAATCATGGATTTTACAGCACCAAACTCTTGCATCTCCGGATAGAGATGATGGGAAGAGTTTGATTTTAATATCTTCTACATTAACGTTGGCTCCATATCAAAACATGCCACATATTTCTACGAATTTGGCTATGTGCTTATGCGGATCGGCCCGCACACGACCGTCAAATTGGCGGTCTTTGATCATTGAACGGTGATGACCTTTCACGGTGAAGTTATCTCCAAGCTCAACTTGAACAATAGCATCCCCAGGAGTGGGTGCTACTACTCGGTTGGTGGCCCACATGGATTGATCGTCGGCCATTGGAAATGGTAGATCGTTAAATGGTTTATAGACAACAAGTGCGTCTAAGACCTTTCACGGTGAATTTATCTCCAAGCTCAACTTGTTATTTTTTCGAGATTGAGGGATGTTTATCCCTTGCTGATTTAGGTGCTAGAATCAATCTCATGCCTCTTTCTCTTTGGAAATTGATGAGATTGCCTAGACTTACCCCCACGAACATGACTATCAAGCTTGAAAATTGTACACCTTTAAAACTAATTGGAATAGCCGAGGATGTCTATGTTAGGATTGGAAAGTTTGTTTTTCCCGCGGATTTCGTCATTTCCGATTACGAGTGTGACCCTAAATGTCCCATTATTTTAGGTCGACCATTTTTATCGACGGCTCGAGCCGTAATCGATGTTCATGAGGGGAGATTAACTATGAGATATAGGGAGGAACGGATGGACTTTTTCGCAAATAAATCCCAAGTTTCAAATGATCATGATAAAACCGAGGTTGCAAAACCCGATGTTTCAAATTCTAATGATTTCAAAATGTTAACTTTGGCGAAAAATATGAGGCTTGATGCATGTTTTGAAAGAATTAAAATGAACGGTTTAAAATATGATGATGTTAATGATAAAAAATACGTGTACTTAATTAGAAAGTGTATTCGTAGATTTATGGATGAAAAATCACTTTGGGTTTTTTTGGCGAAACAAGTTAACAACGAATTCCGAAGGGTGACGTTAGTGCCATCACGACAATGACAAAAATGTACTCGTCATCACTACCTTCGAAGGACCACGTCTTTCTATGAAGATGACGATGGCAATATTGCCGGGATTGATCACGTACTTCGAAATCCACATGCAATTTTTGATTCTCCTAAAAAGAATTGTGGTAAGTTCGATGATTACGAGTTCGATCCCGAGATTGAGGAAATTATCGAACGAGAGCTAGCTCTTTTGGCTCCACTCCCACCTACGAGTGAGGTTTATTTTTCCAAGATCGACGATGAACTTAATGAGTTTGAACGTCTTATTTTAGATGACGAACCAACTCACGTGACCCAAAATCCCATTCTCGAGGAGTTACCTAATTAATACTTCTCAAATGAGAATGACGTTTATCACATTCATGAGGAGTTACCTAATCAACACTCCTCCCTTATGAATGATGATATTGTGCTTGATCGTGATCTCTTTGAGAGAATTTCAAATATCATTAATAAGGATTATGAAGAACTTTGGTTCGATAAGCCTATTTACGATGAAGAAATCGATGCGATGCACGGTCATGAGGATGACGATTATGTTAACCCCGAGGGGGCGGTGTTCTTTGTTGATCGACGTTTTGAGAACTTATACAATCCACCACCCCCTAACCGCGACTTAAATGTGAGGATTTTTAGCGTGACTAATCTTGAGTTTGAAACGCCAAATATTTTCGGCATTATCAAATCGGGTTTTCATAGAGACTTTTTGTACGATGAAAAAGAAAAAGATTTTAAAATTGATTTAAAAGATTTTTCTCCATGTCTAACTCCGTCATCACCGCGTTTTATGAGTGCTACCACCTCGTCTACTCCTTTTGACGATGGTTGGTGTGGTTTTAGTGTGGGGGAATCCCCTTATGTTCCCTCACATTTCTCCACCAAGTACGAGATATTCGATCCCAGAATTGCTTGTAAAGGGAAATCTCGGTCTTCCAACGATGCAATAAATGGAAAAATTTTCTATTTGCTTGGTGTAAGTCTACCTCGAGTAGCTCATTGTATTTCCACACCCATTGTGCCACCCTTCTATTTCTTCTCATCTCTTTTCTTCAAACCCTTTGGGTTTTTGCTATCGGTTGGAGTAGCGTTGTTTTGTCTTTCATCCGAAAACGAAGACGCAATCTTTGACCCCGGTATACGTACATCGGGTTTTTAAAGTACTCCACGTGCTTTTGGGCATTGTTTATCATGTAAGCCCCACCAAAAATGACCATACCATGATTATCCCTAAATGATCACATTTAAGGGGATTCGAGTCGAGCTTTTGACTCGGTTATCAAAAACAAGGTGCCTCGTAGGGGGTTCTCATGCTTATCCTTATAAATATTATTGCTTTATAATAGTGTAACGAGGGGACTTGTGCTCTTCCAACCTTTGTTCCATGTTTGTTTGTGATTGTGATTCATTAGGTTCATCGTCATCATTGAAGCCTCTCGTGTTCGTTTTACGGATCACTCGATCTTCGATCGTTGCCTTTGGAGATTCCGATATCCGATGATATCCTTTTATGTTCTAACGTTTATCTTATTAGCATAATTCATAGCAGGCTTTTAGGTTATTCGTTTTACCCTTTCCATGCTCGAGATTAAGCATTCGACTTCATCTCTAGTATTGGGGGTGTTTCACCCCTAGACTCGAAACATTGAGGACAATGTTTAGTTTTAGTATGGGGGGGGGGGGGTGAGTAGATACTTCACCTTGCTTACGTCACCATGCAATCTAATTTTCATCAATTTGTTGAAAAATAAGGCTAAAAATGGCCAAAATTTAAAAAATTTCTTGTTCTTCATAAGTGTTTAAGACACGAATGTAGGTTTTCCGATGGTGAGAATAAGAGTAATTTTTGACTCGACCGTGCGTGTTGAGCACTTAGCTTCGATTCCTTAACTTTTTAGGCTAGGTCTCTTAAATGAGGACGAGAAATGATAGAGTTAATTATAAGTCTCGTAATCTTTCACGATCTCATGTGTAGTAATTATTAGCTTATTCTCCCACGCTTTTGTTTAAATAAATGCAATAAGTAAGGTTGTAACACCCCATTTTGGAAATGGAAATATCACAGTAATTATGGCGTGTCATCAAAGCATACAAGGTAAAATGTCTAAACATTACTTGACCATATAAAGGAATATACCGGAATCAAACATCGGCAGTCCAAAAGTAAAGCTCATCACACACAAACATAGTATAGTAAAGGAAAAGGACGAAACAATGTCCAAAGCATAAGTATCATAAAGAAAGGAGATGCATAATGTAAAGAACGCTAGACAGCTTCCAGTCCATATGCACGTACTCCTAGTGTCTACGAGCGTCCCTGAGTACCTGCCGTTTTGGGAACATAGAAAAGGAAAATGGCTGAGCAATACGCTCTGTGCACGGATGTACAATAAAGCATGAATAGGATAAGCATATAACATAATAACAGCGGAAGAAACTAAGTCCCGAGTAACCTGGTTAAGTCTTAATAAAAATGGTTTTATAGTTTGAAAGTCTTATGTTTATCTTATAAAAACTGTTTGTCATATTTTACCATTAGCCAATATAGGTCATGAATATCCACCGTGCATGAATAGTTGGAGGGGTGACCTCATCATGCAAATTATAGGGGCTGCCTCTAATTTAATATACTGGTTTTATGGGTAGGTGGGATCAGCTCCTTGTGAAGGATACAAGGCACACACCACATTCACCATGTAATCCTGAATAAAAACGTGTAACTAGGATGCACCCATACGCCCCACATGATAATATAAATAATGGCCAAAAGCTGAAGGGACGCCACAAGCAATCACTCCGCCGTGGTGAAGTCATAACATCAGTGCCTCTAATGTTATGGTTATGGTACCTCCATAACTAGGTGAAACTGGTCATGCATGTATATGGCTATAGGTAATCATATTTAAACATAAGCAATCAAACTCATACTTATACTACGGGAAAATAGTTGGCTGCATACGGGGAAATCCTAATAAGGAAAGAATGTCCATACTGAAAGGACGGGAATCCGTACCTTATGTCCAGTGAACGAGAACGATGAACTGCGAGAATCCTACTTCCGAAACACTAATGCTACATAAATACGTACATGAAATAAGTATCTGCTTACTACATACATAGCTGGTTTTATGTCATGTCTTAGCTTATTTTATGTGTTCTTACTATTTTACACTGTTTAAAGCCTTAAACTGTGTTAAATCCTACATTCTGTTCATTCTGATTAAGTATTACTGATATCTCATGTGTTATTATACTTACTGTGTAATAATAAGTAACTTTCCAAAAATAGCAGGTTTCCTAAAATAGAAAGTTTCCAAAAATAGAAAGTTTCCAAAAATAGAAAGTTTCCAAAAATAGAAAGTTTCCAAAAATAGAAAGTTACCAAAAATAGAAAGTTTCCAAAAATAGAAAGTTTCCAAAAATAGAAAGTTTCCAAAAATAGAAAGTTTCCAAAAATAGATTTACTGCTTAAAATAGATATGTTTCTAAAAATAGAAAGTTTCCATAAATAGATTAGCTGCCTTAATTAAATAAGTTTCCATAAATAGATTAGCTGCCTTAAATAAATAAGTTTCTAAAAATAGCTGGTTTCCATAAATAAAATAGCTGCCTTATTTAATTAAGTTTCTAAAAATAGAAAGTTTCCATAATTAGAAATAAGCGGGTTAAATAAGCTAAGTAATAAGCCTAAGTATTTTCATGATTATTTTCTAAGTCATACGATATATTATATAGTTTTTTTTTTTTGAACAGCAAATATTAGGTTATATAGTTTAATAATTATTTCATGTAATTTAATTAAACAATAGGTTATAATATTTAATTAAAGTATGACATGTTTTAATTAAATATATTAAATACTTAGGTTAAAATATGTATTATTAAATACTAATAATATAACCTAAGTCATGTTTAATTAATTAATTATATCCATGGTTTTTAAAATAATTAATTAATTATAAGTCTTAATAATAAAAATACTTAGGTTAAAATAATTCATGTTTATTAATAATTAGTTAACCTAAGTCATGTTATTAAATTAATTACATCTTATTAATTTAATTCTTAACCTAAGTTTATAACATAAACAACTAACATAATCATGATCCGGATCTAAGCTTAAAAACATGCACCGGATATGAACAAACACCGTACCCCGAACCAATTCGGGGTACCCCCTTGCTTCCGTGGGACCCACACGCACCAACCAAGACCAAAAAGGTCTTGGTGGTGGTCGGTTAACAACAAACCGAACCCCCTTGGGGTCGGTTGTTCCTGCGGCCCAAAACAAACACCCCTTAGATCCACCCCTTTTGATTAATTAATGATCAAACATGTTAGATCTAGGTTTATTTAATGTGTTTTTATGAAAACATCATGTGTTCTTAATTAATAAAAGATTAATTAAAAAGAAAACAAGTAAAAAGGTTTTACCGTATTCGTGGATCAAAAGGGTGAAGAACAAACACGAACAAACACTAAAATAACAAGATCCAAGATCAAACTCACCCCCTTATGGTGGTTTGTAGGTGGCGGCACACAAAGGAAAAGGAGGAAGGGTTTCTAGGTTTTCTTGAAATTCTTCTATAAAATAATCTGAGTAGTAAAAACTCTTAACCCTCCTATTTAGTAAAATTGACAATGGGCTTGGCCCATTGTCCTATGTTGGCCGCGGGTAGGGACTCCCTTGTGGGGGTCCCGTACCTCGTTTCATGTCTTGTAATTTCATACACGTTTACGTTTAATTTAGTTCGTGTTTTAAAAGTTCTCGTTACGTAAATATCCTACACTTATATATTTTATTACGCTCGTATTAAATATATATACGTAATAAATAATATCTCGTGTTTTAATTACGCTCGTGATCTCGTGATCGTATGTTCGTGATTAATTATTGCTAAATAATTATTACGTGATCGTTCACATAAAATACTTATCGTGTTCTAACACGTACGTAATACATAAATTCCTAATACGTAAACGTAATCATGTTATATTAGGAAAGTTTTTAATTAGTACGTACGAACTTAAGGTACTATGCATGGTAAAAGCATGCGGGTTTTACAAAGGTCGTACGATTTAAAAGTTTACTTAACTTCTCGCCCAAGATTGTTTAAAAGTTTCTCGTGTTCGAATAGATTTTATAGCCAAGGCATAACTTATTGAAGCGGGTTGTGAAGATTGGCAAAGTTCCAAAAAGGCCCTCACAAGGCATGAGGAACTCTATTTTGTTGCTAAAAGATCCAAGATGATGTGAAGTATCATTGTTCCAAAATCAATATGAAGGATCGAGACACACGACGAGAAGCAATATACTCCCCTAAAGATCATGGAGAAGTCTATCCAAAAAGACCCTACCATGGTTTGAGGATAAATATATCCAAGCCTGAAAAGGAGGCGGATCATTTTTATATCAAAATCCGAAATAAAGATTGAAGAAAAATGATGAAGTCGTAGTCCATGTTTGAAGAAATTCAATATATGAAGAGAAGACCATTATTTCAAGAACGTCTTCAAAGATTTGAAGTTCAAAGTACATGCCAAATATCGATCCGAGAAAGGTCTCAAATCGTGAAACGAGTTATGCCAATATATGAACTTAAGGAGATTACGAGAAGCCGTTTTAAAAGATCGTGTCCTTTGGCTAACTATCAATTAAATCGTGCTACTTTATTTTTGGCCTTAATAAAATATCAAAATAAGTCAGTGATGTATCCTCGTGATCATTAAGACAAAATAAAATATAAGAGATACCAATTAGGAATAAGGGAGTCTAGGTACGTAATTAACACTCATGAGATATGCTTGTGTTGCTAACTTATAATGACAATGATCTCGTTACACGCTTAGCATAGAATCGAGTGAAAATCGAGGATGACGAACTTATATCTATGAGGTCTTCACGTGTTCTTATTCATTGACCCTAAAAGTCACTTAATCGTGATGAAAACGATACATTATGTCTAAAACACGTGAAGTAGTTTATTTAAGTTTACATTTCAATAAATGTCACATAAAAATGAATTTTGGAAGTGCTACGATACTTAATTCCAGAATTGCGTGGGGACACGACAATGGTTTAGTATGGGGGAGTGATGAGACTGCAATTATACATAGTCTCATCGTCCAAATCGGGCTTAAAATGCTTAAAATATCATCAAAACACCCCAAAATATGCTTGTGTTTGTTCATTGTGTATTTTAGGTACGGATATCATGAAATCAACAAAAGATCACAAGAATCAAGCAAAAATGAACACAGGAAACGAAGCCGCACAAAGAACCGGACCCGAATCATGATTTTCCAAAGAAGTCCTTGAAGTTTGAAGATTTGGCAAGATTGGTCCCTCATCTTTTGAAGACTTGTCATTTTATACCCCTATAAAACCTCAAAATTACTTGGGGGTCCCTAAAATATCAAGTATATACATGTTTGGCCCTTGAAGATTCAAGAAATGGCATGTTAAGTCATTGGAACAAGTATGCTAAACTTTTTGTGGCCAAAGTGAGAAAATAAAAAGTTTATTAACAAAGGATTAGTTGTTATGGGTTGTTGAAACTAAAGTGAGAAGATAATGGGAATACAAGGAACAATATGGGCATACAACCAAAGTTTCTACATCCAACCACTTTTACACATCATCACAACCAACCAATCATATCCCTCCCCCACGCCACCTCACAATCCCACTCACCCATATTTAACAGATTATTTATTAAATTTAATTAACCGAATATTTAGGAGGTAAACATATATTTAAACACGAACCCAAATCAAAACTAAACTATTCATCCCCCATCCCAGCCATACACCCTAAAAACCCCAGTTCTAATTAACCACATTTCTTAATTATAATCATATTAAACATAGGGTTTTTCACCCCAACCCAACACCCAACAAAACCCACTACCCAGAAAACCACCAATCCACCTTTTTTCCTCTCCCCTGCTACACCTCTCACGTGTCACTATACATACTTGACCACATCAACGGCTAAAACTGCTTTTCTTGTTCCCAAAGAAATATTGGACGACTAAGATCAATATATATCACAACTGGTAATCACATGTAGCCAAGAAGACCAAGTCAAACAAGCATATTCTGAGAATCATCAAAGGGCTTTTAGGGAATTTCATTGATTAGGGTTTAAGCATCTAGAATAGTCTTTTGTTCCTTATAAAAGGAGACTACAAGCTGTGTATGTCCCTTTTGTTCTAGCTTTGTACATGTTTTTTTATTATTAACGAAAATGAACATTTAAAACATTTGCAAACTGAGTTCCAATTTTCTGTTTTAGTAGTTTAACTTTTACATTATTTGCAATTTAGTTTGAAGTTATCAAAGGTCTTGTTCAAGTTTTTGGCAAAAAAAAGAATTTTAGCAAGTGTTTGTAATCTGCATTCTTGAACTCAAAAAGCAAATGGAAGTGAAAGTGGATAGTTGCTCTTGAGTTCAAAATCAGTTCATTTATTTGTTTTTCAAAGTTTGGTTTCAAGTGTGGTGTTTTATTTCAAAGATTTTTCACATAAATCTTTCTTTTATTTCTTGTTAATTATTTCTCATTTTTACTGTAGCATAAGTTGCCACAAGCTTGATTGACACCAAGCTTGTGTCCAACTTTTACTACTTGAATCTGTTTCTTTGGTTGTTTGTTGTGTGCAGGTACACAAACCTTGTTTATTTCAGTTCAAGGCATATTGGGTGGTGGATTTCAAGAAGCCACTCACCAACATCTCTCTACATTCAGCCATCACAAAATCCCATAAACTCACCTCTGCTAATCAGGAGATGGCCTCAGCCATAGTGGGGCCCGGATGTGGTTCCCACAAGGTATAAACCTTGAGCTTAAACCCTCTTGCTTTACAAGTTTTGATGTTTATGTGATATCTGTGAAAATTGTTTGAGTGTGAGTTTTAGGTGTTTGATTATGCTTAATATTGCTTTAGATACATGTTAGATCAGATTTAATTAAATTTGTGGGTGAATTGATTGCTTTGCCCTTGTTAAATCTTGTTAACAATTATTAAAAGGGTGTTTGGGTTTACTGTTTTACCTGGTTTTGGATGATACAAGGTGGGGTAGAAACTAGTTAAACATACTAGTTATTAGTATTAGGTTGCTTTAGTGTTTGGTTTTAAGATTGATAACATAGGATAGTTATTTGCAAGTTAAAATTTGGTAAAAAAACTGCATATAGCAATCAATAGGCTGTGACAGATTGATTTTTAGTTTTTTTATGAGCCCAAACATGGTAATCTTGTAGAACTTATGCTAATCTAGGATTCATGTTTCATTAGTGCTGATTTGGTTGCTGTTTGCTCAAGTTTCGGTGTGTCAAATCTCGACCTAGAACCATTGGTATCAGCTTTAAGTGCCTAGACCCCATATCATCACATCATTGACTGTATTTGGCAATTTGTGTTTGATTTTGAGTGTTGACTTGGTGTTTTTGTACTTGCTGTGACTCCCCACAACCCAACTGGTTGTGAGGGTGCCTTTGTATTCCAAAAGAAACCCAAAAAGAAGCTCAAAATCAACCCAAGGGTGCCCAGACCCGTTTTTTGATATAGAGCAGTGGGAAGATTTTTCCCACTGATAAGCTTAGTTACCCACTTCTACATATATAAACAAAACTCCCAGACTTGTCACTATCAGATCTGGGGTGTTTTTTTCTTTAGTGGCAAAATTTTGTTTTTTTCTTCCATTTTAATTTTTCTGTGTTTGTTATTTTATTTTTGGAATTTTCATTGAGTTTGTTTTTATTTTACTATTCATTTACCATTTTTTAGATTTAAATCAATTTTAATTAGTTTTAATTAATCTGTCTTTTGTCTTTTAGTCCAAAAATTTGATATTTTTCAGTTTTAAATTTTTTTTAAGTTGAAGTAAATTATTTTAAGATTTTTAGATTAAAAAAGTTCACTGTTCACTTTAGTTTATGATTTTTTAGATTTAATTTAAGTTTAAATAGTTTTTAATTCAAACTATTTTGTCTTTTAGTGTAAAAAACAATTTTTTTTCAACATTTTCTATGTTTATACTGTTTAGTAATATAAAATAGGATTTTTGAAACAATAAGTTTAGTTTTAGCATTATTTTATTATTTTTAATCATTATTTTAGTTTAGAAAGTGTTTTTAGTGTTTTAAAAATAGAAAAATAGTTTCTAAAATTTAAGAAAAATACTTTTTAGTGTTTAAATAATATTAGTGAGATATTAGTTTGATAAAATAATATTTTGGGATTTTTCTTAATTATATTTGATTTTTGGGCTTTAATTAGCATTAAAATTTGAATATTTAATTAATAAAAGGTTTTAAAATATATTTATTGATTTTTTATTCTTATTTATATTATTTTAAACTTAGTTTTAATTTTTAAATAATTTTTATCTTAAATTTTTTATTTCGTCGCATTTTACGTAATTAAGTCATCGTTTTACGTCATACGTCGTAGTGTAATCGTAGTCGTAGCTCGTCTTTTAATTTTCTCTCTACTAACCCAAAAAAGACACTAATCCAAACATTGATTTTATATAATTGGCACACATATCATACACTCTGCCGAGAACGTACTTGGACTTATTCGGTTTTACGGTTTTCCTAAACCGTAACACTTAATACTTGTCGCTCATACGCGTTTTTCCTAAAACGTGTACGAAAATCTACAGTCAATACCCAATACAAACCTAAAGCCCAAACTAATCACCAGCCCACCATCCCTTATTCCTTAAACCGGTACACCAACTGACCCACTCTCACTCCACGTCACCTATCCTAGAAACACCCTTCTACCTACTCACGGCACTCCATGACACCACCCCAACAATCTCACCCTACTCTTAATACAATTTTAAACCTAACTTAAACCCGGATAACATTGACTATTCATCCTAAATCCCTATTATACACCACTGTTACGCTCATCCTCCCCACATAAACCCTAACTTTATTACTAATCTAAATCATGAGGATATGCTCTTAATTCATCCAGATCACAAATTAACCAACTCCCAATACCATCCCGCACTCAAAAAACATAGGTATGTGGGCTGTGGGTCCCTATGTACCTCCCCTACTCCCTTGTTTGGGAAGTTTTTTGCAAGAAAGGAATCCATAGTTTAATCAACGATTCAAATGCATTCACCCACCTCTCTATGCAAAGATAAAGGGCCATGATAAAGTTAAGACCAACTGGATTCCAAAGATAGTCACATGAGGTTTTTAGTGAAATTCAAATTTTTCACAAGGGCAACATTGTAATTCATATTGCTAGGGTTTACATGTTATTCTTAGACCTAGAATGCTCTTTTAGTTCCTATATAAGCCAAGGTCACATGTGACTTAGTCTTTTGTTCCAGCTTTGTATTTTCTAAATTTTATAAATAGTGAAAGTTAATTTTTATAAATTTGCAAATGCTGAGTTTCTTACTTTATTGTTTATTATAGTGTAATGCTTTAGATTTCTCCCAAAAAGATTAGTGTTCATCAAGAACAAAACTTGGTTCAAGGACACTTGGCCAAGTTTGGTTTTTCCCTTTTTTTTAGCATTATAAAAGATTAGGATGGTTAGTTGGTTGACACCCAATTAACAACCATAAGCTTGTACAAGCTAAAGTGCATCTTGTTTTCAAAAGTTGGTTACAAGTTTTCTGTTTTCAAGACTTTTACAAGGAAAATATTTTTCATTTTTTTTTTACTAATCCACTGTTCAACAAGCTTCCATCAAAGGGTCTCTCATATGCAGCTTTTGGTTTAGCTTTTTGGATTGGTGTTGTGTTTTTATTCTCAGCAGGTACCCACAAAGACCATAAGTCTTGACGGTTGTAGTCAAGACTTCCCTTTGGACTGTTTTAGCCCAAAGGGGTCCTCATACTCACTTACATAAGCTTCCAACAGCTCACTAACAACAAGCTTAAGGGAAAATTCATGGTGTGTCCTTTGCTTGAACAAAGAAAAGGGTAGTAACCCTTTCTCATTTGTTTTAACTTTTTTGAGTTTGCCTATGTGATTTTTCTTATGGCCTTAGTCTAGTTCTCTTGTTTACTTCATGATTGTCGGTGATTTTCTGCATGTTTTAGGCTGTTTAGTATTGGTATTAAGTGATTTAGTTGATCTTAAAAGTTCTTTCATTGTTAATTTCCTAAACTGTCAAAGTAATAAGGTGTTTGGGACTATGTGTTTAGGGGGTGGGGTGACAACACAACCTGACCATCACATGATTGTACCCTCAATTTGACCTGTTTAGTGTTTTTGTAGGTGTTAGTTTTGGTTAGACAAGAGTTTGTGCAAATCTACATATGCTTGTGTGTTTTCTGTTATAGCAGCTTAGTTTAACAATAGGCTATAAGAACTTGAATGTTTGTTATGTGCTTGACTTTTTGCTTCTTTTTTGTTTGGTTTAGAGTTTTAGGTATGTGTTTGCATATGTGTGAGGATAGACTCTTAAGTTGCAAAGTTTGTAGTTGTTAAACCCTTTTTTTGCTCATAATCAGCTAATTATCCTCATTAGGCTAATTAGGGTTTAAATTTGTGTCTTACTGAATGAAACTCAGACCACTATGAGATATTAAGTTGTTGTTGGTATGTATTATATGGTATTAAGGTTTTATGAACATTAGGGTAGCTTAACATAGCTTTGATAGTCACTGTGTAGGCCACAACAAACAGGAAACCCCAGTTTCTGTACAGACACACTAGCAGCTCTTTTAAGCTTAATTTTGTATTTTAGGACTTGTGCTTTTGGAATCTAGTAGTTTAGGGATATAGTTAGGTATGCAATGTCTGGTACTTGAGGTTTTTGGAGGTTTAGATAGCTTAGATTAGCTTAATAGCTCACTATCACTGCAATAACCACTAGACCTCCATTTTGCCTTCACACTTGCTGTAATTTGTTGACTTATGGGTTATTTTGTGTTTGTGTTTGCATTTTTGTGTTAACTTTGGTGAAATTATGTTATAATGTTAACGTACGTTTTTGTGAACATTCAATTGAGATTAGTTGTGCCTTAATTCTAGTTTCATATGTTTAGGAGTCCATTTTCTGTCAAAATTACACCAGAAGGTATTTGTAAGCTTATTTGTGATTTTTGTGGATTAAAAATTGGTTATCAGATAGTTTAGAGGTTAGACTAGGGCTAGGTCATCTAGTTTCTAAGTTAGGGTGGATTTTGGTGGTTTTGAATTAGCTTTGACACTTGCTGTGACACCAATATAGCCCACAGACCCCTTTCTTTGTTCACAGTTGGTGACATTTACTGTTTTGGTTGCTTAGTTGTTTGATTTCGGTATATTTGTTGTTGTTTGTTTGTTTTACTGACTCCCAATAGCCAACTGCTATTTGGGGTGCCCTTGTCGCCCACCAAAACAACAAAACAAGCTCCAAACAAGCAAAAATTCCACAAGTTTGACAAAAAAGTCAAATTTACCATTGTTTTTTGTCTTATTAGGACTAAAATCAATTTTTTCAGCAATTTTTATTTTTCCTATGTAGAACATTAAAATAGAATTTTAGAAAAAAACTTGTATTTTTCCCATTTTTATTTTATTTTTTAAAATTATTTTAATATAAAAATAGTTTTTAGAGCTTAAAATATAGATTTAATTAGTAAACAAATATGGAAAATATCTTTTAGTGTTTATTAACTATATTTCAGGTTTATAAGTTATAAAATATTGGTTTGGCATTTTTATTGATTTATTTAAATTTTACGGCTTTAATTAGCATTTAAAATTAAATATTAATTAATTAAAAAGGTTTCAAAAAATTTTCTTGATTTGTAAAACCTAGATATATTTTTAAAAACTTAAATTAATTTTTTGGGAAGTTTTAAATAGCTTTTATTTTTCGTCGCATTTTACGTTTTACGTTTTAATTTTCGTCGTAGTTTAATATTAGCGTAACTCGTCTTTAATTTTTCAATCTTTCACAACCAAAAACGTCACTAATCCAATCTTGATTTTTAATATGGGCACATAAATCATACACCTCCTTCGAGAACGAACATGCAATATCGGTTTACGGTGTTCTTAAATCGTAGAACTTAATACTTGCCGCTTATACGTCTTTTTCCTAAAAGCGTATTTTTACTAATATCATTTTGACGCCGCTGCCGGGGAGGTGTTTTTAGTGCCATATATATCGTGTTTGTGTGAGTAGTGCATTTTTGCTTTTCATTTTTTGGAAAGCGTAAATATCGTATATACTCATTTTTGTTATTTTCTCTATTATACTACCATAGATATAAATAAATTGTGTTAAATTAAAATTAATTAACACAAAATCTGTATAACCTGTGGTTTTCATGTTTTGTAATGTCATCATTGTACACGGCATCTCATGAGTTATATTATATATAGCCACCTTTGCATGAAAACTTTATACTATCATATGCATCATGCATGAGCATTCAAACAGTTGATCACGAGAGCTATATATATAATATAACATGATTGTGAATATTCAATCCCTTGACCAATTAAACTATGAACATTTTATCATGATTGTGAGTATTCGTTTATGCGATCACAGGAACATTATGTATGACTATATTTTCATGAGCATACAACCATACAGTTGATTACTTTGACGACTATTAAGTCACCTGGAACACATGAGCATATGCATACATCATTTTAGGTTTATAAAAATCTAAAACCATGATCACAGTTAATAATATCTACCAACTACTTACACTCACTATAAAATATATGTTTATATATTTTCTATATACTTTAAATGACTCTATGAGTCAATCAAGACCAACATTTCATGTTTTAACTTTACACTTACCAATTCAATTATACTTTAATAAGTGTCCTACTTTTATTTTAATAAAACTATACGTTTATTAACTACTACTTATACTTTCACCACAAACCCTAAAACTTAACCATTTCACCTTAGAATTAAGCCTACACTCACATTAACTTACCTAGATCATTTGTAATCTTACAAACTTACCAAAATCATACACAAAATCCTTGTAAACATCAAACTTAGCCGAATACTACCTAAACTATACTTAAGTTATCTAAAAACCTATGAACACTACATAAAACAATTACCTATACTTGTACAACAATATGTCATTAAAATACATACTATTTTGAAATCCCATGTCCTATTGACTTCTCCCTAGGCGACGTGTAACACCCTATTTATTAGGATAGAATGCTACAGTAAACTATGGCGTATCATCAAAGCGTGCAAGGTAAATGTCTAAACATTCATGACCATAAATAGAAATACCGGAATCAAACATCGGTAGTCTAGTAACTCACACACAAGCAATATAAGTACTGTAAATGGAAAGGACTAAACAATGTCTAAAAGAAGTAAAGTATGATAAAGTAGGAATAAATGCATAAAGTAACCGAGGTCGGATAGCTTCCAATCCGAATGCAAATACTCTAGAGTTCCTAGTTGCGTTCTTGGGTACCTGCCGTTTGGGAACATGGAAAAGTAGACGGCTGAGCATAACGCTCAGTGCACGGATATACAATAAAGCTTGGAAACATAGAATATAGAAGCATTTAAAGAGTATAACGCATGAATGGCAGCGGAAATGAATAAGTCCTGGAAAACCTAGTCGTCTATCATGTTAACTGGTTTTAGTTCTAAAAACATAGCTTATGTTACTTATGAAAATTTGTATTATTCAATGTACCATAATAGCCAATATAGGTCATGAGGTCAACAACGTGCATGAATACTTGGAGGGGTGACATCGTCATGCAAATTTAGAGGGGATGCCTCTAATTTAATTTGTTAGTGGGTAGGAGGGATCAGCTCCTTGTGAAGGATGCAAGGCACACACAACATTCACCATGAAATCCTAACTGAAACATGTAACTAGGATGCACCCATACGCCCCACATGATAATATAAGAATAAAATGGCCAAATAACTGAAAGGGACGCCACGAGCTATCACCCCACCGTGGTGAAGTCATAACACTAGTGCCTCTAGTGTTATGGTTATGGTACCTCCATAACTAGGTGAAACGGGTCATGCATCTATATGGCTAAGGTAACTAATAAGACATAAGCATTTAATCTGTAACTACTGGGGAAAACAGTTGGCTACATATGGGAAATCCTAATGAAGGAAGAGATTGTCCTTACTGAAGGACGGGATATCCGTACCTTATGTCCAATAGAAGCTAAAGAAAACGATGAAGACTAATCCTCCTCGACAGATAACACTACATAAGAAATATGGACGTGTATGAGTTCTCTGAATTACATGCGTTTTACTGGTTCCGTGTATTATTAGCTTGTTATACGTATTCTGTCATGTTTTACTGTTTACTGTGTTAACTGTAGTTATTATGACGTTCTGTTAAGTATTAATCATGTAATAGTGTATTATAATACTTTTACTGTAATACTAAGTAACTTTCTAAAATTAAAAGTTTCCATAAACAGTATGTTTCTAAAAATAGAAAGTTTCCAAAAATAATAAGTTTCCATAATTAGAAATAAACTGGATTATAAATAATAATTAAAGTTTAAATATTACAATACAAGTCATGGTTATAGTCCATTAAATAAATAACTGGTTAATTAATTAAACTATACGTTATATGATTTTAATTAAAATACATGTTTTAATTAAATGACTAAGTATAAATACCTTAGGTTATACATGAATTAATTTAATAAATAATTAACCTAAAGTTTAATATAACATGACTTATAAAAATTGTTTTCTTGAAAAGCCCGAATCCCGAGCCCGTGTTCTATATTAGCCGAACCAATTAAGCTATACAAAAGTCCCACCGAGACCTTGAAGGGGTCTCGGTTGACACTAAACAAATCAACCAAACATGCAAAACATACCCCGACCGAGTGTCGGGTTTTCTTGGTCTCGGGTCCGAACAAGAAAAACCAACCGAGGCCCTTTGGGGGTCTCGGTGGTGCCTCGGTGCACACAAACCGAACCAAACATCAACCCTAAACATACCCCGAACCTTGGTCGGGGTTTCTTGCTGCGTCCGAGCCACAACTAACCCAAGCCGAGAGTCTTGGGACTCTCGGGGGTGGTAGACAAAAGCAAGCCGAGCCAGGTATGGGGTCTCGGTTGTCTCGGCCGAACCACACCCACACAAACCAAACCCGAACCATGAATTTAATTAATCTATTACATGTTTTATTCTTGTTCTTGATGATTAATTAAATAAACATGAAATTAAATAAGAATTAAATGAAAAAGGAAAGGTTTTGATTCATACCGAATGCATGAAAAGAAAAATGGAATGATCACGAACACAAAACGAATTACAAAAATCGTCTGGTTTCTCCTTGTTGAATATGTTGGCTGGCGGAAACGCTGAGGTAAGGAGAGAGAGGACAAAATTTTATAAAACCTAAAATAATGAAGTTATTTTCCCCTGGTGTTTTTAATAAAATTGATCTTGGGCCAAAAGGCCCACTTGGCCTCCTTCTTTGCTCTAGTCGCGGCATGTGGGGCCCACTAAGGGTAACCCGAAGTTTTTCCTTGTTAAAATAATTATCATGTATGTTCGTGATTACGTATTCATGATTTTGGTATTCGTGATCGTGTCACATTTATAATATTCATGATTGTTTGTTATTTATTGTCACATTTATAATATTCCGCATGACACGATCTTGTCGCTCAAGAACTCTCTCAGGTTCTTCAACATATGTAAGATCCTCTCGAATCTGATCAAGTGGATACTGGACAACATGAACTGGGTGATAGTTGTATCCTCTGAGTAAGGACACATGGAACAAGTTGAGAACGTGTGATAGCTGAGGCGGTAACGCTAAATGATATGACACTTCACCAACGCGTTCTATGATGTCGAACGGTTCGATGAAGCGAGGACTGAGCTTCCCTCTGATTCCAAAACGTCTAACTCCTCGTGTAGGTGATACCTTGAGAAAAACGTGATCACCTACGTTGAAAGATACATCTCTACGACGTTTATCAACATAACTCTTCTGACGAGCACGAGCTTCCTGAATCTTCGCCTTGGCAACAACGACCTTCTCATTGGTAACCTCAATCATCTCTGGACCCTCAAGCTATCGTTCGCCCACCTGATCCCAGTAGATTGAGGTGCGACACTTTCTACCATATAACATCTCAAAGGGAGCACACTTGATGCTAGCGTGCCAGCTGTTGTTGTACGCGAATTCTACTAGGAATATATAGTCATCCCAGCTTCCTGACCACTCTAGAGCACACGATCGCAGCATGTCCTCCAATGTCTGAATGGTACGTTCCGACTCTCCGTTGGTATGAGGATGAAAGGCAGTGCTGAGCTTAAGTCTGGTGCCCCAAGATTTATGCAGACTCCGCCATAAACGTGATGTGAAACGGGTATCTCTGTCAGAGATGATTTATGATAGAGTACCATGTAGTCTCATGATCTCCTTTTGGAAAATGTCAGCCAATTTGATGACCGGATGCTCCTTGCAAATCGGCAAAAATGAGCAGATTTAGTCAACCTATCCACAATAACCCAGATAGCGTCGTTCTTCTTCTGAGTAACTAGAAGACCAGTAACAAAATCCATGGAGATTTTGTCCCACTTCCATGCTGGAATATCTAATGGTTGTAGCAAACCACTAGCTCGCTGGTGTTCGATCTTCACCTGTTGGCATATGATACACTTAGAAACGAAGGTGGCAACATCCTGCTTCATACCACTCCACCAAAAGTATTGCTTGATGTCGTGGTACATCTTGGTAGAACAAGGATGTATGGTAAATGGAGAACTGTGAGCTTCATTCAACACAGATTCCCTGAGAGTAGAGTCATCAGGAACCACTAGTCTAGTGCCCTGTCATAAGATACCGTCATCGTCAATACGAAACTCCGTCTGTGATCAATGTTCTGAATGATAGCCCAAATCTCACCATCGTATTTCTAAGCTTACTTGATCCTATAATGTAAGTCTGGTTCCACTCTAAGATTAGCTAAGTAACCAAGTTGTTCTCGTACACAAAACTCAATATCATTGATCTCTAAGTCACAAATGATCTCCTTTGCAATCCAGATTCCAACAATCATACCCGGCCTTCTACTTAGAGCATCTGCCACCACATTCGCCTTGACAATATGGTACTAAATGTTGGTGTCGTAGTCCTTCAATAGTTCTAACCATCTCCTCTGTCTCATGTTCAGTTCCTTCTGGGTGAAGATGTACTTGAGACTCTTGTGATCGGTGAATATGTCACATGATTCACCATACAAATAATGTCTCTATATCTTCAATGTGAAAAAACTGCTTCAAGCTCCAAATCATGAGTAGGATAGTTTTCTTCATAAGGTTTCAGTTGTCGTGATGCGTATGCAATAACCTTACCATGTTGCATGAGAACACAACCTACACCATATCCTGAAGCATCACTATATATCTGAAATCCACCTGAGCCAGATGGGAGAGTAAGAATAGGTGTAGTCACTAACTTTTGCTTAAGATCTTCAAAGCTCTTCTCTCGCTCTTCCGTCTAGACGAATTTATCTCCTTTCCTCATCAGCTTAGTCAAAGGTAAGGATAACCGTGAAAATTTCTCTACAAACCTACGATAGTAGCCAGCTAAACCCAGATAACTTCTAACTTCAGTTGCAGACGTGGGTCTCGGCCATTTGGTGATAGTTTCGACCTTTGTAGGATCCATGGTGACCCCTTCTGCAGATACAATATGGCCCAGACATGCCACTTTGCTTTTCCAGAACTCACACTTAGAGAACTTGGCATACAACTGCTTCTAACGAATAATCTGTAAGACTGTATGAAGGTGTTCCTCATGTTCCTCCTTGGATTTGGAGAATATCAGGATGTCATCAATGAACACGATACCGAACTTGTCCAGAAACTCATGGAAGACACGGTTCATCAAATCCATGAAGACAGCTGGAGCATTAGTGAGTCCGAATGGCATGACTACGAACTCTTAGTGCCCATAACGTGTACGGAAAGCAGTCTTGGAGATGTCCTGCTCTTTAACCTGAAACTGATGGTAGCCGGACCTCAGATCGATCATGGAGAAATACATGGCGCCCTGAAGTTGATCGAATAGGTCATTAATTCGTGGCAAAGGATAATGATTCCTGATCGTGATCTTGTTCAGCTCACGATAATCTATACATAAACGTATGCTGCCGTCTTTTTTCTTCACGAACAGTACTGGTGCACCCCATGGCGATGCACTTGGACGGATGAAACCTCGTTCCAGAAGTTCCTGCAGCTGATCTTTTAGTTCCTTAAGCTCTATGGGAGATATACGGTAAGGAGATTTGGAAATCGGCTCTGCACCTGGTATGAGCTCGATTCTAAACTCGACTTCACGAACAGGTGGTATGCCCAGAAGTTCATCTGGAAATACCTCAGGAAACTCTGACACAATAGGCTGATCTTTGATCGATGGAGACTCGGTAGTAATGTCATGAATATAGCCTATGAATCCCTGACAGCCGTGTGATAGCAATGCACGCGCCTCCATGGATGAAATAATATGTACTGACCTCCCTGGCAGAAAACCATGGCGTATGTACTCTGGAGATTTAACATCACCGAAGATAACCCGATAAGTGTGGCAGTCAATCATGGCCTGGTGTTTGGATAACCAGTCCATGCCCAAAATCAATTCAAAATCGCACATGTCCAAAGGAAGTGTGTCAACTCTGCGGATCTTATCATCAAATTCTAGGGGAAGATCTCTGTACACTTGAGTGATTCGTACAGAGTCCTAAGTGGCGTGGAAATGCATAAGGCATTATCTAATGGCATCGAGGAAATCCTAACACGTACAGCAAAAGTAGTGGATACCACTGAATGCGTCGCTCCGGTATAAAACAAAACACCATGATGCCAAACCATTCATAAAGAGATTTCCAGTGATGGTACCTGAAGTCTTATTCGCCTAGTCTCTAGTAGTAGTGAACACACGACCAGAAGTAGGAGGTGGCTTGGTGTCTGCGTGTCCAAAGGTGCCTTCTATCTCACCTTGCCGACAGTCCTTCTGCCGATGGCCTTGTTGACCACACTTGAAACAACCACTAGTACCTCGGCGACAAATACCAGAGTGTCTACGCGAACAACTAGGACAAACATGATGCGTGAATCCTCCATCAGGCGTCCTAGTTAGCTGAGAGCCTATTTAAGGATTACATGCATGAGACATGATCGTGGAACATAAACATGATTACATAGAAGGTGTAAAATTTACCGGATGAGGTAGAACAATTAGGCTATGAACCCCTACGGTCCTGATCCCTGCTATTACCGTTGTTCCTGATTAACAATTGTTGGAGTGTCAGAATATCATAACATAAGATAGTTTAACATGAAAGAAGGTTAATGTAGGGACCTGCTGTTGTTCGAGTTATTAGCGTTGTTACGGTAACTATCGTTACCGCCACGCCTCTCAGAACTAGAACGGTCGTTAGTCTGACCGTTTCCCTTAGATGCTTGCTGCTGAGCGACCGCAGGCTTACGGTCGTCAGTCTTCTGCCTGGAATATAACGTTGAACAGAGGATTATATGACAAATAAAATACTGATGGAAATCAATTGTTTACAATTTGTGATTGAAGATACCTCTTCACTGCTCTGTCCTCACCAAACTCCTCTCGTTCTTGGAGCATCTCGAGCTTACGAGCTGCATCAGCCACTTGTGCCACTGTAGTGAATGTAGCACATACCAAGTTGTTGGCAACCGAAGTGCGAAGTGCCCAGCGAAACTTCTCAGCCTACTCTGCAGCAATTCCTGCGGCTGGACCCAGAAATCATGCCAAACGGAGAAACCTTTGTATGAATTCGTTGTTGTTTTCACCAGCAATCTGCCGAATGTTGTGGTAGTCCCTCTTGATCTTCTCTTGCTCAGCAGGTGGAAAGTACTGATTAAGGAAGAGTTCCTTAAGCCGGTCCTATGTCAACTATGCAACCCAGTTGTCACCATCGTTGGACTGCTTGGCCGATTTCCACCACTGTAGCACATCACCTTCAAACTTATAGCAAGCCATTCTTGCCTTGAAGACACCGTCATAACCCATTGCATCGAAAATCTTCTCGATGTGAGAAATCCAAGCTTCAGCTTCGTTAGGGTTGTCATTCTGCTCAAATGAACGGGGTCGCTGTTTGTTGAACCTCTCCAACCAAGTCATGAGAGTAACCGGTGGAGGAGGAGGTGGAGGAATGTTGTGGTTGCCATGAGCCTGGAAATCTGCATGAACTTCATCTCTGATTTCATTGCGAAGTTGGGGAAGGAGAGCTTGCAGAGTGATTGTAGTGTTTTACCACACCTTTAGGAAAAGGAGGTAAATAGGGAAAGTATTAAATACGACGGTTCAGGAAAACCGTGTACAAATGATCCTAATGAAGTTCAAGTTCGTTTCCCAAGGAGGTATGTTTGTGTGACTAAAATGTATCAAGATTTGAGATTAATATTGGATAGAAGGGGATGAGAAAAGAGGATGACGAAGACGTGAAATTAATTACTACGATGACTAAACGTAAAATCGTAAAAGGTACAAAAATAAAAATTAATTCTAAAAATTACCAAAAATCAAAATAAATAAACTAAGAGTTTACCAATGATCAAAACTTTTTCAAACCTTTTAATTCATTAAATATTAATTTTTAAATACTAATTAAAGCCCTAAAAATCAAATTGATTATCAAAAAGCCCAAATAAAGATTGTTCAATTGGTAAACCTCTAAAATGACCTAAAAAGATTAAAAACTATTTTTATAAATTTTTAAACTAAGTAAAACTATTTAAAATGATTTAAAAACTATTAAAACTTAAAAAAATTAAAAAAATTAATCTAAAGATGATAAAATTAATCTAAGAGTTGCAAAAATCCTATTTTAATGTATTTAAGCTAAGAAAAATATAAAAAGTGCAAAAATGTGAAATTTGAAAAATAATAATAAAATAATATTAAAAATCCAAAAATTATAAAAAATTCTAAAAACTTGAAAACTAGTTTATTTTAACCTAAATAAACAGAAAATGAAAGTTCCAAATTACCCCTAATAGGCTCCCAAATGGGCTAAAATAAAAAACAGTCAAGCTTAATGGGCTTTTTAGCCTAAAAAGTCAAAATAAGCCCAAATGACTTGGAAAAGCCCTATGTGGCTCAAAATTTAATTCTAAACACAAAACTCTGAAGGCCCAAAAGCTGAAAGTGAGCTTATCACAGCTTAATGAACAAACAGCTTATTCTTATTGGGCCATTAAGCCCATTAAGCAATAAGCCAATGCCATAAGCTCTAATTTGACACACAACCTTCTTTTGGGATACTAAAGAGATCTGCAAAAAGAAATTTTGAAAAAGCACACTCAATAAGCCAGAAATAAGCCAAGAACAATTCCACAAAATGACAAAATAGTCAGGATAGAGTTCTAGGCTGTTTCAGAAGCTCTAATTTGTTGAAAAACCTCACAAATAGCTTAACTAAGAATAATCAATCAAGAAAATCACAAAAAGACAAGTAGAATAAGCTGTAAGAACCAATAAGCTGGCTGAAAAAGCCAAATAAGCTAGTTTTCTAGCAAAAGCTTAACCAAAAGACTTGTAACCTTCCAGACTTGTTATTAAGCTGAGAAAAATGAGTTCTATTACAAAAACCAAGTTGTTGCATGTACCAATAAGCAAAATAAATTCAATAAGCTATATGACCAAGTTTGACTAAAAGTCAAACGCTGACAAGTGTAAATCAAACACTGACAAGCACAAATTAGACGTTGACAGACTTAATGAAGTGTTGAGACTTTGTTTTCACCCTGCTGGTCAAGGCTTGAGTGCAAACCTTGTGAATCAAGGCCTACTAGTTGGGCAGACTTGATGAGTTTTGGCACAAATAAGCCAATAAGCCAGTAAGCTTATAAGCTTGTGAGATAAGCAGCAAACAAAGGGCACAAACCAAGTAATGCACAAGGAACCAAATACTAGCATAAAACAACAGGAATCAAACCAATAGCATCAAAATCTCATAGCATGGATTTGCTGATCTAAATGACCAAAAGCTGAAATTCAATAAGCTATAGACTACTCAATAAGCAACCAAACTCTAAAACCAGATGATGCAAAGTAGCACAACCAACAAATCTATAAGCAAACCAAGTTTCACACCTTAATTCAAACAATCAAACAAATTAGACCTGCTGATGTGTTTGACTGAAAAAATGTTCCAAAACTAGCAACCTATGATTTTTAGTTATACCTTGTTTTAGACCTATCCAACACTTGAAACAACTTTTATATCAGCAAACAAATAGATATAAACCAAAAGGAGCCAAGCTCCAAGGCCTTAAGGCCTTTGAACCAGCAAACACAAACAACCCTTAATCCAAAACTTTTCAAAGCAACTTGGGATTCCAAATAACAACCTACTGATTTTATGATTCAAACACACTTCCTAAATGACAACTAACAGATTCAAACACAAAAATCACAACCTCAAACACAAGAACACAAAATCATAGTCCAAAATCATAAACAGGCAATAACATGAAATTTTTAGGGGAAACTTAAACAAGAGATTATACCTGTCCTCCACAACATCCTAGGAGGACCAGCTATGCTCCTTGGACCTTGTTCAACAACTAGAAAAAGACCAAGGTTCTTCAAAAAGAAGATCAAAACCTGCTGATGTTCAAAGTAGAACAAGGTTTTGATGATGATGATTCTTCAACACAAATGAACAAACAACTCAACCAAGAGCTTAAATCTCTTCTCAGGCTTGGTGTTAACAAGCTTGAAGGATCTTAAGGCTTTTGGCTTAGGGTTAGTACAATATAATAAGCAAAACAGAAACTAGGATTTCAAGGTTTTTTAACCTTTGAAAACCTATCAAACCTAGACGTGCCTTAACCACAAGATTAAGGAAGGTCTAAACATCTAATGGAACTCAGATTTCAGCTATTCCAATACCAACTTTTATAAAACACAAAAGATATTTCACAATTTAAGAAATTCAAATGTTATTTAAATAAAAAGGGATTACAAAGATAATAGCCAAAATCTAGAACAAAGGGACTCTCACAGGTTGAGGTCTCCTTTTATAGGCCTAACAGATGGTTCTAGAATGCTAAAAAACCCTAGCTATGAATTCTCAAAATTTCCCTTGAGTGCTTGATGCCGTTTGATGTTGGTGAGCTGTCCAAGTGCATCATGGACGTCCATTTTAGCTTTGGAGTTAAGCTATGACTCTTAGCTGTTGATCTTGACACGTCAGATTACTTGGAGAGAAAGTTGTGATGTGATTGGGTAACGGGGTAGATGGTAGGGTCCATTGGTGAGTGGAGATGAGGGATTTAATGTTGGGATGGGTTTCAGGTGAGGTAAATCACACATGTTCCAAGGTAATTTCTTTTTCCCCTTTGTTTTGTAAAAAGTAAAACTGGGTTCATCACGTGCTACAGTACTACGTTTGATCCAATTTTAGTGGAAGGTAATTGTTTGGCGCGTGTTTATTTTGTTTAAACTTTGAGAGTGGCAAAAGTGGTCCTTGGTTTTTGGTAAAGTGTGTAAAACGTGTTTTTCCAGCCCAAAAACTCAACTCCTTTGTTATTAAAGTTCCAATCTTCACACTTTTGCCCCAAAACTTTGGCAAAAGTGTTTCAAGGGTAGTTTTTGTCATTTTCTCATATTTGAGGGACTGATTTTGGACATTCTTGATCTTCAAAGGTCTTCATTGTATCTTTGACTTCATGAGGGACCATAATTGACAAATTAGAATTGATGAGGGACTAATCTTGCCATTTCTTCAAAGTTAAAGGACCATTTTTGTAATTTTGACAAACTTAAGGGACCAAACTTGTAATTATGAATTCACAAGGGTTTTAAGTGTCATTTCTTCATTCATTGAGGATCAATCTTGTATTTCTTCAAGTCTTCAAGGTTTAATCTTGGATAATTCATGAACTAGGGCCCGGTTCTTTGTACGGCTTCATTTCTCGTGTTCGTTTTTCCTTGTTTCTTGTGATCTTTTTTCTTTTTCATGACATCCATACCTAAAACACACAAGTAAACGAATACAAGCATATATATGGTATTTTATGACATTTTAATGCATTTAAAGCCCGAAAAGAACGATGAGATCATGTATAAATGCCATCTCATCACTACCCCATACTAAACCATTGCCGTGCCGTCACGCAATGCTAGAATAAAGTATCTAAGCATCACCAAAGTTCAATTTTATTAACCTCTATTGAAAATTAGAAGACTTGCAATAATACTACGAAGATGTGTAAAGACATAATGTATGATTTTCATCATGAATGTGACTTTTAGGGTCAAAGAATAGAAACAAGTAAATGTCCCTTTGAGTAAATATCGTCATCCTTAATTGTCATACATTCCATACCAAGTGTAAAAACGAGATCATTGTTGGTACAAGTCACAATGCTAACACTACTCATACGTCTAAATTGTGTAATACTTTTTCTCCCCGCAATCCTTGTTATTATAAAAGGAAATGGGTTACTAGCATTTTTAACTATTTGTCATGGATCACAAGTGATTCATATTGACTTATTTGAGTATTTATTAGTCCGAAAGCAAAGTAGCACGAAGGACAAAATTTTTTAAAACGGCTTCTCGTGTATCTCCTTAAGTTCATATCTTGGCATAACTCGTTTCACGATTGGAGACCTTTCTCGAACCGATATTTGGCATGTACTTCATACTTTAAATCTTGGGAAGACGTTCTTGAAATTATGGTCTTCTCTTCATATATTTGGAATTTCTTCACTTGACATTTTTGAGAGATTCTTCATATTTGGACCACGACTTCATCATTTTTCTTCAATCCTTATTTTGTATTTTGATATACAACGATCCATCTCCTTTTCGGACTTGGATATATTTATCCTCATACCTTGTTAGGGTCTTTTTGGATAGACTTTCTCCATGATCTTTAGGGGAGTACTAGCGCCAAGTGATTGCTTTTCGTCGTGTGTCTCGATCCTTCATATTGATTTAGGAATAATCATACTTCACATCATCTTGGATCTTTAGTAAAAAATAGAGCTCCTCATGCCTTGTTAGGGCCTTTTTGGATCTTCACCAATCTTCGCGTCCCGCTTCAATAAGTTATGCCTTGGCTATGAACTCTATTCAACCCCGAGCAACTTTTAAACGATCTTGCGCTAGAGGCTAAGTAATCTTTCAAATCGTACGTCCTTACTTATTGCAATTATTTTTATTCCTAATGCATTGATCTTATGGGAAGAAAAAGCCACAATTAAAAACATATGAGTTTTTGAAAGAACATTTTCATGTTCTACGTTTAGCATGATCACTTGTCTAACTCTATCACTTCTCGTTCTTCACTATTTAAAGACCTCTAATTAAAGAGACTCGTGAATACTTAGCCATGCAAGTCAAAATTAAGCCAAATTTGGATTAGCTTTCATCAAGACTATATCAAATAAAAGTTTTGGGTTTTCAAGCCACCTATAGGATCTTGCATTTTCTTGGACTTTCTCAAGTTTAGAGAATGCATTTTATAGTTCCCTTGATAAGTGACTTTCTAGGATCAATTATAGGAACTTGCGAAAAGTTCTTGTTCTTAACCCGAATGAGTTAAGACATTCGTGTTTTAAAGTTCCCTATATAAAAGTCTAGCAAAACTTGAATTGAGCGGGTTAAGGAATGTAAATGGCTCCAAATGCCCATCATTTCAAAAATTAGCTCTTATTCTACCCATCAGAAAATATACATTCGTGTCTTAAAACCACTTATGAAAACTATGAAAATTTTTAAAATTTGGCCATTTTTGGCCTTATTAGCAACAAAACAAAATATTGAAAGTTGGAAATCGTGAGGGCGTAGCAAAGCAAGTATCTTTTCACCCCCCATACTAAAAGTAAACATTGTCCTCAATGTTTTGAGTCTAAAGGTGGAGCACCCCCATACTAGAGACGAAGAATCGAATGCTTAGGATCTAGCATGGAAAGGGTGATCAACAATATATCTAAAGCCGTTTATTAAGTATGCTAAAAGATAATTGTTAGAACAATAAAGGATATATCATGGATTCGTGAAAAACTTCTTCAAGCAAATGATGTAGGCTCACGTAAACAAACACGAGAGTCTTCAATCGTAGATGATGATCTAGATAACACAATCACAAACAATCATGAGACAACGAGTTGGAAGGGCACAAATCCCCTCTCATTAGTTATTAGTAAGCATAAAAGGATAAGTATGGGATCTCCCCCACGAGGCACCTCGTTTTTGATTACCGAGTCATGAGATCGACTTGATCCCCTCAATGCTAATTATCATTGGGGAAGGTGACTTGGTCGAGGTCAACCATTGAAGGAATTTCCCCACCAAAGTAGTGCTTAAGCCTATGTCTATTCACCTTGAAGTTAGGACCATCATCTTGAGCTAGCTCGATGGTCCCATAAGGAAACACTTGTGTAACGGTGAAAGGACCCGACCAACGAGATTTCAATTTCCCGGAAAATATCTTAAGTCTTGAGTTAAAAAGTAACACTTGATCACCGACGTTAAAAACCCGGTTTTTAATCTTTGCATCGTGAAACTTTTTAGTCTTTTCTTTGAAAATCAATGAATTTTCATAGGCATTGTCTCTTAGTTCATCCAATTCATTCAATTGTATTTTCCGGTGATCTCCCGCGGTCTTTAAGTCAAAGTTTGCATGCTTAAGGGCCAAATATGCCTTGCGCTCCAATTCAATGGGCAAATGACAATTCTTCCCATAGACTAACTTATAAGGAGTACAATCGATAGGTTTCTTATAAGCGATCCTAAAGGTCCATAAAGGGTCATCGAGTTTGTCGGACCACGAAGCACGGTTTTCTCCAATCGACCTCTCTAGAATCCTCTTCAAAGCTCGGTTCGAAACCTCGACTTGCCCACTCGTTTGCGGGTGATAAGCCGTAGAAAGACGATGAGTAACTCAATATATTTCTTTAAGACCTTCTCGAATTGGACATTACAAAAATGGGTTCCACGATCGCTTATAATAGCACGAGGGGTTCCGAACCGAGAGAATAGTTGCTTCAAAAACTTCACTACCACACGAGCATCATTAGTAGGTAAAGCCTTAGCTTCCACCCACTTAGAAAGGTAGTCCACCGCGACGAGGATATACTTGTTACCATGAGACGATGGGAACAGCCCCATAAAGTCTATGCCCCAAATGTCAAAAATCTCGCACGCATGTATTATGTTTTGCAGCATTTCATCACGTTGAGACAATTTTCCTTGACGTTGGCACGAATCACACGACATTACAAGTGCGTGTGCATCACGATAGATAGAAGGCCAAAAGAAGCCGGCATCGAACACTTTCTTAGCCGTGAGATCAGCACCGTGGTGACCACCCGTGGGTCCCTCGTGACAAGCTCTAAGGATGTTAGAAGCTTCGGCACCAAAAACACAACGCCAAACGAGTTGATCCGCACAAACCCGAAAGAGATAAGGGTCGTCCCAAAAGTAGAACTTGACGTCACGAAAAAACTTTCGCTTTTGTTGTGTCGTCATACCCTTGATTATGAAATTCCCCGCATGGTAATTTGCAATGTCGGGAAACCATGGGGTGGTGTCTTTAAAATTCACTACACCGAGAGTTTCGAGAGGAAATGTTTCGGTGATTTCCTTGTTCTCGAAAACATCTTTGTGAGGATCTTCTAGACGAGAGAGATGATCGGCCGCTAGATTCTCGGCTCCTTTTTTGTCAAGCATGGTGACATCAAATTCTTGGAGGAGGAGCATCCAACGAAGCAATCTCGGCTTAGCATCTTGCTTAGCTAAGAGATACTTGATAGCCGAATGGTCGGTATACACGATGCTTTTAGTTAAGACGAGAAAGGTCGGAATTTCTCAAAAGCATAGACTACTACAAGGAATTCCTTTTCCGTTGTGGTGTACTTTAATTGAGCCTCGGTCATCGTCTTACTAGCATAATGGATAGGATGGAAATGCTTTTCATAACGTTGCCCTAAGACGGCCCCTATAGCATAATCACTTGCATCGCACATGATTTCAAAGGGTAATTCCCAATTAGGAGCAACAAGAATGGGAGCTTCGGTAAGTTTCCTTTTAAGAGTTTCGAAAGCTCTAACACAATCCTCATTGAAATTAAAAGGATCATCCTTCTCGAGAAGGTGTGTCATAGGTCGAGAGATTTTCGAAAAGTCTTTAATGAAATGACGATAAAAGCCCGCGTGGCCTAGGAAACTCCTAACTCCCTTAACGGTTTTGGGATGAGGTAACTTGGCGATGACGTCCACCTTAGCTTTATCGACCTCAATCCCCGCTTTCGAGACCTTATGTCCTAAGACGATTCCTTGTTTACACATGAAATGACATTTTTCCCAATTAAGCACAAGATTGGTTTCTTCACAACGTTTTAAAATTTGCTCGAGATTAGATAAACACGACGTGAACGAATTTCCAAACACCAAAAAGTCATCCATAATTACTTCCGTCGACTTCTCGATCATATCGTGAAAAATGGCCATCATACACCGTTGAAACGTACCCGATGCATTACAAAGTCCGAAAGGCATCCTACGATAAGCAAACGTTCCATAAGGACACGTAAACGTAGTCTTCTCTTGATCGCGAGGGTCGATAGTTATTTGAATGTAACCGGAAAAACCATCTAAAAAGCAAAGAGAATTCATTTCCCGCTAGTCGCTCTAACATTTGATCCATGAAGGGCAAAGGAAAGTGGTCTTTACGAGTGGCGTCATTTAACTTTCGGTAGTCAATACACACCCTCCAACTGGTCACAACACGAGTGGGAATTAACTCGTTGTTTTCATTAGGCACAACGGTCATTCCTCCCTTTTTAGGGACACAATGTATTGGGCTAACCCATGGGCTATCGGAGATAGGATAAATCATTCCCGCGTCAAGGAGTTTCAAAAGTTCCTTTTTAATGACATCGTGAATTTTGGGGTTTACCCTTCTTTGACTTTGAATTTCGTGTTTGTAGTCCTCATCCATTAAAATCTTGTGAGTACAAAATTTTGGGTCAATACCCTTTATGTCGGAAATTTTCCACGCAATTTCCCCTTTATGAGCTTTAAGAACTTTCAAGAGCTCGGTTTTCTCATCATTGGCAAGACCTCTTGCAATAATAACGGGCAATCTGTCATCACCTTCTAAGAATGCGTATTCAAGGTGAGAAGGAAGATCTTTCAATTGAAGGATAGGTGGTTCATCGATTGAAGATTTTGGCTCAACACTCATAACCTCCATCGGCGGAAGAAATGGTGGAATACAAGTATCATCACTAATAAACACCTCATCTTCATTGTCGATTTCATTTGAAGTAAAATCGCCTCCTTGGAATGGAGTGAGATTTGGTGTAGAATTAGCAAGAATCGGATCCAAAATAGTGGGATTGCCACTTGACGAGCTATCAGAAAAACCTAACACTTCTTGTGAAAACTCATCGCAAACCACATCAACTAAGTCAATGTGATTGATGGTAGCGATTGCATAAACATGAGAAGGTTTTGAGTTTTGAGTAGCGTTTATAACAAGTTCCTCTTCGTTGAATCTCAAAGTGATGGTTCTTGCATGAACGTCGATAAGCGATCTCGAGGTGTCTAAAAATGGACGACCTAAAATTAGAGGAACTTGAGGATCCGCGGGGATGTCAACTACTATAAAATCAACGGGATAGTAGAACTTCCCCACTTTCACGAAAACATCTTCGGCTACTCCACATGCTAAAATCGTAGAATGATCGGCCATCTCGATAGACATGTTCGAAGGAGTAAGAGCCGAAAGCGAAAGCGATTTCCATATGGAAAATGGCATCAAATTAATGCTCGCACCAAGATCGGCCAAGGCGAGGCATTCTTTCATATCTTGTATGTCACAAGGAATGAGAAACTTTCCGGGGTCACCAACTTTTTCCGTTATGCGGTTAAGATAAACCGAAGAACAATTATCAAGCTTTGAAAGCTTTTCCTTATCGCTCATCATACTTTTAAAAGTGGAAGCGAAACGAGGCATATATAACAACGCGTCGGCTAAACTCACATCAAAATGCACTTGTTGAAACATTTTTATAAAAAGCTCGATTTGTTGTTTGTTACGTTCTTGCAATTTCTCTTTGTTTTGTCTCGAAGGGTAAGGTAAGGGTGGTGTGGGTTGGACATTAGGCAATGGCCTTGGAATCTCGGGTTCCATAATTGGTATTGGTTCAACCGTAGGTGTGGTATGAGCGGTACTTCGTGGGCTTGTAATATGCTCCTTTTAGACCATCACCCCGGGTTCTTTCTCGATTTCCTTCTCCGTATAAGTACTTGGATGAGAGATTGGTTCCATGAAAGTTTTACCACTTCGTGTAGTAATAACCTTCATTTCTCCCTTCGGGTTTGCAATGGTATTAATAGGAAGACCACCCGAGGAAGAGGGTTTACACATGATTGCTTCTAATATTTTTGCCATTCGGTCTTCAAATTTTGATTGCCTTAAATCCGCTTTTAACAATTCTTGCTTAATCTCATGTTGTCCTTGTTCCATCTTTTGTTGATTTTGTTGAAGACGTTGAACATTTCCTTCCATTTTATTAGCATGAGTTTTAAATTCATTAGCAAGTTCGTTTTTAAGCTTGTTTTTCAACTCGGATCTTAAGCTAATAATCTCACGTTGCATGTTATCAAACTTAGCATCATTTGCTTTAGCATAATCCAAAAATTCTCCTTGAAGATTTTTAGTGTGAGCATTTTGAAAACCATGTGTAGTGTTTTGAAAATCACGGTTTTGGTTTTGATTAGTAACTTGTTCATTTCCACTTTGATAATTCCCTTTGTTGTAGTTACGTGAATTGCCTTGATAATTACCACCTTGATTGTTGTTTCGATAGTTATTAGCATTTTGTAAGTTCCCGTTGCTACGTAAGCATTCGAAGTGTTACCACCGGCGGTAATGCACTTGGAAAGATCATGTGCTCCACCACAAGACAAACAACTCTTATCAACCGCTTTAACCGAAGCGGAATTCAAAGCCTCTTGTGCTTTCCAATGAGTCATAAGATTTGAAAAAATTTATTGAAAAACCGATTTTCCTCATTAGCTTCATCATGTAAGGCATTAATGCTACGAGACGATGATGACGATGACGAACCCAAATTGGCAACACTCGGTGTGTTACGAGGGCTATAAACCTTAGATCTATTCTCGATAATCTTTAAAGCTTCATCGGTCGTTTTGCACATAAAATTACCACCCGTGGCGGCATTCAAGTAATCTCGTTCATGATCATTAAGCCCATTATAAAAAGTATCAACTTGATGTAATTCCGAAAAATCATGGTGTGGACATTCATGTAACATTTCTTTAAATCGTTCCCATGCCATTGAAAAACTTTCATTATTTCGTTGCACAAATCTTGAAATCTCATTTTTCAAATGTGTTGTTTTAGATGGTGGAAAAAATGTGTTCACAAACTTAGAAACGAGATCATCCCATGTCAAAATCGAATTTGGCGGTTCTTTCTCAAGCCAAATTTTAGCGGGTCCAGCTAACCAGTATGGGAACAACATCATCTTAATGGCGTCATGTGGAACATCCTTAAGCTTGCTAGTTGCGGTGAGACGATTAAAATTCCTTATGTGATAGTGCGGGTTGTCTTTCTCATGACCTCTAAACTTATTAGCTTGCAACATCGACATCACAATGGCCTCTCCAAAACCCTCGGTGGGTGCTTGAAGCAACTCCATCATAGTACTATTAGCCATGACGACTTCTTGTTCTACAATAGGTTCAACAATTGGAGTTTGTTCTTCAATCAACGTCTCTTGATTTGCTTGCTTTTGAAGACGTTTACGAGCTCGTTTTGCTTGATTACGAGTGATCATAAACTTCACGAAGAATGGGAGGTGAGCAAAGAAGATTCTTTTTGGGTGTTTTGTGAATTTTCAATTTTTTTGTGTTTTTGATTGTTTTTAATTTTATTGGATTTTGGTGTATCTTCGTAGACAACAATCTACCAAATCTCTCCTCGAATCAAACTCTTGATTAAAGAAGCGTCAAAAGAATGAAAACGATCACATGGAGTGAACGCCTTCGAATGACTTTAGAACTTTGGTGAAAACCAAATTGTTCAAGAGGGTTTAATCACAAAGAAACCAAGCAAATATATTATACGTAATAATACATTGGGCGGCAAAACCCTCGATTAGCCTTCAATCTCAAAATACTCACAAGCAAGCGGGGAAACGAGGCGGCGCGAAGCACTTAAGAGCCTTTTTCCTTAGGGTATATTTTATAATACCCGCCTTATACCCACCTTATAGTTCGTATTTTTCAAAATCGAGCTTCACGAAAGTATTTATCTATTTTTGCCTTTTTCTTTTGTTTGAGATTCAAATACAATAATTAGGAGATCAAATCCCAATTAAGGTTGTGTTTTCACACTTTTGGAAATATTTTGTATTGATTGTGATACTTAATACAATATAGTAATAATAATTTCACAAGAAAAACCAAAAAAACCGATAATACGTATTAGTAGATTTCTACTAATACAAATACTATTTATGGTTAATATTAAAAACAACAAGACAAATCAATCACGACACACCTTCCCGCAGCGGCGCCAAAATGATTGAAGTGTTTTCCCACACCTTTAGGGAAAGGAGGTAAATAGGGAAAGTATTAAATACGACGGTTTAGGAAAACCGTGTACAAATGACCCTAATGAAGTTCAAGTTCATTTCCCAAGGAGGTATATGTGTGTGACTAAAATGTATCAAGATTTGAGATTAATATTGGATAGAAGGGGATGAGAAAAGAGGATGACGAAGACGTGAAATTAATTACTACGATGACTAAACGTAAAATCGTAAAAAGTACAAAAATAAAAATTAATTCTAAAAATTACCAAAAATTCACCAAAAATCAAAAGAAATAAACTAAGAGTTTACCAATGATCAAAACTTTTTCAAATCTTTTAATTAATTAAATATTAATTTTTAAATGCTAATTAAAGCCCTAAAAATCAAATTAATTATCAAAAAGCCCAAATAAAGATTTTTCAATTGGTAAACCTCTAAAAAGACCTAAAAAGATTAAAAACTATTTTTATAAATTTTTAGACTAAGTAAAACTATTTAAAATGATTTAAAAACTATTAAAACTTAAAATAATTACAGAAATTAATCTAAAGATGATAAAATTAATCTAAGAGTTGCAAAAATCCTATTTTAATGTATTTAAGCTAAGAAAAATATAAAAAGTGCAAAAATGTAAAATTTGAAAAATAATAATAAAATAATATTAAAATAATATTAAAGATCAAAAAATTTTAAAAAATTCTAAAAACTTACAAACTAGTTTATTTTAACCTAAATAAACAGAAAATGAAAGTGAAATTACCAAATTACCCATAATGGGCCCCCAAATGGGCGTTTTAGCCCAAAAAGTCAAAATAAGCCCAAATGACTTGGAAAAGCCCTATCTGACTCAAAATTTAATTCTAAACACAAAACTCTGAAGGCCCAAAAGCTGAAAGTGAGCTTATCACAACTTAATGAACAAACAGCTTATTCTTATTGGGCCATTAAGCCCATTAAGAAATAAGCCAATGCCATAAGCTCTAATTTGACACACAACCTTCTTTTGGGATACTAAAGAGATCTACAAAAAGAAATTTTGAAAAAGCACACTCAATAAGCCAGAAATAAGACAAGAACAATTCCACAAAACAACAAAATAGTCGGGATAGAGTTCTAGGCTGTTTCAGAAGCTCTAGTTTGTTGCAAAAGCTCACAAATAGCTTAACTAAGAATAATCAATCAAGAAATCACAAAAAGCCACGTAGAATAAGCTGTAAGAACCAATAAGCTGGCTGAAAAAGCCAAATAAGCTAGTTTTCTAGCAAAAGATTAATCAAAAGACTTGTAACCTTCCAGACTTGTTATTAAGCTGAGAAAAATGAGTTCTATTACAAAAGCCAAGTTGTTGCATGTACCAATAAGCAAAACAAATTCAATAAGCTATATGACCAAGTTTGACTAAAAGTCAAACGCTGACAAGTGTAAATCAAACGCTGACAAGCACAAATTGGACGTTTACAGACTTAATGAAGTGTTGAGACTTTGTTTCACCCTGCTGGTCAAGGCTTGAGTGCAAACCTTGTGAATCAAGGCCTACCAGTTGGGCAGACTTGATGAGTTTTGGCACAAATAAGCCAATAAGCCAGTGAGCTTATAAGCTTGTGAGATAAGCAGCAAACAAAAGGCACAAACCAAGTAATGCACAAGGAACCAAATACTAGCATAAAACAACAAGAATCAAACCAATAGCAACAAAATCTCATATCATGCATTTGCTGATCTAAATGACCAAAAGCTGAAATTCAATAAGCTATAGACTACTCAATAAGCAACCAAACTCTAAAACCAGATAATGCAAAGTTGCACAACCAACAAATATATAAGCAAACCAAGTTTCACACCTTAATTCAAACAATCAAACAAATTAGACCTGCTGATGTGTTTGACTGAAAAAGTGTTCAAAAACTAGCAACCTATGATTTTTAGTTATACCTTGTTTTAGACCTATCCAACACTTGAAACAACTTTTATATCAGCAAACAAATAGATATAAACCAAAAGGAGCCAAGCTCCAAGGCCTTAAGGCCTTTGAACCAGCAAACACAAACAACCCTTAATCCAAAACTTTTCAAAGCAACTTGTGATTCGAACTAACAACCTACTGATTTTATGATTCAAACACACTTCCTAGATGACAACTAACAGATTAAAACACAAAAATGACAACCTCAAACACAAGAACACAAAATCACAGTCCAAAATCATAAACATGCAATAACATGAAATTTTTAGGGGAAACTTAAACAAGAGATTATACCTGTCCTCCAAAACATCCTAGGAGGACCAGCTATGCTCCTTGGACCTTATTCAACAACTAGAAAAATACCAAGTTTCTTCAAAAAGAAGATCAAAACCTGTTGATGTTCAAAGTAGAACAAGATTTTGATGATGATGATTCTTCAACACAAATGAACAAACAACTCAACCAAGAGCTTAAATCTCTTCTCAGGCTTGGTGTCAACAAGCTTGAAGGAGCTTAATGCTTTTGGTTAAGGGTTAGTACAATATAATAAGCAAAACATAAACTAGGATTTCAAGGTTTTTGAACCTTTGAAAACCTATCAAACATAGACGTGCCTTAACCACAAGATTAAGGAAGGTCTAAACATCAAATGGAACTCAGATTTCAGCTATTCCAATACCAAATTTTATAAAAAACAAAAGAGATTTCACAATTTAAGAAATTCAAATTTTATTTAAATAAAAAGGGATTACAAAGATAATAGCCAAAATCTGGAATGCTAAAAACAGATGGTTCTGGAATGCTAAAAACAGGTTGAGGTCTCCTTTTATAGGCCTAACAGATGGTTCTAGAATGCTAAAAGCCCTAGCTATGAATTCTCAAAATTGCCCTTGAGTGCTTGATGTCGTTTGATGTTGGTGAGCTGTCCAAATGCATCATGGACTTTCATTTTAGCTTTGGAGTTAAGCTATGACTCTTAGCTGTTGATCTTGACACGGCAGATTACTTGGAGAGAAAGTTGTGATGTGATTGGGTAACGGGGTAGATGGTAGGGTCCATTGGTGAGTGGAGAAGAGGGATTTAATGTTGGGATGGGTTTCAGGTGAGGTGAATCACACATGTGCCAAGGTAATTTCTTTTTCCCCTTTGTTTTGTAAAAAGTAAAGCTGGGTTCATCACGTGCTACAGTGCTACGTTTGATCCGATTTTAGTGGAAGGTAATTGTTTGGCGCGTGTTTATTTTGTTTAAACTTTGAGAGTGGCACAAGTGGTCCTTGGTTTTTGACAATGTGTGTAAAACGTGTTTCTCCAGCCCAAAAACTCAACTCCTTTGTTATTAAAGTTCCAATCTTCAAACTTTTGCCCTAAAACTTTGGCAAAAGTGTTTCATGGGTAGTTTTTGCCATTTTCTCATATTTGAGGGACTGATTTGGACATTCTTGATCTTCAAAAGTCTTCATTGTATCTTTGACTTCATGAGGGACCATAATTGACAAATTAGAATTGATGAGGGACTAATCTTGCCATTTCTTCAAAGTTGAAGGACCATTTTTGTAATTTTGACAAACTTAAGGGACCAAACTTGTAATTATGAATTCACAAGGGTTTTAAGTGTCATTTCTTCATTCATTGGGGATCAATCTTGTATTTCTTCAAGTCTTCAAGGTTTAATCTTGGATAATTCATGAACTAGGGCCCGGTTCTTTGTACGGCTTCGTTTCTCGTGTCCGTTTTTCCTTGTGTCTTGTGATCTTTTGTCTTTTTCATGACATCCATACCTAAAACACACAAGTAAACAAATACAAGCATATATATTGTATTTTATGACATTTTAATGCATTTAAAGCCCGAAAAGAACGATGAGATCATGTATAAATGCCATCTCATCACTGAGCTACATTAACAGCTGCTGTCAAATCTGGAGTATTGCGATTGTTCACCATCTGACAGTTCAAAACAACAAAATGCAACATAAATCATAAGTTTGAAATGAGATAACATAAAAATGCATGAACAATGTATAAATCAATGAAGCATTTTTTAATGCATGAAACAATGTAAAAATGCATGATGCAGTTTATAAAAATTTTATATGAACGGGAGTGAATGCGTATGGTCAATTCACTCAAAACAAAAGACATGGCGCGGGGACGCCTATGGGTCGGTCCCAAAGTTAAAATTTTCGATAAAAGCACATGCGACTAAATAGGGCCAGTCCTATACCAACCATTACTTAGTCATAAACCTGCCACAATGATCTAAATGCATGAAATAAAAATGAAAATGAAGGAATGCATGAAAACCAACTGTCAGTTCTAGGAAGACACTAGTGACTACCCGTAAGTCACAATTCATGTTTTATAGAGCTATAGGTCGAAAACTTGGGCTCTGATACCATAATTGTTACACCCCATTTAATAGGATAGAATGCTACAGTAAATTATGGCGTATCAAGAAATCATGCAAGGTAAATGTCTAAATATTCATGACCATAAATAGAAATATCAAAATCAAACATCGGTAGTCTAGTAACTCACACACAAGCAATATAAGTACGGTAAATGGAAAGGAATAAACACTGTTAAAAAGAAGTAAAGTATGATAAAGAAGGAATAAATGCATAAGGTAAAAGAGGCCGGATAGCTTCCAATCCGAATGCACATACTCTGGAGTTCCTACTTGCGTCCTTGGTTACCTGTCGTTTGGGAACATGGAAAAGTAGACGGCATAGCATAACGCTCAGTGCACGGATATATAATAATGCTTGGAAACATAGAATATGGAAGCATATAAAGAGTACAACGCATGAATGGCAGCAGAAATGAGTAAGTCCTAGAAAACCTAGTCGTCTGTCATGTTAACTAATTTTAGTTCTAAAAACATAGCTTATGTTACTTATGAAAATCTGTATTAGTCAATGTACCATAATATCCAATATAGGTCATGAGGTCAACAACGTACATGAATACTTGGGGGGGTGACCTCGTCATGAATACTTGGTAAGTGGGTAGCAGGGATCAGCTCTTTGTGAAGGATGCAAGGCACACACCACATTCACCATGAAATCGTGACTGAAACATATAACTAGGATGCACCCATATTCCCCACATGATAATAAAATAATAAAATGGCCAAATCACTAAAAGGGACGCCACGAGCTATCACTCCACCATGGTGAAGTCATAACACTATTGCCTCTAGTGTTATGGTTATCGTTCCTCTATAACTAGGTGAAACTGGTCATGCATGTATATGGCTAAGGTAACTAATAAAACATAAGCATATAATCTGTAACTACTAGGAAAACAGTTGGCTACATACGGGGAATCCTAATGAAGGAAGAGATTATCCTTGCTGAAGGACGGGAAATCCGTACCTAATGTCCAGTAGAAGCTAAAGAAAATGATGAAGACTAATCCTCCTCGACAGATAACATTACTTAAGAAATATGGACGTGTATGCGTTGTCTGAATTACATGTGTTTTACTGTTTCCGTATATTATTAGCTTGTTATACGTATTCTGTAATGTTTTACTGTTTACTGTGTTAACTGTAGTTATTATGACGTTCTTTTAAGTATTAATCATGTAATAGTGTATTATAATACTTGTATTGTAATACTAAGTAACTTTCTAAAAATAGCAGGTTTCCATAAATAGTATGTTTCCATAATTAGAAATAAGATGGATTATAAATAATAATTAAAGCTTAAATAGTAGAATACAAGTCATGGTTATAGTCCATTAATTAAATAACTTGTTAAATTATTAAACTATACGATATATGATTTTAATTAAAATACATGTTTTAATTAAGATACATGTTTTAATTAAGAGACTGAGTATAAAAATAGTTTTCATGAAAAACCTGAATCCCGAGCCCGTGTTCTATATTAGCCGAACCAATTAAGCTATAGAAAAGTCCCACCGAGACCTTGAAGGGGTCTCGGTTGAGACTAAACAAATCAACCAAACATGCAAAACATACCCCGACCTAGTGTCGGGGTTTCTTGGTCTCGGGTCCGAACAACAAAAACCAACCGAGCCCCTTTGGGGGTCTCGGTGGTGCCTCGGTTCACACAAACCGAACCAAACATCAACCCTATACATACCCCGACCCTTGGTCGAGGTTTCTTGCTGCGTCCGAGCCACAACCAACCCAAGCCGAGAGTCTTGGGACTCTCGGTGGTGGTAGACAAAAGCAAGCCGAGCCCCATATGGGGTCTCGGTTGTTTCAGCCAAACCACACCCACACAAACCAAACCCGAACAATGAGTTTAATCAATCTATTATATGTTTTATTCTTGTTCTTGATGATTAATTAAATAAATATGAAATTAAATAAGAATTAAATGAAAAAGAAAAGGGTTTGATTTATACCGAATGCGTGAAAAAAAGGGAATGATCACGAACACAAAACTAATAACAAAAATCGTCTGGTTTCTTCGTTGTTGAATATGGTGGCCGGCGGCAATGGTGAGGCAAGGAGAGAGAGAGAGGACAAAATTTTATAAAACCTAAAATAATGAAGTTATTTTCCCTGGTGTTTTTAATAACATTGATCTTGGGCCAAAAGGCCCACTTGGCCTCCTTCTTTGCTCTAGTCGCCGCACGTGAGGCCCACTAAGGGTAACCCGAAGTCTTTCCGTGCTAAAATAATTTTCATGTATGTTCGTGATTACGTATTCATGATTTTGATATTCGTGATCGTGTCATATTTATAATATTCATGATTGTTCGTTATTTATTTTCGTGACACGTGTATTAATATTACAAATGGAAAGTTTAAATTTTATCGTGTATTCATAAGTTATTGTTCACATATACTGTTCATAGGATTTTAATGCAGGTTTTACACAACGGCTACAAACAAAGCACAAGAGACAAGTGTACAATGTTACATTTAAGGATGTTGTACCTAGGATATGATTAGTACTTTTCTAGGATACTAAATCTCCTTTTGTCTCTCTTTTTCCGTGGCCTAAACCGAACCACAACCATCATTCACATCACTTGGATATAAACATGAACTTAAACACATTTACTCCATCCCTATCTCTCACTCACGGATGAACTAAAGCATATACTTACAAACACATTTACTACCCGAATGTTGGTCTCAAGACTCATTTAGTGTTAGCATTTGATTGCTACTACACAAATCATGGGTACCAAGGCAAATCATAGTCCTAGTCTCGATAAAACAAACCATACGTGTAGATCTTGGTAGTTCAAGGAATTCCTAGCTAGTTTTCATCACTTGTCACCACTCTCACTAACAAGTAAGTATATCAACCCTCATTCTCATTATCATTCTTTTAAAATCTCATGAACATATAGACATAAACACTTACACTAGTAATTCTATGAAAACCTTTCCTAGACAATCATGCACACGTAAAAACCTTTGTTATACTCGAACCCTATGTAGATCTAAAGCCACGGTTTGATTTATTTCCCGAGAAGACATGTCTAATGTTTAGATCTAGAAACACTAGTATAAACCTTGTTTAAATCTAGGAGTAAACCTAGAAAACTAGGAGCTTTAGCTTTGCTTAATCCCTATTGAACTAATTGATTTATAAGCTTAATAAGCTAGAAATAAGCCACAAATATAAGCCCACAAGCCACGAATCAATAAGCCATAAGCCCATAACCCACGGCTATTTATAAGATGTGTAGAATTTTAAGGCCCACTAGGCCCAATAACCTAATTAGCGTATTTTGGAATAAGATAAGTGTTTGGATAATTTTCCTCAGTCTAGTAAGCCCAACAAATAAGCCCACTAAGGCTAAAACCAAACCGAACTCTTATTGGGCTTAGCAAGCCTATTAAGCCATTGAAATATTATTCATGAACTTTTCGTGCCAAAAAATGTACAATGGTGAAAGTATGAGTCTATTTTGTAAAGTTATAAAATCACTTAAATGTTTTTCGAGGCTTTTGTAAAGTCTAGGGACTATTTTGTACTTTACCAAAAGTTCAGGGGTATTTTTAATTAGACTCGAGAGTTATACAAACCACAAGGACTATTATTGCCATTTTATGTAAGATGAACGAGCCCTATAAATTTACTTTGTGTCCTTTAATGATTTTCGAAACTTCGAGGGCCATATATGCCATTTACTAAACTTAAAGCAAGCCCTACGGACTTGCTTTGCTATTAACCAAATGTTTAAAAACCCTAGGGTCTGTTTAGTCATTTTTCGAAAGTTATATAAGCCCTAGGGGCTGTTTTTGAAACTTTGTTAACGGATTAGGACTAACCTTGCAATAAAACATAACGAACGAAACCCTTGGGGTATTTTCTACCATATAACAATTGTGCTACAAGCCCTATGGGCTGTTTGGAAACTTCCCTTTTTACAAGGACCTCAATGCAATTTAATTTAAGTTTATTATAATTATTTAATTAAATAAACTAAAAGGATTTAATATGAAACTTGTGTAAACCGGTGGACTAATTTTGTTGTAACACCCTATTTATCAAGATGGAATGCTACAGTAATATATGGCGTGTCATCAAATCATGCAAGGTAAATGTCTAAACATTCATGACCATAAATAGAAATACCAGAATCAAACATTGGTAGTCTAAGTAACTCGCACAAAAGAAATATTAAGTACTGTAAAAGAAAGGACTTAACAATGTCTAAAAGAAGTAAAGTATGAAAAAGTAGGAATAATTGCATAAGGTAAAAGAGGCTAGATAGCTTCCATCCGAATGCACATACTCTGTAGATCCTACTTGCGACCTTGAGTACCTGCCGTTTGGGAACATGGAAATGAAAAACGGCTGAGCATAACGCTCAGTGCACGGATATATAACATAACGTAAAGACATAAAGGAATGATAGCATATAAAGCATGAATTGCAGCGGATATGAATAAGTCCTGGGAAAAACCTAGATGTATGTCATGTTTACTGGTTTTAGTTCTGAAAACATAGCTTATGTTACTTACAAAAATCTGTATTAGTTTAATATACCAAAAGCCAATATTGGTCATGAGGTCAACAACGTGCATGAATACTTGGAGGGGTGACCTCATCATGCAATTAGAGGGGATGCCTTTAATTAATTGTTAATGGGTTGGAGGGATCAGCTCCTTGTGAAGGATGCAAGGCACACACCACATTCACCATGAAATCCTAACTGAAACTGAACCTAGGATGCACCCATACGCCCCACATGATAATAATAATATAATAATGGCTAAATAATTGAAAGGGACGCCACGAGCTATCACTCCGTCGTGGTGAAGTCATAAAACTAGTGCCTCTAGGGATATGGTTATGGTACCTTCATAACTAGGTAAAACTGGTCATGCATGTATATGGCTAAGGTAACTAATAAAACATAAGCATTTAATCTATAACTACTGGGGAAAACAGTTTGCTGCATATAAGAAATCCTAATAAAGAAAGAGGTTTTCCTTACTAAAGGACGGGAAATCCGTACCTTATGTCTAGTTGAAGCTAATGGAAACTCTGAAGAAACTACTCCGCCTTGAAGGATAATACTATATATGAATGGGTACGTGCATGAGTTGTCTGAATTACATGTGTTTTACTGTTTCTGTGTGTTATTAGCATGTTATACTTATTCTGTCATGTTTTAGGGTTTTATTGTGTTATCTGTAGTTATACTGATGTTCTGTAGTGTATTATACATGTTCTAGTGTATTATAATACTTGTATTGTAATACTAAGTAACTTCATAAAAATAACATGTGACAATCCGTCAATTTATGGTTGATATTTTATTCTCAAGCATTATTTAAAAACATTATTTTTAATGTTATATTATGAACTCACTTATTTTTGGGAAGAAATTTGGATGTACGTCTTGAAGTAGCATCAACTACGTCTAAACCGGAGGATTCTGCATTACGTGCTTACGTTTACATACACCGTCTTTGGTGACAGTACGACATTTCAGAAAATAAATTTATCCGTGAATATTATTTTGGGATTTTAATTTTGAGTTGATTCATAAACTCACAAATTTACGAGAAGAGATTTGGACTTACGATTATAATTTAACGTCCTTTAAGACTTAACCGGAAACCTTAGGATTACGTATTTACGTTTTCGAACTCCGTTTTTGATGAGACAATTTTTATTAGATTCGTTTTGTGCCGTTGATTCATAATTTATAAAAACGTTTTTCGTAAAACGAGCCGAGGGCACGTAAATCGAGAAAACTAGAATCGAGGAATACCCGTAAATTAGTGGAGATGAGACAAGTGGGACACTTGTCCCACCCCCACTATAACCGGCCATAACATAGCCACAACACCCTTAGGTGTCAAACTTACACAAAACTAAGTTACACTTGTAACTTAGCTTCACATTGAAGCTTACTCTTCCCACAAAACCACTCGCTAAACATTCCTTCCATTTCATACATGCAAAACAACCTACAAACTCTCTCACTCTCTCCAATTGTGCCGTCCCACCACCACCACTAAACACCATCATCCTCAAATTTTTAACCATGAACTTAAGCTATGATCAACATATGTTGAAGCTTAGTTGAAGATTTGTTGATTGGAGGTGATTATAACATCCAAGGAGGAGTTTCTATGGAGTCTTGGGGCTGATTTTCCACAAGGAGTTCTTGAAGAATGGTGGTCTTGAAGATGGTCTTGGTTTATCACAAGTTTCTCCATAAAAATCCATGTCTTGATCATAACCTACATCATCATAGTGGTATAAAGATTGTTCTCCCCATCCTTTTGTTAATTTTGATTATATAATCATGTATTTTCTTCTTAAATGTATATATATGTATGATGATATATGATGATAAAAATATTGTGTGGGGATTTGGTGTTGATAATCATGGGTAAAAAGATGAAAAACTATATGTAAAAGTGGTTAATCTTGCTTAATTTAGTAGGCTGTATAAAAACAGTAAATAACCATATCATGAACTGATAAAATGGCATAGATTAATGGATATACAGTAAGTAATATGTCTTGTACACATGTGAGAGTTAGCCATGCAATGGAATCATTAGGATGAGTGAGATATGATCAAAACAAATTTAGAGTGCAAATCTGAGTACACTGTTTTGGACGATTTTTATAAAATACATAGAAGCTGATTCAACAGTATCCATAGTAGAGTTAAATGGAGCACATATCATGTAGTTTATGACATAAAAATTTGGGCTTCTATCTCCATATAGAACTCTAGATATGGCTGTTTTGGTGAACATGAAAGTAAAAATCAGATTTTCGGAAATTAAAGTATAATAGTATTATATAAGCACTCAAATAAAAATAGTATAGAATGTGAATTAAAACTCACTAACTTATATAATACATTTATATAAATATGTATAAGGATAAATAAATGGACATTTTATAAAAATGGTAGTTTGATAAGTTTTATAAGTTATAAAATTATAAATATGATTTTTACGACTTTTTCGGCTATTACCGTAAAATTAACGTTTTTGTTAAATAAAACTTAGACGGTTGGACCCGTCTAATGTAAACTTTTATTAACTCATATACTGATATATAAACATATATAACAAGTAAAAACCGATAAAACCCGAACTATATACATACGGACATTAACGGGCTAAGTTAACGTTATTGGACTAATAATACAACAAAATGGGCTAAAACACTTATAAACTTATTTATTGGGCTTAACCCATTTGGGCCCAACATGTAAAGTATAAATACTGATAATACAAGTATGAAATGGATTAATACAAGTTAATAAACTTATAATAGGCTTATTGGACCTAAAACACGTAAATAGGTAAAACTAGTAAACTAGTAAGAAGTTACCAATACATAAACACTAAAATGAGTAAAAGAGAATATGTAAACCCACTTGATCATCATATATATAAAATCATCATATGTATACATTGTTATTTTTATAAAGTCATTGGACAAGAGTCTAAGATGAGTATTATTTGTCTAGGTTTCCGTGATTGAAGCACGTACCGTACATCCGAATTGCCGACAACCCGCTTTCCCACATCAACGTGAGTTCATAGCCTCGCACTCTTTTAAATGTTTTTATGAAATGTTTTATAAACCCGCGAGGGAGATAACATGTTAGTTTTTATGAATTAGGACACTAGTTATCCCGATTGTTTGTTTGTTGATTTGAACCCAAATGATTGTATGACCTGATGAATGATTAAATGACCCGATAGATGAAATAAAATAGATTATTAAAGTTAGGTTATGTCACTAAAACTCTCATTAGCATGAATTGTGAACTACCGGGATTTGGTAGACGCGTATGCATATAATAGTACTATTTGGGGACGATCACCCCAGTTCGCGCCTTGACGGTTGATCCCCGTCGTGCCACATTGATTGGTAAGCGAATTTATGTATGTGAAGATTTACACAAGCGTGATTATTGTGATCACACGCTAATTTAGATGGGCAAATTGAATTTCGGGCTAGCTACCCGTTGTTTGGTTTAGTAAGGTAACAATGTCATGCGGCTTGTAATAATCCAATTAACGAAATACTACTTTAAGCATTAAATTACGATATATTGCCTGACTAGCAATACGGGGTCTTACTATTGATATTATGTTCGTGTTTTGGTTTTCATAACCATAATCATATAACGGTTTTTATTTAACTCCATACAACGTTATAAAACGTATTGTATGATGTTTTTAACGACAATGGTTCGTATAATGGTTTTGAAGGCGAAAGCCTATATTATGATTTTTGATAAAGATTTGTATAAAATGACTTTGGCTATTTTATGGCCTATTACAATGAATTGTACAAAATGATTTTCGGTAATAATTTTATACCGATGTTAAATTGATGGATTTTATTAAACTCTATGAATTCACTCGGCGTTATCGCTGACCTTTTCTTTTAACATGTTTTATCTCAGGTACTTGAAGGTAATTCTCGGGAAGACAACAAGAATTCATGGCCCGCACTTAAATAACAATTTCCATTCAAATCTTTTGTAAAATTGTATGAAATGACCATGACTTGGGACCTAAGTAAATTTGATATTTAGGAATGGAAATGCTTTATTAATAAACGACGCGATTTTTAAGCGTTGTCTATGATGTGAGTAATGTGCTATCCCGTAACACCAACGAGTCTTCCGCTGTATTGAATTGTGTAAATTTGGGGGTGTTAGAGTTTGGTACCAGAGCTCTCGTTATAGAGAACGAAAGATTTTTTAAAACCAAGGTTTTGAATAAAACATTTCAAAATCTTTTAACTATAAACATTTTTCTAAAAATGTCTAAAAATCTTTTGACTATAACGGTGCCGAAGAATTCCCGAGTTACCGACAAGGCCATACTGAGAAGTGTTATTTTAATATATATATATAACTTGGATTATATATATATATATATATATATATATATATATATATATATATATATATATATATATATATATATATGGTGTAATTTTATTACATGATTGTTTGATGATTATTTTGATATTTATACGAGGTATTTATACGACGTAGATTGTCACAAGAAACCCTAACTCCCCTAGTAAATTAATCGAAGCTATTTCTGTAGGAATTCTAGCTATCCTAGATCTAAACCAAGTTTTGGATATTTATGATCCCAACAAAATGGTTGATATTCGTAGAAATGTAGATATTAGTTGATTGTGATATTGAGAAAGAATTGGCGAGATTAAAACTGATATCGATGTCATGACGATCTTTCCTTATAGAGTGGAGTTTGACAAAACGTTACCACCTAGAAAGATGTCATCTGATTCGTTGTCACCCAATTCTTAAAATTGAAATCGAAAGGGTGAATGTTGCACTTGAGGCTATCAATGGAACCATTACCCAAAAGCCTCATGCCACTAGTACCTTTCCGAGAAGTCTAATTGAATGATCGAGTCATTTAATACTAGTGACTCATTTGATAATTATTGTTGGAAAGAGCTATAGGATTGGAAATTAAGTATTGATCATATCGAGCTTCTATTGCCCTTTAAAGGTCTAAGAATAAAACTGAAAGTATTGGAAAATGAGGTAGGATATCGAATTAAGTATAAAATTGGTTAAAACTTGAATAAAGTAAAATTTAACTTGTATGGAAGATGAAATTGTTAAGAGGAAGTTATTAAGTTCTGTGATTGGATTATAAGGTTTTAAATGATTATTGGTTCATGTTAAGGGTTGTTCCTAGGCCATTGTCCACTAACAAGGATGCCCAGTGTCCAATAAATAAATCGAAGAAATCTTCTTCTGAATTTGGACCGATGGATCTTTCGGGACATGTGGAACCCCTAATGACTCTTGTAGATTAGTATTCATTGTGGTATCTTTTAAAAATCCCTAACTTAACTGAGATATCAGTTGGTAGGATGAGTTCTTGGAATTGTATGACATAGTGACACATAATGTGTTACGGTATAATTTGACTTGTTTGTGATTAATGAAAAGACTACCTTTGATTACTAAATTCTACATATATCGATGTTATCTATCTTTTCTTGCTTCTTCCTAATGCTTGCATTAGTGATGCAACGATTGAACAAGTACTTATCTCGAATTGAGTTACGTTGTGGATTATTCTCTTTGTATTCCTGAGTGCCATCGAGGTCATGAACCTCAAGATTAATTGGCTAAGCTCATTTCCTATCATATTCTAGTTAGTTCTTGGTGAACAACTTTTTATCACTCTTTTGCAGATCACTGATTATTTTTATAAGATAAAACAGTATCCTTTGAGAAAATTTAATTTTCATCACTATAAGGATTATTCAAAGTGATATTTATAAGTGATCATTATGGAAATGAAATTGTTTATAAAACACCTTGGAAAACTTAATTGTTTCCATAACAAAGAACATCTCTGTAAATTTATTTTTGATTCTTATTTAAGAATTAAGCATGAAAATGTTTTTATTATAAATATGATGATAAAATTTTGACTAACTGAGTATTGCATCGTTGATCTTGAAATTGTATATAGTTGCGCGCCTACATACAATTTGGAATGGACCATGCAAGGCTGATTAGTAGTCACCATAAAACTTGTTAATAAACATTACATTTTCTTTGAAGATTGTGAAAGATTAAATTTTATGAGATCTACAAGAAGTGAAAAATAGGGACATATTGATAGAGACACCTACATATGTGCCCGTACCATTTATTCTTCTGAGTCGAATTTACTCATCTGTGGAAATTGTCTTATTTGACAATTGATAATTTTTTCTTGTCCAATTCTCCCGTAGTGAGATTCTTAGATTACCGAGTGTTGATACCCGACTGGATGTATCGACGTTCCTATCATTTCTTTTGATTTGATTTCATTTGAATGACCTGGGTAATGATCCGAGGAGCTTTCGAATGCGTACTCAAATTATGAAAACATGGGATATATCCATATTCGTTAAATGTTTTCGTCTTTATCTGAATTGAAATTCTCTCGCGTAGATTATGCGTTGACATTACTCTTTTGATGATAGTTGTGTCTCCATATATCCTTGAATTTGTGAAGGATTATGAATTATTTTTAGTCTTTTGAGAAGGTCACATCTTATCAACGGTAATGAAAACTGGAAAGTTGATAGTGCTAGTAGAATGGATTGATTAATTATGACATGACGACATTGTCTTAATTGATGGGAACTCGAGTAGAATTCCCCTAAAAGATAAGATGCTGATCATCAAAAGTGATCTAAATAATTCTTGATGAATGATTATATCCTGCATTTAGACTTGAAATTTTACCGTGAATGGTTGTGAATTAGTCATAGATATTATAATCTAGAAAGAACCTAATATGAACTTATTAAAGATATTTCCGTAATCTGAAACTTTAGGAGGTATTTGTTGGTGAGTTACCTAGAATTTTGCAATTAAGGAAAGTTTAATTTTGTATTGATTATATTCCCTGTGCTGCACCTGTGGCTTGTGCACTGTACGTCAGCACCATCTAAATTAAAGGAATTACCGTACAACTGAGAGAGTTGTCGGAGAAAGATTTTATTCTACCGAGCTCGTCATCATGAAGAGCTATGGTGTTATCATTCCTTATGTTTATTGATTACCGTGAACTAAGTAAATTGACGATTAAAATCTATATCCACTACCCAAGATGATAGATTGTTCTATCATTTACAAGGTTCTAGAGTATATTCAAAAATTTGATTCACGGCATGGTTATCATCAATTTCGCGTCTGTGAAAAAGATTATCTATTCCAATCACTACATTCAGAACTCATAATGAAGATTATGAGTTTCATGTTATGTCGTTTGGATTGACTAATACACATGTAGCATTCATAAATTTCTTGAATCACGTGTGTAGGCTGTAAACTGATAAATTCATGCTTGTGATCATTAAGGACCATTTGTTTGTTTATAAGTATAAGAAGGAGTTAGTAATTATTTATAGATTGCCCTGTATTGACCAAATAATAAAAACCTATACCTTAAACGTCTCACATGTGATTAAAGACTAAATCCTTTACAATATTTGACCGTGTGATTAATAAATAATGGAATATATATTGACTCTTCAAAAATTTAGAACCCTTTTAAGACTTTGGATTTTACCAAAAAGAAAGTGCAAATGTGTTTTGACAAATGTTTTCACAAAGGATTTTTAAGGGATTATTCCCTTATACCTAGAACATTTAACTAAACTCCTGTTTAGGGGTAAATGTTCGTGTATACCTCAAGACAACCTAAGAGGGATTGAGGAAACCGTTTAAAACAAGATTTAAAACGACAATGTTTGCTTTTCAACTAAGAAAATTTTGACCAAAGTATAACCAAATATTTTCGAACATTTACGAATCTTAATAATTATTTCAAATTTATTTTGAACATTTTTTTTATATCATTGGACGAACTGAGAAATTTAAAAACTTTTTGCGTTTACATTTCATAAAAACTTAATATTTATTGTTAATTTAGTTGTAATAATTATCGACGCTTTAGACGTCGGATTGAGTAAAACGGATAAAAATGATAGTTAAGAAGAAACTAAAACTTAGAAAATATGAAGAAAGAAATTTTGAATGAATACGGTCATGATAATTATTTCATCAGGGAAGATGAATGTAGATACTACACCTTATATAAAAATGATGAAGAATCAATTACGATTTATTTCTTAATAATAAATGTGCAGAATAAATTGCCGAACAATTTAAAATATAGACGATGCTTATAAAAAGGATAAAGAATCAATTACGATGTATTTCTTAATAATAAATGTGCAAAATAAATTGCCGAACAATTTAAAATATAGCTGATGCTTATAAAAGGATAAAGAATCAATTACGATGTATTTCTTAATAACAAATGTGCAAAATAAATTGCCGAACAATTTAAAATATAGCCGATGCTTTTAAAAAGGATAATATAGATAATAAAAAGGGGGTTCGCGGCTAATGTGAACCATTAGAAATCAGGAGCCGATGGCGTTAAATGATTAAAAGGCCACTTGTGGTTGCCTAAAAATGGAGATTTTGAGATATAGTTATGTTGGAATCTTGTAAGTATAAGTATTCTATTCCTGTCATTTCTGATTTAATGTATCATTATCAGAAGAAGTTGTACTGATGGCAAATTATGAAGGCAGACATCGCCTCATACATTAGTAAACGTCTAGCTATTGCAAAGGTCATCCTCTGAATTTGATTCGATTTGGGTCATCGTCGACAGACTGACCAAATCTACTAATATCATTCCTGTTAATGATAGATTCTTGATGAAGAACTTGACTCTTTTGTATTTAAAGGAGTTATGTAAACATGGTGTGCCTGTATCGATCATCTCTATCAAGGTCCTCGCTTCGCATCGAATTTCTAGAGATTTGCTCAGAAGTCATTGAGAACGAATCTTGATGAGAGTACTGTACCACCCCAATCGAAGGGACGAGGTAAAGTAACGATACAAAATACTATAAGTGCTGTTTTATGTTTAAATGATTGACCTTTGGCAATAAACTGTAAGATCGTTTTCTTTTGGAGAGATTATCCTTGATAATTATCATATTAGGATTGAGATCGAATCTTGTGAGGATATATATTAGAGCATCTGTAAGCAGGAGTTTGAATGAAGACACCCGACATACACCCATTGTGATTTGGACAACGTGCATGAATACTTGGAGGGGTGACCTGATCATGCATTTAGAGGGGATGCCTTTAATTAATTGGTAATGGGTTGGAGGGATCAACTCCTTGTGAAGGATGCAAGGCACACACCACATTCACCATGAAATCCTAACTTGAATTGAACCTAGGATGCACCCATACGCCCCACATGATAATAATAATATAATAATGGCCAAATAATTGAAAGGGACGCCACGAGCTATCACTCCATCATGGTGAAGTCATAACACTAGTGCCTCTAGTGTTATGGTTATGGTACCTTCATAACTAGGTAAAACTAGTCATGCATGTATATGGCTAAGGTAACTAATAAAACATAAGCATTTAATCTATAACTACTTGGGACAACAGTTCGCTGTATACGAGAAATCCTAATAAAGAAAGAGGTTTTCCTTACTAAAGGACGGGAAATCTGTACCTTATGTCCAGTAGAAGCTAATGGAAACTCTGAAGAAACTACTCCGCCTTGAAGGATAATACTATATATGAATGGGAACGTGCATGAGTTGTCTGAATTACATGTGTTTTACTGTTTCTATGTGTTATTAGCTTGTTATACTTATTCTGTCATGTTTTAGGGTTTTACTGTGTTATCTGTAGTTATACTGATGTTCTGTAGTGTATTATGCATGTTCTAGTGTATTATAATACTTGTATTGTAATACTAAGTAACTTCATAAAAATAACATGTGACAATCCGTCAATTTATGGTTGATATTTTATTCTCAAGTATTATTTAAAACAATATTTTTAATGTTATATTATGAACTCACTTATTTTTGGGAAGAAATTTGGATTTACGTCTCGAAGTAGCATCAACTACGTCTAAATCGGAGGATTCTGCATTACGTGCTTACGTTTACATACACCGTCTTTGGTGACAGTCCGACATTTCATAAAATAAATTTATCCGTGAATATTATTTTGGGATTTTAATTTTGAGTTGGTTCATAAACTCACAAATTTACGAATAGAGATTAGGACTTACGATTATAATTTAACGTCCTTTACGACTAAACCGGAAACCTTAGGATTACGTATTTACGTTTTCGAACTCCGTTTTTGATGAGACAATTTTTATTAGATTCGTTTTGTGCCGTTGATTTATAATTTATAAAAACGTTTTTCGTAAAACGACCCGAGGGCACGCAAATCGAGGAAACTAGAATCGAGGAATACCCGTAAATTAGTGGAGATGAGACAAGTGGGACACTTGTCCCACAACCACTATAACCGGCCATAACATAGCCACAACACCCTTAGGTGTCAAACTTACACAAAACTAAGATACACTTGTAACTTAGCTTCACATTGAAGCTTACTCTTCCCACAAAACCACTAGCTAAACATTCCTTCCATTTCATACATGCAAAACAACCTACAAACTCTCTCACTCTCTCCAATTATGCCGTCCCACCACCACCACTAAACACCATCATCCTCAAATTTTTAACCATGAACTTAAGCTATGATCAACATATGTTGAAGCTTAGTTGAAGATTTGTTGATTGGAGGTGATTATAACATCCAAGGAGGAGTTTCTATGGAGTCTTGGGGCTGATTTTCCACAAGGATTTCTTGAAGAACGGTGGTCTTGAAGATGGTCTTGGTTTATCTCAAGTTTCTCCATCAAAATCCATGTCTTGATCATAACCTACATCATCATGGTGGTATAAAGATTGTTCTCCCCATCCTTTTGTTAATTTTGATTATGTAATCATGTATTTTCTTCTTAAATGTGTATATATGTATGATGATATATGATAGGTGTGTAAACACCCATCTTTTCTACCACTTAATTACAATAATAACCGGACCAATACGTGTATTTTATGTCTTTTATGTCGGAATTATGCGTGGTTTGTGTTTTTGTTGTGATTTAGGATGAAAACATGAAAAGTAGAGAAAACACGTACATGCGTGGTTTGTGTTTTTATTGAAGAAAAGGATGAAAGACGAAGTCAAGAAGTCAAGAGTGCAAAAAGAACGGAAGTCCACGACCAATTCTGAAGATTTATCGAGAAAAAGTCAAAAGACGGAAGTTTATCAAAAGCCGAAGAATTCAAGTCTATTTTATTGAAGAATTTAAAGACGAGTTCGAAGAAATCCCGAAGCCAAAAGTCCCTTAAGTCCAAGTTTAAAGAAGATTAGAAGAAAAGGACTAATGACGCAATTAATGAAGAATTAAGAAGAAAGGGACTTAATCTTGCAATTAACAAGAAATGAAGGAGGGGAGGAAGCTTCCTTAATCCTCCCCTATAAATAGATTAGGATTGTTCACTTTTCATTCTTGTTGGCTAAGTGTGACAATTTGCTCTTCCACCATTTAAATACCTTGTCATTTACTTTTCTTGTCAAATTTAAATACCTTGTCTTGCACCTTAAATTCATTTAATTTCAAGTAAGTTTTCATTTAATTATTGTCAATCTTTACTTTATCTTGTCAATCTCTTATCTACCTTTCTTAATCTTTGATTTATGTGTTTATGTTTATGTTCATGTTCATGCTTTTATTTTGATCCAAGTGATTGTTGATTATTGTGGTTAAAGTTGTTTGATTTCTTGTTTTAAATTGTTTGTTTATGTTATATATTGATTTCGTTACTGTTTAGTTTAAATCGTTGTGTTATTTTGATTAGTTTTTGGTATCTGCTGTATCTGTAATCCCTTGTTCTTCGGGGGAGTTGGTTTGTGTTTCTGATCTTCCAGGAAATCTTCCGAATCAAGTAAGGGAGTTTGTTCATTCAGAACTTTCAAAGTTCCGAGCCAAGGGATTCATCCGGAAGTCTCAAACTTCCGGATCAAGGAAAGAAGTATTGTTCATTCGGAACTCAAGAAGTTCCGAGTAAAGACCTTCATTCGGAACTTAAAAAGTTCCGGATCAAGCAATTCATTCGGAACTTTGAAAAGTTTTGGATCAATACTTACGGACGAAACTTCCGAACGAAGGAAAAGTTCCGATTCAGTGAGAACTTCCGAGTCAAGAGTATTCATTCGAAACTCCAAAGTTCCGGACCAAGGGGCTTCATTCGGAACTTCTCAAAAGTTCCGGATCAACTCAAAGTTCCGAATCAAGGGGGTAAGTTCCGAATCAAGGCTCTTCATTCGAAAGACTTGAACTTCCGAATCAAGGGGGACCAAAAACTTTCGAAGCAAGGCAAACTTTAGAAGTTCCGAATCAGTAAAGTTCCGAACGAAGGATTGTTTTGGATAAGTGACATATTCATATCAATTAGTTCCGGATCAAGGATTTTGGTAATATTCCAAGCGAAGAAGAATCATTTCAACCGAAGGTGACATTCCGGACGAGTGATTGTTCCAAACGAAGGTTTATTCCGAATGAGTTGTATTCAGGTTCTTATTAGCTTTTGTCTTTGATTTTTATTTTCAAGCTTTATTTTTCCTGCCTTTTATTTAATTGCACTTTAAGTTTATCTGCCTTAGTTTATTTTAGATTTGCCTTAGTTCTAGTCGCAGTTTAAGTTTGCCTTAGATAGATTTAAGTTTACGTCATTTGCTTTAGTGCCCTTTAATTTCAGTCACGTTTTAAAATACTTGCACCTTTATTTTAATTAGACTAGATTTACTTTAAGAACACCTTTACTTTAAAGTTTTGCACCTTTTAATTTTAAACACTACAACGACATATCTTTGTCCCACCAAAAACAATAGAGTCACGTAGAGAGCCTAGATCAATTCGATTAGACATACTTAAACGAATCTTTTTAACCTGAGTAAAATCTGGTTATCAAATGGCGCCGCTGCCGGCTCTTTTCGTTAAGATCAATAGTTTTCTGTGAGAGACACGTTGCTTTTGGGATCCGTTCACTTGTGAACGTTACTTTTCTTGCATAAAAAATTCCAAAAACTCATAAAAATTAAAAATTGATAAAAAACCATAAAAATTAAAATTTTCAAAAATCCAAAAAGATTTTATTTTTATTGTGTATATATATTGTCTTTGCGTTTGGTTTCTTTTTCTTTTGCATTTTCAGGTGTATGCGTACTAGATCTTCTAATTATCAAGAGCCCGAGCCTCAAGAAGATTTAGATATGGCAGGTGTTAACAACAACAACATTCCACCGAACCTCAATAATAATAATAACAACAATGCTCTTCCACAGCCCGATCTTCGGACCATGGAGGAACTTTGTCAACCAACAATGTTTGGACGAGGAGGACCGATTGCTCCGATGCAAATCAACGCTCCTGAGTTTTCGTTGAAGCACCACATGATTCAGCAAGTACAAACAAACCCATTTAGAGGATTGCCTGATGATGATGCCAACAAACACCTCGACAAGTTCATTACAATCACCCAAAGCATGAAGTTGCCTGGGGCCAAAATGGATGTACTTCGCCTACAACTCTTTCCACATACTTTATCGCATCATGCCGAGAAATGGTTTGATCGTCTCCCGAAGAATTCTATTCACACTTGGGATGATATGACTCAACGCTTTCTTTCGCGCTACTTTCCACCATCCATGGTCACGAGCCTTCGCAATCAGATCAGCGGTTTCATGCAAGATCCCGATGAATCTCTTTTTGACGCTTGGGAGAGATATAATGTCTTGATCGACCGTTGTCCAAACCACAACATGCTTCCCGTCACATTGATCGATACTTTCTACAACGGATTGACTTTTCGAGATCGTGATACGATAAATGCAGCCGCCGGTGGCACATTCATGAAAAGGAGACCCGAGGAGTGTAGAGAGTTAATAGAGAACATGACTACTCATCACAAGAACTGGGATTCCTCTGCTTCTTCTAGGAACAACCCGAGAGTCAATGTTTCTTCTACCTCAGCAAACCCTGAGATGACCGAACTCACCCACATGATGGCCGAAATGAGCAAAAGTATTACGCTTCTCGCTTCAAACCAACAACAACAACAAGTTAAAGCGGTTGCTAATCCTTGTGAAACATGTGGCGGTCCTCACCCATACACCGATTGTCCTTCGACACAAGGAAATCCGGAAAATGTGTATGCAGCTTACGGTAATTATTCACCGGAAAATTACCAAGCTAGACAACAAAGGGATAGAAATCTGCTGAGCTACCGATCCAACAATTACCTTTCACCCGGTTTTTCTCCTCAAAACCAAAAGCCCGCCAACAACTACAATAGAAGCAACCAAATCCCACCAAGAGCTTCTAACCCTTATCAACCACCCACCCAACAACACCCACCCATTAATCCCGATGTTGACACCATCATGAGAACTCAAGGTGAGCAAATCAAGAATCTACAGAGCCAAATAATCAATTTGAAAGGAGATATCTTGAAGCAAGGTAATGACATCAGAACCGAGGTTCGTGATAATCTTCAATCCTCCTTCATCACTCAAACAACTGAATTAAAGAATCTGTTGGCTAGTTTCTTGCCCGAAGCACAACCTTCTTCTTCTTCGGGTTCTCTACCTTCAAACACCGTCACTAATCCGCGAGCTAATGTGAGTGCTATAACTACGCGTAGTGGAATTACCATTGTCGATCCACCTATCCCACCACCATCATCTACACCTCCTCCACCACCACGTATCCCTACTCCTCCTACACCTAGTAGTAGTGCACCATTACCGTCTCCGCCTCGTCATGACGATGTATCTCGGAAGGACCCTTCAACATCACAACCTTCACCAACTACCCCTTCACCATCTCCCTATCAACCCAGAATCCCATACCCTTCTCGCATAGGCAAGACCAACGAGCTAACCAAGAATGATTGTCAAGTATCGAAATATGTGGATATGCTATCTAAAATGACCATCAACATTAGCCTTGTTGAAGCACTTTGCCACATGCCGAAATTTGTCAAAGCATTCAAGGAATTGCTTAGCAAGAAGGAGAAGCTGATTGAACTCGCCAACACACGCTTAAATGAAAACTGCTCTGCAGTTCTTCTTAGAGAACTTCCGGAAAAACTTGGAGATCCCGGTCGTTTTGTGTTGCCTTGCGTGTTCAACAAAACTGAAGAATTTACTTCCCTTGCTGATCTCGGGGCTAGTATTAATTTGATGCCACTGAGTATTTGGAAAACACTATCATTACCCGATCTCATTCCAACAAAGATGACTCTCGAACTTGCAAATCGCACTCTCGCTTACCCCGTTGGTATAGCCGAAGACGTGTTTATCAAAGTTGGCACATTTACTTTCCCGGTCGATTTTGTCGTAGTTGATTATGAAATGGACCCTCGTATTCCTTTAATACTTGGTCGGCCATTCTTGAGAACCGGACGAGCTTTAGTAGATGTGGCCGAAGGTGAGTTAATCTTACGAGTCGGGGATGATTACCATTGTCGATCCACCTATCCCACCACCATCATCTACACCTCCTCCACCACCACGTATCCCTACTCCTCCTACACCTAGTAGTAGTGCACCATTACCGTCTCCGCCTCGTCATGACGATGTATCTCGGTAGGACCCTTCAACATCACAACCTTCACCAACTACACCTTCACCATCTCCCTATCAACCCAGAATCCCATACCCTTCTCGCATAGGCAAGACCAACGAGCTAACCAAGAATGATTGTCAAGTATCGAAATATGTGGATATGCTATCTAAAATGACCATCAACATTAGCCTTGTTGAAGCACTTTGCCACATGCCGAAATTTGTCAAAGCATTCAAGGAATTGCTTAGCAAGAAGGAGAAGCTGATTGAACTCGCCAACACACGCTTAAATGAAAACTGCTCTGCAGTTCTTCTTAGAGAACTTCCGGAAAAACTTGGAGATCCCGGTCGTTTTGTGTTGCCTTGCGTGTTCAACAAAACTGAAGAATTTACTTCCCTTGCTGATCTCGGGGCTAGTATTAATTTGATGCCACTGAGTGTTTGGAAAACACTATCATTACCCGATCTCATTCCAACAAAGATGACTCTCGAACTTGCAAATCGTACTCTCGCTTACCCCGTTGGTATAGCCGAAGACGTGTTTATCAAAGTTGGCACATTTACTTTCCCGGTCGATTTTGTCGTAGTTGATTATGAAATGGACCCTCGTATTCCTTTAATACTTGGTCGGCCATTCTTGAGAACCGGACGAGCTTTAGTAGATGTGGCCGAAGGTGAGTTAATCTTACGAGTCGGGGATGATTACCATTGTCGATCCACCTATCCCACCACCATCATCTACACCTCCTCCACCACCACGTATCCCTACTCCTCCTACACCTAGTAGTAGTGCACCATTACCGTCTCCGCCTCGTCATGACGATGTATCTCGGTAGGACCCTTCAACATCACAACCTTCACCAACTACACCTTCACCATCTCCCTATCAACCCAGAATCCCATACCCTTCTCGCATAGGCAAGACCAACGAGCTAACCAAGAATGATTGTCAAGTATCGAAATATGTGGATATGCTATCTAAAATGACCATCAACATTAGCCTTGTTGAAGCACTTTGCCACATGCCGAAATTTGTCAAAGCATTCATGGAATTGCTTAGCAAGAAGGAGAAGCTGATTGAACTCGCCAACACACGCTTAAATGAAAACTGCTCTGCAGTTCTTCTTAGAGAACTTCCGGAAAAACTTGGAGATCCCGGTCGTTTTGTGTTGCCTTGCGTGTTCAACAAAACTGAAGAATTTACTTCCCTTGCTGATCTCGGGGCTAGTATTAATTTGATGCCACTGAGTGTTTGGAAAACACTATCATTACCCGATCTCATTCCAACAAAGATGACTCTCGAACTTGCAAATCGCACTCTCGCTTACCCCGTGGGTATAGCCGAAGACGTGTTTATCAAAGTTGGCACATTTACTTTCCCGGTCGATTTTGTCGTAGTTGATTATGAAATGGACCCTCGTATTCCTTTAATACTTGGTCGGCCATTCTTGAGAACCGGACGAGCTTTAGTAGATGTGGCCGAAGGTGAGTTAATCTTACGAGTCGGGGATGACTCAAAAGTTTTTAAAATGGGGAGGCTTACAGGAAAATCCTTTGGAGGCCGAGAATCAGTGAATATGATTAATGTGCTCGATGACTTTACCGTCTATGACAATCCGCTATTCGAGTCTTTCACTGATAATCCACTCTTTGAAGATAATATGGATGATTCTTTCCCTACTTGGGACGCTTGTCCCATTTATGATTCTCCACCGGTCTTTGATGCTTATGATGATGATGATTCTAGCTCAGATTCAGATGATTTTGATTGTACTTCTGAGTATCCCGAGCGGCCCACTTTCGATGATTTCGATGAGGCTGATACTCTTTCGAGCGATTCTTCACTTGATGAAGATCCGCCATCACTCGATCCTACTTTGGACGATTATTCATTTGAGGAAGATTTTTCTGAATTTCTCAACACATACTTCCCTCATGAGAGTGATGCTCCTCCTTTGAACTTTGAAGATTATCTTCTTGATCCTACTTTGGATTTGAAGCACATTCTGTCAAAGGAGAAGAAACCGATCGACACCGAAATCTGTTGCACATACGATTTGACACCTCTTTTTCCTTCTTCTGAGGACGAGGTTGTGCTTTTTTGCGGATCTTCTTCACACTCGGCTGAGCCTGAGTGCTATTTTCCCCTGAAGGAAAAGGTGTTCGACCCCGGTATTGAAGTCTTTAAGCCATCTCAGTATCCACCTGAGGAAATAAAAGGAAAAATCTTTGGAACTATTGAAGACATGCTTGCACCACTTCATCCTTGCTTCTACTTTTCTCCATCACTGCTTAAGGGAACCTTGCCTACTCTTCTTTGGCTTGCCTTGGTCGCCTTAAGCTCTTGCTTATCGATGGATGAAAACTATGTCTTTGATCCTGGTGGATATGTTTCATGCTTCTTCCGTTGATGATCAAGGTCGAGTCAGGCTCACGACTCGGTTAACAAAAACCAAGCGCTTCTTGGGAGGCAATCCATGCATCTATCTTTTCGCTTTCTTTACCATAAGTGTAGGGGGGACCCTTTGGTTTGCTATTTCCTCTCCTCACTTCTTAATCAGGGATTGGAGCTTCAATGATCCACTGTTGATGATTCTTGACGACCCGTGATTCCGTGTTCTACTTCTTCCCGGTTCTATCCTAAACTCTTTTCGATTCACTATTTTATATTTTCTCAATATTAAAATAGGAATCTCTTTAGTTGTCTTTTCCTTAGCGAGATTTAAACAACGTGCACAATGTCCTAAGTGTAGGGGAGTTTACTCCCACATGCTTAAACATTGAGGACAATGTTTATCTTAAGTGTAGGGGGACTTCTATCGAAGTTAGTGGTCTTTTCCTTGTATTTGTCCTCATTTTAACCGGAAAATCAATTTTTCGACATTTTTCAAAAATTTTGATCTATTTTGGCCTATTAGTTTTCTTTTTCCCTTTGTATAGTTATTTTCTTTCCTTATTAGAATAAATGTTTAATAAGTGGTTTTAGTTTTCAAATGTTGTGAATCTTTTGACTCAACCCGAGTTTACTCTAGCTAGTATCCTTAACGTGTTTAAGTCAAGTTTTGCTAGGCTTTTATATAGGGAGCTATAAAACGCGAAAGTCTTAACTCTCACGGGTTAGGAACAAGAACTTTTCGCAAGTTCCTATAATTGATCCTAGAGAGTCGTTTATCAAGGGAACTTTAAAATGAAATTTCTAAACTTGAAAAAGTCCAAGAATTTGCAAGATCATATAGGCGACTCGAAAACCCAAAACTTTGATTTAATAGGCTAAGCATCCACGAGTCTCATTACTTGAGATTTTAAACTGTGGAGAACGAGAGATGATAGAGCCAATTATAAGTCCGGTATTCTTGCGTGAATTTATGTGAGTTAATTATAAGCCTACTCTCCCATCGCTTGCTAATAATTTATCTGCTAATAAATAAGGTTGTACGATTTGAAAAGTTACTTAGCTTCTAGCCCCAGATCGTTTAAAAGTTGCTCGGTATGGATTAGAGTTCATAGCCAAGGCATAACTTATTGAAGCGGGACGCGAAGATTGGCGAGTCCGAAAAGGCCCTAACAAGGCATGAGGGCTATATTTTGTTGCTAAAGATCCAAAGTGATGTGAAGAATCATTTATCAAAAATCAATATGAAGGATCGAGACACACGACGTAAAGCAAAACTCCCCAAAAGTCATGGAGAAGTGTATCCGAAAAGACCCTAACAAGGTATGAGGATAAATAGATCCAAGTCATAAAAGGAGGCGGATCGTTGTATATCAAAGTCCAAAATAAAGATTGGAGAAAAATGAAGAAGTCGTGGTCCAAGTATGAATCTCTCAAAAAGTTCAAGTGAAGAAATTCCAATTATGAAGAGAAGACCATTATTTCATGAACGTCTCTCAAGATTTGAAGTATGAAGTCGCTGCCAAATATCGGTCCGAGAAAGGTCTCAAATCGCGAAGCGAGTTATGCCAAGATATGAACTTTATGAGGTCCCGAGAAGCAGTTTTAAAAGATTTGGTCCTATAGCTAACTATTGATTAAATCGTTCACTTTATTTTCAGACTTAATAACTACCGAAATAAGTCAAAAATGCATCCTTGTGATCATTCAAGACAAATAATAAAATATAAGAGATACCCCTAGGAATAAGGGAGTCTAAGTGAATAATTGGCCCACATGAATTCGTGTTAGTTTACTAACTTATAATAACAATGATCTCGTTTTTAAGCTTGGTTTGGAGAAAGTGAAAACTTGAGGATGATGATTATTCATGACATTTCCAAAACCCAAGGTATGCTTTTGATTTCTTTATTTTGCATGATTTTAATTTTCTATCTCTTTAATAAAGGCCAACGTGGATTGATTATGATGAAAAGTGTAATCTTGCTTTGTAACTAATGCATTGCATGAGGACATTGCAATGGTCAAGTGTAGGGGATTTGATAGGTGTGTAAACACCCATCTTTTCTACCACTTAATTACAATAATAACCGGACCAATACGTGTATTTTATGTCTTTTATGTCGGAATTATGCGTGGTTTGTGTTTTTGTTGTGATTTAGGATGAAAAGGTGAAAAGTAGAGAAAACACGGACATTCACGGGCATTTACGGATTTTTATTGAAGAAAAGGATGAAAGACGAAGTCAAGAAGTCAAGAGTGCAAAAAGAACGGAAGTCCACGACCAGTTCTGAAGATTTATCGAAGAAAAAGTCAAAAGACGGAAGTTTATCAAAAGCCGAAGAATTCAAGTCTATTTTATTGAAGAATTTAAAGACGAGTTCGAAGAAATCCCGAAGCCAAAAGTCCCTTAAGTCCAAGTTTAAAGAAGATTAGAAGAAAAGGAGTAATGACGCAATTAATGAAGAATTAAGAAGAAAGGGACTTATTCTTGCAATTAACAAGAAATGAAGGAGGGGAGGAAGCTTCCTTAATCCTCCCCTATAAATAGATTAGGATTGTTCACTTTTCATTCTTGTTGGCTAAGTGTGACAATTAGCTCTTCCACCATTTAAATACCTTGTCATTTACTTTTCTTGTCAAATTTAAATACCTTGTCTTGCACCTTAAATTCATTTAATTTCAAGTAAGTTTTCATTTAATTATTGTCAATCTTTACTTTATCTTGTCAATCTCTTATCTACCTTTCTTAATCTTTGATTTATGTGTTTATGTTTATGTTCATGTTCATGCTTTTATTTTGATCCAAGTGATTGTTGATTATTGTGGTTAAAGTTGTTTGATTTCTTGTTTTAAATTGTTTGTTTATGTTATATATTGATTTCGTTACTGTTTAGTTTAAATCGTTGTGTTATTTTGATTAATTTTTGGTTGTATCTGTAATCCCTTGTTCTTCGGGGGAGTTGGTTTGTGTTTCTGATCTTCCAGGAAATCTTCCGAATCAAGTAAGGGAGTTTGTGCATTCGGAACTTTCAAAGTTCCGAGCCAAGGGATTCATCCGGAAGTCTCAAACTTCCGGATCAAGGAAAGAAGTATTGTTCATTCGGAACTCAAGAAGTTCCGAGTAAAGAACTTCTTTCGGAACTTAAAAAGTTCCGGATCAAGCAATTCATTCGGAACTTTGAAAAGTTCCGGATCAATACTTCCGGACGAAACTTCCGAACGAAGGAAAAGTTCCGATTCAGTGAGAACTTCCGAGTCAAGAGTATTCATTCGGAACTCCAAAGTTCCGGACCAAGGGGCTTCATTCGGAACTTCTCAAAAGTTCCGGATCAAGGGGGTAAGTTCCGAATCAAGGCTCTTCATTCGGAAGACTTGAACTTCCGTATCAAGGGGGACCAAAAACTTCCGAATCAAGGCAAACTTTAGAAATTCCGAATCAGTAAAGTTCCGAACGAAGGATTGTTTTGGATAAGTGACATATTCATATCAATTAGTTCCGGATCAAGGATTTTGGTAATATTCCAAGCGAAGAAGAATCATTTCAACCGAAGGTGACATTCCGGACGAGTGATTGTTCCAAACGAAGGTTTATTCCGAATGAGCTGTATTCAGGTTCTTATTAGCTTTTGTCTTTGATTTTTATTTTCAAGCTTTATTTTTCCTGCCTTTTATTTAATTGCACTTTAAGTTTATCTGCCTTAGTTTATTTTAGATTTGCCTTAGTTCTAGTCGCACTTTAAGTTTGCCTTAGATAGATTTAAGTTTACGCCATTTGCTTTAGTGCCCTTTAATTTCAGTCACGTTTTTAAATACTTGCACCTTTATTTTAATTAGACTAGATTTACTTTAAGAACACCTTTACTTTAAAGTTTTGCACCTTTTAATTTTAAACACTACAACGACACATCTTTGTCCCACCAAAAACAATAGAGTCACATAGAGAGCCTAGATCAATTCGAAGAGAACACGAGAACGATAATTTTCTTACTAGGTAAAAGTCTTGTATCAATATATGATGATAAAAATATTGTGTGGGGATTTGGTGTTGATAATCATGGGTAAAAAGATGAAAAACTATATGTAAAAGTGGTTAATCTTGCTTAATTTAGTAGGCTTTATAAAAACAGTAAATAACCATGTCATGAACTGATAAAATGGCATAGATTAATGGATATACAGTAAGTAATATTTCTTGTACACATGTGAGAGTTGGCCATGCAATGGAATCATTAGGATGAGTGAGATATGAGCAAAACAAGTTTAGAGTGCAAATCTGAGTACACTGTTTTGGACGATTTTTATAAAATACATAGAAGCTGATTCAACAGTATCTATAGTAGAGTTAAATGGAGCACATATCATGTAGTTTATGACATAAAAATTTGGGCTTCTATCTCCATATAGAACTCTAGATATGGCTATTTTGGTGAACATGAAAGTAAAAATCAGATTTTGAGAAATTAAAGTATAATAGTATTATATAAGCACTCAAATAAAAATAGTATAGAATGTGAATTAAAACTCACTAACTTATATAATACATTTATATAAATATGTATAAGGATAAATAAATGGACATTTTATAAAAATGGTAGTTTGATAAGTTTTATAAGTTATAAAACTATAAACATGATTTTTACGACTTTTTCGGCTATTACCGTAAAATTAACGTTTTTGTTAAATAAAACATAGACGGTTGGACCCGTGTAATGTAATCTTTTATTAACTCATATACTGATATATAAACATATATAACAAGTAAAAAACGATAAAACCCGAACTATATACATACGGACATTAACGGGCTAACTTAACGTTATTGGACTAATAATACAACAAAATGGGCTAAAACACTTATAAACTTATTTATTGGGCTTAACCCATTTGGGCCAAACATGTAAAGAATAAATACTGATAATACAAGTATGAAATGGATTAATACAAGTTAATGAACTTATAATAGGCTTATTGGACCTATAACACGTAAATAGGTAAAACTAGTAAACTAGTAAGAAGTTACCAATACATAAACACTAAAATGAGTAAAAGAGAATATGTAAACCCACTTGATCATCATATATACAAAATCATCATATGTATACATAATTGTTATTTTTATAAAGTCATTGGACAAGAGTCTAAGACGAGTATTATTTGTCTAGGTTTCCGTGATTGAAGCACGTACCGTACATCCGAATTGCCGACAACCCGCTTTCCCACATCAACGTGAGTTCATATCCTCGCACTCTTTTAAATGTTTTTATGAAATGTTTTATAAACCCGCGAGGGAGAAAACATGTTAGTTTTTATGAATTAGGACACTAGTTGTACCGATTGTTTGTTTGTTGATTTGGACCCGAATGATTGTATGACCCGATGAATGATTAAATGACCCGATAGATGAAATAAAATGGATTATTAAAGTTAGGTTATGTCACTAAAAGTCCCATTAGCATGAATTGTGAACTACCGGGATTTGGTAGACGCTTATGCATATAATAGTACTATTTGGGGACGATCACCCCAGTTCGCGCCTTGACGGTTGATCCCCGTCGTGCCACATTGATTGGTAAGCGAATTTATGTATGAGAAGATTTACACAAACGTGATTATTGTGATGACACGCTAATTTAGATGGGCAAATTGAGTTTCGGGCTAGCTACCCGTTGTTTGGTTTAGTAAGGTAACAATGTCATGCGGCTTGTAATAATCCAATTAACGAAATACTGCTTTAAGCATTAAATTACGATATATTGCCTGACTAGCAATACGGGGTCTTACTATTGATATTATGTTCGTGTTTTGGTTTTCATATCCATAATCATATAACGGTTTTTATTTAACTCCATACAACGTTATAAAACGTATTGTATGATGTTTTTAACGACAATGGATTGTATAATGGTTTTGAAGGCGAAAGCCTATATTATGATTTTTGATAAAGATTTGTATAAAATGACTTTGGCTATTTTATGGCCTATTACAATGAATTGTACAAAATGATTTTCGGTAATTGATGAGATGGCATTTATACATGATCTCATCGTTCTTTTCGGGCTTTAAATGCATTAAAATGTCATAAAATACCATATATATGCTTGTGTTTGTTTACTTGTGTATTTTAGGTATGGATATCGTGAAAAAGACAAAAGATCACAAGATACAAGGAAAAACGGACATGAGAAACGAAGCCGTACAAAGAACCGGGCCCTAATCATGGAATTCTCAACAAATACCCTTGAAGACTTGAAGACAAACAAGATTGATCCTCATTTACTGAATAAATGACACTTAAAACCCTTGTATATTAATAATTACAAGTTTGGTCCCTTAAGTTTGTCAAAATTACACAAAAGGTCCTTCAACTTTGAAGAAATGGCAAGATTAGTCCCTCAACAAATCCAACCTGCCAATAATGGTCCCTCATGAAGATTAAGATACATTGAAGACCTTGGAAGAACAACATTGTCCAAAATCAGCACTTGCAATATTCAAAAGTGTCAAAAATAACCCTTGAAACACTTTTTGGAAAGTTTGTGCCAAAAATGACAAGTTGTGAAACGTTGATACATGTAAAATGGGCGCTGATAGAAGTTTACATCCAAGTGACAAAAGAGAGGAAGAAAAAGGACCAAAGCTGCCAAGTTTATACGTTTAAACTAAACAAACACGTGCCAAACACAAAATCCCCACGAAAATCGGATCAAACGTGGCACTGTTCACACGTATGAACCCAGTTTTTACTTTTCACCAACAAGGGGGTTTTTACAATTACCTTTACCAAAACATAATTAACCCTTACACGAATCCATCCCATGCTTAAACTCACATTCCCACTCACCCAAAGGACCCCACCATTCAAACCGTTTCACCCATCACATGAGTACTTGCCCTCCAAGCATAGCCACGTGTCAAGATCAACAGCTGAGAGCCTTTGCTTGATCACAAAGCTAAAAAGAACGTGTAGGATCATTTTGGACAGCTCAACAACAACAAACGCACTCAAGGACTTAGGGCATTGAGGGAATTTCACATCTAGGGTTTATGAACAGTGTAGCCTTAGCATTTGCCTATATAAAGACTCCTCAACATGTGAGAGAGCTTTTGTTCCAGTTTTAGGCTATTAATCTTTGTAATTCCTTTTTAATTTAAATAAAATTTGAATTTCTGAAAATTTGAAATCTCTTTTTGATTTAGTTAAAAGTTTGGTGTTTGAGTAGCCTAATTCTGAGTTCCATTTGATTGTGAAGGCCTACCTTAATCTTGTCGTTAAGGCACGTCTTGTTTCATAAGGTTTTTAAGGTTTGAAAACCTTAAAATCCTAGGTTCCGTTTTGGTTATTTTGTGTACTAACCCTTGACCATTAGCTATAAGCTCTTACAAGCTTGTTGACACCAAGCTTGTGAAGGGATTAGAGCCCTTGGTTGAGTTGTTTGATGTTTGTATTGAAGATATAAAGTCCTTGAGGTTCTACTTTGAACCATCAACCAAGGCAGTTTGCATCATCTTCATTGAAGTACCTTGGTCTTGTTCTAGTTGTTGAACAAGGTCCAAGGAGCATTGCTGGCCTTCCTAGGATGTTGTGGAAGGTAGGTATAATCCCTTGTTAAGATTCCCCTAAAAATTTCATGTTTATGACTGTTTTTGATTTGGTGCTTTGATTTTGAGTATTGGTGTTTGTGCTGGTGATTTTTGAGTTTTATTGTGTTATTTGCTATTGTTTAAGTGTTTTTGATCATTAAAATCAGTAGGTTATTAGTTAAAATCAGTAGTTTGTGTGATAAGTGCTTGATTAAGGATTGTTTAGGATTACTGGTTATCAAGGCCTTGTGGCCTTGTGCCCTTGGTTCTTTGGGTTTGGGTGGTCTAAACAAGCTCTAATATACAAGTTTTAATCATTGGTTAGCTTTCTGAAAGTTTGGAAAAGAGATTTGGAGTTTTGCAAAAATCTGATAAAAGTGGTTTTGAATTTGGTCAAACACATCAGATCCAATAACTTCTTTGTTAGTTGGATCTAAGGTCTGAAATCAGGTTTGGGAATAGTTTGGGTGATAAGCTATCTACTGGTTATCTGCTTGTTGAATTTGGTGGCTTATTGTGGTTTTTATAGCTTATCAAAGTCTGCTAAAGTGGTCATTTGCATCAGCAAAGTGACCACCTCATTTGGTGTTGCATTGTGATTTCTAGCATTAGGATTGTTGTTTTGTTGCTTGGACCTTATTTGTTTGCTGCTTGTGAGGATATTTGGCTATTTGGATTGCTTTGTTCATAGCTCATAAGCTCACTGGCTTATTGACTTATTTGTGCCAAAATACATCAAGTTTACCCAACTGGTAATCTTTGATTCACAAGGTTTGCACTCAAACCTTGACCAGCAGGGTGAAAAACAAGTTCTCACACTTCATTAAGTCTGTCAACGCCTACTTTGTTCCTGTCAGCGTTTGATTTCAACTTATCAGCGTTTGACTTTTGGTCAAACTTGGTTTTCAGCTTATTTGAATCTGTTTTGCTTATTCGTACATGCAACAACTTAGTTTTTGTAATAGAAATCATTTTTCTCATCTTAATATCAAGTCTGGAAGTTTACAAATCTTTTGGTTAAGCTTTTGCTAGAAAACTAGCTTATTTGGCTTTTTCAGCCAGCTTATTTGCTCCTACAGCTTATCCTACTTGGCTTTTTGTGATTTTCTTGATTGATTATTCTTAGTTAAGCTATTTGTGAGCTTTTGCAACAAACTAGAGCTTCTGAGGTGCCTTATTTCTCAAACCCGACTATTTTGTCGTTTTGTGGAATTTTGCTTTTCTATTTTCTGGCTTATTGAGTGAGCTTATTGAAAATTTCCTTTGACAGATCTCTTAAGCATCCAAAAAGAGGGTTGTGTGTCAAATTAGAGCTTATGGCATTAGCTTATGGCTTAATGGGCTGAAAAGCCCAATAAGAATAAGCTTTGTGTTCAATAAGCTGTGATAAGCACATTTTCAGCTTTTGGGCCTTTAGAGTTTTGTTCTTAGAATTAAATTTTAAGTCAGATAGGGCTTTTCCAAGTCAATTGGGCCAAGTTTGACTTTTTGGGCCCAAAAGCCCATTTGTGTTGACTGTTTTTGGATTTGGCCCATTTGAGGGCCCATTAGGGGTATTTTGGTAATTTCACTTTCATTTTCTGATTATTTAGGTTAAAATAAACTAGTTTGCAAGTTTTTAGAATTTTTTTATAATTTTTGGATTTTTAATATTATTTTATTATTATTTTATTATTATTTTTAAAATTTCACTTTTTCCAACTTTTTACATTTTTCTTAGGTTAAATACATTAAAATAGGAATTTATCAACTTTTAGAATAATTTTATCTCTTATAAAATAATTTTTATAATTATTTTAAGTTTTAATAGTTTTTAAATCATTTTAAATAGTTTTGATTAGTTTTAAAATTTCCAAAAATAGTTTTTAATCTTTTTAGGTCATTTTAGAGGTTTATCAATTGAAAATTCTTTATTTGGGCTTTTGGATAATTTATTTGATTTTTAGGGCTTTAATTAGCATTTAAAAATTGAATATTTAATTATTTAAAAGGTTTGAAAATTTTTTGATAATTGGTAAACTCTTAGTTTATTATTTTTGAATTTTGGTGAATTTTTGGTAATTTTTAGAATTTATTTTATTTTTGGTGATTTTTTTTTAGGTTCTACGTCTTAACTTTCTAAAAGTGATTTTTAGTTAATTTTTATTTTTACGACTTCGTCATTTTCTCTTCTAATCCCCTTCTAAACCAATCATTAATTACAAACATTTGGCAAGTTTTTCACACACATATACCTCCTTGGGAAACGAACTTACACAACATTAAGGGTCATTAGTGTTGATTTTTCCTAAAATCATCACTCGATACTTACCGCTCATTTACGCTCTTTTGTTTTCCTAAACAAGAGTAGTAAAATATTACAATCGTTTTTGGCGCCGCTGCCGGGGAGGTGTGTCGTGATTAATTTGCATTGTTGTTTTTAATATTAACCAAATAGTATTTGTATTAGTAGAACTCTACTAATACGTATTATCGGTTTTCTTGGTTTTTCTTGTACAAATATTATTAATATATTGTATTAAGTATCACAATAAATTTACAATATCTCCAAAAGTGTGAAAACACAACCTTAATTGGGATTTGATCTCCTAATTATTGTATTCGAATCTCAAACAAAAAGAAAAAGGCAAAAATAGATAAATACTTTCGTGAAGCTCGATTTTGAAAAATACAAACTATAAGGTCGGTATAAGGCGGGTATTATAAAATATACCCTAAGGAAAAAGGCTCTTAATGTTGGGAATAAAATTGACCAAGTCCCTAGACGCTGATAAGAGGAACTTGGACGCTGACATGAGTAAACGGGGCGCTGACAGATCAACGCTGATAAGAATTATCAAAGCGTTGACAAGAAGAATCTTAAAGACAAAGATAAGGACTAAATCTGCCAATGATGAATTCTTCAAGCTGGTGGACAAAATATGAAGATAAGAATTCAGAATATATTCTTAAATGTTTAAAAGATTTAGTCAATAAGTTATTTAAGTATGTTTATCTTGTGTCTCTTCCTAAAATAGTTGATCTTAGCTTTTTGTACAAGGCTCCTTAAACCTATAAAAGGAGGCCTTAGGGTTAGACATAAGATAGATCTCACATACATCTTTTCCACATATCTCATAACACTTTCATTGTAATCTTTCATTGTTATTATTAATCAAAGTGAAAGTTTGGTATTCATATATTCTGGTTGTTCTTCGTTCTGAGTATTAGTTTCCGCATAATACTTAGATTGTTGAATGCATCAAAAGTTTCTCTACGTGTTATACTTGATTTAATCTCGATAACACAAAGCTAAATCGATCTAAGTTTGGGATCAGCAAGTGGTATCAGAGCTTGTTGAGGAACTTTGATTTGAAGAACGAGATCCAATATCGTGAGGTGAACCAAGCTAAGGAAGAAGGTGAAGAAGAATCTGATGATGTTTTCAGTTAAGGCCACGTCTACTTCAAGTTCCAATTCTTCTTCATGTTCTGATAATGAGGTATGTGATAACTCTTCTTGTCGTTTAAATACTGAGAAACTAAATAAGGAGATAGTAAAATTATTAGATGAGGCAAGTTCTGAAAGATGCAAAGTATCTAATTATCAAATTGCTCTCACCCAAACAGAAAGGACAGTAGCTGAGTATAAGAAAATGGAGTTTGATTTAAAGGATAAAATAAATATCTTAAAACATGAGTTACATCAAAGTAAAGATATTCAAGATATCACAAACAGGGTTAATCTTGATTTGATAGCTAAGTTAGATGAGGCTAACAAAAATAAAGATAATGTGAGTCTTAAAATCCAGAGATTTGATAAGGCCACACAAACCCTAGGAGAGTGTGTTAGTAAACAAAGAGACTCTAAGGACATGAGTGGGATTGGGATGAAAGATTATACTGGTGTTCCACCACCAGCTGGGGATTTCTATGGTGTCCAATCAAAGGACTTATCTTGGACTGGCTTGCCAGAACTTCAAGAGAAGGAATTCATTCCTCCACCTAGAGTGACTTCCCCAGTTGAAGAATACAAACAAAAACTGACTAACCTAGATGAGTGGAAGAAAGCTAACCACACTTTGTTTGTTAAGGGAGGTTTATTGTGTGAAAGTCCAAATGACCCTACCCCTATCATCACACAAGAGTCTGTCCCCATCAAGATCACACACCCATCCACTGGCAAGACTGTTGACTTTGGCTCACACACTGTTAAGAAACCTAGTGTTAAGTATGCAGAGATGTATAGGAATACTAGGTCCCCAAAAAGCCAAGTTAGTAACCATGGAACAGGTTTCTTTGCTTCTAGACCTAAGACTATGTCTAGAAAAGCATGTTACACTTGTGGTAGCTTTTCACATTTGGCATACAAATGTGTCAACGCTTCCAATGTCAACGCTGACAAGAACAACTTCAGCGCTGATAAAAGTCAACATAGGTCAAACGCTGTCAGACCCAAAACCTTTGTGAACCAAAATTCACAAGTTGTTAGACCAGCTCCATTCTTTACTAGAGGGTCTAACACACATGGCCAGAGACCCTTTCAAAAGACCAACACTTGGTCAAACAGACAGTATGTTCCTGTAGCAAACCCTAATTTGGGCGCTGATAGGAACAAATTCAGCGCTGATAGGAACAAATTCAGCGCTGACAGGAACAAATTCAACGCTGACAGGCACAAATGCAGCGCTGACAGCTCCAAGTTTGGTATGAGACCTTATTTTAGACCATATAAACAAAGATACTTGGTTAATAAGGGTCAAGGGTCTGAAGCATCATCCTACTTAACTTGGAAACCTAAACAAGAGCAAAACTCTAATTTTAATGGTATTTCAATGAGTTGCAATAGACTTAAATATCTTGAGAAGGTCATTACTAGACTCATTGGAACAAATTGTGTGATTAGGTCACAAAGGGATGAACAGGCATTTATGGTAAAGAATAATACCACTCTAGTTGAACAACTAGACAGATCCAAGTCTGATAAGGCTTGGATCTCCAAAGAAAACTAATTTGTTTTCTTTTTGAGCAGCCTATCCAAAAGCAGGTTAATGATCAAGGATATTGGGATAATGGATGCTCAAGGAACATGCATTGTTGGTCTTTCCACTGTCATTATTTTTATCCACTGACATGTTATCTCTACCCATTATTGTGGGAAAGGGTAGCCTCTGTTGGTGTGTTTTTGTGGTTTCATCACCCTTTCATTTTTCAAATTTTTGGATATCTGGAAGCCTAATGATAATTGAGATGTTTTTCCTAGTGATTGACATCTAGTAGCAGCAGAGATCACTGTCACAAGGGTGTATAGTGTTATGGAGATGGCTAAGACTATTGGCACTAGCTTTAATGCAGGTCAAGTCAGTCTTATCATCAGTAAGTCCATCCCCATGTCCTATGAATCAACATTGAGGATTCATTTCCCGAATGTGGATGAGGACAGTATGAAACCTTTGACATTAATGGAATTGATGAAAATCTGTATTAGCTTGTAAAAGCATAATACAGAAATGGTACAAATTGTCAAGGATTGTTATTTTGGAAGCTGATGCAAGGAGGATGTTCTTGGTTCCGTCCTTGTATATTGATTTTGGAGAGGAGTCTTAAAAGGGGAGGAGCAATCGAATTTGAGTGACAAAAGTAATAAAGAAAGCTCCATTGACTCTACAGGTGCTGAAAATGACTAAGACCAAGTGAAGGCTGACCATACAAGTGATTTGAGTGATTGACTTTTCGAGATCTATTATTACTCAAATTCAGGAATAAGTATGTTTGTAAGAATCCTCTCTGTATGTTTTATTTTATTCAAAAAACTTGATTACTAGAGTAGATATCAAGTTTAGGGGAGGATTGTTGGGAATAAAATTGACCAAGTCCCTAGACGCTGATAAGAGGAACTTGGACGCTGACATGAGTAAACGGGGCGCTGACAGATCAACGCTGATAAGAATTATCAAAGCGTTGACAAGAAGAATCTTAAAGACAAAGATAAGGACTAAATCTGCCAATGATGAATTCTTCAAGCTGGTGGACAAAATATGAAGATAAGAATTCAGAATATATTCTTAAATGTTTAAAAGATTTAGTCAATAAGTTATTTAAGTATGTTTATCTTGTGTCTCTTCCTAAAATAGTTGATCTTAGCTTTTTGTACAAGGCTCCTTAAACCTATAAAAGGAGGCCTTAGGGTTAGACATAAGATAGATCTCACATACATCTTTTCCACATATCTCATAACACTTTCATTGTAATCTTTCATTGTTATTATTAATCAAAGTGAAAGTTTGGTATTCATATATTCTGGTTGTTCTTCGTTCTGAGTATTAGTTTCCGCATAATACTTAGATTGTTGAATACATCAAAAGTTTCTCTACGTGTTATACTTGATTTAATCTCGATAACACAAAGCTAAATCGATCTAAGTTTGGGATCAACACTTAAGTGCTTCGCTCCGCCTCGTTTCCCCGCTTGCTTGTGAGTATTTTGAGATTGAAGGCTAATCGAGGGTTTTGCCGCCCAAAGTATTATTACGTATACTATATTTGCTTGGTTTCTTTGTGATTAAACCCTCTTGAACAATTTGGTTTTCACCAAAGTTCTAAAGTCATTAGAAGACGTTCACTCCACGTGATCATTTTCATTCCTTTGAGGCTTCTTTAATCAAGAGTTTGATTCGAGGAGAGATTTTGTAGATTGTTGTCTACAAAGATACACCAAAATCAAAAAAAAAATTAAATATCATCAAAAACCCAAAAAAAAAAAAAATTTGAAAATTCGAGAAACACCCAAAAAGAATCTTCTTTGCTCACCTCCCATTCTTCGTGAAGTTTATGATCACTCGTAATCAAGCAAAACGAGCTCGTAAACGACTTCAAAAACAAGCCAATCAAGAGACGTTGATTGTTGAAGAACCTCCAATTGTTGAACCTATTGTAGAACAAGAAGTCGTCATGGCTAATCGTACTATGATGGAGTTGCTACAAGCACCCACCGAGGGTTTTGGAGAGGCTATTGTGATTCCCGCCATCCTTGCGGAGAATTTCGAAATTAAGACGGGTTTAATGTCGATGTTGCAAGCAAATAAGTTTAGAGGTCACGAGAAAGACAACCCGCATTACCACATTAGAAAATTTCAACCGTCTCACCGCCACTAGCAAATTTAAGGATGTTCCACATGACGCCATTAAGATGATGTTGTTCCCTTACTCGTTGGATGGACCCGCAAAAATTTGGCTCGAGAAAGAACCGCCAAATTCGATTTTGACATGGGCCGATCTCGTTTCTAAGTTTGTGAACAAGTTTTTTCCACCATCTAAAACAACACACTTAAAAAATGAGATTTCACGATTTGTGCAACGTAACAATGAAAGTTTTTCAATGGCATGGGAATGATTTAAAGAGATGTTACATGAATGTCCACACCATGATTTTACGGAATTGCATCAAGTGGATACTTTTTATAATGGGCTTAATGATCATGAACGAGATTATTTGAATGCCGCCGCGGGTGGTAATTTTTTGTGCAAGACGACAAATGAGGCTTTACAAATCATTGAAAATAGATCAAAGGTTTATCACCCTCGTAACACACCGAGTGTTGCCAATATGGGTTCATCATCTTCGTCACAATCGTCTCGTAGCATTAACGCCTTACATGATGAAGCTAATGAGGAAAATCGGTTTTTTGATAGATTTGCTAATCTAATGTCCCATTGGAAGGCTCAAGAAGCTTCCAATTCCGCTTCGGTTAAAGCGGTCGCTAAGAGTTGTTTATCTTGTGGGGGAGCTCATGATCTTTCCGAGTGCATTACCGTGGATGGTAACACTTCGAGTGCTTATGTAGCAACGGGAACTTACAACCAAAATGGCCAAGGTTCCCGCCAAAATCAAGCTCCACCGAACCAAAATGTTAACAATTATCGAAACAACAACCAAGGTAATTACCAAGGCAACACACGCAATTACAACAAAGGGAATTATCAAAGTGGGAATGGACAAATCTCTAATCAAAACCAAAACCGTGATTTTCAAAACACTACACAAGGTTTTCAAAATGCTCACACTAAAAATTTGCAAGGAGAATTTTTGGATTATGCAAAAGCAAATGATGCTAAATTTGATAATATGCAACGTGAGATGATTAGCTTAAGATCCGAGTTGAAAAACGAGCTTAAAAATGAACTTGCTAATGAACTTAAAACTCATGCAAACAAAATGGAAGGAAATGTCCAACGTCTTCAACAAAACCAACAAAAGATGGAATTAGGACAACATGAGATTAAGCAAGAGTTATTAAAAGCGGATGCTAGGCAATCAAAATTTGAGGACCGAATGGCTAAGATGTTTGAAGCAATTATGTGTAAACCCTCTTCTTCAGGTGGTCTTCCTAGTGATACCATTGCAAACCCGAAGGGAGAAATGAAGGTTATTACTACACGAAGTGGTAAAACTTTCAAGGAACCAATCTCTCGTCCAAGTACTTCTAAGGAGAAGGAGATCGAGAAAGAACCCGAGGTGATGGTCGAAAAGGAGCACGTTACAATCCCACGAAGTACCGCTCATAACACACCTACGGTTGAAACAATACCAATTGTGGAACCCGAGTTTCCAAGGCCATTGCCTAATGACCAACCCACACCACCTTTACCCTACCCTTCAAGACGTAACAAAGAGAAAGCACAAGAACGAAACAATTATCAATTTGAGCTATTTATGAAAATGTTTCGTGACTTGCATTTTAACATAAGTTTTGCCGACGCTCTTATCATGATGCCTCGATTCGCCGCAAACTTCAAAAGTATGCTAAACAACAAAGAGAAGTTGCAACAATCGTCTAGTTGTTCATCGGTTTTTCTTAGCCGCATACCACAAAAAGTCGGTGATCCCGGTAAATTTTTGATTCCGTGTGCTATTCAAGATATGCCTTGGCCGATCTTGGTGCTAGTATTAATTTAATGCCTCTTGAGATTTTAAAATCGCTTTCACTTCCGGCTCTTACTCCTTCGAACATGTCTATCGAGATGGCCGATCATTCTACGATCTTAGCATGTGGAGTAGCCGAGGACGTTTTCGTTAAAGTCGGAAAGTTTTACTATCCCGTTGACTTTATCGTTGTAGACATTCCTATCGATCAAAAAGTTCCTCTCATTTTGGGTCGTTCATTTTTGAATACATCAAGAGCTCTTATCGATGTTCATGCTCGAAAAATCACCCTTCGTTTCAATGAGGAAGAATTTGTCATCAATGCAACACAAAACTCCAATCTTTCTCATGTCTATTCTATTGCAACTTTAAACCATGGTGACTCAACCAATGTCGTTTGCAAAGAATTTTCACCAAGAGTTTTAGGAAATGTCGCCAAAAACAACTTACCATTTCCTCCGCCGGTGGAGGTTATGAGTTTAAAGCCTACAAAGAAGAAACCGTCAATACTTGAATCGAAAAATCCTTCGCCTCACCTAGAACATTCATTCTTGAAAAGTGTTGATAAGTTGCCGGTTTCTACGGAAGATCTTTCGGATAATGAATATGTAGACCCCGATGGGGAGGTTTTCTTCGTCGATAAACGTTTTGAGAACTTGCCACCACCAAAACCAAAAAGATTTCAAAATGTGAGAATTTTTAGTGTGACTAACATTGCTTTAGAAACACCAAATATTTTCGACATAATCAAAAAGGGTTTTCATAAGGAGAGTTCAAAAGATAAAAAAGGAAAAGATCTTAAATGTGATTTAATTGATTTTTCTACAAATCTAACTCCGTCATCACCACGTGTTTTGAGTGCTACAAGCTCGTCTACTCATTTTGACGATGCTTTGTGTGGTCCTAGTATGGGGGAAGCCCCTTATGTTCCCTCATCTTTATCCACCGAGGACGAGATCTTCGATCCCGGAATTTCATGTAAAGGGAAATCTCGGTCTTCCACCGATGCAATAAATGGAAAATCTTTCTATTTGCTTGGTGCGAGTCTACCTCGAGTAGCTCAAAGGTTTGTCTTACCAATTGTCTCACCCTTCTATTTCTCATCTATTTTCTTCAAGCTCTTTGAGTTTATGGCACATGTTGAAGTGGCGTTAATTTGTTTTTCCAATGAAAACGAGAACGCCATTTTCGACCCCGGTATTTTGCATCATTTAAGGACTTAGTCCTTATTACCGATTGCTTTTTGGGCCTTGTTTATCATGTAAGCCCCACCAAAAATTGACCATACCATGATTTTCCCTAAATGTTCACATTTTGAGGGGATCGAGTCGAGCTCATGACTCGGTAATTAAAAACGAGGTGCCTCGTGGGGGAGATCCCATGCTTATCTTTTATGCTCACTATTCACTAATAAGGGGACTTGTACCCCTTCAACTCGTTGTCTCGTGGTTGTTTGTGATTGTGTTATCTAGATCATCATCATCATCTACGATTGAAGACTCTCGTGTTCGTTTACGTGAGCCTCCATCGTTCGTTTGAAGAAGTTTTTCACGATTCCATGACATATCCTTTATTGTTCTAACAATTATCTTCTAGCATACTTAATAACCGGCTTTAGATATATTGTTGATCACCCTTTCCATGCTAGATCCTAAGCATTCGACTCTTCGTCTCTAGTATGGGGGTGCTCCACCTTTAGACTCGAAACATTGAGGACAATGTTTACTTTTAGTATGGGGGGTGAATAGATACTTGCTTTGCTATGCCCTCACGCTTTCCAATTTTCAATGTTTTGTTTTGCTAATAAGGCTAAAAATAGCCAAATTTTAAAATTTTTCTTAGTTTTTATAAGTGTTTTTAAGACACGAATGTATATTTTCCGATGGGTAGAATAAGAGCTTAATTTTTGACTTGATGGGCATTTGGAGCCATTTACATTCCTTAACTCGCTCAATTCAAGTTTTGCTAGACTTTTATATAGGGAACTTTAAAACGCGAAAGTCTTAATTCATACGGGTTAAGAACAAGAACTTTTCGCAAGTTCCTATAATTGATTCTAGAAAGTCACTTATCAAGGGAACTATAAAACGCATTCTCTAAACTTGAAAAAAAGTCCAAGAAAGTGCAAGATCCTATAGGTGGCTTGAAAACCCATAATTTTGATTTGATATAGTCTTAGTGAAAGCTAATCCAAATTTGGCTTAATTTTGACTTGCATGGCTAAGTATTCACGATTCTCTTTAATTAGAGGTCTTTATATAGTGAAGAACGAGAAATGATAGAGTTAGACAAGTGATCATGCTAAACGTAGAACATGAAAATGTTCTTTCAAAAACTCATATGTTTTTAATTGTGGCTTTTTCTTCCCATAAGATCAATGCATTAGGAATAAATCATAATTGCAATAAGTAAGGTCGTACGATTTGAAAGGTTACTTAGCCTCTAGTGCAAGTCGTTTAAAAGTTGCTCGGGGTTGAATAGAGTTCATAGCCAAGGCATAACTTATTGAAACGGGACGCGAAGATTGACGATTATCCAAAAAGGCCCTAACAAGGCATAAGGAGCTCTATTTTTGCTAAAGATCCAAAGATGATGTGAAGTATCATTATTCCTAAATCAATATGAAGGATCGAGACACACGACGAGAAGCTATTACTCCCCTAAAGAATGGAGAAAGTCTATCCAAAAAGACCCTAACAAGGTATGAGGATAAATATATCCAAGTCCGGAAAGGAGGCGGATCGTTGTATATCAAAATCCAAAGTAAAGATTGAAGAAAAATGATGAAGTCGTGGTCCTATATGAAGAATCTCTCAAAAACGTCAAGTGAAGAAATTCCAAATATATCAAGAGAAGACCATAATTTCAAGTACGTCTTCCCAAGATTTGAAGTATGAAGTACATGCCAAATATCGGTCCGAGAAAGGTCTCAAATCGTGAAACGAGTTATGCCAAGATATGAACTTAAGGAGATACACGAGAAGCCGTTTTAAAAGATTTTGTCCTTCGGCTAACTATTGATCAAATCGTGCTACTTTGCTTTCGGACTAATAACTACTCAAATAAGTCAATATGAATCACTTGTGATCCATGACAAAATAGATAAAAAAATGTTAGTAACCCATTTCCTTTTATAATAACTAGGATTGCGGGGAGAAAAAGTATTACACAATTTGGACGTATGAGTAGTGTTAGCATTGTGACTTGTACCAACAATGATCTTGTTTTTGCACTTAGCATGGAATGTATGACAATCAAGGATGATGAAGTTTACTCTAAGGGACATTAACTTGTTTCTATTCTTTGACCCTAAAAGTCACTTTTTGTGATGAAAATCATACATTATGTCTTTACACATCTTCGTAGTATGTTGCTAGTCTTTTTACTCCTCAATAAAAGTTAATAAAATTTGAACTTTGGTGATGCTTAGATACTTTATTCTAGCATTGCGTGAGGGCACGACAATGGCTTAGTATGGGGGAGTGATGAGATGGCATTTATACATGATCTCATCGTTCTTTTCGGGCTTTAAATGCATTAAAATGTCATAAAATACCATATATATGCTTGTGTTTGTTTACTTGTGTATTTTAGGTATGGATATCGTGAAAAAGACAAAAGATCACAAGATACAAGGAAAAACGTACATGAGAAACGAAGCCGTACAAAGAACCGGGCCCTAATCATGAAATTCTCAACAAATACCCTTGAAGACTTGAAGACAAACAAGATTGATCCTCATTTACTGAAGAAATGACACTTAAAACCCTTGTATATTAATAATTACAAGTTTGGTCCCTTAAGTTTGTCAAAATTACACAAAAGGTCCTTCAACTTTGAAGAAATGGCAAGATTAGTCCCTCAACAAATCCAAACTGCCAATAATGGTCCCTCATGAAGATTAAGATACATTGAAGACCTTGGAAGAACAACATTGTCCAAAATCAGCCCTTGCAATATTCAAAAGTGTCAAAAATAACCCTTGAAACACTTTTTGGAAAGTTTGTGCCAAAAATGACAAGTTGTGAAACGTTGATACATGTAAAATGGGCGCTGATAGAAGTTTACATCCAAGTGACAAAAGAGAGGAAGAAAAAGGACCAAAGCTGCCAAGTTTATAAGTTTAAACTAAACAAACACGCGCCAAACACAAAATCCCCATTAAAATCGGATCAAACGTGGCACTGTTCACACGTATGAACCTAGTTTTTACTTTTCACCAACAAGGGGGTTTTTACAATTACCTTTACCAAAACACAATTAACCCTTACACGAATCCATCCCATGCTTATACTCACATTCCCACTCACCCAAAGGACCCCACCATTCAAACCGTTTCACCCATCACATGAGTACTTGCCCTCCAAGCATAGCCACGTGTCAAGATCAACAGCTGAGAGCCTTTGCTTGATCACAAAGCTAAAAAGAACGTGTAGGATCATTTTGGACAGCTCAACAACAACAAACGCACTCAAGGACTTAGGGCATTGAGGGAATTTCACATCTAGGGTTTATGAACAGTGTAGCCTTAGCATTTGCCTATATAAAGACTCCTCAACATGTGAGAGAGCTTTTGTTCTAGTTTTAGGCTATTAATCTTTGTAATTCCTTTTTAAGTTAAATAAAATTTGAATTTCTGAAAATTTGAAATCTCTTTTTGATTTAGTTAAAAGTTTGGTGTTTGAGTAGCCTAATTCTGAGTTCCATTTGATTGTGAAGGCCTACCTTAATCTTGTGGTTAAGGCACGTCTTGTTTCATAAGGTTTTTAAGGTTTGAAAACCTTGAAATCCTAGGTTCTGTTTTGGTTATTTTGTGTACTAACCCTTGACCATTAGCTATAAGCTCTTACAAGCTTGTTGACACCAAGCTTGTGAAGGGATTAGAGCCCTTGGTTGAGTTGTTTGCTGTTTGTGTTGAAGATATAATGTCCTTGAGGTTCTACTTTGAACCATCAACCAAGGCAGTTTGCATCATCTTCATTGAAGTACCTTGGTCTTGTTCTAGTTGTTGAACAAGGTCCAAGGAGCATTGCTGGCCTTCCTAGGATGTTGTGGAAGGCAGGTACAATCCCTTGTTAAGATTCCCCTAAAAATTTCATGTTTATGACTGTTTTTGATTTGGTGCTTTGATTTTGAGTATTGGTGTTTGTGCTGGTGATTTTTGAGTTTGATTGTGTTATTTGCTATTGTTTAAGTGTTTTTTATCATTAAAATCAGTAGGTTATTAGTTAAAATCAGTAGTTTGTGTGTTAAGTGCTTGATTAAGGGTTGTTTGGGATTACTGGTTATCAAGGCCTTGTGGCCTTGTGCCCTTGGTTCTTTGGGTTTGGGTGGTCTAAACAAGCTCTAATATACAAGTTTTAATCATTGGTTAGCTTTCTGAAAGTTTGGAAAAGAGATTTGGAGTTTTGCAAAAATCTGATAAAAGTGGTTTTGAATTTGGTCAAACACATCAGATCCAATAACTTCTTTGTTAGTTGGATCTAAGGTCTGAAATCAGGTTTGGGAATAGTTTGGGTGATAAGCTATCTACTGGTTATCTGCTTGTTGAATTTGGTGGCTTATTGTGGTTTTTATAGCTTATCAAAGTCTGCTAAAGTGGTCATTTGCATCAGCAAAGTGACCACCTCATTTGGTGTTGCATTGTGATTTCTAGCATTAGGATTGTTGTTTTGTTGCTTGGACCTTATTTGTTTGCTGCTTGTGAGGATATTTGGCTATTTGGATTGCTTTGTTCATAGCTCATAAGCTCACTGGCTTATTGACTTATTTGTGCCAAAATACATCAAATTTACCCAACTGGTAAGCTTTGATTCACAAGGTTTGCACTCAAACCTTAACCAGCAGGGTGAAAAACAAGTTCTCACACTTCATTAAGTCTGTCAACGCCTACTTTGTTCCTGTCAGCGTTTGATTTCAACTTATTAGCGTTTGACTTTTGGTCAAACTTGGTTTTCAGCTTATTTGAATCTGTTTTGCTTATTGGTACATGCAACAACTTAGTTTTTGTAATAGAAATCATTTTTCTCAGCTTAATATCAAGTCCGGAAGTTTACAAATCTATTGGTTAAGCTTTTGCCAGAAAACTAGCTTATTTGGCTTTTTCAGCCAGCTTATTTGCTCCTACAGCTTATCCTACTTGGCTTTTTGTGATTTTCTTGATTGATTATTCTTAGTTAAGCTATTTGTGAGCTTTGGCAACAAACTAGAGCTTCTGAGGTGCCTTATTTCTCAAACCCGACTATTTTGTCGTTTTGTGGAATTTTGCTTTTCTATTTTCTGGCTTATTGAGTGAGCTTATTGAAAATTTCCTTTGACAGATCTCTTAAGCATCCAAAAAGAGGGTTGTGTGTCAAATTAGAGCTTATGGCATTAGCTTATGGCTTAATGGGCTGAAAAGCCCAATAAGAATAAGCTTTGTGTTCAATAAGCTATGATAAGCACATTTTCAGCTTTTGGGCCTTTAGAGTTTTGTTCTTAGAATTAAATTTTAAGTCAGATAGGGCTTTTCCAAGTCAATTGGGCCAAGTTTGACTTTTTGGGCCCAAAAGCCCATTTGTGTTGACTGTTTTTGGATTTGGCCCATTTGAGGGCCCATTAGGGGTATTTTGGTAATTTCACTTTCATTTTCTGATTATTTAGGTTAAAATAAACTAGTTTGCAAGTTTTTAGAATTTTTTATAATTTTTGGATTTTTAATATTATTTTATTATTATTTTATTATTATTTTTAAAATTTCACTTTTTCCAACTTTTTACATTTTTCTTAGGTTAAATACATTAAAATAGGAATTTATCAACTTTTAGAATAATTTTATCTCTTATAAAATAATTTTTATAATTATTTTAAGTTTTAATAGTTTTTAAATCATTATAATAGTTTTGATTAGTTTTAAAATTTCTAAAAATAGTTTTTAATCTTTTTAGGTCATTTTAGAGGTTTATCAATTGAAAATTCTTTATTTGGGCTTTTTGATAATTTATTTGATTTTTAGGGCTTTAATTAGCATTTAAAAATTGAATATTTAATTATTTAAAAGGTTTGAAAAAGTTTTGATAATTGGTAAACTCTTAGTTTATTATTTTTGAATTTTGGTGAATTTTTGGTAATTTTTAGAATTTATTTTATTTTTGGTGATTTTTTTTTAGGTTCTACGTCTTAACTTTCTAATAGTGATTTTTAGTTAATTTTTATTTTTACGACTTCGTCATTTTCTCTTCTAATCCCCTTCTAAACCAATCATTAATTACAAACATTTGGCAAGTTTTTCACACACATATACCTCCTTGGGAAACGAACTTACACAACATTAAGGGTCATTAGTGTTGATTTTTCCTAAAATCATCACTCGATACTTACCGCTTTTACGCCTTTTTCCAAAAAGGTGTATTTTACCACAATCAGTAATAATTTTATAACGATGTTAAATTGATGGATTTTATTAAACTCTATGAATTCACTCGGCGTTATCGCTGACCTTTTCTTTTAACATATTTTATCTCAGATACTTGAAGGTAATTCTCGGGAAGACAACAAGAATTCATGGCCCGCACTTAAATAACAATTTCCATTCAAATCTTTTGTAAAATTGTATGAAATGACCATGACTTGGGACCTAAGTAAATTTGATATTTATGAATGGAAATGCTTTATTAATAAACGACGCGATTTTTAAGCGTTGTCTATGATGTGAGTAATGTGCTATCCCGTAACACCAACGAGTCTTCCGCTGTATTGAATTGTGTAAATTTGGGGGTGTTACAGTTTGGTACCAGAGCTCTCGTTATAGAGAACGAAAATTTTTTTAAAACCAAGGTTTTGAATAAAACATTTCAAAATCTTTTAACTATAAACATTTTTCTAAAAATGTCTAAAAATCTTTTGACTATAACGGTGCTGAAGAATTCCCGAGTTACCGACAAGGCCAGACTGAGAAGTGTTATTTTAATATATATATATAACTTGGATTATATATATATATATATATATATATATATATATATATATATATATATATATATATATATATATATATATATATATATATATATATATATATATATATATATATATATATATATATATATATATATATATATATATATATATATATATATATATATATATATATATATATATATATATGATGTAATTTTATTACATGATTGTTTGATGATTATTTTGATATTTATACGAGGTATTTATACGACGTAGATTGTCACAAGAAACCCTAACTCCCCTAGTAAATTAATCGAAGCTATTTCTGTAGGAATTCTAGCTATCCTAGATCTAAACCAAGTTGTGGATAATTATGATCCCAACAAAATGGTTCATATTCGTAGAAATGTAGATATTAGTTGATTGTGATATTGAGAAAGAATTGGCGAGATTAAAACTGATATCGATGTCATGACGATCTTTCCTTATAGAGTGGAGTTTGACAAAACGTTACCACCTAGAAAGATGTCATCTGATTCGTTGTCACCCAATTCTTAAAATTGAAATCGAAAGGGTGAATGTTGCACTTGAGGCTATCATGGAACCATTACCCAAAAGCCTCATGCCACTAGAACCTTTCCGAGAAGTCTAATTGAATGATCGAGTCATTTAATACTAGTGACTCATTTGATAATTATTGTTGGAAAGAGCTATAGGATTGGAATATAAGTATTGATCATATTGAGCTTCTATTGCCCTTTAAAGGTCTAAGAATAAGATTGAAAGTATTGGAAAATGAGGTAGGATATCGAATTGAGTATAAAATTGGTTAAAACTTGAATAAAGTAAAATTTAACTTGTATGGAAGATGAAATTGTTAAGAGGAAGTTGTTAAGTTCTGTGATTGAATTATAAGGTTTTAAATGATTATTGGTTCATGTTAACGGTTGTTCCTAGGCCATTGTCCACTAACAAGGATGCCCAGTGTCCAATAAATAAATCGAAGAAATCTTCTTCTGAATTGGGACCGATGGATCTTTCGGGACATGTGGAACACCTAATGACTCTTGTAGATTAGTATTCATTGTGGTATCTTTTAAAAATCCCTAACTTAACTGAGATATCAGTTGGTAGGATGAGTTCTTGGAATTGTATGACATAGTGAAACATAATGTGTTACGGTACAATTTGACTTTTTTGTGATTAATGAAAAGACTACCTTTGATTACTAAATTCTACATATATAGATGTTATCTATCTTTTCTTGCTTCTTCCTAATGCTTGCATTAGTGATGCAACGATTGAACAAGTACTCATCTCGAATTGAGTTACGTTGTGGATTATTCTCTTTGTATTCCTGAGTGCCATCGAGGTCATGAACCTCATGATTAATTGGCTAAGCTCATTTCCTATCATATTGTAGTTAGTTCTTGGTGAACAACTTTTTATCACTCTTTTGCAGATCACTGATTATTTTTATAAGATAAAACAGTATCCTTTGAGAAAATTTAGTTTTCATCACTATAAGGATTATTCAAAGTGATATTTATAAGTGATCATTATCGAAATGAAATTGTTTATAAAACACCTTGGAAAACTTAATTGTTTCCATAACAAAGAACATCTCTGTAAATTTATTTTTGATTCTTAATTAAGAACTAAGCATGAAAATGGTTTTATTATAAATATGATGTTAAAATTTTGACTAACTGAGTATTGAATCGTTGATCTTGAAATTGTGTAGAGTTGCGCGCCTACATACAATTTGGAATGGACCGTGCAAGGCTGATTAGTAGTCACCATAAAACTTGTTAATAAACATTACATTTTCTTTGAAGATTGTGAAAGATTAAATTTTATGAGATCTGCAAGAAGTGAAAAATAGGGACATATTGATAGAGACACCTACATATGTGCCCGTACCATTTATTCTTCTGAGTCGAATTTACTCATCTGTGGAAATTGTCTTATTTGATAATTGACAATTCTTTCTTGTCCAATTCTCCCGTAGTGAGATTCTTAGATTACCGAGTGTTGATACCCGACTGGATGTATCGACGTTCCTATCATTTCTTTTGATTTGATTTCATTTGAATGACCTGGGTAACGATCCGAGGAGCTTTCGAATGCGTACTCAAATTATGAAAACATGGGATATATCCATATTCGTTAAATGTTTCGTCTTTATCTGAATTGAAATTCTCTCGCGTAGATTATGCGTTGACATTACTCTTTTGATGATAGTTGTGTCTCCATATATCCTTGAATTTTTGAAGGATTATGAATTATTTTTAGTCTTTTGAGAAGGTCACATCTTTTCAACGGTAATGAAAACTGGAAAGTTGATAGTGCTAGTAGAATGGATTGATTAATTATGACATGACGACATTGTCTGAATTGATGGGAACTCGAGTAGAATTCCCCTAAAAGATAAGATGTTGATTATCAAAAGTGATCTAAATAATTCTTGATGAATGATTATATCCTGCATTTAGACTTGAAATTTTACCGTTAATGGTTGTGAATTAGTTATAGATATTATAATCTAGAAAGAACCTAATATGAACTTATTAAAGATGTTTCCGTAATCTGAAACTTTAGGAGGTATTTGTTGATGAGTTACCTAGACTTTTGCCATTAAGGAAAGTTGAATTTTGTATTGATTATATTCCCGGTGCTGCACCTGTGGCTTGTGCACTGTACGTCAGCACCATCTGAATTAAAGGAATTACCGTACAACTGAGAGAGTTGTCGGAGAAAGATTTTATTCTACCGAGCTCGTCATCATGAAGAGCTATGGTGTTATCATTCCTTATGTTTATTGATTACCGTGAACTAAGTAAATTGACGATTAAAATCTATATCCACTACCCAAGATGATAGATTGTTCAATCATTTACAAGGTTCTAGAGTATATTCAAAAATTTGATTCACGGCGTGGTTATCATCAATTTCGCGTCCGTGAAAAAGATTATCTATTCCAATCACTACATTAAGAACTCGTAATGAAGATTATGAGTTTCATGTTATGTCGTTTGGATTGACTAATACACATGTAGCATTCATAAATTTGGTGAATCACGTGTGTAGGCTGTAAACTGATAAATTCATGCTTGTGATCATTAAGGACCATTTGTTTGTTTATAAGTATAAGAAGGAGTTTGTAATTATTTATAGATTGCCCTGAATTGACCAAACAATAAAAACATGTTCCTTAAACGTCTAACATGTGATTAAAGACTAAATCCTTTATAATATTTGACCGTGTGATTAATAAATAATGGAATATATATTGACTCTTCAAAAATTTAGAACCCTTTTAAGACTTTGGGTTTTACCAAAAAGAAAGTGCAAATGTGTTTCGACAAATGTTTTCACAAAGGATTTTTAAGGGATTATTCCCTTATACCTAGAACATTTAACTAAACTCCTGTTTAGGGGTAAATGTTCGTGTATACCTCAAGACAACCTAAGAGGAACTGAGTAAACCGTTTACAACAAGATTTAAAATGACAATGTTTTCTTTTCAACTAAGAAAATTTTGACCAAAGTATAACCAAAGATTTTCGAACATTTACGAATCTTAATAATTATTTCAAATTTATTTTGAACATTTTTTTTATATCATTGGACGAACTAATAAATTTAAAAACTTTTTGCGTTTACGTTTCATAAAAACTAAATATTTATTGTTAATTTAGTTGTAATAATTATCGACGCTTTAGACGTCGGATTGAGTAAAACGGATAAAAATGATAGTTAAGAAGAAACTAAAACTTATAAAATATGAAGAAAGAAATTTTGAATGAATACGGTCATGATAATTATTTCATTAGGGAAGATGAATGTAGATACTGACACCTTATATAAAAAGGATAAAGGATCAATTACGATGTATTTCTTAATAATAAATGTGCAAAATAAATTGCCGAACAATTTAAAATATAGCCGATGCTTATAAAAAGGATAAAGAATCAATTACGATGTATTTCTTAATAATAAATGTGCAAAATAAATTCCGAACAATTTAAAATATAGCTGATGCTTATAAAAAGGATAAAGAATCAATTACGATGTATTTCTTAATAATAAATGTGCAAAATAAATTGCCGAACAATTTAAAATATAGCAGGTGCTTATAAAAAGGATAATATAGATAATAAAAAGGGGGTTCGCGGCTAATGTGAACCATTAGAAATCAGGAGCCGATGGCGTTAAATGATTAAAAGGCCACTTGTGGTTGCCTAAAAATGGAGATTTTGAGATATAGTTATGTTGGAATCTTGTAAGTATAAGTATTCTATTCCTGTTATTTCTGATTTAATGTATCATTATCAGAAGAAGTTGTATTGATGGCAAATTATGAAGGCAGACATCGCCTCATACATTAGTAAACGTCTAGCTATTGCAAAGGTCATCATCTGAATTTGATTCGATTTGGGTCATCGTCGACAGACTGACCAAATCTACTAATATCATTCATGTTAATGATAGATTCTTGATGAAGAACTTGACTCTTTTGTATTTAAAGGAGTTATGTAAACATGGTGTTCCTGTATCGATCATCTCTATCAAGGTCCTCGCTTAGCATCGAATTTCTAGAGATTTGCTCAGAAGTCATTGAGAACGAATCTTGATGAGAGTACTGTACCACCCCAATCGAAGGGACGAGGTAAAGTAACGATAAAAATACTATAAGTGTTGTTTTATGTTTGAATGATTAACCTTTGGCAATAAACTGTAAGATCGTTTTCCTTTGGAGAGATTATCCTTGATAATTATCGTATTAGGATTGAGATCGAATCTTGTGAGGATATATATTAGAGCATCTGTAAGCAAGAGTTGGAATGAAGACACCCGACATACACCCATTGTGAGTTGGACATGTCTTTTAGGTTTAAGATTTCTTATGGTGGCGAACCTAACACTTGCAAAATACCCGAACCGCGAGACCTGAAATGATTGTTGAAATTAGGATCTGATTATTGACTGTCGATAGTAGGCAGGAGGTAATGTGAATATGAAATGTAGATCTTAAAGTGCCAGATGGGTAGCGAAGTTATGCCAAAATTTTTAACCATGGAGAAATGAATTAATGATTTGAAAGATCATGGGATATAAGTCCCTTTTGTATGGGATCATTGAGATGATGTAAATGTGACAATCCGTCAATTTATGGTTGATATTTTATTCTCGAATATTATTTAAAAAAACATTATTTTAATGTTACATTATGAACTCACTTATTTTTGGGAAGAAATTTGGATTTACGTCTTGAAGTAGCATCGACTACGTCTAAACCGGAGGATTCAACGTTACGTGCTTACGTTTACATACACCGTCTTTGGTGACAGTCCGACATTTCAGAAAATAAATTTATCCGTGAATATTATTTTGGAGTTTTAAATTTGTGTTGGTTCATAAACTCACAAATATACGAGAAGAGATTAGGACTTACGATTTTAATTTAACGTCCTTTACGACTAAACCGGAAACCTTAGGATTACTTATTTACGTTTTCGAACTCCATTTTTGATGAGACAATTTTTATTAGATTCGTTTTGTGCCGTTGATTCATAATTTATAAAAACGTTTTTCGTAAAACGACCCGAGGGCACACAAATAGAGGAAACTAGAATCGAGGAATACCCGTACATTAGCGGGATGGACAAAACAAGTTTATCCCACCCCACTACTAAGGCATGGCCAAAAATTGACACCACACAAGTGATGTGTCAAAGTTTAAGCAAGTAGCTTACACATGTAAGGTTATGCTTAACATGTAAGCTACTCATCCCACCAAACTAGCAAAACCACCAAGCCTAAAACAACTAACTCATTTCTTACATGCAAAAACCACACAACTCTCCTCCCTCTCTCTAAAATTCGTCCCACCTCAACCAAAAACACCCCTTTGATCAATTTTCAACCACAATATTTGGTGTTATACACACATATGATGGAAACCTCTTCAAGCTCTACTGATTGTAGGTGATCTTAACATGTAAAAAGGAGTTTTCAAGGGTGTTTGGGGCTGATTTCTCAAGGAGTTTTCATGAAGAACAAGGGCTGATTTTTGGAGGAATCTACAAATACTTGGTGATCCTAGAAGTGGTGTTGATATCTCATAAGATTGGTTACCCAAAACCAAGTCTTGTTCATCCAAAAACTCATCATTTCATCACCTTGGTGGTATAAAGATTGTTCTTCCCATCCTATTGTTATTTTGATTATGTAATCATGTATTTTCTTTCTTATTGTATATGTATATGATGAATATATGATGATAAAAATGTTGTGTGGGGATCAAGTGTTGATCAATATGATTAAAAAGATGAAAAACCATAAGAAACAAGGCTAAAATCTTGCTTAAATTGTTGGCTGTATAAAAACAGTAAGTAACCAAGTTATAAACTGATAAAATTGCATGGTGGAATCCATTTACAGTAAGTGTTAGATTTCATACACATGTGAGAGTTGGCCATGCAATGGAATCATCAAAATGAGTGAGTTATGATAAAAACAAGATCAGTGTACCAATCTGAATAGTCTGTTTTGTAGGGACTGTTAAGGATAGTTAGACATGGAATGAGCAGTAGCTTCAACTAACTTATTTGTAGCACATAATATGAAGTTTATGTCATCCAAAAATGAGCTTCTATCTTCTTATAGAACTCAAGATATGATAAAAATGGTGAAGATGAAACTAAAAATCAGATTTTGAAGAATTAATGTTTAATAGTATTATATAAGCACTCAAACTAATATAGAATAAAATGTGAATTAAAACCCACTAACTTATAAATTTCATTTATATAAATATGTATAAGGTTAAATAAATGGACACTTTATAAACATGGTAGTTGAATAAGATTTATAAGTTATAAAAACTATAAACATGATTTTTACGTCTTTTCGATAATTACCGTAAAATTAACGTTTTTCGCCAATTAAAACTTAGACGATCAAACCCGTCTAATGTAAAGTTTTTAAAAGTCATATACTGATATATAAGTACGTAATACAGGTAAAAACCGATAAAACCCGAACTATATGACATACGGACATTAACGAGTTAAGTTAGCATTATTGGACTATAAACCCGACTAGTTAGTAAAACACTTATAAACTTACTTATTGTGCTCAACCCATTTGGGTCCAACATGTAAAGTGTAATACTGATAATAAAATTATAATTTGCTAATATAATATATTGGGCTTGTAATGGGCCCATTGGGCCTCAAAATGTAAACAAGTTGAACTAGTGTAACTAGTCTTGAAAATTTCCAACACATAACACTAAAATGAGTAAATGAGAATTTATATAAACCCACTTGATCATCATATATATATATATAATCATCATATGTATACATAGAATTAGGATCATATGAGAACTTTTTAAAGTTGTAAAAATGAGAACCAACCAAAATCTCATAAATGACACTCTATTTGAAACAATTTTAAAACATGATTAAGTAAAAATATAATTTTTAAAGATTCGATGGGATTTCCTTTGAAAATTGGCGAAATCTAACTGATACATTTTGATTCGAGGTGTGATATGTATCATGTTTTGGTATTGTGTATCAAGTTATTTAGTGGTGGTTCTGTATCAAGTGTACCAATTTATGTATAAGATATTAACTTTTTGAGATTTTGATGTATATATATCACATTCTTAATTGTGTATCAGTAATTTATTACACACTTATCCGTTGTTTATTAGTCGATAGAGTGTTTAGTTGTATAAATAATGTATATTTTGGTGTAGTATTAGTAAAATAGTTATGTATCAATGTTTTAGTGGTGTTTTAAATTAGTTCTCATTTTTACAACTTTAAAAAAGCTCTCACATTAACCTCCCTCTGTATACATAATTGTTACTTTTATAAAGTCATTGGACAAGAGTCTAAGAGGAGTATTATTTGTCTAGGTTTCCGTGATTAAAGCACGTACCGTACATCCGAATTGCCGATAGCCCGCTTTCCCACATCAACGTGAGTTCATAGCCTTGCACTATTTTAAATGTTTTATAAATATTTTATAAACCCGCGAGGGAGATAACATGTTAGTCTTTATAAAATAGGACACCATTCGTCCCGATTGTTTGTTTATTGATTTGGACCCGAATGATTGTATGACCTGATAAATGATTAAATGACTCGATAGATGAAATTAAATGGATTATTAAAGTTAGGTTATGTCACTAAAAGTCCCATTAGCATGAATTGTGAACTACCGGGATTTGGTAGACGCTTATGCATATAACAGTACTATTTGGGGACGATCACCCTAGTTCGCGCCTTGACGATTGATCCCCGTCGTGCCACATTGATTGGTAAGCGAATTTATGTATGAGAAGATTTCCATAGTGTGACCTTTGTGACGACACGCTAATTTAGATGGGCAAATTGAGTATCGGGTTAGCTACCCATTGTTTGGTTTAGTAAGGTAACAATGTCATGCGGCTTATAATAATCCAGTTAACGAAATACTGCTATACGCACCGAATTACGATGTATTGCCTGACTAGCAATACGGGGTCATATTATTGATATTATGTTCGTGTTTTGGTTTTTCATAACCATATTCATATAACGGTTTTTATTTAACTTATACAACGTCATAAGACGTATTGTATGATGTTTTTACGACATTGGCTCGTGTAATGATTTTTAAGGCAAATGCCTATATTATGATTTTCGATAAGGATTTGTATAAAATGACTTTGGCTATTTTATGGCCTATTACAATGATTTGTACAAAATGATTTTCGGTAATAATTTTATACCGATGTTATATTGATGGATTTTATTAAACTCTATGAATTCACTCGGCGTTATCGCTGACCTTTTCTTTTAACATGTTTTATCTCAGGTACTTGAAGGTAATTCTCGGGAAGACAACAAGAATTCATGGCCCGCATTCAAATTATAATTTCTATTCAAATGCTTTGTAAAACTTTGTGACCTATGTAACTTTGATATTTATGAATGGAAATGCTTTATTTATAAACGACGCGATTTTTATGCGTTGTCTATGATGTGAGTAATGTGCTATCCCGTAACACCAACTAGTCTTCCGTTGTATTGAGTTGTATAAATGTGGGGGTGTTACAGTTTGGTACCAGAGCTCTCGTTATAGAGAACGAAAGATTTTTAAAACCAAGGTTTTGAGTAAAACATTTCAAAATCTTTTAACTATAAACATTTTTCTAAAAATGTCTAAAAATCTTTTGACTATAACGGTGCCGAAGAATTCCCGAGTTACCGACAAGGCCAGACTGAGAAGTGTTATTTTAATATATATATAACTTGGATTATATATATATATATATATATATATATATATATATATATATATATATATATATATATATATATATATATGATGTAATTTTATTTACATGATTGTTTGATGATTATTTTGATATTTATACGAGGTATTTATACGACGTAGATTGTCACAAGGAACCCTAAATCCCCTAGTAAATTAATCGAATCTATTCTCGTAGGAATTCTAGCTATCCTAGATCTAAACCAAGTTGTGGATATTTATGATCCCAACAAATGGTTGATACTCGTAGAAATGTATATATTAGTTGATTGTGATATTGAAAAAGAATTGGCGAGATTAAATCTGATATCGATGTCATGACGATCTTTCCTTATAGAGTAGAGTTTGACAAAATGTTGCCACCTAGAAAGATATCATCTGAATTGTTGTCACCCAATTCTTAAATTGAAATCGAAAGGGTGAATGTTACACTTGAGGCTGTCATTGGAACCATTACCCAAAAGCCTCATGCGACTAGTACCTTTCCGAGAAATCTAATTGAATGTGTGAGACATCTCATGCTAGTGACTCATTTAATAACTATTGTTGTAAGAGCTATAGGATTGGAAATTAAGTGTTGCTTATGTCGAGCCTTTATTGCCCTATTAAGGTCTAAGAATAAGGTTGAAAGTATTGGAGAATGAAGTAGGATGTCGCATTGAGTGTAAGTTGATTGAAACTTGAATAAAGTAAAAAAAAATTTAACGCGTATGGAATATGAGATTGTTAAAAGGAAGTCATTAAGTTTTGTCATTGAATTATAAGGTTTTAAATGATTTTAGGTTCGTGTTAAGGGTTGTTCCTAGGCCATTGTCCACTAATGAGGATGCCCAGTGTCCAATAAATAAAGTAAATAAATCTTCTTCTGAATTGGGACCGATGGATCTTTCGGGACAGGTGGAACCCCCATAACTCTTGTAGAATAGTATTCATTGTGGTATCTTTTAAAAAAAAATAATCCCTAACTTAACTGGGACATCAGTTGGTAGGATGAGTTCATGAAATTGTATGACATAGTGACACATAATGTGTTACGGTACAATTTGACTTGTTTGTGATTAATGAAAATACTACCTTTGATTGCTAAATTCTACATGTATTGGTATTATCTATCCTTTATTGCCTCATTCTAATGATCGCATTAGTGATGCAACCATTGAACAAGTACTCATCTCAGCTTGAGTTATGTTGTGGATTATTCTTTTTGAGTGCCATCGAAGTCATGAACCTCATGATTATTTGGCTAAGCTCATTTCCTATCATATTGTAGTTAGTTCTTGGTGAACAAATTTTCATCACTATTTTGTAGATCACTCATTTTTTTATAAAGATAAAACAGTATCCCTTGAGAAAAATTGGGTTTCCATCACCATATGGATTATTTAAAGTGAGACTTATAAATAATCGTTATCGAAATAAAGTTGTTTATGAAACGCTTTGGAAAACTTAACTGTTTTCATAACAAAGAAAATCTTTGTAAAATTATTTTTGATTCTTATTTAAGAATTAAGCATGAAAATGTTTTTATTATGAACATGATGATAAAATTTTGACGAACTGAGTATTGCATCGTTAATCTTGAAATTGTATATAGTTGCGCGCCTACATACAATTTGGAATGGACCATGCAAGACTGATTAGTAGTCACCATAAAACTAATGAATAAACACTACATTTTCTTTGAAGATTGTGAAAGATTAAATTTTATGAGATCTGCAAGAAGTGAAAAATAGGGACATAGTGTTAGGGAAACCTACATATGTGCCTGTAGCATCTATTCTTCTGAGTCGAATTTACTCATCTGTGGAAATTGTCTTATTTGACAATCGACAATTCTTTCTTGTCCAATTCTCCCGTAGTGAGATTCTTAGGAAAAGTATCTGATTACCGAGTGTTGATACCCGACTGGATGTATCGACGTTCCTATCATTTATTTTGATTTGGTTTCATTTGAATGGCCTGGGTAACGATCCGAGGAGCTTTCGAATGCGTACTCAAATTATGAAAACATTGGATATATTCATATTCGTTAAATGTTTTCGTCTGTATCTGATTTGAAATTCTCTCGCCTAGATCATGCGTTGACCTTACTCTTTTAAGGTTAGTTATGTCTCCAGATATCCTTGAACTTGTGAAGGATTAAGAGTTATTATTAGTTTTTTGAGAAGTTCACATCTTATAGACGGCAATAAAACAGGAAAGTTGATAGTGCCAGTAGAATGGATTGATTGATTATGACATGACGACATTGTCTTAATTGATGGAAACTCGAGTAGAATTCCCCTAAAAGATAAGATGTTGATTATCAAAAGTAATCTAAATAATTATTGATGGGTGACCATATCCTGCATTTAGACTTGAAATTATACCGTGAATGGTTGTGAATTAGTCATAAATATTATAATCTAGAAAGAACCTAATATGAATTTATTAAAAGATGTTTCTGTTATCTGAAATTTTAGAAGGTATTTGTTGGTAAATTACCTAGACTTTCGCCATTAAGGCAAGTTGAAATTGGTATTGATTATATAACCGGTGCTGCACCTGTGGCATGTGCACTGTACGTCAGCACCATCTGAATTAAAGGAATTACCGTACAACTGAGAGAGTTGTCGGGGAAAGCTTTTATTCTACCAAGCTCGTCATCATGAAGAGCTATGTTGTTATTATTTCTTATATTTATAGATTACTATGAACCGAGTAAATTGACAATCGAAAACGATATCCATGACTCGAAATGGAAGATTTGTTCGATCATTTACAAGGTTCTAGCGTATGTTCTAAAGGTTTGATCCACGGCATGGTTATCATCAACTTCGCGTCCGCGAGAAAGATTATATATTCCAATCATTACATCCAGAACTTGTAGTGAACATTATGAGTTTCACATGATGTCGTTTGGATTGACTAATACACGCGTAGCATTCATAAATTTGGTGAATCACGTGTGAAGGCTGTAATTTGATAAATTCATGCTTGCGATCATTAAGGACCATTTGTTTGTTTATAAGAATAAGAATGAGTTAATAATTATTTATAGATTGCCCTGAATTGGCCGAACAGCAAAAACCTGTACCTTAAGTATTTAACATGTGATTAAAGACTTAATCCTTTATATTATTTGACCGTGTGATTAATAGAAAATGGAATATATTGACTCTTCAAAAAAAATTGGAACCATTAAGGCTTTGGGTTTTACCAAAAAGAAAGTGGAAATATGTTTTGACAAATGTTTTATCGAAAAGAACTTTTGAGGGATTATTCTCTTATACACAAATCATTTAACTAAACTCCTGTTTAGGGGTAAATGTTTTTGTATACCTCAAGAAAACCCGAAAGGGATTGAGGAAACCATTTAAACCATGACTTAAAACTTGAAACGACAATTTTTACTTGTCAACTAAGAAAATTTTGACCAGAGTATAAACAAAGATTTTTCAAACATTTACAGATCTTACAAATTATTTTCAGTAAACCAACAAAAATTTTGTTAATTAAATTCAAATTTATTTTGAACATTTTTATATAATTGGAGAAACTAAGAAAATTTAAAAACTTTTTGCTTTTACGTTTCATAAAAATTAAATATTTATTATTTAATTACTTGTAGTAATTATCGAAGCTTTAAACGTCGGATTGAGCAAAACTGATAAAAACAATAGTTGAGATAGAATTAAAACTTAGAAAATATGAAGAAAGGTGAACGTAATTACTGACACATTATGTAGAAAATATAAAGAACCAATTAGGATGTGCTCCTTAGTAATGGTAGTACAAAATAAATTGCCGAACAATTTAAAAATAGCTGTTGTTTGTAAAAAGAGATAATATAGATAATAAAAGGGGGTTCGCGGCTAATATGAACCATTAGAATTTAGAAGCCGATGGCGTTAGATGTATAAAAGGCCACTTGTGGTTGCCTAAATATGGAGATTTTGAGATGTAGTCATCTCGTATGTATAAGTATTATATTCATGATATTTTTGACTAAATGTATCTTTGTCTAAAGAAGTTGTACTAATGAAAAATTATGAAGGCAGACACCGCCTCATACATTAGTAAACGTCTAACTATTGCAAAGGTCATCATCTGAATCTGATTTGATTTGGGTCATCGTCGACCGACTGACCAAATCTACTAATATCATTCCTGTTAATGATAGATTCTTGATGAAGAAATTGACTCTTTTGTATTTAAAGGAGATGTGTAAACACAGTGTGCCTGTATCGATCATCTCTATCAAGATCCTCGCTTCGCATCGAATTTCTAGAGATTTGCTCAGAAGTCATTGAGAACGAATCTTGATGAGAGTACTGTGTACCACCCCAATCGAAGGGACGAGGTAAAGTAACGATACAAAATACTATAAGCGCTGTTCTATGTTTGAATGATTGACCTTTGGTAATAGACCGTATAATCGTTTTCCTTTGGAGAGATTATCATTGATAATTATCGTATTAGGATCAAGATCGAATCTTGTTAGGATCTAAATATTGGAAGCATCTGTAAGCAGGAGTTGGGATGAAGACACCCGACATACACCCATTATGAGTTGGACATGTCTTTTAGGTTTAAGGTTTCCTATGATGGCGAACCTAACCTTACAAAATACTCGACCCGCGAGACCTGAAATGATTGTTGAAATTAGGATCTGATTATTGACTGCCGGTAGTGGGCAGGAGGTTATGTGAATATGAAATGTAGATCTTGAATTTCCAGATGGGTAGCGAAGTTATGCCAAAAATTTTAACCATGGAAAATGAATTGATGATCTGGAAGATCATGGGATATAAGTCCCCGTTATATGGGACCATAGAGATGTTGTAAAAGTTGGTTTGAAAGGCATACAAGCTGGATCTACCCTAGGACTTCAAGAGCTGCGTGAATTATGATTCGTATATCGAAATTGATGGTATCAAGTGAAAATCTGACTATTCCTTAATGAAGTTTAGATCGGCGAAAAATTGCATTCATCAAAAACCCGTGAACATCATGGATAGAGAAAGTAAGTCAACATTAAGCATGATCTTATTCCCGTAGTTATGTTTGATGAAACTCACGTATTGTAATGAATTACACTTGTGAGAAAAGACCGAATGTGGAGGAAATACCCACATGGCTTTAACTTTATAAGAAGCGAGTAGTAAGATGATCTTTGAGGACAAAGATCCTGTTTAGGGGTAAATGCTGTGACAATCCGTCAATTTATGGTTGATATTTTATTCTCGAATATTATTTAAAAAAACATTATTTTAATGTTACATTATGAACTCACTTATTTTTGGGAAGAAATTTGGATTTACGTCTTGAAGTAGCATCGACTACCTCTAAACCGGAGGATTCAACGTTACGTGCTTACGTTTACATACACCGTCTTTGGTGACAGTCCGACATTTCAGAAAATAAATTTATCCGTGAATATTATTTTGGAGTTTTAAATTTGTGTTGGTTCATAAACTCACAAATTTACGAGAAGAGATTAGGACTTACGATTTTAATTTAACGTCCTTTACGACTAAAGGGCGGAAACCTTAGGATTACGTATTTACGTTTTCAAACTCCGTTTTTTATGAGACAATTTTTATAAGATTCGTTTTGTGCCGTTGATTCATAATTTATAAAAACGTTTTTCGTAAAACGACCCGAGGGCACGCAAATAGAGGAAACTAGAATCGAGGAATACCCGTAAATTAGCGGGATGGGACAAAACAAGTTTATCCCACCCCACTACTAAGGGATGGCCAAAACTTGACACCACACAAGTGATGTGTCAAAGTTTAAGCAAATAGCTTACACATGTAAGGTTATGCTTAACATGTAAGCTACTCATCCCACCAAACTAGCAAAACCACCAAGCCTAAAACAACTAACTCATTTCTTACATGCAAAAACCACACAACTCTCCTCCCTCTCTCTAAAATTCGTCCCACCTCAACCAAAAACACCCCTTTGATCAATTTTCAACCACAATATTTGGTGTTATACACACATATGATGGAAACCTCTTCAAGCTCTATTGATTGGAGGTGATCTTAACATGTAAAAAGGAGTTTTCAAGGGTATTTGGGGCTGATTTCTCAAGGAGTTTTCATGAAGAACAAGGGCTAATTTTTGGAGGAATCTACAAATACTTGGTGATCCTAGAAGTGGTGTTGATATCTCATAAGATTGGTTACCCAAAACCAAGTCTTGTTCATCCAAAAACTCATCATTTCATCACCTTGGTGGTATAAAGATTGTTCTTCCCATCCTCTTGTTATTTTGATTATGTAATCATGTATTTTCTTTCTTATTGTATATGTATATGATGAATATATGATGATAAAAATGTTGTGTGGGGATCAAGTGTTGATAAATATGATTAAAAAGATGAAAAACCATAAGAAACAAGGCTAAAATCTTGCTTAAATTGTTGGCTGTATAAAAACAGTAAGTAACCAAGTTATAAACTGATAAAATTGCATGGTTGAATCCATTTACAGTAAGTGTTAGATTTCATACACATGTGAGATTTGGCCATGCAATGGAATCATCAAAATGAGTGAGTTATGATAAAAACAAGATGAGTGTACCAATCTGAATAGTCTATTTTGTAGGGACTGTTAAGGATAGTCAGACATGGAATGAGCAGTAGCTTCAGCTAACTTATTTGTAGCACATAATATGAAGTTTATGTCACCCAAAAATTTATAGAACTCAAGATATGATAAAAATGGTGAAGATGAAACTAAAAATCAGATTTTGAAGAATTAATGTTTAATAGTATTATATAAGCACTCAAACTAATATAGTATAAAATGTGAATTAAAACCCACTAACTTATAAATTTCATTTATATAAATATGTATAATGTTAAATAAATGGACACTTTATAAACATGGTAGTTGAATAAGATTTATAAGTTATAAAAACTATAAACATGATTTTTACGTCTTTTCGATTATTACCGTAAAATTAACGTTTTTCGCCAATTAAAACTTAGACGATCAAACCCGTCTAATGTAAAGTTTTTAAAAGTCATATACTGATATATAAGTACCTAATACAGGTAAAAACCGATAAAACCCGAACTATATGACATACGGACATTAACGAGTTAAGGTAACATTATTGGACTATAAACCCGACTAGTTAGTAAAACACTTATAAACTTACTTATTGGGATCAACCCATTTGGGCCCAACATGTAAAGTATAATACTGATAATAAAAGTATAATTTGGCTAATATAATATATTGGGCTTGTAATGGGCCCATTGGGCCTCAAAATGTAAACAAGTTGAACTAGTGTAACTAGTCTTGAAAATTTCCAACACATAACACTAAAATGAGTAAATGAGAATATGTATAAACCCACTGGATCATCATATATATATAAAATCATCATATGTATACATAATTGTTATTTTTATAAAGTCATTGGACAAGAGTCTAAGAGGAGTATTATTTGTCTAGGTTTCCGTGATTGAAGCACTTACCGTACATCCGAATTGCCGATAACCCGCTTTCCCACATCAACGTGAGTTCATAGCCTCTAACTCTTTTAAATGTTTTATAAATATTTTATAAACCCGCGAGGGAGATAACATGTTAGTCTTTATAAAATAGGACACCATTCGTCCCGATTGTTTGTTTATTGATTTGGACCCGAATGATTGTATGACCCGATAAATGATCAAATGACTCGATAGATGAAATTAAATAGATTATTAAAGTTAGGTTATGTCACTAAAAGTCCCATTAGCATGAATTTTGAACTACCGGGATTTGGTAGACGCTTATGCATATAACAGTACTATTTGGGGACGATCACCCTAGTTCGCGCCTTGACGATTGATCCCCGTCGTGCCACATTGATTGGTAAGCGAATTTATGTATGAGAAGATTTCCATAGTGTGACCTTTGTGACGACACGCTAATTTAGATGGGCAAATTGAGTATCGGGTTAGCTACCCGTTGTTTGGTTTAGTAAGGTAACAATGTCATGCGGCTTATAATAATCCAGTTAACGAGCTACTGCTATACGCACCGAATTACGATGTATTGCCTGACTAACAATACGGGGTCATACTATTGATATTATGTTCGTGTTTTGGTTTTTCATAACCATATTCATATAACAGTTTTTATTTAACTTATACAACGTCATAAGACGTATTGTATGATGTTTTTACGACATTGGCTCGTGTAATGATTTTTAAGGCAAATGCCTATATTATGATTTTCGATAAGGATTTGTATAAAATGACTTTGGCTATTTTATGGCCTATTACACTGATTTGTACAAAATGATTTTCGGTAATAATTTTATACCGATGTTATATTGATGGATTTTATTAAACTCTATGAATTCACTCGGTGTTATCGCTGACCTTTTCTTTTAACATGTTTTATCTCAGGTACTTGAAGGTAATTCTCGGGAAGACAACAAGAATTCATGGCCCGCATTCAAATTATAATTTCCATTCAAATGCTTTGTAAAACATTGTATGAAATAATATGACTTGGGACCTATGTAACTTTGATATTTATGAAAGGAAATGCTTTATTTATAAACGACGCGATTTTTATGCGTTGTCTATGATGTGAGTAATGTGCTATCCGGTAACACCAACTAGTCTTCCGCTGTATTGAGTTGTATAAATTTGGGGGTGCTATAGTAAAAGATTGGTTTGAAAGGCTTATAAGCTGGATCTACCTTAGGACTTCAAGAGCTGTGTGAATTATGTTTCGTATATCGAACTTGATAAAATGTCTATCAAGTGAGAATCTGATCACTTCTTGATGAAGTTTAGATCGGCGAAAAGTTGCATTCATCAAAAACCCGTGAACATCATGGATAGAGAAAGTAAGTCAACAATAATCCGGATCTTATTCCCATAGTTATGTTTGATGAAACTCGCGCATTGTAATGAATTACACTTGTGAGAAAAGACCGAATGTGGAGGAAATACCTACATGGCTTTAACTCTATAAGAAGCGAGTAGTAAGGTAAGATGATCTTTGAGGACAAAGATCCTGTTTAGGGGTAAATGTTGTGACAATCCGTCAATTTATGGTTGATATTTTATTCTCAAGTATTATTTAAAAACATTATTTTTAATGTTACATTATGAACTTACTTATTTTTGGGAAGAAATTTGGATTTACTTCTTGAAGTAGCATCAACTACGTCTAAACCGGAGGATTCTGCATTACGTGCTTACGTTTACATACACCGTCTTTGGTGACAGTCCGACATTTCAGAATATAAATTTATCCGTGAATATTATTTTGGGATTTTAATTTTGAGTTGGTTCATAAATTCACAAATTTACGAGAAGAGATTAGGACTTAGGATTATAATTTAACGTCCTTTACGACTAAACCGGAAACCTTAGGATTACGTATTTACGTTTTCGAACTCCGTTTTTTATGAGACAATTTTTATTAGATTCGTTTTGTGCCGTTGATTCATAATTTATAAAAACGTTTTTTGTAAAACGACCCGAGGGCACGCAAATCGAGGAAACTAGAATCGAGGAATACCCGTAAATTAGTGGAGATGAGACAAGTGGGACACTTGTCCCACCCCTACTATAACCGGCCATAACATAGCCACAACACCCTTAGGTGTCAAACTTACACAAAACTAAGTTACACTTGTAACTTAGCTTCACATTGAAGCTTACTCTTCCCACAAAACCACTAGCTAAACATTCCTTCTATTTCCTACATGTAAAACAACCTACAAACTCTCTCACTCTCTCCAGTTGTGCCGTCCCACCACCACCACTAAACACCATCATCCTCAAATTTTTAACCATGAACTTAAGCTATGATCAACATATGTTGAAGCTTAGTTGAAGACTTGTTGATTGGAGGTGATTATAACATACAAGGAGGAGTATATATGGAGTCTTGGGGCTGATTTTCCACAAGGAGTTCTTGAAAAATGGTGGTCTTGAAGATGGTCTTGGTTTATCACAAGTTTCTCCATCAAAATCCATGTCTTGATCATAACCTACATCATCATGGTGGTATAAAGATTGTTCTCCCCATCCTTTTGTTAATTTTGATTATGTAATCATGTATTTTCTTCTTAAATGTATATATATGTATGATGGTATATGATGATAAAAATATGGTGTGGGGATTTGGTGTTGATAATCATGGGTAAAAAGATGAAAAACTATATGTAAAAGTGGTTAATCTTGCTTAATTTAGTAGGCTGTATAAAATCAGTAAATAAACATGTCATGAACTGATAAAATGGCATATATTAATGGATATACAGTAAGTAATATGTCTCGTACACATGTGAGAGTTGGCCATGCAATGGAATCATTAGGATGAGTGAGATATGATCAAAACAAGTTTAGAGTGCAAATATGAGTACACTGTTTTGGACGATTTTTATAAAATACTTAGAGGCTGATTCAACAGTAGCCATAGAAGAGTTAAATGGAGCACATATCATGTAGTTTATGACATAAAATATTGGGCTTCTATCTCCATATAGAACTCTAGATATGGCTGTTTTGGTGAACATGAAACTAAAAATCAAATTTTGGGAAATTAAAGTATAAGAGTATTATATAAGCACTCAAATAAAAATAGTATAGAATGTGAATTGAAACCCACTAACTTATATAATACATTTATATAAATATGTATAAGGATAAATAAATGGACATTTTATAAAAATGGTAGTTTGATAAGTTTTATAAGTTATAAAACTATAAACATGATTTTTACGACTTTTTCGGCTATTACCGTAAAATTAACGTTTTTGTTAGATAAAACGTAGAGGGTTGGACCCGTCTAATGTAAAATTTTATAAACTCATATACTGATATATAAACATATATAACAAGTAAAAACCGATAAAACCCGAACTATATACATACGGACATTAACGGGCTAAGTTAACGTTATTGGACTAATAATACAACAAAATGGGCTAAAACACTTATAAACCTATTTATTGGGCTTAACCCATTTGGGCCCAACATGTAAAGTATAAATACTGATAATACAAGTATGAAATGTATTAATACAAGTTAATGAACTTATAATAGGCTTATTGGACCTAAAACACGTAAATAGGTAAAACTAGTAAACTAGTAAGAAGTTACCAATACATAAACACTAAAATGAGTAAAAGAGAATATATAAACCCACTTGATCATCATATATATAAAATCATCATATGTATACATAATTGTTATTTTTATAAATTCATTGGACAAAAGTCTAAGACGAGTATTATTTGTCTAGGTTTCCGTGATTGAAGCACGTACCGTACATCCGAATTGCCGACAACCCGCTTTCCCACATCAACGTGAGTTCATAGCCTCGCACTCTTTTAAATGTTTTTATGAAATGTTTTATAAACCCGCGAGGGAGATAACATGTTAGTTTTTATGAATTAGGACACTAGTTGTCCCGATTGTTTGTTTGTTGATTTGGACCCGAATGATTGTATGACCCGATGAATGATTAAATGACCCGATAGATGAAATAAAATAGATTATTAAAGTTAGGTTATGTCACTAAAAGTCCCATTATCATGAATTGTGAAGTACCGGGATTTGGTAGACGCTTATGCATATAATAGTACTATTTGGGGACGATCACCCCAGTTCGCGCCTTGACGGTTGATCCCCGTCGTGCCATTTTGATTGGTAAGCAAATTTATGTATGAGAAGATTTACACAAGCGTGAATATTGTGACGACACGCTAATATAGATGGGCAAATTGAGTTTCGGGCTAGTTACCCGTTGTTTGGTTTAGTAAGTTAACAATGTCATGCGGCTTGTAATAATCCAATTAAAGAAATACTACTTTAAGCATTAAATTACGATATATTGGCTGACTAGCAATACGGGGTCTTACTATTGATACTATGTTCGTGTTTTGGTTTTCATAACCGTAATCATATAACGGTTTTTATTTAACTCCATACAACGTTATAAAACGTATTGTATGATGTTTTTAACGACAATGGTTCGTATAATGGTTTTGAAGGAGAAAGCCTATATTATGATTTTTGATAAAGATTTGTATAAAATGACTTTGGCTATTTTATGGCCTATTACAATGAATTGTACAAAATGATTTTCTGTAATAACTTTATACCGATGTTAAATTGATGGATTTTATTAAACTCTATGAATTCACTCGGCGTTATCGCTGACCTTTTCTTTTAACATGTTTTATCTCAGGTACTTGAAGGTAATTCTCGGGAAAACAACAAGAATTCATGGCCCGCACTTAAATAACAATTTCCATTCAAATCTTTTGTAAAATTGTATGAAATGTCCATGACTTGGGACCTATGTAAATTTGATATTTATGAATGAAAATGCTTTATTAATAAACGACGCGATTTTTAAGCGTTGTCTATGATGTGAGTAATGTGCTATCCCGTAACACCAACGAGTCTTCCGCTGTATTGAATTGTGTAAATTTGGGGGTGTTACATAACAGGTTTCCATAAATAGTAAGTTTCTAAAAATAGAATGTTTCCCAAAGTAGTAAGTTTTCATAATTAGAAATAAGTTGGATTATTAATAATAAGTAAAGTTTAATTAGTATAATACAAGTCATGGTTTAAAGGTAATAGCTTATTAATTAAATAACTTTATTAATTAATTAAACTATACGTTATAAGAATTTAATTAAAAATATAAGTAATTAAATTATGCTAAGTAAAATACTTTAGGTTATACATGAAATATTAATTTTAAAATTTAACATAAGTCATGAATTTAATTAAAATAAAAGCCTAGTAAGTAATTTAGTTAAACATATTCTCTGATTTTAATATTTTTCTCGAATCCCGAACCCATGTTTTAAAAATTAACCCGAGCCCGAAAACCGGGTCACAAATAAGCTGAGCCAAACACCGTTGATAGTGGCTAACCTGGCCTAGCAGATTGCCACTGTCCGAGTGGTTTTACCTACTGCCCGAGCCACGGCTGGACCCGGTACCCACCGGCGGTCTGCCGGTTCACACCGGTTCACAACCGGTTCACACTGTTAGCACCGAGAAGCCCCCTGTTAGCACCGAGAAGCCCCCTGCTTGATGTTCGATACCCACTTTTAGCACCGAGAAGCCCCACCCCGAGACCCTATAGGTCTCGGTTAGCACTCGGTCCAAAACAAAACCACACCCCGACACGCGGTCGGGGTTTCCTTGTGTCGTCCAAGCCAAAAAGTAGCCAAGTCGAGACCCTTTGTGTTCTCGGTGGTGGTGATGAAGACAAGCCGAGAGCCCCTTGGCTCTCGGTGGTGTCTCGACCGAACCAACACACGAACCAAACACCCCTTTTTCCATGTTTAATTAATCGCACATGTTTTTATATCTTGTTTTTATGATTAATTAAATAAGGACATGAATTCATAAAGAACTACAAAGAAAAAGGAAGTGTTTTTTATTTACCGAACACGTGGAAGAAAAGATTAAGATCACGATCACGTACACACAAAGAATAAACAACCAAAATCGTCTGGTTTCTCCTTTTTGTTTAATGTGGCCGGCGGCAAGAGAGGACCAGAGGGAGGCAAGGAAAACTTTATGTAAACCTAAATTATGTTTAATGTTTCCTGTGTTTTGTTTACTTAACATGGGTTTTAAATTGGGTCATGGGACAAAGCCCATCTTTTCCTTCCTCTTTGTCTTCGTCGCGACACATTGGGCCCGCATGGGGAAACCCGTAGTTTTCCCGAGTTAAATTATTTACGTGATCGTTCATGTTTAATTATCTTGATTTTTATATGTCGTGTACTTAACACATTTATAATATATACGTAATTACATGTTGTTATATATAGTGACACGTGAATTATATTATAAATGGAATGTTTTAAGTTTACCGTATTTTTGGATGTTCACTGTTTATGTGTACAGTTCATGGTATTTTCATGCGGGTTTTACAACTCTTCCCATCTAAAAGAATAATTCGTACTAGAATTGGAGAAAACATAACTGAAAGAAAACATACCCGAATCAAAACTGGAAATGAGGGTAAGAAGTCCGTATAGACTCCTCCGTCTCCCAAGTGGCTTCCCGCTCAGGATGATCCCTCCAGAGGATTTTGACGAAAGGGATCATCTTCCTCTGCATGACACGATCTTGTCGTTAAAGAACTCCCTCGGGTTCTTTGACATATGAAAGATCCTCTCGAATCTGATCAAGCAGATATTCGACAACATGAACTGGATGATAGTTGTATCCCTGAGTAAGGACACAAGGAAAACGTTTTGAACGTGTGATAGCTGAGGCGGTAACGCTAAACGATATGACACTTCACCAACGCGTTATATGATGTCGAACGGTCCGATGGAGCGAGGACTGAGCTTCCCTCTGATTCCAAAACGTTTAACTCCTCGTGCAGGTGATACCTTGAGTAAAACGTGATCACCTACGTTGAACGAGACATCTCTACGACGTTTATCAGCATATCTATTCTGACGTGCACGAGCTTCCTGAAGCTTCGCCTTAGCGACGACGACCTTCTCATTAGTCACCTCAATCATCTCTGGACCCTCAAGTAGTTGTTCGCCCACCTGATCCCCGCAGATTGAGGCGTGACACTTCCTACCATACAACATCTGAAAAGGAGCACACTTGATGCTAGCGTGCCAGCTGTTGTTGTATGCAAACTCTACTAGAAAGATATATTTATCCCACCTTCCTGACCACTATAGAGCACACGCCTGCAGCATGTCCTCCAATGTCTGAAAGGTATGTTCCGACTGTCCGTCGGTCTGAGGATGAAAGGCAGTGTTGAGCTTAAGTCTGGTGCCCCAAGATTTCTGGAGACTCTGCCAGAAACGTGATGTGAAACGGGGATCTCTGTCATAGATGATTTTTGATGGAGTACCATGTAGTCACATGATCTCTTTCTGAAAAGTGTGCTAATTTGCTGACCGGATGCTCCTTGCGGATCGGCAGAAAATGAGCAGATGTAGTCAACGTATCAACAATAACCCAGATAGCGACGTTCTTCCTCTGAGTCACAGGAAGACCAGTAACAAAATCCATGGTGATTTTGTCCCATTTCCATGCTGGAATATCTAGTGGTTGTAGTAAACCACTAGCTCTCTAGTGTTCGATCTTAACTTGTTGGCAGATCATACATTTAGAAACGAGGGTGGCAACATCCTGCTTCATACCACTCCACCAAAAGTGTTGCTTGATGTCATGGTACATCTTGGTAGAACCAGGATGTATGGTAAATGGAGAGCTGTGAGCTTCACTTAGCACAGCTTCCCTAAGTGTAGAGTCAGCAGGAACCACTAGTCTAGTGCCCTACCATAAGATACCGTCATTATTGACATGAAACTCTGTCTACTGATCTATGTTCTGAATGATAGCCCAAATCTCACCATCGTCCTTCTGAGCTTCCTTGATCCTAGAATGTAAGTATGGTTCCACTCTAAGATTAGCCTAGTAACTGTGTTGTCCTCGAACATAAAACTAAATATCAGTCATCTCTAGGTCACGGATGATCTCCTTTGCAATACAGATGTCATCTCTAGGTCACGGATGATCTCCTTTGCAATACAGATGCAAGCAATCATACTTGACCTTCTGCTTAGAGCATCTGCCACCAATTTCTCCTTACTAAGTTGGTACTGAATGTTGGTGTCGTAGTCCTTCAATATCTCTAACCATCTCCTCTCCCTCATGTTCAGTTCCTTCTAGGTGAAGATGTACTTGAGACTCTTATGATCGGTGAATATGTCACATGATTCACCATACAAATAATGTCTCCAGATCTTCAATGCGAAAAAACTGCTGCAAGCTCCAAATCATGAGTAGGATAGTTTTCTTCATAAGGTTTTAGCTGTCGTGATGCGTATGCAATAACCTTCCCATGTTGCATGAGAACAAAACCTAAACCATTTCCTAAAGCATCACTATGTATCTGAAATCCACCTGAGCCAGATGGGAGAGTAAGAATAGGTGTAGTCACTAACTTCTACTTAAGATCTTCGAAGCTCTTCTCTCGCTCTTCCGTTCAGACGAATTTCTCTCCTTTCCTCATCAGCTTAGTCAAAGGTAAGGCTAACCGTGAAAAGTTCTCTATAAACCTGCAGTAGTAGCCAGCTAAACCCCAAAAACTTCTGACCTTAGTTGCAGATGTAGGTCTCGGCCATTTGGTGATAGCTTCAACCTTCGCAGGATCCATGGTGATCCCCTCTACAGATACAATATGGCCAAGAAATTCTAACTTGCTTAACCAGAACTCACATTTGGAGAACTTGGCATACAACTGCTTCTGACGAAGAATCTACAAGACTGTATGAAGGTGTTCCTCATGTTCCTCCTTGGATTTGGAGAAAATCAGGATGTCATCAATGAACACGATAACGAACTTGTCAAGAAACTCATGGAAGACAGGGTTCATCAAATCCATGAAGACTGTTGGAACATTAGTGAGTCCGAATGGCATGACTACGAACTCGTAGTGCCCATAACGTGTACGGAAAGCAGTCTTAGAGATATCATGCTCTTTAACCCGTAACTGATGCTAGCCGGACCTCAGATCGATCTTGGAGAAATACTTAGCGCCCTGAAGTTGATCAAAAAGGTCTTCAATTCGCGACAAAGGATAATGAATCCTGATCGTGATCTTGTTCAGCTCACGATAGTCTATACACAAATGCATGCTGCCGTCTTTCTTCTTCACGAACAGTACCGGTGCACCCCATGGCGACGCACTGCAACGGATGAAACCTCATTCCAGAAGTTCCTGTATCTGATCTTTTAGTTCCTAAAGCTCTATCGTATCCATGCGATAAGGAGCCTTGGAAATTGGCTCTGCACCTGGGATGAGCTCAATTTCAAACTCAACTTCACGAACAGGTGGTATGCCCAGAAGTTCATCAAGAAAAACGTTAGGAAATTCTGACACAATAGGCTGATCTTGGATTGATGGAGACTCGGCAGTAATGTCATGAATATTGGCTATGAAGCCCCTACAGCCGTGTGATATTAAAGCACGCGCCTCGATGGATGAGATAATTTGCACTGACCTCCCTGGCAGAAAACCACGATGTATGTACTCTGGAAATTTAACATCACCGAAGATAACTCGATAAGTGTGGCAGTCATTCCTAGCTTGGTGCGTCAACTCGCACATGTCAAAATCGCACATGTCCAAAGGAAGTGCGTCAACTCTGCGGATCTTATCGTCAAATTCTAGGGGAAGATCTCTGTACACCTGAGTGATTCGTACAGAGTCCCTAAGTGACGTGGAAATGCATAAGGCATTATCTAATGGCATAGGGTAAATCCTAACACGTACAACAAATTTAGTGGATATGACTGAATGAGTCGCTCCAATATCAAATAGAACACATGCTACCAAACCATTCATAAAGAGATTTCCGGTGATGGTACCTGAAGTCTTGTTCGCCTGGTCTCTAGTAGTAATGAACACGCGACCAGAAGTAGGAGGTGGCTTGGAAAAGCATGTCCAGAGGTGCCTTCTATCTCACCCAGGCGACAATACTTCTGCTGATGGCCTTGTTGGCCACACTTGAAACAACCACCAGTACCTCAATGACAAATACCAGAATGTCTACGCGAACAAGTAGGACAGATAGGATGCGTGAATCCTCCAGCAGCCTTCCTAGTTATCTAAGATCCTGTTTCAGGATTACATGCATGAGACATGATCGTAGAACATAGGCATGAATACATGGAAGGTTTAATAATTACCAAATTAGGTAGAACAATTAGGTTGTGAACCTCTACTGTCATGATCCCTACCGTTGTTATTGTTCCTAAATTAAAAATTGTTGGAGTGTTAGAATACCATAACATAAGACAGTTTAACATGAAAGATGGTAAATGTAGGGACATGCTGTTGTTCGAGTTATTGGCATTGTTACGGTAATTATCATTACCGCCACACCTCTCATAGCCAGAACAGTCGTTGGTCTAACCATTTCCCTTAGATGCTTGTTGCTGAACGGCCACATGCTTACGGTCGTTAGTCTTCTACTTGAGATATAAAGTTGAACAGAGGATGATATGAAAATGAAAATACTGATGGAAATGAATGGTTTACAATTGGTGATTGAAGATACCTCTTTACTGCTCTGTCATCACCAAACTCCTCTCGTTCCTGAAGCATCTCAAGCTTAAGGGCTGCATCGGCCACCTGTGCTACTGTAGTGAACGTAGCACAAACCAAACTATTGGCAACCGAAGTGCGAAGAGCGCAACAAAACTTCTCAGATTGCTCCTCAGCAGTACCAGCTGCTGCTCCCAAGAAACCAGCCAAACGGAGAAACATCTACATGAATTCGTTGCTATTTTCCCCAACAACTTGTTGGATATTATGATAATCCTGCTTAAGCTTCTCTAGTTCAGCATGTGGAAAGTACTGGTTAAGGAAGAGCTCCTTAAACTGGTCCCAAGACAAGAGTGCAACCCAATTATCACCACCATTGGCCTGCTTGAGAGACTTCCACCACTGCAGCACATGACCTTCAAACTTATAGCAAGCCAGTCTTGCCTTGAAAACGCCGTCACAACCCATCGCATCGAATATCTTCTCGATATGAGAAATCCAATCCTCAGCCTCATTGGGGTTGCAAGTCTGCTCAAACGAACGGGGTCATAGTTTGTTGAATCACTCCAACCAAGTCATAAGAGTAACAGGTGGTGGTGGTGGAGGATTGTTGTTGTTGTAGTAGTTTTCAGGATGAGGGCCATACTAAACGCCATGAGCTTGAATTTCAGCATAAACTTCGTCCCTGATTTCATTACGAAGTTGGGGAAGGATGGCTTGCAGAGCTGCATTGACAGCTGCAACCAACTCTTGAGCATTGCGTATGTTCACCATCTAATAATTTTAAAACAAAATGCAACATAAATCATAAATCTAAAATGAGATGACATAAAAATACATGAACAACGTATAAATCAATGATGCAGTTTATAATACATGAAGCGATTTAAAATGCATGATGCAGTTTATAAAAACTTTTATATGCGCGAGGGTAAACGCCTATGGACAGTTCACCCAAAACAAAAAACATAGCGAGGGGACGCCTATGAGTCTATCCTAAAGATAAACGTTTTGATAAAAGAACATGCGACTAAATAGGGCCAGTCTTGTACCAACCATTACTTAGTCATAAACCTGCGACAATGATATGAATGCATGAAATAAAATGAAAATGCATGAATGCATGAAAACCAACTGTTAGTTTTAGGAAGACGCTGGTGACTACCCATAAGTCACAGGTCATGTTTTACAGAGCTACAAGTCGAAACCTCGGGCTCTGATACCATAATGGTAAAACCCCATTTATTAAGATGGAATGCTATAGTAATATATGGCGTGTCATGAAAGCATGCAAGGTAAATTTCTAAACATTCATGATCATAAATAGAAATACCGGAATCAAATATCGGTAGTCTATGTAACTCACACACAAGCAATATTAAGTACTTTAAAGAAAGGACTAAACAATTTCCAAAAGAAGTAAAGTATGAAAAACTAGGAATAAATGCATAAGGTAAAAGAGGCTGGATAGCTTCCATTCGAATGCACATACTCTGTAGATCCTATGTACGACCTTGAGTACCTACCGTTTGGGAACATGGAAATGGAAAACGGCTGAGCACAATGCTCAGTGCACGGATATATAGCATAACCTAAAAACATAAAGGAATGATAGCATATAAAGCATGAATTGCAGCAGAAATGAATAAGTCCTGGGAAAAACTTAGATATATGCCATGTTTACTGGTTTTAGTTCTGAAAACATAGCTTATGTTACTTATGAAAATCTATATTAGTTTATTATACTAAAAGCCAATATAGGTCATGAGGTCAACAACGTGCATGAATACTTAGAGGGGTGACCTCGTCATGCAATTAGAGGGGATGCCTCTAAATAATTGGTAATGGGTAGGAGGGATTAGCTCCTTGTGAAGGATGCAAGGAACACACCACATTCATTATGAAATCCTGACTGAAACTGAACCTAGGATGCACCCATACGCCCCACATGATAATAATAATATAATAATGGCCAAATAACTGAAAGGGACGCCACGAGCTATCACTCTGCCAAGGTGAAGTCATAATACTAGTGCCTCTAGTGTTATGGTTATGGTACCTCCATAAATAGGTGAAACTGGTCATGCATGTATATTGCTAAGGTAACTAATAAAACATAAGCATTTAATCTGTAACTACTGGGGAAAACAGTTGGCTGCATATGGGAAATCCTAATAAAGAAAGAGGTTGTCCTTACTGTAGGACGGAAAATCCGTACCTTATGTCCAGTAGAAGCTAATGGAAAGCTGAAGAAACTACTCTGCCTTGACAGATAATACTACATAAGAATGGGAACGTGTATGAGTTGTCTGAATTACATGTGTTTTACTGGTTTTTTGTGTTATTAGCTTGTTATATTTATTTTGTCATGTTTTAGGGGTTTTACTGTGTTATCTGTAGTTATATTGATGTTTTGTAGTGTATTATACATGTTCTAGTGTATTATAATACTTGTATTGTAATACTAAGTAACTTTCTAAAAATAGCAGGTTTCCATAAAAAGTAAGTTTCTAAAAATATAAAGTTTCCAAAACCAGTAAGTTTCCATAATTAGAAATATGCTGGATTATTAATAATAAGTAAAATTTAATTAGTATAATACAAGTCATGGTTTAAAAGTAATAGCTAATTAATTAAATAACTTGATTAATTAATTAAACTATACTTTATAAGAATTTAATTAAAAATACATGTTTTAATTAAATTATGCTAAGTAAAATACTTTAGCTTATACATGAAATATTAATTTTAATATTTAACCTAAGTCATGAATTTAATTAAATTAAAAGACGGGTAATTAATTTAATTAAACATATTCTCTAATTTTAATATTTTCCTCGAAACCCGAACCCTTGTTTTAAAAATTAACCCGAGCCCGAAACATGGGTCACAAATAAGCCGAGCCAAACACCCTTGACAGTGGCTAACCCGCCCTAGCTGGTTGCCACCGTCCGAGTGGTTTTACCCACTACTTAAGCCACGGCTAGCCGCTACTGGACCCGGTTCCTACCGGTGGTCTGCCGGTTCATACCGGTTCACACCGGTTGTGATCGGTTCCCCCTGCTTGATGTTCGATACCCGCTGTTTGCACCAAGAAGCCCCACCGAGACCCTATAGGTCTCGGTTAGCACTCGGTCCAAAACAAAACCACACCCCGACATGCGGTCGAGGTTTCCTTGTGTCGTCCGAGTCAAAAACCAACCAAGACGAGACCCCTTGTGGTCTCGGTGGTGGTGATGAAGACAAGCCGAGAGCCCCTTGGCTCTCGGTGGTGTCTCGGCCGAACCAACACACGAACCAAACACCCCTTTTCCATGTTTAATTAATCCCACATGTTTTTATATCTTGTTTTTATGATTACTTAAATAAGGACATGAATTCATAAAGAATTAAAAAGAAAAGGAAGTGTTTTTGATTTACCAAACACGTGGAAGAAAAGATTAAGATCACGATCACGTACACACAAAGAATTAACAACCAAAATCGTCCGGTTTCTTCTTTTTGTTTGATGTGGCCGGCGGCCAGAGAGGACAAGAGGGAGGCCAGGAAAACATTCTGTAAACCTAAATTATGTTTAATGTTTCCTGTGTTTTATTTACTTAACATGGGTTTTAAGTTGGGTCATGGGCCAAAGCCCATCTTTTCCTTCCTCTTTGTCTTAGCCGCAACACATGAAGCCCACATGGGGAAACCTGTAGTTTTCAAGAGATAAATTATTTACGTGATTGTTCATGTTTAATTATCGTGATTTTTATATATCGTGTACTTAACATATTTATAATATATACGTAATGACATGTTATTAAATATCGTGACACGGGAATCATATTATAAATGGAAAGTTTTAAATTTACCGTATTTTTGGATGTTCACTGTTTATGTGTACTGTTCATGGTATTTTAATGCGGGTTTTACATTTGTACATTTGAAATTCTAAGGAATTTTGTGAAACATTATATTTTGCAACTCTTAATTAAATAAAAATCATTTATTTAATTAATTTTACCGTTGAAGTTAAAACAAGTTAAATACATTTTAGTAAACTAAAAGTGTATATATCTCGATAACTTACTAAAAGTTTAAACGTTTAAAAATGGTAACAACTTATTAAATTGTGATCATGCATTTTCATCAATTACATTTATATGTGCATTTTATTTGTGCATTTAATGAGACCCACATAAATTACTTAGGTACTGCTTCGTGATCATACCGTGCCAGTCTACTCAGTGACTTTATCACTACTGCATCACCAATAAGGTGAGTTCATAGACCCATATTATACAGCTTTTATAACTAGGGGAGAAAACATACTACTGAGTGTATAGGCAAATATTTCACGGGTCCATAACTTCTTTAATGCCTATTGTTTGCCCCATTCCCGTGGACTGTAATAGTTAATGGTGTAGCGTGAAAGGTTATAAATAGATCTATTTGGGGATTGACTATCCCAGTCTGCGTGAGTAGCTCTCACCTAGCCTAGGCCAAGGCCATCAGACTTATATACATTGTCGGACTAAAGGGGTACTTTTCAGGGACGATCCACATAGGCCTTTGATCACTTGTATAGCTTCTATTACAGGGCAATAGAAACTACTATTGTATTGAGCTTGGAGCTCTACTACTTTCGTGGTGTTTTGCATATCAGTACTTTTATTTATAAACTAAACCTGTGAATTCACCGACTTCGTGTTGACCCCCACATTTTACTTTATATGTTTTCTCAGGAAAATAAGCAGGTTCATATGCACTTGGATTTCCAGCATCATAGGAAGCATCATGTTTACCATTGGCCTGAGATATTACTTCAAAAATGTTAAATGTTGATTTCAAGACAATTTACTTAATTTGCACAATTAAATTCATGTAATATGTTTTAATGTCATTTATGATCATTGCATTATATATTGTGTGCTATCGATCCACCAAAGTAACACCCTATGTAGCTTGCATTTTACCACTTTGGGGGTGTTACATAATCGTTTTTCGTTTTAATTATGAATGGTATATGTATCTATGTAGAACAACAAATACACAATATTATCCAAATACGCGAGAAATTGAACCTAGTGGGCGTTCCGTCATTATCGAGTGTATCGAATATAAAGGAAAAATCAAAGGCAAAATAGATAAATACTCTTATTTAATTTAATCTCAATTGATAGAAACTATAAGGTGGGTATAAGGCGGTTGTATTTCACGACCTAAAGAAAAAAGGCTCTTAAGTGCTTTGCTCCGCCTCTTTTTCTGTGCTCACTTGTGCATATTTATTTAGTGACGATTGATTAAGAGTTTGCCATTCTAGTATTAGTACATCTATTTTTTTTGAGTTTTAATAATTGAACCTCGAAACGTTTTGGCGTTCTGCCAACTTTTCAAAGTCAACGAAGGTTATTACTTGTTGTAATTACCTTCATTCTTCTTGGATTCATTAATCGAGACCTTTTATTAGTGGATAATTTGTGTTTATTAATTTCTACGTAATACACCGAAAATCCAAAAAATTAAAAAACCATCAAAAACCAAAAAAATGGAAAAATCTAAAACCCCAAAAAGTATCTACTTTGTTACCCTTCATTCTCTACATTAGTGCATGCGCACTCGATCGAAGGATTATACGAATTCCAGCGACGTATCGAATCGACGCAATCGAAATCGAAGGAATCGACAACGAAGACGTAATTTAGAAACGAACGTTCCTAATTTTGTTGTCGAAACCGAAGACGAGATGGTCGAGAATCGTACGATGATGGAGTTGCTCCAAGCACCCATCGATCGTTGTGGAGACGTGATCGTAATTCCTGTTATCGAAGCTGGGAATTCTGAGATAGAAATCGGAATGCTATAAGAGACAAAGTTTAAGGGTCGTGAGGCGGATAATTGTGACAATCCGTCAATTTATGATTGATATTTTATTCTCAATATTTATTTGAAAACATTATTTTAATGTTACAATATGAACTCACTTATTTTTGGGAAGTAATTTGGATTTACGTCTTGAAGTAGCGTCGACTACGTCTAAACCGGAGGATTCTACGTTACGTGCTTACGTTTACATACACCGTCTTTGGTGACAGTCCGACATTTCAGAAAATAAATTTATCCGTGAATATTATTTTGGGGTTTTAAATTTTTGTTGGTTCATAAACTTACAAATTTACGAGGAGAGATTAGGACTTACGATTTTATTTTAACGTCCTTTACGACTAAACCGGAAACCTTAGGATTACGTATTTACGTTTTCGAACTCCGTTTTTTATGAGACAATTTTTATTAGATTCGTTTTGTGCCATTGATTTATAATTTGTAAAAACGTTTTTCGTAAAACGACCCGAGGGCACGCAAATCGATGAAACTAGAATCGAGGAGTACCCGTAAACAAATGGGGATGAGACAAGTGGGACACTTGTCCCACCCCTACTCAAACCGGCCTAACTTGCTCCACCAACACCTTAAGTGTCAAAACTTTAACTAGCTAGCAACACATGTCTTGCTAATCTTAAAGTGTAAGCCACTTACCACCTAAGCTAACTAAAACCACTAGCTAACTCTTTACCACCATTTACAACATGCAAACCACACACAATTTCCTCTCTACTCTCCCATCTTGTGCCGTCCACTTCTCCCCCATAAACACCCCTTTTGATCAATTTCATCCATGAAATCATGTGTTATTCATACATATGTTAAAGCCCTTTTGAAATCCTATTGATTGGTGGTGATTTTAACATCCAAGGAGGAGTTTCCTTGGAGTCTTGGGGCTGATTTTCCGCAATGTTTTCATGAAGAATGGTGGTCTTGAAGATTGATGAGACTGCTTTTATACATGGTCTCATCGTCCAAAACGGCCTTAAACTGCATAAAATATCATAAAATAGACCAAATATATGCTCGTGTTTGTTACTTGTGTATTTTTAGGTACGGATATTGAGGAATTGGCAAAAGAACACAAGAATCAATCAAAAACGAACACGGGAAATGAAGTCGCACAATGAACCGGGCCCAAGTTTGGAAATTTGCAAAATGACCCTTGAAGAATTGAAGATTGGCAAAAATGGCCCCTCATCTTTGAAGAACTTGTCACAATTGACCCTCCATTTATCAATTGTACAAGTATGATCCTTATTATTTGAAGATATTACAAGAATGGTCCATCAAGTTTGAAGATTATACATATAAAACCCTTTGGAAAAGTTTTGGAAGACATTGTGCCAAATTTGACAACTTCTCAAAAGTTGACAAGGCTTATTTTGGGTGCTGACAGCTTTTGATTGCAAGTGGAAAGAAGATAAATCCTTGGGGACCATATATGCCAGACAGCCAAACATCCCCACCCAACCAGCACATGACACGTCAACCCTACCCACCCACCAACCCAAACCCATTAACCGACCCGTCCATAACCCATTACCCAACCCAAGTTATTAACTTAAACCGGGTCAACACTTTGGTCAAACCCACCCACTTAAACCCAAGTTTCCCCCCCATAACAATTTTTTAAATTGTTTTAAACCCAAAACAGATCTAAACTACCCCTAATCCCCCTTTGAACCCTAATCACCCCCAGTTGCAATTAACTCCAATTCAAAGGGTTTTAAGCCCAATTTGTGCAGATCATTAATTAAGGATCCCCTCACCCTTTCCCACCTTATTTGACACACCCACATGGGTTGTGGTCCCCTCCCCAGCCTTCCCCTGCACCCGTCCCTTTCCCTTTTGTCCAATGCCCGACACATCCAACGACTCCAAGGCTACTACTTGGCCTCCAAGTAGTATTTAACGTCTCAAGATCAAAATCAAAGCTGGCATCCACATGGGTTTGAATTTTGACCAAGAATCAGTCAAGACGAAGAGGGCAAAATTGAGATTTCCATAGTTTAGGGTTTATGTCTTGTAATTTTTTATTCTAGTTCTAGAATGGTCCTTGTATGCCTATAAAAGGCAGTTTAGGCTAGTTATTTAATTGTTCCAGTTTTTTTTGCAAAAATCTCTTGTAATTCCTTTTTTAATTTTATAAAGTTTGGTGTTTGATAAATTCAATTATAATTCCTTTTATACTTATTAAAAAGTTTGTGTATTGAGTTGTTTGCAAAAGGCTGAGTTCCACTTAAATTGAGAAAGTTGTGTTTGAGGTTTGATTTTCAAAAAGGGTTCATAAAAGTTTGGACAGATTTTTTAAATCATAAAGCTTTTTGAAGTGAAAGTGGAAAAAAGTTTGGTGATTTAGGAACTTGTAAATGCTTTTAAAACGTTTGTGTTTAGGTTAGAAAGATTTTGAAAAAAGTTTTTAAGAAAAAGAAAGAAAACAGAATATTACATATATTGTTCTTGTTTTGCTTTTCTTTGGATTTTTCAGGTGTGAAAGGTTGTTGATACTTGATCAGCACCAACCCGTGTTGGTTTGGAGGTGGATTATACATCCACTAGGACCCTTGGATGTAAGGGTCCTAAGGTAAAACTCTTTAACTTTTAGAAAATTTCAGAAAATATGAGTTGTATGTGATCTTGCTTGATCTGGTGGAATTTGTGTGTTAAGCTGTTGGATTGGTGTTTAATTAAGTGTATATGCATGTTAGATGCAATAGAAATCAGTTTGAAAGTGTTTTGATAAGTTTTGAATTGAAAGTTTGGTTTCTAGTTTTTAAAAGGGTGTTTGGCTAAGGGTATTAGCAGGTTTCAAATCTTTGATTTGGTTTTTCAAAAGTGTTAGAGCAGATGAAATAAGTTGAGCTAGGATTGTAGTTACTTTGTAGTTAATTTGGAACACGTTTTGAGTAGTTTGTGTGCTTGAAAAAGAAAAAGAGCAGCCAAAACCTGCATAACAACAATCTGTTTGGATTTTGTGAGATTTTGTGCATGATCTTTTGATATCTGTGAAGTAATAGGGTGAATTTGTGATTGTCATTGCTTGAGTGTTATGTTGTGAGTCTGTGTGCATGATTTGGTGATTTGAATCTAACTAGAGTGCATGTAAAAAGCTCTTAAGTCCACCAGACCTGCTCTTTAGTCTCAGAAACTTGACATAGCTTGTGGAGGTTTTGTTCTTGATCATTTGGTGTGCTATTTGATTGCTCCTTGTGTGCCATTGACTCCTTGTGCTTAAACAAGCACAAGGGTGCCCCCCTTGTCTAGAAAACATCACCAAACAAGCATCACAGCCAAGACCTCTTGGTTTTCAAAGTTCAAGTGTGTACTCACACTTGATTTTCAGAAACATACCCAGACCTGGGCATAAATTGCCTTCTAACTTGTTGAATCTTGGATATAATTGGATTTGGATTTGAGTTTAGTAGCTTATAAGTTGTTCTGGTTGAGTTTTCAAAAGCTAAAAAAAAAAAAAAAAAAATTGTCAAAAAGGACGTGGCCAGGACTCGAACTTGCGCCACTCCTCTCACAACCATACGCGTTAACCATCCTGCCCTAGGGTCTTTGACTGCTAGGTTTGGTTTGGTTTAATATTTAAGGTCTATTTGGTTTAAGCTTTGTTAAATAAGCCGTGGCTTATTTGGTATGTTTCAGCTTATTTATTAAGCCTCTTAGCTTTCTTTCATTTTTCCTAGGATTAAAATAGGTTATAGGATTTTTCTGGCTAAAAATATTATTTTTCCTTTTATTAAATTAATTTTTAGGATTATTTTTAGTTTTAAATTTAAAAAGTCTTTAAAAAATAGTAAACAGTAGTATAAAAATACAAAAAAATAGTTTTTAGGTTTTAATTTGTATTTTTGAGGTTTACATGTGAAAAAGTTTTCAAAAACTTTAATTTTTGATTTTATTTGATTTTAGGGGTTTTTGGCAACTTTAAAAATTAATATAAAATTAACTAAAAGGTTTTGGGAGCTTTAATTTACATTTTCTTCTTAGTTATAATATTTAGGATTTTTGAGAATTTTTTAGAATTTATTTAAGAACTTTTAATTTTTTAGAATATTTTATTATTATTTTATTCATTAAAATAAAAAGTTTTATTTTTATCTTTTTTTCATTTTTCCTAGATACTAGACATTAAAATAGGACCTTTGTCACTTTCCATTTAATTTTTAGGCTTTTCAATTAATTTTTAGAATTAATTTAAGATTTAATACATTTTAATAGTTTTTAGGAGTTTAAAAATAGTTTAATTTGGTTTTAAAATTTTTAAAAATAGTTTTTAGCTTAATTAAGTTGTTTTTGAGGTTTACAAACTATTAAATCTTGTTTAGGGCTTTTTAATATTTAAAAGTGATTTTTAGGGCTTTAATTAGCATTAAAAAGTCATTATTAAATTAATTAAAAGGTTTTGGCAAGTTTGAATTTTTTGTAAACTCTTATAATATTATTTGGGATTTTTAGTAATTTTTAGGAATTTTTAGATTAAAATTTTAAATTTTGTGCTTTTTACGTTCTTCGTCGTAACTTTCTAGTAGTCTTTTTGCCTTATTTTTTTTTAAGTTTTTTCGTCTTCGTCATTTTCTATTCTTTTCTTCTCATTAATAATCAAAAACATAATCAATCATTCATTACACAACACACGTGCCTCCTCGAGAACGAACTCCCCTCATTAAGGGTCATTTACACACGGTTTTCCTAAATCGTCGTGCTTACCCTATATTATTGCCTTGTTTTCCTAAACAAGTTTGATTTTACAACTATCAAAATGGCGCCGCTGCCGGGGAGGCGTGTTGTGTTTTGATTGAACCATTGTTGTTTTTCTATATTAGCCATATAGTATTTGTATTAATAGCACTCTATTAATACGTATTATCGTTTTTCGGTTTTTGTGTGAATACTATTACTATATTGTATACGTAGAACAATAAATACACAAGTACTCCAAATACGTGAGCAATCACAACCTTGATTCGGGATTTCATCACTCGATCATTGTATTCGAATCTCAAACCAAAGAAAAAAGGCAAAAATAGATAAATACTTTCGTGAAGCTTAATCTTGATAATACAAACTATAAGGTGGGTATAAGGCGGTTGTATTTCACAACCTAAAGGAAAAAGGCTCTTAAGTGCTTCGTGCCGCCTCGTTTCCTCCGCTTGCTTGTGCGTATTTTATTTTGAGAGTGAATCGAGGGTTTTGCCGCCCAAAGTATTATTACATATCATATATATTTTCTTGGTTTCCATTTGATTAAACCCTCTTGAACGATTTGGTGTTCCACCATCGTTCTAAAGTCATCGAAGGCGTTCACTCCACGTGATCGTTTTCATTCCTTGAGGCCTTTTTAATCAAGAGATTTGATTGAGGAGGAGATTTGTGGACTCAATGTCTACTTAATACATTCACCAAATTCCAAAAAGGTTAATACAATCAAAAACCACAAAAAAAATTGAAAAAACTCAAAATACCAAAAAGAATCTTCTTTGCTCGCCTTCTCGTTGTACGTGACGTTTATGCAAACTCGCTCTAAAGCTAGACGTGCTCGTAAACGAAGAAACAAATCACTCACTCTTTCTAGTGAGGAGTCTCCTATTGACGAACCCATTGTACGAGAAGAACCAACCATGGCGAATCGAACTATGATGGAGTTACTTCAAGCACCCACCGAGGGTTATGGAGAAGCTATTGTGATTCCCGCAATCCTTGCGGAGAATTTTGAAGTTAAAACGGGTTTGTTGTCGATGATCCAAAACAACAAATTCCGTGGTGATGAGAAGGACAATCCGCACAACCATATCCGCCAATTTAATCGTCTTACCGCCACGTGCAAATTCAAGGATGTCTCGAATGACTCGATTAAGATGATGTTATTTCCGTATTCCTTAGTGGGGCCCGCAAAAATTTGGTTAGAGAAAGAGCCACCCAATTCTATATTGACGTGGAAGGATCTCGTTTCGAAGTTTGTGAACCAATTTTTTCCGCCCTCTAAGACTACGCATTTGAAAAACGAGATTTCTAAATTTTCACAAGAATCAAATGAAAGTTTTTCTACGGCTTGGAATAGGTTTAAGGAGATGTTACACGAATGTCCTCATCATGGTTTTTCCGATTTGCACCAAATCGACATGTTTTATAATGGACTTAACGATCATGAAAGAGATTATTTAAATGCCGCCGTGGGTGGTAATTTTTTGTGTAAAACGGTTGAAGAAGCTTTGGTCATAATCGAGAATAGGTCTAAGGTTTATAGCCCTCGTCACACACCGAGTGTTGCCAAAAGGGGCTCATCATCGTCTCAAAGTATCAATGCATTACATGATGAAGCAAATGAAGAAAACCGATTTTTCGATAGATTTGCAAACCTTATGTCCCATTGGAAGGCTCAAGAAGCTTCCAACACCGCTTCGGTTAAAGCGGTTTCTAAAAGTTGTTTGTCGTGTGGGGGAGCTCATGATCTTTCCGAGTGCATTACCGCGGATGGTAACACTTCGAATGATTTTGTAGCCACGGGAACTTATAACCAAATAGGTCAAGGTTCACGTTCAAATCAAGCTCAACCCAATCAAAATGCTAATAATTATCGCAACAACAACAATCAAGGTGGAAATTACCAAGGAAATCAAAGGAATTATAACAAGGGTAATTACCAAAGTGGAAATGGGCAAATTTCTAACCAAAACCAAAACCGTGATTTTCAAACTAATGCCCAAGGTTTTCAAAACGATCACACCAAAAATCTTCAAGGAGAATTTTTGAATTATGCTAAGGCCAATGATGCTAAGTTTGACAACATGCAACGTGAAATGGTTAGCTTAAGATCCGAGTTGAAAAACGAGCTTAAAAATGAACTTGCTAATGAACTTAAAACTCATGCTAATAAAATGGAAGGAAATGTCACACGACTCCAACAAAATCAACAAAAAATGGAGCAAGGACAACATGAGATTAAGCAAGAGTTGTTGAAAGCGGATGCTAGGCAATCTAAGTTTGAAGATCGAATGGCTAAAATGTTTGAAGCTATCATGTGTAAGCCCTCTTCTTCGGGTGGTCTTCCTAGTGATACCATCGTGAACCCGAAAGGAGAATTGAAGGTTATTACCACTCGTAGTGGTAAAACTTTCAAAGAGCCCATTTCTCGTCCAAGTACTTCTATGGAGAAGGAAAAAGAGAAAGAACCCGAGGTTATGGTTGAAAAGGAGCATATTACAAGCCCACGAAGTACCGCTCAAACCACACCTACGGTTGAACCAATACCCATTATGGAACCCGAGATTCCAAGGCCGTTGCCTATGCCTAATTTCCCCCAACCCACACCACCTTTACCCTACCCATCAAGACGAAACAAGGAAAAGGCACAAGAACGAAATAATTATCAATTTGAACTCTTTATGAAAATGTTTCGTGACTTGCATTTTAATATAAGTTTTACCGACGCCTTAGTCATGATGCCTCGATTTACCACGAACTTCAAAAGTATGTTGAATAACAAAGAGAAATTGCAAAGATCGTCTAGTTGTTCTTCGGTTTTTCTAAGCCGCATACCTCAAAAAGTCGGTGATCCTGGAAAGTTTTTAATCCCATGTGCTATCCAAGACATGGAAGAATGCTACGCCTTGGCCGATCTTGGTGCTAGTATTAATTTGATGCCTCTCGAGATTTTTAAGTCGCTAAATCTTCCAAATCTCACTCCTTCAAGAATGTCAATCGAAATGGCCGATCATTCTACAATTCTAGCTTGTGGAGTTGCCGAGGACGTTTTTGTGAAAGTTGGGAAATTCTATTATCCCGTGGACTTCATTGTTGTTGATATTCCCATCGATCCTAAAGTTCCGTTAATTTTAGGTCGATCCTTTTTGGATACCTCGAGAGCACTTATCGATGTGCATGCAAGAAAAATCACTCTTCGTTTCAATGAGGAAGAACTCGTCATTAATGCAACCCAAAACTCCACTCTTTCTCATGTTTATTCGATAACATCTTTGTACAATGTCAATCCTATCAAAAACATTTGTCAAAAGATTTCCAATAGAGTTTTAGGAGTTGATAAAAATGAAGTTCCGTCCCCTCCGCCGATGGAGGTTAAGAGTGTTAAGCCTATGATTCCAATCTCGAGTGAATCTTCGGATGATGAATACGTTGATCCCGATGGGGAGGTTTTCTTTGTTGACAAAAGATTTGAAAACTTGCCACCACCTAAACCAAAACGCTTTCAAAATGTGAGAATTTTTAGTGTGACTAACATTGTTTTAGATACACCAAATATTTTTGACATAATCAAATCGGGTTTTCACAAGGAGAGTGTAAAAGATAAAAAAGGAAAAGATTTTGAATCTAATTTAAAAGATTTTTCTACTATTCTAACTCCGTCATCACCGCGTGTCTTGAGTACTACAAGCTCGTCTTTCCCTTTTGACGATGCTTTGTGTGGATCTAGTGTGGGGGAAGCCCCTTATGTTCCCTCCCCTTTCTCCACCGAGGACGAGATATTTGATCCTGGAATTGCTTTTATAGGGAAATCTCGGTCTTCCACCGATGCAATAAATGGAAAATCTTTTCATTTGATTGGTGCGAGTCTACCTCGAGTAGCTCAATGTTTTGCCTTACCCATTGTCCCACCCTTCTATTTCTTCTCTCCTATTTGCTTCTATCCCATTGGGATTTGTATTGGAGTTGTGTTGTCTCGTCTTTCATCCAAAAACGAGGACGCTATCTTTGACCCCGGTATACGTTTATCGGATTTTTAAAGTACTCCACGTACTTTAGGGCCTTGTTTATCATGTAAGCCCCACCAAAAATTGACCATACCATGATTATCCCTAAATGATCACATTTATGGGGATTCGAGTCGAGCTTTTGACTCGGTTATCAAAAACAAGGTGCCTCGTGGGGGAGACCCATGCCTATCCATGTATATATTATTGCTTTCTAATTAGTTTAATGTGAGGGGATTTGTGCCCTTCCAACCTTTGTTCCGTGGTTGTTTGTGCATTGTGTCTTTTAGATCATCATCTTCACGATTGGAGCCTCTCGTGTTCGTTTCATGGGAGCACTCGATCGTTTGCTTTGGAGGCCATTCCCAATATCCACATCATGATATATCCTTTTATGTTCTAACCTTAGGTTTTATAGCACACTTCATAAACGGCTTTAAACTTATTGGTTACACCCTTTCCATACTAGATTAGGCATTCGACTACGTCTCTAGTATGGGGGTGTTTGCACCCCTAGACTCGAAACATTGAGGACAATGTTTAACTTTAGTATGGGGGGGGGGTGAATAGATACTTGCCTTGCCAAACCTTCACGCTTTCCAAAGTTTATCGTTTTGTTTATCGTTTTCTTGCAAAATAAGGCTAAAAATGGCCAAATTTTAAAATTTTTCTCATGTTTCATAAGTGTTTGATGACACGAATGTAGATTTTCCGATGGCGAGAATAAGAGTAATTTTTGACTCGACCGTGCGTGTTGAGCACTTAGCTTTGATTCCTTAACTACACATTAGGCTAAGTCTCTTAAATGAGGACGAGAAATGATAGAGTTAATTATAAGTTACTATGCTAAACGTAGAGTACTCGTATTCTTTCAAAAACTCATGTGTTCTCGTTGTTTGCTTATTCTCCCTTCGCTTGTAAATATTTTTTGCTTAATAAATATTGATTTAGCGGTTTAGTTTTGATTGTTGGGTTTCTAGTCTTTTCTAGTAGCTTCCGTGTAATTAAATTGGGAAGACATTAAGGTATCGCCAGCGTCACGGTTTTGAAGTATTGGCACCCGAATAATCGAAAGCTTCACCCAATAATAAGATTTCAAGTGCTCACCTAAATCTAGCAAACAATTTGAAAGCCCCACAAGGCCTAAAATCTATGCAAAAATTGAAAGTGAATCAAGCCTTAATCTTCGAAGCTTTAAAGATCCAAAATTCGCTTTAGCGTGAGGATATACGTCTTTGGCTAATAAAACCACCGATGAGGCGGATAATAAAAGGCAAGGCAAGACCGAAGTCATAATAAAAGCTTCATGACGAAGTTGAATAAAAGATGGAGGTAAACCAAAGATAATAAGGTCCTTCCGTTAGGGGGCGTATAAAAGTCTTGGTAATAAGTCTCATGTTCAAAACCGTTATAAAACCGTGTTTATCGATTCTTCTTGTCAACTTAATTTTTTGACATCGTTGTCTATTAGGAGGGGTTATTGATTTGATGGTCTTAGTTACACCGTTAGGACTCTATTTTTAGACCTAAATCTCTATTATCACATAAGTCAACAATGTATCCTCGTGATCATTAAAGACATAATAAAATATAAGAGATACAACTTAGGAATAATGGGAGAATAAGTACGTGATTAGGGCATATGAGTAGTGTTAGCATTACTAACTTATAATGACAATGATCTCGTTGCACGCTTGGCATGGAATTAAGGTGAAAATCGAGGACGATGAAATTATTTCTAACGAAGCATTCACGTGTTCTTATTCTATGAACCTAAACGTCCCATTTTGCGATGAAAATCATACATTATGTCTAAAACACAAGTAGTAGTAATTTTAGAATAGCCAGTTTACCATTTCAATAAAGTGAATAAAATTAAATTTTGGAGATGCTTTGATACTTTATTCTTAGCATTGCGTGAGGGCACGGCAATGGTTTAGTATGGGGGAGTGATGAGACTGCTTTTATACATGGTCTCATCGTCCAAAACGGCCTTAAACTGCATAAAATATCATAAAATAGACCAAATATATGCTCGTGTTTGTTACTTGTGTATTTTTAGGTACGGATATTGAGGAATTGGCAAAAGAACACAAGAATCAATCAAAAACGAACACGGGAAATGAAGTCGCACAATGAACCGGGCCCAAGTTTGGAAATTTGCAAAATGACCCTTGAAGAATTGAAGATTGGCAAAAATGGCCCCTCATCTTTGAAGAACTTGTCACAATTGACCCTCCATTTATCAATTGTACAAGTATGATCCTTATTATTTTAAGATATTACAAGAATGGTCCATCAAGTTTGAAGATTATACATATAAAACCCTTTGGAAAAGTTTTGGAAGACATTGTGCCAAATTTGACAACTTCTCAAAAGTTGACAAGGCTTATTTTGGGCGCTGACAGCTTTTGATTGCATGTGGAAAGAAGATAAATCCTTGGGGACCATATATGCCAGACAGCCAAACATCCCCACCCAACCAGCACATGACACGTCAACCCTACCCACCCACCAACCCAAACCCATTAACCGACCCGTCCATAACCCATTACCCAACCCAAGTTATTAACTTAAACCGGGTCAACACTTTGGTCAAACCCACCCACTTAAACCCAAGTTTCCCCCCCATAACAATTTTTTAAATTGTTTTAAACCCAAAACAGATCTAAACTACCCCTAATCCCCCTTTGAACCCTAATCACCCCCAGTTGCAATTAACTCCAATTCAAAGGGTTTTAAGCCCAATTTGTGCAGATCATTAATTAAGGATCCCCTCACCCTTTCCCACCTTATTTGACACACCCACATGGGCTGTGGTCCCCTCCCCAGCCTTCCCCTGCACCCATCCCTTTCCCTTTTGTCCAATGCCCGACACATCCAACGACTCCAAGGCTACTACTTGGCCTCCAAGTAGTATTTAACGTCTCAAGATCAAAATCAAAGCTGGCATCCACATGGGTTTGAATTTTGACCAAGAATCAGTCAAGACGAAGAGGGCAAAATTGAGATTTCCATAGTTTAGGGTTTATGTCTTGTAATTTTTTATTCTAGTTCTAGAATGGTCCTTGTATGCCTATAAAAGGCAGTTTAGGCTAGTTATTTAATTGTTCCAGTTTTTTTTGCAAAAATCTCTTGTAATTCCTTTTTTAATTTTATAAAGTTTGGTGTTTGATAAATTCAATTATAATTCCTTTTATACTTATTAAAAAGTTTGTGTATTGAGTTGTTTGCAAAAGGCTGAGTTCCACTTAAATTGAGAAAGTTGTGTTTGAGGTTTGATTTTCAAAAAGGGTTCATAAAAGTTTGGACATATTTTTTAAATCATTAAGCTTTTTGAAGTGAAAGTGGAAAAAAGTTTGGTGATTTAGGAACTTGTAAATGCTTTTAAAACGTTTGTGTTTAGGTTAGAAAGATTTTGAAAAAAGTTTTTAAGAAAAAGAAAGAAAACAGAATATTACATATATTGTTCTTGTTTTGCTTTTCTTTGGATTTTTCAGGTGTGAAAGGCTGTTGATATTTGATCAGCACCAACCCGTGTTGGTTTGGAGGTGGATTATACATCCACTAGGACCCTTGGATGTAAGGGTCCTAAGGTAAAACTCTTTAACTTTTAGAAAATTTCAGAAAATATGAGTTGTATGTGATCTTGCTTGATCTGGTGGAATTTGTGTGTTAAGCTGTTGGATTGGTGTTTAATTAAGTGTATATGCATGTTAGATGCAATAGAAATCAGTTTGAAAGTGTTTTGATAAGTTTTGAATTGAAAGTTTGGTTTCTAGTTTTTAAAAGGGTGTTTGGCTAAGGGTATTAGCAGGTTTCAAATCTTTGATTTGGTTTTTCAAAAGTGTTAGAGCAGTTGAAATAAGTTGAGCTAGGATTGTAGTTACTTTGTAGTTAATTTGGAACACGTTTTGAGTAGTTTGTGTGCTTGAAAAAGAAAAAGAGCAGCCAAAACCTGCATAACAACAATCTGTTTGGATTTTGTGAGATTTTGTGCATGATCTTTTGATATCTATGAAGTAATAGGGTGAATTTGTGATTGTCATTGCTTGAGTTTTATGTTGTGAGTCTGTGTGCATGATTTGGTGATTTGAATCTAACTAGAGTGCATGTAAAAAGCTCTTAAGTCCACCAGACCTGCTCTTTAGTCTCAGAAACTTGACATAGCTTGTGGAGGTTTTGTTCTTGATCATTTGGTGTGCTATTTGATTGCTCCTTGTGTGCCATTGACTCCTTGTGCTTAAACAAGCACAAGGGTGCCCCCCTTGTCCAGAAAACATCACCAAACAAGCATCACAGCCAAGACCTCTTGGTTTTCAAAGTTCAAGTGTGTACTCACACTTGATTTTCAGAAACATACCCAGACCTGGGCATAAATTGCCTTCTAACTTGTTGAATCTTGGATATAATTGGATTTGGATTTGAGTTTAGTAGCTTATAAGTTGTTCTGGTTGAGTTTTCAAAAGCTAAAAAAAAAAAAAAAAAAAATTGTCAAAAAGGACGTGGCCAGGACTCGAACCTGCGCCACTCCTCTCACAACCATACGCGTTAACCATCCTGCCCTAGGGTCTTTGACTGCTAGGTTTGGTTTGGTTTAATATTTAAGGTCTATTTGGTTTAAGCTTTGTTAAATAAGCCGTGGCTTATTTGGTATGTTTCAGCTTATTTATTAAGCCTCTTAGCTTTCTTTCATTTTTCCTAGGATTAAAATAGGTTATAGGATTTTTCTGGCTAAAAATATTATTTTTCCTTTTATTAAATTAATTTTTAGGATTATTTTTAGTTTTAAATTTAAAAAGTCTTTAAAAAATAGTAAACAGTAGTATAAAAATACAAAAAAATAGTTTTTAGGTTTTAATTTGTATTTTTGAGGTTTACATGTGAAAAAGTTTTCAAAAACTTTAATTTTTGATTTTATTTGATTTTAGGGGTTTTTGGCAACTTTAAAAATTAATATAAAATTAACTAAAAGGTTTTGGGAGCTTTAATTTACATTTTCTTCTTAGTTAGAATATTTAGGATTTTTGAGAATTTTTGAGAATTTATTTAAGAACTTTTAATTTTTTAGAATATTTTATTATTATTTTATTCATTAAAATAAAAAGTTTTATTTTTATCTTTTTTTCATTTTTCCTAGATACTAGACATTAAAATAGGACCTTTGTCACTTTCCATTTAATTTTTAGGCTTTTCAATTAATTTTTAGAATTAATTTAAGATTTAATACATTTTAATAGTTTTTAGGAGTTTAAAAATAGTTTAATTTGGTTTTAAAATTTTTAAAAATAGTTTTTAGCTTAATTAAGTTGTTTTTGAGGTTTACAAACTATTAAATCTTGTTTAGGGCTTTTTAATATTTAAAAGTGATTTTTAGGGCTTTAATTAGCATTAAAAAGTCATTATTAAATTAATTAAAAGGTTTTGGCAAGTTTGAATTTTTTGTAAACTCTTAGAATATTATTTGGGATTTTTAGTAATTTTTAGGAATTTTTAGATTAAAATTTTAAATTTTGTGCTTTTTACGTTCTTCGTCGTAACTTTCTAGTAGTCTTTTTGCCTTATTTTTTTTAAGTTTTTTCGTCTTCGTCATTTTCTCTTCTTTTCTTCTCATTAATAATCAAAAACATAATCAATCATTCATTACACAACACACGTGCCTCCTCGAGAACGAACTCCCCTCATTAAGGGTCATTTACACATGGTTTTCCTAAATCGTCGTGCTTACCCTATATTATTGCCTTGTTTTCCTAAACAAGTGTGATTTTACAACTATCAAAGATGGTCTTGGTTCATCACAAGTTTCTCCATCAAAATCCATGTCCAAATCACAACCTACATCAACTTGGTGGTATAAAGATTGTCCTCCTCATCCTCTTGTTATTTTTGATTATGTAAACTTGTATTTCTTTTAATTATGTATATGTATATGATGATGAATGATGATTAAAAATATTATGTGGGGATTTGGTGTTGATAAACATGCTTAAAAAGATGAAAAATTATAAGAAACAAGGCTAAAATCTTGTTTAGATTGTTGGCTGTATAAAACAGTAAAGACTCATATGATAAACTGATAAAATGGCTTAAATAGATTAATATACAGTAAGCTATATGTCTTGTACACATGTGAGAGTTTTCCATGCAATGGAATCATTGTAATGAGTGAGATATGATCAAAACAAGTTTAAAGTACAAATCTGAGTTCACTGTTTTGGACGATTTTTAGAAAATACTTAGAAGATGATTCAACAGTAGCTATAGAAGAGTTAAATGGAGCACATGGCATTTAGTTTATGTGATAAAAATTTGAGCTTTTATCTCCATATAGAACTCTAGATATGGCAGTTTTGGTGAAGATGAAAATAAAAATCAGATTTTGAGAAATTAATGTTTATTATTATTATATAAGCACTCAAAATTATATTGTATAAAATGTAAAACAAAAACCCACTAACTTATGGATTTTATTTATATAAATATGTAAAAGGTTAAATAAGTGTATAAATTATAAAAATGGTAGTGGGATAACACTTATAAGTAATAAAAACTATAAACTTGATTTTTACGACTTTTTCGGCTATTACCGTAAAATTAACGTTTTTCGCCAATTAAAACTTAGACGATCAAACCCGTCTAATGTAAAGTTTTTAAAGTTCATATACTGATATATAAGTGTCTAATACAAGTAAAAACCGATAAAACCCGAACTATAGGACATACGGACATTAAAAAGCTAAGTAAACATATTGGACTAATAATTGGACTAAATAAGTTAAACACTTATAAAAAGAACTTATTGGGCTTAACCCATTTAGGCCCAACTTCTAAAGTGTATATATTGATAATATAGGTATAAAATGGATTAAAACAAGTTAAAGAACTTATAATAAGTTTATTGGACCTAAGACACGTAAATAGGTAAAACTAGTAAACTAGTAAGAAGTTACCAATACGTAAACACTAAAAAGGGTAAAAGAGAATACGTAAACCCACTTGATCATCATATATATATATATATAATAATAATCATATGTATACATAATTGTTATTTTTATAAAGTCATTGGACATGAGTCTAAGACGAGTATTATTTGTCTAGGTTTCCGTGATTGAAGCACGCACCGTACGTCCGAATTACCGATAACCCGCCTTCCCACATCAACGTGAGTTCATAGCCTCGCACTATTTAAATGTTTTTATAAATGTTTTATAAACCCGCGAGGGAGATAACATGTTAGTCTTTATAAAATAGGACACCATTTGTCCCGATTGTTTGTTTATTGATTTGGACCCGAATGATTGTATGACCCGATTGTATGACCCGATAAATGATTAAAGGACCCGATAGATGAAATAAAATAGATTATTAAAGTTAGGTTATGTCACTAAAAGTCCCGTTAGCATGAATTGTGAACTACCGGGATTTGGTAGACGCTTATGCATATAATAGTACTATTTGGGGACGATCACCCCAGTTCACGCCTTGACGGTTGATCCCCGTCGTGCCACATTGATTGGTAAGCGAATTTATGTATGAGAAGATTTCCATAGCGTGACCTTTGTGACGACACGCTACTTTAGATGGGCAAATTGAGTATCGGGTTAGCTACCCGTTGTTGGTTTAGTAAGGTAACAATGTCATGCGGCTTATAATAATCCAAATTAACGAAATACTACTAGACGCTCCGAATTACGACGTATTGCCTGGCTAGCAATACGGGGTCATACTATTGATATTATGTTCGTGTTTTGGTTTTATATAACCATATTCATATAACGATTTTTATTTAATCTATACAACGTTGTGAAACGTATTGTATGGTGTTTTTAACGACAATGGTTCGTATAATGGTTTTTAAGGAAAATGCCTATATTATGATTTGATAAAGATTTGTATAAAATGATTTCGGCTATTTTGTGGCCTATTACAATGATTTGTAAAAAATGATTTTCGGTAATAATTTTATACCGATGTTATATTGATTTTATTAAACTCTATGAATTCACTCGGCGTTATCGCTGACCTTTTCTTTTAACATGTTTATCTCAGGTACTTGAAGGAAATTCTCGAGAAGACAACAAGAATTCATGGCCCGCACTTAAATATTAATTTCCATTCAAATGCTTTGTAAAACCTGTATAAAATACAATGACTTGGGACCTATGTAACTTTGATATTTATGAATGGAAATGCTTTATTAATAAACGACGCGATTTTTATGCGTTGTCTATGATGTGAGTAATGTGCTTATCCCGTAAAACCAACTAGTCTTCCGCTGTATTAAGTTGTATAAATTTGGGGGTGTTACAGTTTGGTACCAGAGCTCTCGTTATAGAGAACGAAAGATTTTTAAAACCAAGGTTTTGAATAAAACATTTCAAAATCTTTTAACTATAAACATTTTTCAGAAAATGTCTAAAAATCTTTTGACTATAACGATGCCGAAGAATTCCCGAGTTACCGACAAGGCCAGACTGAGAAGTGTTATTTTAATATATATAACTTGGATTATATATATGATGTAATTTGATTACATGATTGTTTGATGATTATTTCGATATTTATACGAGTTATTTATACGACGTAGATTGTCACAAGAAACCCTAAATCCCCTAGTAAATTAATCGAAGCTATTCTCGTAGGAATTCTAGTTATCCTAGATCTAAACCAAGTTGTGGATATTTATGATCCCAACAAATGGTTGATATTCGTAGAAAAGTATATATTAGTTGTTTACGATATTGAAGAATAATTGGCGAGATCAAATCTGATATCGATGTCATGACGATCTTTTCTAATAGAGTGGAGTTTTACAAAACGTTACCACCTAGAAAGATGTCATCTGATTCGTTGTCATCCAATTCTTAAATTGAAATCGAAAGGGTGAATGTTGCACTTGAGGTTGTCATTGGAACCATTACCCAAAAGCCTCATGCCACTAGTACCTTTCCGAGAAGTCTAGTTAAATGATCAAGTCATTTCGTACTAGTGACTCATTTGATAATTGTTGTTGTAAGAGCTATAGGATTGGAAATTAAGTGTTGATCATATTGAGCTTTTATTGCCTTTACAAGGCCAAAGAATAAGGATGAAAGTATTGGAAAATAAGGTAGGATATCGAATTGAGTATAAGTTGATTGAAACTTGAATAAAGTAAAATTTAACTTGTATGGAATATGAGATTGTTAAGAGGAAGTCGTTAAGTTCTTTGATTAAATTATATGGTTTTAATTGATTGTTGATTCGTGTTAAGTGTTGTTCCTAGGCCATTGTCCACTAACGAGGATGCCCAGTGTCCAATAAATAAATTGAAGAAATATTCTTCTGAATTTGGACCGATGGATCTTCCGGGACATGTGGAACACCTAATGACTCTTGTAGGTTAGTATTCATTGTGGTATCTTTTAAAAATCCCTAACTTAACTGAGATATCAGTTGGTAGGATGAGTTCTGAGAATTGTATGACATAGTGACACGTAATGTGTTACGGTACAATTTGACTTTTTGTGATTAATGAAAAGACTACCTTTGATTGCTAAATCCTACATGTATCGATGTTATCTATCTCTTATTGCTTTATCCTAATGTTCGCATTAGTGATGCAACCATTGAACAAGTACTCAACTCGATTTGAGTTACGTTATGGATTATTCTTTTTGAGTGCCGTCGAGGTCATGAAACTCATGATTATTTGGCTAAGCTCATTTCCTATCATATCGTAGTTAATTCTTGGTGAACAAGCTTTCATCACTCTTTTGCAGATCACACCTTGTTTTTATAAAGTTAAGACGGTATCCTTTGAGAAAATTTAATTTTCAGCACAATAAGGATTATTCAAAGTGAGATTTATAAGTGATTGATATCAAAATGAAGTTGTTTATGAGACGCTTTGGAAACTTAATTATTTCCATAACAAAGAAAATCTTTGTAAATTTATTTTTGATTCTTATTTAAGAATTAAGCATGAAAATGTTTTTATTATAAACATGATGATAAAATTTTGACGAACTGAGTATTGCATCGTTAATCTTGAAATTGTATATAGTTGCACGCCTACATACAATTTGGAATGGACCATGCAAGGCTGATTAGTAGTCACCATAAAACTAATGAATAAACACTACATTTTCTTTGAAGATTGTGAAAGAATAAATTTTATGAGATCTGCAAGAAGTGCAAAATAGGGACATATTGTTAGGGACACCTACATATATGCCTGTAGCATCTATTCTTTTGAGTCGAATTTACTCATCTATGGAACTTGTCTTATTTGACAATTGATATCCCCTTCTTGTCCAATTCTCCCGTAGTGAGGTTCTTAGGAAAAGTATCCGATTACCGAGTGTTGATACCCGACTGGATGTATTGACGTTCGTATCATTTCTTATGATTTGATTTCATTTGAATGACCTGGGTAACGATCCGAGGAGCTTTCGAATGCGTACTCAAATTATGAAGACATGGGATATATTCATAGCATTAAATTTTTTCGTATGTATCTGATTTGAAATTCTCTCGCATAGATTATGCGTTGACCTTACTCTTTTAAGGTTAGTTATGTCTCCAGATATCCTTGAAATTGTGAAGGATTTTGAGTTATTATTAGTCTTTTGAGAAGTTCACATCTTATCGACGGCAATGAAACTAGAAAGTTGATAGTGCCAGTAGAATGGATTGATTGATTATGACATGACGACATTGTCTTAATTGATGGGAACTCGAATTGAATTCCCCTAAATGATAAGATGTTGATTATCAAAAGTGATATAAATAATTCTTGGTGGATAACGATATCCTGTATTTAGACTTAAAATTATACCGCGAATGGTTGTGAACTAGTTATAGATATTGTAACCTAGAAGAACCTAATATGAATTTATTAAATGATGTTTATGTTATCTGAAACTTTAGGAGGTATTTATTGATGAATTACCTAGACTTTCGCCATTATGGCAAGTTGAATTTGGTATTTGATTATATTCTCCGTGCTGCACCTGTGGCATGTGCACTGTACGACAGCACCATCTGAATTAAAAGAATTACCGTACAACTGAGAGAGTTGTCGGAGAAAGCTTTTATTCTACCGAGCTCGTCATCATGAAGAGCTATGGTGTTATCATTCCTTATATTTATAGATTACTGTGAACTGAGTAAATTGACAATCGAAGACGATATCCATAACTCGAAATGGAAGATTTGTTCGATCATTTACATGGTTCTAGTGTTTGTTTTTAAGATTTGATCCACAGCATGGTTATCATCAACTTCGCATCTGCGAAAAAGATTATTTATTCCAATCACTACATCCGGTACTTGTAATGAACATTATGAGTTTCACGTGATGTCGTTTGGATTGACTAATGCACATGTAGCATTCATAAATTTGGTGAATGATGTAGTGATTTTGTATATACTTTATTTTAGGAAAAACAAAGCAACACAAAAAGCGGTAAGTCTTAAGCGTACGTTTAGGAAAACGTAAACACTTATGACCCTTAAGAAGGTGAGTTCGTTCTCGAGGAGGCTAGTGCGTTGTGTAATGAATGATTGATTATGTTTTTGATTATTAATGAGAAGAAAAGAAGAGAAAATGACGAAGACGAGAAAAAAATAGAAAAATAAGGCAAAAACACTATTAGAAAGTTACGACGTAGAACGTGAAAAAGCACAAAATTAAAAATTTTAATCTAAAAATTCCTAAAAATTACTAAAAAATCCCAAAATAAAATTCTAAGAGTTTACAAAAAATCCAAACTTGCCAAAACCTTTTAATTAATTTAATAATGACTTTTTAATGCTAATTAAAGCCCTAAAAATCACTTTTAAATATTAAAAAGCCCTAAACAAGATTTTATAATTTGTAAACCTCAAAAATGTCCTAATTAAACTAAAAACTATTTTTAAAAATTTTAAAACCAATTTAAACTATTTTTAAACTCCTAAAAACTATTAAAATCTATTAAGTCTTAAATTAATTCTAAAAATAAATTGAAAAGCCTAAAAATTATTCTACAAATGGGAAAAGTCTTAATTAATGCTATAGAATCTAAGAAAAATGAAAAATAAAGAAAAATAAAACTTTTTATTTTAATGAATAAAATAATAATAAAATATTCTAAAAAATTAAAAGTCCTCAAATAAATTCTAAAAAATTCTCAAAAATCCTAAATATTCTAACTAGAAGGAAAATGTAAATTAAAGTTTCTAAAACCTCTTAATGAATTTTATATTAATTTTCAAAGTTGTGTAAAAACCCTAAAATTAAATAAAATCAAAAATTAAAGTTTTTGAAAACTTTTTTATATGTAAACCTCAAAAATACAAATAAAAACCTAAAAACTATTTTTTTGTCTTTTTTAGTTACTGTTTAATATTTTTAAATGACTTTCTAAATTAAAAACTAAAAATAATCCTATTAAATAATTAAATAAAAGGAAAAATAATATTTTTAGCCAGAAAAATCCTAAAACCTATTTAAAACCTAGGAAAAATGGGAAGAAGCTAAAAAGCTTAACCAATAAGCTATAATGAGTCAAATAAGCCACGGCTTATTTAAACAAGCCCAAACCAAAATGCCCTTAAATACAATTCAGAATCAAACCTATCAGTCAAAGTCCCCAGGGCGCAATGGTAACTTGTATGTGTTGTGAGAGGAGTGGCGCAGGTTCGAGTCCTGGCCACGTCCTTTTTGGAGTTTATTTTTTTTTTCTTTTTAGCTTTTAAAAACTTGATCAATACCACTTATAAGCTCACAAACACAAATCCAAAGCACTATTTAACCAAGATTAAGCTGTTTAAGATCAAAAATATGGCCAGGTCTGCTTCACTTTCTGATGAACAAGTGTGTTTTCACACTTGTGCTTAAAAACCAAGAGGGCTTGGTGTATGCTTTGTTTTGGTGGTGATTTCTTGGAACAAAGGGCACCCTTGTGCTTATTGAAGCACAAGGAGTCACTGACAAGCAAGAATAAGCACACTAGCAAGCAAAATAATCAACAATCCAAGCACAAAGGGCAATAGCAAGTTTCTGATGTAAATGGCTAGGTCTGGTGGGTAATAGAGCAGATTACATGCACTCAAGCCAACTTTAGACTCCTATATTATGCAATCACAAACTCCAAATAGCACTTAAGCAGATTCAATAATCCTTATAACCTAACACTTGACAGGATTAACAAGATTTAGCATCAAAATGAAGAAAACAAGCAGATTAGTGACTAAACAGATTTCTAGCTACTCTTTTCCTTTTTAACACACAAACTAGCTAAAAATTTGTCCCAACCTACTCTAAAACTAACATATAACTTAACACACCCCTAATCAGTAACTCTAACACCTTTGAAAATCATAAATCAGTAACTTAACCCTGCTAAAACTTGTTTCCAAACACCCTTTTAAATTTTGTAAAACAAATTTAACAAATCAGAACACTTTCAAACTGATTCACAAAGCCTTCAACATGCATACCATAACATAGGAACACAAAACAAAGCAGTTTTAACAACACTTATCACATAATCAAGCATGATCACAATAAACCTCAACTTTCTGAAATTTCAAAAGGGGGAAGAATTTTTACCTAAGGACCCCACATCCAGGGTCCTTTGTGGTTGCTATACCACCTCCCTACCAACACGGGTTGGTGCAGAACTTAATCAACACATCTTCCAACCTGAAAAAGAAAAATCAAAAAGAAAAACACAATATATCCAATAATCTGTTTTCACTTTTTTCTTTCTTAAAAACCTTACACAAACATTCAAAAACTTCTTAACACGTTTTGATAACACTTAATCCAACCAAATGATCCTTTAAATCACTAAACTTGAAACAAATTTCTTACAAAAAATCTTCAAATTTCAGAAACCTTAAATAATTTTGCACCACAAAATTACTTAACCAATATAAAAATGGAACTCAGAATCCTTAGCATATGACTCAATACACAAACTTTTTAAATTCAATTAAAGGAATTACACTTGACTTCTTCAAACACCAAACTTAATTAATTTAAAAAAGGAATTACAAGAGAAAAAATGCTAAGAAACTGGAACAATGATATGAGACACAGGCGTCTCATATTTATACATGAAATGGAACATTCTAGACTAGGAATTTAAAAATTACAATTGCTTAAACCCTAATGTGGAAAATCTCCAATTTGCCCCTCTGAGTTTTTGGACGATTCTTGGTCAAAAAGGATCACATGTGCTTGCCAGCTTTAGGACTTCATCTTGGACGTTAAATTAATCTTGGGGACAAAGGAAACGCATCCAAGCGTTCAATTGGTCGGGGCATGGGGTTGTGTGTGAAAATGACTTGGCAGGAGAGGGTTGGGGAGAGGACCACAGGACACGTGGCGAGTTTATAAGAGGTGGGAAATGGTGAGGAGAGTGTGAAATAATAATCTGCACATTTTGGGTTAATTCCCCTTTGGTTTGTGGTTAATTGCAACTGGGTGGTTTTAGGGTTCATAGGGGATTAGGGGTAAGTTTTAATCCGGTTTGGGTTTAAAACATTTTAAATAAATGTTAGTGGAGGGAAAAGGGGGATTAACTGGGATTTGTTGACCCAGGTTTGACTTGGGTTTAATATTAAACCGGGTTTGGTTAATGGGTATAGGGTCGGGTAGGGTAGGGTATTGGGTTGGTGGGTGGGTAGGGCTGATGTGTCGCGTCCTGGTTGGTTGTGGGAGTATGATGGTTTGACAAATATAGTCCCCAAGCTTTCAACATTTCTTCATTTTGTAAATAAACCCCAACAGCGCCCAAATTGCCTTTGACAACTTTGGATAAGTTGTCAAATTTGGCACAACTTCTTCAAAAACTTTTCCAAGGGTATTAACTTGTATAAACTTGATTCCCAAGGGCTGGACTTGTAATATCTTCAAACATTCAAGGATTATACTTGTACATTTGATATTTTGAGGGTCAAATGTGACAAGTTCTTCAAAGATGAGGGACTACTTTTGCCAATCTTCAATTCTTCAAGGGTCTTTTTGCAAATTTCCAAACTTGGGCCCGGTTCATTGTGCGACTTCGTTCCCCGTGTTCGTTTTTGAATGATTCTTGTGTTCTTTTGCCAATTCCTCAATATCCGTACCTAAAAATACACAAGTAACAAACACGAGCATATATTTGGCATATTTTATGATATTTTATGCATTTTAAGGCCGTTTTGGGCGATGAGACCATGTATAAAAGCAGTCTCATCACTCCCCAATACTAAACCATTGCCGTGCCCTCACGCAATGCTAGAATAAAGTATCAAAGCATCTCCAAAATTTAATTTTATTCACTTTTATGAAATGATAAACTAGCTACACTACACTATTGCTACTACTTGTGTTATAGACATAATGTATGATTTTCATCGCAAAATGGGACGTATAGGTTCATAGAATAAGAACACGTGAATGCTTCGTTAGAAATAATTTCATCGTCCTCGATTTTCACTTCAATTCCATGCTAAGCGTGCAACGAGATCATTGTTATTATAAGTTAGTAATGCTAACACTACTCATATGCCCTAATCACGTACTTATTCTCCCATTATTCCTAAGTTGTATCTCTTATATTTTATTTTGTCTTAATGATCACGAGGATACATTGTTGACTTATGCGATAATAGAGATTTAAGTCTAAAAATAGAGTCCTAACGGTGTAACTAAGACCATCAAATCAATAACCCCTCCTAATAGACAACGATGTTAAAAAATTAAGTTGACAAGAAGAATCGATAAACACGGTTTTATAACGGTTTTGAACATGAGACTTATTACCAAGACTTTTATACGCCCCCTAACGGAAGGACCTTATTATCTTTGGTTTACCTCCATCTTTTATTCAACTTCGCCATGAAGCTTTTATTATGACTTCGGTCTTGCCTTGCCTTTTATTATCCGCCTCATCGGTGGTTTTATTAGCCAAAGACGTATATCCTCACGCTAAAGCGAATTTTGGATCTTTAAAGCTTCGAAGATTAAGGCTTGATTCACTTTCAATTTTGCATAGATTTTAGGCCTTGTGGGGCTTCAAATTGTTTGCTTGATTTAGGTGAGCACTTGAAATCTTATTATTGGGTGAAGCTTTCGATTATTTGGGTGCCAATACTTCAAAACCGTGACGCTGGCGATGCCTTAATGTCTTCCCAATTTAATTACACGGAAGCTACTAGAAAAGACTAGAAACCCAACAATCAAAACTAAACCGCTAAGTCAATATTTATTAAGCAAAAAATATTTACAAGCGAAGGGAGAATAAGCAAACAACAAGAACACATGAGTTTTTGAAAGAATATGAGTACTCTACGTTTAGCATAGTAACTTATAATTAACTCTATCATTTCTCGTCCTCATTTAAGAGACTTAGCCTAATGTGTAGTTAAGGAATCAAAGCTAAGTGCTCAACACGCACGGTCGAGTCAAAAATTACTCTTATTCTCGCCATCGGAAAATCTACATTCGTGTCTTCAAACACTTACGAAATATGAGAAAAATTTTAAAATTTGGCCATTTTTAGCCTTATTTTGCAAGAAAACGATAACAAAACGATAAACTTTGGAAAGCGTGAAGGTTTGGCAAGGCAAGTATCTATTCACCCCCCCATACTAAAGTTAAACATTGTCCTCAATGTTTCGAGTCTAGGGGTGCAAACACCCCCATACTAGAGACGTAGTCGAATGCCTAATCTAGCATGGAAAGGGTGTAACCAATAAGTAATAGCCGTTTATGAAGTGTGCTATAAACCTAAGGTTAGAACATAAAAGGATATATCATATGTGGATATTGGGAAAGGCCTCCAAAGCAAACGATCGAGTGCTCCCATGAAACGAACACGAGAGGCTCCAATAATGATCTACAAGACACAATGCACAAACAACCACGGAACAACGGTTGGAAGGGCACAAATCCCCTCACATTAACTAATTAGAAAGCAATAATATGTACATGGATAAGCATGGGTCTCCCCCACGAGGCACCTTGTTTTTGATAACCGAGTCAAAAGCTCGACTCGAATCCTCATAAATGTGATCATTTAGGGATAATCATGGTTTGGTCAATTTTTGGTGGGGCTTACATGATAAACAAGGCCCAAAAGCACGTGGAGTACTTTAAAAATCCGATAAACGTATACCGGGGTCAAAGATAGCGTCCTCGTTTTCGGATGAAAGACGAGACAACACAACTCCAACACAAATCCCAATGGGATAGAAGAAAATAGGAGAGAAGAAATAGAAGGGTGGGACAATGGGTAAGGCAAAACATTGAGCTACTCGAGGTAGACTCGCACCAATCAAATGAAAATATTTTCCATTTATTGCATCGGTGGAAGACCGAGATTTCCCTATAAAAGCAATTCCAGGATCAAATATCTCGTCCTCGGTGGAGAAAGGGGAGGGAACATAAGGGGCTTCCCCCACACTAGGTCCACACAAAGCATCGTCAAAAGGAGAAGACGAGCTTGTAGTACTCAATAAACGCGGTGATGACGGAGTTAGAATAGTGGAAAAATCCTTTAAATTAGATTCAAAATCTTTTCCTTTTTCATCTTTAAAACTCTCCTTGTGAAAACCCGATTTGATTATGTCAAAAATATTTGGTGTATCTAAAACAATGTTAGTCACACTAAAAATTCTCACATTTTGAAAGCGTTTTGGTTTAGGTGGTGGCAAGTTTTCAAATCTTTTGTCAACAAAGAAAACCTCCCCATCGGGATCAACGTATTCATCATCCGAAGAATCACTCGAGATTGGAATCATAGGCTTAACACTCTTAACCTCCATCGGCGGAGGGGACGGAACTTCATTTTTATCAACTCCTAAAACTCTATTGGAAATCTTTTGACAAATGTTTTTGATGGGATTGACATTGTACAAAGATGTGATCGAATAAACATGAGAAAGAGTGGAGTTTTGGGTTGCATTAATGACGAGTTCTTCCTCATTGAAACGAAGAGTGATTTTTCTTGCATGCACATCGATAAGTGCTCTCGAGGTATCCAAAAAAGATCGACCTAAAATTAACGGAACTTTAGGATCGATGGGAATATCAAAAACAATGAAGTCCACGGGATAATAGAATTTCCCAACTTTCACGAAGACGTCCTCGGCAACTCCACAAGCTAGAATCGTAGAATGATCGGCCATTTCGATTGACATTCTTGAAGGAGTGAGATTTGGAAGATTGAGCGATTTAAAAATCTCGAGAGGCATCAAATTAATACTAGCACCAAGATCGGCCAAGGCGTAGCATTCTTCCATGTCTTGGATAGCACATGGGATTAAAAACTTTCCAGGATCACCGACTTTTTGAGGTATGCGGCTTAGAAAAACCGATGAACAACTAGACGATTTTTGCAATTTTTCTTTGTTATTCAACATACTTTTGAAGTTCGCGGCAAATCGAGGCATCATGACTAAGGCGTCGGCAAAACTTATATTAAAATGCAAGTCACGAAACATTTTCATAAAAAGTTCAAATTGATAATTATTTCGTTCTTGTGCCTTTTCCTTGTCTCGTCTTGATGGGTAGGGTAAAGGTGGTGTGGGTTGGGGCAAACTAGGCATAGGCATCGGCCTTGGAATCTCGGGTTCCATTATGGGTATTGGTTCAACCGTAGGTGTGGTTTGAGCGGTACTTCGTGGGCTTGAGATGTGCTCCTTTTCAACCACGACCTCGGGTTCTTTCTCTTTTTCCTTCTCCATAGAAGTACTTGGACGAGAAATGGGTTCTTTGAAAGTTTTACCACTACGAGTGGCAATAACCTTCAATTCTCCTTTCGGGTTTACGATGGTATCACTAGGAAGACCACCCGAAGAAGAGGGCTTACACATGATAGCTTCAAACATTTTAGCCATACGGTCTTCAAACTTAGATTGCCTAGCATCCGCTTTCAACAACTCTTGCTTAATCTCATGTTGTCCTTGCTCCATTTTTTGTTGATTTTGTTGGAGTCGTGTGACATTTCCTTCCATTTTATTAGCATGAGTTTTAAGTTCATTAGCAAGTTCGGTTTTAAGCTCATTTTTCAATTCGGATCTTAAGCTAACCATTTCACGTTGCATGTTGTCAAACTTAGCATCATTAGCCTTAGCATAATTCAAAAATTCTCCTTGAAGATTTTTGGTGTGATCGTTTTGAAAACCTTGGGCATTAGTTTGAAAATCACGGTTTTGGTTTTGGTTTGAAATTTGCCCATTTCCACTTTGGTAATTACCTTTGTTATAATTTCTTTGATTTCCTTGGTAATTTCCACCTTGATTGTTGTTGTTGCGATAATTATTAGCATTTTGATTGGGTTGAGCTTGATTTGAACGTGAACCTTGACCGATTTGGTTATAAGTTCCCGTGGCTACAAAAGCATTCGAAGTGTTACCATCCGCGGTAATGCACTCGGAAAGATCATGAGCTCCCCCACACGACAAACAACTTTTAGAAACCGCTTTAACCGAAGCGGTGTTGGAAGCTTCTTGAGCCTTCCAATGGGACATAAGGTTAGCAAATCTATCGAAAAATCGGTTTTCTTCATTTGCTTCATCATGTAATGCATTGATACTTTGAGACGACGATGAGCCCCTTTTGGCAACACTCGGTGTGTGACGAGGGCTATAAACCTTAGACCTATTCTCGATTATGACCAAAGCTTCTTCAACCGTTTTACACAAAAAATTACCACCCGCGGCGGCATTTAAATAATCTCTTTCATGATCGTTAAGTCCATTGTAAAACGTGTCGATTTGGTGCAAATCGGAAAAACCATGATGAGGACATTCGTGTAACATCTCCTTAAACCTATTCCAAGCCGTAGAAAAACTTTCATTTGGTTCTTGTGAAAATTTAGAAATCTCGTTTTTCAAATGCGTAGTCTTAGAGGGCGGAAAAAATTGGTTCACGAACTTCGAAACGAGATCCTTCCACGTCAATATAGAATTGGGTGGCTCTTTCTCTAACCAAATTTTAGCGGGCCCCGCTAAGGAATACGGAAATAACATCATCTTAATCGAGTCATTCGAGACATCCTTGAATTTGCACGTGGCGGTAAGACGATTAAATTGGCGGATATGGTTGTGGGGATTGTCCTTCTCATCACCACGGAATTTGTTGTTTTGGATCATCGACAACAAACCCGTTTTCACCTCAAAATTCTCCGCAAGGATTGCGGGAATTACAATAGCTTCTCCATAACCCTCGGTGGGTGCTTGAAGTAACTCCATCATAGTTCGATTCGCCATGGTCGGTTCTTCTCGTACAATGGGTTCGTCAATAGGAGACTCCTCACTAGAAAGAGTGAGTGATTTGTTTCTTCGTTTACGAGCACGTCTAGCTTTAGAGCGAGTTTGCATAAACGTCACGTACAACGAGAAGGCGAGCAAAGAAGATTCTTTTTGGTATTTTGTGTTTTTTTTCAATTTTTTTGTGGTTTTTGATTGTATTAACTTTTTGGAAATTGGTGAATGTATTAAGTAGACAACAAGTCCACAAATCTCCTCACTAATCAAATCTCTTGATTAAAAAGGCCTCAAGGAATGAAAACGATCACGTGGAGTGAACGCCTTCGATGACTTTGGAACGATGGTGGAACACCAAATCGTTCAAGAGGGTTTAATCAAATGGAAACCAAGAAAATATATATGATATGTAGTAATACTTTGGGCGGCAAAACCCTCGATTCACTTTCAAAATCAAATACGCACAAGCAAGCGGAGGAAACGAGGCGGCGCGAAGCACTTAAGAGCCTTTTTCCTTTAGGTCGTGAAATACAGCCGCCTTATACCCACCTTATAGTTTGTATTATCAAAATCGAGCTTCACGAAAGTATTTATCTATTTTTGCCTTTTTTCTTTGGTTTGTGATTCGAATACAATGATTGGGTAATGACCTCCCAAGTCAAGGTTGTGATTTCTCACGTATTTGGAGTACTTGTAAATTTATTGTTCTACGTATACAATATAGTAATAATATTCACAAAAAATCGAAAAACGATAATACGTATTAATAGAGTGCTATTAATACAAATACTATAATGGCTAATATAGAAAAACAACAATTGTTCAATCAAAACACAACACGCCTCCCCGGCAGCGGCGCCATTTTTGATGTAGTGATTTTGTATATACTTTATTTTAGGAAAAACAAAGCAACACAAAAAGCGGTAAGTCTTAAGCGTACGTTTAGGAAAACGTAAACACTTATGACCCTTAAGAAGGTGAGTTCGTTCTCGAGGAGGCTAGTGCGTTGTGTAATGAATGATTGATTATGTTTTTGATTATTAATGAGAAGAAAAGAAGAGAAAATGACGAAGACGAGAAAAAAATAGAAAAATAAGGCAAAAACACTATTAGAAAGTTACGACGTAGAACGTGAAAAAGCACAAAATTAAAAATTTTAATCTAAAAATTCCTAAAAATTACTAAAAAATCCCAAAATAAAATTCTAAGAGTTTACAAAAAATCCAAACTTGCCAAAACCTTTTAATTAATTTAATAATGACTTTTTAATGCTAATTAAAGCCCTAAAAATCACTTTTAAATATTAAAAAGCCCTAAACAAGATTTTATAATTTGTAAACCTCAAAAATGTCCTAATTAAACTAAAAACTATTTTTAAAAATTTTAAAACCAATTTAAACTATTTTTAAACTCCTAAAAACTATTAAAATCTATTAAGTCTTAAATTAATTCTAAAAATAAATTGAAAAGCCTAAAAATTATTCTACAAATGGGAAAAGTCTTAATTAATGCTATAGAATCTAAGAAAAATGAAAAATAAAGAAAAATAAAACTTTTTATTTTAATGAATAAAATAATAATAAAATATTCTAAAAAATTAAAAGTCCTCAAATAAATTCTAAAAAATTCTCAAAAATCCTAAATATTCTAACTAGAAGGAAAATGTAAACTAAAGTTTCTAAAACCTCTTAATGAATTTTATATTAATTTTCAAAGTTGTCTAAAAACCCTAAAATTAAATAAAATCAAAAATTAAAGTTTTTGAAAACTTTTTTATATGTAAACCTCAAAAATACAAATAAAAACCTAAAAACTATTTTTTTGTCTTTTTTAGTTACTGTTTAATATTTTTAAATGACTTTCTAAATTAAAAACTAAAAATAATCCTATTAAATAATTAAATAAAAGGAAAAATAATATTTTTAGCCAGAAAAATCCTAAAACCTATTTAAAACCTAGGAAAAATGGGAAGAAGCTAAAAAGCTTAACCAATAAGCTATAATGAGTCAAATAAGCCACGGCTTATTTAAACAAGCCCAAACCAAAATGCCCTTAAATACAATTCAGAATCAAACCTATCAGTCAAAGTCCCCAGGGCGCAATGGTAACTTGTATGTGTTGTGAGAGGAGTGGCGCAGGTTCGAGTCCTGGCCACGTCCTTTTTGGAGTTTATTTTATTTTTTTTCTTTTTAGCTTTTAAAAACTTGATCAATACCACTTATAAGCTCACAAACACAAATCCAAAGCACTATTTAACCAAGATTAAGCTGTTTAAGATCAAAAATATGGCCAGGTCTGCTTCACTTTCTGATGAACAAGTGTGTTTTCACACTTGTGCTTAAAAACCAAGAGGGCTTGGTGTATGCTTTGTTTTGGTGGTGATTTCTTGGAACAAAGGGCACCCTTGTGCTTATTGAAGCACAAGGAGTCACTGACAAGCAAGAATAAGCACACTAGCAAGAAAAATAATCAACAATCCAAGCACAAAGGGCAATAGCAAGTTTCTGATGTAAATGGCTAGGTCTGGTGGGTAATAGAGCAGATTACATGCACTCAAGCCAACTTTAGACTCCTATATTATGCAATCACAAACTCCAAATAGCACTTAAGCAGATTCAATAATCCTTATAACCTAACACTTGACAGGATTAACAAGATTTAGCATCAAAATGAAGAAAACAAGCAGATTAGTGACTAAACAGATTTCTAGTTACTCTTTTCCTTTTTAACACACAAACTAGCTAAAAATTTGTCCCAACCTACTCTAAAACTAACATATAACTTAACACACCCCTAATCAGTAACTCTAACACCTTTGAAAATCATAAATCAGTAACTTAACCCTGCTAAAACTTGTTTCCAAACACCCTTTTAAATTTTGTAAAACAAATTTAACAAATCAGGACACTTTCAAACTGATTCACAAAGCCTTCAACATGCATACCATAACATAGGAACACAAAACAAAGCAGTTTTAACAACACTTATCACATAATCAAGCATGATCACAATAAACCTCAACTTTCTGAAATTTCAAAAGGGGGAAGAATTTTTACCTAAGGACCCCACATCCAGGGTCCTTTGTGGTTGCTATACCACCTCCCTACCAACACGGGTTGGTGCAGAACTTAATCAACACATCTTCCAACCTGAAAAAGAAAAATCAAAAAGAAAAACACAATATATCCAATAATCTGTTTTCACTTTTTTCTTTCTTAAAAACCTTACACAAACTTTCAAAAACTTCTTAACACGTTTTGATAACACTTAATCCAACCAAATGATCCTTTAAATCACTAAACTTGAAACAAATTTCTTACAAAAAATCTTCAAATTTCAGAAACCTTAAATAATTTTGCACCACAAAATTACTTAACCAATATAAAAATGGAACTCAGAATCCTTAGCATATGACTCAATACACAAACTTTTTAAATTCAATTAAAGGAATTACACTTGACTTCTTCAAACACCAAACTTAATTAATTTAAAAAAGGAATTACAAGAGAAAAAATGCTAAGAAACTGGAACAATGATATGAGACACAGGCGTCTCATATTTATACATGAAATGGAACATTCTAGACTAGGAATTTAAAAATTACAATTGCTTAAACCCTAATGTGGAAAATCTCCAATTTGCCCCTCTGATTTTTTGGACGATTCTTGGTCAAAAAGGATCACATGTGCTTGCCAGCTTTAGGACTTCATCTTGGACGTTAAATTAATCTTGGGGACAAAGGAAACGCATCCAAGCGTTCAATTGGTCGGGGCATGGGGTTGTGTGTGAAAATGACTTGGCAGGGGAGGGTTGGGGAGAGGACCACAGGACACGTGGCGAGTTTATAAGAGGTGGGAAATGGTGAGGAGAGTGTGAATTAATAATCTGCACATTTTGGGTTAATTCCCCTTTGGTTTGTGGTTAATTGCAACTGGGTGGTTTTAGGGTTCATAGGGGATTAGGGGTAAGTTTTAATCCGGTTTGGGTTTAAAACATTTTAAATAAATGTTAGTGGAGGGAAAAGGGGGATTAAGTGGGATTTGTTGACCCAGGTTTGACTTGGGTTTAATATTAAACCGGGTTTGGTTAATGGGTATAGGGTCGGGTAGGGTAGGGTATTGGGTTGGTGGGTGGGTAGGGCTGATGTGTCGCGTCCTGGTTGGTTGTGGGAGTATGATGGTTTGACAAATATAGTCCCCAAGCTTTCAACATTTCTTCATTTTGTAAATAAACCCCAACAGCGCCCAAATTGCCTTTGACAACTTTGGATAAGTTGTCAAATTTGGCACAACTTCTTCAAAAACTTTTCCAAGGGTATTAACTTGTATAAACTTGATTCCCAAGGGCTGGACTTGTAATATCTTCAAACATTCAAGGATTATACTTGTACATTTGATATTTTGAGGGTCAAATGTGACAAGTTCTTCAAAGATGAGGGACTACTTTTGCCAATCTTCAATTCTTCAAGGGTCTTTTTGCAAATTTCCAAACTTGGGCCCGGTTCATTGTGCGACTTCGTTCCCCGTGTTCGTTTTTGAATGATTCTTGTGTTCTTTTGCCAATTCCTCAATATCCGTACCTAAAAATACACAAGTAACAAACACGAGCATATATTTGGCATATTTTATGATATTTTATGCATTTTAAGGCCGTTTTGGGCGATGAGACCATGTATAAAAGCAGTCTCATCAGTGAATCACGTGTGTAGGCTGTAATTTGATAAATTCATGCTTGTGATCATTAAGAACTATATGTTTGTTTATAAGAATAAGAATGAGTTAATAATTATTTATAGATTGCTCTGAATTGGCCGAACAATGAAAAGTTGAACCTTGAATAATTGATATGTGATTAAAGACTTAAACCTTTACATTATTTGACTATGTGATTAATAGATAATGGAATCTATATTGACTTTTCAAAGATTAGAGCCCTTTTAAGACTTTTGGCTTTACCAAAAAGAAAGTGGAAATATGTTTTGACAAATGTTTTAACAAAGGATTTTTAAGGGATTATTCCCTTATACACAAACCATTTAACTAAACTTCTGTTTAGGGGTAAATGTTTGTATATACTTCTAGACAACCTAAGAAAAATTGAGGAAACCATATAACTTATTACTTGAAATTTGAAAAGACAATTTTTGCTTTTCATCTAAGAAAATTTTGACCAAAGTATAATCAAAGATTTCTCAAACATTTACGAATCTTATTAATTATTTTCGATAAATCAACAAAAATCTTGTTAATTAAATTCAAATATTATTTTTGAACATTTTCATATAATTGGTCGAACTAAGAAATTTAAAATCTTTACGATTACGTTTCATAAAAATTGAATATTTATTATTTAATTATTCGTAATAATTATCGACGTTTTAAAACGTCAGATTAAGCAAAACTGATAAAAATGATAATTGAGACGAAACTAAAATTTAGAAAATACAAAGAAAGAATTTTGAATAAATACGGTTATGATATTTATTTCATCAGGAAAGTGAACGTAATTACTGACACATTATGTATATTAGATAAAGAACCAATTAGGACATGTTCCTTAATAATGAAGGTGCAAAATAAATTGCCGAACAATTTAAAAATAGCCGATGATTGTAAAAAAGGATAATATAGATAATAAAGGGGTTCGCGGCTAATGTGAACCATTAGAATTAAGAAGCCGATGACATTAATTGTATAAAAGGCCACTTGTGGTTGCCTAAATATGAAGATTGTGAGATATAGTTATGTTGGAATCTGTAAGTATAAGTATTCTATTCTTGTCATTTCTGATTTAATGTATCATTATCAGATGAAGTTGTACTAATTACAAATTATGAAGGCAGACATCGCCTCACACATTAGTAAACGTCTAGCTATTGCAAAGGTCATCATCTGAATTTGATTCGGTTTGGGTCATCGAATACAAACTGACCAAATCTGCTAATATCATTCCCGTTAATGATAAATGCAAAAGAGTTATGTAAACATAGTGTGCCTGTATCGAACATCTATATCAAGATCCTCGCTTCGCATCGAATTTCTAGAGATTTGCTCAGAAATCATTGAGAACGAACCTTGATGAGAGTACTATGTACCACCCCAATCGAAGGGACGAGGTAAAGTAACGATACAAAGTAATATAAGTGCAATTTTATGTTTGAATGAATGACCTTTGGTAATAAACCGTATAATCATTTTTATTTGGAGAGATTATCATTGATAATCATCGTATTAGGATCGAGATCGAATCTTGTTAGGATCTAAACATAAGAGCATCTGTAAGCGGAAGTTGGGAGGAAGACACCCGACATACACCCATTGTGAGTTGGACATGTCTTTTAGGTTTAAGGTTTCCTATGATGGCGAACCTAACCTTACAAATTACTCGACCCGCGAGACCTGAAATGATTGTTCAAATTAGGATTTGATTATTGACTGCCAATAGTAGGCAGGAGGTTATGTGAATATGAAATGTAGATCTTGAAGTGCCAGATGGGTAGCGAAGTTATGCCAAAAAATTTAACCTTGGAAAAATGAATTAATGATCTGACAAATCATGGGATATAAGTCCCCGTTGTATGGGACCATTGAGATGATGTAAAAGATTAGTTTGAAAGGCATATAAGCTGGATCTACCCTAGGACTTCAAGAGCTGCGTGAATTATGTTTCGTATATCGAACTTGATAAAATATCTATCAAGTAAAAATCTGAATTCTTCTTAATAAAGCTTAGATCGGCGAAAAGTTGCATTCATCAGAAACCCGTGAACATCATAGATAGAGAAAGTAAGTCAACATTAAGCCTGATCTTATTCCCGTAGTTATGTTTGATGAAACTCGCGTATTGTAATGAATTACACTTGTGAGAAAAGACCGAATGTGGAGGAAATACCCACATGGCTTTAACTCTATAAGAAGCGAGTAGTAAGGTAAGATGATCTTTGAGGACAAAGATCCTGTTTAGGGGTAAATGTTGTGACAATCCGTCAATTTATGATTGATATTTTATTCTCAATATTTATTTGAAAACATTATTTTAATGTTACAATATGAACTCACTTATTTTTGGGAAGTAATTTGGATTTACGTCTTGAAGTAGCGTCGACTACGTCTAAACAGGAGGATTCTACGTTACGTGCTTACGTTTACATACACCGTCTTTGGTGACAGTCCGACATTTCAGAAAATAAATTTATCCGTGAATATTATTTTGGAGTTTTAAATTTGTGTTGGTTCATAAACTCACAAATTTACGAGAAGAGATTAGGACTTACGATTTTATTTTAACGTCCTTTACGACTAAACCGGAAACCTTAGGATTACGTATTTACGTTTTCGAACTCCGTTTTTTATGAGACAATTTTTATTAGATTCGTTTTGTGCCATTGATTCATAATTTGTAAAAACGTTTTTCGTAAAACGACCCGAGGGCACGCAAATCGAGGAAACTAGAATCAAGGAGTACCCGTAAATAAATGGGGATGAGACAAGTGTGACACTTGTAACACCCCACTTGGATAAGTGGACCGTTACGTGTATTTATGGCGTGTCATCAAAGCATAAGGTAAATTTCCTAAAACATTAACTGACCATAAAGAAAATACCGGAATCAAACATCGGTAATCCAAACATAAGCCCAAAACATGAAAAGTAAAATACTGAAGGAAAGGACTAAACAATGTCCAAATAAGCAGAATAATGTAAGAAATGCATAAAGTAAGAAGTCTGGATAGCTTCCATCCAAATGCACATGCTCTCAGAATCCTAAGAGTGTCCTGGTGTACCTGCCGTTAGAACATGAAAGGAACTACGGCTGAGCATAACGCTCAGTGAACGGATATAAAGCATGATAAGAATATACTGAAAGAAACAGGCGATAGAATACTGAAGCTGTAAGACTGATATGTAACATGTGGTAGAACTCTGCATAAAATCTGAGAAACCTGGTTCATATATATTGATACTGAAATATAACTATAAATTCTGAAAACATGCAATTACTCTATTTTATTTGCCAGAGCTTATATAGGTCACGTGTTGTAACAACCGTGCATGAATAACTGGAGGGGTGACCTCGTCATGCTGTAGAGGGGCGACCTCTAAATAACTGTGCTGGGTGGAGGGATCAGCTCCAATGTGAAGGATGTAGAGCACACACCAACTTCACCCTGATAACTTGTAACACATATAAGCCTAGGATGCATCCATACGCCCCACTAATAATACTGATAAAATGGCCAAGCTGAGCTGAGTGGGATGATGCAGGATATCACTCTCCTGCATGTGAGTCACGACACTGGTGCCTCTAGTGTCGTGGTTACGGTACCTCCGTAACTTGTACATAAACTGGTCGTGCTTGTATATAATGTTGTTCCCATTCAATCCATAACACAAGATTTAGAGGAGATATTTAGAGAGAGAAAGAGAAGAAAGTAGAGAGAGAAACAAGAGAGAATTTGGAAGGTTAAAGTTTACTTAGAGAGAGAAAGTAAAATGAACCAACACCCTCTTCCACATGTGGAAGAGGGTTATATATGCCACGGCCTAAGGCCTTTGTGGGCTTCATCTTGGGCCGGGCTTGGCTTTCTTTTGGGCTTACGCCCCTAACTTAGACAATATTAGCTTAAAGTCCAAGCCCGGTTTTCCCGACTAACCTATTACAATACAGGACCTTTTAAAGACTAAGATGACCTATTACATTCTTGTTCGACTATATAAAATATAGGGCTAACAATCTCCCCCAATGTATCGGTCATCTTAAAAAGCTTAATAAGCATAAGATGATTGAGAGAATACATTCTTGTAGAGGAGATCTTCCTGCTTTGGTCTTGTATCTTGGTCTTGATCATGTTTGTAACAGCTTTGTTCCTTCATGCTTTCGTGATCTTTATCTTGAGCCTTTGTCATTTGACTTTGAGTGCTTGAGATCTTCATCTGTACTCCTTGTGACTAAGATGACCTATTACATTCTTACATTCTTAGGTATCTTGATTATCGCCATCTTGTGCTCTTGTGACTTCTGAATCGACATCGGTTGCACAGCTACGCCACCTTCTTGATATGCAGCAACATATATAGACACGGATGAAATGGCTTTGAACATTTCACCCTAACTCGGTAGCGTTTTTACCTCCGGTCGGTGAAGACCGTTAAACGATATTAAATACCGTACCTGTGATCAGGTAGATTCGATTAAGAACCTCCTTGACAGGGTTTCCCGGCGGTAGTAGCCAGTTCTCTTTACTCGACCGTCTCAAAGCAGACTGTGAACGTAAAGAGTGAATCATAAGGATAAATTATCCGTCTGATTAGAGTCGTCAATTCAGATTTCCTAGAACAAGTTTGATTCTAAAAGAATCGCACCATTGTTGATTTCCAGTTTGTCACAAGCTTGATTCATAGAGAATCTTGCGAGTTACCTACCGCAGTGCTGTTTGATGTTGACACTGGAAGGATTTCCATTCGTCACTGTGAACACTAATGAGTGTCACTCTGAATGTTCTGGCAAGATCACATGGATTTTGCGAAGAAACCTGGAATCAAGTTTGAATCAATTAAGAATCGAAACTTAGTTGCTTTCCAGTTCTCACAAGTTTGATTCGTGTAGAATCGCACAAGTTACCTACCATGAGCTTGTTTAATGCTGGCTCAAGCAGGATTTCCATCTTCATTGTGAATCGTATCACTCAGATGTTCTGGCAATACCACAAGGATAATGCGTAGGACTCGATTGTGTCCTAATGAGATGATATATAGATCTCGATTGGCTCTAGACTCAATAAGTGCATTTTGGTAATCGGAGGCTGGAGCAGATTGCCACCTTTTCAATATTAACTGACTCGGAGTGAGAAAGTCAATAGATACGTGTTGATCTCCGTGACAATGAGACAAGTTTCTTTTGAGAGAAACTCGAATGGCTGGGGAAGGGTTGTGCATCGCATCACTGGGTCCATGACACTTGTCTTCAAAAGATGTCTTAACCCGGTTTCTACCTAAGTTATATAGAATATTCAACTCCTTCAATGCTTACCAATACGTCATCATTAGCACCTTGTTGTGATTGTTCCAGTGCTAACTTAAGTACTTGGTCCGCATTCAGCTTCATTCCACTCCATCTTTCCTAAGGACAACTATTTCTAGCTATGGAATGTCCTTGGGTAGATCCCTCCGGTTCTGGTTGGATCATAGGACTTAGTTTCCTATCCTAAACCACCTTTTGACTCCATCGTTCCGTCGTGGATAGTAGGTTGTTTTGGGTATAGATCGTAACCATAAACCATTGAAAACCATTCAAAGTGTTTGATAAAAATCAAAACTTTTAACACTTGAAAGTTTTACATTTCCGAAAAGCTCCCCTACACACATGCATCGATATACGAAATAGTTTGGCATGTGAAGGAAAGAGTTGCACTTGAGTCTTTAAGATCACTTGTTGCGATATATTACATTTTAATCACATTTTCTCCCCCTATCTCTAATATAAAAACATCATATTAGAGATACTAATTGATTAAAATATGACAATTTCTAAAAACCGATTAGGAGAGAAACATGTGTGCACGAATGAAGCATGGAACATTTTCAGTCGGGTCGCTCCCCCTCAACAATATATGTGTGTCTTGAGACAAAATTTGACAAAATTTTAGAAAAACGACACCAGAAAATATGTTGAGGTACGGAGTTGAGATGCCTTTTCCGATATAATATATTACATTTGACAATTTCATATCATTTTCGGAATGTGTTGGATACATAAAATATGACATTTTAGAGATGTACCCAACAACATTAAAAGGCTTGATTTTAAAACGCTCCCCCTCAAAAATTGATCAAAATAACATATGACAATTTTGAGATATAAAAACCACTTATGAGGAAGGGAGTGTTGAACACACAATTTAGAAAGATTTAGAAAAACCTTTTGAGAAATTCTTGAAAAATTGTGTTCAACGGTTTTAAAATAATCAGGATAGAAGACTTCTCTTCTATTGATTAGGGAAAGCGCACTGAAACGTACACTCCCCTTTCGGGTCCGTTTTTCATGAGCTCAAAACTTTGATTGTTTTGTGACTAGCTCATGACCGAGAAAAATAAATTTCCCGTTGTGAAGGATAAGTTATCATCCGTGATAAACTTTCCTTAAGTTGAAGTTCGAGTTCTAAGCTGACATTTACTTAGAAATCGTTTTTCATGAACTTAAAAACTTTGATTGTTTTTATGAGAAGCTCATGACCGAGAAGTATGAATTTCTCGTTGAGAAGGATAAGTTATCGTCGAGATAAACTTTCCTCAGTTGAGGTCCGAGTTCTAAGCTGTGATGCGCCTAGAAGTCATTATGAGAGAATATCAAGCAGCTTCATTTGCCAAAACCTCCAAGTCTTCTGGAGTCATATACTTCATACCAAGATGGCCAACGAGATACGCAAACCTATCTTTCGATAGGGCTTTTGTAAACAATTCTGCCAGCTGGTACTCAGTTCTGACAAAGTATAATTCCACGATGCCGCGTTCCACTTGTTCCTTGATGAAGTGATATCTGACATCGATGTGCTTGGTGCGGGAGTGTTGAACCGGATTGCACGATATGGCTATAGCCGACTTTGAGTCACAATACATAGGTATTTTATCAAAGTGGAAGCCATAATCCGTGAGTTGAGTTCTCATCCAGAGGACTTGAGCACAACACGCGGATAGAGCCACATATTCTGCTTCAGCTGATGAGAGCGAAGTGCAATCCTGCTTCTTTGACGACCAGCTGACAAGCTTGTCTTCCCCTAGAAATTGTATGCTACCAGAAGTGCTTTTACGACTATCAAGACAACCTGCATGATCAGAATCTGAAAAAGCCTTTAGATGAAAACCGGTTTCCCTCAGATACCAGAGTCCCATGTGAATGGTATTCTTAAGGTACCGAAAGATCCGTTTAACCTCTTTTAGGTGCTTTTGAGTAGGTCTGGCTTGATATCGTGCACAATAGCATGTGGCATGATGAATATCAGGCATGCTGGCTGTAAGGTACATAAGTGACCCGATCATACTGCGATATCGCGTTTGATCTACGGGATATGAGTACAAGTCAGCGTCTAGGGATGTGGTCGACAATGGTGTACCAACGCGAGCACATGAGGTCATACCATGCTTTTTAAGTATCTCTTGAGCATACTTAGCTTGGTTAATGAAGATACCACGTGGGGATTGATGAATCTGGAGGCCTAAAAAGAATTTTAGCTCCCCCATCATTGACATTTCAAATCTGCTGTGCATTAATTTTTCAAAACGTTTTGAAAGTTTTGGGTTCGTCGAACCAAAAATAATGTCATCAACATAAACTTGCACCAACATTATGTCATCCCCATATTTATTAGTAAAGAGAGTAGGATCAATAGAACCTTTGGAGAATCCTTTGGACACCAAGAAGTTTGAAAGTTCTTCGTACCATGCCCTTGGAGCTTGTTTAAGTCCATATACAGCCTTTTTGAGACGATAGACTTTGTCAGGATGATGAGGATCGATGAATCCTTCCGGCTGATTCACATACACTTCTTCCTTCAAATGACCGTTGAGAAAAGCAGTTTTAACGTCTATCTGAAAAACCGTGAAGCCCTTATGTGCAGCATAAGCAAGGAATATCCCGACTGCTTCCAAACGAGCAACTAGAGTGAATGATTCATCGAAATCTATCCCTTCTTGTTGACGATACCCCTTAACCACAAGACGAGATTTGTTTTTGATGATGGTTTGTTCTTCATCCAGTTTGTTTTTCCAGATCCATTTCAAATCTAAAATTGACATTCCATAGGGCCGGTCAACAAGTTCCCAAACATTTAGGCGTTCAAACTGATGAATTTCGTCTTGCATTGATTCAATCCACGCATGGTCAGTCATGGCTTGTTTGATGTTTGTTGGTACAGTTGAACTCACGGTGAGTGCATACATACACACATCGCCATCCGTTTCGAGTTGTCTGCGTGTTCGAACCGATTGTGAAGGATTTCCAATGACTTGCTCCAATGGATGATCACGTGTCCAATGGTGAGTGGATGGATATGGTTGGTAGAAGATATGCATGTTGGACGGATCAACATGTTGAGTAGAAGACTCTCCGACTTCGTGTACCGGTGTACCGAACAGATTGATAAATTCTTCATCGTCAGGTGGTGCATCGACTGCTTGATTGTCGTTTCCTCCTTCAACATTTACGGTTGGTGATGTTGGTTGTATGATTGTTTCTTGAGTTTGTTGAGTAACCAATGGAATAGTCTCTTGAGCAACGGTTGCTGAAGCAGATGCAGTTGTGTCTTGTTGACTTTGTGCGGGTGCATCAGCAGTATTGACAGCGGAAGGCTTTGACACAACTTGATTGTTTCCATAGTAATATTCATCAAACATTGGATCATATAAATCAACCAACTCATTCATATGTGTCGTATCCGTCGATTCTGCTGTAGGAGTACTTTGTTGACATTCTTGCACGGGACGTACACTGTTGTGTGTAGGTGCCATTGCTGGACATTGAGGTGCGGGACTTGAGCTGTTGTGATCAAGTACCATTTGTGGCAATTCGTCAAAGTTCACATGAATTGTTTCGACAATGATCTTTGTTCTCTTGTTATAGACCCGATATCCTTTCGACAATGTCGCATACCCCACAAAAATACATGCATCACCTTTTTCTTTCATCTTGTCGAGATTCTCGCCGTCTTTAAGAATGTAGCATAAAGATCCAAATACGTGAAAGAATTTGACAGTAGGTTTCCTGCCATTGATGATGTGGTAAGGTGTCTTTTCATGTCTAGGGATAACGAGAGAACGATTCTGAGTATAACAGGCAGTTGCAATTGCTTCAGCCCAGAAGAATAGTGGTAATTTTGAAGCAGAAAGCATTGTTCGAGCAGCCTCAACCAAAGTACGGTTCCGCCTTTCGACAACGCCGTTTTGTTCAGGAGTTCGAGCAATAGACGTTTGATGTTCGATGCCTTCTTCTTGAAAGTAAGATTGCAAGTTCTTGTTCAAAAATTCAGTACCCCTATCCGTTCTTACGGTTAAGACTTGAGCTTGAAGATTGCGTTGTATCATCTTGAGAAAGTTTTTGAGAACCTCTGGTGTTTCATCTTTGGACCTTAAGAAGAAAGTCCATGTGTATCTAGAGTAATCATCAATAATCACGAGAATATACTTTTTCCCGTTGATACTCTCTACACGCATGGGACCACATAAATCCATGTGTAGAAGTTCCAATCGTCCTTTTGAGCTTGGGGTAGTCTTTGATTTGAAAGACTTTCGTTTTGCTTTCCCCAACTCACAAGAAGAACAAAGATGGTCTTTGACGAATTTTAACTTAGGAAGACCGGTCACAATATCATTCTTCGAAAGCAAGTTGATGGTGTCAAAGTTGAGATGTGACAATCGTTGATGCCATAACCATGCTTGAGATGATGACGCTTTAGCCATTAAGCAAATTGGATTTGTTGAAGATGTGTCTTGAAGAGTTATTGTGTAGAGATCAGAACCACGAGAACCTGTAAGAAGGTCATTCCCATCGTAGTTTCTAACATAGCAAGTAGATTTTCGAAAGGCCACTTCCAAATCCGCATCACAAAATTGACCAACCGAGAATAAATTGTGATTCAGTCCCTCGACGTAATAAACCCGTTTTATAGTGATATTCCCTTGAACCAAGTCTCCATATCCGAGTATCGGTGCAAATTGATCATTTCCAAATCGTACCGTACCAAGAAACTTCTCCACGAAGTTAATGAGAAGCTTGAGATTGCCCGTCATGTGCTTTGTGCACCCAGAGTCCATTATGAATAGGATGAGTTCGACGAGCTGCAGAAGAATTAGAAGACAATGTAGCATTTGACAAATGGGAGCCCTTGATAGAAACGGGTTCCAAAATAGTAGTGGACCTAGATTCTAAAGGCAAGCTAACATTCATAGACCCAATTAGAATGGGGGTTGTCTTAGGTACCCATTTGTATCCAGGTGGTGTAAATCTTGAATACCCCGTGTACATGTCCTAATAATGTTCTCATAAAGCTTCTTTAACCTGCTTTGTTTACGTAGAGTAGTGGATTCTAACGCACTTAGTTTCTTAAGTGGTTGCTTAGTGGATTGGTTCAAAGTTCTTGTGGGTCTACTAGTACTAGTGGGCATACGAATAGGCTTCCTAGTTCTAGTATTCACGCCATTATAATTAAGAGCACAAGCATCATGATTGAAAGTACGAACACATTTGCCACATTCAACACAAACAAATTCAACATTCGAGATCTTAGCATTTAAACTGTCATTACATGCAGTTACAGACGTTTTATTCTTAGAAAACTTAAAATTCCTACGGTGATCTTCTACTTCATTCTTCTTCCCTTGACTATTGTTAGGCATGACTCTATCTTTAACTCTAGTGCTCTTAAGCTGTGGTCCGCTAACACTAGTAGTGGGATTTACTCCTGTAGAAGAAGACACACGTTGATTAGTTTTCCTAGTATTCTGAGGTAACTGCGTTGTTCCAGTTTGAGTGGACCTAGTGTTCATCTTATACATTCCAGGTGCTATCACATTAGTGCTCTTATCATTTCCTATCTTAGGCAAAGTCTGTGGGGATTGTCCCAAAATAGATGTTTTAGGGCATTTAACCGCATTCGGTTGACGAACGGCGGATGGTTTACCCAAAACAGACTTTCCTTTGATTTTCTCAATGAGTTTCTGTAACTCACTTATGGCTATGTCCCTTTCTTTTAGCTGAGCTTTCAAATCATTTATTTCGAAATCTTTTTCATTCAGTAGACGAAATGAAGAAGCCGACATTTCTTGACACTTTTTATGATTATGAGATTTTTCACCTTTTTGTAAAGCAAGTTCAAGAGAAATGGAGTGTTTCTCAAGTTGAGAAAAGCTTTTCGAAAGTTTGTTATATGACTGAATTTGTTTTGAAAGCTCTACTTCAAGATTGCGACATTTCTCGTCTGATTCTGACACTAGACATGCTACATGACAATATTGATCAAGATCGGTATACACACCAAGTATAGCATTCATATGGTCAGCATAAAAGTATTCCTTAGAAAGTCGATCAATTTCGTTAGAAATTTGGTGTTCTTGTGTCTTTAATTTAATTTGAAGAAAATCAACTTCATCTTCAAGAGATTTGACATAGCTTAAATCAGTTAACATTTCCTTAGTGAGAGCATTATAAAACATTTCCACAATTTTTGAAAGATCATCAATGGTTGGAACAATGCATTGTTGAATGACGACTTCTACTTGTGGGTTAGGTTTAATATTCCAAATGGTATCCCTAGAAACTTTTTCATAGTCGACGACACCTTTGTACAAATTTAAAACCCCTTGTTTTATAAACTCAAATTGCTGAACACTTTTGCTTTTCTCATCCCATTTACGTTTTTCATCCAAAATTCGCTTTTCTAACAAAATTGATTGCTTTTTGAAACTCCTTTTTAAAGAAACTTTATTTTGTGGTTCATCACTTGGTGGTGGAACACTATTATACATCTTTTGTTCTTTTGAAAGTTCTTTTTGAGGGACAAACTTAATATGATTGTTAGAATCAGAAAGGTTTATTAAATCACTTAAATTTTATTAAATCGCATAAGAGCAAGATTATCAACATAACAACCGATATCATAAAGAGCAGGCTTGGTACTTTGAGCTTTCTTGAGATATTCAGGCTTGACAAAACTCGTTTTCATATTTCTATTGAGCATATTCATAGTTTGAATAGACTGACCCGTTTTGTAAACAATGTTGTTTAACGTGTCGACTCTCTTTTCCAAAGCAAGAATTTTTTCAATATCCTTTTCTTCACGAGTTTTATAAAGCTCAGTTTGTTCTTTGTTAACCGACTCTAATTCAGTAATTTGGAGTTTATGTAGCAGTAGTTGTTCTTCAAGTTCTGATATCTTCTGTTTTGACATATGAATTTCGTGTGTTACTTTAGAACAATATTGTTCGTTGAGCACCTTACGTTCATATACCAAACCATTAGCTATTGCAACTCGTCGATCAGCTTCTTTTACATAATCACACTCTTTAAGCCTGTCTATCTCCTCGGCTAAGGATGTGTTTGCTTGCTTCAAACGTTTATAAGCATCTTTGTTTTCCTCAATTTCATGTTTTAAAGAATCAATTATAGACGCAAGCAAATCACGGTCCTCATCCGAGTCAGTATCCTGAGAAGCATTACCTTCATCATTACACATATGTTGTGAATCCGTAGAGATATTGCTATCCTCGGTGTCCATTACATATGTGTCATTGATGCTTTCGGGTTGCTCAGGATGCCGTCGTTCATTAGCAAACACATTATAGTTATCATTTGTTGGTACCTTTTCAATTGGCTCAGTATCAAATATAGGTCCAGAAGTATCAGCAGTCTCTAGAAGCACTTCTTGAATCTTTGCCATGTACACATAATGTGCTTCTAGCTCTTGATCATCGGCTTCATCATCAGTGTCATCACGCTAGTCAACTTCATCTGCTGTGAGTGGAATTCCTGCTTCTTCTTTCTTACACAGCAGCATCTTTTCCTTGTGATACCCTGAGTCCTTAACCCGTTTTGGCTTCTTGCATTCCCTAGCCATGTGCCCAAATCCCTTGCAGTTGAAGCATTGAATCCCAGTCTTTTGCACAACCAGAGTGCCTACAGTATCTCTAGCCCCAACTTGATTCAGCATCCTCTGATTATCATACCTAGCATCACGATCATACCTAGGTGGATGATCAACTTCCTTATATCTAGCATTGGATGATGATCTGAGGTTGTTGTTGGTAGGTTTGTAGATCTTCTTATAAGTTGTGGTGAGTAAAGACATGAGTTCTTCAATCTTTTTGTCCCTTGAAGTTTGTTCATCATCACTGTTTCCATCTGACTCGGTGTCATACTTTGGAAGTGGAGTGGGGACAATTGCTTTTGCTTTGTGTTTAGCAGCAGCTAGAGGTTTGGTGGATGAGCTTGATGACTTCGAGGAATGAGTAGGTGGTTGTTGACGAGGAACGGGTTTTGTTGAAGTAGCAGCCACAAAAGCAATAGAATTAGCAGACCGTTCTGCCTTTTTAGCCCTTAGTTCATTCACTTCATTCGGATGTTGTTTCAAGATATCATAAAGTTTGTGGTAAGATATAGTCTTGATATCCTCCCTTTGTTTGACCAAAGTCACAAACCTTTGCCATTCCGGTTTGAGTTGAAGTAAGAACTGAACATAAGCATAATGATTGGAGATGGTGCACTGATTTCTGACAAGCTCATTCATCATTTTGTAGAATCTCGAGTAATATGAGTCAATGGATTCACCATCTTCAGATGTGAATTTTCCAAACTCCCAAAGTAGATTAGTCTCAAGATCTTGAACATTGATCGACTCACCTTGCTTCAATCGATGAATTGCATTCCACATTTCCATAGCATTAGGACATGCATCAACTGTGGAATAGATATCGTTATCAATTCCAGTGAGTATGAAGTTTACAGCATCAGCTTCAGCTTGGAGGAGTTTCTTTTTCTCAGCAGAACATGTGTCAAAATCCTCCATAGCTCGTATAGTTGATGAAGTACCATCCTCTGCCTGTGTGGTAATTGGTCTGAATTCAAAAACTGGAGGTGTATTCTCAAGGCAGTGACGAAGAGCAGTTCGGTTTTCTTTTCCGTCGAGAAAGAGAAAACGAGATCTCCATTGAACGTAGCAACCGGCAGTGAGCACAGGTGGATTACCGTTGCCACCTTGTTCCAAACGAATTGGATTAGCAGTTGCAATGTTGATGTTGTTGTTAGACATGGTGAATACTTGTGAATGAATTGCAGATCTTAGTGGATTTGTTGTGATGATGTGTGGTTAAAATTGAAATTGCGAAATTTCCAGAAATTTTTTTTTTCTCAGTCCGACAATAAATTCCTCAGTCTGACAAAACGGTAAGCCGAAAAATTTTGTATCGCCAAATTTTGAATTTGAGTTAGAAATAGCCAAAAACTAATAGGGAAAAAATTTGATTTTACTTGACCTAAAAATAGCCAAAAACAAAATATCTATCGGAATGCCCATCGGAATAACCTTGTCGGAATGACCAATCGGAATGTCAAATCGGAATGTCCAATCGGAATGTCCAAATTGGAATACTAATCGGAATACCCTAATCGGAATGTCAAATCGGAATGACCAATCGGAATGTCAATCGGAATGACCAATCGGAATGTTCAAATTGGAATGACCAATCGGAATGTCAATCGGAATGACCAATCGGAATAATTCCCACTTTTCTCGGACAAAACTCAACCAATTCATGATTTTAAGCCAAAAAATGATCAAAACACCCAAATATTTTGTGTTTTTAGCCAAGGTATCAATACCAAATCTCTACCACAACTATGTAGAAGATTTGTATCAAGAAAAAACCATAAAAAACACAAGAAAATTTTTTTGGACGTGATATAAAGATCAAAATGATCACGAAAAATCAAGAACACACCACACGAATCTTCAATCACCTATCCACTATAGGCTCTGATACCAAATGTTGTTCCCATTCAATCCATAACACAAGATTTAGAGGAGATATTTAGAGAGAGAAAGAGAAGAAAGTAGAGAGAGAAACAAGAGAGAATTTGGAAGGTTAAAGTTTACTTAGAGAGAGAAAGTAAAATGAACCAACACCCTCTTCCACATGTGGAAGAGGGTTATATATGCCACGGCCTAAGGCCTTTGTGGGCTTCATCTTGGGCCGGGCTTGGCTTTGTTTTGGGCTTACGCCCCTAACTTAGACAATATTAGCTTAAAGTCTAAGCCCGGTTTTCCCGACTAACCTATTACAATACAGGACCTTTTAACGACTAAGATGACCTATTACATTCTTGTTCGACTATATAAAATATAGGGCTAACAATCTCCCCCAATGTATCGGTCATCTTAAAAAGCTTAATAAGCATAAGATGATTGAGAGAATACATTCTTGTAGAGGAGATCTTCCTGCTTTGGTCTTGTATCTTGGTCTTGATCATGTTTGTAACAGCTTTGTTCCTTCATGCTTTCGTGATCTTTATCTTGAGCCTTTGTCATTTGACTTTGAGTGCTTGAGATCTTCATCTGTACTCCTTGTGACTAAGATGACCTATTACATTCTTACATTCTTAGGTATCTTGATTATCGCCATCTTGTGCTCTTGTGACTTCTGAATCGACATCGGTTGCACAGCTATGCCACCTTCTTGATATGCAGCAACATATATAGACACGGATGAAATGGCTTTGAACATTTCACCCTAACTCGGTAGCGTTTTTACCTCTGGTCGGTGAAGACCGTTAAACGAATTCGTGATTTTAAGCCAAAAAATGATCAAAACACCCAAAAATTTTGTGTTTTTAGCCAAGGTATCAATACCAAATCTCTACCACAACTATGTAGAAGATTTGTATCAAGAAAAAACCATAAAAATCACAAGAAAAAATTTTTGGACGTGATATAAAGATCAAAATGATCACGAAAAATCAAGAACACACCACACGAATCTTCAATCACCTATAATGCTCAGGAAATTTATTTAGTTATTAACATGATTACTGATAAATTTAAACATATACTGGGGAAAACATTTGACTGAAGACGGGGAATCCTAATCATGCATAAAGGAAAGTCCTTACTGAAAGGACGGAAAATCCGTACCTCGTATCCAATAATGAAATAAGACTGAAAGCTGAAAGATCTATCCGACTTCATGGTTACTACATAAATAACGTGCGTGAAAATAAGTTGACTGATGTTATATATTTTACTGGTCTTAACTGTTTTTGTTGGGTTTATTTTATTCTTGCAAATATTGTCTGTATATTTAAACTGATAAATCTGAACCTTCAAATATTTCTCTTAAACATATTTTCGTTCTACTAATAATTACGGTATAACACGTATTCTGACGTTATACTAACTCTATATTTGGTAATCTGCTAAAAATAGAAAGTTTTCCAATTTAGAAAGTTTTCAAAAATAATTTTAATTCCATTAATAAAATTATACGCTTTTAAATCTTATAAAACTATTTTAATCTAATTCATTTAAATATACAATTAAGACATTTATAAAATTAAGTAATAGAAGGTATAATTTAAAAATATTCGTTTTTATTATTTTAACTATATCCCGAGCCTAACGAGATACCCCTTCTCGGTCGCACTAAAATAATTAAACAATATATATAAAGTCTGCCTATATGATTTAACGAAAGAAAAACTGTCACTAAAAACTGTGTCACTAAAGCTAATATTTAAAACTGTCAATAACAATTCTGCGACGGAAATTTGTGTCACTAAACCGTCGCTAATCTCATATAAAAATCATCATTTTTCTGTCCAAAACTTACCCCCTGATTATTCATTCGTTTCCCCCTGATTTTATGCTAAGTTCCCACTGATTTCATTGTTCCTACTGATTATATTATTCTCATTGTTTGTAAAACCAAACACCCCCTTAACTGCCTATACATGCAGTTTATAAACCAAACACCCCTGTTAGTTCTTTGGTTCGCTGCACTTCGACCCCAAACCCACAAACTCAACGGTTGGGTCACAGAAAACGAGCACCGAGACACCTAGTGTGTCTCGGTTTGCGTGCAGCATCCCAAAACTCGGCTGATTTATGATCTTTTTACTTGTTTAAAAGTTATAAAATCATGTGTTCATGATATCATTCATTAAATTCGTGACACAAAAAAAATAATAATAAGGATTGAATACCGTTTTGTGTGATTAGAGAATAGCAAAGATGGTTCCGGAAATTCAAGATCGCCATACTAGATCTCCCTTCTTCTTTGTCTTTTTTTTTTCTGTCGGCAACTTTTTTTTTTCAACCCTAGCTTCTCGTTTTTTTTTTCTTCTCTTTTTTTTTTGTTTAACTGATTGCAGCCAGGGAAAATAGGGTAACCCCCGTATGTTTTAATTTTACAATGTGGGCTGGGTTCAATAGCCCACTCTTCTTTCTTTCTTGTTTAACTTAAGCTCACACATATAACACTTTTGTACTCCTTTGTTTCGTGACTTAATTTTTAGACGTGCACGTTCGTGTTTTTAATTTTCTGAAAACATAATACTCTTTCTGTAATTAAATAATACATACGTAATACGTTCGTAGTGTTCTTCTGAATTTTAATAATTATTTTCTGAATTATCTTTTGTAATATTTAAATAAAACTGAGTGCGAAATTAGTGCTAATGTTTAATTATTTATGTATAATACATACGTAATATATTCTGAGACTAAATAATTATTATCTGAATAATTATTTTTTTATAGTATTTAAATAACTGGGACTGCGTATTTACTTTTTACGTCTAATTGAATTTAGAGCTGAGACTACGCGTATTTAATATTCGAAGATTTTAAATACGGGTTTTACAATTCTTTCCCTCTAAAAAAAATAATACGTCCTCGAATTAAGGATGCAATAATGTTGTGGTTTTACAATTCTTCCCGTCTAAAAATGAGAAATTCGTCCTTGAATTAAAGGTAATAAGCTGATGAAGTTATAAGAACTGAAAGAACACGTAAACTGAAAGACAAATAAGCTGAAGGATAATTTGTCTTCTAACTAAGACATAATGCTGCTGATAGGTATAAACCTGACGTGACTGAAATGATCATGTAACGTGACATGGTTGAAGAGATAGAACGTGACATACCTGAAAGAACATAACTGGATTTATTAAAGGAAAAGTAATGAGAGGTCCGGGTGGACTCCTTTGTTTCAAGTGGCTTCCCACTCGAAACGATTCCTTCAAAGGTCCAAACATAATAAAAAAAATTTGGTCCTGATGGCCTTGTCCTGATGATGCTGAATGGTTTCTGGTTTCATACTTAAGATGGATTCTCTGAATCTGATAGAAAGAATAAACTATAGCATGAAGAATACATGGAACGGTACGTACAAATATCTAGAAAAGATAATATTTATCTCTCTGGGTAAGCTGCTGAAAGTATAAATGGACGAACTAAGTGAACAATTGTGAACGTACTACGTGAGCAATTGTGAACGTGGTTCACGATTATATGAGGAATGATGAGCATGGAATATATTGTGTCCGATGATACATGAAACATACTGTGAACGTGATGCTAGGACATATCATGAACATATGCTAACTGAGGAAAGAATGACAAACGATATTGCCTGAGACGTGAAACGTCTGCCTAGGTATGGAGAAGCTCTGCTAACTTGAGTCTGGTTTCTTAAGCTTTTTGTATCCGTATTCGGTAATAAACCGTGAAACGTGTATTGCGAAATGGCACACAAACTTGAACGTGAACAATGTTACCAACGCTAACGTGAGCTTAAATAATAAGATAGCACAAAACATGAACTAAAACTGCATCATACTGCGAATGATACTTAAATGTGAAAGTGAAAATCAACGTGAACGTAAATGTAAACGTACACGTGATTGTGAACATGAACGTGAGCGCGATTCGCGAACGCTAATTTCGATCTAACAAGATTGTTGATGGAATACTTTGGAATCATACGACCTATTGCTGAATTTCCTGCAGCATGTCGGTGTCCTATCTTGAACCTGAGGTATGTCAGGCATCCAGATATGAACATAGTTGCATCAATTATGTTATACTGCTTCTATCAAAATTCTGCCTGGGATTTCGGTACCTTCTGGTGGAATCTGAGTGATTAGTCATGAAAGAATTTTGAGTCTGGGTAAAACAGATCTCTGGTAGCGTAGGATCTTATGGAATACAAAATTTTTGTGTAGGTCCACTCCTTTATGCGAAAGCTTAGCCATAGGAAGCTAATCATGAGATCTTTCAGCAATTTATGCGGTAGTAGCCAACTGAATTCTAGAAATTTTGTACTTTGTTCACCGGCGTCGGTCGTGACCATCTGGTGATGGCCTTCACCTTCGCAGGATTGTCTGAAATTCCTTTCTACTGAAATAGTGTGGTCCAGAAATGCCACCTTGTTCTACTGGGATTCATATCTAGAAAGCTGCGTATATGATTTTTCTCCTATCGAAGAATCTATACAACTGTGAGAAGATGATTATCTTGTACCTCTTTAGAATGTAGAAGATCAAAATGTTATCAAAGTACATACTGACGATTTTGTCTGCGAAGTCATAAAAAAATTTATTCATAAATTTCATGCTATAGCGGGAGAATTAGGGAGCTCAGAAATATAATTCCAAATCTTTAGAGTGACTATAATATGTCTCTCTCACCACTGATGGTGACATGATCATGAATTGTTCTGTAAAATATATAAGAAGTCATAGCAGATCAGATAAACCAATTATTCGTGGAATGAACATCGATTAAAAATGATGATCTTGTCAAAAAAAATCGGTGGCCTCGTTCCGATAACTCTTGCAGCAATTGCTGCAACTCTTTAACTTAGCTGAAGCCCTGGAATAAAGAGTTTTGAAAACAGGTTCTATTCCTGAGACAAGCTTGATGTTAAATTTTGTCTCGTGGTTAGGAAGGAATTTCTGGAATTACATCTGGAAATTTCAGTATAATCTGTTGATCACGGATTCGAGGAATTTTTGAAGTTAATTTATAACTGGTAGCTAAAAGTCTTCGTAGCTATGGACTGATAAGTCACGCTATTGTAAGGCAGAAATAATTTGTACTGATTTTTCTGACAGAAAGTATAATGAATATATTTGGGATTTAGTAAGACGGATCTCGTCGTTAACTGAAAATAAGGCCTTAATAAATATGGTGATACTGTTGAGTCCTTTCTGGCTGAGAGGTAGGGGACCACCTGATTTAAGATAAAGCTGACATAGGAATACGTGAAGTGTACATGGCGACTTTTCACTGAATGTGTTCGTTTGTAACCTCACAGAATGAGCTCTGCGTGTTTAATCTGAATAATACTCTAGTAGTGGTAACAGAGTTTTAATTATCTGATTTAGGCGTGCCATGACAAAAACGATATACTCCCTTGGAGGGTACCCTGAATTTCTGAGAGCCTAATTTAGCAAACATACAGAGTTATGAGTTCTGACTCGTACTCTGAGAAGATATTCGTATGACGTGTACCATGACTGGTGTCCTGATATGTGTCTTCTGAAATGATACATGAGACCTGTGTCTTAATTGTTGTCTGGACATGTATTTTAATTGTGAGTCTGAATAAGGTAAAGAATTTCTGGTAACTGCTAGGATTGGCGAACCGGATAGACTACTGACCTCTGTATTTATGGTCACGTACGTTCTGGAGTTCTGATGGTTATTGACTGATTATTTTAAGCACGGTGATTGTCATTACTGCTTTGTCTGTCAATTTATGACGGTCATTATCATGACCGTGACTCATGTAACTATTTTGTTGAGTGGCCGGCTGGGTTCCGGTTCCCACTCTTCTGAATGAAAGGTTAGCTGAGTGAGGTGTGACATCCAGCTGATAAGGTAAAGCATGAAATGGAATGGTAATGTCTGATGGTTGAAATTTATCCTTGCCCGAAATTTCAAACTTATAGTTTTCGTCCTTGTTCTGCAGAGTCTTCATAGTATGAACGACATCAGCATCTTGAGAGATCTCCAAAGTATCAGCAGCATCAGCATTTGTGAGGTCTTCAAAGTGTTAGCAGCATCGGCATCTGGTAAAATCTTCAACTCACAAGCAACATCAGCACCTGGTAGAATATCGACAAGTGGAAACACCTGAGATGATTGAGGATCGATTAGCAATATACATGGGGTACGGTATATGAAGTACACCTGAATACTGCACATGAATTACAAAATGGATACTACACATGGAGCATATCTGAGACACTGTACATGGGGTACATAGGGTATACTGTACATGGCACTGGTGTAAATTTTATGGGATGATCGATACTGGTGTCGCTTGTCTGAAATTATCAAAGAAATAAATTGATTTAAACGGTACTAAACTGAACTGAAACGGTTATCATGATAGGCTGACAATTTCTACGTCGACTTATTGCTGGTTGTTTGTAGGCTGAGAAGTATGATATAATCGAAGTTCCAACATTGGTCAGCATGAAGCATGATTAATGAAGGCCAATCATGATTTATCATGAAAATAGGTTTTACTGAAATTCTTTTTGTGTCTTAGCATGGAGACATTTATCATTCTGCTGAACATAAAACCCTTGTACGGAGACATGAAACTGAAACAGCGTGGAAGCGACATCAACTTGAGATTGTGCGAACTGGATTGTTATAAAGACTATAAGAGTATGATTAACTGACGTGGATGGCTATGGGTCAATCCACAGGATTCAAGGAACAAAACATGTGACTAAGTATGGGCGATTCTGGTTCGATCCATACTTGTCAAAATTTTCTGAGAACTGTCATGTATAGAAGTTTATAATCTGGGACTAAATATGGTTGGCTGAAGTCCAATCCATACTTGTCAAAGTTTATGAAATTTCTTGATATGACAAAGGTGAACAACTGTGGATCGGTTCATAAGAAATCATTCGACTGAATAGTATGAAATTTGACCTGAAAAATGGTGAACATTTTTGGCTGATTCACCCAGTAATATTTGACTGGAAACATGAATCTGACATGAGTAAGGGTAAACGCATATGGTCAGTTCATCTATACCAAAAATCTGAACGACAAGGGTAAACGCCTATGGGTTGGTTCACCAAACAAAATTCGAATGAAAACACATGCGACTAAATATGGCCAGTCCTGTACCAACCTTTTACTTAGTCAAAACTTTAAGAAAACCGACTCATAAATGAAGAAAACTGACTGAACAATCCATGAGGAACATGAAAGATAACAACGCCAAAATCTGGGAAGTTCCTGGTGACTACCCACTAGTCACAGGTCAAGTTTTAGAGCCTACAGGTCGAACCTTGCGCTCTGATACCATAATTGTAACACCCCACTTGCATAAGTGGACCGTTACGTGTATTTATGGCGTGTCATCAAAGCATAAGGTAAATGTCCTAAAACATTAACTGACCATAAAGAAAATACCGGAATCAAACATCGGTAATCCAAACATAAGCCCAAAACATGAAAAGTAAAATACTGAAGGAAAGGACTAAACAATGTCCAAATAAGCAGAATAATGTAAGAAATGCATAAAGTAAGAAGTCTGGATAGCTTCCATCCAAATGCACATGCTCTCAGAATCCTAAGAGTGTCCTGGTGTACCTGCCGTTAGAACATGAAAGGAACTACGGCTGAGCATAACGCTCAGTGAACGGATATAAAGCATGATAAGAATATACTGAAAGAAACAGGCGATAGAATACTGAACCTGTAAGACTGATATGTAACATGTGGTAGAACTTCGCATAAAATCTGAGAAACCTGGTTCATATATATTGATACTAAAATATAACTATAAATTCTGAAAACATGCAATTACTGTATTTTATTTGCCAGAGCTTATATAGGTCACGTGCTGTAACAACCGTGCATGAATAACTGGAGGGGTGACCTCGTCATGCTGTAGAGGGGTGACCTCTAAATAACTGTGCTGGGTGGAGGGATCAGCTCCAATGTGAAGGATGTAGAGCACACACCACCTTCACCCTGATAATTTGTAACACATATAAGCCTAGGATGCATCCATACGCCCCACTAATAATACTGATAAAATGGCCAAGCTGAGCTGAGTGGGACGATGCAGGATATCACTCTCCTGCATGTGAGTCACGACACTGGTGCCTCTAGTGTCGTGGTTACGGTACCTCCGTAACTAGTACATAAACTGGTCGTGCTTGTATATAATGCTCAGGCAATTTACTTAGTTATTAACATGATTACTGATAAATTTAAACATATACTGGGGAAAACATTTGGTTGAAGACGGGGAATCCTAATCATGCATAAAGGAAAGTCCTTTCTGAAAGGACGAAAAATCCGTACCTCGTGTACAATAATGAAATAAGACTGAAAGCTGAAAGATCTATCCGACTTCATGGTTACTACATAAATAACGTGCGTGAAAATAAGTTGACTGATGTTATATATTTTACTGGTCTTAACTGTTTTTGTTGGGTTTATTTTATTCTTGCAAATATTGTCTGTATATTTAAACTGATAAATCTGAGCCTTCAAATATTTCTCTTAAACATATTTTCGTTCTACTAATAATTACGGTATAACACGTATTCTGACGTTATACTAACTCTATATTTGGTAATCTGCTAAAAATAGAAAGTTTTCCAATTTAGAAAGTTTCCAAAAATAATTTTAATTCCATTAATAAAGTTATACGCTTTTAAATCTTATAAAACTATTTTTATCTAATTCATTTAAATATACAATTAAGACATTTATAAAATTAAGTAATAGAAGGTATAATTTAAAAATATTCGTTTTTATTATTTTAACTATATCCCGAGCCTACCGAGATACCCCTTCTCGGTCGCACTAAAATAATTAAACAATATATATAAAGTCTGCCTATATGATTTAACGACATAAAAACTGTCACTAAAAACTGTGTCACTAAAGCTAATATTTAAAACCGTCAATAACAATTCTGCGACGGAAATTTGTGTCACTAAACCGTCGCTAATCTCATATAAAAATCATCATTTTTCTGTCCAAAACTTAACCACTGATTATTCATTCGTTTCCCCCTGATTTTATGCTAAGTTCCCACTGATTTCATTGTTCCTACTGATTATATTATTCTCACTGTTTGTAAAACCAAACACCCCCTTAACTACCTATACATGCAGTTTATAAACCAAACACCCCTGTTAGTTCTTTGGTTCGCTGCACTTCGACCCCAAACCCAAAAACTCAACGGTTGGGTCACAAAAAACGAGCACCAAGATACCTAGTGTGTCTCAGTTTGCGTGCAGCATCCCAAAACTCGGCTGATTTATGATCTTTTTACTTGTTTAAAAGTTATAAAATCATGTGTTCATGATATCATTCATTAAATTCGTGACACAAAAAAAATAATAATAAGGATTGAATATCGTTTGGTGTGATTAGAGAATAGCAAAGATGGTTCCCGAAATTCAAGATCGCCATACTAGATCTCCCTTCTTCTTTGTCTTTTTTTCTGTCGGCAACTTTTTTTTTCAACCCTAGCTTCTCGTTTTTTTTTTCTTCTCTTTTTTTTGTTTAACTGATTGCAACCAGGGAAAATAGGGTAACCCCCGTATGTTTTAATTTTACAATGTGGGCTGGGTTCAATAGCCCACTCTTCTTTCTTTCTTGTTTAACTTAAGCTCACACATATAACACTTTTGTACTCCTTTGTTTCGTGACTTAATTTTTAGACTTGCACGTTCGTGTTTTTAATTTTCTGAAAACATAATACTCTTTCTGTAATTAAATAATACATACGTAATACGTTCGTAGTGTTCTTCTGAATTTTAATAATTGTTTTCTGAATAATTATCTTTTGTAATATTTAAATAAAACTGAGTGCGAAATTAGTGCTAATGTTTAATTATTTCTGTATAATACATACGTAATATATTCTGAGACTAAATAATTATTATCTGAATAATTATTTTTTTATAGTATTTAAATAACTGGGACTGCGTATTTACTTTTTACATCTAATTGAATTTAGAGCTGAGACTACGCGTATTTAATATTCGAAGATTTTAAATACGGGTTTTACAACACTTGTCCCACCCCCACTCAAACCGGCCTAACTTGCTCCACCAACACCTTAAGTGTCAAAACTTTAACTAGCTAGCAACACATGTCTTGCTAAGCTTAAAGTGTAAGCCACTTACCACCTAAGCTAACTAAAACCACTAGCTAACTCTTTACCACCATTTACAACATGCAAACCACACACAATTTCCTCTCTAATCTCCCATCTTGTGCCGTCCACTTCTCCACCATAAACACCCCTTTTGATCAATTTCATCCATGAAATCATGTGTTATTCATACACATGTTGAAGCCCTTTTGAAATCCTATTGATTGGTGGTGATTATAACATCCAAGGAGGAGTTTCCATGGAGTCTTGGGGCTGATTTTCCACAGGGTGTTCATGAAGAACGGTGGTATTGAAGATGGTCTTGGTTCATCACAAGTTTCTCCATCAAAATCCATGTCCAAATCACAACCTACATCAACTTGGTGGTATAAAGATTGTCCTCCTCATCCTCTTTTTATTTTTGATTATGTAAACTTGTATTTATTTTACTTATGTATATGTATATGATGATGAATGATGATTAAAAATATTGTGTGGGGATTTGGTGTTGATAAACATGCTTAAAAAGATGAAAAATTATAAGAAACAAGGCTAAAATCTTGTTTAGATTGTTGGCTGTATAAAACAGTAAAGAATCATATGATAAACTGATAAAATGACTTAAATATATTAATATACAGTAAGCTATATGTCTTGTACACATGTGAGAGTTGTCCATGCAATGGAATCATTGTAATGAGTGAGATATGATCAAAACAACTTTAAAGTACAAATCTGAGTTCACTGTTTTGGACGATTTTTAGAAAATACTTAGAGGATGATTCAACAGTAGCTATAGGAGAGTTAAATGGGGCACATATCATTTAGTTTATGTGATAAAAATTTGAGCTTCTATCTCCATATAGAACTCTAGATATGGCAGTTTTGGTGAAGATGAAAATAAAAATCAGATTTTGAGAAATTAATGTTTATTATTATTATATAAGCACTCAAAATTATATTGTATAAAATGTAAAATAAAAACCCACTAACTTATGGATTTTATTTATATAAATATGTAAAAGGTTAAATAAGAGTATAAATTATAAAAATGGTAGTGGGATAACACTTATAAGTAATAAAAACTATAAACTTGATTTTTACGACTTTTTCGGCTATTACCGTAAAATTAATGTTTTTCGCCAATTAAAACTTAGACGATTAAACCCGTCTAATGTAAAGTTTTTAAAAGTCATATATACTGATATATAAGTGTCTAATACAAGTAAAAACCGATAAAACCCGAACTATAGGACATACGGACATTAAAAAGCTAAGTAAACATATTGGACTAATAATTAGACTAAATAAGTTAAACACTTATAAAAAGAACTTATTGGGCTTAACCCATTTAGGCCCAACTTCTAAAGTGTATATACTGATAATATAAGTATAAAATGGATTAAAACAAGTTAAAGAACTTATAATAAGTTTATTGGACCTAAGACACGTAAATAGGTAAAACTAGTAAACTAGTAAGAAGTTACCAATACGTAAACACTAAAAAGGGTAAAAGAGAATATGTAAACCCACTATATATATATATATATATATATATATATATATATATATATATATATATATATATATATATATATATATATATATATATATATATATATATATATATATATATATATATATATAATCATCATATGTATACATAATTGTTATTTTTATAAAGTCATTGGACATGAGTCTAAGACGAGTATTATTTGTCTAGGTTTCCGTGATTGAAGCACGCACCGTACGTCCGAATTGCCGATAACCCGCCTTCCCACATCAACGTGAGTTCATAGCCTCGCACTCTTTAAATGTTTTTATAAATGTTTTATAAACCCGCGAGGGAGATAACATGTTAGTCTTTATAAAATAGGACACCATTTGTCCCGATTGTTTGTTTATTGATTTGGACCCGAATGATTGTATGACCCGATTGTATGACCTGATAAATGATTAAAGGACCCGATAGATGAAATAAAATGGATTATTAAAGTTAGGTTATGTCACTAAAAGTCCCGTTAGCATGAATTGTGAACTACCAGGATTTGGTAGACGCTTATGCATATAATAGTACTATTTGGGGACGATCACCCCAGTTCGCGCCTTGACGGTTGATCCCCGTCATGCCACATTGATTGGTAAGCGAATTTATGTATGAGAAGATTTCCATAGCGTGACCTTTGTGATGACACGCTACTTTAGATGGGAAAATTGAGTATCGGGTTAGCTACCCGTTGTTGGTTTAGTAAGGTAACAATGTCATGCGGCTTATAATAATCCAAATTAACGAAATACTACTAGACGCTCCGAATTACGACGTATTGCCTGACTAGCAATACGGGGTCATACTATTGATATTATGTTCGTGTTTTGGTTTTATATAACCATATTGATATAACGATTTTTATTTAATCTATACAACGTTGCTAAACGTATTGTATGGTGTTTTTAACGACAATGGTTCGTATAATGGTTTTTAAGGCAAATGCCTATATTATGATTTGATAAAGATTTGTATAAAATGATTTCGGCTATTTTGTGGCCTATTACAATGATTTGTACAGAAATGATTTTCGGTAATAATTTTATACCGATGTTATATTGATTTTATTAAACTCTATGAATTCACTCGGCGTTATCGCTGACCTTTTCTTTTAACATGTTTTATCTCAGGTACTTGAAGGAAATTCTCGGGAAGACAACAAGAATTCATGGCCCGCACTTAAATATTAATTTCCATTCAAATGCTTTGTAAAACCTGTATAAAATACAATGACTTAGGACCTATGTAACTTTGATATTTATGAATGGAAATGCTTTTACAATAAACGACGTGATTTTTATGCGTTGTCTATGATGTGAGTAATGTGCTTATCCCGTAACACCAACTAGTCTTCCGCTATATTAAGTTGTATAAATTTGGGGGTGTTACAATAATCCTCACGATCACATTCGGAATTTTGATCGTCTTTTGGCCACGATCAAGTTTAAAAACGTTGACACCGATGTCGTTAAGCTTATTCTTTTTCCGTACTCGCTCGATGGTGCCGCCAAGGATTGGTACGAGAAAGAGCCAACTAATTTCATAATTACGTGGAAGCATCTCGTTCCAAATTCATTAATCATTTCTTTCCGCCGTCTAAGTCTACGTTTTTCAAAAACGAGATCACGAGGTTCGAACAAAAGCCGAATGAGTCGTTTAAAGACGCGTGGGATCACTTCAAGGAATTTCTTAGGCAATGTCCTCACCACGGTTTTTCCGAGTTACACCAAATCCACACTTTTTATAACGGTCTTAATTTTCAAGAGCAAGATTCGTTAAATTCCACAGCCGGTGACAATTTGTTTGTGTAACACTCTGAAAGACGCTTTAATGATTATCAAAAATCCATCCAAATTTTTTCAACTACGTAGCACACCGAGTGTTGCCAATGAGGCCAATTTTAGTACTTTTAATCGCGATATTGAGAGAGTTGACGTGAAAGTCGATAAATTGACGAATGTGTTTACGTCATTTCTCATTAAGATGCAAAAGAAAGACGCTCACGCTACGGTGAAAGCGGATGAGGTTTTGATGAGATGGCATTTATACATGATCTCATCGTTCTTTTCGGGCTTTAAATGCATTAAAATGTCATAAAATACCATATATATGCTTGTGTTTGTTTACTTGTGTGTTTTAGGTATGGATATCGTGAAAAAGACAAAAGATCACAAGATACAAGGAAAAACGGACACGAGAAACGAAGCCGTACAAAGAACCGGGCCCTAATCATGGAATTTTCATCAAATACCCTTGAAGACTTGAAGACAATACAAGATTGATCCTCCAAGAATGAAGAAATGACACTTAAAACCCTTGTATATTGATAAGTACAAGTTTGGTCCCTTAAGTTTGTCAAAATTACAAAAAGGTCCTTCAACTTTGAAGAAATGGCAAGTTTAGTCCCTCAACAAATTCAAATTGCCAATTATGGTCCCTCATGAAGTTTAAGAGACATTGAAGACCTTTGAAGATCAACTTTGTCCAAGTTCAGCCCTTGAAATACTCAAAATAGCAAGAATAGTCCTTGGAAACATTTTGGAGAAAGTTTGTGCCAAAAGTGTCAATTGATGGAAGATATTAACAAAGGAAAGGAGATTTTAAGGCTGGAAATCTTTAAAGGCCAAAGAAACCAAAAACCAAGGACCAAAGTTGCCAAAGCTGGAACTTTCAAATAAAAATGCGCCTAACACCATCTCCACCCCCAAATTCGGATCAAAGGAAGCACTATTCACCTTCTTACCACCCCAGATTTTACCCTCACTTTTACTTGGGTAAAACTCAATTAAACCTTCACACACTTAATTCACACACTCACAAACCTATCCCACTCCTAAAAACCTGCATCCCACTCATGTGCACCAAACCCCCAATTCCCCAATCCACCAATCACATCATTCCTTAGCCCCCAAGCTCATGACGTGGCTTAAATCAATGGCCAAGATTATTTGCTTCCTCCCAAAGCAAAATAAACGTTCAAGATCAAGAGAGGACAAAATGCACTCAAAATCATTCAAGGGCACATTTGGGATTTTCTATGTATTAGGGTTTTATGCTTCTAGGATGTTCTATAGGCTCTATATAAGGAGCTCACAACTTGTGTGAAGCCCTTGTTCCAGTTTCTAGTCTCTCACATGTAATTCCTTTTTAAAGAAATAAAAAGTTTGGTTTTTGAAATATTCAAGTGTAATTCCTTTTTTATTGTTTTTAAAAGTTTGTGTGTTGTGAGGAGATTGATTCTGAGTTCCACTTTTATTTGGTTAAGCAACTTTGATTTTCAAAGTTGTTTAAGGTTTTGAGATTTTGAGAGATTTTGGTAAAATCTTCTCAAAAGGTTTGGATGTTAAGAGGTTTTGATTAATTGGTGTTATAGTGTTTATGATACGTTTTAAGTAATTGGAAAAGGTTTTGGAAGAGTTTTAAAAAAAAAGAAGAAAATAAAAAGAATCATATCATTTCATATTATTTTTGTTCTTGTTTCTTTGTTTTGTGTTCAAATAGGTTGAAGGCTTGTTGATTTAGTTCAGCTCCAACCCGGGTTGGATTGGAGGAGGATTTTCATCCTCTAGGTTCTTGGATGTAAGAACCTAAGGTATCTTCCTTTTACCTTGAAAAGTTCATTAAAGTGCTAGTTTATATGATCTCATGTGATTTTGTTACTAAGTGTGTTTATATTGCATGATTTGTGTTCTAGTGTGTATGTTTACATGTTAGATGCACTTGGAATCAATTTGGTAGCTTTTGTAAGCATTTTGGTTTGATAATTTTGGTTTACAAGTTTTTAAAGTGGTGTTTGGCAATACGTTTTAGCAGGACATAGTTTTGATTAGTGATAATTAAAAGGTGTTAGATTGCTTGTTTAGGGTTGATTAAGGTTATTAGTGAGTAGTTAATTAGTTTGGAACAAGATTTGAACAAGTTTGTTGAGTTTAAAAGGTAAAAAGGGTGTTAAAAATCTGCATATTGCTATATTGCTTGGTCTTTCATGCATATGATTGCTTGATTTTGATTGCTAAGTGTTTTATCCTTGTGAGTTTTGACTCCTTGAGCTTCAATAAGCTCAAGGGTGCCCTCTTGTACCAAAAAGCATACCAAAATAAGCCAAGGTCAAGTCCTCTTGGCCAAACTCATAAACACACAAGTTCAACCTGCTGGTGCAATTGTTCATAACCAGGTTCGTCATACAAGTTGCGGCGCAAGACAACATGTTGCGGCGCAACTGAAGTACCTGCAGATTTTGGTATTCCCGTTACACTAGTTGCGGCGCAAGACCCCACTAGTTGCGGCGCAACTAGTGACTTTTATTTTTTTGGAGTGTTTTAATATTATTTTATTAATTAATTTTCAAAATTTTATTTTTCTTTCTTTTTCATTTTTCCTAGGTTCTTTGTCATTGATTAGGACTATTTCCATTTTTAGATTATTTTTATAACTTTTAGATTTATTTTTATAATTATTTTAAGTTTAATTAGGTTTTAATCATTTTTAATCATTTTTAGGGTTTTAAAAATAGTTTTAATAGGTTTTAATTTTTAGAAAATCTCTTTTTAGTCTTATAATAATATAAGTTGAGTAATTATTCAATAAAATCATATTTTTGACATTTGAATTAATTAAATTTAATTTTAGGGCTTTAATTAGCATTTAAAATTAATTATTTAATTAATAAAAGGTTTTAAAATATCTTTATTGGATTTTTGTCTTTATTTATATTATTTTAGACTTGTTTTAATCTTTTCTTGATTTTATTTTTGGTCTTGGTTAAATTTTTAATTTTTGGTTTTTCTACGGTTTTACGTTTTCGTCGTATCCGTCTTTTCTTCTTCTCACCCCCATTCTTCTTAATATTAATCTCAAATAAATACAAGTTAATTCACAACACCATACCTCCTTGGGAAACGAATCTTTCATCTCTTTTTAAGTGATTGAGGGTCATTACTTGTGGTTTTCCTAAATCACTCGTCGATACTTACCGCTCATATTTAGTTGCTTGTTTTTCCTAAAGCAAGTTATCTAAATTTACTATAATCATTTTTGGCGCCGCTGCCGGGGAGGTGTGTCGTGTTTTAATTTGGAAAATTTTGTTTTTGATATTATCCATAATAATATTTGTGTTAAGTGGAACTCCCTTAACACGTATTATCGGTTTTCTCGGTTTTTTGTGAATATTATTAATATATTGTATTAAGTATCACAACCAAAATACAATATCTCCAAAAGTGTGAAAACACAACCTTGATTCGGGATTTCATCACTCGATCATTGTATTCGAATCTCAAACAAAAAGAAAAGGCAAAAATAGATAAATACTTTCGAGAAGCTCGATTTTGAAAGATACGAACTATAAGGTGGGTATAAGGCGGGTATTATAAAATATACCCTAAGGAAAAAGGCTCTTAAGTGCTTCGCGCCGCCTCGTTTCCCCGCTTGCTTGTGAGTATTTTGAGATTGAAGGCTAATCGAGGGTTTTGCCGCCCAAAGTATTAATACGTATACTATATTTGCTTGGTTTCTTTGTGATTAAACCCTCGTGAACAATTTGGTTTTCACCAAAGTTCTAAAGTCATTCGAAGGCGTTCACTCCACGTGATCGTTTTCATTCCTTTGAGGCTTCTTTAATCAAGAGTTTGATTCGAGGAGAGATTTTGTAGATTGTTGTCTACGTAATACACCAAAATCCAAAAAAAAAATTAAATATCATCAAAAACACAAAAAAAATTGAAAATCCACAAAACAACCAAAAAGAATCTTCTTTGCTTTCCCTCTATTTTCATAATTCTCTTCTTTCACCCTCTAAACGTTTAATTCTCGTAACACCGTTTATGTTGCATCATGTCTAATGATGAGGGATATTTTTCGTGTCCATATTGTGGAGGCCCACCCGATGGGGCTAATTGTTTTAATTGTGAAGTTTATGGAGGTCGAGAGGGTTATATCTATAACTCTCCTCCACGTGGTGATGGTGACAATTTTCAATCTAACGACCAAGGTCACCAACCACATTCGTCATTTGATTCGTCTTTTAATTGTGGTGCAAATCAAAATGAAGAAATGAGTCTTAATGAATCTTTTTGTGATTATATGAGCCGTCATAACAAACTTATAGAGTCACTTCAAGAACATGTGGTCGATCTCGATAAGTATTACAAAGAGAAATTGGAAGCCCAAGGGGAGACTTACAAAAAAATGGAACACGATTATGACACCCTTCTTGAAGAGCAACAACGTTTGTATGACCAAAATCAAGTGATGTGGAAAGAATGCATAGATAAAATTAATAATGATCACGCTAATGAGAGAGATAAACTTCTTTTAATGTTCGAGGGCTTAGTGGAAAAATTCAATTCTTTGTCTAAAAACACCAATCCTAATCCCGTAGGAGAGGTTCAAGTTACTTCGACTCCTAAGACTCGTACGTCTCGTATTGATCCATATCTCTCTAATTTTAGAGTCGTGCAACCATCGTCATCAAGTAAGAACGTAGAGGCAACGAAACCGCCATCCAACGAAGTTTTGAAAAATGTTTGTGAAAATAAACCTAAGGAAAAACTCGTAGGATATTTGGGAGTTTTAAATCTTGTACCTTGTAAACCTAATTTTTCTAATGAAGATGAAATTATTGAGGATTTTCTAAATCAATATACACTTAATTTTGAAGAAATTCCAATAAATGATTTTAAAGAAGAAAAATGTGAAAAGGTTTTAAAGGAAATCATGAAACCCTCGTTTTTACAAGATGAACGACAATTAATTCCGAAGGGACGTGTTAGTAATTTTGCTAAAATGTTCGAGAACCCACGTTCGATCCCTTCGAAGGACAAAGTTGAAACCATCAAGGCAAAATCGTCACGAGACGAGCCTTTTTCTCCTAATCCCACACCGTGTGAGATTTTGGATTTATCATGTGAAAAGCCACCCGATGGCCTTGCTCACATTGATACGTTTTTCGATATCGAGGTCGACACGACAAAGGCAAAATCTTCAATCGAAGAGCCTTCTATTCCTAGTTTCACAACGATTGAAGCTAGTGACTCGATTATCGACAATCTTATTGCTCAACCTCTTCCACGAGGGAGAGAAGACGTTTTTGATCCCGATGGAGATTTTTCCGAGATCAAACGTATTCTTGACGACCCGCCTTCGATTTTCGAGTTTGATGAAGACCATTACGTTAGCCCGGAGGGGGATATTTTTCTAATCGATTCATGTTTTAAAAATTCAAATCCTCCTCCCGCCTTCAAGATAAATGTGAAAAGTTTAAGTGTGCCTAGATTTCTTTTAGAAACACCAAAAATTTTCAATTTAATCGACTTGGGTTTTCGTAATAATGAGTTAAAAATTGACAAAGGAAAAGATTTTACAAATGATTTGAAAATTTTTCCAACTCTAACTCCGTCATCACCTCGATTGATTGATTTTGCTACAAACGCGTCTACTCCTTTTGACGACGTTTTGTGTGGATATAGTGTGGGGGAAACCCCATTTGCTTCCTTACACTTATCCACCGAGGACGAGATTTTTGACCCCGGTATCACGTTTAAGATAAAATCTCGGTCTTTCACCGAAGTAGTCACTAGAAAATCTTTCTACACTTACGGTGAGAGTTTACCTCGAGTAACTCGATTGTTTTACCCAACCAATGTCCCACCCTTCTACTTCTCATCTATTTTCTTCAAACTCTTTGAGTTTATGGCACATGTTGGAGTGGTGTTAATTTGTTTTCCCAATGGAAACGAGAACGCCATCTTCGACCCCGGTATTTTGCATCAATTAAGGACTTAGTCCTTTTTGCCGGTTGCTTTTTGGGCCTTGTTTATCATGTAAGTCCCTTTGACCATACCATGATATCCCTAAATGTTCACATTTTAAGGGGATCGAGTCGAGCTCATGACTCGGTAATCAAAAACGAGGTGCCTCGTGGGGGAGATCCCATGCTTATCTTTATGCTTTATGTTCACTAATAAGGGGACTTGTACCCTTCCAACTCGTTGTCTCGTGGTTGTTTGTGATTGTGTTATCTAGATCATCATCATCGTCTACGATTGAAGACTCTCGTGTTCGTTTACGTGAGCCTCCATCGTTCGTTTGAAGAAGTTTTTCACGATTCCATGACATATCCTTTATTGTTCTAACAATTATCTTTTAGCATAATTAATAAACGGCTTTAGATATATTGTTGATCACCCTTTCCATGCTAGATCCTAAGCATTCGATTCTTCGTCTCTAGTATGGGGGTGCTCCACCTTTAGACTCGAAACATTGAGGACAATGTTTACTTTTAGTATGGGGGGTGAATAGGTACTTGCTTTGCTACGCCCTCACGTGTTCCAACCTTCAATGTTTTGTTTTGCTAATAAGGCTAAAAATGGCCAAATTTTTAAAAAATTTTCTTAGTTTTCATAAGTGTTTTTAAGACACGAATGTATATTTTCCGATGGGTAGAATAAGAGTTAATTTTTGACTTGATGGGCATTTGGAGCCATTTACATTCCTTAACCCGCTCAATTCAAGTTTTGCTAGACTTTTATATAGGGAGCTTTAAAACGCGAAAGTCTTAATTCATTCGGGTTAAGAACAAGAACTTTTCGCAAGTTCCTATAATTGATTCTAGAAAGTCACTTATCAAGGGAACTATAAAATGCATTCTCTAAACTTGAAAAAGTCCAAGAAAGTGCAAGATCCTATAGGTGGCTTGAAAACCCAAAACTTTGATTTGATATAGTCTTAATGAAAGCTAATCCAAATTTGGCTTAATTTTGACTTGCATGGCTAAGTATTCACGAGTCTCTTTAATTAGAGGTCTTTAAATAGTGAAGAACGAGAAATGATAGAGTTAGACAAGTGATCATGCTAAACGTAGAACATGAAAGTGTTCTTTCAAAAACTCATATGTTTTTAATTGTGGCTTTTTCTTCCCATAAGATCAATGCATTAGGAATAAAACATAATTGCAATAAGTAAGGTCGTACGGTTTGAAAGGTTACTTAGCCTCTAGCGCAAGATCGTTTAAAAGTTGCTCGGGGTTGAATAGAGTTCATAGCCAAGGCATAACTTATTGAAGCGGGACGCGAAGATTGGCGATCATCCAAAAAGGCCCTAACAAGGCATGAGGAGCTCTATTTTTGCTAAAGATCCGAAGATGATGTGAAGTATCATTGTTCCAAAATCAATATGAAGGATCGAGACACACGACGAGAAGCAATTACTCCCCTAAAGAATGGAGAAAGTCTATCCAAAAAGACCCTAACAAGGTATGAGGATAAATATATCCAAGTCCGAAAAGGAGGCGGATCGTTGTATATCAAAATCCAAAGTAAAGATTGAAGAAAAATGATGAAGTCGTGGTCCTATATGAAGAATCTCTCAAAAACGTCAAGTGAAGAAATTCCAAATATATGAAGAGAAGACCATAATTTCGAGAACGTCTTCCCAAGATTTGAAGTATGAAGTACATGCCAAATATCGGTCCGAGAAAGGTCTCAAATCGTGAAACGAGTTATGCCAAGATATGAACTTAAGGAGATACACGAGAAGCCGTTTTAAAAGATTTTGTCCTTCGGCTAACTATTGATCAAATCGTGCTACTTTGCTTTCGGACTAATAACTACTCAAATAAGTCAATATGAATCACTTGTGATCCATGACAATTAGATAAAAAATGCTAGTAACCCATTTCCTTTTATAATAACTAGGATTGCGGGGAGAAAAAGTATTACACAATTTGAACGTATGAGTAGTGTTAGCATTGTGACTTGTACCAACAATGATCTTGTTTTTGCACTTAGCATGGAATGTATGACAATCAAGGATGACGAAATTTACTCTAAGGGACATTAACTTGTTTCTATTCTTAGACCCTAAAAGTCACATTTTGGTGATGAAAATCATACATTATGTCTTTACACATCATCGTAGTAAGTTGCAAGTCTTTTACTCTTCAATAAAGGTTAATAAAATTGAACTTTGGTGATGCTTAGATACTTTATTCTAGCATTGCGTGAGGGCACGGCAATGGCTTAGTATGGGGGAGTGATGAGATGGCATTTATACATGATCTCATCGTTCTTTTCGGGCTTTAAATGCATTAAAATGTCATAAAATACCATATATATGCTTGTGTTTGTTTACTTGTGTGTTTTAGGTATGGATATCGTGAAAAAGACAAAAGATCACAAGATACAAGGAAAAACGGACACGAGAAACGAAGCCGTACAAAGAACCGGGCCCTAATCATGGAATTTTCATCAAATACCCTTGAAGACTTGAAGACAATACAAGATTGATCCTCCAAGAATGAAGAAATGACACTTAAAACCCTTGTATATTGATAAGTACAAGTTTGGTCCCTTAAGTTTGTCAAAATTACAAAAAGGTCCTTCAACTTTGAAGAAATGGCAAGTTTAGTCCCTCAACAAATTCAAATTGCCAATTATGGTCCCTCATGAAGTTTAAGAGACATTGAAGACCTTTGAAGATCAACTTTGTCCAAGTTCAGCCCTTGAAATACTCAAAATAGCAAGAATAGTCCTTGGAAACATTTTGGAGAAAGTTTGTGCCAAAAGTGTCAATTGATGGAAGATATTAACAAAGGAAAGGAGATTTTAAGGCTGGAAATCTTTAAAGGCCAAAGAAACCAAAAACCAAGGACCAAAGTTGCCAAAGCTGGAACTTTCAAATAAAAATGCGCCTAACACCATCTCCACCCCCAAATTCGGATCAAAGGAAGCACTATTCACCTTCTTACCACCCCAGATTTTACCCTCACTTTTACTTGGGTAAAACTCAATTAAACCTTCACACACTTAATTCACACACTCACAAACCTATCCCACTCCTAAAAACCTGCATCCCACTCATGTGCACCAAACCCCCAATTCCCCAATCCACCAATCACATCATTCCTTAGCCCCCAAGCTCATGACGTGGCTTAAATCAATGGCCAAGATTATTTGCTTCCTCCCAAAGCAAAATAAACGTTCAAGATCAAGAGAGGACAAAATGCACTCAAAATCATTCAAGGGCACATTTGGGATTTTCTATGTATTAGGGTTTTATGCTTCTAGGATGTTCTATAGGCTCTATATAAGGAGCTCACAACTTGTGTGAAGCCCTTGTTCCAGTTTCTAGTCTCTCACATGTAATTCCTTTTTAAAGAAATAAAAAGTTTGGTTTTTGAAATATTCAAGTGTAATTCCTTTTTTATTGTTTTTAAAAGTTTGTGTGTTGTGAGGAGATTGATTCTGAGTTCCACTTTTATTTGGTTAAGCAACTTTGATTTTCAAAGTTGTTTAAGGTTTTGAGATTTTGAGAGATTTTGGTAAAATCTTCTCAAAAGGTTTGGATGTTAAGAGGTTTTGATTAATTGGTGTTATAGTGTTTATGATACGTTTTAAGTAATTGGAAAAGGTTTTGGAAGAGTTTTAAAAAAAAAAGAAGAAAATAAAAAGAATCATATCATTTCATATTATTTTTGTTCTTGTTTCTTTGTTTTGTGTTCAAATAGGTTGAAGGCTTGTTGATTTAGTTCAGCTCCAACCCGGGTTGGATTGGAGGAGGATTTTCATCCTCTAGGTTCTTGGATGTAAGAACCTAAGGTATCTTCCTTTTACCTTGAAAAGTTCATTAAAGTGCTAGTTTATATGATCTCATGTGATTTTGTTACTAAGTGTGTTTATATTGCATGATTTGTGTTCTAGTGTGTATGTTTACATGTTAGATGCACTTGGAATCAATTTGGTAGCTTTTGTAAGCATTTTGGTTTGATAATTTTGGTTTACAAGTTTTTAAAGTGGTGTTTGGCAATACGTTTTAGCAGGACATAGTTTTGATTAGTGATAATTAAAAGGTGTTAGATTGCTTGTTTAGGGTTGATTAAGGTTATTAGTGAGTAGTTAATTAGTTTGGAACAAGATTTGAACAAGTTTGTTGAGTTTAAAAGGTAAAAAGGGTGTTAAAAATCTGCATATTGCTATATTGCTTGGTCTTTCATGCATATGATTGCTTGATTTTGATTGCTAAGTGTTTTATCCTTGTGAGTTTTGACTCCTTGAGCTTCAATAAGCTCAAGGGTGCCCTCTTGTACCAAAAAGCATACCAAAATAAGCCAAGGTCAAGTCCTCTTGGCCAAACTCATAAACACACAAGTTCAACCTGCTGGTGCAATTGTTCATAACCAGGTTCGTCATACAAGTTGCGGCGCAAGACAACATGTTGCGGCGCAACTGAAGTACCTGCAGATTTTGGTATTCCCGTTACACTAGTTGCGGCGCAAGACCCCACTAGTTGCGGCGCAACTAGTGACTTTTATTTTTTTGGAGTGTTTTAATATTATTTTATTAATTAATTTTCAAAATTTTATTTTTCTTTCTTTTTCATTTTTCCTAGGTTCTTTGTCATTGATTAGGACTATTTCCATTTTTAGATTATTTTTATAACTTTTAGATTTATTTTTATAATTATTTTAAGTTTAATTAGGTTTTAATCATTTTTAATCATTTTTAGGGTTTTAAAAATAGTTTTAATAGGTTTTAATTTTTAGAAAATCTCTTTTTAGTCTTATAATAATATAAGTTGAGTAATTATTCAATAAAATCATATTTTTGACATTTGAATTAATTAAATTTAATTTTAGGGCTTTAATTAGCATTTAAAATTAATTATTTAATTAATAAAAGGTTTTAAAATATCTTTATTGGATTTTTGTCTTTATTTATATTATTTTAGACTTGTTTTAATCTTTTCTTGATTTTATTTTTGGTCTTGGTTAAATTTTTAATTTTTGGTTTTTCTACGGTTTTACGTTTTCGTCGTATCCGTCTTTTCTTCTTCTCACCCCCATTCTTCTTAATATTAATCTCAAATAAATACAAGTTAATTCACAACACCATACCTCCTTGGGAAACGAACTTTTACACATCATTTTTATTTGATAGGGTCATTAATACTCCGTTTTCCTAAACGAGTATTTAACGCTTACCGCTACTTTACGTTTCTTCTCTTTGTTTTTCCTAAGGCAAAGAAAGGGGTGTAATTTACTACTATCAGGTTTCGTGTACGTTGTGTGGTGGACTACATAATTATTATGAGTGTGCAGCTAAGGATGTCCAAACGTCGAGTGTAAACACGTTAAATGGTATTTTTCAAATCGTAATAAAAAACGCAACAAATGAATTACAACAATCAAGGCAATAATTTTAATCGTGGAAATGATTTTTCAAATCAAAACCAAAACAATTTTCAAAATCAACAAGGAAATCAAGGGAATAATTACAATCAAGGTCAAAATTTGAATTGGCAAAATCGAGGTTTTAACAACAACAACAATCAAAACCGGAATTTTAACAATGGTCAAACTCAAATTTTCCGAACAACAACAATCAAGGAAGCAATTTTTCAACTGGGAATCAAAACCAAGGTTTCAATCAAAATTTTAATGGCTCAAATGATTTTCAAAATTACGTTAAATCAAATGACGCTAATATGAAGAGATTAGAAAATAAAATTGGTGACTTGAAAAACGAATTTTCCAACACATTGAGAGGACAAAAAAACACGATTGACCAAGGTCAAATCGACATTAAAAAGATGTTTTCGGCTATTATGAACAAGCAGTCGAGTTCGTCTTTGAGTGTGTTACCAAGCAACACCTTGGTCAACCCTAAGGAGCACGTAAAAGCCGCCTCATCGAATGGAAAAAGTCGTGTGATTACCCCAAACCTCGATGGTTTCAGAGTTGTGCATTCGTCTCTACCCTCGACCTCAAAACTCCTTCATGTTCTAAAGTCTAGGGAATGAACGTGGTGACCAAGGAAAATAGTGCACACCCTCGTGTACCTCAAATTCCATTCACGGTTCAAAAAGAGAGTTTTATCGACCTCACCAAATTTCACCTTGAAGAAGTTTGTGCTTCGATCCTTCTTAAAAAACCAATAAGGCATATGTCGAGAAAGGAAGAGGATCCTGGCCAATTTCTACTACCTTGTGATTTTTACGAGATTGAGAGATGTATAGCACTTTTTGATTTAGGGGCTAGCATCAATCTCATGCCTCATTCTCTTTAGAAAATTGTTGAAATTGCCTCGTGTTACCCCTACAAACATCACAATCGAGCTTGCAAATTGTACAACATAAAACCAATTGGAGTAGCCGAGGATATTTGCGTCAAAATTGGAAAGTTTTTTTTTCTCGCGGACTTCGTTATTTTATGATTATGAGTGTGATCCTAAATGTCCCATTATTTTAGGTCGACCTTTTTATCAACGGCTCGAGCCGTAATCGACGTTCGTGGTGGAAAATTAACTATGAAATATTGGGAGGATGAAATGGAATTTTTTGCGAGTAGATCCCAAGTTCAAAATGATCAAAGTAAAACCGATGTATCTAAAAATGATTTCAAAATGTTCACTTTAGCGTAAAATATGAGGCTTGATGCATGTTTTGAAAGAATTAAAAAGAACAGTTTTAAAGATGAAGATTTTAATGATCGTGAATATGTTTACTTAATTGAAAAAGGTTTAAGCAAATGTATGAATCAAAAATAATTTTGGGATGTATTCGGCGAAACAAGTGACCAAACAATTCCGAAGGAAGACATTAGTTCCATCACGACAATGACCAAAATGGACTCGTTTTCACCACCTTCGAAGGACCACGTCTTTGAGGCTTCAACTTCTAAATCCATTGAAGTGCCTCCATTTCCTAGCCCAATATCTGTTGAGGCTAAAGGTTTTATCGATATCGATCCTCTCGTCATTGAAATGTCACCTAAGCATAGTCATTTAACTTGTAAGACCATGGTTGTGAGTTCTCACATCGACACTTTATTTGATAATGACGATGAGGATGATCTTTCCGAAATCGATCACATACTCAAAAATCCACAAGCTATTTTTTATTCTCCCAAAAAGAATTATTCGTGTGGTGAGTATGATGATTTTAAATTCGAGCCCGAGATTGAGGAAATTATTGAATGAGAGTTAGATCTTTTACCTCCACTTACACCTACAAGTGAGGTTGATTTTTCCAATATCAAGGACGAACTTGATGAGTTAGAACGTCTCAATCATAATGAGGAACCAACTCACGTGACCCAAATCCCATTCTTGAGGAGTTACCTTATCAACACTACTCAAATGAGAATGGCGTTTACCACATTCATGGGGATCTATCTTATCAACGATCCCCACCAAAGAATGATGGTTTCGTACTTGGTCGTGATCTCTTCGAGAGAGTTTCTAAAATCATTCATGAGGGGAACGAAAAACCTTGGTTTGACGAATCCATCTATGATGAAATAATCGATGAGATTGACGTTTTTGAGGATGACGTTTATGTAGACCCCGAGGGGGTGAATTTTTTGTTAATCATCTTTTTGAGAATTTGTACAAACCTCATCCCACCCAAGACTTAAATTTGAGGATTTTTAGCGTAACTAATATTGATTTTGAAACGTCAGATATTTTCGACATAATTCAATCGGGTTTCCATAAAGAGTTTATAAAGGCTGAAAAAGGAAAAGATTTTAAAATTTATTTAAACGATGTTTTTACAGTTTTAACTCCGTCATCACCGTGTTTATTGAGTGTTACCACCTTGTCCTCTCCTTTTGACGATGGTGTGTGTGGTTTTAGTATGGGGGAAACCCCAAATGTTCCTTCACACTTTTCCACCGAGGACGAGATATTCGATCCCAGAATCGCATTTAAAGGGAAATCTCAGTCTTCCACCGATGCAATAAATGGAAAACATATCTATTTGCTTGGTGTGAGTCTACCTCGAGTAGCTCATGATATTGCCCCACCCATTGTCCCACCCTTCTATTTCTTCTCATCTATTTTCTTCTACCCCATTGGGGTTCGTGTTGGAGTAGCGTTATTTCGTCTTTCATCAGCAAACGAGGATGCTATCTTTGACCCTGGTATTTTAATATCGGATTTTTGAGTACTCCGTGTACTTTTGGGCCTTGTTTATCATGTAAGCCCCAACAAAAATGACCAAACCATGATAATCCTTAAATGATCACATTTATGGGGATTCGAGTCGAGCTTTTGACTCGGTTATAAAAAAACAAGGTGCCTCGTGGGGGATTCTCATGCTTATCCTTGTAAATATTATCGCTTTCTAATATAGTTTAATGCGGAGACTTGTGCTCTTCCAACCTTTGTTTCGTGGTTGTTTGTGATTGTGATTTATTAGGTTCGTCGTCATCATTGAATCCTCTCGTGTTCGTTTTACGTATCACTCGAGCTTCGATCGTTGCATTTGAAGATTTCGATATCTGATGATATCCTTTTACGTTCTAATGATTATCTTATTATCATAATTCATAAATGGCTATAGATTATTCGTTTTACCCTATCTATGCTTGAGGTTAAGCATTCGACTTTTCATCTCTAGTATGGGGGTGTTTCACCCTTAGGCTTGAAACATTGACGACAATGTTTAGTTTTACTATGAGCCGGGGGGGGTGAATAGATACTTTACTTTGTTTACGCCATCACGCAATCCAAAATTTATCTTTTTGTTGAAAATAAGGCTAAAAATTGTCAAATTTTAAAATTGTTTTATAGTTTTTCATAAGTGTTTAATACATGAATGTAGGTTTTCCGATGGTGAGAATAAGAGTAAGTTTTTACTCAACCGTATGTGTTGAGCACTTACCTTCGATTCCTTAACTATATTAGGCTAAGTCTCATTAAATTGAGGATGAGAAATGATAGCGTTAATTATAAGTTACTATGTTAAACGTAGAGTACTCGTATTCTTTCAAAAACTCATTTGTCCTAATTATTTTTATTCTCCCCATGCTTATATATAATTGTTAATAAATAGGTTTTTTACGGTTTAGTCTTTATTGTTGATTTCTAATTGATTCTCGTAGCTTCCATGTAATTAAATTGGGAAAACATTAAGGATTCGCTAGCGTCACGGTTTTGAAGTATTGGCATCAGAATAATCAAAGGATTCCCTAATAATAATTTTTAAGTTCCTCTTCACCAAAATCAAGAAAAAATTTGAAGCTCACAAGGCCGAAAAATATATGGAAATTGAAAGTGAATGTCTTAAATCATGAAGCCTTAAAGATCCAAAATTTGCCTTAGCGTGAGGATATACGTCAAGTCATAATAAACACCCCATGGCGAGGTTAAATAAAAGACAAGGGCAAGACCAAAGCCATAATAAACACTTCATGGCGAAGTTAAATAAAAGGTTGCGGCAAAATGATAGGAGTAGATATAGAGGTAAATTAAATATAAACGTAAACGTAAAACATAAACGAATATATAAAAAATTAACCACGAGTCGTTGTTTTGAAGGAGCGTTAAAAATTGTAATTATTAGAATGGAGTCGGATTTATACTCGAAGACGTTTGATGGAAAAGTAAAAACGAAGAGGGAAACGTAACAACGTAAAATAATTTATAATAAAAATCACGCAAAATGGAGAAATGACAAAAACTTAATAATTTGACAAAATATCAATGCTAATTTAATAAAAATTGTAAAACTCTAAGGATACAAAGAACAACTGAAAATAATGAGGTTGAAGCAATAAGCACAAGTAGGGCACGTATAGATACACTAGAAACAAAGAATAAGCTGCAACGATAAGCTTATATGCTGAATTACACGAAATAACAACGGGTATAAAATAGTAATAAAAGAAATGTAAAAAAAAGTACCAATAGAGCAGATGGTAAAATGAGGGTTGTATTGTGTCTGTTTGTTGCGAGTGGTCAGGGGTTCTATCCCTGTTGCTGGCCCTTTATATTTTTTTTAAATGTCTGCTGCCCTTTTGGAGATAAGCTACAATCACTCCTAGAAGTTGGCTACGGACTGATGATATGGCAATATAAATATAAATTATAAACAAAAATTAAATCACAATAGCAAAAACAAGGGATCCAACTCAAAGCCAAAAGTATGAACAGTAGGTACTAGCTAAGCTTAGCCTAGTTGCACTTAATGGAATTTAGGCAGATTTTAAGTTGATTAAAAGCTATGAACCTCAAATATGAAGGCAAACAGATCAAGTCCTATGATAAATCAACGAGAATCCTTAATATTAAGATCTAACTCCTACTGACCATTAATTTACAGCTGCTGATATAAAATGCTTATGTTTTGGCATAAAATTACCAACTTAAGTGCTCAAATTGAGGCCTGCGTTTATTCTTACTTATGACATCAACTCAAAACAACTAGATAACACAAAACAAGCAAAATCAAAGTATAAGAACAGCTCAAAGCCGCACACGCATCATTATTGGACCTACTGTTATGGTAACCACAAAAACATAACGAGCTAATAATTTTTTTATTTTTCAAGTTTTAGTTATAAGTAAATGTTGATTATCACTAATCTAAACCTCCACTATTTGAAGCTATCAATCCTTAACACTACAACAACACCTAAGATAGATTAATTGATTGTTGCAAACACCACTCATACTAGTAAATTATACAAATCTAAATTATGATAAAGTAGAAATAAGCAAGACAAGGCAATTAAACAACTAATTAAAGTAAGATAAGTAGAAAAAAGTAGAACTAACAAACAAATAAACAAAAAAACACATAAGCTCAAAGGACAAATAAGCAAGGATAGAAAATTATGAAAAATAAGCAATAAAGGGAAGTAGAACGCTTACAAGGGGTCCAGAGCTTGTAATATTAACCTAACAACTTATTCACCCTCTTTTTCACCTTAACCAACTTATCTAACCAATAATCACCCTTATTCTCAGCTTATCCCTTAATAATGACCAAAAACATCAACACAACTTCTTCAAATTTGAAACCAAATCAAAACTAACTTCCTTTACTTGTAACCAATATCCAAACAACTCCCAAACCAACTGGTTGTCTGCACGATCAATCCTGAAGCTGAATGAACAATACGAATGAACAATAACACTTTTTTTTATTTATGCAAATTTAAAATGGAAACGAAAGAGACTTGTATTTAACTTGCAAGGTAATGAAAAGTGCCGACATGAATTGAAATAGAGACCAGTAATTTAAGTTGCACAAAGAAAATCTCATTATAAAAACATGGAACACAATATTCGATTACAAAATCAAAAATTGAAACAAAAACTACAATGAAAATTCTATATCTATTTAAAACCTAGTTGAGGACTAGAAGCTTCATTCCTTCACTCTTAGATCCATTAATATCTGCCTTTGGATATTTAAAACCTAGCCTGGGTGTCATTCCCTTGTCAGCCTTTGTGTTTCTTTTACATAGCTTTTAGTGTAAAATTACACAAAGAGCATGTTTCTTTATTCCCATGTGTAGATTGCCAGCGTAGACATCTTTGAGGGGACCAATTGGTGACTTGACAGTTGGAATCCTTTCATTGGCTGATTAGGAGTGCTTTGTGATGAATTAATTAGGTTTTAACCTTGCCTTGGTAAAATACCCAATTTTGAGTTTGGTAAAACTACGTTTGGGAGGGATGGGTAAACAGTAGTATTTGGCGCTGATTTTTTTTGTTGTTTGACTAGGTTTTATTACCAGTTGACTTGGGTATGGGCTGGGAGGTTGGGTTTGGTTTTGGCCCACAAAGTTACTAGTTTAGAGAAATTACAAACTGGCCCTTTTGTTTAAAGTAAAGGTTTATAAGTTACATAATATACATCCAAAGGACTTAAAATGTAAAATGATAAACTTTAAGAGTTGTTTTGTAATTATGGGATTGTTGAGGGGTATTTAGTGAAAGTATGAGGGTAAATTGGTAATTTGAGAATAAAACATGTAGAAAACCCTTGAAAGCAGAATCCTGGCTTCGGCTTTTTCCACTTTTTCATTTCTCGTGTTTTTTTGTCTTTATTTAATTATTTTTCCATTATTTCTCGACATTCATGCCTGCACACACACAAAAAACAAAACACACATATACAAGGCACATTTCATGATTATTTAATTGTTTAAGCTCGTTTTCCAAGAAAATAAGATAAGATATTTTGACCTTGATAATATTCACCTTGATTTTGTTGTTTAAAATTATTTCCATTATTATTAAACCGATTTTGCCCATTAAAGTTATTATTGTGTAGAACGACATTATTTTGACGAGGAAATTGGCCATTTTGACTTGATTGACCAAGATTTCCCGAAACATAATTAACATTAGACGTTTGGGCATTCTTACCCGTACAATTGTAATAAGAATGTCCACTACCACAATATAAACAAGACTCCTCGACCGATTTGACCAAATCGGGAGCGTCTTTTTTCCTCATCTCGCTCATTAAGCACGTAAACATTTCCGTAAGCTTATCGACCTTCGCGTCTAATTTTTCAAGCTCATGATTCGACCAACTAGGTAAGGAAACACTTGGTGTGTTCCTATGTTGATAAACCTTCAATCTATTTTCGATAATCACTAACACGTCTCTTGTCGTTTTACACAAAAAATTACCACCCGCGGCGGCATTAAGCGAATCTTGTTCGTGCAAATTTAATCCGTTATAAAATGTATCTATTTGATGCAACTATGTAAAACCATGATGAGGACATTTCCTAAGCAACTCCTTAAAACGATCCCATGCCTCTCGAAATGATTCGTTAGATTTTGAGAAAAAATCGTAATCATATTTTTAAAATGTGTCGTCTTCGAGGGCGGGAAAAAATAATTGACAAATTTCAAAACCAGATCGGCCCACGTAAGGATTGAATAAGGAGGTTCCTTTTCATACCAAACCTTAGCGGGGCCATCGAGAAAATAAGGAAAAAGCATAAGCTTAATCGCGTCATTCGGCACATCTCTAAACTTACAGGTCGCGGTTAGTCGAGTAAAATTACAAATATGATCGTGAGGATTATCCTTCTCGTAACCATGAAACTTAGTATCTAGAATTAACGATAACATTCTGGTCTTAACCTCGAAATTATCCGCTAGAATTCCAGGAATAACAATCGCCTCTCCATAACCATCGGTGGGTACTTGAAGTAATTCCATCATCGATCGATTCTCCGCCATGTTAACTTCAACAACAATAGGGTTCTTGGGTTCCACTATTTGTTGTCGACGTCTACGATTGCGTCAATTCGGAATTGTGACGAAATTTGCTAAATTATTTATCGGTAAATAATTAGCACGACGAGTGCGCATGCACAACGAGAATTAGACAATAGAGGGGTCGAGAAAAGAACTAAAGATAGAGAAGAAGCTCGAAGATTATTTTTGTTTTTTGTTTTGTTAAAATTGAAGAAAATTACAACACAATATTTTTGGATTTTTTGTATTTTGTATTTTTTGGTATTTTTGATTAAATACTAATAGTAGTAGAAAAATAACACAAAAATTCCGAACCAATTAAAGATTGATTATAAATGAACACGAGGAGTAAGAATTCTCACTTTGGAAGGTGAAAAACTCTCATTCGACTTTAAAACGTTGGTTAAAACCAAAGTGTCTTGAGGTTGAATATATACACAAAGACAAAAGTATGATTTATTACTTGAGGTAGCAAACCCTTAAGCTGTTTTCCCTCTAAATGTACGCACAAGTAAGCGGAGAAACGAGGCGGCACGAAACACTTAAGAGCCTTTTTCTTTAGACTTGTATTTTATAACAAGTCGCCTTATACCCACCTTATAGTTTGTACAAATTGAGTTCGAACTTTTCAAGAGTATTTATCTATTTTGTCTTAAATTTTTTTATCGATACACACCAAGCTACCAGAACGCTAACAATGGTGGCTATTGCAAGGAATAGTTTTGGAATATTGTGTATTAAGATTCTCTACGTAAATACTATATAGTAATTACAAAAATAAAATCGATTATAAAACGAAGCAAAGAAAATTTTTTTGGGTGTGTTATTTGAGTTCAAATAACACGTTTTTGGAATTTTTTTTTTTTAATTTTTTTTGAATATTTAGAGTTACTATAAGAAAAAATGTACACCTTACTAAGGATAGCAAGGGTCTTCGATAAGAATCAACAACACCACTCCGAGAAGATCGTAGATCAACTCCCCGGCATCGACGACATTTTGATAGGAGTAGATATAGGAGGGTAAATTAAATATAAACGTAAACGTAAAACGTAAACGAATATACAAAAAATTAACCACGAGTCGTTGTTTTGAAGGAGAGTAGGATTTATAATCAAAGACGTTTGATGGAAAAGTAAAAACGAAGACGAAAACGTAAAAATGTAAAAACGTAAAAACGTAAAATAAATAATAATAAATTTCACGCAAAATGAAGAAATGATGAAAACTTAATAATTTGACAAAATAACAATACTAATTGAAAAAAAATTGTAAAAATCAAAGGATACAAAGAACAACTGAAAATAATGAGGTTGAAGAAATAAGCACAAGTTGGGCACATATAGATACACTAGAAACAAAGAATTAGCTGCAACGATAAGCTTATATGCTGAATTACACGAAATAACAAAGGGTATAAAACAATAATAATAAGAAATGTAAACAAAACGTGCCAATAGAGCATATGGTAAAATGAGGGTGGTATTGTGTCTGTTTGTTGCGAGTGGTCAGAGGTTCTATCCCCCACTTTCTGTTTTTTTATATTTTTGCTGCCCTTTTGGAGATAAGCTACAATCATTCCTAGTATTTGGCTAAGGAGTGATGATATGGAAATATAAATATAGATTATAAGCAGAAAGTAAACCATAATAGCAAAAACAAGGGATTCAACTCAAAGCCAAAAGTATGAACAGTAGGTACTAGCTAAGCTTTGCCTAGGTGCACTTAATGGAATTTAGGTAGATTTTTAAGCTGATTAAAAGCTATGAACCTCAAATATGAACAGATCATGTCCTATGATAAATCGACGAGAATCCTTAATATTAAGATCTAACCCCTATTGAGCATTAATCTACAACTGCTGATATAAAATGCTTATGTTTTGGCAGAAATTTAACAAGTTAAGTGTTCAAATTGAGGCCTACATTAACCCTTACTTATGACATCACCTCAAAACAACTAGATAACACAAAACAAGCAAAACCAAAGTAATAAGACCAGTTCAAAGCCGCACATGCATCATTATTGGACCTATTGTTATGGTTACCACAAAAACTTAATGAGCTAATAATTTTTTTTTATTTTTGAAGTTTTAGTTAAAAGTAAATGTTGATTCTCACTAATCTAAACCTTCTCTATTTGAAGCTATCAATCCTTAACAGTACAACAACGCCTAAGATAGGTTAATCGATTGTTCCAAACACCACGTATACTAGCAAATTATGCAAATATAGATCATGATAAAGTGAAAATAAGCAAGACAAGGCAGCTAAACAACAAATTAAAGTAAGATAAGCTACAAAAAAGTAGAACTAACAAATTAATAAATAAAAAACACATAAGCTCAAAGGACAAATAAGCAAGGATAGAAAATTATGAAAAATAAGCAATAAAGGGAAGTAGAAAGCATACAAGGGGTCCAGAGCTTGCACTCTTAACCTAACAACTTATTCACCCTCTTTTTCACCTTAACCAACTTATCTAACCAATAATCACCTTTATTCTCAACTTATCCCTCAATAATGACCAAAAACATCAACACAACTTCTTCAAACTTCAAACCAAATCAAAACTAACTTCCATTACTTAAAACCATCCAAACAACCCCCAAACTAACTGGTTGTTTGCACGATCAATCCCGAAGCTGAATGAACAGTACAAATGAACAGTAACACGTTTTTTTATGAAAATTTAAAACGGAAACACAAATAGACTTGTATTTAACTTGCAAGGTAATGAAAAATGACATGAATTAAAACAGATACCAGTAATTTAAGTTGCACAAAGAAAATCTCATTAATAACATGGAACACAATATTCAATTACAAGATCAAAAATTGGAACAAAAATTACAATGAAAATTCTATATCTATTTATAAGCTAGCTGAGGACTAGAAGCTTCATTCCTTCACTCTCAGATCCATCTATATCAGCCTTTGGATATTACTTGGGCACAGAGGATTGCTATGAACCGTGAGATCATTTTGATGGTATTCTTTTTCCTCACACGGATTGCCAGGGTGGCATTCCCTTGTCAGCCTTTGTATTTCTTTTACATAGATTTTAGTGTAAAATTGCACAAAGAGTGTGTTTCTTTCTTCCCATGTGTGGATTGCCAGCATGGACATCTTTGAGGGGAGCAATTGGTGACTTGATAATTGGGATCATTTCATTGGCTGATTAGGAGTGCTTTGTGATAAATTAATTATGTTTTAACCTTGCCTTGGTAAAATACCCAATATTGAGTCTGGTAAAACTACGTTTGGGAGGGATGGGTAAATAGTAGTATTTGGCGCTCATTTTTTTGTTGTTTGACCGGGTTTTATTACCAGTTGACATGGGTATGGGCTGGGAGGTTGGGTTTGGTTTTGGCACACAAAGTTACCAGTATAGAGAAATTACAAATTGGCCCTTTTATTTAAAGTGAAGGTTTATAAGTTACATAATACAAATCCAAAGGACTTAAAATGTAAAAATGATAAACTTTAAGGGCTGTTTGATAATTATAGGATTGTTGAGGGGTATTTTGGGTATTTTGGTGAAAGTGTGAGGGTAAAATGGTAACTGAGAAGAAAACTTATAGAAAACCCTTAAAAGTAGAATCCCGGCTTCGGCTTTTTTCACTTCTTCATTTCTCGTGTTCGTTTTGTCTTTATTTAATGATTTTTCTGTGATTTCTTGACATTCATGCTTGCACAAACACAAACAACAAAACACACATATACAAGGCACATTTTATGATTATTTAATCATTTTAAGCTCGTTTTTCAAGAAAATAAGATAAGAGATTATGCTCTTATCAGTAAACTAATTATAAATTGGTATAAGTCTCATGTTTAAAACCGTTCTAAAACCGTGTTTATCGATCCTTTTTGTTGACTTAATTTTTTGACATCATTGTCTATTAGGAAAGATTATTAATTCGATGATTTTGATTACACCGTTAAGTCTCTATTTTTGGACCTAATACCTATCTACGCATAAGTAAAAAATGTATCCTCGTGATCATTAAGACAAAAAATATATAAGAGATACACCTTAGGAATAAGGGAGTTTAAGTACATGATTAGAGCATATAAGTAGTGTTAGAATTACTAACTTATAATGACAATGATCTCGTTTCACGCATAGCATGGAATTTGATGAAAATAGAGGATGACAAACTTATCTCTATGAGGCATTCACGTGTTCTTATTCTATGATCCTAAACGTCCCATTTTGTTATGAAAGCAATACATTATGTCTAAAACACAAGTGGTGGTTAATTTAAATTTACGTTTCAATAAATTTCATATGAAAATGATTTTTAGAAGTGCTAAGATACTTAATTCTAGCATAGCGTGAGGGCACAACAATGGTTTAGTATGGGGGAGTGATGAGGCTGCATTTATACATAGTCTCCATCGTCAAAATTGGGCTTAAGATGCTAAAAAATGTTATAATACACCGTAAAATATGCTTGTGTTTGTTCATTGTGTATTTTAGGTACGAATATCGTGAATTCAACAAAAGATCAAAGGAAACAAGCAAAAACGAACACTAAAACGAAGCCGCACAAAGAACCGGTCCCGAACGATGAATTTCCAATGAAGTCTTTGAAGTTTGAAGATTTTTCAAAAATGGTCCCTCAACTTTTGAAGACTTGTCGTATTATACACTTGTAAAACTCAGTATTACATAATGGGTCCCTAATATTTCAATAAATATCATTAATGTCCCTTGATGAATGATTAAGTTGCATAGATGGTCCTTAGAAAAAGCATTGCAAAAGGATTGTGCCAAATATGACAACTAGTGCAAAGTTGATATCAAAGGATTAAAGAATGAAAGCTGTTTTGAGTTTGTTTGCCATGTTTTGGATAATGTAGGGGGCAAAGTTGTACTAAGCAAAGTTCATACCCGGATTATACCCAATAGAAACCCAAAGACCAAACTAATCACCAGCCCACCATCCCTTATTCCTTAAACCAGTCCACCAACTAACCCACTCTCATTCTAGTAACCTATCCTAGACACACCCTTCTACCCACTCACATCACTCCATGACACCACCCAGCCACCTCACCCTACTCTTAATACCATGTTAAACCTCACTTAAACTCGGGTAACATTGACTATTTTCCCTAAATCCCCATTATACACCACTGTTACTCTCATCCTCCCCACATAAACCCTAACTTAATTACTAATCTAAATCATGGGGTTATGCTATTAATTCATCTAGATCACAAATTAACCAACTCCTAATCCCATCCCCACTCAGAAAACACAGCCGTATGGGCTGTAGGTCCCATACGTACCTCTCCTGCTCCCCTGTTTGGGACGTTTTTGGCAAGAAAGGAATCCATAGTTTAATCAATGGTTCAAATGCATTACCTCTCCAAGAAAAGGTAAAGGGACATGATGATGTCAAGACCAACCGGATTCCATAGATAGTCACATGAGGGTTTTTAACTGAAATTTCAAATTTTTCACAAGGGCAGCATTGTAATTCGTATTTCTAGGGTTTACATGTTATTCTTAGACCTAGAATCTTCTGTTAGTTCTTATATAAGCCAAGGTCGCATGTGACTTGGTCTTTTGTTCCAGCTTTTTATATTCTAAATTTTATAAATAGTTAAAGTTAATTATTATAAATTTGCAAATGCTGAGTTCCTTACTTTATTGTTTATTGTAGTGTAATGCTTTGGATTTCTACAAAAAAAATTAGTGTTCATCAAGAACGAAACTTGGTTCAAGCACACTTGGCCAAGTTTGGTTTTTCCCTTTCTTAGCATTATAGAAGATTAGGGTGGTTAGTTGGTTGACACTCAATTAACAACTATAAGCTTGTATAAGCTAAAGTGCATCTTGTTTTAAAAAGTTTGTTACAAGTTTTCTGTTTTCAAGACTTTTACAAGGAAAATATTTTTCATTTTTTTCTACTAATACACTGTTCAAAAAGCTTCCATCAAAGGGTGTCTCATATGCAGCTTTTGGTTTTGCTTTTTGATTGGTGTTGTGTTTTTATTCTCAACAGGTACCCCCAAAGACCATACGTCTTGACTGTTGTAGTCAAGACTTCCCTTTGGACTGTTGTAGCCCAAAGGGGTCATTATACTCACTTGCATAAGCTTCCAACAGCTCACTAACAACAATCATAAGGGAAAATTCATGATGTTCCTTTGCTTGAACAAATCAAAGGGTGGTAACCCTTTCTCCTTTGTTTTAACTGTTTTGAGTTTGCCTATGTGACTTTGCTTATGGTCGTAGTCTAGTTCTCTTGTTTACTTCATGATTGTCTATGGTTTTCTACATGTTATGGGTTGTTTAGTATTGGTATGAATTGATTTAGTTTATGAATTGATTTAGTTGATCTTAAAAGTTCTTTCCTTGTTAATTTCCTAAACTGTCAAAGTAATAAGGTGTTTGGGACTGCGTGTTTAGGGGTGGGGGTGAAAACACAACCTGAATATCACATGCTTGTACCCTCAATTTGACATGTTTAGAGTTTTTCTAGGTGTTAGTTTTGGTTAGCCAAGAGTTAGTGCAAATCTACATATGCTTGCGTGTTTTCTGTTATAGCAACTTAGTTCAATAGTAGGCTATAAGAACTTGAATGTTTGTTATGTGCTTGAATTTCTGCTTCTTTTTGGTTTGGTTTAGAGTTTTAGGTATGTTTTTGCATATGTGTAAGGCTAGACTCTTGAGTTACAAAGTTTGTAGTTGTTAAACACTTGTTTTCTGCTCAAAATCAGCCAACTAGCCTCATTAGGCTAATTAGGTTTTAAATTTGTATCTTACTGAATGAAACTTAACCCACTGTGAGATATTCGGTTGTTGTTGGTCTGTATTATCTGGTCTTAAGGTTTTATGAACTTTAGGGTAGCTTAACATAGCTTTGATAGTCACTGTGTAGGCCACAACAAACCCTCATTTTCTGTACAGGCATACCAACAGCTCTTTTGAGCTTAATTTTGTGTTTTTGGACTTTTACTTTTGGAATCTATTAGTCTAGGGCAATAGTTAGGTACAATGTCTTGTACTTTAGGTTTTTGGAGTTTTAGATAGCTTAGATTAGCTTAATAGCTCACTATCACAACAATAACCTCCATTTTTCCTTCACAGTTGTTGTAATTTATTGGCTGATGGGTTATTTTGTGTTTGTGTTCGCATTGATGTGTTTACTTTGGTGAAATTATGTTATAATGTTAGCGTAGGGTTTTGTGAACATTAAATTGAGATTAATTTTGCCTTAGTTCTAGTTTCATAGGTTTAGGAGTCCATTTTCTGTCAGAATTACACCATCAGGTATTTGTAAGCTTAATTGTCATTTTTGTGGCTTAAAAATTGGTCATCAGATAGTTTAGAGAGATAATTGCATAAATCGTCCTTAAAGTTTGGTCATTTTGTAGATTTCGTCATAAATCTTTTGAAAGTGCTAATATCGTCCCAAAATCAAATGATTTTGTAAATTTTCATCCCAAACGTTTGGTTATTTTACAGGTTTCGTCCCAAATAATTTAGCCATTTTGCAGGTTTTGTCCCAAAAAATTTCCCAAAAGGAGGGTAAACTTGCATTAAAGTTTCCAAACAGGGACGATCCTTCCACTTTCATAACATTTAGGACAATACATGCAATTTGGCTAGACTTTAAGGACGATTTATGCAATTTACTCTAGTTTAGAGGTTAGACTATGGCTAGGTCATCTAGTTTCTATGTTAGGGTGTCTTTTGGTGGGTTTGAATTAGCTTTGACACTTGCTGTGACACCAATATAGCCCACAGATCCCTTTCTTTGTTAACAGTTGGTGACATTTACTGTTTTGGTTGCTTAGTTGTTTGATTTTGGTGTATTTGTTGTTGTTTGTATGTTTTACTGACTCCCCAATAGCCAACTGCTATTGGGGGTGCCTTGTTGCCCATCAACACAACAAAACAAGCTCCAAACAAGCAAAAATTCCACAAGTTTGAGCAAAAAAGTCAAATTGACCACTGTTTTTGTCTTATTATGCATAAAATCATTTTTTTCAGCAATTTTTATTTTTCCTATGTAGAATATAGTAAAATAGAATTTTAGAAAAAAGTTTTGGATTTTTCCCACTTTTATTTTATTTTTTATATATATTTTATAAAAATAGTTTTTAGAGCTTAAAAAATAGCTTTAATTGGTAAAAAAATTTGGAAAATATTTTTTATTGTGTATTAACTATATTTGAGGTTTACAAGTTATAAAATATTAGTTTGTCCTTTCTATTGATTTATTTAATTTTTAGGGCTTGAATTAGCATTTAAAAATAAAAAATTAATTAATTAAAAAGGTTTCGACAATTTCTTGATTTTTAAACCCTAAATATATTTTTAAGAAGTTAAATTAATTTTTTGGGAATTTTTAGATAACTTTTATTTTTTGTCGCATTTTACGTTTTACGTTTTAATTTTAGTTGTACTTTAATATTAGCGTAACTCGTCTTTAGTTTTTCAACCTTTCACAACCAATAACGTCGTTAATCCAACTTGATTTTTAATATTGGCAAATAAATCATACACCTCCTTCAAGAACGAACTTGCAATATCGGTTTTACGGTTTTCCTAAATCGTAGAACTTAATACTTGTCGCTTATACGTCTTTTTCCTAAAAGCGTATTTTTACTACTATCAATGAAGTATATCTCTTGTCTGGTCATTCTGATCTATCGCCTTCGTCTTTGTCTCGGAGGATCTCCAGGTTGCGAGCAACATTAGTACTTGAGCAACATTGATAAGTGGGATACGCCTGAGATGATCGAGGATCGACCAGCAAATACACATGCAGTACGGTAAGTGGAATAAACCTGGAATACGGTACATGGAGTACACATGGAATGTAAATGAGATGGTCAGTACGTGTGTTAACCATCTGACAAGATATTAAAGGAGGTAAATGATTAAACGGTTAAAAGACTACACTGAAGAGATCACATGATAGCCTACTAATCTAGCGTAGATATAACTCCACTTACATAAAGAAGTACAAAACTATGATTAAACAAAATTTAACAATGAACAACATAACAACATGATTATTGAAAACCAACCATGACTATCATGAAAACATGATTAAATGAAATTCATCAATGTCTAGCATGAAAGTGTAATCAACATGAAGAAACATGAAAACATAATCAACATAAGGAGCATGAAAACATAATCAGCATGAAATCAAAATCAACATGAAAGTCTGAAAACATAATTGACATAAAGAACATAAAAGCATAATCAACAGAGATTTAGCATTGACTAGTGTAGACGACTATGGTTCAATCCACAAAATTCGAAAGAAATACATGTGACTAAGTATGGATGACTATGGTTTAATCCATACTAGTCAAAATTCAAGTGAAAATATCTTGATTAAAGACTGACAACATGTGACTCAGTATGGATGACTATGGGTCAATCCATACTAGTCAAAATTCAAAAGGGAATAAACATCGGACTAAGTATGGACGACTATGGTTCGACCCATACTAGTCAAAATTCAAAAGAAAACATCATGAATAAAACAACGACATGGGACTTAGTATGCATGACTATGGTTCAATCCATACTTAGTAAAATATCAAAAGAAAACATCATGACCAAAACCAACAAAGTTTCTAAAAATATTAATACATGGAAATTAACAAACGTCGGTTTAGGAAGATCCTAGTGACTACCCACTAGTCACAGGTCAAGTTTTAGAGCCTACAGGTCAAAGCCCTGGGCTCTGATGCCATAATTGTAACGACCCACTTTGACAAGTAGACTGTTATGTCACATTTACGGCGTGCCATCAAAGCATAATATAGGCATAACGTCATAAAGACAAAAGAGACCAACAGGAAAGCCGAAACCAAACATCGGCTCTCCACATGAACTCAACATAAATAATAATAAAGGAAGGCTAAAGGAAAAAATATATGTCCAACCAAAGCATAAGTATCAAAATGCATAAGGGAAGAAAACTAAGGTAGCTCCCATCCTAAGCACATACTCGCGATGCCTAATATCGTCTTTCGATACCAACCGTATGAGACATGAAAAAGAAAATACGGCTGAGCAATATGCTCAGTGAACGTCTATAATGGCATGATAATAAAAATGGTAACATAAGAAATAAACATGAAACACAGCGGAATAAAGTGTATGTTCTGGTTTTAAAATCTGTAAGATAATCTATGAATATGAGAGATAACTGAAAAGTCATAAGTTTTACATGCAATATAATTAAATGTCCACGAGCTCATATAAGTCATAACATGTTATCAACGTGCATGAATACATAGAGGGGTGACCTCGTCATTCAATTAGAGGGTTGACCTCTAATAAATAATAATCTGGATGGAGGGATGACCTCCAATGTGATGGAGTGTAGAGCACACACTAAACCAATCACCCTCTACGTGTAAATCTGTAAACATGTAACTAGGATGCACCCATATGCCCCACATGATAATAATAATGGCCAACATGAAACGTGAAGGGACGCCGCGAGAAATCACTCTCGCCGAGGAAGACTCATGACATAGGTTCCTCATGTGTCATGGTTATGGTACGTCCATAACTAGGTGGTCATGTAAGTCATGGTCATGCGTATATATATATATATATATATATATAGCTCTGGCAATTTAAAATGATAGCATGGCAAACAATGAAAAGTTTTATGATTTGAAAACTGGGGAAAACAGATGGCATAGCAAACGGGGAATCCTAATCATGCAAAGAAGAGATGTCCTTACTAAAGGACGGAATATCCGTACCTTATGTCCAACGCGCAATGACAGAGATAAAGATCGGAAAGTACTACTCCGACTTCACGTGAGCTACATGATAAAGGACGTGTATGAGTTGCTTGTGCATTAATAAGTTACATGTTCTTAATTTTTAGTTACTTGTTCGTGACTTGAGTTACTTGTTCATGGTCTATCGTGTATTTCCTTAAGATTGTACGTTTCATGTGTTCTTGATTAATGTATTACATGATTCTTGTGTTATTATACTTGGTATTTCCATAATTAGTATTTTCCATAAATAGCAGGTTTCCATATATAGTAAATTTCCAAAAATAGAAGGTTTCTATATACAATAACTTTCTAAAAATATCAGGTTTCTATATATAGTAACTTTCCAAAAATAGTAAGTTTCCAAAAATAGTAAGTTTCCAAAAATAGTAAGTTTCCATAAATAGTAATAAGCTCGTTTAATATACTTAAATAATTTACCTTGCTCATTGAATAAGCTAATTATATAATTCATGGTTTAATAAGTATATTAAATAAGCTAATTACTTAATAGGCACATATAAATTAATCTAATCTAATTAGGCATATAAGTCATGAATTATTAAGTCATGGTTAATTATAAGTATTATATTAATAGGTCATGCTTTATATAAGTCAAATATTAATAAAGTCTATTTTAATAAATAACTTCTATATGTCATGAATTTATAATTAATTATTAATAAATATTATGTCATGATTTATAATTGATTATTAATTAATAATATATCATGTGTTATAATTGATTATTAATTAAGCCTTCAACCAAATAAGCCTTTTAATAAGTCGTGGTAAAATAAGCTAAGTTAATTAAGCTCTTTTTAGTATTAACCGAATAATAAATATGCCAATTCGATAAAGCCCAATCTTAATAAGCCAATATTAATAAGTCATAAATTAATTAAGCTCATTTTAATATAAGCCAAACCATAATAAGCCGATTTTATATAAGCCATAACTAATTAAGTCGATAATAAAAATAAACCAAACACCTCTTGTGGGCTCTCGGCTTGCCGAGATAACAACCCACCGAGCACCACTTTATTGGTAACCATTAGTCTATAATTCATGTTGTAGCATGGACTTATTCATTAAATCTTAAGATCCATGCATAAAATCTTATACTCGTATATAACATGTTGTCATAATAAATTGATGAAATTAGTTTATTCTTGTTGAATATAGATTGGTTACAGTTCTTTCATGGTGATTTTCTATATCAGTGGTGTTTTCATTTACTAGCCTACTTAAATGGGATCATATGAATATGAGAAATTTGTTTTCATTTAAGGGTTCAGTTAAGTTAGATAAAAGACATGATCGAAATAAAATCACCATATAAAACGTGAATGTGATATAACAATATACCTCTGAGCCCAACAACGATTGGCTATGATTGAAATCAAATGATAGTACGGATACTATATCAACACATAAAGTTCGCTACCACACGTATATGGATAGATGTAGGGATGGCAAAAGCGCCCGAAACCGATGGAGAAAACCAAAACCCGAACCGGTTGGGTCGGGTTCGGAGTCGGTTTTGCGGGTTTGGATACGGGTTCGGGTTTGAATATATTTTTTTTCGCGGGTACGGGTTCGGGTACGGGTTCTACTAATACCCGCCCCGTTTACCCGTATCTGAATCCGTACCCGTACCCGAATCCGTACCCGCTTTTGTTGATATTTTATATAAGTTCTACATTTGTGTGAAATAGTAGACGAAGATTGGTGAACGAATTGAATGATCATATTAGTTACTTTTTGTGTGCATTAATATGTTTGTGATCAAGTATATTTGGATCTTGTAATTTTAAAATATAAACCATGATTTATTCGATATATTAAATCGTGTGAATAATATTAAAAAGTATTTTTTTAATCTACTAAACACTTAAAAATATATTAGGGTATTTTGGTTGTTTTCGGGTGTTTTTTCTTAACATCATACGCGCAATAATGCCCGACGAAAATTTAATAATGGATACCCGATACCCGCGGGTAAAATCCAAAAACCCGATGGATAATACTAATCGGGTACCCGTCGGGTGATGGAGCGGATACGGGTACGGATATTATAAACGGGTACGGGTGCGGGTTCATTAAAACCCGACCCAAACCCGACCCGTTGCCATCCCTAGATAGATGGACCAACACATAAATTACTCCTCCCCTTTTATTCCTTGGTGGCTGGCGGCTACAAAACCACACACTAGGGTTTCTTAACTTTTCCTTAAACTTGATAAAATGAAAGAAAAGTGAAGGTTTTGTTATTTGTTTCTCCAAATGGGCCGGGCTTTGTGCCTTTATTCTTGCAAGACTTATTTATTAATATAAAGCCCATTTATTTTCGTGTTAACATTATAACTTGTGTTCTTATAAATTTGTGTATTCGTCAATTTTATGTTCGTATTAAATCATGTCGTGTAATATTAATAATACGTAAATACTTATAGTGCTTTAATTAAATACTTTTCGTGTTGTAAATGAAATATACGTTATCATTTGTCATGAATTCATGATTTTTAATTCCGTGTCATGTCTTCTCCGGTCGTATTTAATATACGTAGTTACTTATCGTGAATGTATTTATTATTAAAATTTTAAATTCATGGTATTTTTATTCGGGTTTTACAGTATACACAGATGACTTGGTCATAAAAAGTCATACAGAGGGGGAGCTCATCCGAGATTTTGAAGAAACCTTTGTCATGCTTAGAACAATCAATATGAAGCTAAACCACAGGAAGTGCACTTTTGGTGCTATGGAAGGCATGCTCCTAGGATACGTGATCGATCCTAACGGCATTAAACCTTGAACAGATAAAACGGAGGCGGTAATACAACTTCAAAGTCTAAGAATGATGAAAGAAGTGAAATCCCTCAACGAAAAGCTGGCAGGGCTAAACAGATTCCTATCTAAATTCGTAGAAAACTCACTTTCCTTATTCAAAATACTCAAAAAGTGCATAAAAAAGAGAGACTTTAATTGGAAAAAGGAGGCAGAAGAAACCTTCGATCAGCTGAAGAATCACTTAGCAGCACTCTCAACGTTGGTCACACCTAGATCAAAGGAGGAGTTGATCGTATACTTATCGGCTACACATGTAGCGATCAGCGCAATGCTAATGATCGACAGGGAGGGCGTTCAAACACTAGTCTATTTCATAAGTAGGGCTCTGCAAGGCTCAGAATTGAATTACTCTTCAATGGAAAACTTGGTGCTAGCACTCGTGTTCGTGGCGAAAAGGCTACGCTGATACTTTGTAATGCCACCCTATAGCCGTGATCACGGATTAGCTGATAAAACAAATTATATCAAGACCGAACGTGGCAGGAAGGCTACAAAAATGGAGTGTCTTGCTTGGTGAACACAATATCACGTACAAGCCACGTACGACGGTCAAAGGACAAATTCTGGCGGGCTTCATTCTATAGAAGTCAGAAGAAGAGGAGCCAACACCCAAAAAAGAGGAGGAACCGAAGACCCTTAGGTCTTGTTCACTGATGGATCCTCTTGCATAGACGGATCGGGCACAAGCCTTATTCTAACCAACCCTGAAGGTATGGAATTCACATATGCCTTGTGTTTTGAGTTTTAAGCCACAAATAACGAAGGCGAGTACGAAGCGCTAATAGCAGGACTGAGAATCGTAGCCCGCATGGGCCTACGTAACCTCGAAGCAAATGTGGACTCACGCCTGGTGGTGAATCACATCCTAGGAGAGTACGAAGAAAAAGAAGACAATATGATCCAGTACCTAAGAAAAAACAAGTCGTTGATTGAAGGGTTCAGTAATTCTACGATACGCCAAGTCATAAAAGAAGAAAATAAAAAAGGTCCGATGCCCTCAGCAAAATAGCATCTACCAGCTTTGCGCACCTATCAAAACAGGTCCTGGTGAAAATCGTAAAAGATAAATCTATAGAAGAAGAGGAAGTATCGTCAGTTGTGGAAGAAGAGGGCCCTACGTGGATGAATCCGATCATTGACTACTTGACCAACGAAACACTCCCACAAGATGAGAATGAAGCCAAATGAATTAGAAGGCACTCTCGACAGTTCAAAGTCAAGAATGAAGTCCTCTTATAAACGATCATTATTACATCCATGGTTGCGATGCGTAGGGCTGCGTCAGGCAAACTACGTCATCAGCGAGAACCACGAAGGATCCAACAGCCTGCACGTAGGGCCCAGATCAGTGGTGGCAAGAGCATTACGCATCAGCTCTTATTGGCCGACCATGCACGAGGATGCACGAAAACTCATATTGAAGTGCAATGATTGCCAAGTTCACAGAATAGTACCACGTCAACCCCAACAAGATTTAACACATATTACGTCCCCATGGCCATTTTACAAATGATGAATCGATATCGCAGGACCCTTCCCTGTGGCAGCAGGAGGGATCAAGTTCCTATTAGTCTCCATGGACTGCTTCACTAGATGGATTGAAGCCAAAGCAGTCACAATGAACACAAGCAAGCAGGTGAAAAAGTTTGTTTGGGACAATATTGTATGTTGGTTTGGCTTACCAGGAGAGATAGTCTCTGATAACGACAAGCAGTTCGCAGAGAACACATTCAAAGACTGGTGCGCAAAGAATAACATTAAACAACGGTTCGTATCGGTACCTCATCCACAGTCCAATGGACGTTGAAAGAGCCAACTGGAGTCTTGGCAACGAGATAAAAACAGGCTTGGGGGAGGAAAATAGAAAGTGGGCTGATGAGCTGTCACATGTATTATGGGCACACCACACCATGATAAAAACAACGAATGGAGACACCCCTTTTGCCCTAACATATGGGACAGAAGTAGTTATTCCTTCCGAGATCGGGCTACCAATACTCTGCATAGCATAAGTGGACGTTGTCACAAAGGATGAAGAATTACGGCTAAACATGGATTTGTTTCATGAAAAACAAGAGTTAGATGCAATTAACGAAGCCAAAGCTAAGTCAAAGATGAAGGTTTACTATGACGCTAGAGTACGAAAAACTTCATTCGCACCAGGTGACTTTGTATATCGTGTGAATGAAGTAAGTCGCGTGAAGAACACAGGGAAACTAGGACCAAAATGTGAAGGTCCTTACATAGTGAAAGATTCTTTGGGGAATGGCGCGTATAGATTGCACGACATGGATGATAGTGATCTACATTGGACATGGAACATCTGCCATTTGAAGAAGTGCTACCTTTAAGGCCACGACCGCGACATGGGAAATCTTAGCTGTAGTCAGCTCCAATAAACCTCATGTATTTTTTCTCTTATGTTACTATTTTTGTATTTAAAAACTTGCAAGTATTAAATAAAACGTGGCGGTCCCTAGCTAGTTCCATGACTCTTTCTTCTTTAAATTATCCATATTATTTATTTATATCATATCATGCCGACGGGCGTAAGCGTACACATTGTTTCCAAGTGAAATAAGAGAATTGAGTTTAACCTACTAATTAATCTTGTCGTGTTAGAGGGATGCAACCCCATCGACCATGGATCAGGTATCATTGTTAGGCCCTTGCTAATCATGACGTCGTAGCAAGTTTTACAGCCAGTACATTCCATGTTGGGTCTGAAAAAGACACAACATCAACACCTAACAACTGGTCAAAGTCCTTGACCGTCCTTATGGTAGTAGCGGTACGCCACACGTAATGAATTAACTTCACCCATAAGGACACGATTATGATATTAAACATAACTTATAAATAAAACATACATTATTTTATACACTTAACACCTAACATATTCTTATATTACGAATACGATAGCCTATGGTAAAGAGTATTTAACTATTATAGACAAAGTGTGAACATTCGCACTCACAAAAATTAGAATTGTTTTACACGAAACAAGGATTGTTCTACAACAAATCAGAGAATGAGACATACCTTTTAAGCTTCATGGTCGCCACATTAAAGGGAGAAGTATTGTGTTTCATACGCGCTTTCTCCATGTCTCTTAGCACTCTAGCATCCCGCTCAATCACTAGCAAGGGTAGGATGGGTACAACAGTAGGCAGTAGGCCCCACCAGCAATGGTAGCGACTTCCTCACCTTGCATCATCTTCTTCTTGGCAGCACGAGCAACATGCGCCCTGATCACCTCTCGCAGGGCACCTCTTTATCTATCTTGAAGGGGTTAACCACATCACAAAGATGAGCGAAAACAGGTACATGTAGTTGTTCCATTCTTGGCTTTAAGTAGAAGTCTAGCTGAGTCTCTGCGCCCTCCCTTGTATGCCTCTCAAGGTCAAACCCTCCATTATCATGGATAGAGAAAGCTCTTGGTCTGCGCTGCCAACACCATAGGAAGGAAAAGGACAATCCTTGATCTTCTACATGGCGGAATTAAGCTTAGCTTTGGCCGAAGGGTCATAAAAAGTTACCTCTTCAAGCTTCTTGGTCAGCAGTTTTTCTGCATGAGCTCGTTCAAGGCCTGCATAGGTACTTTCATTAATCGCAGCTAAAACAGACTCGGCGAAAGCCACCTGTACACTTGGATCTTCAAGCGCTCCCATGACAGCCAGTCGAAGGCCATGGCACACGAGCCATCTTTTTTCAACCACTTCAGACATCAACCGAGAATAGAGATCCTCATCATATTCGACATTCAGTCGCCTGAGTTGACTGTCGTGGTGATGTAACTTTTCTTTCACTAGCGCACCCGACGAATCCATGTTCTTGAACATTTGATCCTTGCCAACTTCAAAAGCTTTCATAGCAGACGTATTGGTACTCGCACGCTCCTTATTAATAATAGAAATGAGATCGACCTTCTCTTCTGTCAAGGTGTGTATAGTCACAACATCCTGTTTGGCCCTTTCTTCTTCTATGGCAACCATTTCTATAGTTGTGGTAAACGCCCTGTCCTTCTCTTCTAACGCTTGTGCGTGTTGACCCTCAAAAGACTGCACTTGTTAAGACAGCTCCTGGAACCCTTTCTTCAAATGCGATACAAGTGTTATGTTGTGCACGGCAGTATGGTTTACCTCATCGGCCAGGGCAGCATCGTTTAGATTATCCAATAGTTGTGCTTTCCCAGGGGGTGAGATTGTCTGGGAAACTAACGTAGTCAAAAGAGCTGGCTAAATCTGATGACTTGGGTATACACCAATTGGGGACGAACACATCATCATCCTTTTGGTTATTTCCACCAGTGAAAGGTGCGGCCTTTTTGGAAGAAGGCGATGTCGCAAAAAGACTTGGTGTGGTTGCAGCCGTGAGCTTCTCAACATCATGACTACAAAAGAAAAATGGTGTTAATTATGACGAGTAGGTAGCGAACGGCGGCTCGTATGTGATGCATACCATAGTTCAACAATAACGGGAGGGGTTTTCGGGGGAGTTTCAAGGAAATTTTATCCATAATCCTCTTCTGCTCCGTGCTCATGCGTATTTTCTCTATCTAAATCGGTGGCGGCAGTAGAAGATTGCCTAGTTTCTAGACGAGCAGCTTTTCTTGACGATGACGGTGATGCTCTGCATTCTTTTTCTTATAAGCTTTGATGTTGCTTCCTCTTTCGTCTCATATTCTTCTTCAAAAACTCCAGCGCCCTTGATGATGCCTAGGGATGAGAGATTTATACTACTTTCTTAGATATGTTGCTGCTGTTGTGCTGCTACGGCTTGCAAAGGAATAGGATCGGGAATTTCTTAAGCTTGAGACAAGCTCGTTATCTAAAAATCCATCTCTGTTATGCGACCAGTAGTAGTTACAGTCTCAAGTTCTTCGTTCTCATGCGGTGGTCGCGCTACAACGGTATGTTCTTTAGGAGCGCGATTCCTGACGATGTGGAGGATGTCTATTTCTTCGCACAACAAAGGAACTATGTTAGAAAAAAATTAAAGGATTGAGGTACTTACAAGGTCACACAAGATGAAGAAACACTTACTAACCATGGTCGTCGCAATCAAAAAATTGAGTAATTTGGTATTCATCAACGATATGAGCATGGCTTAATCGAATAAAGTACAGAATTGCCTTCGGGTACGCCTGAATGCGTAGGAGATTTGTGTCTATCGTTTGGTCATCGCCCTCACTGTACGAACCAGGGTTAGGCCGTGGTTCTCTTTGGAGCGTCTCTAGGGTGACAAAAGGGTAGTGAAAAGGAAATATTATGTTGTCAATCTAGAAGAATTTGGTGTTCCAATGCTTCAAGGAATCAAATTTCTAATCTTAACATTGTGGCCCTCCTGCGAGCTTAGAAAAGGATACACATCCATTGGCGCAAGAGGGGCATAGCAGAGGCGGAAAAGGCCCATGGTGGGTTCTATTCCTAATGTGTAACAATTTATTTCGAAATTCGAAATTTTTTATGCACCAATACAGTGTAGCTTTGATATATGAACTTCGTGGTGGACAAGCTCGCTTATGAGGAATCGGGATAAGGGGATGCAGTTATTTGTAAAATCAATTTTTTTTTGTATACTCCAATTTTCCTTCTCGGAATTGGCTTATATTCGCCCTAGGGGCAGGCACTTCGGGGTGGAGATAGTTGGGTATGAAATAATCGGATGTGAATTGAAGGAGTTCGTCGGCCGTCATTACGGATTTGATGTCTAATAACCGTTTTACCATATTGACGAATTTCACAGTTAGGATGAGCAGAAAGATCGAGTCGAAAGATAACTAACCTTGGCTTAAATCGTGCTGAAGATTGAAGGTTCGTGAATGACGAGCGGATATATGTTTTTTACTGTGAAAAAACGCAGTAAAAGACGGGGATGGAAATATATACCCCTAGGGTTACAATTCATACTAATTAGATCTTCAACACGTGTAGCCTACTTGCTAATCTGACGGTGGAATATGAATGGCAATATGACGTGGCGAGAGCCTTTCTCGAAAATCGAGAGGTTAGGTGAAAAAGAGGGATTAATGTGCTGTTGGCGGGAGAATTTGAAATCTTCTTTGGTATTCTTCTCAAACATTCATTCTACCAGTAGCAATTTCATGGTCCGACTTGTTGATCATAGTCTAGTAGCCTCGACGCGCCGTGCGACTACTAGTCTAGGGGGACATGATGACGTATAGTCCCTAATCGGGTTGTATATTCCGACCCACAGGTACTACCCGTATCCATTACGTATGGATCATAAAAAGACAACGCTACGACCATGAGGTTCTACAAAGGTACGATATTTACAATACTCTAACCCTAATCGTGGGACACGTGGTCACGGTAAGCCTAACAGTCTTTGTTATTTAGTGCACAGGGTATTCAAACAAGTTCACTTGGTGCAAGAGTCAGAGTCCAAAAGACCCTGAATTAAGCCTAATTCGAGTCAAGCACGGTCTATGCAACTTTTGCATCAACATCCTCCTAACCTTCCCTTGTTCCAGAAGATAGGCCTAAACCCATAAGGATGAACTTAGTGTAGTTCAACTTGTTTACAATTGACAATTATTTTTCTAGTTCCTCTCGAGGATTAGAGAATCTTTGTAACGACCCATTTTGACAAGTAGACCGTTATGTCTAATTTATGGTGTGTCATCAAAGTATAATAAAGGCATAACGTCATAAAGACATAAAGCCCAACACGAAATCCTGAATCAAACATAGAATCTCCACATAAACTTAACATAAATAAGAATAAAAGAAGGCAAAATGACAAAACGTATGTCCAACTGAAGCATAAGTATTAAATTAAATAAGGGAAGAAAACTAAGGTAGCTCTCATCCTAAGCATATACTCGCGATGCCCAATATCGTCCTTCGATACCCACCGTATGAGACATGAAAAGAAAAATACGTCTGAGCAATACTCTCAGTGAACGAATATATAATGAAATGATAAGAATAACTGAAAATGAGTAATCAACAATGAAAGCAGCGGAAAATATGTATATCCTGGAAAATCTGGAAGATGATTTATAAACAAAAGGAATGTTTTGAAAAGTTTTAAGTTTATGCATGCAATATAATTAAATGCCCACGAGCTCATATAATCATAACATTCTATCAATGTGCATGAATACATAGAGGGGTGACCTCATCATGCTATTAGAGGGGTAACCTCTATTAATACTAATGTAGGTGGAGGGATCAAATCCAATGTGATGGATGTAGAGCACACATCAAGAATCACCTTTTACTTATAAACATGTAACTAGGATGCACCTATACGCCCCAAAATAATCATAATAATGGCCCATGTAAACTGAAGGGACGCCTCGATAAATCACTCTCTTCGTAGAAGAGTCATGACGTTGGTGCCTCAAGTGTCATGGTTATGGTACCTCCATAACTATGTGGTCATGGTCATGCATGTTTATAGCTCGGGAAAGTTTAAAATGATAGCATGGCAAACAATGAAAAGTATTATGATATGAAAACTGTTGAAAGTAGATGACAACAAACGGGGAATCCTAATCATGCATAGAAAGTGATGTCCTTACAGAAGGACGGAATATCCGTACCTTATGTCCGATAAACGGTGAAAGATGAATGGCGGAAAGTACTACCCCGACTTCACGAATGCTACATAATAAAGGACGTGTATGAGTTGTTTGTTCATGTATAAATTACTGGTTCTTAGTTTAGTTTACTTGTTCTTGACTTGTTTTACTTAATCATGTCTTATTATGTCTTTCCTTAATGTTACACGTTTCATGTGTTCTTGATTAATGTATTTCATGATTCATGTGTTATTATACTTGATATTTCAATATTTAGAAACTTTTCAAAAATAGCAGGTTTCCATATACAGTAACTTTTCAAAAAAATAGCAGGTTTCGATATATTGTAACACCCCATTTTGGTAAATGGAATATCACAGTTAATATGGCGTGTCATCAAAGCATGCTAGGTAAATGTCCAAAAACATTAAATGACCATGAATGGAAATACCGGAAACAAACATCGGTAGTCTAAGTATAAGCTCAACACACATGAATATAAGTACTGAAATGGAAAAGGACTAAACAATTTCCAAAGAAATAAATTAGCGTAATGTATGTAAAATGCATAAAGAAATGAAGGCTAGATAGCTTCCAATCCGTATGCACATACTCTTAAAGTCTACGAGCATCCTTGAGAACCTGCCGTTTGAGAAGATGAAAGGAAAACGGATGAGCATAACACCCAGTGAACGGATATACAAGTATAGCATGAAATGACATAAGCATAAAAGACTAATAGCAGCGGAAATGTATAAGTGTTAGAAAACCTGGAACATGTTCATAAAACTGGTTTTATAGTTTGAAAAGACTTATGCTTTTATACGAAAACTTTATTAATTAGCCAATAGCCCATATAGGTCATGAGGTTCCACCGTGCATGAATACTTGGAGGGAGACCTCATCATGCAATTAGAAGGGTTGCCTCTAATTAATTAGTCTGGGTAGGAGGGATCAACTCCTTGTGAAGGATGCAAGGCACACATCACATTCACCATGAAAATCCTATAAAACGTGTAAATAGGATGCACCCATACACCCCACATGATAATATAAATATAAGACCAAAACTGTAGAGGGACGCCACAAGGAATCACTCCGCCGTGGTGAAGTCATAACACTGGTGCCTCCAGTGTTATGGTTATGGTACCTTTATAACTAGGTGACACTAGTCATGCATGTATATGGCTTAGGCCTTTTAAACTAAACATAAGTAATTAAACATATAAACATATACTTGGGAAAACAGTTGGCTGCAAACGGGGAATCCTAATAAGGAAAGAATGTCCATACTAAAGGACGGAAAATCTGTACCTTGTGTCCAGTGAACGAGGAAAGATGAAAGGATGAATAGTCCTACTCCGACCTCACTAATGCTACATAAATAAGGGACATGTATAAGTTGTCTGATTACTGAGTACGTTACTGGTAATAGCATGTTCTTAGCTTGTTTTATATGTTCTTGTCTTGTTTTACTGATATAACTAGTATATTGTATTAATCATGTATTTCCTATATTCTGATTTTTTATTATCTTGTATTCTTGTATTATTTTACTTGTTGTGTAATAATAAGTAACTTTCTAAAAATAGCACGTTACCTAAAATAGAAAGTTTCCAAAAATAGAAAGTTTCCAAAATACATCAGTTTCTCAAAATAGATCAGTTTGTAAAAATAGAAAATTTCCAAAAATAGTAAGTTTCCTGAAATAGAAAGTTTCCATATTTAGAAATAAACTGGATTAATAAGCTAATAATATAAGCTAATGTTTACTGGTTAGAAATCATAAGTCATGTAATAATAGTATAGTTTATTAATTAAATGTCATGGTAATTTAATAAAATATAGGTTATATGATTTAATTAAATAAAGCATGATTTAATTAAATTAAGACATATACAATACTTAGGTTAATCATGTGTTAATAATTTATTAATTATAACCTAAGTCATAGTTTATTAAAATTAAATATAAACTAAGTCATGATTAAATTAAATTAACTATTTGTCATGTTCAATTATTTAATTTTCCTTGTAAAAATATAACTTGTAAAATAATCCTGTGCCCGAACTCATGTTTTACATATAAGCCAAAACATGAACCGAACCAAAACAGCCCGACAGTGGCTAACCCGGTCTAGCCGGTTGCCACTGTCGTGGCTTGGCTTGCCACAGTCGAACCAAACACACTACCAGCTGATGTCGGTGGTTCCCCTGCTTGGGCTGCGTCTCCCCATGCTCGACCAAAACAGCCACCGGCTTAAGCCGGTGGTTTTGCTGTTGCTGCGCCGAAACCCAACACAAACCAAATAACACCCCGACTTGAGTGGGGGTCCCTTGTTCTTGTTGACGAACCACCAAGACCACACAGAGACCTCTTGGTCTCGGCTGTTGGTGAAAAACAAACCAAGCCGAGAGTTTGGGCTCTCGGTTGTGCGTCGGCCGAACCAAAACCCACCTAAAACCAAACCTTTTTTCATGTTTTCATGTATCGATCTACATGTTTAATTATGTTTTTATTTTCTAAATCACATGAGCATAATTAAAAGGAAAATAAAAATAAAAGGTGAAGGTTATGGTGATACCGAACGCGTCATTGGAAAAGAACTAAGAACATGCACACGATCAACCTAAAATCAATGCTAAAAATCAACCAAACACCTCCTTGGTGTTCTTGAAGCCGGCGGAAAGGGAGAGAGAGAGAAGGACTAGGGTTTTTACTTTTTGTTAAAATTCTTGTAAATATTTTATGTGTTTTACCTTTTTGGCATTTAGTCAAAAGTCAAAGTGGGCTTGGCCCCTTCCTTTCTCTTTATCCGCGGCTACCAAGGCCCAAAATGGTCTCCCGGGCTTTGTTCGTGTTTAATAAATTTACGTGTTCGTTCGTGTTCATTATTCGTTCTAGTTCATTATAAATGTTCATGTTATAAATACTACGTACGTATATCGTGTTCTAATAGTCGTCTTATAGTTATTATACGTAATAATTATCATGTTCGTAAATGTTCGTGATTATATGTTCGTGATTATAGTTAATATCTTTAATAATTATCGTGTATTATCACGTACTTAATAATTATCTTGCATAAACACGTACGTATTTCTGAATTTAATATTCATGACACGTGTACATGACATAAATGGAAAGTATTAATTGGTTCGTATGTTTACGTAGTGTATTGTTCATGGCATTTATATGCGGGTTTTACATATATAGTAACTTTCCAAAAGTAGCATGCTTCTATAAATAGTAAGTTTCCAAAAATAGTAAGTTTCCATATTTAGTCATAAGCTCGTTTAATATACATAAGTAATATATCTTGTTCATCAAATAAGCTACTTTTAAAAGTCATGGTATAATATGTATATTTAAAAAGCTAAATCTTGTAAGTCATGGTTAATTATAATTATTATATTAATAAGTCCATTTGAAATACATAACTTTCATATATCATAGTTTATAAATAATTATTAATTAATAATATGTCATGTTTTATTCAATGATTCTTAATTAATATTACATCATGAATTATAATTGATTACAATTAATAATATATATTTCATGTATTTTAATTAATTATAAATATTATATCATGGATTAAATTAATTATAACTATGCCTTGAACTTTAATCACAATTTCTAATTAAGTTAAGTAAAATAAACCCATGTTAATTTAGATTAATCTAAATAAGTCGGAAATAATCCGGTTTAATAAGTATATTAAATAAGCCGTGATTTAATTAAGTCCATGTTTAATTAATCCAATTTGTTTTTAATAAGCCTGAATTAAAATAAGCCAAATACAATAATAGAATTTAAATCAGCCGTGATAATTAAACCGATTAATTAAGCCGTATTAATAATAAACCAATTTTATTATAAGTCAAAAATAATAAGCCAAAATAATGATAATCCAAAACACCCCTTTGTGGTTTTCTTGCTTAATCGAGCCAAACAAACACCCCAAAATAACCACCACCGCAACCCCCTTGTTGCGGTTTCCCCCTGCCAACAGTAGCCTACCACCGGCTACACATCAGTCCCCACCGGCTGTATTAATTAGCCACTTCTAAGCCAAAAACACCCCCGCCTGTACCCACTGGGTCTTGTGGGTTGCGGCTGATGTGCCCACGGTACCCATTGTGGCTGCGGTAGCAAGCTAAAACAAACACACCGAGAGTAGCAGCCTCTCGGCTGCTTGGTCAAAAAATCCCATCGAGCACTTGGTTAATCCGAACATAATTTAATTCGTGTTTTACTTTCTCCAACATGTATTTATTTCGTTATTAATTTATTTATGAATGATTCTTGAAATATAAAGAATAAAAGATGAAGTTTTTGATGATACCGAAAAAGATGAAAATGAGAAATGAATAGATCCGAACACCCCGCAAGATCAATATCAAAACACCATTTTCTCCTTCCTTTTTGTCCTCTCGTGGCTAATGGCTAGCACACCATTTAGGGTTCCTTGTTATTTTTAATTCTTTGTTACAAATGAATGAAAATGTGGTGTTAGTTAGTTTTTCTTAAATTGGGTCGGGCTTGGGCCATACTAGTCTTGTAAGGTTTTTAATTAATCATAAGGCTCGTTTTATTTATTCATTCTTTGTCATGCTTTATAACCTCGTGTATCGTAAATATTTATTTCGTATTATAATACGTACTAACTTGTAGCTTGTCATGTCGTATTTATTATGCTTATTTATTTATCGTGGATTAATCACATACTCTTCGTGTTGTAATGAAAATATAAGTTATTACTTGGCGTGAATTTATGATTTTTAATTTCATGTCGTATCTTGTCGTGTCGTATTAAATATACATAAATACTTATCACGCATTTATTTATTATTAAAAGTTTTAATTTAATAGCATTTTTAAACGAGTTTTACAACTCTTCCCCTCTAAAAGAATAATTCGTCCTCGAATTAGAAACATGATGCGGCTGAAAAGGACATGCTCGTATCATGAAAAAATGAGGATAAGAAGTCCGGATGGACTCCTCCGTTTCCCAAGTGGCTTCCCGCTCGGGATGGCTCCTCTAAAGGATCTTGAAGAAAGGAATAGTCTTGGTCTTCATGACCCTAACTTGACGATTTAGAATAGTTTCTGGTTCCTCAGCGTAGGATAGATCCTCACGAATTTGATCGAGTGGATAAGAAATAATGTGCAAAGATAAATGAAACGTTACGATACGAAATAACATGGAAATAATGATTTTAGTAACCTCTGAGTAATGATACGAGATATATACTGGGAACGCATTATGTGAACAATTGTGAACGTGATACGTGAATAATTGTGAATGTGATACACGAACATATGGTGAACGTGATATGTAAAACAAATCGTGAACGTGTGATAACTGAGAAGGTAACGTGAAACGATACGAGACGAGACGTGAAATCTAACGTAAAACGTCTGTCTGAGGATGGAAAGTTGTGCTAAACTTGAGTCTGGTATCCCGTGCTTTCTGCAACCCCTCCCAGAATGAGACGTGAAATGTGAATCGTGAGATGAAACAAGGACATGAACATGAACAAGGTCATGAACGCGAACGTGAGACGTAAATGTGAACGTAAATGTAAATGTGAACGTAAATTTATATCAGATATGATTGTTGATGGAATACTGTAAAATCGTACGATATCTTGTTGAAATATCCTTGTAATCTGGTTAACTGCATAATTCCTACGGATAAGGAAGAAATGTGTAGACTAGGTCAAACAATTGATAACGACCTAGATAGTATCATTCTTCCTTTGAGTCTGTGGTAATCCGGTAACAAAATCCATGTAGATTTTGTCCCAGTTCATTCAGAAATTTCAAATGGTTGTAAACTAGCACGTTGGTGCTTTATCTTAACCTGCTGGCAGGTTAGACACTTAGATCTGAAAGTAGCTACATTTTGTTTCATACCGCTTCCACCAAAATATGGTCTGGGATCATGATACAGTTTTTTGTAGAATCCGGATGAATAGCCAACGACGAACTATGAGTCTCGGTCAATAAGACCTCTCTTAGCATAGGATCCTTTGGAACACATAATTTAGTGTACGATTTTCTCCCTTACGCGTAAGCTTAGTCATGGTATAACTAACCTTACGAAACATTCAAAAATTCTTCAGTAGTATCCAACTAAATCCAGAAAACCACGTACTTTAATCACAGACGTTGGTCTTGGCCATTCAGTGATAGCCTCCACCTTCACCGGGTCCATGGTAATCCCTTTTGTTGAAACAATGTGGCCCAGAAATGCCACTTTACTCAACCAGAACTCAAATTTGGAAAGCTTAGCATACAAGTTCTCCTGTCGAAGAATTTGTAATACCGTACGAAGATGATCCCCATGCTCTTCTCCGGTCTTTGATAAGATCAGGATGTCATAAGTGAATACAATGACAAACTTGTCCAAGAATTCATAGAAAACTCGGTTCAACAAGTCCATGAATACAGCTGGAGCATTCGTGAGACCAAAAGGCATAACCAAGAATTCATAATGACCATAACGTGTGCGAAGAGCAGTCTTGGAAATGTCCTGCTCTTTCACTCGCAAATGTTGGTATCCCAATCTTAAATCGATCTTGGAAAAGTACTTAGCACCCAATAGTTGATCAAACAAGTCTCAGGACGTGGAAGGGAATAACGATTACAAATGGTGATCTTGTTCAATTTATGGTAGTCGATGCATAATCTTATGCTATCGTCCTTCTTCTTGACGAACATAACCGGTGCACCCCATGGTGATACACTCTGGCGAATAAAACCTCGTTACAGCAACTCTTGCAGCTGATTCTTCAACTCCTTTTACTAAAAAAGGGGGTCCATGTGATAAGGAGCTTTGGAGACAGTTTTGCTCCCAGAACAAGCTCCATGCTAAAACCCACCTTGCGGATAGGAAATATACCCGGAAGCTCTTCTGGAAATACATTCGGAAAGTCAGAAACAATCGGCTAATCATGAATTTAAGGGACTACAGAAATTTCGTCATAAATGGTAGTTAGAAAATATTCATAGCCACGGGATAATAACGCAGGTGCTTATAAAGAAGAAATAATTTTTAGAGATTTTCCTCGTAGAAAACCATGATGGATGTACTCAGGAGCCTGAATATTGCAAAAATGACCGGATATGAATGTCAAATCAATCATAGCACGATGCGCTGCTAACCAGTCCATAATCAGAATCATATCAAACTCGTGTATGTCCGAGGGAAGTGCGTTAGTAGAATGGATCTTGTCGTCAGACTGAAAGGAAAGCCTTTGTACACATGGGTGATACGAACGGTGTCTTTTATGGCCGTGAATATATGTAATATATGATCAAGAAATGAAGGTTCCATGTTAATACATAAAGAAAACGTGGCAGATCTCACTGAGTGTGTTTGTGGCATGATCCATACGTACCACAACCGAATGGGTATACCCCTTGGAAGGTGAGCTGAATTACTGAGGTCCTGGTTCAGAATATATACGTGAGTCATGTGTCCTGACTCGTGTCTTGACTCGTGTCTTGAGGTAATATACGCGTGACATGTGTTTTGACTAGTGTCTTGACATGTGTCCTGAGATGTGAAAACAAATAAAGTTGAAAATTTTGGTTATAATACCAGAATATGCGGATCGGTTGGACTGCTGACCCTTTTGTATTTCTGGTCACGTCCGTTACCGGAGTTTCTATCGTTATTGCCAAAGTAATTGTTGTCACGGTAGTTGTCACTATCGCATTTCCTTTCAGCTCCATGACGGTCATTATTCTGACCGTGATTCATGTAACTATTCTGCTGAGTGGCCGGCTGATATGAGTGATAATACTCATATCATTTGTATCTTATAACAATGAAATTATGCGTGAAATGTATCAAAAATGCCTTGTATATGTGTATTTCTTGTTTCATGTGTGTAGGTACCAAAGATTGCAAAAACCGGCGAAATCGGCACGAGTTTGAAGATAAACATTGAAGAAGCCAAAATCTAGCTCGACTTGAGTGGATTTAATCTTAATTGGGCCGAATGGGACCCACATTTGGGAAATGGGCTTAAAATCCCATTTAAAGAAGTGGTATTTACTTTTGATAACCAAAAGCCCTAAAGGCCCAACACCATTTGATTTGATATACGAAATAGTTCAAGCCCAAATTGTCCAAAGTTTGAGATAGATATGTTACTGGCCCAAGCCCAAGCCCAAAATGAATTAAAGGAACGAAGTAAATAAAGAGATGGGCTTTAGGGTTTCGTTTTTTTGTCAAAAGTGTATACACACGTTACACCTTTCAATACAAATAAATAAAAGCCGTATCATCACCCACTCATTTATTCTCCACACGTTTTATCCTCTCACCTACTCACCATTAAATAATTTCGTTACATTCTATGTAACTCTTTCTTCCCCATCTTTTCCACACAAATTAACCAGGCAACAATTACTGCTCAAATAAACCCTAGCAAGGAATCATGTATATTATTTAGGGCTTTTCATCTCACGTGTAATTCACGTGAGGGGGAATTAAATCCCCCAATTTATAGGAAGAGATTGATGGAAAGAAAAGAGCTACGTGGTAGTGATTGATTGGGTGAAACACCTCAATTTCCACAATCAACCAATCAAATGGCTACAAAGAAACACAACTAGCACACACGGATGCCACGTTGGCAATCCGTGTTCTAGTGTGTGATTTTCAACCATCAGATTTAAACAAACAGGAGAGATAGAGATCCAAGGGCTGAAAATCGGATGGAATATGCTTAGAAGATCCAGATATTCTTCCCCTCAACAGCCCTGGGATGGCTATAAAACCCCCCATTTTTACTTGTAATCTTCATCCCTATTTTTTACTATAATGTTATAATGTTTAAAATAGATTAGGATTGTAATCTTTTTAAATAATGTAATACGATTTCTTTTTTAATGAAAGTTCAGTTTGAAGTTTATAAATCTCTCGTTTTATTTACTAATATTGCATCTTGATTTTATTTTATTATTATAACTGTTAAAAAGTATTTGATCGAGCTTAAATCTATAGCTTTGATTAAGTATTTGTTAAAATTGGGAATAAATCTTTCCCTACTGGAAAGATTAAGTAAATCTGGTTCGATTGTCATTGTTTGATAAACGGAGATTGAAGGTGGTGGTTCGTTTGAATTTAATGGTGGTATCGATTTTATTGTGGTGTCAATTTGGTTCACAAGGTTGTTCAGCACAACTTTCATCTCAAAGGAAATCTCCAAAAGGTGCATTTGTCTTTTAATTTTCATGTTTATTAGATAAATCTTCGTTTTAATGATTGCCTGTTTTGAATATTTAGTATGTTTGCTGTCTAAGACTTTCGATGATTTCAGTTTGATTTAGCTTTTAGCATGAATGGACTAAAATCTGGTTAAGTAGAATGGTTTACTGATTGTGTACTGTCTGTTTAATGGTTATGTTATGATCATGTTTAATATTGTATCACGTAAATGTTTCCAGTTTGCTTCGTTTTTGAATAAGTCTGTTTAGCTGTTATCAACTTATTTGACTGCTTATTTGACTGATTATTCTGATAAGCTTGGTTTAATTCATGTAGCTTATATATGCTTAACTGTCTTTCTGATTTGATAAGCATGTAATGAATCGGTTATGTAAGTTTAAGTTTTTTATATGGAGTTTTATATGTCTGATTTGATTAAATCTGGACGAATTCGTTCATGCTAGCTGATACAAGATTTTATGCATCATAGCTCACATGTTATTAGTGTTACTGCTCTCCTTATGTTTTCGTTTGGCTAAGTTAGTTTACATTTGCTGAGAATTAATTTTGCTAAATATTAGGTTGGATTTGGTATAAGATTACTGTAAGTTGTCTAGGATTGAATCTGCTTAGTTTTGATAAAATTATTATCTGATTCATAGTGTGGCTTTGTTTATTTGATTCATCAGCTTTATCTTAGTTTTTCACTTATTTGATTCGATATTATTTTTACTATTTTCAGTTAAGCTTTTCAGATTTACTGATCTGAAAAGCTCATAAGCTGTTTCCTGACAGCTTTAATCAAAATAAACTTTACATAAGTCACTACCTGTGACTCAGTTGATTTATTTATGAAAAAGATAATAATACCCAAAAATATGTCCCGTATGGGAATCGAACTCGTGACCTCACGATCACACTACCAACGCGTTAACCATCTCTCCCAGCTTTGCTTTTTATTTTTAACTCCCAATGTTTAATTAATATAGTGTTATTGCACCTGGCAGATTTTGTTTCTAATTGAGTTTTCAGTAAATTACTTTTTTTTAATAACTTTTTAATACTTTTGTTAAAAGTAAGTTTTAGTTTAATAAATAATAAATAAAATAAAATAAATAAAAAATGTTTTTATTAAATTTAAAAGTTTAATTAGTTAATTTTTATAATTAGATTTTAATAATTAAATAAAAATAGTTTTTAAATAGATTTGTTTTAAGTAATTTTTTTTATAAAGTAAATTAGTTTAAATAGTTTAATTAGATTTCTAAAAATAGATTAAAAGTTATTTTTATTAAATAGATTAATTTTCATAGATTATTTAAATAGTTTTAATTTTTAAGTAATTAATTGATTTAGATTTTAATAGTAGTGGGGTTAACGATTCATGCACTTTAGGATTAGATTTAATAGTTTAAAATTGGTAGATTTTAATTTCAGTTTAAAAACCGAAAACCAATTCAAACCAATTGTCCAAATCGAAACAAAACGTCTCAAATTCACTCGATCTTCGTGTACAACGAACTTGGTTCATCACGTGTTTAATTGAATTCAGCATTGGTAATATTAGTCTATTACTTTTTCCTAAAGGTAATTTTCTAATTTACCCTATAACGTAATCTAATTATCACTATACTATCCACGATCACATCAAAAATTTTGGAGTCAATCGATATAATCGCTTGCAATTGCTATTGTCGTGTCCAAACGTATTGTTTTTCTCATTTTTCAAATAAAATTTTAAATTTTTAGTGTTATTTTTAAGTTTTAATAAATAAAATAAGTGCTTTTGACACGAATGTAGGCTTTCCGTTGGTGAAAATAAGAATAGTTTTTGACTCGACTCGGTTTTTAACCTTAGCTTTTCCTTAACGTGTTTGAATTAAGTTTTGCTAGGCTTTTATATAGGGAGCTTTATGTTGGGTCTATTAGATTTAGATCTTGCAGCCTGTCAGGACCGGTGAATGACTTCTGTAATCACAAGTCAAATCACAAAGAGACTCTATACACAATATGAATGTAGAATATAAATATAAACAAGAGAAACAGAATAACTATGAAGACTTGATCCTTTCTAAGGATTTCTAATATTAATAAAGACTAGAACTATGTTCTGTGAAGGTGTGTGTAACCCTTCTGCCTAAGGTTCCTTTTATACTACAAGGAAACCCTAATACAGCATACAAGAAAACGTGTAAAACTGATATGCATATCTTCTCCTAATATAACTCATGCATATCCTAACAGAATATTAAGTAACTAATAATGTTTGACTTTGACTAGGACCAGGAGCAGGACTTGCTCCTACTACGACTAGGACCAGGAGGAACTACATACCTCCTAGTCTACCTATTACATATAACTATTACAATGGTCCTAACAATCCTCCCCTAAACTTGAATTTGACCTGTTGAGTTCAAGTTTCCTGGAAAACGCGCAAATAAAACCCGAGGATTGTAGCAGCAAAACAAACAGCAGCATCAATAAGATAAGAATCAGAAGAACAGCCGCACGAACCACTAGAAGCTTCTCCAAAGCTTGGAACAAATCAGCCTCGTGTTGAATCTTGTCAGCAACATGAGCAGATTTGATGAGCCTTTACCAAGTAGCTGCTCGCTCTTGGGCTAGCTAGTCATTCTGGTGGAATAAGCATCACCCTGGGAGACTAGAACCCAGCCCAACTCTTAGAACGTGAATCAATGGTGAGTGGGAGTACCCTGATGATTTTAGGCAAACCATCACAGCCGTCAACGGATTTGATGCGTCTTTACCAGAAGCCGTACCCCTCTGGACTCGCCAACTCTTAGCAATAAAGCATCGGTGAGTTGAACACCCTATAGCTTTAAGCAAGCTATTACAGCTATCAACGGATTTGATAAGATCTTTACCAAGAGCCGTACCCCCTTGGATTAGCCACTTTTCAGTCCAATACTATGGCAAGTGAAAACCATCCAGTTTTAGGTAACCTGGCAACCATCAACGGATTTGATAATCGCACCAAGAGCCGTACCCTCAAGGTGAATCAACTTTTTCTTGTCGATGAGACATGGTAAGTTGAGAACCATTTGTTGTGTGGACCACGTCCAACACCAAGTGAAACCAAGTACCAGAACAACCGCAAACCAAGAACCACATTTCAAACCAGCCAAGGGATATTATGTACAAGTATAAAAGCTAAACTGTGTTAAAGTATAAGCAGATATTATATAAAATGTATAATAATTTTTTATTTTTTATTTTTTTATTTTTTATTTTTTTTTTATGACTATAAAGAATAAAAGTCACCAATCACTATACATATTGGTGAAAAGAATCAAAATAAAAACAAAAATCAAAGTATAATGACTTACAACCCATTCACCTTACATACCAGAAGCTGCCTTCTTATCCGCCAACAACCGTGCTTGAATACCCTCGACCAAAGATGTGGCCATACTCGACTCATTCCCAGAAGGAGCAGTAGAAATCTGCAAATGACTTGCCAACATTGCTTCCATGGAAGAAATAGTCAAAGGATACACAACATCCGTCAACATAAACGCCACATGACCAGAACCTAACTCCAACACATGTACTCCACATCCAGCATAGAGCTTCCAACGAACAATCTCCCATTGCATTTGATCTTGCCATACACCCAAAGGAGTAGCAGAGGGAGGAGGATCCAACATAAGCTTGAGATCAGCCCAAAGACGAATACCAGGCCAGGAAGACACCGCCATCGGATCAAATGGCATACTAGAATCAACAAGCCCAAACAATGCCATAAGATCCATCCGGTCAGCCCATGATAACACACCCTGCAAACCCGTGACCAATCGCACAGTCCCATCACTCAAAGTAATCCGATGGGAGACGCCACCAGGAAGTGTTGTAGACCTCTCAACCGTATAACCCGTAATGCTTCCATTGCCTAAAGGTAAGTCAGAATCGCTATCCGACGCTGCATCAATTAAGTTTTCAGGATCACGCTTCTCAAAAGGAACTGATTTACCGCGGCGAACACGACGAGTAAGTTTCTGGCGAGTGGAACGTCGAGGCATGGGAGCCGAAGGAGTGGATTCAACCTTCACCTGAACTTCAGCAACAGCAGGAGAAGCAGTAGGAGTAGACTCAGGAACATGTCCACCCAAAGAACCACTAGGAGCTGCATCAGAAGTGTGAGTAGGTTGGGTTGCAGAAACTTGTGGTGATGTAGATGGCACATCAGATGGAGCAGCAGCAGGTATGGTGGAATCAACAAAAGTGCTTGCTGGAACAGGAGTGGTGGAAGTACCAGGTGTGGTGGGGGAAGCATGAGTGGTGGTGGTTGTCACAAAGATAGTAGCAGCAGGACCAGTAGTAGAACCAATAGGCGCAACCAAGGGTGTAGTAGAAGGACCAACAGAAACAGCACCAGAACCAGAAGAACTACCAGTGGAACCAGGAATGGGCATGGATGAAGAAACAGTAGAAGTAGCAGGCATCGAAGCAGTCACACCACGAGGATGGTAAACAAATTTCTCCGGTATAGGTTGACTCGCACGCCTCACATTATTCTCATAAAGTTTCTGGAGCTCAGCAAAAGTCAAAGCCCGCACCCGAGCCCAAGTCCAAGGAGCATTGAAATGAGCAGCAGATTGAAATTTGACATAACGTTGCATCTGCTGGCGCTGCTCAGCCTGAGAGAGAGGTCTGTTCCTACGCTGTTTCTTGAGTTCCTCAGCAAGAGTCAACTGATGCTTACGCATCATTACCATAGCACGCGGAATGCAGTCGTGTTCATCAACATCATCACCCAACAAATCTTTAAACTGAGCATAATCCCGAGTAAGAACAGTTAACACTTGCATCCATTCGCCATCAGTCCAGTGCATAGCATCATGCTGAATTTGCGCACGCCTTCGCTCACGGAGTTCTTCCTCAGCAGCAATGTCTTCCGCATCAAGCTCAGCCTGAACCCTACGAGCAGCCTCTTCACCAAGTCTGTCTTCTTCAAGCTGGCGACGAGAGCGCTTGCGGATGGGAGATGGAGGATCAGTCATTGGAGCTTTTCCCTTTGGATCATGTGAGGGATCAGCATGAGAACTAGCAGCAGCATCAGAAGCACCACCCATAGAAGGGGGAACAGTACTGGAAGACGGAGCATTGGAGGACATTGGAGGACCAGGCAGATCATCATAAACTTTATCAGCAAAGGCAGCCGTTGCCAGCAACGTCAAGCCATCCTCAACATTCTCCGAAGCCTCATCCTCAGACTCAGAAAGAACCACATGCTTCTTTCGACGACGCTGTTGATTCTCCAAGACCTTAATACGATCGGCCAGAGGAAGAACAAATTCCCGTGTGAGCTTCCGATGTTGGTTCAAGTCAGCTTCCAAGCAAATCATCCTCTCATGGTACCTGTGCATAAGATCTAGCAAAGATGTCAGAGTAGTAGGCTCCTCTGCCTGCCCACCAAGAGAACTTGGATCAGGGAAAGCATCACGGGAGCCCGAAGCAACATTGGGGTCAACATGTGGAGAACTAGAAGGAAAAGGGATATCAGTCGAGTGTGGGGCAGGGCTAGGAGGTGGAGTCTCCACAAATGGAGACCTTTGTGGAGCCGAGGAAGGACCAGCCTTGGGAGGGGATGGTTGTTCAACCACCACCTCCTCAACTAGCTCCTCCTCTACCACAGGAGTAGCATCACCAGCAGGAGCCTCCTCCTCCTCCATGGGATCATCATCTAACACAACCAACTCAGGAGCCTCCTCCTCCTGACCTATAGGACCCTGAGCCAAACCCATCATGGCTTCAGTCAGGGGCCTCCAATCCCCAGTAAACCCATGCATCATGTTGTAATACACTTTTGCTGTCAGTTTAGATGGTACATGCTTAGCCCTATCTCGTGGAATGCAAACAAGTATTTCTTGAATAAACCTAGGATACATAAGAAATTTCTTCCTAGAACCCGCAGTGGACAAATTACTAGCCATCCCATCAAATAAATAATGTGAAAAGTTAAACACTCTACCCTGGGCTAAACATATAAGACCAGTAGCCAACGGAGTAGGAAACGCATCCCAACTTCCCGACTTGGGACTCAAACAATGGATTAAATAGTGAACCAGAAGCTTCCACTGAGGGGAAAACCTATTCTTTTGGAAGTTAAACTTCCCCCCATGTTCATAACCTATGGCAGCCATACCCTCTAATACTTCCGAATTTGGAAGTGATATAACCCCCCCTCATCCTGAAGATGAAGAGAAGATCGAATAGATGCTTCAGTGACCACATAAGCACGTCCATCTATGGTAGCATGGATTGCTCGTGGACGTCCAGCCACATTTACAAGTTCAGCAGACGCCCAAAATTGACGTACCACAGTATCATATATGGTAGGACAAACAGTAAATGCATACCTTAAGTTTGAAGCTTCAATAAACTCCAAGATATCAGCAAAATGTTCACTATTAGGACCATCCCCCAGATAAGCAACACGATTATGAGCAGGTTGATAAGCAAGAGCAGCCATGGATCTTGATGAATGGATTGAAGAAGGATTTAGATTGGGATGAGAGGAGTAGAAGCGGTTTTGTGTGTGTGTTTGTAATTGTAATGAGTGTATGTTGACCATATAGGAAGAAAAAAGTAACTGTTCATTGACCCCTATTAATGGGGGGTTGCCCTTTCAAATTATGCCATAATGGCATACTAACCACTTGCCCTTTTTAACATAATAACTTACCCCCAATTGATTTGGTGAATTCAAACTTGTAAATATCAGTATTGGAAGCATTGACCAAAAGTCAAAGTGCACAATAATCGGACCAGGAGCAAAACGTGATTAATAAAGGACAAAAGGAATGAACAGTAGCCAGACCAGTACCAGTACCCATAGCCAACCACCACTATACTGGAAGGATTTGAGACCACCAGAAGGCATCCAATCATAACTAGAAGCTGACCAAATATGACCAGAAGCCAGTCATGTAAGGCCATATCCATCAGAAGGGAGCAAAAATCCTTCATCAGAAACGCCACACACCACCAGAACCAAGAAAGTATATTGTTAAATACTACGAATACGTTAGACGGATCTAATATGTACACAAAGCCTCCCCTTAGGCTTTGCCTCCCCTCAATCCTAGACTTCAAGGATTGACCATCCCAATATGAACCACCAGGTGGTTAAACCGAGGACCATCAAAAGCTTTAGTCAGCAGATCAGCAACATTGTCATCCGTATGAACTTTAAGAACCCGTATCAGCTTCTTCTCATTGGCATCGCGTATAAAATGATGCCGAATCTCAATATGTTTCGTCCGCTGATGAAAAACAGGATTCTTCACAATACAAATAGTGCTTTGATTGTCAATAAAAATTTTGGTATTCATAAAATTGAACCCATAGTCCAACATCTGATTTTGGATCCATAAAACTTGACCACAGCAACTAGCAGCAGCCACATATTCAGCTTCTGTTGAAGAAGTAGCTACTATTGTCTGTTTCTTACATTGCCATGAAATAAGCCGACGACCCAAAAATTGACAACCACCAGTAGTTGACTTCCTATCATTATTAGCACCAGTATAAGCACTATCACTGTATGCTTCAAGTACAAATGGGGATTCTCTAGGATACCATAGACCCAATTTAGGTTGAGCCTTGATATACTTGAAAATCTTCTTAACTGCATTTAAGTTCGAAACCGTTGGAGTCACCTGGTGTCTAGAACAAGCACTGACTGCAAACATAATATCAGGACGTGATGCAGTCAAGTACATGAGGGAGCCAATCATAGACCTGTACATATGAACATTTACGGGTGGATCTGGCTCATTCTTAAGTTTGATTTTAGCAACTTCATAAGGAGTTGCTGCTGGTCGAAGAGGATCCATGTCAAACTTTTGGAGAATCTCATGAACATACTTATCTTGACTGATGAAAATCCCATCCGATTGTTGCTTGACCTGAAGACCAAGGAAAAATGACAGTTCTCCCATGGCACTCATCTGATATTCTCCTTTCATCAAGTGTTCAAACTCATCACACCACTCCTTCCTAGTAGACCCAAAAATAATGTCGTCCACATAAACCTGAACAAGAATAATATCCTTGGAATTCCGCCGAAGAAATAGTGTTTTGTCAATAGTGCCTCTTCTATAGCCATTCTTTAACAAGAAAGTGGAGAGACGCTCATACCAAGCTCTAGGAGCCTGATGTAACCCATAAAGAGCCTTGACCACTTTGTAGACTTTCTTTGGATGAAGTGGATCAACAAACCCCTTAGGTTGAGTAACATACACTTCTTCGTCAATTTTTCCATAGAGAAATGCACTCTTGACATCCATCTGGAACACCGTAAAGCCAACATACGAAGCAAAGGCCAAAAACAGACGAATGGCCTCAATCCTTGCAACAGGCGCAAAGACTTCAGTATAATCAATGCCCTCAATTTGAGTGTGTCCTTGTGTGACAAGCCTAGCTTTATTCCTGACCACAATTCCCCGTGCATCCTTCTTGTTTTTGAGAATCCATTTGGTATTGATAGCTGTCTTCCCATCCGGTAGGTCAACCAGAACCCAAACATTCTGAAACAAGAATTGCTGCATTTCCTCCTGCATAGCCTCCACCCAACTTTGATCCTCAAGAGCGTGAGAAACAGACCTAGGTTCCACCTGTGAAAGAAAACAAGCAAACAAACAGTGTTGAAAGTCCGTATGATTATTACGCTTTTGATCCTCAATATAGCCCACAAGAGCATGATGATCAGACGAGGCCTTCTGCTGCATTCTGCGTGTCTTGACGGTAGAACCAGGATCTCCAATAATTTGAGTGGTGGGATGGTCTTTATGTGATTGCAAGACTAGATTAGAGGTAACCTCCACTTCTGGTGCCATGTTACCGAGATCACCAACGAAATCAGCATCATATGAAGCATTTTGGAAAATCCCGTCTACTGGTTGTTTATGAATATCATCCAGCTTGGTAGAAGACTTCTTTTCATGATTCCCCAAATCAGAAGGACTGGAGAAACGTGTATTTGAAGCAGACTCACTAGCCGGAGTACCAGTAGGTGAGTGACTAGCACTAGGAGCAGAAGCTGGAGTACTAGGAGCAGCTTTGTCAGAAGGCTCAACCAAGGGAAACTCAAAACTACCTTGAGCCGCCGCTTTAGTAGCTTCTTGTTGTTGCTTTAGAAGAGTATCAAGAGCTGCTTGGGAATCCTGTACTTCCAATGGAGTTGCATCACTAGGAGGAGTAGGAGAAACCGTGGTGGAATAGGATGGAACCACAAAAATGTCATCCTCATCATCTGAATCAGAAAGACTAGAAGGAACACCAGTACCAGAAGTTGCAAACACTTGTGGTCCTGCATCATGGTTAGTTTTGAAACGAAAATATCCTAACGAATCACTAAGATAATCAAGATCAAAATACCATTCTGGACCTGTTCCTTGAATGTTTGTCTTCTCCTCAAAATACCTGAGATTAATAGTTTCAACTATTTGTTTGGCTTGAAGATTGTAGACACAATACGCCCGAGAATGAGCTGAATATCCCACAATATATCCTTCATCAGCCTTGCCATCAAACTTCCCCAAATAGTCACTAGTATTCAGAATGGTGACTGGACACCCAAACGGCTTCAAATGAGCAATATTGGGAGCTTTGCCCGTGAGCAGCTCATAAGGTGTTTTCTTGTGTGGATTGGTAATAGACACCCTATTCAAAACATAACTGGCCGTATTAACAGCCTCTGTCCAGAACATGGTCGGAAGCTTGGAATCGGCAAGCATAGTCCTTGCTGCTTCTATTAGTGTCCGGTTCTTTCTTTCTGCCACACCATTCTGTTGAGGAGTCCGAGCAGCACTATAATCTCTTTTGATGCCCTTAGCATTGCAAAGTGCGATGAGGTCTCTATTTTTAAACTCGGTTCCATTGTCGTATCGAATACCTTTAACTTTCTTGGACAACTGATTCTCTATCAAGGTAAGAAAATCTCGAAGAATTGAGTAGGTCTCACTTTTGGTAGCCATGAAAAACACCCACGCAAACCTGCTATAACCATCAGTCACCACCAAACAGAATTGCTTGTGGTCTATGCTTCTGATGGAAGTAGGACCAAATAAGTCCATGTGTAGAAGCTGCAATGGTTCAGTAATGAGACTTAAAGCAGTAATGGCCTTGAAGGATGCTTTGTGTTGTTTGCCTTTGCTACAGGCAACACAATTTATGTCATTTCTGAACGTCTTGGGAGGTAAACCAGAGACCAGATTCAAAGTGGCAAGTTTGTGAATGGTCTTGAAGTTCACATGTCCCATCCTTCGGTGCCATTTTGTGGCTTCATCTTCCGAGGCTTTTGCAACCAGACATGCTAGTTGACCAGTAGGGTTAACTTCATTCAACTTGATGCTATAGAGATTGTGTCTTCTAGGGATTCTGAGTAAAACTTGTGAGTCATCCGGAAGCTTAAAATCTTTGGAGAGCACAAGTGCATCAGTATCGGTGAAGAGAACAAACTGCTTCTTGTCACAAATCTGAGAGACTGATATCAAGTTGAAGTGTTGAAGTGCTTCCACATAGTAGACCTGCTCAAAATTGAGATTTGGAGTCTTTATCGTTCCCTTGCCAGTGATTCTGCCTTCACCTCCACCAAAATAGACCTTGCCTCCATAAAAGGGTACAAAGTTAGAAAGAAGGCCTTTATTGCCAGTCATGCTCCTGGAGCAGCCACTATCAACAATGCCTAGACTAGGATCTTGGTATGGAGTAACCTACAACAACAAGATAATCACAATGCAAAAGTTAGTGTCTTAAGGGGACCCAAACCTTTTCAGGTTTGAGCCTGCCTTGTGGATCATTAGAAGAATGCCAAGAAGATTGATGAGATCCACCATTGTTCCTTGGTTGCCTATTCATCATAAGGGTATTATTATTTGACCAGGAACAACCTGCTGAGGGCTTAACAGCAGTTCCCAAATTTCCCAAACCAAAATACGTGTGGTCAAAATGATGCGCATAGTTTGGATTAAAATTTGGAAAATAATTACTAGTTGCCTGGAATCCATTTTCTCTACAATAATCAGACATGACAGGAGAGGATACTCTAGAAGTATGAAACATTGGAGCACTAGGATTAAGGCTTCTAGAAGCATATGGAGCAGCTCCTGGTGATCCAGGAGCAAGTAAAGCATGATTAACAGATGCATGTGTGTCATAATAATCACAATCTTTAATTAAATGAAAGGGACTGCCACAAACAAAACATGTTTTGAAAGACCTTTTATTAGAATGAGACTGTTTCATACTGCCTACTTTATTACACACAGTGCTAGAAAAAACATTCTTCCTAGGACTCAATAAACAAGGACCAGACACACTTGACTTGACAGCGACTTTCTCTTCACACTTCCTAGCACCAGTAGCAGCATGTTCATTCGACTTGGAACTCGTAGGTCTTGACTCTTCACTTGAACCAGTAGATGCAGAGTCACCGGCTTTGTCACTGAAAGTACATGAGACAAAGTCGTTAGTATTAGAAGAACTGGTTGGGGACTCAAGCATCTGTGATCCATCCGAGTTATTATGCCATGAGGTGGGCATGAAAGTTCCAGTAAGAGAAGGAGGAACAACATGCATTTCTGCTGCTGGTTTAAACCTATTGTAACTAGGTTTGCCCTCGTCCTCTTTGTCGGCATCAAAGACGCTTGAGAAAGATAAATCAAATACATCTTCAGAATCAATATATTTTTCAAATCCTAAGCCTCTTTTAGTTCTGCCAGACATGCTACTATCAATTAATTTTGAAAGATTTTTAGGTGCCTTTTGCCATTTGTCAAATCTTAACATTGTAGCATCTAATTTAGCTTGCATCTCCTCTTTTTCTTTGATACTAGCATCTCTTTCAGTTTCTGTATATTTAAGCATATTTGTAGTGTTTTCTAAACCAATGCTTAGTATCCTGATTTTATCCTCATATGCATGTTGTGTATCTTGTAACCACTTCTTTTGTTGTTCCAATGTGTTTAATGAAGCTTTATAGGCTTGTACCTCTAAGTAATACTTATCATTTTGTTCATTTACTTCATTAAATTGGGACAACAGTTCTGTGTATTTATCATGACAACCAAGAGGACAATGTTGTACCTGAGGTGAGATGCCCATAAGAGCAAACTCTTCTGCTTCTTCTGCATCAGAGAGATTCCCAGCAATCATTGCCAACACATCAGTCGTTGATTCCGCTGATTCCAGAGTAGAAGCCTGATGATCATTCCAGTTGACCATGGAGTCAACAGATACCAATGCTTTCTTGTCATCTTTCACCTCCTGAACTTTGAAAGCGGAGTACCTGCTCTTCTCCTGATCATTCTTGCTAGGGCACTCTCTAGCAAAGTGACCCTGTTGCTGGCAGTTATAACACCGTACCTTGCTTCTATCGAATCTTGCTGGCTCCCGAGGGTTGTAATTAAACTTCCTTCCTGCTTTCTTCTCAAACTTGTGAACCCTCAGAGTAAGCATGGCCATCTGCCATTTAAGATCTATCTCATCCAGATCCGGCTTATCGATCTGTTTGAAGTCATCAAACGCAAGTTGTTGTTCAGCAGTAACATCAGCAACAAAAGAATGAAGAATAGCTTCTACCATACTACCAGACTTGGCAGGAGGATCAGAAGCAGAAGACATGGGACTAGATGCATATGTCATGGGACCAGTATGCTGAATAGTATGCTGGATAGTATGCTGGGGAGACACATTATTGCTCTGGCTACTTGCATATGACATGGGACTAGATGCCATAGAGCTCACAAAGGCTGAATTAGCAGGAGTGGGAAAAGAGTCACTCGTATATCCTCTCACATGAGGTTCGAATGTTCTGAGCCTATGAAACAAATCATCAAAGCTGAGATAATCAAGCCCACCTTTGGCTTTAAGAGAGATTACCACCTGGTTCCAAGAGTAGGGTAAGGCTTTAAGAAACCTTGCATTAACATCACCATCATCAGGCTTGGACCGAAGTTGATTCAACTGGCTCAATATTTTCTGAAACCTATCATACCCTTGATTCAGGCCTTCAGTTTCTGAGATTTTGAACTCTGTGAATTCATTTCTCAGCATGGACCTTCGCATTTTCTTTGACTCCTCATTCCCGCCAAACCTTGCTTTTATGCCATTCCAGATTTCTCTGGCATCATCCAAATGGTAGAAGTCACCCATGTGATCTTCAGGAAGAGATTGAAGCAAAATTGTTTTTGCTTTTACCTCCTTCTGAATAGCAATGATTTCCTCATGAGTCTTAGGGTCAAGAAGAGTAATATTACCGTTCTTGTCTCGTCCAGTAAGCTTTCTACTATTTCCATTTAGAATGATCTTCCAAAGATCTTGATCAGTGTTAGTGATCCACCATTCCATCTTCATTGCCCAATTATCATATTCACCTTTCTTCAGAAGAGGGAATTTTCCATTTGTGTTGGAAACTGTAGCCAGGATCTGCTGAGGTTGCACAATTTTAGGAGTCCCTTCTTCTCCTGTTTGAGTAGAAGTTGAGGCAGACATGATAAACAGATTGTTAGAAATAAGAGAACTTGACTCTTGATGTATAGAGACCCTCCCAGGCTCTGATACCACTTGTTGGGTCTATTAGATATAGATCTTGCAGCCTGTCAGGACCGGTGAATGACTTCTGTAATCACAAGTCAAATCACAAAGAGACTCTATACACAATATGAATGTAGAATATAAATATAAACAAGAGAAACAGAATAACTATGAAGACTTGATCCTTTCTAAGGATTTCTAATATTAATAAAGACTAGAACTATGTTCTGTGAAGGTGTGTGTAACCCTTCTGCCTAAGGTTCCTTTTATACTACAAGGAAACCCTAATACAGCATACAAGAAAACGTGTAAAACTGATATGCATATCTTCTCCTAATATAACTCATGCATATCCTAACAGAATATTAAGTAACTAATAATGTTTGACTTTGACTAGGACCAGGAGCAGGACTTGCTCCTACTACGACTAGGACCAGGAGGAACTACATACCTCCTAGTCTACCTATTACATATAACTATTACAATGGTCCTAACACTTTAAAACGCGAAAGTCTTAATTCATACGAGTTAAGAACAAGAACTTTTCGCAAGTTCCTATAATTGATCCTAGAAAGTCATTTATCAAGGGAACTTTAAAACGCAAATTCTAAAAATTGAAAGAGTATAAGAAGATGCAAGATCCTATAAATGACTTGAAACCCCAAAACTTTGATTTAATAGGCTAAGTATCCAATGATTTCACATTTTTGAAATTTTACAATATGGAGAACAAGAAATGATAGAGTTCAATCATAAGTTTCTAAGGTTAAATTTTTCTTTGTGCAAGTATTTTTGTGTTTGATTTAATCTCCTCGTACTTACTTTCCTCGCTTGAATAATAATTGCTTAATAAATGAAGTTTTTAGCGGTTTAGGCTTGATATCTTAACTCGTAACTCCTTCTTTTTCTTCCCTTGTAATTAAAGTGAGAACACATTAAGGGTGTCAGTGTCATGGACTTTTGATCATGGGATTGCGAAAATTTGGCTTACTATAAATATCATATCAATAAAGAAGAATAAATAAAAACATGTTCTCTAGGAGCCTTCGGGTGGGAGTCATGTAGCACTAACCTTTTCATTAGAGCCTTAGGGTGTATGTCAAGGGGCGTGTTGAATAAAAATTGCTTCATCATTATGATCCGTAAGGTGGGATGTTGAAGTCAATTCCCTTATTTTTGTCCAAGGAGCCTTAGGGTGTGGATTTTAAATAAGGAGCACAATTGCATCTTAAAGAGCCAAAAGGTGTTATGATGTAGTTGTTGCTAACTCCATTAATAAGGTCAAAATTTACTTTGGAGGTTTTATTGTTGCTTCTAAGTATCCATATTAGCCAAATTTTCGGGTCCGGGATTTATCCCTAAATCGTGTTAAGTTATCCTTGATGTGGGCTTTCTTTAGTGACAACGGTTTTTGAAGTCGAGGTTAGGTTTTGAGTGTTGAGTTTACACCGTTCTTGCCTTCATTTTTAGACTAATAAATATCAAAATAAAGTCAAATGAGCCTTTGGGTGAATGACAAATAAAATCTAGAGATACAATTAGGAATAATAGGAGATTGAGTTTAACACAAATTACTTGTATGATTTGGTTTAATTTTGGGGCTTATGATTGACAATGATCTTGTTTTTGCACTTGGCATAGAAAAGTGAAAAGTCGGGGACGATGAATCTATTTGAGTTTTATGATCCTTAAAGTTATTTTTCAATAATGAAAGCAATACATTATGTCTTTGCATAATAAAGTGTCATAAGTTGAATAATGGTGTAGATAGTGTTTTATTTTATCATTGCGCAAGGACATGGCAATTGCTTAGTACGGGGGAATTTGATATGAGTGATAATACTCATATCATTTGTATCTTATAACAATGAAATTATGCATGAAATGTATCAAAAATGCCTTGTATTTGTGTATTTCTTGTTTCATGTGTGTAGGTACCAAAGATTGCAAAAACCAGCGAAATCGACACGAGTTTGAAGATAAAGATTGAAGAAGCCAAAATCGAGCTCGACTTGAGTGGATTTAATCATAATTGGGCCAAGTGGGACCCACATTTAGGAAATGGGATTAAAAGCCCATTTAAAGAAGTGGTATTTACTTTTGATAACCAAAAGCCCTAAAGGCCCAACACCACTTGATTTGATATACGAAATAGTTCAAGCCCAAATTGTCCAAAGTTTGAGATAGATATGTTACTGGCCCAAGCCCAAGCCCAAAATGAATTGAAGGAACGAAGTAAATAAAGAGATGGGCTTTAGGGTTTCGTTTTTTGTCAAAAGTGTATACACACGTTACACCTTTCAATACAAATAAATAAAAGCCGTATCATCACCCACTCATTTATTCTCCACACGTTTTATCCTCTCACCCACTCACCATTAAATAATAACGTTACATTTTATGTAACTCTTTCTTCCCCATCTTTTCCACACAAAATAACCAGGCAAAAATTACTGTTCAAATAAACCCTAGCGAAGAAATCATGTATATTATTTAGGGCTTTTCATCTCACGTGTAATTCACGTGAGGGGGAATTAAATCCCCCAATTTATAGGAAGAGATTGATGGAAAGAAAAGAGCTACGTAGCAGTGATTGATTGGGTGAAACACCTCAATTTCCACAATCAACCAATCAAATGGCTACAAAGGAACACAACTAGCACTCACGAATGCCACGTTGGCAATCCGTGTGCTAGTGTGTGATTTTCAACCATCAGATTTAAACAAACAAGAGAGAGAGAGATCCAAGGGCTGAAAATCGGATGGAATAAGCTCAAGAGATGCAGATATTCTTCCCAGCAAAGCCTTGGGATGGCTATACAAACCCCCAAAAATACTTGTAATTTCATCCTTTTTTAGCTTAGTGTTATAATGAAAAAATAGTGGTAGGATTGTTTTTCTTTTAACAAGTATTGTAATAATTTCAGTTTTATTAAATAAAAGTTAAAGTTTAGTCTCTTTAATCTCGTTTTACTGTTTAATTTAATTGAAACGTGATCTAGATTACAATTTTATTCTACTATTCAGTTCGTTATAATTAAAAAGGTTGCTCATATAAGCTTTTCCATAGCTTATTTGAGTGATTAAAGCTGAAATTGAGGAACAAGCTTATCTAATTGATAAGTTTATTAAAATAATATAAAGAAGGTGTCCGATTCATGAATATTGGTGTTGGTTCGGTTCACGAAAAATGGTGGATGATGGTGGTTTCGATTCCGGTTCATTAGGTTGCTCAGCGCAATCCTACTGCTCAAAGGTTATCGACAAAAGGTTCAATTCAAATTTATTTTCATGTTCAATTTTAGCTTAATATTGAGTTGATTTATATGTTTGGGTAATTTTATCTGATTTAGTTTTCGACTGCTTAATGTTTACTGATTTTGAGTTGAAGTTTATGAGATTGTTACTGTTTTAGATTTGCATATTTATAAGGTTGTATTGTTTGCAGTTTAATGACTGTTTATTTTTGTTAAAACTTACTGAAGGTATAATTTGATTAAGTTGTGTGTTTGGCCTTTTGTTCGAACGATGTATAAGTTTCAGTATTGTGCTAATATGGTTAAATGTTAGACTTAATCTGATTGAGTGCTATTAACATCTTTGAGCAGTTTTAATTTAATCTTTAGATTGAGGTTTTTAGCAGCTTTTGTTAGATTTGTTCTGCTGTAGTCTTTTGTATTGGTTCTGCTGAGTTTATTTGCAGTTTTGGTTTGGAATTGTCGTTTAATATAGCCTGATTGTTTCCTGTTATTTTTTATCTGATCTTATATGCAGATCCTTGTTAAGAGTCTAAATAGCAGTCTGCTTTAAGATGTTTTAGTTTTATGATCTCGGATTTTAGGTCTTTGTTAGGACTGTATACTTGTTTTAGATTCATTTTGAATTTGATGAAATCTGTTAGTGTTAATTGTGCTATGTTTATGCTTACTTATTTGTTGATTCGCATGTAGACTATTAGATTCATTGATCTGATTAGTTCAATAGTTGAAATCCTTTTCAACTTTCATAAATTCTGTACCAAAAGGTCACTCCTGTGGCTTCTACTATTTTATAGTCAAAAAGAAATATTAATAAAAAAAATGTCACTCCTGGGGCTCGAACTCTAGACCCCCAGGTTCACTGTCAAGAGTGTTAGCCAACTGAGCTGCAATCCTTTTTGATTTTATTTCCCATTAGTTAATTAATAAAGTGATTTTGGATTGGCAGATTTTGACTTCAGATTTGTGTTAATTAGATTGACGTTTTTTTTAGTATTTAAGTTCTAGTAATTTTCTTATTAAGGTAAAATTTGAGTCGTCTTTTTAAAATAATAACTAGTTTCAAAATATAATATAAAAATAAAAATGTTTTTATTAATTTAAAAGTTTAATTAGTTAATTTTAATAATTAGTTTTTTTTAATTAAATAAAAATAGTTTTTAATAGATTTGTTTTAAGTAACTTTTGATAAAGGTTATTAGTTTTAATAGTTAAATAGATTTCTCAAAAAAAATTAAAAGTTTTTTTATTAAATGAAATCATTTTTATAGATTTTTAAATTAGTTTAAATATTAAATAGTTTAAATTTTAAGTAATTAATTTAGATTTAAATAATAGCGGGGTTTACGATTCATGCACTTTAGGATTAAAAATAGTTTAAAATTAGTAGAATTAATTTCTAGTTTAAGGACCGAAAACCAATTCAAATCGATTGTCCAAATCAAAGCAAAACGTCTCAAATTCACTCGATCTTCATGTACAACGAACTTGGTTCATCACGTGTTTAATTGATTTCGTCATTGGTATTATTAGTCTATTACTTTTTCCTAAAGGTAATTTTCTAATTTACCCTATAACGTATCCAAATTATCACTATACATATCTCGACACATCACCGGCTGGTACCGGTTCCCACTCTTATGCCTGAAAAGACAACTGAGTGACGTGAGACACATAACTGAGAAGGTAAAGACATAAAATGGAATGGTAACGTCTGGTGGATGAAGTATATCTCTTGTCTGGTCGTTCCGATCTATTTTCTTCGTCTTTGTCTCCGAGGATCTACATGTTGCGAGCAACATCAGTAGTTGAGCAACATCAGTAAGTGGGATACGCCTGCGATGATCGAGGATCAACTAGCGAATACACATAGAGTAGGGTAAGGGAATACACCTGGAATGCGGTACATGGAGTACACATGGAACACGGTACATGGAGTACACATGGAATACGGTACATGGAGTACACATGGAATGCACATGAGATGATCGGTACGGGTGTCAACCATCTGACACGATCAAAGGAGGGTAAATGATTAAATGGTTAGAAACGAAACTGAAAAGGACAACGTAATATCCTAGCTATTCCAGCATAGATATAATTCTAGTTGCATAAAGAAGAACAAAAGCATGATTAAACGAAATTCAATAATAACCAGCATGAAAGCATGATTAATGAAACCGACCATGACTATCATGAAAGCATGATTAAATGAAATCTATCAATGACTAGCTTGAAAGCATAAACAATATAAAGAAACATGAAAGTATCATCAACACAAGGGAGCATGGAAACATAATCAACATTAAAACGAAATCAACATGAAAGTATGAAAACATAATTGACATAAAGAAACATAAAGCATAATCAACAGAGATTTAACATTGACTAGTGTGGACGACTATGACGTCACTTAGTCTCATTTTTAGGGTATTTTGTGTTACTATGTGTTTTATGTGTTTACGTGATTATTTGGTGTGAATGAGGATGGTTTGGACATCGTTTATGAGTACGGGGTGCTCTTAAGTAAATCGATGAATGGTTATTTCAGGAATCATGAGCTCACAATATAGTGAGTATGAAATGAAATGGATTTATTTTGGTGTTTTACGTATACGTATATGTATTATAGTAAATCGTATTTTTACGATTTAGGGTTTAGCATTTAGAGGTTTCGGATAAGGTATTTAGTCACGGGTATAATTTACGGGATGGTTTTAAGTCATTTTGGACTTATTTATTTAGTTAATAAAACTGTATATTTTACATCTTTTAGGGTATACGCGTAAAATTGAATAGTTTTACAGTTTTGAGGTTTTGGAGGTTTTAGGAGCTAAAATAAATTAAAGTAAGTTAAGGTATTATTAATAATATATTAATAGTAAATAGAAGAAAAAAAGGGAAATAGTCGGTTTGTACGCAAGAAGGATATAACATCCAGTAGTTTTGGTTAATGTAATATCCATGTTTATAAATAAAGAGGTGATTTTACTCAAAAAATTTTGCATTTTCACTATACTACATGAATGACTTATGGATCTCACTATCACAATTGCCACATCAACATATGCCTATATGTTGTGAACACTATGTATATATCAAGTCTGAGTTCTAAAAGTTATCAAATGAAAAAACAATGAATAAGAACAACTCAAATATAATAAAGATACCCTAAATTCCCATAGAAACCCTAGATATCCCTTGTAAACAAATATTTCAAGCAATGTAACCACAAAATGACTATGTACTATTATGAAAAACTTAACACAAATTCTAATCCACCATATAAAGAAAATGGAAATAATCATAAAACACTAATATTCACTAATCACAAGCTAATTACAAGAAAATGACCTAAAGACAAGATTAGCATATAAAATCCAACCTATAATGAATTAGACTCTGATCTTTTGAAACAAAACATAAAACTGAATTAAGTATAATAATATGATCATACAATTATTTTGAACCAAGTTACAAATTATTAAAGCATAAAGTACAAGTTTTCAAAGCATAGAACCTTAATCTTATTTAAATAACCCTAGAATATGATCAACTTATATAAACCTTTAAACTAAGAATATAGAACCCATAGAAGTCATAAAAATACTATATAAGACTTAGAATAAGTGTACATTAAGATGTAAACCCTAGTTACCCAAGATAGAAAGTCATTAGGCTTAATGATATAAAAACCCTTATATTAAGAAATCTACATGGAATCATCACATAGTTCTTTAAGGACAAGTATAAAATACTAATAGGACTTCATTAATATTATAAGACTATATTAAGACAATGTACAATTACCCTAATACACAAGGTACAAGATTTCAAAGCATGACTTGTAAATTAGGTGAAAATAAGTATTTTCACTCTTTAGACATGTTTACCAAAACTAAACCCTTAAACCAAGTATGAGAACTCTTTGGACACTTAAGACACAATGTCTAGGACCTAAATTAAGTTTAAATCAATATCTAATAGGAGGATAATCACATTTACTAAGAATAAACCCTAGATCATTAGAAAACCCTAATCTACAAATATATACTTCTCATTTTCACATCAAACCTTTGTTTCAAACCAAGGACCCAAATCTATTAAATAGAATGTCTAAACCCTAGTTAATCCTTAATCATTCACTAATCACATTCCTAAGCCCCTAATCACCAAAAACACAAAACATAAGTTACAAGCCCTAGTTTTTGAATCCGGTTTTGTGTTTTCCCTCCAAAACACATTTTCAAACCATTTCCCTCAATTCCAAGTTTGAAAACCTGATATTTATGAATCCTAAGATATTTTATGAGTATGACAAGTAGGTGCATCACCTCCTTGCTTGCTACACGTCACCATTCTTATCCTATGTATGCCGTGACCTATTTTGAACCACAAGGAAGGATTAGGACTAATCTAGGACCTATAAACTTGTGTAAAACTTCACTAGCCTCCCTTAGTCAGTTCTCTATCTATCTTACACGTCCTAAGCCTTAACTTGGAGCCTAAGTGTTGAAAACACTATAAATAGGGATGAATCGCCATTGTTAAGAACTTGCACCCCGTTTCCTTTGTATCTCCTACCCATTCTCCATTTACACCTCTATATACGTGTTAGGAAATCCCAAAAGACCAAAAAACAGGTCTAGAAGCTGCCATTGAAGCTATTGAAGCTTTGATAGCAAGTTGTGTTCATAAGGAGCCATTTTGGAGCTACCTAGGTAAATCTATGTTAACCAAGACTTTGATCTTGTAATAATGTTTATTTAGACTTTTTATAATGCCAAAATTATGTTAGAAAGATAATCCAAAAGAAACTAATTCATTTCATCATTTTAAATGAAAGTTATAAGTTAAAGATGTCTTAAAACACTAATTTTGTATTTTACATAAAATAATGAGCAAAAACCCATTTCAAAAGCTATAGTTCTGAAGAAATGTTTTTTTTTATGATTATTAATGTGTTCATAATCTTTTTTTGCAAATCCTAGATCATGTGGATCATTTTTGAGCTTGTTATGTGATTTTTATAAGTTTAGGGACTAAAACTGTCAGTTTTGAAACTATTTACCATTTTGGGCCAAAAGTGTTATTTTATGAAATTAATAAAAATAAATTTTGTAAAGTTTGAGACCTTAAGGTTAAATATTGAAGGTTGAAATTGCAATTTATGAAACTATATACTTAAAGGGTAAAAAGTATAAATACACCAAACTGTAACAACAAGGGAATAAAATATGTTGTGTCATGTAAGTAGAGAGCTTTGTACAAAGATGTTCCATCTCGATATTACGTTCTGACTGAGTGGTTGTGTTTACTATTTAAAGTCCCCTCGCTCCTCAAACGTTTATAGAAGGGCTTCTGAATATGATGGCCCGAACAATTATACTATTACTCCAAAATAATTCAATCAAAGAATGTTATATAGATATATTAAACTTAGAGACTAACACTTGATATATATGCATATTGTGTGTCAGTCCAGATTCCGTGAGAAGGTTGTGACTAGATGATCAAAAAGACTCTATAGGCTAAGGTGCGTTTATAGACTCACTTTTAAAAAGCATATAAACAATTTGAAAACCCGTGTAGGGGATATATGCAAAACTAGAATACAAGTGTTTTCGTATGCTGCCTATATGATTATTGACACTATGTTTACTTGTTTCCATCAAAAGTCCCTTTTTAATCGTGAAACGCTAATCATTTAATGAACGCTAATATCGTGAATAGTACTATTGGAGACTGACATCTCCTATCTGGGCAAGTCGCACTTGCTAGCAGCTAATGGTCCATTCTTAGGCTAAATAGATATGCTTTATTTTGCTAAAATTCAGGATAGTCTAGCAATCTTCCTGCTTAAGGGCAATTTGTTGGATTTTTCTGATAATGTTTAGTCGCGAGTCATGAGCTAGTGCAATAAGAATCGATGAATTTAAAAACTGGGTGTATAACACTGTAGCCCGAGAGTCATACTTGTATACAAATTATGTTTAAAACCTATAAATTCACTCAACCTTTGTGTTGACTTTAAGCATATATCTCAGGTGAATGAAGACTGGCGTGCTTCAAAGGGTGGTGTCTAGACTAAGTTATCATTCTATCAATAAAACTATATCTTTGGGAAACCTGTGTTTGTACAACGTATGTACAGTTGTTTATTAACTCTGATTTAAATAAATGAATGATAACATTCGTTTTATAACAATGTCTTTTTTGCATTTTCTATTATTGTGGCTATGGTATTATGAAGTAATACCCTAGATTAGCTTTCGTTGCTATATGGTAAAAATGGGGGTGTTACAGATTGGTATCAGAGCTTGGAGTTATAGAGAATAAGGTTTTTCCTAAAATGTAACTGAGATTTTTAAAAATTCAAGACTATCAGCCATAGCAGCTCCAGCGTAAGATTTTTATCCCTTTAGAAGCATATCTTATGATATTATGTTATAAAAACTACAAGGATGTCTACTTCCACCTATAGTCTCATCTCCGACGATGATGAAAGAGAAATCACGATGTTCACTCCACCTCCCACATATGTGCGTGTTCCAAATTTGTCTTTTTACGATACCCCTGAAGTACAAGAATATTTCTCACATCAAACTGAAGTGATGAATAGTACACTTTCACCTACGTCTCATTTTCTATTACCAGAGGATCATTATTCGTCTCCCAATCGAAGTAGCGAAGAGCCTTATGAAACTAAATAGGTCCCTGGAGCACGGATTATGGAAAAGCAAGACCGACAATTATCTGCAATTGCAAGTCATCTCGATGAAATATCCTTAGAAGCTTTTAGAAGAGTAGAAAGTAATATAAGAAATTTAATAAGGGGAAGAAAAGAAATTGAAGAGAATTTTACGCAGTTGGAATAAAAAATGGACGTTACCCGACGCCATAATATTAAAATGAGTAGAAGAAGGCATCATTACAAGATAACCAATGCAAGAGTTGATATTGAGAACACTGAACTGAAAGAAGGACTTATGAGAACTAGGCTTAATTTAGAAGCACTCATCGAAGATCTCAAATTACTCAACAATCTAACTCCGGATATATTTTGGACAAAATTGAGGAGATCAATATGAGAAGTTAAGCTTATAAATCTGGTCTCAGTTTGTACACATGTATAGTTTTCTTTATGTAACAGCGATGCTTATCGTGTAAATATAAACGATAAGTTGTTAATAAATAAAGAAGTGTGCTTTTGTTTTTAAAAACTCATGTCATTTTTTCTTTACTTTTATCATAATTCATATTATGAATCCTCATATATGAATTTGCTAAGAATTTTTCATGCATATTATGAATCCTCATATATGAAATTGTCAAAGGAATGAGAAATCAACAATGATATGTTAATTTTATTCCATACTCCACGTATGCAAATTTAAATAATATCAAGTGGTATTATGTGGTAGGATGGCTCCTAAAAGAGCATCAACATCTTCGACAATAAATATGATACCTGAAGAAATAAAGGCAATTGGTTGCTGAGAGTGTGACTGTAGCTTTGCAAGCACAAGCCACCAATGTAGTCGGTGCAAGTAATGGAAATGCTGCTAGAAGAGAAGTTCATGTGAAAAGAAGATGTACTTACAAGGATTTCATGAACTATCAGCCTTTTAACTATAAAGGATCTGAAGGAGCTGTTGGACTTATCCGCTAGTTTGAGAGAATTGAATCAGTATTTGTTCGCAGTGACTGTTCTTGTTGATACAAAAGTTGGATGATCCTTGCTTGACCCGAATTAGGCTTAATTCGGGTAGGCTGGGCTCCAGCTCTTGCACCAAGTGAATAACTTGTTGAGATCCTACACACTAAAGCAACACGCGTTAGACTTACCGTAGGAACGTATCCCATGACTAGACTCCGACGTGAGAGTAAGTAACCAGTTAGGGTTGGAAATCGGTTGTGAGTTGAGAGTATGAAGAACCTAATACCTTTGTGGAACCCTTGGGGGTTACTTATATAGGCAGTGAAACCCTAATGGGATCACTGTTACTTCGGCCCCAAGCATAAGATAATCACCATAATTAGCTTGATTGTTATCTTCTAATTATGGTGAGTGTATATCCTATTCTTTGAGGCAAATCCCAATCTTAATAGGATTATGATTCTGTCTAACCCTGTTCCGGCCGTGCCAGATCGTGGGCCGCATACATCTTATCCGACCACTATTCACTTAAGCCCATAAGCTTAAATGACATTAATCCAACCCATTCATGATGGGACGGATACGGGTAGTACCCGTGGCCGGGTTCATGTCCCGGTTGGGGACTATGCGTCATCATGTCCCCCAGTCTAGTTGTTACAGCCGTAGGCGTAACCTCTAGACTAAGTAATGCCCTGTATTTATTGCTGTCACACACATAGCCGCACCCAAAAAAGGCCGGCCGAGACAATATTAATGAATGCATTAATGATAGTCATTAGTCGGACGTTTTTTCTGCAAAATCGCACCAGACAGGCCCACTCTTGAACAACGTAAAACTACCTAGAAGTGACCCGTGGGTCACTTCTGACATTTCAGAATTGTCAGACATCCCAACTGTCAGATGGGCGTAGTGGTTTACACGTGCCAACCATCCATGGTACCTCGTAACTTGATGTAGTGGTTTTACTACTCTTTAGGAAAAGAGAGCAAAAGTGGCAAGTATTAAGTGTCGGTTTAGTAAAACCAAGCACTAATGACCAAATAAGGTCAAGTTCGTTTCCCAAGGAGGCTTAGTGTGTGTGTAAAGAATTGATTATCTTTGTGATTATACTTTTGAGAAAGAAAAATAGAAAAGAGATTAGAAGAGAATGATGGTTACGAAGACGAATTAAACTAAGTCGAAAAAGGTGTACACGTAAAACCGTAAAAAGTGCTAAAATTAAAATTTTACCCTAAAAATTCCTAAAAATTACCAAAAATCCACAATAATATTCTAAGAGTTTACAAAAATTCCAAACTTGCCAAAACCTTTTAATTAATTAGATAATGACTTTTTAATGCTAATTAAAGCCCTAAAATCAAAATTAATTATTAAAAAGCCCTAAACAAGATTTTAAAGTTTGTAAACCTCAAAAATACTCTAATTAAGCTAAAAAGTATTTTTCAAAATTTTAAAACAACTAAAAACTATTTTTAAACAATTAAAAACTACTAAAATTAATTAAAACTTAAATTAATTCTAGAAAATAATTAAAAGACTCTAAAAATAATTGGAAAGTTGCAAAAATCCTAAATAAGTGTTTAGAACCAAGGAAAAATATAAAAACTTAGAAAATCAGACTTTTAATTTTTTAATAATAAAATAATAATAAAATAATATTAAAAATCCAAAAATCATAAAAAATTCTAAAAACTTGCAAACTAGCTTAATTTAACCTAAATAACTCAGAAATGAAAGTGAAATTACCTAACTACCCCTATTGGGCCTAGAAAATGGGCTAAACCCAAAACAGTACACTATTGGGCCAAATTTGGGCCCAATAACAAAAAGTGTTCAAAATAAGCCCAAAAAGCACAGGTTGACTCAAAATTTGATTTTAAACAATTTTTTCCAAAGGCCCAAAAGCTGAAAGCCAATGCCATAAGCTAATTCTTAATGGGCTTTTTGGCCCATTAAGCTATAAGCCAATGCCATAAGCTAAAATTTGACACACAAGCATCTTTTGACCTAAATAAGACTTCTGTAAAAGGAAATTTGAAATAAGCCCAAGGAATAAGCCTGAAAATGCAATAAGCAATCTACAGAAAACGACAAAATAGTCGTTTTTGAGTTCTAGGCCACCCCAAGTGCTGATTCAAGTTCCAAAAGCTTTGAAATGACTTAAAAAAGCAAAATCAACAAAGAGTTTTCAAATAAGCTGACTCAATAAGCTGGAAAAAGCAAATAAGCACTTATGTAAAAGTCAAATAAGTTGGTTTTCTAGTAAAAAGTCAAAGTCAAAGTCCAATAAGCTCCAGTCTACTTAAATGGGTCAAATAATGAAGACCTATCACAAAAAATAAGTTTTTGCAAGTCTGGATAAGCTAGAATAGCTTATTGATAAGCTAAGTTCAAAATTACACTAGCAGGGGCTAGTTTTGGGTGTTGAGCAGTGGGAACTTTTCCCACTGCTTGACTTGTTTGACTTTTTGTCTTTAGTGGCTGTTTTGGAGATTCAGATTACACAAAGGCACCCAAATGATCTTTGGATCATAAGGAGTCAATAACAATCAACAAATCACAACAAGAAACAGCCAAATGATACAGTTAATTCAAACAAGTACTAGATCTGGGCAAAATAAGAACAAGTATAGCAGATTTGACCAATAAGCTGTTTTAGTAAGAATAAGATAACCAAATTGCACCAAAAGCATACACAGGCTAAAATAAACTTAAATGAGCAAGTCTAAACAAGTTTCATGCAAAACTTACAAGATTTGAACAAGATCTAAGCAGCTTAAAGTTACTGATGAACAAGTTTTTGACAAATGGTGTTCTTGCTGATACACTTGACCCAAAGCTCAGATTCAAACACTCAAATCTATCAAGTATGTTATATTAATGAGGTTTAAACAAATTTTACACCTAAGCATTCATAAACTCTAGGTTTTCCCAAAATCTTAGGCAAAAATCAGTAAAACTCAACAAGATATAGCAGATTGAACAATTCAAGGTTTCAAGTCCAAATATTTGTAGGTTTGTGGTCTATTATGAGCATACAACAGATAACAAGCACAAATACCAACTTCCCTTAACACAATAACACAAAATCAACACAAACAGGTAGACCCAAACACCCCTTTAACTTTTAAAAATCAAAATTTTCAAAGAAAAAGTAAGATTCAAGACCACCCAAGCATCAATTAACACAAAAAGAAGTAAGATAAACAGATTCAAGCAAGATCAAGCCACAAAACACACAAGAACAAAGGTAACACTCAAATATCACAAATTTCCAAAATTATATCAGATTTTGGGATTAAGGGTGTGTACCTCATGGATGTACATCCACACCCACGAATTTTGAGCTTATGTTCTAGCAAGAACAAGCACAAGCTTCCACAACAAAGCCTGCTAAGATTGAACAAGGTTAAAGCACAAGAGTATAAAATCAGAAACTTCAAAAATCTTGATTGATGCAACCTTGTTACCCCACACTTGATTATCCCCAAGTTATAAGCCTCACAACACCTTAATTAAAAAATTTAGGATGCTATGATCAGCCCTATAACCCAAAAGATCCAAGGTTGGAACAAGTAATTAGCAAAATATCAAGAGTGAGGAATATTGCAAACTTTTGCAACCTCCAAGTGAAAACAGGTTTTTAACTTCTAAACTAACAATCATATAATAATAAGCAGTAACAAAGATTGGCCAATGACTTTTCTTCAATGCTTCAAACACAATTTCATTAAACTGAAATGGGATTTACAAAAACTTGAACAAGGAAAAATCAAAAGCAAACGTTTATGTTGGACCCTATACCCTTTATATAGAGGGTATACATGGTCTGCATAAGCTTAAAAACTAAAAACCCTAGCTTGTGGAAGTCCCAAAATGCCTTTGAGGTTTTGTCTTCTTTGGATAATCATCTGACTTGTTTTTAAGTTATGTAAGAGCTGGCAAGTGCAAAGTTGATCCAAAGGTGTGAAACAAGCTTAAGATACAAGCTAGAATTGAGCCCGTTGGATGGCTGGCAAATTCTTGTCTTCTTCCCTTTTGACGTAGCAGGGGAGGCCCCATGCAGCATATGGGTTGGTGGGGTGCAATGTTTAAGGGTTGGGTTGTGTTAAGTATCACCTTAATCTTAAATCTGGAGAAGATTAAGGTTTAATTGTGAAAAATGAAGGATTACCCAATTTGGCTCAAAAACATCAAGAACAAGGTTTTGATCTGTTTTAATGTTTAAACAAAGTGTTAGGCGCCATAATCTTTATTAAATAAAGATTAGTTAAAAACAGGTGTAAGTGGGGTGTGATGTGGCACCAAGGAGGGATTTGATTGGTGGAGAGAGTGAGTGGGGCACGTGTCACCCCACCACTGGTCTAGGTTACTATGTTGTCTGCCAGCTTTACACCCCCATCTTTTAGAAACTTGTCATTTGCATTCCAAACTTCTATCAACGCCATAACTAGCCTTATCAACTTTTGTACTTTTGCATTTTTGGCCCAAAAACTTTTACAAAGTGAATTCAGGGGTATTTCTTGCCATATTTGAATTCTTCAAGGGCTGATTTGGCATTTTGATGATGGATAATGGTCTTGACTTGTATAATGAGCATTTTGGAGGACTGAAAATGCCAAGTCATGTTTGATGAGGGACCATTTTTGCCAAATGTTGAAAGTTGAGGGTCCTTTTTGTAATTTTGGGATTTTCAAAGGACCAAACTTGTAATTTTTTGTATTTTGAAGGACTTCATGATGTATTTGACTTTGTGGAGGATATTGGTTGACAACTTAGCTTTGTTGAAGGGATAAACTTGCCAATTCTTCAAAGTGGAGGGCCGTTTTTGTAATTTTGACAAACTTTAGGGACCAAACTTGTAATTATGAGGATACAAGGGTATAAAGTGTCAATTCTTCCATATTGGAGGACCCTTCTTCATAATTCTTCAAATCTTCAAGGGTTGATCTTGGGAAATTCTTCATTAGGGCTTGGTTCATTGTGCGGCTTCGTTTCCCGTGTTCGTTTTTGTATGATTCTTGTGATCTTTTATCATTTTCTCAATATCCGTACCTAAAATACACAAGCAACAAACACAAGCATATATATGGGTATTTTGATGATATTTAATGCATTATAAACCCTATTTGGAAGATGAGACTATGTATAAAAGCAGTCTCATCACTCCCCCATACTAAACCATTGCCGTGCCCTCACGCAATGCTAGAATAAAGTATCGTAGCATCTCCAAAATTCATTTTTATTCACTTTATTGAACGATAAACTAGCTACACTACTACTATTGCTACTTCTACTTGCGTTTTAGACATAATGTATGATTTTCATCGCAAAATGGGACGTTTAGGTTCATAGAAGAAGAACACGTGAATGCTTTGTTAGAAATAATTTCATCGTCCTCGATTTTCACCCCAATTCCATGCCAAGCGTCCAACGAGATCATTGTCATTATAAGTTAGTAATGTTAATGATGAGACTGCTTTTATACATAGTCTCATCTTCCAAATAGGGCTTAAAATGCATTAAATATCATCAAAATACCCAAATATATGCTTGTGTTTGTTGCTTGTGTATTTTAGGTACGGATATTGAGAAATGACAAAAGATCACAAGAATCATGCAAAAACGAACACGGGAAACAAAGCCGCACAATGAACCAAGCCCTAATGAAGACTTTCCCAAGATCAACCCTTGAAGATTTGAAGAATTATGAAGAAGGGTCCTCCAATTATGAAGAATTGACACTTTATACCCTTATATCCTCATAATTACAAGTTTAGTCCCTATAGTTTGTCAAAATTACAAAAAGGGCCCTCCACTTTGAAGATTTGGCAAGTTTAGCCCCTCAACAAAGCTAAATTGTCAACCAATATCATCCACAAAGTCAAATACATCATGAAGTCCTTCAAAGTACAAGAAATGACAAGTTTGGTCCTTTGAAAATTCCAAAATTACACAAAGGACCCTCAACTTTCAACAATTGGTAAAAATGGTCCCTCAATCATCAAGACTTGGCAATTTTAGTCCTCCAAAATGTCAATTATACAAGTCTAGACCATTATCATTGAAGAAAATACCAAACCAGCCCTTGAAGAATTCAAAAATGGCAAGAAATACCCCTTAATTCACTTTGTAAAAGTTTTGGGCCAAAAATGCAAAGTGTGTAAAAGTTGTCAAGGCATAAATGGGCGTTGATAGAGTTTTCAACTGAAAAGACAAGAAGAAAGGAATCAAGGGACTAAAAGGGGCCAGACATGAAACTTACCTTAACCAACCAGCTTGTGCCACCTCACCCCACTCACCACCTCCACCAATCACAACACTCCCTTCCTCCATGTCACACTCCACTCACCTGTTTATTAATTTTAAATCTTTGGCGCCTTAACAACTTTTTAAAAGTTAATCACTTCTTAATCCGGATCAAACAAGAAACTATTTTCCAAGAACACAATTAGGGATTTTTGATTTAGCCAAAATTAAACCCCAAAATTGTGCAGATTAGTGATTAAGGTGAGCCTAATCACATCCCAACTCTCAAAAGAACTGCCACCTCACTCTCTTAGTCACATGAAACAACCTTGTCCCACCTCTTGGAGAAGAAGACAAAACAGTAAAGAGGATCCAACGTCCCACAACAAAGCTTCAAACTTAAGCTTATTTGAGACCATTGATCAACTTTTCAACAGCTATCTACTCCACAAACGTCCAAGAATTTGTCACATGAAGCCAAGACATTCAAACTTCAAGAGGGCATTTTGGGGACTTCAGCAACATTAGGGCAACGTTTTTATGCTTTCTAGTAGCTCATTGTATGCCTATATAAAGGCTTAGGGTTCCAACATTTAGTCTTTGCTTTTGATTTTTCCTTGTTCAAGTTTCTGTAAATCCCATTTTCAAGTTTAATGAAATTGAGTTTGAAATCTTGAAGAAAAGTCATTGGCCAATCTTATTTACTGCTTTCATTTGTTATATGCTTGTTAGTTCTTGAAGTTCAAAACCTGTTTTCAAAAGAGGAGTGTGCAAAAGTTTGCATATTTCCTCATTTTCTTGATATTTTGCTAAGTCTTGTTCCAATCATGGAATTCTTGGGCTATAGGGCTGATCATAGCATCCTAACTGAGTTGGTTAAGGTGTGGTGAGGCTTATAACTTGGGGATAATCAAGTGTGGGGTAACAAGTTTGCATCAATCAAGTTTTCCAAAGTTTCTGATTTTGATGATATTGTGCTTAACCCTTGTTCAATCTTAACAGGCTTATTGTGGAAGCTTGTGCTTGTTCTTGCTAGCACATAAGCTCAAAATTCGTGGGTGTGGATGTACATCCATGAGGTTTGCATACTTAATCTCAAAATCTGCTTAAATTGTGATTTTTGGTGATATTTGTATGAAACTTGTGTTCTTGTGAATTTTGTGGCTTGTTCTTGCTTGAATCTGTTTATCTTACTTGTTTGAGTGTTAATTGATGCTTGGTTGGCCTGAAATCTCACTTTGCTTTTGAAAATTTTGATTTGGAAAAGTTAAAGGGGTGTTTGGGTCTACTGGTTTGTGCTTGCATCTTGTTATTGTGTTGTTAGTTTGTGTTGTTTATGCTTTGTATCTGCTATACCTTTGTTTGAGAGTGTTTTGCTGCGAGTTTTGGAGTTTGAAACCTTGAATCAAACAAATTGCTATATCTTGTTGAGTTGACTGATTTTTGACCTAAAATTTTGGGAAAACCTAGAGTTTATGCATGTTTAGGGATAAAAGCTGTTAAATCATCATTAATATAACCTGTTTGAAAGATTTGGAGTGTTGAAATTGGCTTGTGTGTCAAATACATCAGCAAAAGTAGAAACTGCATGTGTTAGTGTTCATCAGTAACTTTCATTTCTTGAATCTTGCTTAATTCTTTGAACGAGTGCATGAAACCTGTTTAGACTTGCTTATTGGAGTTTATTATAGATTGTGTGTGCATTTGGTTGAATTTGGCTGGCTGATTTGTGCTAAAACTGCTCATAAGTGCTTAACTGCTTATTGTTCATGTATGTATCATGTCTGATGAATGATTGATTAAACTGTATCAATTGGGTGTTAGTGATTGTGTTATTTTGATTGTGATTGATTCCTTTTGATCCAAAGATCATTTGGGTGCCTTTGTGAAATCTGAATCCAAGAAAAAGTCACTAAAGACAAAAAGTCAAAATAGTCAAGCAGTGGAAAAAGTTTCCACTGCTCAACATCCAAAACTAGCCCCTGCTAGTGCAATTTTGTCATCAGCTTATCAATAAGCTATTCTAGCTTATTCTGACTTACTACAACTTATTTTTTGTGATAGATCTTCATTATTTGACCCATTTAAGTAGACTGGAGCTTATTGGACTTTGACTTTGACTTTTTACTAGAAAACCAACTTATTTGACTTTTAACATAAGTGCTTATTTGATTTTCCAGCTTTTTGAGTGTGCTTATTGAGTAGGTTTTTGATTATTAACCTTAGTCTTGTCATAAGAAACATTTTGCAACTTGAATCAGCTTCTGAGGTGGTCTAGATCATAAAAACGACTATTTTGTCGTTTTTTGAATAAGTTTGTGAACTGTTTCTGGCTTATTAAGTGGGCTTATTTGAAAATTCTTTTTGCAGAAGTCTTTGTTAGGTCAAAAGAAGCTTGTGTGTTAAATTTTAGCTTATGGCATCAGCTTATGGCTTAACGGGCTCAAAAGCCCATTAAGAATAAGCTGCTTATTATAAGTTGGCTTATTTCACATTTTCAGCTTTTGAGCCTTTGGAAAAAGTTGTTTAAAATCAAATTTTGAGTCAACCTGTGCTTTTTGGGCTTATTTTGAACACTTTTTCTTATTGGGCCTTAATTAAGCCCAATAAGGGACTATTTTGGGTTTGGCCCATTTTCTAGGCCCAATTGGGGTATTTAGGTAATTTCACTTTCATTTCTGAGTTATTTAGGTTAAATTAATCTAGTTTGCAATTTTTTAGAATTTTTTATAATTTTTGGATTTTTAATATTATTTTAATATTATTTTATTATTAAAAATTAAAAGTCTGATTTTTTAGGTTTTTACATTTTTCCTTGGTTAAGGACACTTAATTAGGAGTTTTGTCACTTTCCAAATATTTTTAGGACTTTTCAATTATTTTCTAGAATTAATTTAAGATTTAATTGATTTTAGGAGTTTTTAATTGTTTAAAAATAGTTTTAATTGGTTTTAAAATTTTGAAAAGTAGTTTTTAGCTTAATTAGAGTATTTTTGAGGTTTACAAACTTTAAAATCTTGTTTAGGGCTTTTTAATAATTAATTTTGATTTTTAGGGCTTTAATTAGCATTAAAAAGTCATTATCTAATTAATTAAAAGGTTTTTGCAATTTTTGATTTTTTGTAAACTCTTAGAATATTATTAGGGAATTTTGTATTTTTTTTAGAAATTTTTAGGTTAAAATTTTAATTTTGGTGGTTTTTACGACTTTACGTGTACGCCTTTTTAGACTTAGTTTAATCCGTCTTCATAACCGTTATTCTTTTCTAATCCCTTTTCTATTTTTTCTTTCTCAAATATAATCACAAATTAATCCATATCATTACACACATAACACACTAGCCTCCTTGAGAACGAACTTAATTGGTCATTAGTGCTTGGTTTTCCTAAACCGACACTTAATACTTGCCACTTTTGTTGCTCTTTTCCTAAAGGGTAGCAAAAACAACTACATCATTTTTGGCGCCGCTGCCGGGGAGGCGTGTTGTGTTTTGATTTGGCATTGTTGTTTTTATACTAACCATAATTAGTATTTGTAGTAGTAGCACTCTACTAATACGTATTATCGGTTTTCGGTTTTTGTGTGAATATTATTAATATATTGTATACGTAGAACAATAAATTCACAAGTACTCCAAATACGTGAGAAATCACAACCTTGACTTGGGAGGTCATTACCCAATCATTGTATTCGAATCTCAAACCAAAGAAAAAGGCAAAAATAGATAAATACTTTCGTGAAGCTTAATCTTGATAATACAAACTATAAGGTGGGTATAAGGCGGATATTATAAAATATATCCTAAGGAAAAAGGCTCTTAAGTGCTTCGCGCCGCCTCGTTTCCCCGCTTGCTTGTGAGTATTTGATTGTGAGAGCTAATCGATGGTTTTGCCGCCCAAAGTATTACTAAGTATCATATATATTTTCTTGGTTTTCATTGATTAAACCCTCTTGAACGATTTGGTGTTCCACCATTGTTCTAAAGTCATCGAAGGCGTTCACTCCACGTGATCGTTTTCATTCTTTGAGGCTTCTTTAATCGAGAGATTTGATTAAGGAGGAGATTTGTAGATTTGTGTCTACTTAATAAATTTCACCAAGTTCCAAAAAGGTTAATACAATCAAAAACCACAAAAAAATTGAAAAATACAAAACACCAAAAAGAATCTTCTTTGCTCGTCCCCTCGTTGTACGTGACGTTTATGCTAACTCGAAATCAAGCAAAACGTACACGTAAACGAAAGAACAAAACTCCTACTCCCAACAATTCTAGTGAGGAGTCTCCTATTGACGAACCCATTGTAAGAGAAGCACCAACCATGGCGAATCGAACTATGATGGAGTTACTTCAAGCACCCACCGAGGGTTATGGAGAGGCTATTGTGATTCCCGCTATCCTTGCGGAGAATTTTGAGGTTAAGACGGGTTTGTTGTCCATGATTCAAAACAACAAATTCCGTGGTGATGAGAAGGACAATCCACACAACCATATCCGCCAATTCAATCGTCTTACCGCTACTTGCAAGTTTAAGGATGTCTCTAACAACTCGATTAAGATGATGCTTTTTCCGTATTCCTTAGCGGGGCCCGCTAAAATTTGGTTAGAGAAAGAGCCACCCAATTCTATATTGACGTGGAAGGATCTCGTGTCTAAGTTTGTGAACCAATTTTTTCCTCCCTCTAAGACTACGCACTTGAAAAACGAGATTTCAAAGTTTTCACAAGAATTTAATGAAAGTTTTTCAACGGCTTGGAATAGGTTTAAGGAAATGTTACATGAATGTCCTCATCACGGTTTTTCCGATTTGCATCAAATCGACACGTTTTACAATGGACTTAATGATCATGAAAGGGATTATTTGAATGCCGCCGCGGGTGGTAATTTTTTGTGTAAAACGGTTGAGGAAGCTTTGGTGATAATTGAAAATAGATCTAAGGTGTATAGTCCTCGTAGCACGTCTAGTGTTCGTAAGGCTTCGTCTTCGGCTTCACCTTCTTTGTCTAATACCATCGATGCTTGCCAAATTGAGGCGAACTTGGAAAACAAGATTTTTGATAAGTTGAAAGGACTTTTGATTGAGTTTAAAGTTGGTGAACCAAGTGCTCCCGCTACGGCTAAAGCGGTTGAGGTTTCTTGCATGTATTGTGGTGGAGGTCATGATTTCTCCGAGTGCATTACCAATGGTGGTAACACTTCGAGTGCCTTCGCGGCCACGGGAAATTACAACCAAAACGGTCAAGTTTCCCGCTCTAATCAAATGACTCCACCGGGTTTTGGTTCAAATCAAAATGCTAACAACAACTATCGCAACAATCAAGTTGGTTTTAAAAACAATTACAACAAGGGAAACTATGGGAATCAAGGGGCTAATAATCAAGTTTCAAACAAAAATGATTTTCAAAATAACAACAAAAGTTTGCAAACATTGAAAGATCTTCCAAGTGAGTTTGTTGAATATGCTAGTGGGAATGATGCTAGGTTTGACAACATACAAAGAGAAATCATTAGCCTAAGATCCGAGTTTAAGAACGACTTGAAGAAAGAGTTGATAAATGAGTTAGCTAATGAACTTAAAATCCACACCAACAAGATGGAAGGAAATGTCACTAGGTTGCAACAAAACAAACAAAAGATGGAACAAGGGCAACATGAGATTAAACAAGAGATGATTAAGGCCGAAAAAAGGCAAACCGAAGCCGTATTGAGGCAATCTAATTTTGAAGATAAAATCTCGTCTATGTTTGAGGCAATAATGTGTAAACCGTCGTCAAATGGTCTTCCTAGCAACACCATATCCAACCCTAAGGGTGAGATGAAAGTAATTACCACACGTAGTGGTAAGACACTTAAGGAGCCGACTCCTCAACCAATTGCTCCTACGGAGGAAGCAATTGAGGAAGAACCCGAGGTGGTGGTCCAAAAGGAGCATGTCCCAATCCCACGAACTACCGCTCATGCCACACCTACGGTCGACCTATTACCATCATTGGAACCCGAGATTCCAAAGGCTATGCCTACTATGCCTCAACCCACACCACCTTTGCCCTATCCATCGAGACTTAGGAAGGAGAAACGTCAAGAGCGCGACAATTACCAATTTGAGCTTTTTATGAAAATGTTTCGTGATTTGCACCTTAATGTGAGTTTCGCCGATGCTTTGGTCATGATGCCTCGATTTGCCGCTAACTTTAAGATTATGTTGAACAACAAGGAGAAATTGCACCAATTGTCTAGTTGTTCGTCGGTTTATCTTAATCGCATACCTCAAAAAGTCGGTGATCCCGGTAAATTTTTGATCCCTTATGCAATTCAAGATATGGAAGAATGCTTCGCCTTGGCCGATCTTGGTGCTAGCATTAACTTGATGCCACTTGCAATCTTCAAGTCGCTCAATCTTCCTAATCTTACTCCTTCACTAATGTCTATCGAGTTGGCCGACCATTCCACAATTCCCGCATGTGGTTTGGCGGAAGACGTTTTTGTGGAAGTGGGGAAGTTCTACTATCCCGTAGACTTTATCGTTGTTGATATCCCCACGGATCCTCAAGTTCCTCTTATTTTAGGTCATTTGTTTTTAGATACGTCTATGGCTTTGATTGATGTTCATGCTAGAAAGATCACCTTACGTTTCAACGACGAGGAACTTGTTATAAACGTAACTCAAAACTCTCAAATTTCTCATGTTTATTCCGTTGCAACCATAAACCTCGTTGATATGATTGACGTGGTTTGCGAGGAATTTTCACAAGAAGTTCTAGGTTTTGGTGATGAAGAAACTAGTGGCAATCCCACTATGTTAGATCCAATTCTTGATAATTCAACACCAACCTTCACTCCATTTGAAGGTGGTGGTTTTACGTTGGAAGAATGCAATGTTCCACGGACTTGTGACGAAGACCTCGACAACGATGAGGACTTCTCGATTATCAAGGATTTTCTTAACGATTTCCCATTTCCTCCACCCGAGGAGGTTATGAGTATCGAGCCCAAATCTTCACTTGAGGAACCACCTATCCTCGAGTTGAAAGATTTACCTCCTCACCTCGAATATGTATATTTGGAGGAGGACGACAAGTTGCCGGTTATTATTGCGAAGGATCTTTCGAATGATGAAAAAACCGCACTTGTCGATGTTCTAAAGGACCACAAGAGGGCGATTGCGTGGAAGTTATCCGACATTAAAGGGATCGATCCCAAATTTTATACCCACAAAATCTTAATGGAGGAGGATTTCAAGCCCACAATCCAAAGTCAAAGGAGGGTGAACCCCAAAATTCACGACATCATCCAAAAGGAGGTGCTTAAACTCCTTGACGCGGGAATGATTTACCCTATTTCCGATAGCCCTTGGGTGAGTCCTATTCATTGTGTCCCTAAAAAGGGAGGAATGACCGTTGTGCCAAACAATGCCAACGAGTTGATTCCCACTAGACTCGTGACCGGATGGAGAGTGTGCATTGACTATCGAAAGTTGAATGAAGCCACTCGAAAAGACCATTTTCCCTTGCCCTTCATGGACCAAATGTTGGAGCGTCTTGCGGGAAACGATTTCTATTGCTTTTTAGATGGTTTTTCCGGTTACTTCCAAATTCCCAACGATCCTCGTGATCAAGAAAAAACTACGTTTACGTGTCCATATGGAACGTTTGCCTATCGTAGAATGCCATTCGGACTTTGTAATGCACCAGGAACCTTTCAAAGGTGCATGATGGCTATTTTTCATGATGTGATCGAGAAGACGATGGAAGTCTTCATGGATGACTTTTCCGTGTTTGGTGATTCTTTTACTTCGTCTTTGTCGAATCTAGAGAGAATGTTGAAACGTTGTGAGGAAACCAACCTTGTGCTCAATTGGGAAAAATGTCATTTTATGGTTAAGAGTGGAATCGTCTTGGGGCACAAGGTCTCGAAAGCGGGGATTGAGGTAGATCAAACTAAGGTAGATGTCATCGCCAAATTACCTCATCCCAAAACCGTTAAGGGAGTTAGGAGTTTCCTAGGCCACGCGGGCTTTTATCGACGATTCATCAAAGATTTTTCGAAGATTTCTCAACCCAGTACACATCTTCTTGAAAAAGAGGCACGTTTTGTCTTTGACGAAGATTGTGTACGAGCCTTTGAAATCCTTAAGAGGAAACTTACCGAAGCTCCCATTCTTGTTGCTCCTAATTGGAACCTCCCCTTTGAGCTCATGTGTGATGCTAGTGATTGCGCTATAGGGGCCGTTTTGGGGCAACGTCATGATAAGCACTTCTTGCCTATTCACTATGCTAGCAAGACGATGACCGAGGCTCAACTTAAATACACTACAACGGAAAAGGAGTTCCTTGCCGTGGTGTATGCATTTGAGAAATTCCGACCTTATCTCGTCTTGACGAAATGCATAGTGTATACGGACCATTCGGCTATTAAGTATCTTATGGCAAAGCAAGATGCTAAGCCTAGATTACTTCGTTAGATTCTCCTCCTTCAAGAATTTGATCACAAAATCGTTGACAAAAAAGGAGCCGAGAATCTAGCGGCCGATCATCTCTCTCGTTTGGAAGATCCTCACCAAAGTGTTTACGAGCCCAAGGAAATCACCGAAACATTTCCGCTTGAAACACTTGGTGTAGTGAATTCTAAGCTTGATCCTTCCACACCATGGTTTGCGGACTTTGCAAATTACCATGCGGGTAACTTCATCATTAAGGGTATGACGACTCAAGAAAAACGAAAATTCTTTCGTGACGTCAAGTTCTACTTTTGGAACGACCCTTACTTGTTTCGAACTTGTGCGGATCAAATCATCTGACGTTGTGTATTTGTCACCGAAGCTTCTAACATCCTTAGAGCTTGCCATGAGGGACCCACGGGTGGTCACCACGGTGCTAATCTCACGGCTAAAAAGGTGTTTGATGCCGGCTTCTTTTGGCCTACTATTTACCGAGATGCACAAGATCTTGTGAAGTCGTGTGATGCATGCCAACGACAAGGAAAAGCCTCACAAAAAGATGAAATGCCACAAAATATCATCCTAGTGTGTGAGATCTTTGACGTTTGGGGCACAGATTTTATGGGGCCGTTCCCATCATCTCGTGGTAATAAGTACATTCTCGTTGTGGTTGACTACCTTTCTAAGTGGGTGGAGGCCAAGGCCTTGCCCACCAATGATGCTCGTGTGGTAGTCAAGTTTTTGAAGCAATTGTTTTCTCGGTTTGGAACCCCTCGTGCTATCATAAGCGATCGTGGAACCCATTTTTGTAACGACCAATTTGAAAGGGTTCTAAGGAAATATGGGGTTACACATCGGCTTTCTACGGCTTATCACCCACAAACGAGTGGGCAAGTCGAGGTTTCAAACCGAGCTTTGAAGAGGATTTTGGAGAGAATCGTGGGAGAAAACCGACAAACTTGGTCGGATAAGTTGGACGATGCTTTATGGGCCTTTAGGACCGCTCATAAGACGCCCATTGGGTGCACTCCCTATAAGCTTGTGTATGGAAAGAATTGTCATTTGCCTATCTCGTTAGAACACAAGGCTTATTGGGCCCTACAGCATTGTAATGATGATATGGAGACCGTGGGAAAACACCAAAAAATGCAATTGAATGAATTAGATGAATTGAGGGATATTGCTTATGAAAATTCATTGATTTACAAAGAAAAAACTAAAAAGTTGCATGATTCAAAAATTAAAAACCGGGTTTTTAACATTGGGGATCAAGTTTTACTTTTTAATTCAAGATTGAAAATCTTTTCCGGTAAATTGAAATACCGTTGGTCCGGTCCATTAACCGTGACTCAAGTGTTTCCGTATGGGACCATCGAGCTAGCTCAAGATGATGGTCCTAACTTCAAGGTGAATGGACATAGGTTGAAGCACTACTTTGGTGGGGAAGTTCCATCCTTGAACTACCTCGACCAAGTAACCTTCCCCAATGATAATTAGTATTGAGGGGATCGAGTCGAGCTCATGACTCGGTAATAAAAACCGAGGTGCCTCGTGGGGGAGTCCCATGCTTATCCTATGTACATATTATTGCTTTCTAATGTAGCTTACGTGTGGGGATTTGTGCCCTTCCAACCTTTGTTTCGTGGTTGTTTGTGAATTGTGGTTTTTAGATCATGATCTTCACGATTGGAGCCTCTCGTGTTCGTTTTATGGGAGCACTCGATCGTTTGCTTTGGAGACATTTCTCAATATCCATGATATATCCTTGATGTTCTAACCTTAGGTTTTTAGCACACTTCATAAACGGCTTTAAATTTAATGGTTACACCCTTTCCATGCTAGATTAGGCATTCGACTACGTCTCTAGTATGGGGGTGTTTGCACCCCTAGACTCGAAACATTAAGGACAATGTTTAACTTTAGTATGGGGGGGGGTGAATAGATACTTGCCTTGCCAAACCTTCACGCTTTCCAAAGTTTATCTTTTTGTTTATCGTTTTGTTGCAAAAATAAGGCTAAAAATGGCCAAAATTTTAAATTTTTCTCATGTTTTATAAGTGTTTGAAGACACGAATGTAGATTTTCCGATGGCGAGAATAAGAGTAATTTTTGACTCGACCGTGCGTGTTGAGCACTTAGCTTTGATTCCTTAACTACACATTAGGCTAAGTCTCTTAAATGAGGACGAGAAATGATAGAGTTAATTATAAGTTACTATGCTAAACGTAGAGTACTCGTATTCTTTCAAAAACTCATGTGTTCTCGTTGTTTGCTTATTCTCCCTTCGCATGTAAATATTTTTTTCTTAATAAATATTGACTTAGCGGTTTAGTTAGGATTGTTGGGTTTCTAGTCTTTTCTATTAGCTTCCGTGTAATTAAATTGGGAAGACATTAAGGTATCGCCAGCGTCACGGTTTTGAAGTATTGGCACCCCAATAATCAAAAGCTTCACCTAATAATAAGATTTCAAGTGCTCACCTAAATCAAGCAAACAATTTGAAGCCCCACAAGGCCGAAAAATCTATGCAAAATTGAAAGTGAATCAAGAATTAATCTTCGAAGCTTTAAAGATCCAAAATTCGCTTTAAGCGTGAGGATATACGTCTTTGGCTAATAAAACCACCGATGAGGCGGATAATAAAAGGCAAGGCAATACCGAAGTCATAATAAAAGCTTCATGGCGAAGTTGAATAAAAGATGGAGGTAAACCAAAGATAATAAGGCCCTTCCGTTAGGGGGCGTATAAAAGTCTTGGTAATAAGTCTCATGTTCAAAACCGTTATAAAACCGTGTTTATCGATCCTTCTTGTTGACTTAATTTTTTAACATCGTTGTCTATTGGGAGGGGTTATTGATTTGATGGTCTTAGTTACACCGTTAGGACTCTATTTTTAGACCTAAATCTCTATTATCGCATAAGTCAAACAATGTATCCTCGTGAAACATTTAAGACATCATAAAATATAAGAGATACAACTTAGGAATAATGGGAGGATAAGTACGTGATTGGGGCATATGAGTAGTGTTAGCATTACTAACTTATAATGACAATGATCTCGTTGCACGCTTGGCATGGAATTAGGGTGAAAATCGAGGACGACGAAATTATTTCTAACGAAGCATTCACGTGTTCTTATTCTATGAACCTAAACGTCCCATTTGGCGATGAAAATCATACATTATGTCTATAACGCAAGTAGTAGTAATAGTAGTAGTGTAGCTAGTTTATCGTTCAATAAAGTGAATAAAATGAATTTTGGAGATGCTTTGATACTTTATTCTAGCATTGCGTGAGGGCACGACAATGGTTTAGTATGGGGGAGTGATGAGACTGCTTTTATACATAGTCTCATCTTCCAAATAGGGCTTAAAATGCATTAAATATCATCAAAATACCCAAATATATGCTTGTGTTTGTTGCTTGTGTATTTTAGGTACGGATATTGAGAAAATGACAAAAGATCACAAGAATCATGTAAAAACGAACACGGGAAACAAAGCCGCATAATGAACCAAGCCCTAATGAAGACTTCCCAAGATCAACCCTTGAAGATTTGAAGAATTATGAAGAAGGGTCCTCCAATTATGAAGAATTGACACTTTATACCCTTATATCCTCATAATTACAAGTTTGGTCCCTAAAGTTTGTCAAAATTACAAAAAGGGCCCTCCACTTTGAAGATTTGGCAAGTTTAGCCCCTCAACAAAGCTAAATTGTCAACCAATATCATCCACAAAGTCAAATACATCATGAAGTCCTTCAAAGTACAAGAAATGACAAGTTTGGTCCTTTGAAAATTCCAATGTTACACAAAGGACCCTCAACTTTCAACAATTGGCAAAAATGGTCCCTCAATCATCAAGACTTGGCAATTTCAGTCCTCCAAAATGTCAATTATACAAGTCTAGACTATTATCATTGAAGAAAATACCAAACCAGCCCTTGAAGAATTCAAAAATGGCAAGAAATACCCCTGAATTCACTTTGTAAAAGTTTTGGGCCAAAAATGCAAAGTGTGCAAAAGTTGTCAAGGCATAAATGGGTGTTGATAGAGTTTTCAACAGAAAAGACAAGAAGAAAGGAATCAAGGGACTAAAAAGGGCCAGACATGAAACTTACCTTAACCAACCAGCTTGTGCCACCTCACCCCACTCACCACCTCCACAGAACACAACACTCCCTTCCTCCATGTCACACTCCACTCACCTGTTTATTAATTTTAAATCTTTGGCGCCTTAACAACTTTTTAAAAGTTAATCACTTCTTAATCCGGATCAAACAAGAAACTATTTGCCAAGAACACAATTAGGGATTTTTGATTTAGCCAAAATTAAACCCCAAAATTATGCAGATTAGTGATTAAGGTGAGCCTAATCACATCCCAACTCTCAAAAGAACTGCCACCTCACTCTCTTAGTCACATGAAACAACCTTGTCCCACCTCTTGGAGAAGAAGACAAAACAGTAAAGAGGATCCAACGTCCCACAACAAAGCTTCAAACTTAAGCTTATTTGAGACCACTGATCAACTTTTCAACAGCTATCTACTCAACAAACGTCCAAGAATTTGTCACATGAAGCCAAGACATTCAAACTTCAAGAGGGCATTTTGGGGACTTCAGCAACATTAGGGCAACGTTTTTATGCTTTCTAGTAGCTCACTGTATGCCTATATAAAGTGTTGGGAATCTAAACTTGTTAGATTCCCTGTTCATTGATTTAAACATAATTAGGCTGATAGATAGTCCCTTGCCTGTGCCTAGGAGGCAGGCAAGTTTCGCAAGACTCACAGAGATCCGAGTCTCTATGAGCAACCTCAGAGGAGTCCATGTCAGAGACATTGTCAGGGAAGTCGAAGATTACCTGAAGACATACTCCTTGGCTGTGATGGATAACAGCCAAGATGTATTAGGGACTCTGAGGGGTTGAGAGTTAACAGGGGTGGCAATACCCTGATAACTCTCAGCACACTTTGGACATGCCATTTGTGTGTTCGAGAATATGAAGAATAAGGAAACTGTTTTTGACAACTGTTCCTTAAAGCATAATGGAAGACTACCAAGAATAGAAGGACATCATGTGACTGATGTGGGAACTTGTAAAAGCTTGTGTAGTCGACATCAAGTACTGTTCAAGTCAAACTCGTAACACTATAAATAGGATGTGTATCCTTGCATTAATGTTTAACACTTTGAGATATTAAGAACATTAGTGCGTATAACTTAGTGAATCAAACAGCTACGACTGTATTCATAAGTTAAGGTTTATTGTTGTTCAAAGTGTGCACAACACATTGTCATCAAACGGTGTTATCCATAACACTTGTAATTCTTTATTATACAATAATAAGATTACGTTTGAAAAGTAATACCTTGTGTTGATTAAGTTAAGATTAGGGTTTCTTGCATTGATTAGGGACTTTCAATTGGTATCAGAGCGGTGTTTGATATTAAAACCTTTAAGAAACATCGTTCTCCGTTTTATAATCAAGATCCACCATGCCGGAAACCTCTAGCCCACACTCACCTTCCACAAACCCATCTTCACCAAGACTTAACCCCCCAGCAAATGACGATGATCTACCCCAACTTCTTGACTCAAGAGGTGGATCACACGTAACCAGTGTACCAGTCTTGGATGAAGAAGACTTTGCCAGTTGGAAGAGTCAATTTCTTGTATACCTTGATGGACTTGAACCTTTTCTCTTAGAATTTTTAGAAAATGGTCCATATATTCCCATGGCGCTTACTTCTACTGAAGAAAACCCTCTTCCCAAGCCTGTCAAACAATGGACCGCAGCTGATAGGAAATTAGCAAACCAAGATAAACGTCTCAAAAGCATCATAATTTCCTGTCTTCCAAAGGATATCATGAAGTCTGTCATTCAGTGTCCCACAGCTAAACAAATGTGGACAGACCTCATTCTAGGCCATGAAGGACCCTCTGAAACAAGAGAGACAAAGATTCAGGCACTCAGACTTCAGTTTAATGCCTTTAAGTCTCTTGAAGGTGAAAAAGTTCAGCAAACCTATACTAGGCTGAAGATTCTTCTAAATGACCTCGCCATGAATGATGTCACTATTGGTCAAGCTGAGATCAATGCCACTTTTGTCAACAACCTTCCAAGAAAGTGGTTGAGTATGAATCAGACTCAGAGAGCTAACAACTCAATCAAAAATGATACCCTTGCTCAGCTCTATGGTAAGTACAATTATGAAGAAGGGCTGATCGATACTATCTACAAATCAGAGACTGAAAGATTTGTAGTCCAAGGAGCATCTTCCAAAGCTTTGATCTCTGCATCACATCCTCTTGACAGCGACTCTGATATTGAAGAAGATACCCGTAGCAGCCAAGAGTTCTTGTCAGACCTCAATGCAGAATTTCATGAAAGAGCACTGCTAGCCAACCAAAGAAGATACTACAAAAGATCTGGAAGAGTAGGATCAGCTAGCAAACCAACTGACAGGTCAAAAGAAACATGTTTTGCCTGTGGAAAGCTTGGACATTTTCAAAAAGAATGTCCTTCCACCAAAACATCCTCACCCTCTTATCCATCATCTTCATCCAAACCCTACAAGTTCAAACATCATAACAACTCATCTCAATCCAATTCTTCAGACACTGAGAAGAAAGATTACAAAAATAAGTACAAGGCACTCAAAGCTGAGTTAGAACAGATGAACTTGAAGATTGAAGCTATGTCCAAAAAGAAAGGTGGTGAGAAAAAGGCTGAGAAAGGGTTGGTTGCTGAAACCTATGATTGGAATGATGAACCATTGACTTCAGATGAAGAAGACACCACAAGAGTCAGGGATTTTATGGCAATAGCTGAGGATGAACCAGCTGTTGGAAAAGGTGATGCAAGATCAGGACAATGGGTTGACATCACAATGAAAAAGGTACACAGGCTTCTATCTATGTCTGATAGTGATGAACGTAAGCATGTCCTTGATTACACCATTGTTGATTTGCACTTTGTTGAGGAACAAAGGAAGAACCTACTTGATAAGTTTCACTCTGTTAAAACTGAAATGATAAATGCTAAGGCTGAATGTGAAACTCTCAGGCGGGTTAACTTAGAGAAAATATCCCTGCAAAATGAAGTAGCTAGATTAACCTTGAAAAACATAGCTTTAAATGATCAAGTCACTGAATTAAACAAGGTTATTGAAAAATGGCTGTGTGCTAGGTTTACTATTGATGAATTGCTTAGGGATGAAGTGCCTGCAGACTTAAACAGGGATATAACTGCTAAGAATAAAAAGCTTAGGATTATCACCAAACCCAAAGACATTGTCTTTAAATCTACAGAGACTATTCATATGTCAGATACCTCTTTGACTAATGACCCTGTCTCTGAAGATGTGGCTGAGCTACCACCTTTGCCCAAACTCTCTGGAGTTGAACCTAGCAGTTCTTCTAGATCTGCTAAGGATGAACTTAAGACAGATATTGAGAATCCTCCAGCCAAAGTTTTTCGTGTGCCTGCTAAACCAACTGGTAAACAAGTTGCTTTTAAGCCTGTTTCTACTAAAGCTGTGAATAAGGTTGACCCCACCACTGAAGATCGCCTGTTGTCTCTTATGAAAGAAGTAGAACTCTTGAAACAACACATTAAGCCTTCCGCTGAATGCTCTACTTCTCATGAACCTAAGTCAGTCCTAGGTGAACCCAAAGGGGAAAGGTTAATCAAACCTTATTGCAATATTTGTAAGAATTCTCACCACTCGACCTTAGATCATGACAGACACATGGCAGCTAAAAGAGCTCAGACACCCTCTAGGGACAGACCACAGAGTTCCAAAAGACAACAGGGAAATTACAATTCTTATCCTCCCTGTAAATTCTGTGGGTTCACAGACCATCACTCAGACGAGTGTGGTGACTTCCCTGGGTGTGATATCTGTGGGAGTTATAACCATGAAACTATGAACTGTCCATCCCAACGCCAAAAGTTTTTCAGGAACACAAGAGTTGCTAACAAGCAATTCAGGGAACCCACTGGAAAGTGGGTTCACCATAGGAACTAATCTGTTTCTATGTATCTGTGCAGAAATATCTCAAGGAATCGATATGGTATCTAGATAGTGGCTGTTCTAGACACATCACAGGGATTCAACAATACCTGCACAGATACTCAAAGGAGCCAGGTCCCAAAGTGGTGTTTGGAGATAACTCTTCAGGTGACACAGAAGGATATGGCTCAGTGAATTGCAATGGGATCACATTTACCAGGGTTGCATATGTGAATGGTCTTAAACACAATCTTATTAGCATCAGCCAATTATGTGATGCTGATTATAAGGTTTTGTTTACTAAGACTCAGGGAACCATATTCAACAAAAATAATGATGTTGTGCTGGTTGCACCTAGAAGGAGAGATGTTTATGTCATCAACATGGCTGTGTGCTCTGAAAACAGCTCAAATTGTTTTCTTGCCAAAGCCTCTGAAAGTGTCAACTGGCTGTGGCACAAGAGACTGTCTCATCTCAACTTCAAGAACATCAATAAGATAGCCACTCAAAACTTGGTTGCTGGTCTACCTTCAGTAATGTTTTCCAAAGACAAAACTTGTTCAGCCTGTGTCAAAGGAAAACATCATAGGTCTTCATTCAAGACTAGGCAATCATTCTCTATTGACAAGTGCTTACATCTCCTTCACATGGACTTGTTTGGGCCTGTCAAACCTCAAACCATTAATCACAACAAATACACCTTGGTCATAGTTGATGAATTTTCAAGATATACATGGGTGTTCTTCCTCAGAAGGAAAAGTGATGCAGCTGATACCATCATGTCCTTCATCAGACAGGTTGAAAATATGAATGATGTTAGAGTCAAAGCTCTAAGAAGTGATAATGGTACAGAATTCAAGAATCATCAACTTGAATCATTTTGTGATGAAAAAGGAATTTCTCAGAACTTCTCTTCAGCTGGCACTCTTGAACAAAATGGTGTGGTTGAAAGAAGAAACAGGACTCTGATTGAAGCAGCAAGAACTATGTTAAATGGTGCAGCCTTACCAAAGCAATTTTGGGGAGAAGCTGTACACACTGCCTGCTACACTCAAAACAGATCAATCATTATCAAAAGACATGGCAAAACCTCCTATGAAGTTTTCAGAAAAAGATCTCCAGACGTCAGCTATTTTCATGTGTTTGGATGCCCTGTGTTTATTTATAACTACAGGGATAAACTTGGAAAGTTTGATGAAAAGGCTGATGATGGATTCTTTTTGGGATACTCTCCAACAGCCAAAGCCTTCAGAGTATTCAACATCAGAAGACAAGAAGTTGAAGAAACTTTCCATGTCAGATTTAATGAAGATGATGAAGTCATACAGAGAACAGGAACAGAGGGTGATGAAGTAGATTTTAATGAAAATGTTTTTTTCCCAAGCGATGAGTTCACAGAATCCAGACCTACCAGTCATCACCACTCCAACACTCTCACTCCTTATGTTCCTGCTTTTGATCCTCTGTCTACTCACAACATAGAAGTTCCTACCTCTCAGGAACTTTATGAAGAAGAACCTCAAATCTCTGATGGTCCTTCTCATGATATTAATGACTCACCAATTCTTCAAACCTCTGAAGTTGCTCCTGCTGATGATGAAATTGCTTCCCTTGATGTGGCTGAAGAAGACTTAGACACTGAAGTAGTCTTTGAAGAAAGTCCTCCTAGTCAGCAGGATGAGACTCAAATTATACCAGCTGTGCCCTCAAGTACCCCTGTTCTTGAAACTCCAGCTCCTCAAAATAAGTGGTCAAGAGATCAACACATTCTTCTTGTCAACATTATTGGAGAACCAAATGCAGGGGTCACAACCAGACAGCGAATCCAAGACTCAGAGTCAGCCTCAGCCAATGAATGTCTATTTGCTGAATTTCTTTCTCAAATTGAACCTAAAAGAGTTGCTGAGGCTCTGGTAGAAGATGGATGGGTAGCTGCCATGCAAGAAGAAATCAATCAGTTCAAAAGGAACAAAGTATGGACACTAGTGCCAGCTCCACCTGGAAAGAATATCACAGGCACTAGATGGATCTATAGAAATAAGATGGATGAGATTGGGAACATCATCAGGAACAAGGCAAGACTGGTAGCACAGGGATACTCCCAGACTGAAGGAATTGATTATGATGAAACTTTTGCACCTGTTGCTAGACTTGAGGCCATCAGAATCTTTCTTGCTTATGCTGCCTATATGAACATCACTGTCTATCAGATGGATGTAAAGAGTGCGTTCCTCAATGGTGATTTAGTTGAGGAAGTCTATGTTGCACAACCTGAAGGATTTGAGAACAGCGAGTTTCCCAACCATGTGTACAGACTTCACAAGGCAATGTATGGTCTGAAACAAGCTCCAAGAGCATGGTATGAAACTCTTTCAAATTTCTTATCTGAAAACAAATTTATCAGGGGTTCTATTGATAAAACACTCTTTACCTTCAAGGACAAGAGTGATTTCATCATTGTGCAGATTTATGTGGATGATATCATCTTTGGGTCAACAAATGTCAATCTTAGTAAACGTTTTGCTAAATTAATGACCAAGAAATATGAGATGAGTATGATGGGTGAATTAACTTACTTTTTGGGCTTTCAAATTAAACAATGTCCTAAGGGAATTTCTATTTGTCAAGAAAAGTATGTTAAGGATTTACTTAAAAAATATGACTTAGCTGATTGTGCATCAGTGAAATGCCCCATGCTTCCACCCAACGACTTGGGCCCTGATGAGTCAGGGGTCTCTGTCAATGAGACTTTATATAGAGGCATGATTGGGTCACTGATGTATCTAACAGCCAGTCGTCCAGATATCCAATTCTCCACATGTCTCTGTGCAAGGTACCAAGCTAACCCAAAAGAATCCCATCTAGTGGCTGTTAAGAGAATTTTCAGGTATCTCAAAGGAACACCATCCCTAGGACTATGGTATCCAAAGGAATCAGGCTTTGATCTCAAGGCCTATTCAGATTCAGATTATGTTGGATGCTGTATTGACAGGAAAAGTACTTCAGGCAACTGTCAAATCCTAGGAGGAAAATTGGTTGGATGGAGTGCTAAGAAGCAAAACTCTGTGGCTATGTCTTCAGCTGAAGCTGAATATGTCGCTGCAGCCAGCTGTTGTGCTCAGGTGCTCTGGATGAAAAGTCAATTGGCTGACTATGAAATCTTGTATGACAAAGTTCCAATCTTTTGTGACAACACCAGCGCCATTGCCATATCCAACAACCCTGTGCTTCACTCTCGTACCAAACACATTGATATCAGGTATCATTTTATCAGGGATCATATTATGAAGGGAGATATTGAGCTGCATTTTGTTCCCATAGAGCTGCAACTAGCTGATATCTTTACAAAGCCTTTGGCTGAACCTACGTTCAACAGGCTAGTTGCTGAGCTAGGGATGCTAAATATCTCAAAGCCTGTGGCTTGATATTAAATGTGTTCATTAAATGATTGATTCTATATTAAATGTTTTATTAAATGTTTTTCACATGAAACTAGGTAGTTACTTTCCAAGTAAATGCAAAAAACATTCTCACATTTTTTAATCATTTAAGTTTCGGATAACGAGGAGACAAACTTTTTGAAAGGTCAAGGGGACCCACTTGAGCAGTCATTTTCGCTCTTGCATTTAATACGGTTGAATAACTGTTCACTCAAGTTTGAATATATATTGTCTTCTTTCTCTTCACACCCACCACCTTTCTAAAAATCATCTTCTCTCTCTAAACTCTTATCTCTCTCAACCATCCACCATTTTCATTCTCCTTCAACCTTAAATCAATGGCGTTTCCCGTACCAAAAGCCTCCAATGTGAACTTCGAGATCAACGAGAGCATCATCGCCTCCAATAACGCCATTGGATGGATCAAGGCACCAAACAACACCTACTCAGACCTGGTAAATTTCATGCAGAATTGTGACCTAAACGAAGCCTTCACCAAATCTCCATCCACCTTTTACCAAGAATACCTTAGGGAATTCTGGTATTCTGCTGAAGTAGTTGAAGACACCATTACCTTTAGCCTTTCTTGCAATGAACATCCTTTTGCCTTTTCCCTCAATGATTTTTCTAGTGTGGCCGGACTCAAACATGGAGATGAATGCTTGAAGACGGTTGACAAAAAGGCTGTCAAGGAAGCCTTAGCCACACTAAAACCCTGCCATGATGTTAACCCTGCACTTACGCCAGCTGAGGTCCTCGCCAAAGCCCCTCTGAAGATAAAGTACTTTACTCCTATGTGGCGTGTCCTCTTCACCCACATTGTGAAGTCCCTGGGAGGAATGCAGGGATCACAGGATCAGATGTCGTCCAATCATCAGGCTATCGCATATGGACTTATCTGGGGAGCTGATGTCGATTTTGGAAGCATCCTTTTCTCAAACCTGGTAGAACAACTGAAGGGACGGAATCAGGTCAGGGAAAAGAACATCTGTTATGTGCGCTACCTATCCCTGATCTTTGAGAGTTTGCTGGGAGAGAATTACCATAACAAGGCCTTAACAGCTCTGAAGCCCTATCGCATCACTGGCGCCATCTACAAGGAGATAGGGGCTGAGGATATCCCTGTGACTGCACACATGCTGAACGTGGCCAACCAGGTACCCAACGCTGAGAAGCCCTTGCTTCCTTCCTCTGAGAAGGTGAATACTTCTAGTGTCGCTGGCAAGTCTACGTCTTTGACCTCTGGGCAGCACACTACTAAGTCCAAGGCTTCATCTGGCCAACAACCAAAGAAGAAGAAAATCCCCTCTTCTTCCCAACCTAAAGCTGTTAGTAAGGCCAAGGAAAAGAAGATTGACACCGCCTCTGGTCTAGATACTCTTGTGGATACAGAATCTTTGGCTGACAAACAACAGGCGTCTAGTGTCTCTAGGTCAGCAGAGACTACAGGAAACCAGCCAAACCAAGCTGATATCTCACAGGTAATCAGTGTACATTTTTAGAGGTTCACAATCAACCACTCTCATTTGTCTGTAGGAGAGAGTGGTGAAGTTAGGGTAATCCTCGACCCATAGAAGTCTGTCATTTCACTTAGAATACTTTAAGACTTCTGTACACTCTGTCTTTGCACCAGGGAGTGATTCATTTGTGTTTATAAAGCACCCCGATGACCCTGAACCCTCTAGACAGTATTCAGGCTAACAACAACCTGAATACATTAATGTCTCAACCTTGATGGCTGTACCTCACACAGCCTCTTGGTTCCCTCATTAAAAGAGTCCCAAAGGATTTATCCTTTCAGGGGGAGCTGAATCATCACCCTCAGCTTTCCTAGGGGCAGCGTAACAGGCGACCTACAACAACATATGTTTCACTCTTAAAAGAGTCCCAAAGGTTTTACCTTTTGGGGGGACTGAATAATCACACTCAGCTTTCCTAGGGGCAGCGAAATGGCGATCATTAAACAACATATGTTTCACAATCAAAAGAGTCCCAAAGGTTTTTACCTTTTGGGGGGGCTGAATAATCACACTCAGCTTTCCTAGGGGCAGCGAATGGCGACCATTAACCACACTTCATTCACACTTAAAAGAATCCCAAGGATTTATCCTTTGGAGTGGCTGAGTAATCACCCTCAGCCTCTCTGGGACAGCGAAATGGCGACCATTCACTTTATATTTTCCCTGTTACTAATTTCAACAAACTTGCAGGCTGAAATTGTACAACCAGTCAAAGAACCTCAGGTACATGAAAAGGAGGCTGAAACAATAACTCAGGACATTCCACATGAAGAAGAACTTGAGCTCAATACTGATGAAGAAATGCTTTCTGTAGAAGATTATGTCGCTGAGTTTGAACCCATGCCTGAGGATGAATTCCCTGAGGGAATGTTTGATGAAGAGGAGGAAGAAGATGAGGATGACCAGCTGTCAGCCTCTCCTCCTAAAGAAGATGACAAGACTTCTCCTCTCAAGGAAGCTGTTGACACACAAAACTCTGCTACATCTGCAACAACAGTCTTCCAAAGACCAATTTATGATCCAACAGCTGAATTCCTCTTGTTTGATCATCCTACCCAGACTAACTTCGACTTGATTCCAAGGGAGGATGATTTTGCTCAACAAAGCCTCAATATCAAGAATCTTCAGCCTGTACACCATCAGTCTGATATTGAGCGCTTATCAAGAAAGCTGGACGTGATCAAGTCAGAGATGCACAATTTTACTGTCACTTTTCCAGGCATTATAAAGAAGGCTGTGACTGAGGCTGTCACTGAACCTATTCAGGAAGGTGCCAGAAAAGGTGTGTCTCAGGGACTAAGTCATCTCTCGACACGGATCAAGGATGCAATTGACTCTGTTGTCCCATCCATGTTCCATGAACAAGAGAACAACATGAACAGGCACTTCAATGCAGTTCGCAACAGGCAATACAACCATGCTGGTTTTATTGTCAGGCGTGTTCAGGCAAATACCAATGCCAATGCCAACCTATTGCTGAAGATTGCCAGGGCATCAAGAAAAAGACAGCGTGCCATGGCTGCCTCTGTGGATCAGATTGCAAGAAGATTTCAGGCACGTTCATCCAAGCATAAGAGAAGTAAGGATGAACGTGAGGGGGAGAAGAATACTACACTCAGCCTTGCATCTGCTGAACAAGGCTCATCTTCAGCCAATCCTTCAACAACACCTGTTCCTCTTCAGGTCATCACACCAGTTATAGTACATGATGATGAGGATCAGACTCAGGGGGAGCAACAACCACAAGATGGAGCTGACTCATCTAAATCCATGATCTTAGTTAACATCAGCAAGCCTGAGGATGATGATGAACCAGCGGCCAAGAAACTTAAATTCACTGTGACCTCCCTACCAAAATCTATTCAAAATCAGGCTCAGACAGCGTTCCTCAAAAGAGCTGATGATTTGAAAAACATAAGTGTGGAGTCCTCTGTCTCAAAGAAAGGTAAAGAAATAGTTTTGGTTGATACTGACACCAAACTTAAGAAGATAGCTGCGATGCTAGAGACAGGAGGATCCACAACAGACCTTTCCCACTTTTCAACCTTTACACCTTCCAATGAGAGTCCTTTAACGCCTGAAGAAATAGAGCAACAGGCTGAAGAATTCAAAAGACTAAATGAGCTCAAGGCAGCCAAAGAATTAAATGAAGCTACTCTGAGGAAGATGACACCACCTGAAAGGGAAAAACAAAAACAAAGGTTGAGGGAAATGGAACTTAAACGCGCTGAGGCCTTAAAGAAAGTCAAAGCTGACTATGATGCCTGCGTAAACAACAGGTATGCTGCTGGCAAGATAACCAAGTTTAGATACACCATTCACAAATCCACAAACACCCCACAGATGATCTTATGGAGGGATAATCAACAGAGGAATATGGATGTGTTTGACAACTTCAGGTTAAAAAGACTTGGGTTATCAGAATGGTTTAAACTCGAAGCCTTAGCTGCCAAAAAGTCTGGACAGGCAAATTTCCTTCTGCTTAAAACTCTTAAGGCTAAGTTTAACTGGATCAAGGAAACAGCTGCCAAACTCAAGATTGATCCTCCACCACAGCTTTTCGAACAAGGACCCCCAAAGACAAGCAACAAAAGAAGAAGAATTTCCCAAATCATTGATGAAACTTTTGTTACTGAAGATGTTCGTGTGGATGGCATGCACAGGGATCTGATCCTTCCTAATGGTATAGTTGGCCCTGTTGATGGTCAGACATACTCAGTGCCTGAAAGAGGAATGGCGTTTATGAACAAAGCCTGCCAATATGCTTTTCAGAGGGAAGATGAGCTTTGCCTGGCTTCAACTATTCATCTACTCTGTCACAAGAAGTGTCTCAAGATTAACTCTGAGTATTCCAAGAAGTTTGCAAAGACTTTGCAGGATGAAATTGATAACAGATTAGATGTGGCCGAAGCTGAAGAAAGAATCAAAAATGATGACTATTGAAGATAGTGTCAGCCCTTTTACCTTCATCTTTTATTTAACTTATGTAATGAACTTGTAATTTTTCTTTAAGTCTTAATAAAATCATGAGGTATGTTTGTTTAGATCTGTTATGTGTAAGAAGAAGCTGTTAAACTCACTTACCTTAACTTAGTTAGATCTAGCACTATTTATGTTTAAATAGGGGGAGATTGTTGGGAATCTAAACTTGTTAGATTCCCTGTTCATTGATTTAAACATAATTAGGCTGATAGATAGTCCCTTGCCTGTGCCTAGGAGGCAGGCAAGTTTCGCAAGACTCACAGAGATCCGAGTCTCTGTGAGCAACCTCAGAGGAGTCCATGTCAGAGACATTGTCAGGGAAGTCGAAGATTACCTGAAGACATACTCCTTGGCTGTGATGGATAACAGCCAAGATGTATTAGGGACTCTGAGGGGTTGAGAGTTAACAAGGGTGGCAATACCCTGATAACTCTCAGCACACTTTGGACATGCCATTTGTGTGTTCGAGAATATGAAGAATAAGGAAACTGTTTTTGACAACTGTTCCTTAAAGCATAATGGAAGACTACCAAGAATAGAAGGACATCATGTGACTGATGTGGGAACTTGTAAAAGCTTGTGTAGTCGACATCAAGTACTGTTCAAGTCAAACTCGTAACACTATAAATAGGATGTGTATCCTTGCATTAATGTTTAACACTTTGAGATATTAAGAACATTAGTGCGTATAACTTAGTGAATCAAACAGCTACGACTGTATTCATAAGTTAAGGTTTATTGTTGTTCAAAGTGTGCACAACACATTGTCATCAAACGGTGTTATCCATAACACTTGTAATTCTTTATTATACAATAATAAGATTACGTTTGAAAAGTAATACCTTGTGTTGATTAAGTTAAGATTAGGGTTTCTTGCATTGATTAGGGACTTTCATAAAGGCTTAGGGTTCCAACATTTAGTCTTTGCTTTTGATTTTTCCTTGTTCAAGTTTCTGTAAATCCCTTTTTCAAGTTTAATGAAATTGAGTTTGAAATCTTGAAGAAAAGTCATTGGCCAATCTTATTTACTGCTTTCATTTGTTATATGCTTGTTAGTTCTTGAAGTTCAAAACCTGTTTTCAAAAGAGGAGTGTGCAAAAGTTTGCATATTTCCTCATTTTCTTGATATTTTGCTAAGTCTTGTTCTAATCTTGGAATTCTTGGGCTATAGGGCTGATCATAGCATCCTAACTCAGTTGGTTAAGGTGTGGTGAGGCTTATAACTTGGGGATAATCAAGTGTGGGGTAACAAGTTTTCATCAATCAAGTTTTCCAAAGTTTCTGATTTTTATGATATTGTGCTTAACCCTTGTTCAATCTTAGCAGGCTTATTGTGGAAGCTTGTGCTTGTTCTTGCTAGCACATAAGCTCAAAATTCGTGGGTGTGGATGTACATCCATGAGGTTTGCATACTTAATCTCAAAATCTGCTTAAATTGTGAGTTTTGGTGATATTTGTATGAAACTTGTCTTCTTGTGAATTTTGTGGCTTGTTCTTGCTTGAATCTGTTTATCTTACTTGTTTGAGTGTTAATTGATGCTTGGTTGGCCTGAAATCTCACTTTGCTTTTGAATATTTTGATTTGGAAAAGTTAAAGGGGTGTTTGGGTCTACTGGTTTGTGCTTGTATCTTGTTATTGTGTTGTTAGTTTGTGTTGTTTATGCTTTGTATCTGCTATAACTTTGTTTGAGAGTGTTTTGCTGCAAGTTTCTGAGTTTGAAACTTTGAATCAAACAAATTGCTATATCTTGTTGAGTTGACTGATTTTTGACCTAAAATTTTGGGAAAACCTAGAGTTTATGCATGTTTAGGGATAAAAGTTGTTAAATCATCATTAATATAACCTGTTTGAAAGATTTGGAGTGTTGAAATTGGCTTGTGTGTCAAATACATCAGCAAAAGTAGAAACTACATGTGTTAGTGTTCATCAGTAACTTTCATTGCTTGAATCTTGCTTAATTCTTTGAACCAGTGCATGAAACCTGTTTAGACTTGCTTATTGGAGTTTATTATAGCTTGTGTGTGCATTTGGTTGAATTTGGCTGGCTGATTTGTGCTAAAACTGCTCATAAGTGCTTAACTGCTTATTGTTCATGTCTGTATCATGTCTGATGAATGATTGATTAAACTGTATCAATTGGGTGTTAGTGATTGTGTTATTTTGATTTTGATTGACTCCTTTTGATCCAAAGATCATTTGGGTGCCTTTGTGAAATCTGAATCCAAGAAAAAGTCACTAAAGACAAAAAGTCAAAATAGTCAAGCAGTGGAAAAAGTTTCCACTGCTCAACATCCAAAACTAGCAGCTGCTAGTGCAATTTTGTCATCAGCTTATCAATAAGCTATTCTAGCTTATTCTGACTTGCAACAACTTATTTTTGTGATAGATCTTCATTATTTGACCCATTTAAGTAGACTGGAGCTTATTCGACTTTGACTTTGACTTTTTACTAGAAAACCAACTTATTTGACTTTTAACATAAGTGCTTATTTGATTTTCCAGCTTATTGAGTGTGCTTATTGAGTAGGTTTTTGATTATTAAGCTTAGTCTTTGTCATAAGAAACATTTTGCAACTTGAATCAGCTTCTGAGGTGGTCTAGATCATAAAAACGACTATTTTGTCGTTTTGTGAATAAGTTTGTGAACTGTTTCTGGCTTATTAAGTGGGCTCACTACTCATATGCCCTAATCACGTACTTATCCTCCCATTATTCCTAAGTTGTATCTCTTATATTTTATATTGTCATGAATGTTTCACGAGGATACATTGTTTGACTTATGCGATAATAGAGATTTAGGTCTAAAAATAGAATCCTAACGTGTAACCAAGACCATAAAATCAATAACCCCTCCTAATAGACAACGATGTCAAAAAATTAAGTTGACAAGAAGAATCGATAAACACGGTTTTATAACGGTTTTGAACATGAGACTTATTACCAAGACTTTTATACGCCCCCTAACGAAAGGGCCTTATTATCTTTAGTTTAACTCCATCTTTTATTCAACTTCGCCATGAAGCTTTTATTATGACTTCGGTCTTGCCTTGCCTTTTATTATCCACCTCATCGGTAGTTTTATTAGCCAAAGACGTATATCCTCACGCTAAGGCGAATTTTGGATCTTTAAAGCTTCGAAGATTAAGGCTTGATTCACTTTCAATTTTGCATAGATTTTTCGGCCTTGTGGGGCTTCAAATTGTTTGCTTGATTTAGGTGAGCACTTGAAATCTTATTATTGGGTGAAGATTTTGATTATTCGGGTGCCAATACTTCAAAACCGTGACGATGGCGATACCTTAATGTCTTCCTAATTTAATTACACAGAAGCTACTAGAAACGACTAGAAACCCAACAATCCCAACAAAACCTCTAAGTCAATATTTATTAAGCAAAAAATATTTACATGCGAAGGGAGAATAAGCAAACAACGAGAACACATGAGTTTTTGAAAGAATACGAGTACTATACGTTTAACATAGTAACTTATAATTAACCCTATCATTTCTCGTCCTCATTTAAGAGACTTAGCCTAATGTGTAGTTAAGGAATCAAAGCTAAGTGCTCAACACGTACGGTCGAGTCAAAAATTACTCTTATTCTCGCCATCGGAAAACCTACATTCGTGTCTTCAAACACTTATAAAACATGAGAAAAATTTTAAAATTTGGCCATTTTTAGCCTTATTTTGCAACAAAAACGATAAACAAAAAGATAAACTTTAGAAAGCGTAAAGGTTTGGCAAGGAAAGTATCTATTCACCCCCCCATACTAAAGTTAAACATTGTCCCCAATGTTTCGAGTCTAGGGGTGCAAACACCCCCATACTAGAGACGTAGTCGAATGCCTAATCTAGCATGGAAAGGGTGTAACCAATAAATTAATAGCCGTTTATGAAGTGTGCTAAAAACCTAAGGTTAGAATATCAAAAGGATATATCATGGATATTGAGAAAGTCTTCAAAGCAAACGATCGAGTGCTCCCATAAAATAAACACGAGAGGCTCCAATCGTGAAGATCATGATCATCTAAAGTCCACAATTCACAAACAACCACGGAACAAAGGTTGGAAGGGCACAAATCCCCACACGTTAACTACATTAGAAAGCGATAATATGTACATAGGATAAGCATGGGACTCCCCCACGAGGCACCTCGTTTTTGATTACTGAGTCATTAGCTCGACTCGATCCCCTCAATACTAATTATCATTTGGGGAAGGTGACTTGGTCGAGGTAGTTCAAGGATGGAACTTCCCCGCCAAAGTAGTGCTTCAACCTATGTCCATTCACCTTGAAGTTAGGACCATCATCTTGAGCTAGCTCGATGGTCCTATACGGAAACACTTGAGTCACGGTGAATGGACCGGACCAACGGGATTTCAACTTACCGGAAAAGATTTTCAAGCGAGAATTAAAAAGCAAAACTTGATCCCCAATGTTAAAAACCCAGTTTTTAATTTTAGAATCATGCAACTTTTTAGTTTTTTCCTTATAAATCAATGAATTTTCATAAGCAATGTCCCTCAATTCATCCAATTCATTCAATTGCATTTTCCGGTGTTTTCCCGCGGTCTCCATATCATCATTACAATGCTTTAGGGCCCAATAAGCCTTGTGTTCTAACTCGATAGGCAAATGACAATTCTTTCCATACACAAGCTTATAGGGAGTGCACCCAATGGGTGTCTTATAAGCGGTCCTAAAGGCCCATAAAGCATCGTCCAACTTATCCGACCACAATTGTCGGTTTTCCCCAACGGATCTCTCCAAGATCCTCTTCAACGCTCGGTTTGAAACCTCGACTTGCCCACTCGTTTGTGGGTGATAAGCCGTAGAAAGCCGATGTGTAACCCCATATTTCCTTAGGACCCTTTCGAATTGGTCGTTACAAAAATGGGTTCCACGATCGCTTATGATAGCACGAGGGGTTCCAAACCAAGAAAACAAGCTTTTCAAAAACTTGACTACCACACGAGTATCATTGGTGGGCAAGGCTTTGGCCTCCACCCACTTAGATAGGTAGTCAACCGCAACGAGAATGTACTTATTACCACGAGAAGATGGGAACGGCCCCATAAAGTCTATACCCCAAACGTCAAAGATCTCACACACTTGGATGATGTTTTGTGGCATTTCATCTTTTTTTGAGGCTTTTCCTTGTCGTTGGCATGAATCACATGACTTCACAAGATCTTGTGCATCTCGGTAAATAGTATGCCAAAAGAAGCCGGCATCAAACACCTTCTTAGCCGTGAGATTAGCACCGTTGTGACCACCCGTGGGTCCCTCATGGCAAGCTCTAAGGATGTTAGAAGCTTCGGTGCCAAATAGACAACGTCGGATGATTTGATCCGCACAAGTTCGAAACAAGTAAGGGTCGTTCCAAAAGTAGAACTTGACGTCACGAAAGAATTTTCGTTTTTCTTGAGTCGTCATACCCTTAACGATGAAGTTACCCGCATGGTAATTTGCAAAGTCCGCAAACCATGGGGTGGAAGGATCAAGCTTAGAATTCACTACACCAAGTGTCTCGAGCGGAAATGTTTCGGTGATTTCCTTGGGCTCGTAAACACTTTGGTGAGGATCTTCCAAACGAGAAAGATGATCGGCCGCTAGATTCTCGGCTCCTTTTTTGTCAACGATTGTGTGATCAAATTCTTGAAGGAGGAGAATCCAACGAAGTAACCTAGGCTTACAATCTTGTTTTGCCATGAGATACTTGATAGCCGAATGATCCGTACACACTATGAATTTAGCTAAGACGAGATAAGGTCGGAATTTCTCAAATGCATACACCACGGCAACGAACTCCTTTTCCGTTGTAGTGTATTTTAGTTGAGCCTCGGTCATCGTCTTACTAGCATAGTGAATAGGCAAGAAGTGCTTATCATGACGTTGCCCCAAAACGGCCCCAATAGCGTAATCACTAGCATCACACATAAGCTCAAAGGGGAGGTTCCAATTGGGAGCAACAAGAATGGGAGCTTCGGTAAGTTTCCTCTAAAGGATTTCAAAGGCTCGTACACAATCTTCGTCAAAGACAAAACGTGCCTCTTTTTCAAGAAGATGTGCAATGGGTCGAGAGATCTTTGAAAAATCCTTGATGAATCGACGATAAAAGCCCGCGTGGCCTAGGAAACTCCTAACTCCCTTAACGGTTTTGGGATGAGGTAATTTGGCGATGACGTCTACCTTAGCTTGATCTACCTCAATCCCCGCTTTTGAGACCTTGTGCCCTAAGACGATTCCACTCTTAACCATAAAATGACACTTTTCCCAATTGAGCACAAGGTTGGTTTCCTCACAACGTTTCAACATTCTCTCAAGGTTCGACAAACACGAAGTGAACGAATTACCAAACACGGAAAAGTCATCCATGAAGACTTCCATCGTCTTCTCGATCATATCATGAAAAATAGCCATCATGCACCTTTGAAAGGTTCCCGGTGCATTGCAAAGTCCGAATGGCATTCTACGATAGGCAAACGTTCCATATGGACACGTAAACGTAGTTTTTTATTGATCACGAGGATCGATGTGAATTTGGAAGTAACCGGAAAAACCATCTAAAAAGCAATAGAAATCGTTTCCCGCAAGACGCTCCAACATTTGGTCCATGAAGGGCAAGGGAAAATGGTCTTTTCGAGTGACTTCATTCAACTTACGATAGTCAATGCACATTCTCCATCCGGTCACGAGTCTAGTGGGAATCAACTCGTTGGCATCGTTTGGCCCAACGGTCATCCCTCCCTTGTTAGGGACACAATGAATAGGACTCACCCAAGGGCTATGATAACTCGATTTTACTCAGGTTAAAAAGATTCGTTGTACCAATCTATTCGAATTGAAAAACTTGCGTTTAATGTGTGACTCAGTTGAACTTTGGTGAAATAAAGATGTGTCGTTGTAGTTTTGAAAATAAAAGGTGCAGAACAATTAAAGTAAAAGTGCAATTAAAGTAAATCTAAATATAATTAAAATAAAGTGCAAGTATTTAAAGTGCGACTAAAACTAAAGGGCAATAATGTAAATAACGCAAACTTAAATCTAACTAAGGCAAATTTAAAACGCAACTAAAACTAAAACTTAAACTAAGGCAAATAAACTTAAAGTGCGAGTAAGGAAAAAGGCGGGAAAAAATAAAGTTTAAAATGAAAAGGCAGAAAACTAAAAACTAAAATTTCCCTATCCGGAATAAACTCCTATTCGGAATAAATGCTATTCGGAATATCTGTCACCTATTCGGAAAGATTAGCCCTATTCGGAATAATTGTCTACTCGGAATATTGACCCTTATGCGGAATGTGCCTCCTATTCGGAATAATACCTCTATTCAGAATATCTTTCCCTATTCGGAATAAAGTCCTACTCGGAATATTGGGCCTATTCGGAAAACTGAGCCTATTCGGAAAATCCAGCCTATTCGGAAAATCCAGCCTATTCGGAAAGATCTTCTATGCGGAAATTACTTCCCTATGCGGAAAACCAAGTCTATGCGGAAAACCAAATCTATGCGGAAAACCATGTCTATTCGGAATAATCACCTTATGCGGAATATCAAAAATTCCGCATGGACTAGCTTTGTAAAAACCTTTATACGGAATAAAGATTATTCCGCATAGAATACTTAGAGTTCCCTTTACTCGGAATAAATGAAGATCAGTAACTGGAAAAGGATAGCAGCGAAGAACACGGGACAAAGAAGGAAACACGAATTTAGACAAAACAAAGCTAAAATAAACGCAAGATCAAATCAAACAAGCAAATAAACAACTAATAAGCATAAACAATCAATCCAAAACAACAAAACTAACAAAACTTAATCAAATTAATCAAAACCCACTTAAATAAATCAACAAAAATTAAGAACAAGAACATAAACAAATCAACACAAAGATTAAAGAAAGGAAGAATGAGATTAACAAGGTAAAGATAAAGCTTGACAAGAATTAAAAAGAAAAACTTACTTGAATTAAAATGGTAATTAAGTGCAAGACAAGGTAATTAAATGGACAAGTATTTAAATTGACAAGGTAATTAAAGGTGGAAGGACTAATTGTCACTATTAGCCAACAAGAGGAAAAATGAAAATGATCTAATCTATATATAGGGGAGATTAAAGCTTGCTTAGGAAGTTTCCTTAATTGCATGCTTAGTCCCTCCTTCTTTAATCTTCTTTTAATTGCACCATTAGTCCTTTTCTTCTAATCTTTCTTTTAAATTTGGACTTTAAGGACTTGTGGCTCGGGATATCTTTTGAACTCGTCTTTAATTTCTTCAGTAAAATAGACTTGAGTTTCTCGACTTTTGTTAAACTTCCGTCTTTTGACTTTTTCTTCGATAAATCTTCAGAATTGGTCTTGGACTTCCGTTCTTTTTCCACTTTTGACTTCTCGACTCCGTCTTTCATCTTTTTCTTCAATAAAAGCCGTGAATGCCCGTGAATTCCCGTGTTTTCTCCACTTTTCACAATTTCGTCCTAAATTACAACAAAAACACAAACCACGCATAATTCCGACATAAAAGACATAAAATACACGTTTTGGTCCGGTTATTATAGTAATTAAGTGGTAGAAAAGATGGGTGTTTACACACCTATCAAATCCCCTACACTTGACCATTGCAATGTCCTCATGCAATGCATTAGTTACAAAGCATCTTTACACTTTTCATCATAATCAATCCATATTGGCCTTTATTAAAGAGATAGAAAATTATAAAAATGCAAAGCAAAGAAATTAAAAGCATACCTTGGGTTTTGAAAATGTCATGAATAATCATCATCCTCAACTTTTCACTTTCTCTAAACCAAGCTTAAAAACGAGATCATTGTTATTATAAGTTAGTAAACTAACATGAACTCATGTGGGCCAATTATTCACTTAGACTCCCTTATTCCTATGAGTATCTCTTATATTTTATTATTTGTCTTGAATGATCACGAAGATGCATTGTTGACTTATTTCGATAGTTATTTAGTCTGAAAATAAAGTGAACGATTTAATCAATAGTTAGCTAAAGGACCAAATCTTTTAAAACTGCTTCTCGGGACCTCATAAAGTTCATATCTTGGCATAACTCGCTTCGTGATTTGAGACCTTTCTCGGACCGATATTTGGCAGCGACTTCATACTTCAAATCTTGAGAGACGTTCATGAAATAATGGTCTTCTCTTCATATAGTAATTTCTTCACTTGAAGTTTTGAGAGATTCATATTTGGACCACGACTTCTTCATTTTTCTCCAATCTTTATATTGGACTTTGATATACAACGATCCACCTCCTTTTATGACTTGGATTTATTTATCCTCATACCTTGTTAGGGTATTTTCGGATACACTTCTCCATGACTTTTGGGGAGTTTTGCTTTACGTCGTGTGTCTCGATCCTTCATATCGATTTTTGATAAATGATTCTTCACATCAGTTTGGATCTTTAGCAACAAACATAGCCCTCATGCCTTGTTAGCGCCTTTTCGGACTCGCCAATCTTCGCGTCCCGCTTCAATAAGTTATGCCTTGGCTATGAACTCTAATCCATACCGAGCAACTTTTAAACGATCTGGGGCTAGAAGCTAAGTAACTTTTCAAATCGTACAACCTTATTTATTAGCAGATAAATTTATTAGCAAGCGATAGGAGAATAGGCTTATAATTAACTCACATAAATTCACGAAAGAATACCGAACTTATAATTGGCTCTATCATCTCTCGTTCTCCACAGTTTAAAATCTCAAGTAATGAGACTCGTGGATACTTAGCCTATTAAATCAAAGTTTTGGGTTTTCGAGTCGCCTATAGGATCTTGCAAATTCTTAGACTTTTTCAAGTTTAGAAATCGCATTTTAAAGTTCCTTTGATAAACGACTCTCTAGGATCAATTATAGGAACTTGCAAAAAGTTCTTGTTCTTAACCAGTGAGAGTTAAGACTTTCGCATTTTATAGCTCCCTATATAAAAGCCTAGCAAAACTTGACTTAAACACGTTAAGGATACTAGCTAGAGTAAACTCGGATTGAGTCAAAAGATTCACAACGTTTGAAAATTAAAACCACTTATTAAACATTTACTCTAATGAGGAAAGAAAATAACTATACAAAGGGAAAAAAACTAATAGGCCAAAATAGATCAAAATTTTTGAAAAATGTCGAAAAATTGATTTTCCGGTTAAAATGAGGACAAATACAAGGAAAAGACCACTTAACTTCGATAGAAGTCCCCCCTACACTTAAGATAAACATTGTCCTCAATGTTTAAGCATGTGGGAGTAAACTCCCCTACACTTAAGACATTGTGCACGTTGTTTAAATCTTGCTAAGGAAAAGACAACTAAAGAGATTCCTATTTTAATATTGAGAAAATATAAAATAGTGAATCGAAAATAGTTTAGGATAGAACCGGGAAGAAGTAGAACATGGAATCACGGGTTGTCAAGAATCATCAAGAGTGGATCATTGAAGCTCAAATCCCTGATTAAGAAGTGAGGAGAGGAAATAGCAATCCAAAGGGTCCCCCCTACACTTATGGTAAAGAAAGCAAAAAGATAGATGCATGGGTTGCCTCCCAAGAAGCGCTTGGTTTTTGTTAACCGAGTCGTGAGCCTGACTCGACCTTGATCATCAACGAAAGTAGCATGAAAGAAATCCACCAGGATCAAAGACATAGTTTTCATCCATCAATAAGCAAGAGCTTAAGGCGAACAAGGCAAGCCAAAAGAGAAATGGCAGGGTTCCCTTAAGCAGTGATGGAGCACAGTAGGAGCAAGGATGAAGTGGTGCAAGCATGTCTTCAAGATTTCCAAAGATTTTTCCTTTTATTTCATCAGGTGGATACTGAGGTGGCTGAAAGACTTCAATACCGGGGTCGAACACCTTTTCCTTCAGGGGAAAATAGCACTCCGGCTCAGCCGAGTGTGAAGAAGATCCGCAAAGAAGCACAACCTCGTCCTCAGAAGTGGGACAAAGAGGTTTCAAATCATAAGTGCAACGGATTTCGGTGTCAACCGGTTTCTTCTCCTTAGACAAAATTTTCTTCAAATCCAAAGTAGGATCAAGACGATAAAATTCAAAGTCCAGAGGAGGTGCATCACTCTCATGCGGGAAGTATGTATTGAGAAACATAGAGAAGTCTTCCTAGAATGAGTAATCGTCCAAGGTAGGATCGAGTGATGGCGGAGGATCTTCATCATGTGAAGAATCGCTCGAGAGAGTATCGGCCTCATCAAAATCATCATATGTAGGCAGCTCGGGATACTCAGAAGTACAATCAAAATCATCCGAATCTGAGCTAGAATCATCATCATAAGCATCAAAGACCGGTGGTGAATCATAAATGGGAGAAGCTTCCCAATTGGGGAGAGAATCATCCACATCTTCTTTAAAAAGTGGATTATCAATGCAAGAGTCGAATAGAGGGTTGTCGTAGATGACAAAGTCATCGAGCACATTAATCATATTGACTGATTCTCGTCCAAAAGATTTGCCTGTAAGCTGCCCAATTTTGAAAATTTGTGAATCTTTCCCGACTCTTAAGATTAACTCACCTTCGGCTACATCTACTAAAGCACGTCCGGATCTCAAGAATGGTCGACCAAGTATTAAAGGAATACGAGGGTCCATTTCATAATCAACTATGACAAAATCGACCGGGAAATTAAATGCGCCAACTTTAATAAACACGTCTTCAGCTATACCGACGGGGTAAGCGAGAGTGCGATTTGCAAGTTCAAGAGTCATCTTTGTTGGATTGAAGTCGGGTAAAGATAGTGTTTTCCAAACACTCAGTGGCATAAGATTAATACTAGCCCCGAGATCGGCAAGGGCAGTAAATTCTTCAGTTTTGTTGAACACGCAAGGCAACACAAAACGACCGGGATCTCCAAGCTTTTCCGGAAGTTCTTTAAGAATAACTGCAGAGCAGTTTTCATTTAATCGTGTGTTGGCGAGTTCAAACAGCTTCTCCTTCTTGTTAAGCAATTCCTTAAATGCTTTAACAAATTTGGGCATGTGGACAAGTGCTTCAAGGAAACTAATGCTGAATCCCATTTGAGAAATCATATTGATATATTTGGTTATTTGTGAGTCCTCCTTTGTTAGATAATTGGTCTTGCCTATACGAGAAGGGTATGGGATTCTTGGTTGATAGGGAGAAGGTGAAGGTTGAGATGTTGAAGGGTCCTTTCGAGATACATCGTCATGACGAGGCGGAGACGGTAATGGTGTACTACTACTAGGTGTAAGAGGAGTAGGGATACATGGTGGTGGAGGAGATGTAGATGATGGTGGTGGGGTAGGTGGATTGACAATGGTAATTCCACTACGTGTAGTTATAGCACTCACATTAGCTCACGGATTAGTGACGGTGTTTGAAGGTAGAGAACCCGAAGAAGAAGAAGGTTGAGCTTCGGGCAAGAAACTAGCCAACAGATTCTTCAATTCAGTTGTTTGAGTGATGAAGGAGGATTGAAGATTATCACGAACTTTGGTTCTGATGTCATTACCTTGCTTCAAGATATCTCCTTTCAAATTGATTATTTGGCTCTGTAGATTCTTGATTTGCTCACCTTGAGTTCTCATAATGGTGTCAACATCAGGATTAATGGGTGGGTGTTGTTGGGTGGGTGGTTGATAAGGGTTGGAAGCACGAGGTGGGATTTGGTTGCTTCTATTGTAGTTGTTGGTGGGATTTTGGTTTTGAGGAGAAAAACCGGGTGAAAGGTAGTTGTTGGAACGGTAGCTCAGCAGATTTCTATCCCCTTGTTGTCTAGCTTGGTAATTTTCCGGTGAATAATTACCGTAAGCTGCATACACATTTTCCAGATTTCCTTGTGTCGAAGGACAATCGGTGTATGAGTGAGGACCGCCACATGTTTCACAAGGATTAGCAACCGCTTTAACTTGTTGTTGTTGTTGGTTTGAAGCGAGAAGCGTAATACTTTTGCTCATTTCAGCCATCATGCGGGTGAGTTCGATCATCTCAGGGTTTGCTGAGGTAGAAGAAACATTGACTCTCGTGTTGTTTCTAGAAGAAGCAGAGGAATCCCAGTTCTTATGATGAGTAGTCATGTTTTCAATTAACTCTCTACACTCCTCGGGTCTCCTTTTCATGAATGTGCCACCGGCGGCTGCATTGATCGTATCACGATCTCGAAAAGTCAATACGTTGTAGAAAGTATCGATCAAGGTGACCGGAAGCATGTTATGGTTTGGACAACGGTCGATCAAGACATTATATCTCTCCCATGCATCAAAAAGAGATTCATCGGGATCTTGCATGAAACCGCTGATCTGATTGCGAAGGCTGGTGACCATGGATGGTGGAAAGTAGCGCGATAAAAAGCGTTGAGTCATATCATCCCAAGTGTGAATAGAATTCTTCGGGAGACGATCAAACCATTTCTCGGCATGATGTAATAGAGTGTGTGGAAAGAGTTGTAGGCGAAGTTCATCCATTGTGGCACCGGCCAACTTCATGCTTTGGGTGATTGTAATGAACTTGTCGAGGTGTTTGTTGGCATCATCATCAGGCAATCCTCTAAATGGGTTTGTTTGTACTTGCTGAATCATGTGGTGCTTCAACGAAAACTCAGGAGCGTTGATTTGCATCGGCGCAATCGGTCCTCCTCGTCCAAACATTGTTGGTTGACAAAGTTCCTCCATGGTCCGAAGATCGGGCTGTGGAAGAGCATTGTTGTTATTATTATTATTATTATTGAGGTGCGGTGGCATGTTGTTGTTGTTGACACCTGCCATATCTAAATCTTCTTGAGGCTCGGGCTCTTGATAATTAGAAGATCTAGTACACATACACCTGAAAATGCAAAAGAAAACAAAACCAAACACAAAGATAATATATATACACAATAAAAATAAAATCTTTTTGGATTTTTGATTTTTATGGTTTTTTTTTATCAATTTTAAAATTTTTTATGATTTTTTTGGAATTTTTAAGGCAAGAAAAATAACGTTCACAAGTGAACGGATCCCAAAAAGCAACGTGTCTCTCACAGAAAACTGTTGATCTTTACGAAAAGAGGCGGCAGTGGCGCCATTTGATAACTCGATTTTACTCAGGTTAAAAAGATTCCTTGTACCAATCTCTTCGAATTGAAAAACTTGCGTTTAATGTGACACTCAGTTGAAATTTGGTGAAATAAAGATGTGTCGTTGTAGTTTTGAAAATAAAAGGTGCAGAACAATTAAAGTAATAGTGCAATTAAAGTAAATCTAAATCTAATTAAAATAAAGTGCAAGTATTTAAAGCGCGACTAAAACTAAAGGGCAATAATGTAAATAACGCAAACTTAAATCTAACTAAGGCAAACTTAAAACGCAACTAAAACTAAAACTTAAACTAAGGCAAATAAACTTAAAGTGCGAGTAAGGAAAAAGGCGGGAAAAAATAAAGTTTAAAATGAAAAGGCAGAAAACTAAAAACTAAAATTTCCCTATCCGGAATAAACTCCTATTCGGAATAAATGCTATTCGGAATATCTGTCACCTATTCGGAAAGATTAGCCCTATTCGGAATAATTGTCTACTCGGAATATTGACCCTTATGCGGAATGTGCCTCCTATTCGGAATAATACCTCTATTCGGAATATCTGTCCCTATTCGGAATAAAGTCCTACTCGGAATATTGGGCCTATTCGGAAAATTGAGCCTATTCGGAAAATCCAGCCTATTCGAAAAATCCAGCCTATTCGGAAAATCCAGCCTATTCGGAAAGATCTTCTATGCGGAAAATACTTCCCTATGCGGAAAACCAAGTCTATGCGGAAAACCAAATCTATGCGGAAAACCAAGTCTATTCGGAATAATCACCTTATGCGGAATATCAAAAATTCCGCATGGACTAGCTTTGCAAAAACCTTTATACGGAATAAAGATTATTCCGCATAGAATACTTAGAGTTCCCTTTACTCGGAATAAATGAAGATCAGTAACTGGAAAAGGATAGCAGCGAAGAACACGGGACAAAGAAGGAAACACGAATTTAGACAAAACAAAGCTAAAATAAACGCAAGATCAAATCAAACAAGCAAATAAACAACTAATAAGCATAAACAATCAATCCAAAACAACAAAACTAACAAAACTTAATCAAATTAATCAAAACCCACTTAAATAAATCAACAAAAATTAAGAACATGAACATAAACAAATCAACACAAAGATTAAAGAAAGGAAGAATGAGATTAACAAGGCAAAGATAAAGCTTGACAAGAATTAAAAAGAAAAACTTACTTGAATTAAAATGGTAATTAAGTGCAAGACAAGGTAATTAAATGGACAAGTATTTAAATTGACAAGGTAATTAAAGGTGGAAGGACTAATTGTCACTATTAGCCAACAAGAGGAAAAATGAAAATGATCTAATCTATATATAGGGGAGATTAAGGCTTGCTTAGGAAGTTTCCTTAATTGCATGCTTAGTCCCTCCTTCTTTAATCTTCTTTTAATTGCACCATTAGTCCTTTTCTTCTAATCTTTCTTTTAAATTTGGAATTTAAGGACTTGTGGCTCGGGATATCTTTTGAACTCGTCTTTAATTTCTTCAGTAAAATAGACTTGAGTTTCTCGACTTTTGATAAACTTCCGTCTTTTGACTTTTTCTTTGATAAATCTTCAGAATTGGTCTTGGACTTCCGTTCTTTTTCCACTTTTGACTTCTCGACTCCGTCTTTCATCTTTTTCTTCAATAAAAGTCGTGAATTCCCGTGAATTCCCGTGTTTTCTCCACTTTTAACAATTTCGTCCTAAATTACAACAAAAACACAAACCACGCATAATTCCGACATAAAAGACATAAAATACACGTTTTGGTCCGGTTATTATAGTAATTAAGTGGTAGAAAAGATGGGTGTTTACACACCTATCAGGCTATCGGAAATAGGGTAAATCATTCCCGCGTCAAGGAGTTTAAGGACCTCCTTTTTGATGACGTCGTGAATTTTGGGGTTCACCCTCCTTTCACTTTGGATTGCGGGCTTGTAATCCTCCTCCGTTAAGATTTTGTGGGTACAAAACTTGGGATCGATTCCCTTAATGTCGGATAACCTCCAAGCAATTGCCCCTTTGTGATTCTTTAGAACATCGACAAGTGCGGTTTTTTCATCATTCGAAAGTTCCTTCGCAATAATAACCGGCAACTTGTCGTCCTCCTCCAAATAGACATATTCGAGGTGAGGAGGTAAATCTTTCAACTCAAGGATAGGTGGTTCCTCAAGTGAAGATTTGGGCTCGATACTCATAACCTCCTCGGTTGGAGGAAATGGGAAATCGTTGAGAAAATCCTTGATAATCGAGAAGTCCTCATCGTTGTCGAGGTCTTCGTCACAAGTACGTGGAACATCGAATTCTTCCAACGTAAAACCACCACCTTCAAATGGAGTGAAGGTTGGTGTCGAATTATCAAGAATTGGATCTAACATAGTGGGATTGAGTTTCTTCATCACCAAAACCTAGAGCTTCTTGTGAAAATTCCTCGCAAACCACGTCAATCATATCAACGAGGTTTATGGTTGCAACGGAATAAACATGAGAAATTTGAGAGTTTTGAGTTGCGTTTATAGCAAGTTCCTCGTCGTTGAAACGTAAGGTGATCTTTCTAGCATGAACATCGATCAAAGCCATAGACCTATCTAAAAATGAACGACCTAAAATGAGAGGAACTTGAGGATCCATGGGGATATCAACAACGATAAAGTCTACGGGATAGTAGAACTTCCCCACTTTCACAAAAACGTCTTCCGCCAAGCCACATGCGAGAATCGTGGAATGGTCGGCCAACTCGATAGACATTAGTGAAGGAGTAAGATTAGGAATATTGAGCGACTTGAAGATTGCAAGTGGCATCAAGTTAATGCTAGCACCAAGATCGGCCAAGGCGAAGCATTCCTCCATGTCTTGGATTGCACAAGGGATCAAAAATTTACCGGGATCACCCACTTTTTAAGGTATGCAATTAAGATAAACCGATGAACAACTAGACAATTGGTGAAATTTCTCCTTGTTGTTCAACATACTATTAAAGTTAGCGGCAAATCGAGGCATCATGACCAAAGCATCGGCGAAACTCACATTAAGGTGCAAATCACGAAACATTTTCATAAAAAGCTCAAATTGGTAATTGTCGCGCTCTTGTCCTTTCTCCTTCCTAAGTCTCGATGGATAGGACAAAGGTGGTGTGGGTTGAGGCATAGTAGGCATAGCCTTTGGAATCTTGGGTTCCAGTGATGGTAATGGGTCAACCGTAGGTGTGGCATGAGCGGTACTTCGTGGGACTGGGACATGCTCCTTTTGGACCACCACCTCGGGTTCTTCCTCAATTGCTTCCTCCGTAGGAGCAATTGGTTGAGGTGTCGGTTCCTTAAGTGTCTTACCACTACGTGTGGTAATCACTTTCATCTCACCCTTAGGGTTTGATACGGTGTTGCTAGGAAGACTACTCGAAGACGGTTTACACATTATTGCCTCAAACATAGACGAGATTTTATCTTCAAACATGGATTGCCTCTTCTCGGCTTTAATCATTTCTTTTTTAATCTCGTGTTGCCCTTATTCCATTTTTTGTTGGTTTTGTTGCAACCTAGTGACATTTCCTTCCATCTTGTTGGTGTGGATTTTAAGTTCATTAGCTAACTCATTTTTCAACTCTTTCTTCAAGTCGTTCTTAAACTCGGATCTTAGGCTAATGATTTCTCTTTGGATATTGTCAAACCTAGCATCATTCCCACTAGCGTATTCAACAAACTCACTTGGAAGATCTTTTAATGTTTGTAAACCTTTGTTGTTATTTTGAAAATCATTTTGATTCTTGTTTGAAACTTGATTATTAGCCCTTGATTCCCATAGTTTCCCTTGTTGTAATTGTTTTTGAAACAAACTTGATTGTTACGATAGTTGTTGTTAGCATTTTGATTTGAACCAAAACCCGGTGGAGTCATTTGATTAGAGCGGGAAACTTGACCGTTTTGGTTGTAATTTCCCGTGGCCGCGAAGGCACTCGAAGTGTTACCACCGTTGGTAATGCACTCGGAGAAATCATGACCTCCACCACAATACATGCAAGAAACCTCAACCGCTTTAGCCGTAGCGGGAGCACTTTGTTCACCAACTTTAAACTCAATCAAAAGTCCTTTCAACTTGTCAAAAATCTTGTTTCCAAAGTTCGCCTCAATTTTGCAAGCATCGATGGTAGTAGGCAAAGAAGGTGAAGCCGAAGACGAAGCCTTACGAACACTAGACGTGCTACGAGGACTATACACCTTAGATCTATTTTCATTTATCACCAAAGCTTCCTCAACCGTTTTACACAAAAAATTACCACCCGTGACGACATTCAAAGAATCCCTTTCATGATCATTAAGTCCATTGTAAAACGTGTCAATTTGATGCAAGTCGGAAAAACCGTGATGAGGACATTCATGTACCATTTCCTTAAACCTATTCCAAGCCGTTGAAAAACTTTCATTAAATTCTTGTGAAAACTTTGAAATCTCGTTTTTCAAGTGCGTAGTCTTAGAGGGTGGAAAAAATTGGTTCACAAACTTAGACACGAGATCCTTCCACGTCAATATAGAATTGGGTGGCTCTTTCTCAAACCAAATTTTAGCGGGCCCCGCTAAGGAATACGGAAAAAGCATCATCTTAATCGAGTCATTCGAGACATCCTTAAACTTGCAAGTGGTGGTAAGACGATTGAATTGGCGGATATGGTTGTGTGGATTGTCCTTCTCATCACCACGGAATTTGTTGTTTTGGATCATCGACAACAAACCCGTTTTCACCTCAAATTCTCCCCAAGGATAGCGGGAATCACAATAGCCTCTCCATAACCCTCGGTGGGTGCTTGAAGTAACTCCATCATAGTTCGATTCGCCATGGTTGGTGCTTCTCTTACAATGGGTTCGTCAATAGGAGACTCCTCACTAGAAAGATTGGGAGTGGGAGTTTTGTTCTTTCGTTTAGGTGCACGTCTTGCTTGATTACGAGTTAGCATAAACGTCACGTACAACGAGGGGACGAGCAAAGAAGATTCTTTTTGATGTTTTGTATTTTTCAAATTTTTTTTGTGGTTTTTGATTGTATTAACCTTTTTGGATTTTAGTGAATGTATTAAGTAGACACAAATCTACAAATCTCCTCCTTAATCAAATCTCTCGATTAAAGAAGCCTCAAGGAATGAAAACGATCACGTGAAGTGAACGCCTTCGATGACTTTAGAACGTTAGTGGAACACCAAAACGTTCAAGAGGGTTTAATCAATGGAAACCAAGAAAATATATATGATACTTAGTAATACTTTGGGCGGCAAAACCCTCGATTAGCTCTCACAATCAAATACTCACAAGCAAGCGGGGAAACGAGGCGGCGCGAAGCACTTAAGAGCCTTTTTCCTTAGGATATATTTTATAATATCCGCCTTATACCCACCTTATAGTTTGTATTTTTCAAGATTGAGCTTCACGAAAGTATTTATCTATTTTTGCCTTTTTCTTTGGTTTGAGATTCGAATACAATGATTGGGTAATGACCTCCCAAGTCAAGGTTGTGATTTCTCACGTATTTGGAGTACTTGTGAATTTATTGTTCTACGTATACACTATAGTAATAGTATTCACACAAAAACCGAAAACCGATAATACGTATTAGTAGAGTGCTACTAATACAAATACTAATTATGGTTAGTATATAAAAACAACAATTCCAATCAAAACACAAGTATTAAGTGTCGGTTTAGGAAAACCAAGCACTAATGACCAAATAAGTTCAAGTTCGTTTCCCAAGTAGGCTAAGTGTGTGTGTAATGAATTGATTATCTTTGTGATTATACTTTTGAGAAAGAAAAATAGAAAAGAGATTAGAAGAGAATGATGGTTACGAAGACGAATTAAACTAAGTCAAAAATGGTGTACACGTAAAACCGTAAAAAGTGCTAAAATTAAAATTTTACCCTAAAAATTACTAAAAGTTACCAAAAATCCACAATAATATTCTAAGAGTATACAAAAATCCAAACTTGCCAAAACCTTTTAATTAATTAGATAATGACTTTTTAATGCTAATTAAAGCCCTAAAAATCAAAATTAATTATTAAAAAGCCCTAAACAAGATTTTAAAGTTTGTAAACCTCAAAAATACTCTAATTAAGCTAAAAAGTGTTTTTCAAAATTTTAAAACAACTAAAAACTATTTTTAAACAATTAAAAACTACTAAAATTAATTAAAACTTAAATTAATTCTAGAAAATAACTAAAAGACTCTAAAAATAATTGGAAAGTTGCAAAAATCCTAATTAAGTGTTTAGAACCTAGGAAAAATATAAAAACTTAGAAAATCAGACTTTTAATTTTTTAATAATAAAATAATAATAAACTAATATTAAAAGTCCAAAAATCATAAAAAATTCTAAAAACTTGCAAACTAGCTTAATTTAACCTAAATAACTCAGAAATGAAAGTGAAATTACCTAAATACCCCTATTGGGCCTAGAAAATGGGCTAAACCCAAAACAGTACACTATTGGGCCAAATTTGGGCCCAATAACAAAAAGTGTTCAAAATAAGCCCAAAAAGCACAGGTTGACCCAAAATTTGATTTTAAACAACTTTTTCCAAAGGCTTAAAAGCTGAAAGTGTGAAATAAGATAGCTTATAACAAGCAGCTTATTCTTAATGGGCTTTTTGGCCCATTAAGCTATAAGCCAATGCCATAAGCTAAAATTTGACACACAAGCTTCTTTTGACCTAAATAAGACTTCTTTAAAAGGAAATTTGAAATAAGCCCAAGGAATAAGCCTGAAAATGCAATAAGCAATCTACAGAAAACGACAAAATAGTCGTTTTTGAGTTCTAGGCCACCCCAAGTGCTGATTCAAGATCCAAAAGCTTTGAAATGACTTAAAAAAGCAAAATCAACAAAGAGTTTTCAAATAAGCTGACTCAATAAGCTAGAAAAAGCAAATAAGCACTTATTTAAAAGTCAAATAAGTTGGTTTTCTAGTAAAAAGTCAAAGTCAAAGTCCAATAAGCTCCAGTCTACTTAAATGGGTCAAATAATGAAGACCTATCACAAAAAATAAGTTGTTGCAAGTCTGGATAAGCTAGAATAGCTTATTGATAAGCTGAGTTCAAAATTACACTAGCAGGGGCTAGTTTTGGGTGTTGAGCAGTGGGAACTTTTCCCACTGCTTGACTTGTTTGACTTTTTGTCTTTAGTGGCTGTTTTGGAGATTCAGATTACACAAAGGCACCCAAATGATCTTTGGATCATAAGGAGTCAATAACAATCAACAAATCACAACAAGAAACAGCCAAATGATATAGCTAATTCAAACAAGTACCAGATATGGGCAAAATAAGAACAAGTATAGCAAATTTGACCAATAAGCTGTTTTAGTAAGAATAAGCTAACCAAATTGCACCAAAAGCATACACAGGCTAAAATAAACTTAAATGAGCAAGTCTAAACAAGTTTCATGCAAAACTTACAAGATTTGAACAAGATCTAAGCAGCTTAAAGTTACTGATGAACAAGTTTTTGCCAAATGGTGTTCTTGCTGATACACTTGACCCAAAGCTCAGATTCAAACAATCAAATCTTTCAAGTATGTTATATTAATGAGGTTTAAACAAATTTTACACCTAAGCATGCATAAAATCTAGGTTTTCCCAAAATCTTAGGCAAAAATCAGTAAAACTCAACAAGATATAGCAGATTGAACAATTCAAGGTTTCAAGTCCAAATATTTGCAGGTTTGTGGTCTATTATGAGCATACAACAGATAAAAAGCACAAATACCAACTTCCCTTAACACAATAACACAAAATCAACACAAACAGGTAGACCTAAACACTCCTTTAACTTTTCAAAATCAAAATTTTCAAAGAAAAAGTAAGATTCAAGACCACCCAAGCATCAATTAACACAAAAACAAGTAAGATAAACAGATTCAAGCAACATCAAGCCACAAAACACACAAGAACAAAGGTAACACTCAAATATCACAAATATCCAAAATTATATCAGATTTTGGGATTAGGGGTGTGTACCTCATGGATGTACATCCACACCCACGAATTTTGAGCTTATGTGCTAGCAAGAACAAGCACAAGCTTCCGCAACAAAGCCTTCTAAGATTGAACAAGGTTAAAGCACAAGAGTATAAAATCAGAAACTTCAAAAATCTTGATTGATGCAACCTTGTTACCCCACACTTGATTATCCCCAAGTTATAAGCCTCACAACACCTTAATTAACACAATTAGGATGCTATGATCAGCCCTATAACCCAAAAATTCCAAGGTTGGAACAAGTACTTAGCAAAATATCAAGAGTGAGGAAAATTGCAAACTTTTGCAACCTCCAAGTGAAAACAGGTTTTTAACTTCTAAACTAACAATCATATAACAATAATAAGCAGTAACAAAGATTGGCCAATGACTTTTCTTCAATGCTTCAAACACAATTTCATTAAACTGAAATAGGATTTATAGAAACTTGAACAAGGAAAAATCAAAAGCAAACGTTTATGTTGGACCCTATACCCTTTACATAGAGGGTGTACATGGTCTGCATAAGCTTAAAAACTAAAAACCCTAGCTTGTGGAAGTCCCAAAATGCCCTTGAGGTTTTGTCTTCTTTGGAGAATCATGTGACTTGTTTTGGAGTTATGTAAGAGCTGGCAAGTGCAAAGTTGATCCAAAGTGTGAAACAAGCTTAAGATACAAGCTAGAATTGAGCCCGTTGGATGGTTGGCAAATTCTTTTCTTCTTCCCTTTTGACGTAGCAAGGGAGGCCCCATGCAGCATGTGGGTTGGTGGGGTGCAATGTTTAAGGGTTGGGTTGTGTTAAGTATCACCTTAATCTTAAATCTGGAGAAGATTAAGGTTTAATTGTGAAAAATGAAAGATTACCCAATTTGGCTCAAGAACATCAAGAACAAGGTTTTGATCTGTTTTAATGTTTAAACAAAGTGTTAGGCGCCATAATCTTTATTTAATAAAGATTAGTTAAAAACGGGTGTAAGTGTGGTGTGATGTGGCACCAGGGAGGGATTTGATTGGTGGAGAGAGTGAGTGGGGCATGTGTCACCCCACCACTGGTCTAGGTTACTATGTTGTCTGCCAGCTTTACACCCCCATCTTTCAGAAACTTGTCATTTGCATTCCAAACTTCTATCAACGCCATAACTAGCCTTATCAACTTTTGCACTTTTGCATTTTTGGCCCAAAAACTTTTACAAAGTGAATTCAGGGGTATTTCTTGCCATATTTGAATTCTTCAAGGGCTGATTTGGCATTTTGATGATGGATAATGGTCTTGACTTGTATAATGAGCATTTTGGAGGACTGAAATTGCCAAGTCATGTTTGATGAGGGACCATTTTTTCCAAATGTTGAAAGTTGATGGTCCTTTTTGTAATTTTGGGATTTTTAAAGGACCAAACTTGTAATTTTCTGTATTTTGAAGGACTTCATGATGTATTTGACTTTATGGAGGATATGGGTTGACAATTTAGCTTTGTTGAGGGGCTAAACTTGCCAATTCTTCAAAGTGGAGGGCCCTTTTTGTAATTTTGACAAACTTTAGGGACCAAACTTGTAATTATGAGGATACAAGGGTATAAAGTGTCAAATCTTCCATATTGGAGGACTCTTCTTCATAATTCTTCAAATTTTCAAGGGTTGATCTTCGGAAAGTCTTCATTAGGGCTTGGTTCATTGTGTGGCTTCGTTTCCCGTGTTCGTTTTTGTATTATTCTTGTGATCTTTTATCATTTTCTCAATATCCGTACCTAAAATACACAAGCAACAAACACAAGCATATATATGGGTATTTTGATGATATTTAATGCATTTTAAGCCCTATTTGGAAGATGAGACTATGTATAAAAGCAGTCTCATCATAACTCGAGGAAACCCTATAAAAGAGATGGTATTGTAACTGTGTAAACACACATTTAAAAACTCCATTTCCGCCATTGTTATACCTTCACTCATTTCTTTATATCCTCTCCTTCTTTTCCACGGAAATCCATCACACCAGGTTAGACCACCACGCCTTTCTAATCCTATTTATAAATCATGGTGAAAGATAATCATGTGATCATGGACGTCCTCAATGTGATGTCCGCGGAGAGATATATATACTTTTTGTCTGAATACTATATCCCAAAGAGCGTACACCCCACCTATCCAGGTGATGGTGAAGCTATCACGGACGCCCCTAGGGGGAAAATAGGCGTGTACACGCACCTATTTGACTCGGCTAACTACCGCATCCCCTTATCTAGGTTCCTCGTAGATGTGCTTGTATATTATGACTTCCACATAACCCAGCTTCACTACATAGGGGTGTGTAAGGTTAACCAATTTGAGGTTACCTGCCATGCCTGCGAAGTGACTCCCACTGTTAACCTATTTAGGGTGTTTTACTCCCCCCAAATGGTAAATGGGGTTGTCGTTTAAAAAACGATCCGCAACCGCCCCCATGTCTTATAAGAAACCTTTAGATTCCCTTAAGAAGTGGTATGACCATTACTTTTTCGTAGAGGCCAAGGTATTCCCTATCCCTTTTGTTCTGAAGTACAAAGTACCCTTCGACTACCCCCCCCCCCCCTCCCCCCCCCCCCTCATCCAAGGATTATAGCAGCCAGGATGTGAAAACAATAGACACCCATCGAACTGAGTTCCATAGGGGTCTGCCGGAGTACTTCCTATTCTTAATTGGGATCAGCCGCAATTATTTTGGGATGGAGGATAGGTATCCATGCTTTCTTTCTGAGTAGAAAGGGTAGGTATTCTTTGAATATACGTATGAACATGTCGAAAATACTTGTAAACTTACTAACCCTTATCCGTGTTTATGTTCGCAGAGATGAAGTTGTTTCGTCTTTTACGCCAAGATGATCCAAGTAAGGTGCCGTAGGGATTCCGTCTGACAATCTAACATTTTCAGGTAGTAAATTATTTTCTCGTATATTATTTTGAAACTTATTATTGTGTTGGTTGATGAACTCACAATTTACGGGTTAAAATTAGGGCTTACGTGCATAATTTAACGTCCTTTACGACTAAACCAGAAACCCTAGGTTTACGCATTTAAGTTTTTGAACTCCGTTTTTTATGAGACAATTTTTATTAGATTTTGTGTCGTTGATTCATAATTTATAAAAATGTTTTTCGTAAAACGACCCGAGGGTACGCAAATCGAGGAAACTAGAATCGAGGAGTACCCGTAAATTAGTGGGGATGAGACAAGTTAACACTTGCCCCACCCCCACAAAGGGACGGCCAAGCTTAGCCAACACACCCCTTGATGTGTCAACTTAAGATAAAACTAAGGACACTTGTCCTTAGTTTATACTCAAAACCACCTAAGGGTTAAAACAACTAACACATACCATTTACCCTCATTCATACATGCAAACCACACACAATCTCTCTCAACTCTCTCCCTTTTCCGCCCATTCACCACCACTAAACACCACATTTGATCAAAAATTAAACCATGAATCTTGTGTTTAACTTGTACAAGATGAAAACCCTTTGAAGACTTGTTGATTTAAGGTGATCCTAACATCTATAAAGAAGTTTTCCTTGGAGTCTAGGGCTAATTTTTCTCAAGGTGTTCATATATTTGGTGATCTTGAAGGTGGTCTTGATATTCCATAAGATTGGTTACCAAAAACCAAGTCATGTTCTTAACCTTTCACTATATTGGTTGGTACCAAGATCATTTCTTCTATCATCTTGTTATTTTGTAAATGTAATCTTGTATTTTCTTTAAATATGTATATGTATATGATGATAAATGATGATCAAAGTATTATGTGGTGTAAAACCCGCATGCTTTTACCATGAATAGTACCCTTATGATCGTACGTACAGGATTAGAACTTTCCTTTTATAGCACGTTTACGTTTCACGAAATAGAGTTACTAGTATTACGTACGTGTTATAACACAATAAGTATTTAATAAGTATTAATGCACGATAATTATTTCAATAATAATTATAATCACGAACTTACGAACATGAAATCATGAACGTAAATAATCACGAGCTTAATATTATGTATTTACGTATATTTATTACGATTACGAATAAATATAATACGACACGAACGATAACTAATTAAATCATGTAAACACAAACACGAGAACACACATACTTTTAGACACGAGAAAACATATGGGTTACCCCATGTGGGCCCTTACCCGCGGCTAGACACAAGGAAAAGGGCGAAGCCCATTTTATTTTTTTACAAAACAAGAATATGGGGAAAAGGTATTTTCATAATTACAGAAAACTAGAAAATAAACAAAACCCTAATCTCTCTTTTGTCTCTTCTTGACCGCCGGGTATAAACACACACAAGGGTGTGTTGGTTGATTTTTGGTGATTGATTTCTTGCAAGGTTGTGAGTGTGTTCGTTCTCTATTGTTTCACGTAATCGGTAAATCCTTAAACCCCTTTTTCTTTATGTTTTTATTTAATCAAGAACACATGAAATCATGGTTTATTAAAAACAAGTAAATAACATGTTAATAAATTAGGGTGGGTAATATAATTATGTTTTAAGGGGTGTTTGTCTCGGCCGGTACACACAAAACGAGAGCCTAAGGCTCTCGGTATGTCTCGTGTGAACACAGCCGAGACCTACGGGTCTCGTTGTGGTGTTGTTGATATCGGCAGCAAGAACTAGGGAACCCCGACCTTGTCGGGGGGTGTGTTGGTGTTCGGTTGGGTCTCGGCAGAAACTAGGACCACCACCTGCTTAAGCCGGTGGCTATATAAGGAAAGCAGGGGGAACCGTAGGCCGCGGCAGCAAGGGGAACATCGGCTAGCCGGTGAGAACTTTTGCTAGCCGGCGGCTAGCCAAGACGAATGGTGCGTTTGTTGGCCGGTTCATGGGTTAAACTGGTCCGGTTCACGACATGTTTAGTTTAAAACACGGGTTTCGGTGCAGACATTATTTTTACAAGGTTAATTAATTTACAAGTTTATTTTTTTACAAGATTAAATTAAATTAAGTAAAACATGTACATGACTAATCTAATTTATACATGACTTAGGTTATTAATATTATTATTAATACATGAATTTTAACCTAAGTAATTATCATTTTATTTAGACTATATAATTAATTAATTATTAAAATCATGACTTATAATTAATTAATTTCCACAACTTAGGTTATATTAATATATAAATTAATACATGTTTAACCTAAGTATTTTTACTTTTAATTAATTAAATCATGATATATTTAATTAAATACTTTAACCTATAGTTTATTTAATTTACATGAAGTAATTAATAAACTATACTATTTAATTACATGACTTAGAATATAAATCAGTAAACACTTAAGCTTATATTATTAGCTTAATAATCCAGCTTATTTCTATTTATGGAAACTTTCTATTTTCAGAAACTTGTTTAATTAAGGCAGCTAATCTATTTATGGAAACTTTAATTAAGGCAGCTAATCTATTTAGGGAAACTTTCTATTTCTAGAAACTATATTATTTCAAGCAGTAAATCTATTTTTGGAAACTTTCTATTTTTGGAAACTTTCTATTTTTGAAAACTTTCTATTTTAGGAAACCTGCTATTTTTAGAAAGTTACTTATTATTACACAACAAGCATAATAATATAAGAAATACAAGTAATACTTAATCAGAATAGACAAAATACTTGATAAACGCAGTATAAAGCTTAAATCAGTTAAACATGACATGAACATATAAAACAAGCTAAGACATGATATAAAACCAGTTACGTACTCAGTAATCAGATACTTATACACGTGTACGATTTATGTAGCATTAGTGATACCAAAGTAGGACTATCTTCCGTTCGTCTTTTTTGTTCACTGGACATAAGGTACGGATTCTCCGTCATTTCAGTATGGACTTTCTTCCTTATTAGGATTCCCCGTATGCAGCCAACTGTTTTCCCTAGTATATGTTTTATATGTTTTTGAATAGCTTATTTTTAATTAGATACCTAAATCTATATACATGCATGACCAGTTTCACCTAGTTATAGAGGTACCATAACCATAACACTAGAGGCACCAGTGTTATGACTCCACCACGACGGAGTGATAGCTCGTGGCGTCCCTTTAGCTTTTGGCCATATTATTATTATTATCATGTGGGGCGTATGGGTGCATCCTAGGTTACATGTTTCAGCAGATTCTTCAGGTGAATGTGGTGTGTGCCTTTCATCCTTCACAAGGAGCTGATCCCTCCTACCCAAAGCAGTATATTAAATTAGAGGCAGCCCCTCTAATTTGCATGACGAGGTCACCCCTCCAAGTATTCATGTACGTGGATATTTCATGACCTATATAGGCTAAATGGTAAACATGTTAAATAGTTTTTACAAGATAAACATAAGGCTTTTCAAACTATAAAACCAGTTTTATTTAGATATACCAGGTTATCCAGGACTTAGTCTTTTCCGCTGCTTTATGCTTATATGCTTATATCATTCATACTTTACTTGTATATCCGTGCACTAAGCGTTATGCTCAGCCGTTTTTCCTTTCATGTTCTTAAAACGGTAGGTACTCAGGGACGCTCGTAGACTTTAAGCGTACGTGCATATGGATTGGAAGCTTCATAGCCTTCATTACTTTATGCATTTCTTTATACTTTGATACTCATTTCCATGGACATTGTTTAGTCCTTTTCATTTATAGTACTTATGTTTGTGTGTGATGAGTTCTACTTTTGGGGTATCGATGTTTGTTTCCGGTATTTCCTTTATGGTCATGTGATGTTTTATACATTTATCCTTGTATGCTTTGATGACACGCCATAATCACGCGTGATATTCCATTTACCAAAATGAGGTGTTACAATTATGGTATTAGAGCCAAGGCTTCGACCTGTAGGCTCTCAAAACACGACCTGTGATTAGTGGGTAGTCACTATGGTCTTCCTAGAACTGACAGTGGGTTTTCATGCATTCATCATTTTCATGCATACATATATATGTCACTGTCGCAGGTTTATGACTAAGTAATGGTTGGTACAGGACTGGCCCTATTTAGTCGCATGTGTTTTATCGAAACTTTTAAATTTGGGACCGACCCATTGGCGTCCCCACGACATGTCTTTTATTGTGAGTGAACTGACCATATGCGTTTACTCTCGCGCATACAAAAGTTTTCATAAAACTGCATCATGCATTCATGTATAAATTTTCTTGCATAAAATTTTTCTCATGATTTATTGGTATAATTTTTTTTTCATGTATATAGTTTGTGTTTTTATCAGTTTAATCATGTATTTTATGTTACACTGTCAGATGGTTCTCACACGCGAGCAGGAACAACTCAATGCGGCAATCTAAGCTCCAATGCAAGCTATGCTTCCTCAGCTGAGGAACGAAATCAGGGCTGAGGTTCAGGCTGCCAACAACCAGCAGCAACACCAAGTACCTCCTCCTCCTCCTCCCGCAACATTGGTCACGTGGCTGGAGAGATTCAATAAGCTACGCCCTCGAGCTTTCGAGAGAACAGATAGCCCCAGTGAAGCTGAAAGCTGGTTGGCTGACATTGAGAAGATCTTTGATGCTATGGGCTATGACCCCGTCTTCATGTCGAGGTTGGCCTGCTACTGGTTCGAAGTTGATGTCCTATCATGGTGGATGGCACTAAAGCAGTCTGAGGGAGGTGATAATTGGGTGGCTGGTTTGACTTGGGCTCAGTTCAGGGATTTGGTGATGGGATAGTTCTTTCCCAAGGATGAGCAAGAAAAGCTGAAGAGAGAGTACCATGGAATCCGACAGAGGGCTGGGGAGAACGCAACGAGTTCATGCAACACTTTCTTCGGTTGGCTGGTTTTCTTGGTGCAGCAGCAGGTACTCCTGAGTTCGGGGAAGCAGAGAGACCCAATAAGAGGTAAACATTCGTATTAACCGGTGACCAATCCGTATTCTTTCAGTCTATGTCAATATTTCATCTCTTTAAAACTGTATCTTCCATGCAGAAGACTAGGGACCGGTCTCAGCCAGCTACTCAGCAACATCCTACTCAGCCCAAGGTAAACGGTCAGACTCACGACCGTTCTACTACGGATAGGCGTGGCGGTAATTATAATTACCGTAACAACGCTGGACACTCCAACAACAGCAGGTCCTTATACTTACACATTTTTTTCTTATGATTACATGCTATAATTCATAATTCTGACACATTAGAGAATCTTCTACCAGGAATCATGGTAACGGGAGGGACCAGAACTAGAGAGGTTCACAGCCTAACCGTCCAGTTATCACTGGTATCCCATCTTACGAATTACCCGCATTGTCCTTTGTACCTATTATCATGTCTCATGTATATTGTTCTTATCAGGCTCTCAGCCAGTCAGGACACCTGCTGGAGGATATACTCACCCTCTTTGCACTACCTGCAATCATAGGCACCCAGGGCCATGTCACCGTGACAGCGACGCATGCTTCAAGTGTGGTCTTCCTGGCCATCACATTAAGGACTGCCACAAGGGCGAGATGAAGGGCACATCAGGACATGCTGATACCAAGCCGCTTCCTACTAGTGGACGCGTTTACACGATATCTCGCGATTAGGCCAACAAGTCTATAGGTACCATCACTGGAATCTTTTATATGTATGGTCAAGCTGCATGTGTTCTGTTTGACACGGGTGCTTCTCACTCGGTCATTTCTACTGCTTATGCCAAGAATGTAAGGATACTCCCCATGCCACTAGAGAATATACTGAATATTTCCACGCCTTTAAGAGACTCTATACGTATAACCCATGTGTACAAGAGCCTTCCTCTAGAGTTCTATGACAAAATTCGTCCTGTTGACGCACTTCCGCTGGAAATGAATGATTTTGACATGATTTTGGGCATGGATTGGCTATCCAAGCACCATGCTACCATATACTGCCATGCATATCGAGTCATCTTCGGTGATGTTAATGCGCCTGAGTACATTCACAACGGGTTCGTACCCGAAAGGTCTGTACAAATCATATCAACTCTGTAAGCACGTGCATTACTCTTACATGGTTGTGAGGGATATCTAGCTACTATTCATGACATGGATGCTGATTCCCCATAAATTCAGAATCAGCCGATAGTGTTAGAATTTCAAGATGTGTTTCCAGAAGAACTTCTAGGCATACCACCTGCAGGTGAAGTAGAATTTAATATCAAGCTCATCCCAGGAGCTGAGCCGATTTCTAAAGCTCCTTATCGCATGGCTCCCATAGAGTTAAAGGAGCTGAAGGATCAATTGCAAGAACTTCTGGAACGAGGCTTTTTTCGACCGAGCGCATCTCCATGGGGCGCATCGGTCTTATTCGTTAAGAAGAAGGACGGCAGTATGCGTCTTTGCATAGACTATCGCGAGCTCAACAAGATTACCATCAAAAATAGGTATCCACTACCACGTATTGACGATCTATTTGAGCAACTCCAAGGGGCCAAACATTTCTCCAAGATTGATCTTAGGTCAGGCTATCATCAGCTACGGGTTAAGGAGCAGGACATCGCCAAGACTGCTTTCCATACACGCTATGGCCACTACGAATTTGTAGACATGCCATTCGGCCTTACCAATGCTCCAACAGTGTCTATGGATCTTATGAACATAATCTTCAATGAATTTCTGGACAAGTTCGTCATTGTCTTCATTGACGACATCCTGATATTCTCTAAGTCCAAGGAGGAACATGAAGACCATCTTCGTACAGTACTACAAATTCTTCGCCAGAAGCATCTGTATGCTAAATTCTCCAAGTGTGAGTTCTGGTTAGACAAGGTGGCATTCTTAGGTCACATTGTATCAGCAGAAGGAATCACGATAGATCCAACAAAGGTTGAGGCTATCACCAAGTGGCCAAGACTGACATCAGCATCTGAAGTCTGCAGTTTCCTAGGCTTAGCTGGTTATTACCGTAGGTTCGTGGAGAACTTTTCCTGTTTAGCACTACCATTGACCAAACTGATGCGGAAAGGGGAGAAATTCGTCTGGACTGAAGAAAGAGAGAAGTGGTTTGATGACCTAAAGCAGAAGTTAGTATTTGCACTGATTCTTACTCCCATCTGGTATAGGTGGATTTTAGATCTACAAAGATGCATCGGGGAAGGGACTTGGCTGTGTTCTCATGCGACATGGGAAAGTGATCACGTACGCTTCACGACAGCTTAAGCCTTATGAGGAAAATTACCCTACGCATGACTTGGAACTTGCAACAGTCTTGTTTGCATTAAAGATATGGAGGCACTACTTATATGGAGAATCATGTGACATTTTCACGGACCACAAGAGCATGAAGTATATCTTCACTCAACGTGAACTGAACATGAGACAGAGAAGATGGTTAGAGCTGTTGAAGGATTATGACATTAATCTGCAGTATCATCCTGGCAAGGCGAATGTAGTGGTAGATGCACTTAGCAGGAAGTCCGGAATGATCAACAACATTAAAATTGAGGAGGAAATTATAAGAGACTTGGAGCGACTAGACATAGAGATCATGGTACGTGGACAACACGGTTACTGGGCTAATCTTAGAGTGGAACCCGAGTTACTCTCTAAGATCAAGGAAGCTTAGAAGGATGATGGTGAAATCTGGGCGATAATTCAGAATTTGGAGAAGCAGACAGAATTTTGAGTAGACGCAGATGGTATCTTATGGCAGGGTACGAGACTTTGTGTTCCTGATGATCAAGAGCACCGGGAAGCATTGTTAGCTGAGGCTCATAGCTCCCCATTCTATATTCATTCTGGCTCGACCAAGATGTACCATGACATCAAGCAATGGTGGAGTGGTATGAAATAGGATGTTGCGACTTACGTCTCCAAATGTCTTACATGCCAGCAGGTTAAGATCGAGCATCAGCGATCTGGCGGTCTTCTTCAACCGTTAGATATTCTAGAGTGGAAGTGGGACAAAATCACCATGGATTTTGTTACTGGTCTTCCACCAACAAAGAAGAAGCACGATGTGATTTAGGTTATCGTTGATCGACTTACCAAATCAGCTCATTTCTTACCGATCTGCAAGGAAGATTGGGTCAGTAAAATCGCCGATACATACAAGAAGGAGATCATGAGACTTCACAGTGCTCCATCCAACATCGTCTCAGACAGAGATCCTCGGTTCACTTCGTGATTCTGGAGAAGTCTGCAGAAAGCGTGGTGTAAAAAACTTAAGCTTAACACGGCTTTTCATCCTCAAACAAACGGGCAGTCAGAGCGAACGATTCAGACATTGGAAGACATGTTGAGGTCATGTGCGTTGGAATGGACGGGAGATTGGGACGATTATATATGTTTGGTAGAGTTTGCATACAACAACAGTTGGTACGCAAGTATCAAGTGTGCTCCTTTCGAGATGTTGTATGGCAGAAAGTGTCGCGCCCCAATCGGTTGGAATCAGGTTGGTGAGCGAACTCTTGAGGGACCAGAAATGATAGAATTGACTAATGATAAGGTCGCAGTAGCTAAGCATAAAATGAAAGAAGCACGATCACGTCAGAAGAGTTATGCAAACAAGCATCGTATGGACTTACATTTTAACGTAGGAGATCACGTTTTCCTTAAGGTTTCGCCGACACGTGGCGTTAGACGTTTTGGAATCAAAGGGAAGCTCAGTCCTCGGTTCATCGGACCGTTTGATGTCATTGAGCGAGTCGGTGAAGTATCTTATCGTTTAGCGTTACCTCCACAGCTTTCTCATGTTCATGACGTTTTCCATGTGTCCTTACTCAGAGGGTACAAGTATCATCCCATTCACATGGTTCAGTATCCACTAGAACAGATTCGTGAAGATCTCACTTTCATAGAAGAACCCGAACGAGTTCTTGACAGACAATAACGAGTCATGAGAAGGAAGACAATTCCATTCGTCAAAATCCTTTGGAGGGATCATACAAGGCGGGAAGCCACTTGGGAAACAGAGGAGTCTATCAGGGATTATTACCCTCATTTCGTATTTTGAATTCGGGTATGTTCTTCTTTTCCAGTTACGTTATCTATAACTCGGGGACGAATTATTCTTTTTAGGGGGGAAGAGTTGTAAAACCCGCATGCTTTTACCATGAATAGTAACCTTATGATCGTACATACAAGATTAGAACTTTCCTTTTATAGAACGTTTACGTTTCACGAACAAGAGTTACTAGTATTACGTACGTGTTATAACACGATAAGTATTTAATACGTATTAATGCACGATAATTATTTCAATAATAATTATAATCACTAACTTACGAACATGAAATCATGAACGTAAATAATCACAAGCTTAATATTATGTATTTACGTATATTTATTACGATTACGAATAAATATAATACGACACGAACGATAACTAATTAAATCATGTAAACACGAACACGAGAACACACATAATTTTAGACACGAGAAAATATATGGGTTACCCCATGTGGGCCCTTACCCGCGGCTAGACACAAGGAAAAGGGCCAATCCCATTTTATTTTTTTACAAAACAAGATTAAGGGGAAAAGGTATTTTCATAATTATAGAAAATTAGAAAATAAACAAAACGCTAACCTCTCTTTTGTCTCTTCTTGGCCGCCGGGTATAAACACACACAAGGGTGTGTTGGTTGATTTTTGGTGATTGATTTCTGGCAAGGTTGTGAGTGTGTTCGTTCTCCATTGTTTCACGTAATCGGTAAATCCTGAAACCCCTTTTTCTTTATGTTTTTATTTAATCAAGAACACATGAAATCATGGTTTATTAAAAACAAGTAAATAACATGTTAATAAATTACGTTGGTAATTTAATTAAGTTTTAAAGGGTGTTTGTTTCGGCCGTTACACACAAACCCGAGAGCCCAAGGCTCTCGCTGTGTCTCGTATGAACACAGCCGAGACCTACGGGTCTCGGTGTGGTGTTTTTGATCTTGGCCGCAAGAACAAGGGAACCCTGACCTTGTCAGGGGGTGTGTTGGAGTTCGGTTGGGTCTCGGAAGAAACAAGGACCACCACCGGCTTAAGCCGGTGGCTATATAAGGAAAGCAGGGGGAACCGTAGGCCGCGGCAGCAAGGGGAACACCGGCTAGCCGGTGGGAACTTTTGCTAGCCGGCGGCTAGCCAAGACCAACGGTGCGTTTGTTGGCCGGTTCATGGGTTAAACCGGTCCGGTTCACGACATGTATAGTTTAAAACACGGGTTTCGGTCACGACATTATTTTTACAAGGTTAATTAATTTACAAGATTAAATTAAATTAATTAAAACATGTACATGATTAATTTAATTTATACATGACTTAGGTTATTAATATTATTATTAATACATGAATTTTAACCTAAGTAATTATCATTTTATTTAGACTATATAATTAATTAATTATTAAAATCATGACTTATAATTAATTAATATCCACGACTTAGGTTATATTAATATATAAATGAATACATGTTTAACCTAAGTATTTTTACTTTTATTTAATTAAATCATGATATATTTAATTAAATACTTTAACCTATACTTTATTTAATTTACATGAAATAATTAATAAACTATACTATTTAATTACATGACTTAGAATATAAATCAGTAAACACTTAAGCTTATATTATTAGCTTAAAAATCCAGCTTATTTCTATTTATGGAAACTTTCTATTTTTAGAAACTTGTTTAATTAAGGCAGCTAATCTATTTATGGAAACTTTCTATTTTTAGAAACTGTATTATTTTAAGCAGTAAATCTATTTTTGGAAACTTTCTATTTTTGGAAACTTTCTATTTTAGTAAACCTGCTATTTTTAGAAAGTTATTTTTATTACACAACAAGCATAATAATACAAGAAAAAAAAGTAATACTTAATCAGAATAGACAAAATACTTGATAAACACAGTATAAAGCTTATATCAGTAAAACATGACATGAACATATAAAACAAGCTAAGACATGATATAAAACCAGTTACGTACTCAGTAATCAAATACTTATACACGTGTACGATTTATGTAGCATTAGTGATACCGAAGTAGGACTCTCTTCCGTTCGTCTTTTTCGTTCACTAGACATAAGGTACGGATTCTCCGTCCTTTCAGTATGGACATTCTTCCTTATTAGGATTCCCCGTATGCAGCCAACTGTTTTCGCCAGTATATGTTTTATATGTTTTTAAATTGCTTATGTTTAGTTAGATACCTGAATCCATATATATGCATGACCAGTTTCACCTAGTTATGGAGGTACCAAAACCATAACACTGGAGGCACTAGCGTTATGACTCCACCACGACGGAGTGATAGCTCGTGACGTCCCTTCAGCTTTTAGCCATATTATTATTATTATCATGTGGGGCGTATGTGTGCATCCTAGGTTACATCTTTCAGCAGATTATTCAGGTGAACGTGGTGTGTGCCTTGCATCCTTCATAAGGAGCTGATCCCTCCTACCCAAACCAATATATTAAATTAGAGGCAGCCCCTCTAATTTGCATGACGAGGTCACCCCTCCAAGTAATCATGCACGTGGATATTTCATTGCCTATATTGGCTAAATGGTAAACATGTTAAATAGTTTTTACATGATAAACATAAGGCTTTTCAAACTATAAAACCAGTTTTATTAAGATATACCAGGTTATCCAGGACATAGTCTTTTCTGCTGCTTTATGCTTATATGCTTATATCATTCATGCTTTACTTGTATATCCGTGCACTGAACGTTATGCTCAGCCGTTTTTCCTTTCATGTTCTTAAAACGGCAGGTACTCAGGGACGCTCGTAGACTTTAAGCGTACGTGCATATGGATTGGAAGCTTCCTATCCTTCATTACTATATGCATTTCTTTATACTTTGATACTCATTTCCATGGACATTGTTTAGTCCTTTTCATTTACTGTACTTATGTTTGTGTGTGACGAGTTCTACTTTTAGGGTACCGATGTTTGTTTTTGGTATTTCCTTAATGGTCATGTGATGTTTTATACATTTATTCTTGTATGCTTTGATGACACGCCATAATTACACGTGAGATTCCATTTACCAAAATGGGGTGTTACATGTGGGGATTTTGTATTGATAGATTTGGTTAAAAAGACTAAAATCTACATGTAAAGATGTTAAAATCATGGTTAAATATATAGACTATATAAAAGAGTAAGTAACCATATGAACACTTGGTAAATGGACTTGGATTATTGAATATATAGTTAGATATATGATTTTTACATATGTGGTGAGTTGACCACTCAATGGAATCATTAAAATGAGCAAGATATGATCAAAATACTCTTAAGGTACAAATTTGTATAGTCTATTTTGGACGAATTATTAGGGATACTTAGAGGATGATTGAGCAGTAGCTAAACTGGAGTTATATGTAGCACATATTATGTAGTTTGTGCTTCCTAAATTTGAGCTTATATCTTCTTGTAGAACTCAAGATATGGCAAAAATGGTGAAAGTGACTTTGATAATCAGATTTGGAAATAAAAGTATATAATATAAAATGAGCACTCAAGTAATATTATTATAAAATACATATACAAAACCCCCTAACTTATGATAATAATTAAAACATAAGTTGTATACTATGATAAATAAGTATGAAATTCTATAAAATTACAAACTTAAATGTTTTCTAAAGTTATAAAACTATATATAAGTTTTACGTCTTTTCGGCTAAAACCGAAAGATTAACGTTTTTGCCAAATAAAACTTAGACGGTCGGACCCGTCTAATGTAACATTTGTATAACTCATATCCTGATATGTAAGTACATTTTACAAGTAAAAACCGATAAACACGAGCTTTATAACTTATGGACATTAACGGGCCAAAGTAGCCTTATTGGACCACTAGCCCAACTAGTTTGGCTAAACACTAATGGACTTACTCATAGGCTTAACCCACTTGGGCCCAACATATGAGTATAGGCCTGATATTAAAAGTATAAATGGACTAATATCATGTATTGGTCTTTTAATGGGCTTATTGGGCCTTAATATGTAAACAAGTTAAAACTAGTATAACTAGTCTAAAATTTACTAACACATAACACTATAATGTTGAATAAAGAGATAAAATCCCACTTGATCATCATCATACTTATAATATCATCATACATATACATAGACATTATTTTTATAAAGTCATTGGACAAGAGTCTAAGACCGATTATTATTTATATAGGTTTCCGTGATTGAAGCACGCACCATCGCCGATAACCCGCCTTTCCTAATCAACGTGAGTTCATAGCCTCATACTCTTTTAAATGTTTTATAAAATCTTTTGTAAACCCATGAAGGAGATAAAATGCTAGTTTTTATAAAAATAGAACACAAGTAGTCCCGATGGTATGCTTATTGATATGGACCCGAATGATGCTATGACTCAATGAATGAGATGAAATAGATTATTAGTAGTTAGGTTATGTCACTTAAAGTCCCATTAGCATGAATTGTAAACTACCAAGATTTGGTAGACGCTTATGCATATAATAGTACTATTTGGGGAAGATCACCTCAGTTCGCGCCTTGACGGTTGATCCCCGTCGTGCCACATTGATTGGTAAGAGAATTTATGTATGAGAAGATTTCCATAGCGTGATTTTTGTGACGACACGCTAATTTAGATGGGCAATTGTTTGTCGGGTTCGCGCCCGTTGTTTGTTATAGTAAGGTAGAAATGTCATGCGGCTAGTAATAATCTAATACCAACAAAATCAAATACAATACGATGCAAATAACGATAATATTAAGACTATGGTCTCATGGACGGTTTAAGATGTATGACTTGATTTATATATTGCCTGACTAGCAATACGAGGACTCACTTCTGATATTATAGTTGTGTTCTGCTTTCTATAACTCTTTTATGTAACGGTTTTATTAAACTTTATGAATTTACTCATCATTCGCTGATATAATTTTGGCATGTTTTATCTCAGGTGCTTGAAGGTAACTTGGATGGAGATCGACTCTGATGGGCCACATAATAAAATTATTCATTCGATCTATCTTTTGTAAACTTTATGACTATGAAACTTAGGGACCTGATGTAAACTTAAAACTTTTATTCGAATGAACGTATGTTAAACTTTGTACAACCCTTTTTATGTGTTGTCTATGATTTGAGTTATTGTGCTATCCCGTTACAGTCTATTGACTCTTCCGCTCTACTGATACGAAATTTGAGAGTGTTATAGTTTGATACCAAAGCTCTCGTTATAGAGAACGAAATATTTTAAAATCAAGGTTTTGAATAAAACATTTCAAAAAATTTTAACTATAAACATTTTCTTAAAATGTTTGAAAAATCTTTTGACTGTAACGGTGCCAAATATCTCCGACGTTACCAACAAGCCTTATTGAGAAGATATATATTTTAATACATATAATTTAATTTATATATATGTATATATCGTGAATTTAGTATGTAACTGTCTATTGATTATTTTTATGCTAATACGAGATATATTATATAATGCAGATTATCATGGATAACCCTAATATTCCTGTAGAGAACCATGCTATTCCCGAACCTAACGTAGATGATAACCCTTATTTAGACTTAGTGGATTATAATGTAGAGGAGGATATAGATGATGAAGAGGAGGAACCATTTGAGGATCCTGAGCCTGAGATAAGACTAGGATATCAGATTGCCCCTCAGGTTGATGTTGTAGAGAATGATAATGATAATGTTGGTATTGCGGAAGATGATGAGATTGGGATAGATAATGTAGGTAATGAGGATGACGAAGAGGATGTCGATGAGGAGGTAGATATATATTACGAGGTTGATGATGATGAGGCTGAGCTTATTTCCCTTATGATGTAGAGGAGGGTGAGCCCATACCCCCTCCAGTTGATTGGTCTGATTCTGAGTTTAAGTTACTTAGAGATGAATTGTCCGAATCGTCTGAATCTGAGTCTGAATCAGATGATGATGAGGATGATGCACCTGATGGTATTGATGGGATTGCTACTCGTAGGCATGCGATAGGAGAGCCGTCTAGGGTTCGAGAGGCTACTCATATTGATGGACTTGCACCTTGGGCCTTAAGACGTGACTTAGATGCTTCCCGTGTTCAAGGTAGTTGATGAGATGGCATTTATACATGATCTCATCGTTCTTTTCGGGCTTTAAATGCATTAAAAATGTCATAAAATACCATATATATGCTTGTGTTTGTTTACTTGTGTGTTTTAGGTATGGATATCGTGAAAAAGACAAAAGATCACAAGATACAAGGAAAAACGGACACGAGAAACGAAGCCGTACAAAGAACCGGGCCCTAATCATGGAATTTTCATCAAATACCCTTGAAGACTTGAAGACAAAACAAGATTGATCATCATTTAATGAAGAAATGACACTTAAAACCCTTGTATATTAATAATTACAAGTTTGGTCCCTTAAGTTTGTCAAAATTGCAAAAAGGTCCTTCAACTTTGAAGAAATGGCAAGATTGGTCCCTCAACAAATTCAAATTGCCAATTATGGTCCCTCATGAAGTAAAGATACAAAGAAGACCTTGGAAGATCAACAATGTTCAAAAATGCCAAAAATTACCCTTGATAACCTTTTTATTAAGTTTGTGCCAAAACTGCCAAACCTTGAAAGTTATTAACAAGGCAGAAACAAGTTTTAGGGCTTAAAAACCTTAAATGGCAAAAATAACAAAAGAGGAGGACTGAAGTTGCCAAAGTGGAAACATTTAAACAAAAACCCCGCTTAACACTTTTATTTCCCCCATTTTCGGATCTAAATAGTTACTATTCATTGTTCTTACCACCCAGAATTTACCCCGACCTTCCCTTGGGTAAAACTCAATTAAACCCACACACGTTTAATTCACACGTACACAAGCCCTTCCCACTCCTAAAAACCTGCATCCCACGTTTGTGGTCCAAACCCCCAAATACCCCATCCTCCAATCAGAGCATTCCTTTGGCCCCAAGTCTACTGACGTGTCCCAAATCAACGTCCAAGGTTATTAGCTTACTCTCAAAGCAAAAATGAACAGTGGAGATCAAAAAAAGGACAATTCACACTCAAAACCGTTCAAGGGCACATTTGGGATTTTCTATGTATTAGGGTTTTTGTTATTTGCATTCTAGATAGTTCTTAGAGCTCTATAAAAGGAGACACCAGCCTGTGGTGATCCCTTTGTTCCAGTTTCAAGCTTTTAACTTGTAATTCCTTTTTAATAAATAAAAGTTTGGTATTTTGATTTAATCAATTATAATTCCTTTTTGTTTTTAAAAGTTGTGTGTTGTTAAGCTTGAGACTGAGTTCCATGATTTGATTTGGTGAAGTAACTTGGAGGTTTAAAGTTACTTTAAGGTTTTGAAATTTTGAGAGATTTTGGTAAAATCTGCTCAAAAGGAATTGGTGTTTTAAGTTCATGTTATTGGTGTTAGGGTATAATAGAAAACGTGTTATCTATGTTTTAAAAGTTTTGGAAAAGGTTTTAAGAAGGTTGAGAAAAATCAGTAATATATCATATTACTTGTTTCTTTCTTTCTTTTGTTTTGATTTTGAGCAGGTGTTGATATATTATTGATCCAAGGATCTGCACCAGCCCGGGTTGGTTTGGAGGTGGATTCAACATCCACTAGGACCCTTGGATGTAAGGGTCCTGAGGTAATTCTCTTGTTCTCTTTGAAAATTTCAGAAAACATAAGTTTCATGTGCTTTATTTGATTTCATGCTAATGAGTGTTTAATCTGCTTGATTTTGTGTTCTATTGTGAGTTGATGCATGATTAGACCATTGGTAAACAGTTTTGTTAAGTTTGTGAGTGATTTTGTTTGATAAAAACGTTTTTAAAAATTTAAAAGGGTGTTTGGCATTAAGTTTTAGTAGGGTTTAGATTTTGATGTATGCTTTTAAAAGGTGTTAGAAGTTTGGATTAGGATTGAGTTAGGTTTTTAGTTAGTATTAAGTTGATTTGAAACAAGTTTTGAGTAGACTTGTGTGCTTAAATAGTAAAACAAGTAAGTCATAATCTGCTTATGCCTATCTGCTTGTTTTTTATGAAACTTGGAAGCTTGATTCTTGATTTCTGTTAGGAGGTAAGGTTTTTGAGTGTTTGAATCAGTTTGTGCATCTTCTTGAGAGATTGTATGCTTAATTTGGTAGTTTAAATCTCACTGGATTACAAGTTATAAGCATATAAGCCCTCAGTCCTGCTCATTTACATCAGAAACTTGAAAGGGTAGTGTATGCTTGGATTTTGAATCTTTTGGTGTGCTACCTGCTTACTTGTTATTGTCACTTGACTCCTTGTGCTTCTATGAGCACAAGGGTGCCCAATTGTTCCAATAGATTCACCAAATAAGCAATTTCCAAGCTCCTATTGGCATCAAAAGTGCACAAAAGTGCACTTGATTTATTAATCAGAAACCCTGAAAGAACTGGCAATATTTTGATCTTCTTGGTGCTTAAATCTTAGCTAAAAAGGAGTTTGTGAGTTGGATTCACAGCTTATTAAGGTTTCTGATTGTGTTGAAAAAGAGAAAAATTAAAAAAAAAATAAATAAGAAAAAAGTCCACTAGCCTGGCTTCGAACCTCTGACCTCTCGTTGGAGGGCTCAAGGTTCTTACCAGTGTGCTAGCATTCATCTTGAGTATAAACGTGAAAGGTTTATTACTTAAGGTTATTTTGGTTTCTAGCTTATTTAATAAGCCGTGACTTATTTTTGCATTTTCCAGCTTATTTACTATTCATTTTTGCTTATTTCCATTTTTCCTAGAGTCTTATTGAGTTTATTGATTTTTCTAGCTACTTTTTATAATTTTCCCATTAATAGTTTATTTATTAGAATTTATTTATTAGACGAATTTTAATAAATCATAAAAAAATACCAAAAAGACTTTTAATTTTCAGGAAAAATAGTTTTTAGGTTTTATTTAATATATTTGAGGTTTACATCTTGTTTTGGTTTTAAAAACTTTCATTTTTAATTTTATAATATTTTAAGGTTTTTTATAAACTTTAAAGATTTTTATAAAATTATTAAAAAAGGTTTCGAAGCTTAGATTTGTGTTTTTCTCTTAGTTATATTATTTAGGATTTTTATAAATTTTTTATTTTAAATTTTAGAAACTTTTTATTTTTAGCATTATTTTATTATTATTTTATTATTTAAATTTCAAAATTTTCTTTTTCTTTATTTTTCATTTTTTTTAAGTTCTTTGTCATTAATTAGGACTATTTCCATTTTTAGAATATTTTTATAACTTTTAGATTTATTTTTATAATTATTTTAAGTTTAATTAGGTTTTAATCATTTTTAGAGTTTTAAAAATAGTTTTAATAGGTTTTAATTTTTAGAAAAATACTTTTTAGTCTTCTAATAATATAAGTTAAGTAATTGTTCAAATAAATCATATTTTAGACTCTTGAATTAGTTAAATTTCATTTTAGGGCTTTAATTAGCATTTAAAATTAATTATTTAATTAATAAAAGGTTTTAAAATATCTTTGTTGGATTTTTAACTTTATTTATATTATTTTAGACTTGTTTTAGCCTTTTTAATCTTTTCTTGATTTTGTTTTTGGCTTTAGCTTAATTTTTAATTTTTGTGTTTTTCTACGGCTTTACGTTTACGTTTTTTACGTTATAGTGTAATTTTCACGAAACCGTCATTCCATCTCTCAATATTAATCTCAAAGAAATACAAATTAGAACACACACATATACCTCCTTGGGAAACGAATCTCTTCTCTCTTTTAAGTGATTGGGTCATTAGTGCACGGTTTTCCTAAACCGTCGTACTTAATACTTTCCGCTATTTACGCTCTTTTCCTAAAGGGTAGTAAAACATCTACAATCATTTTTGGCGCCGCTGCCGGGGAGGTGTGTCGTGTCTTAATTTGGAAAATTTTGTTTTTGATATTATCCAATAATAGCATTTGTGTTAAGTGGAACTCCCTTAACACGTATTATCGGTTTTCTCGGTTTTTCTTTGTGAATATTATTAATATATTGTATTAAGTATCACAATAAAAATACAATATCTCCAAAAGTGTGAAAACACAACCTTGATTCGGGATTTCATCACTCGATCATTGTATTCGAATCTCAAACAAAAAGAAAAGGCAAAAATAGATAAATACTTTCGTGAAGCTCGATTTTGAAAGATACGAACTATAAGGTGGGTATAAGGCGGGTATTATAAAATATACCCTAAGGAAAAAGGCTCTTAAGTGCTTCGCGCCGCCTCGTTTCCCCGCTTGCTTGTTAGTATTTTGAGATTGAAAGCTAATCGAGGGTTTTGCCGCCCAAAGTATTAATACGTATACTATATTTGCTTGGTTTTCTTTGTGATTAAACCCTCGTGAACAATTTGGTTTTCACCAAAGTTCTAAAGTCATTCGAAGGCGTTCACTCCACGTGATCGTTTTCATTCCTTTGAGGCTTCTTTAATCAAGAGTTTGATTCGAGGAGAGATTTTGTAGATTGTTGTCTACGAAGATACACCAAAATCCAAAAAAATTAAATATCATCAAAAACACAAAAAAAATTGAAAATCCACAAAACAACCAAAAAGAATCTTCTTTGCTCACCTCCCATTCTTCGTGAAGTTTATGATCACTCGTAATCAAGCAAAACGAGCTCGTAAACGTCTTCAAAAGCAAGCAAATCAAGGATCGTTGATTGTTGAAGAACCTCCAATTGTTGAACCTATTATAGAACAAGAAGTCGTAATGGCTAATCGTACTATGATGGAGTTGCTACAAGCACCCACCGAGGGTTTTGGAGAGGCCATTGTTATTCCCGCCATCCTTGCGGAGAATTTCGAGATTAAGACGGGTTTAATGTCGATGCTACAAGCAAACAAATTTCGAGGTCACGAGAAAGACAACCCGCATTACCATATTAGGAATTTCAACCGTCTCACCGCTACTAGCAAATTCAAAGATGTTCCGCATGACGCCATTAAGATGATGTTGTTTCCATATTCGTTGGATGGACCCGCTAAAATTTGGCTCGAGAAAGAACCGCCAAATTCGATTTTGACATGGGCCGATCTCGTTTCTAAGTTTGTGAACAAATTTTTTCCACCATCGAAAACAACACACTTAAAAAATGAGATTTCACGATTTGTGCAACGTAACAATGAAAGTTTTTCTATGGCATGGGAACGATTTAAAGAGATGTTACATGAATGTCCTCATCATGATTTTTCGGAATTGCATCAAATTGATACCTTTTATAATGGGCTTAATGATCATGAACGAGATTATTTGAATGCCGCCGCGGGTGGTAATTTTTTGTGCAAGACGACAAATGAGGCTTTACAAATCATTGAAAATCGATCTAAGGTTTATAGCCCTCGTAACACACCGAGTGTTGCCAATATGGGTTCATCATCGTCATCACAATCGTCTCGTAGCATTAACGCCTTACATGATGAAGCTAATGAGGAAAATCGGTTTTTTGATAGATTTGCTAATCTAATGTCCCATTGGAAGGCTCAAGAAGCTTCCAATTCCGCTTCGGTTAAAGCGGTTGCTAAGAGTTGTTTATCGTGTGGAGGAGCTCATGATTTATCCGAGTGCATTACCGCGGATGGTAACACTTCGAGTGCTTATGTAGCAACGGGAACTTACAACCAAAACGGCCAAGGTTCCCGCCAAAATCAAGCTCCACCAAATCAAAATGCTAACAATTATCGAAACAACAACCAAGGTAATTACCAAGGCAACACACGCAATTACAACAAAGGGAATTATCAAAGTGGGAATGGACAAATCTCTAATCAAAACCAAAACCGTGATTTTCAAAACACTACGCAAGGTTTTCAAAATGCTCACACGAAAAATTTGCAAGGAGAATTTTTAGATTATGCAAAAGCAAATGATGCAAAATTTGATAATATGCAACGTGAGATGATTAGCTTAAGATCCGAGTTGAAAAACGAGCTTAAAAATGAACTTGCTAATGAACTTAAAACTCATGCAAATAAAATGGAAGGAAATGTCCAACGTCTTCAACAAAACCAACAAAAGATGGAATTAGGACAACATGAGATTAAGCAAGAGTTATTAAAAGCGGATGCTAGGCAATCAAAATTTGAGGACCGAATGGCTAAGATGTTCGAAGCAATCATGTGTAAGCCCTCTTCTTCGGGTGGTCTTCCTAGTGATACCATTGCAAACCCGAAGGGAGAAATGAAGGTTATTACTACACGAAGTGGTAAAACTTTCAAGGAACCAATCTCTCGACCAAGTACTTCTCCGGAGAAGGAAATCGAGAAAGAACCCGAGGTGATGGTCGAAAAGGAGCACATTACAATCCCACGAAGTACCGCTCAAACCACACCTACGGTTACACCAATACCAAGTATGGAACCCGAGTTTCCAAGGCCGTTGCCTAATGACCAACCCACACCACCTTTACCTTACCCTTCAAGACGTAACAAAGAGAAAGCACAAGAGCGGAACAATTATCAATTTGAGCTATTTATGAAAATGTTTCGTGATTTGCATTTTAACATAAGTTTTGCCGATGCTTTAATCATGATGCCTCGATTCGCCGCAAACTTCAAAAGTATGCTAAACAACAAAGAAAAGTTACAACAATCGTCTAGTTGTTCATCGGTTTTTCTAAGCCGCATACCACAAAAAGTCGGTGATCCCGGTAAATTTTTGATTCCATGTGCTATTCAAGATATGGAGGAATGCTACGCCTTGGCCGATCTTGGTGCTAGTATTAATTTAATGCCTCTCGAGATTTTCAAATCGCTTTCGCTTCCGGCTCTTACTCCTTCGAACATGTCCATCGAGATGGCCGATCATTCTACGATTATGGCATGTGGAGTAGCCGAGGACGTTTTCGTTAAAGTCGGAAAGTTTTACTATCCCGTTGACTTTATCGTTGTAGACATTCCCATCGATCGAAAAGTTCCTCTCATTTTGGGTCGTTCATTTTTGGATACATCACGAGCACTTATCGATGTTCATGCTCGAAAAATCACCCTTCGTTTCAATGAAGAAGAACTTGTCATCAATGCAACACAAAACTCCAATCTTTCTCATGTATATTCTATTGCAACTTTAAACCATGGTGACTCGACCAATGTCGTTTGCAAAGAATTTTCACCAAGAGCTTTAGGGAATGTCTCCAAAAACAATTTACCATTTCCTCCGCCGGTGGAGGTTATGAGTGCTAAGCCTACAAGGAAGAAACCATCAATACTTGAATCGAAAAATCCTTCACCTTCATTCTTGAAAAGTGTTGATAAATTGCCGGTTTCTACGGAAGATCTTTCGGATGATGAATATATGGACCCCGATGGGGAGGTTTTCTTCGTCGATAAACGTTTTGAGAACTTGCCACCACCAAAACCAAAACGGTTTCAAAATGTGAGAATTTTTAGTGTAACTAACATCGTCTTAGAAACACCAAATATTTTCGACATAATTAAAAAGGGTTTTCATAAGGAGAGTTCAAAAGATAAAAAAGGAAAAGATCTTAAATATGATTTAATTGATTTTTCTACAAATCTAACTCCGTCATCACCGCGTGCTTTGAGTGCTACAAACTCGTCTACTCCTTTTGACGATGTTTTGTGTGGTTCTAGTATGGGGGAAGCCCCTTATGTTCCCTCATCCTTGTCCACCGAGGACGAGATATTTGATCCCGGAATTTCATGTAAAGGGAAATCTCGGTCTTCCACCGATGCAATAAATGGAAACTATATCTATTTGCTTGGTGCGAGTCTACCTCGAGTAGCTCAAACGTTTGTCTTACCAATTGTCTCACCTTTCTACTTCTCATCTATTTTCTTCAAACTCTTTGAGTTTATGGCACATGTTGGAGTGGTGTTGAATTGTTTTCTCCATGAAAACGAGAACGCCATCTTCGACCCCGGTATTTTGCATCATCTAAGGACTTAGTCTTTTTTACCGGTTGCTTTTTGGGCCTTGTTTATCATGTAAGCCCCTTTGACCACACCATGATTTTCCCTAAATGTTCACATTGAGGGGATCGAGTCGAGCTCATGACTCGGTAATCAAAAACGAGGTGCCTCGTGGGGGAGATCCCATGCTTATCTTTATTGCTTTTTATTCACTAATAAGGGGACTTGTACCTTTCCAACTCGTTGTCTCGTGGTTGTTTGTGATTGTGTTATCTAGATCATCATCATCATCTACGATTGAAGACTCTCGTGTTCGTTTACGTGAGCCTCCATCGTTCGTTTGAAGAAGTTTTTCACGATTCCATGACATATCCTTTATTGTTCTAACAATTATCTTTTAGCATAATTAATAAACGGCTTTAGATATATTGTTGATCACCCTTTCCATGCTAGATCCTAAGCATTCGACTCTCCGTCTCTAGTATGGGGGTGATCCACCTTTAGACTCGAAACATTGAGGACAATGTTTACTTTTAGTATGGGGGGGTGAATAGGTACTTGCTTTGCTACACCCTCACGTTTTCCAATTTTCAATGTTTTGTTTTGCTAATAAGGCTAAAAATGGCCAAATTTTAAAATTTTTCTTAGTTTTCATAAGTGTTTTTAAGACACGAATGTATATTTTCCGATGGGTAGAATAAGAGTTAATTTTTGACTTGATGGGCATTTGGAGCCATTTACATTCCTTAACCCGCTCAATTCAAGTTTTGCTAGACTTTTATATAGGGAGCTTTAAAACGCGAAAGTCTTAATTCATTCGAGTTAAGAACAAGAACTTTTCGCAAGTTCCTATAATTGATTCTAGAAAGTCACTTATCAAGGGAACTTTAAAACGCATTCTCTAAAACTTGAAAAAGTCCAAGAAAGTGCAAGATCCTATAGGTGGCTTGAAAACCCAAAACTTTGATTTGATATAGTCTTAATGAAAGCTAATCCAAATTTAGCTTAATTTTGACTTGCATGGCTAAGTATTCACGAGTCTCTTTAATTAGAGGTCTTTATATAGTGAAGAACGAGAAATGATAGAGTTAGACAAGTGATCATGCTAAACGTAGAACATAAAAATGTTCTTTCAAAAACTCATATGTTTTTAATTGTGGCTTTTTCTTCCCATAAGATCAATGCATTAGGAATAAAACATAATTGCAATAAGTAAGGTCGTACGATTTGAAAGGTTACTTAGCCTCTAGCGCAAGATCGTTTAAAAGTTGCTCGGGGTTGAATAGAGTTCATAGCCAAGGCATAACTTATTGAAACGGGACGCGAAGATTGGCGATCATCCAAAAAGGCCCTAACAAGGCATGAGGAGCTCTATTTTTGCTAAAAATCCAAAGATGATGTGAAGTATCATTGTTCCAAAATCAATATGAAGGATCGAGACACACGACGAGAAGCTATTACTCCCCTAAAGAATGGAGAAAGTCTATCCAAAAAGACCCTAACAAGGTATGAGGATGAATATATCCAAGTCCGAAAAGGAGGCGGATCGTTGTATATCAAAATCCAAAGTAAAGATTGAAGAAAAATGATGAAGTCGTGGTCCCATATGAAGAATCTCTCAAAAACGTCAAATGAAGAAATTCCAAATATATGAAGAGAAGACCATTATTTCAAGAACGTCTTCCCAAGATTTGAAGTATGAAGTACATGCCAAATATCGGTCCGAGAAAGGTCTCAAATCGTGAAACGAGTTATGCCAAGATATGAACTTAAGGAGATACACGAGAAGCCGTTTTAAAAGATTTTGTCCTTCGGCTAACTATTGATCAAATCGTGCTACTTTGCTTTCGGACTAATAACTACTCAAATAAGTCAATATGAATCACTTGTGATCCATGACAATTAGATAAAAAATGCTAGTAACCCATTTCCTATGATAATAACTAGGATTGCGGGGAGAAAAAGTATTACACAATTTGAACGTATGAGTAGTGTTAGCATTGTGACTTGTACCAACAATGATCTTGTTTTTGCACTTGGCATGGAATGTATGACAATCAAGGATGACGAAGTTTACTCTAAGGAACATTAACTTGTTTCTATTCTTTGACCCTAAAAGTCACATTTTGGTGATGAAAATCATACATTATGTCTTTACACATTCTCGTAGTATGATGCAAGTCTTTCACTTTTCAATAAAGGTTAATAAAATTGAACTTTGGTGATGCTTAGATACTTTATTCTAGCATTGCGTGAGGGCACGGCAATGGCTTAGTATGGGGGAGTGATGAGATGGCATTTATACATGATCTCATCGTTCTTTTCGGGCTTTAAATGCATTAAAAATGTCATAAAATACCATATATATGCTTGTGTTTGTTTACTTGTGTGTTTTAGGTATGGATATCGTGAAAAAGACAAAAGATCACAAGATACAAGGAAAAACGGACACGAGAAACGAAGCCGTACAAAGAACCGGGCCCTAATCATGGAATTTTCATCAAATACCCTTGAAGACTTGAAGACAAAACAAGATTGATCATCATTTAATGAAGAAATGACACTTAAAACCCTTGTATATTAATAATTACAAGTTTGGTCCCTTAAGTTTGTCAAAATTGCAAAAAGGTCCTTCAACTTTGAAGAAATGGCAAGATTGGTCCCTCAACAAATTCAAATTGCCAATTATGGTCCCTCATGAAGTAAAGATACAAAGAAGACCTTGGAAGATCAACAATGTTCAAAAATGCCAAAAATTACCCTTGATAACCTTTTTATTAAGTTTGTGCCAAAACTGCCAAACCTTGAAAGTTATTAACAAGGCAGAAACAAGTTTTAGGGCTTAAAAACCTTAAATGGCAAAAATAACAAAAGAGGAGGACTGAAGTTGCCAAAGTGGAAACATTTAAACAAAAACCCCGCTTAACACTTTTATTTCCCCCATTTTCGGATCTAAATAGTTACTATTCATTGTTCTTACCACCCAGAATTTACCCCGACCTTCCCTTGGGTAAAACTCAATTAAACCCACACACGTTTAATTCACACGTACACAAGCCCTTCCCACTCCTAAAAACCTGCATCCCACGTTTGTGGTCCAAACCCCCAAATACCCCATCCTCCAATCAGAGCATTCCTTTGGCCCCAAGTCTACTGACGTGTCCCAAATCAACGTCCAAGGTTATTAGCTTACTCTCAAAGCAAAAATGAACAGTGGAGATCAAAAAAAGGACAATTCACACTCAAAACCGTTCAAGGGCACATTTGGGATTTTCTATGTATTAGGGTTTTTGTTATTTGCATTCTAGATAGTTCTTAGAGCTCTATAAAAGGAGACACCAGCCTGTGGTGATCCCTTTGTTCCAGTTTCAAGCTTTTAACTTGTAATTCCTTTTTAATAAATAAAAGTTTGGTATTTTGATTTAATCAATTATAATTCCTTTTTGTTTTTAAAAGTTGTGTGTTGTTAAGCTTGAGACTGAGTTCCATGATTTGATTTGGTGAAGTAACTTGGAGGTTTAAAGTTACTTTAAGGTTTTGAAATTTTGAGAGATTTTGGTAAAATCTGCTCAAAAGGAATTGGTGTTTTAAGTTCATGTTATTGGTGTTAGGGTATAATAGAAAACGTGTTATCTAAGTTTTAAAAGTTTTGGAAAAGGTTTTAAGAAGGTTGAGAAAAATCAGTAATATATCATATTACTTGTTTCTTTCTTTCTTTTGTTTTGATTTTGAGCAGGTGTTGATATATTATTGATCCAAGGATCTGCACCAGCCCGGGTTGGTTTGGAGGTGGATTCAACATCCACTAGGACCCTTGGATGTAAGGGTCCTGAGGTAATTCTCTTGTTCTCTTTGAAAATTTCAGAAAACATAAGTTTCATGTGCTTTATTTGATTTCATGCTAATGAGTGTTTAATCTGCTTGATTTTGTGTTCTATTGTGAGTTGATGCATGATTAGACCATTGGTAAACAGTTTTGTTAAGTTTGTGAGTGATTTTGTTTGATAAAAACGTTTTTAAAAATTTAAAAGGGTGTTTGGCATTAAGTTTTAGCAGGGTTTAGATTTTGATGTATGCTTTTAAAAGGTGTTAGAAGTTTGGATTAGGATTGAGTTAGGTTTTTAGTTAGTATTAAGTTGATTTGAAACAAGTTTTGAGTAGACTTGTGTGCTTAAATAGTAAAACAAGTAAGTCATAATCTGCTTATGCCTATCTGCTTGTTTTTTATGAAACTTGGAAGCTTGATTCTTGATTTCTGTTAGGAGGTAAGGTTTTTGAGTGTTTGAATCAGTTTGTGCATCTTCTTGAGAGATTGTATGCTTAATTTGGTAGTTTAAATCTCACTGGATTACAAGTTATAAGCATATAAGCCCTCAGTCCTGCTCATTTACATCAGAAACTTGAAAGGGTAGTGTATGCTTGGATTTTGAATCTTTTGGTGTGCTACCTGCTTACTTGTTATTGTCACTTGACTCCTTGTGCTTCTATGAGCACAAGGGTGCCCAATTGTTCCAATAGATTCACCAAATAAGCAATTTCCAAGCTCCTCTTGGCATCAAAAGTGCACAAAAGTGCACTTGATTTATTAATCAGAAACCCTGAAAGAACTGGCAATATTTTGATCTTCTTGGTGCTTAAATCTTAGCTAAAAAGGAGTTTGTGAGTTGGATTCACAGCTTATTAAGGTTTCTGATTGTGTTGAAAAAGAGAAAAATTAAAAAAAAAATAAATAAGAAAAAAGTCCACTAGCCTGGCTTCGAACCTCTGACCTCTCGTTGGAGGGCTCAAGGTTCTTACCAGTGTGCTAACATTCATCTTGAGTATAAACGTGAAAGGTTTATTACTTAAGGTTATTTTGGTTTCTAGCTTATTTAATAAGCCGTGACTTATTTTTGCATTTTCCAGCTTATTTACTATTCATTTTTGCTTATTTCCATTTTTCCTAGAGTCTTATTGAGTTTATTGATTTTTCTAGCTACTTTTTATAATTTTCCCATTAATAGTTTATTTATTAGAATTTATTTATTAGACGAATTTTAATAAATCATAAAAAAATACCAAAAAGACTTTTAATTTTCAGGAAAAATAGTTTTTAGGTTTTATTTAATATATTTGAGGTTTACATCTTGTTTTGGTTTTAAAAACTTTCATTTTTAATTTTATAATATTTTAAGGTTTTTTATAAACTTTAAAGATTTTTATAAAATTATTAAAAAAGGTTTAGAAGCTTAGATTTGTGTTTTTCTCTTAGTTATATTATTTAGGATTTTTATAAATTTTTTATTTTAAATTTTAGAAACTTTTTATTTTTAGCATTATTTTATTATTATTTTATTATTTAAATTTCAAAATTTTCTTTTTCTTTATTTTTCATTTTCTTTAAGTTCTTTGTCATTAATTAGGACTATTTCCATTTTTAGAATATTTTTATAACTTTTAGATTTATTTTTATAATTATTTTAAGTTTAATTAGGTTTTAATCATTTTTAGAGTTTTAAAAATAGTTTTAATAGGTTTTAATTTTTAGAAAAATACTTTTTAGTCTTCTAATAATATAAGTTAAGTAATTGTTCAAATAAATCATATTTTAGACTCTTGAATTAGTTAAATTTAATTTTAGGGCTTTAATTAGCATTTAAAATTAATTATTTAATTAATAAAAGGTTTTAAAATATCTTTGTTGGATTTTTAACTTTATTTATATTATTTTAGACTTGTTTTAGCCTTTTTAATCTTTTCTTGATTTTGTTTTTGGCTTTAGCTTAATTTTTAATTTTTGTGTTTTTCTACGGCTTTACGTTTACGTTTTTTACGTTATAGTGTAATTTTCACGAAACCGTCATTCCATCTCTCAATATTAATCTCAAAGAAATACAAATTAGAACACACACATATACCTCCTTGGGAAACGAATCTCTTCTCTCTTTTAAGTGATTGGGTCATTAGTGCACGGTTTTCCTAAACCGTCGTACTTAATACTTTCCGCTATTTACGCTCTTTTCCTAAAGGGTAGTAAAACATCTACAATCAGTAGTATGACAGAAATTGGTTTAAGTATTGCTCCGACGCATGTTGCTTTATTAGAGTCGAAGACTAAGATTAGTGAGAAAGAGCGAGAGTTACTTGATTTGGGTTTGACAGATGTGGAGCGTGGTTTGAATGAGGCGTTTAGGAGATTGTCTGTGTTGGAAAGTAGTGAGTATGCTGAGATGAAGAAAAAGGTGAATACGATGGAGATTCAGTTGAGTGTGGCTCGTACGATACGTGAGAAGGCAGAAAAAGAGTTGAATATATCTGTTGGTTGGAACAGTAGGTTTTATACTGAGATGGTTGAGAAAGGAGTGATTCGTAAGTGCCCAGCTGAAGATGTGTCTTGTGATCGTCCGAAGAAGATACCGAAGACGATGGATGATGGACCTTCTAGCAGTTCTCAGTAGACCAGTCTATCTTTAGTAGTATCTTTTGTATCTTTTGTAAATTTTAACTAAACCGACATATTGGTTAGTAGATCTGGCACAAATTTTGGGCCTGTATAGTGCTAGAAACTTTGATGTGGAATGTTAATTAAGACAATGTGGTTGTTTCTAATCCAATGAAATGTGTATCTTGTCTTGAATTCCATATCGTGCCTTATTTGTATCTTGACTATGAATTCAATCTAGCTTATATAAATCCCTCATTGGGTGAATGCTTAATATACTTTGAAATTGTGAAATTATAGAACCATACCGCCCAAGAAAGTTGTGACTGAGGAAGATGTACGTAGGATCATTGCGGAGCAAGTTGCCGCATCTATGACTGAATTTATGGAAAATGCTAGAAATAGAGCTGGCAGTAGTGGAGCTGGTGGTAGTGAAGCTAGCGGTAGTGGAGCTGGCAGTAGTGGAGCTGGCGGTAGTGGAGCTGGCGGTAGTGGAGCTGGCGGTAGTGGAATTGGTGGTACTAATGTGAATGTGAATGCTAATGATGGAGGAAATGTAGGAGGACTTGGACCTAATGCGCCTGAAGTTGGTGGTTGTACTTATGTGACCTTCATGAAGTCTGAACCACTCCCTTTTAATGGAACTGAAGATGATGCAGGATTAAGCCAGTGATTTGAAAAGATTGAGTTGGTGTTTCGGATTAGTAAGTGTAAGGATGAGGATAAGGTGACTTTTTCTATGGCTACTCTTATAGGTCGTGTGTTGACTTGGGGGAGAATTGATTTCATGGGTATTGATGTTGCTAATGCTACTCCTTGGGCTTAAATTCAAAAGTGGATGACTCTAGAGTTCTGTCCCCGTAGTGTGATTATACGTTTGGAACAAGAGTTGATTCATTTGAGAATGAAAGGTGTGGACATTGATAGCTACACAAACTGATTCCATGAGTTGGCCTTGATGTGTCCTCGATTGGTGGAACCCGAAGAGATCAGAATTGAACAATACATTAAAGGGTTGACCAAGAATATCCGAGAGGATGCGACATCATCAAAACCATTGAACATTGATGATGCTATTCGAATGGCTTACCAACTCATTGGGCAAATAATTCAGGACAAGGAGGATGAAGCACATTCTGGTGAGAAAAGAAAGGGTGATGGCGATCGTGGAGGTCGAGGTGATAATAGGCAGAATTTTAATCGCCGTCAAAATCAAAGAAGGGGGAATAAAATTGCTCTTACCAACAACACACCGCGCAATGATGAAAAATGTCCTAAGTGTGGTAATAAGAGGCATGCTGGCGACTGCTGGAAGTGCCAAAATTGCGGAAAGCTAGGACACAAGGTGGAAAAGTGTAAGAGGGGAATCATTTGCTTCAATTGTAGTGAAGAGGGTCATAAGAAATGGGATTGCCCCAAGTTGAAAAGGATTGGACCTGGAAGAAACCCCTAGGGTGGTGTCTATCAACTTGGAATGGTTGAGGTTAAGAAAGAGGATCCAAATGTCGTTACCGGTACATTTTTATTCAAGAATCATTATGTTGTTGCTTTATTTGATTCGGGTGCTGATAGGAGCTTTGTATCCACTAAGTTTAGTGCCCTTATTGACATTGAACCTGTTGAGATAAATACCAGTTACGAAGTAGAATTGGCTGATGGTAAATTGGTAAAAACTAATAATCTGTTAAAAGAATGCTCTCTAAATCTCTTAAGCTATTCCTTTCCGATTGATTTGATGTTGATAGAACTAGGTAGTTTTGATATTATTATTGGTATGGATTGGTTATCCTTGAATAATGCTACAATTTTATGTGGAGAAAAGAAGGTTAAGATTCCTCTTAGGATAGGACGTTAGTAATTGATGGTAATCGAGGTGAATCCCGTTTGAAAATCGTTTCATGTATTAAAGTCCAAAAGTACATCAGGAACGTTGTGAGCTATTCTTAGCTCAAGTGACCGGGAATGAGTCTAAGGAGAAACGATTGGAAGATGTACCTATTTTCTGTGAATTTCATGAGGTATTTCCCAATGATTTACCCGGACTTCCGCCGATAAGGCAAGTCGAGTTTCGAATCGATCTAATTCCTTGTGCTGCACCGGTGGCACGTGCGCCTTACCGATTAGCACCTTCTGAATTAAAGGAATTATCCGAACAACCTAAGGAGTTGTCTAAAAAAGGTTTTATTCGACCGAGCTCGTCGCCTTGGGGAGCTCCAGTCTTGTTCGTTAAGAAGAAGTATGGATCTTTCTGTATGTGCATTGATTATCAGGAGTTGAATAAGTTGACGATCAAAAATCGATATCCTTTACCAAGGATTGATGATTTATTTGATCAACTACAAGGATCTAGTGTGTACTCTAAGATAGATTTGCGATCTGGATATCACCAACTTCGCATCCGTGAAGAAGATATTCCAATAACTTCATTTAGAACTCGTTATGGACACTATGAATCTCAAGCGATGCCATTTGGGTTAACTAACGCACCTGCAGTCTTCATGGATCTAATAAATCGAGTGTGCAAACCCTATTTGGATAAATTTGTGATCGTGTTTATTAACGATATTCTAATCTATTTTAAGAATAAAGAGGAACATGGAGAACATTTAAGGACTATCTTGAGCTTGTTAAAGGATGAAAAGTTGTATTCTTGGTCATGTGATTAACAAAGATGGAATTCATGTTGATCCAGCAAAGGTTGAAGCCATTAAGAATTGGTCTGCACCGACAACGCCAACGGAGGTGCGACAGTTCTTAGGATTGGCTGGCTATTATAGACGGTTCATTAAAGAATTTTCTTTAGTAGCTAAACCCCTGACCAAGCTAACTCAGAATAATAAACCTTTCGTTTGGGGAAGTGAAGAAGAAGGAGCATTTCAGATATTGAAGCAAAAATTATGTAGTGCACCAATTCTATCAGTACCCGACGGAAGTGAAGATTTTGTAGTATTTTGTGATGCATCTCTTAGAGGTTATGGAGCTGTCTTGATGCAGCGAGAAAAGGTGATATCTTATGCTTCTAGGCAATTAAGGAAAATAAGGAGAATTATACTACTCATGATCTTGAGTTAGGAGCTGTAGTCTTTGCTCTTAGGTTGTGGAGACATTATCTGTATGGCACCAAGTGTACGATATTCACCGATCATAAAAGCCTATAGTATATTCTCGATTAAAAGGAACTAAATATGTGGCAATGAAGATGGATAGAGCTGTTAAGTGACTATGATTGTGATATGAAATATCACCCGGGAAAAGCAAATGTTGTTGCCGATGCAGTAAGTAGAAAGGATAGAGAGCCTATCAGGGTACGTTCTCTAGTCTTGACTGTGCATAATAATTTGCCTGAACAAATTAGAAATGCGCAAATAGAAGCCTGTAAGAAAGAGAATTTTGATAATGAAGGGTTTCAAGGTGAAGGAGATCCTCTAGAGGTTAGAGCTGATGGAGTGAAATGCTTAAGAGGTCGTATGTGGATACCTAAGTTTGGAGGCTTAAGAGATTTAATAATGTTGGAATCCCATAAATCTTAATATTTCATTCATCCTGGATCTGATAAAATGTATCATGATTTGAAGAAGTTGTACTGGTGGCCGAACATGAAAGCTGATATTGCTATGTATGTTCTTCAATGTTTGACTTGTGCAAGAGTCAAAGCTGAACATCAAAAGCCGTCAGGACTACTTCAACAACCAGAGATTCCTGAATGGAAGTAGGAACGAATCATGATGGACTTTATCACTAATCTTCCTAGAACATCTTCTGGAAATAACTTGATTTGGTTCATTGTCGAAAGACTGACCAAATCAGCTCACTTCATTCCGTTTAAAGAGGAATTCTAACTGGAGAAGCTGACTCATATTTATCTTGAGAATGTTGTATGTAAGCATGGAGTGCCTGTATCGATTATTTCTGATCGAGATCCTAGATTCGCATCAAATTTTTGGAAATCCCTCCAAATATATTTGGGAACGAATCTCGACATAAGCACTGCTTATCACCCCCAAACCGATGGGCACAGTGAAAGGACGATACAAACACTGTAAGATACAAACAATAGTTATCATGCTAGTATTTAGGCTACACCGTTTGAAGCTTTGTATGGTAGGAAGTGTAGATCTTCTATATGTTGGAGTGAAGTTGGGGATACCCAGCTCACAGGACCGGAATTTATCCGGGAAACTACAGAGATGATAGTTCAGATTAAGGATCGGCTGTTGACTGCCCGAATTAGACATAAAAGTTACGCGGATGTGCGGCAGAAACCGATGGAGTTTGAAGTGGGTGACCGTGTGATGTTGAATGTGTCTCCATGGAAAGGTGTCATAAGATTTGGAAGGCGAGGGAAACTAAATCCCCGCTATATTGGACCCTTTAAGATTTTATCTAGAGTAGGTCCGATGGCTTACAAATTAGAGTTACCCAAAGAACTTCATGGTGTTCACAACACATTCTATGTATCTAATCTAAAGAAATATTTAGCAGTGTGTGATGAGAAAATTTTGTTGGATAAGGTCCGAATTGATGAGAAATTGCACTTTATCGAAGAGCCCGTAGAGGTTATGGATCGTGAGGTAAAGCAACTTAAGCAAAGTCGGATACCTATCGTCAAGATCCGGTGGAATTCAAAGCATGGACCAGAATTTACTTGGGAACGAGAGGATGAAATATGGAAGAAATACCCACACCTCTTTGATTTCAATAAGAAACGGACATCAAGATGAAATAGATCACGAGGAGTTGATACCTTTTAGGAGGAAATGCTTTGACAATCTAACATTTTCAGGTAGTAAATTATTTTCTCGTATATTATTTTGAAACTTATTTTTGTGTTGGTTGATGAATCACAATTTCCGGGTTGAAATTAGGGCTTACGTGATTAATTTAACGTCCTTTACGACTAAACCAGAAACCCTAGGTTTACGTATTTACGTTTTTGAACTCCGTTTTTTATAACACAATTTTTATTAGATTCGTTTTGTGCTGTTGATTCATAATTTATAAAAACGTTTTTGTAAAACGACCTGAGGGCACGCAAATCAAGGAAACTAGAATCGAGGAGTACCCGTAAATTAGTGGGGATGAGACAAGTTAACACTTGCCCCACCCCCACTAAGGGATGGCCAAGCTTAGCCAACACACCCCTTGATGTGTCAACTTAAGATAAAACTAAGGACACTTGTCCTTAATTTATGCTCAAAACCACCTAAGGGTTAAAACAACTAACCACATACCATTTACCCTCATTCATACATGCAAACTGTTAATGCAATAATGCCTAAAAACGTTACTTGCATTTTTCGGTCTCGCTTTGTTTTGATTACGACAATATGTAAAAACAAGCATTTACAAAAACAACGAAAAACAATTCTTGAGTTCAAGTATTTTTCATTTTACCCATTTTAACTTAAGGTATGGATAAACAAGTACTAACCTTAATCAAGTGATCAAGTGATTTAATCTTTTCTTAAAACTCACTTTTTATTAAGTGTGACAAGTTTTTATTAAACTTTCTTTTTAAGAAAATGTTTTATTAAATTAATTATTTGAAAATTTGAAAATGGCATATTCTTATTTGGTTAGGAATATTCTATCAGGATATTTTTTAAGCCAGATATGACCTCCACCACTAAAGGACAAAAAGGGAGCGGAGTCTAGTCCGGCGGTACCTTAGCGCCTAGGCGGATCCTTATCGATAAGGAACCACGGGCTAAGATAAGGTACCGCGGGCAGATATAGCCGTTGGCTCTTTTGTCCTATAAATAGTGGACCATTCTCAGCTTTTCAACTCACCTCTTTTGCACATCTATTTCCAGATTCAAACTATCTTCTTTAATCACTCAAATCTTTGATCATTTGTTTCATTACTACTTGTTTAAGAAGTGAATCTTGTTCTTCCATCCCTTCCTCTCCAAGTGCAAAGAGAAGAACACTATCCTTGTGAAGTGTTGAGTCTACCACCAAAGATCCACTGAAGATCTAATTTTATACACTTGTAGTTGTGTCATAGTTGTGAAGATCCAAGTAGTTTTGTCTATTTGGAAGTTGTGTATGTACTAAGTATAGTTGTGTAGATTGGTCCTAGCTACAATTAGGGCTCGACTTTTAGCTTAGAGTCGGAAATTGGTTAAGCGACGTGTACGGTTTTCTCCACCATAAGGAGCTTGTTGTGTAGTGAACTCTCGAGTAAGGAGTACTCGAGGAGTGGAGTAGGAACGAGGAGTGAGCTTCGTTGCCGAACCACTATAAATCCTTGGTGTTCGGTTTGATCTTTCTTTACCTTTAACTCTTTACATTCTTTATTCTTTATGCATATACAATTGTTAGTATTAGCTTAGTTACACTATCATTCTTTATTCTTTGTGCATATATTTTTGTTAGTATTAGTTTAGTTACACTATCATTGTTCATATTGTGCATAAGAAGATTTCACATATTTCCTCAAGCCTAAGTTTTTGAAAAAGGATTTTTGGAAACCACATTTTAACAAGTAAATATAAGAAACTATTCAACCCCCTTCTAGTTTCTACACAAACCACACACAATCTCTCTCAACTCTCTCCCTTTTCCGCCCATTCACCACCACTAAACACCACATTTGATCAAAAATTAAACCATTAATCTTGTGTTTAACTTGCACAATATGAAAACCTTTTGAAGACTTGTTGATTTGAGTTGATCCTAACATCTACAAAGAAGTTTTCCTTGTAGTCTAGGGCTGATTTTTCTCAAGATGTTCATATATTTGGTGATCCTGAAGGTGGTCTTGATATTCCATAAGATTGGTTATCAAAAACCATGTTTTGTTCTTAACCTTTCACTATATTGGTTGGTAATAAGATCATTTATTCTATAATCTTGTTATTTTGTAAATTTAATCTTGTATTTTCTTGAAAATGTATATTTAAATGATGATAAATGATGATCAAAGTATTATGTGGGGATTTTGTGTTGATAGATTTGGTTAAAAAGACTAAAATCTACATGTAAAGATGTTAAAATCATGGTTAAATTTATAGTCTGTATAAAATATTAAGTAACCATATAAAAACTTGTTAAAATGACTTGGATTATTGAATCTACAGTTAGATATATGATTTTTACATATGTGGTGAGTTGACCACTCAATGGAATCATTAAAATGAGCAAGATATGATCAAAATACTATTAAGGTAGAAATCTGTATAGTAAGTTTTAGACGAATTATTAGGGATACTCAGACGATGATTGAGCAGTAGCTAAAATGGAGTTATTTATAGCACATATTATGTAGTTTGTGCTGCCCAAGTTTGAGCTTCTATCTCCTTGTAGAACTCAAGATATCGCAAAAATGGTGAAAGTGACTTTGATAATCAGATTTGGAAATCGAAGTATATAATATAAAATGAGCACTCAAGTAATATTATTTTAATATACATATATAAAACCCACTAACTTATGATAATACTTATAAAACAAGTTGTATACTACGATAAATAAGTATGACATTTTATAAAATTACAAACTCAAATGTTTTCTAAAGTTATAAAACTATTTATAAGTTTTACGTGTTTTCGTCTAAAACCGAAAGATTAACGTTTTCGCCAAATAAAACTTAGACGGTCGGACCCATATAATGTAACATTTTTATAACCCACCTAATGATATGTAAGTACATTTGACAAGTAAAAACCGATAAACCCGAGCTTTATAACTTATGGACATTAACGGGCCAAAGTAGCCTTATTTGACCATTAGCCCAACTAGTTTGGCTAAACACTGATGGACTTACTCATGGGCTTAACCCACTTGGGCCCAACATATGATTATAGGCCTGATATTAAAAGTATAAATGGACTAATACAATGTATTTGGCTTTTAATGGGCTTATTGGGCATTAATATGTAAACAAGTTAAAACTAGTGTAACTAGTCTAAAATTTACTAACACATAACACTATAATGTTGAATAAAGAGATAAAATCCCACTTGATCATCATCATACTTATAATACCATCATACATATACATAGCAATTATGTTTATAAATTCATTGGACAAGAGTCTAAGACCGAGTATTATTTATATAGGTTTCCATGATCGAAGCACGCACCATCGTCGATAACCCGCCTTTCTTAATCAACATAAATTCATAGCCTCACACTCTTTTAAATGTTTTATAAAATGTTTTGTAAACCCGCGTGGGAGATAACATGCTAGTTTTGATAAAAATTGAACACAAGTAGTCCCGATGGTATGCTGATTTATATGGACCCGAATGATGCTATGACCCAATGAATGAGATGAAATGGATTATTAGTAGTTAGGTTATGTCACTTAAAGTCACATTAGCATGAATTGTGAAGTACCGGGACTTGGTAAACGCTTAAGCATATAATATTACTATTTAGGGAAGATAACACCAGTTCGCGCCTTGACGGTTAATCCCCGTCGTGCCACATTGATTGGTAAGCGAATTTATGTAGGAGAAGAATTCCATAGCGTGATTTTTGTGATGACACGCTAATTTAGATAGGCAATTGTTTGTCGGGTTCGCGGCTCGTTGTTAGTTATAGTAAGGTAGCAATGTCATGTGGCTAGTAATAATCCAATACCAACGAAATCAAGTACAATACGATGCAAATAACAATAATATTGAGACTACGGTCTCATGGACGGTTTAAGATGTATGACTTGATTTATATATTGCCTGACTAGCAATACAAAGACTCACTTCTGATATTATACTTGTGTTCTACTTTCTATAACTGTTTTAGGTAACAGTTTTATTAAACTCTATGAATTCACTCGGTATTCGCTGATATAATTTTCACATGTTTTATCTCAGGTGCTTGAAGGTAACTTGGATGGATCGACTCTGATGGCCCACATAATAAAATTATTCATTCGATCTATCTTTTGTAAACTTTATGACTATGAAACTTGGGGACCTGATGTAAACTTAAAACTTTTATTCGAAAGAATGTATGTTAAACTTTGTCCAACCCTTTTTATGAGTTGTCTATGATTTGAGTTATTATGCTATCCCGTAACACTTTATTGACTCTTCCGCTGTACCGATATGAAATTTGAGAGTGGTACATTCCGACCCCTGAAAGAGAGCGAGCCCCCACTACTAGTTGCGACTGTAAACATGACCATCTCATTGGAAGAAACAACCGAGCAGCGGTCGGATGAGCAGGAGCCGGCGATCCAAAAGTCACCACTGGATTTCACCAATGAAGACGGTGGTGAGCTGCTGCTAGAGAATGCTACCTTCATCCAAGGTGAAGAACAACCAACAGATCCATCTATCAACCGCTTATGTGATGATGACGAAGGAGAAGAAGAAGAAGTGGCGCAAGAGGCCGGATCCTCCCAACCATAAAAACCTGCGTACAAGAAGCGCAAAACTACCAGGAAGGTGGTGAAGAATGTAGGGGCTAAGGCAGGGGAACACAATGCTCCCCCAAGAGACTGAGGAAAGACCACCCGCAGTTCCAAGAAGGAAGCATCACCACAACGCCTCAAGGCAACCCCCCATCGCAAGTAGATACCCATGTTTGGAAGGCGACACCTGTTAGCGTCGTGGATCCTACCATCATGGAACCAGTGATAGACGTGACGTAAGTACTAATGATACTTCATAATATCTGACCCCCTAACAAGAACTCATAAGTGTTTGTTTTAATAAAAGGGTGGATCAGTCGATAGCAGCACAAGAGAAGGAAGTGGAGAGACAACCTCCTCCCCTGACTCATAAAGTGGAGCCCCGTACTGAGGGTCCGGACACCAACCTGGCCTGGTATGGAACTTGTCCAGCCTAACAAGACTAGAGGTAGAGTCTGAGTGTAAAGATTTCATGGACCACTTAACCCCCCTTAGCAGATGAACTTGAGCATGGGACTCTTCTAGAGAAGTGCCACGGCGCACCGGGTAACAGTTGGTGTGGCACTACAGCGTCCTCTAGAGGAAGCCTTTGCTAACTTGAGCCGTACTAACAGGAGGATTTCTCGTAGGGAAGAAATGATGGAGAACCACGAGAAGACAATAGCCTCCTTGCAGACAAACTTGGTCGTGGTGGAATCAACCATAAAAGAACAAACCAACCACGCCAACGCCCGCGAGGAGCGCATTGCTGAGTTAGAAGTTCTCCTAGCGGAATCTATTGATAAGGTACATATCCTTATTTATTTATACCCATTGTTCACATAATCCCTATCTTTCTTGTAGTAACCCCAAGTATTTTTCACAGGTATACGCAGCCGAAGCCGCCGCCCGAGCCGAAACGGACCAAGCCTCCGTCATGGCAAAAGAGCGCGATATGCTAAAGGAAAAACTCACCCAGGAACGGGCTGTCATGGAGGAGCGAGCAGCGGTGGTAGAGGGAGAGCTGAACACGCTGGCGACAGACTGCGCCGAAATGTTGTGCCATCCCCTGCTCACGGCCATAGCCGGTCGTAGGTGGATGGTGGGTCAAGGGATGCCCCTAGCCATGACAAGGTTAACAGAGGCTCCTCAATTTGTGCAGGCCTTTGCAGATGTTGTATCAGACGGTATTGACCGTGGCAGGCATGAGGGGTTGACCAAGGCTGCGGAACTGATAAGCAAAAAAGAGGACATCTCCTAACATGCCTATCATAACCCCGAAGCAGAGAACAAGATGACCGCCTCCATGGCCACCCTTGGGTAAATTAAGCACCCCTTCCTAGATGACCTTGAATCTTTAAAGGATGCCTCCAACGAGGAAGTCATGGCCAAGCTGACAACAGACCTAATCCAGATTACCATTCCTACATATGATGCCAGTTTGAAGGTTATGAAGGGTGAGAAACTCTTGGCCGAGGCGTTAGAAGCCAATCTGGCCAGGACGCGGAGTGCAAAGGATGCTCGTGGCGAGGCCCTCCGTGCCATGATTGCTGAAGGGAAGAGAGAAATAGGAGAGTTTCTGCCTCCTTTGTAATTTAACTTGTAAACATTTGAATCTTGTATTTATTCGTCTGTGCATGTACACGACTGGAACTCACAATTTTGCGTAAACATTGTTAGAATATTATATATATAAGTCCGTGGTGATCACGGCAATTTTTTTGATTGAATTTGAAACTTGTTTATATTCCTTAGATATCATGTATCGTTTTGCATGACATGTCACGTCTTTCTCAAGAATAAAACGAAGTCTATAATTTAATAGACGTGCAACGTGTGTCTTTATCATGTCCGGCACTATGTAAGCATGGCATGTGGAAACTTATTACAACGTCTTGTAAATAAGGTGTCTAGTAAGGATACATGATCCGCGTCACTGGGGTTGCATCCCTCTTATGCGACAAGTTGAATTATTAGGTTCACTTAATCCTCTTACCCCGCCTGGGAGTGAATAGTACATGTACGGTTTGAATGAATGCATATGAATAAGAAATAGCACATTATGGAAATAAATAAATCTAAGATATAAGACAATAATTTGCACAAGAACAGACCGTGGAGCTAGCTAGGCACCACGACATTTTATTAGAACGTTTACGATTTTTTGACAGAATTAAAATCCTAAGACAAATAGAACCTAGAAATAATGAAAACAAAAAATACATGGATCTTCATTGAATTTGACCACATCGAAGTGTCCATGCGAAGGCCGTAGACCCTTCAAAGGTAGCATCTTTTAAGGTTGCAAATATTCCAAGTACGATCCAAGTCACGGCCATCCATATCACGATACTTGTACACGCCTAGTCCCAAAGCTTCCGTGACCTCATACGACCTTCCCACTTTGGACCCAACTTTCCTGTGTTCTCCGCGCGACTTGTCTCGTCAGCACGATAAACAAAATCCCCCGGTCGGAAGGAAACACCCTTGAGCTTGTAGTCGTAATAAGCCTTCATACGTGCCTTAGACTTGGCCTCACTGATGGCCGCTATCTCTCTTTTTTCCTCTAACAAGTCCAGATTGATCCGGAGTTTCTCATCATTCGTGACGACATTAACCTCTGCCGAGCGGATGGTTGGCATCCCAATTTCTTCTGGGATAACAGCCTCGGTTTCATAGGCCAACGCGAATGAAGTGTCCCCATTGGCTGTTTTGATCATCGTCCTATGTGCCCATAGATCATGCGGAAACTCATCTACCTACTTGGCACTTCGTTCATCTAGGCGTGCTTTGATGCCTTCACCTAGGCTTCAATTTCCCCGCTCCACGAGACCATTAGTCTGTGATTGCTTAACTGATATGAAACACCGTGTGATGTTCAATGCCGTGCACCAATCCTTGAATGGAATATCCGCGAACTGCTTCCCGTTATCCGAGATGATCTCCCCTGGTAAACCAAAGCGGCACACAATATTTTCCCAAACAAAATTTTTGATCTATTTTCCCGTAATGGATTTAACGCCTTAGCTTCTATCCAGCGTGTAAAATAGTCCATTGCGACGATCAAGAACTTAACGCCTCCTGCGGAACCAGGAAAAGGTCCTGCGATATCGATCCCCACTTATAGAATGGCCATGGGGATGTGATGGGTGTTAGTTCTTGATGTGGATGTCGTGGTACTGGACTGTGCACATGGCAATCGCTGCATTTACGAATCATGTCTCGTGCATCCCGATGCATAGTCGGCCAATAGTACCCTTTGCGTAAGGCTCGTGCTATTACTGATCTGGGGCCTGCATGCATGCCGCACAACCCTTCATGTATCTCAGTAACCACATAGCTAGCCTGGCGAGGCCCTACACATCGCAGCCACGACTGTAGGAAGGAACGCTTGTAGAGAATACCATCTCGGAGTTCAAAATGGTGCGACTTCCTTTTGATAAACCGTGCCACCTTGTCATCCTCCGGAAAGGGTTTCATCAATTAAATTGTTGATAATCGGGGTAATCCAATACTTGTTTGGATAAATGGGCGAAGCTCGTAGAGGCAATTTTGCTAAGAACATCCGCCTTCTTGTTCTCACCTCTTGGTACCTGCTTGATGGAAAACTTCCCAAAGGTGGCGATGAGTGACTTGACTTTCTCCAAGTATTGGATCATGTTATCCTCCTTGGCTATGTACCCTCCCAGGATGTGATTCGCGACAAGCCCCGAGTCCACGTAGGCCTCAAGGTTGCGGAATCCCATCCTGGCGGCGATTTTTAAACCCGCAATCAACACTTCATATTCTGCCTCATTATTCGTGGCTGTAAACTCAAAACGCAAGGCGTAGGTAAATTCCATTCGTTCCGGATTCGTGAGAATGAGGCCGGATCCTGGTCCGTCCATGCACGAAGATCCATCAGTAAACAAAACCCATGGTTCCACTGGAATTTCCTCTTCTTGCACCATTGGTCCACACTCCTCAGGTTTCTTAATTAAGAAATCTGCCAAAATTTGGCCCTTGACTATTGTCCTTGGTCTATAGGAGATGTTATGTTCTCCTAGGAGGACGCTCTACTTTTGTAGCCTCCTAGCCACATCCGACCTAGATATTATCTGCTTTATTAGTTGATTAGTGATGACCACAATTGGGTGTGCCTGGAAGTGTTCATCCAAACTTAGATCGATTAGCTTTGTGTATACGAGATTAGATCAAGTAATACACGTACAGAAACCTTTTTATATGCTTTGTAAATCTAAGTGTTATGCGGAATTTAACACTTAAACAAGAACACACAAGATATAAACAAACTTTCACTTTGATTATCAATGTCGAACTTTCTTACAATGAAAGATGTTTATGAACGAAAACTTATGTAAAACTTATATCAAACATTAACCTAAAGGCCTTCTTTTATAGATACAAGAAGCCTTGTACAATAAGCTACGTATTAACTATTCTAGGTAAAGATAAGCATAGAAAATACATTGTCGTTTCTATCCTTACTAGAAGTATTCTAGAATATAATAAACGTGTAGATTATATCTTCCATCAGTGCTTGTCTTCAATGTGTCAACGCTTGACTTTAACTTGTCAACGCTTGAGCTGTCAGCGCTTGCTTTGTTCTTGTCAACGCTTGTTTTGTTCTTGTCAGCGCTCAAGTGATCTGGCCTTAATTTATTCCCAACAATCCTCCCCTAAACTTGATATCCACTCTTATGATCAAGTTTCAGAATAAGCATTAAGAACTAGGAGGAGTCTGACAAATCTTCTCATATTGGTAATGAATAAATCTGATCAAATCCTTTGCCACGTCACTTGAATAATCTATCTCCAGCTGAGTGTCCTTCATATTTTCCAAAACAGCCTTGGATATGAAATACTAAGCATCCACAAGTAGATACTCAGCAAACTTTGTAGAACTCAAATGGTATACACCAGCAGCTGAATATAACCTCCATTGAAGACCACTGAGGTCATCTTCAAGATCCTTCCATATTTCAGGATCTTCCTCTTTTGTCCCACAAATTCTTTTGAATGTGGTCCAAAGTTTTATTCCATTAGCTGAAGTTGGTGCTTCAGCCTCATACTTGGTCTCTAGTAACCTCCAAAGATTCACCAAGTCTTCTCTATCACAACTTGCAAATAAAGATATGAGAGTGGTAAAAGTGTGTACCTCCTTGCCAAATCTGCCAATCTTCCAGAATCCACATTCATCCTCATCATAACTCACAATTAGATTCCTGGAATCTAATGGTAACACTTGCACCATATCTGAAGCTTCTAATGGGGACAGCTTGAGGCTCTTTCTTATAACTGCTTCACTTGGATATAGTGGATCCATATCTTTTGGAAACACAAATTTAAATCCCTTCTTCATTGGCATGAGAATCATCATAGCTTTCTTGATTTCCATTTCTTCTGCAAGTTGCTCCTTTCTTTCATCTGAAAGAAGTCTGAGAGTGTTTGCTTCTTGCACTCTCACCCAAATGGGATAAGCCCTATGTTCCAACTCATCAAATGTCAAAGCCTTCAACTTCTGATGTGTCCATCCAACTCCATGACATCTGAGCAACATAAAGTAGAGCTCTCTTCTATCCCTTTTCAATTCTGAGAGAATATTGCTTGCCTTGTGTTTCAAAATCACCTTACAATCCTTCTGAACTCTAAGAAGAAGCTCCAACCCCATATTTGATCTGAAATGGTCAAGTCTGGATTATCCATGCAGCTTTCTTCCTAAGAATTGTACATTTGAACCACCTCTGGCATGTCAAAGTCAACCTGCAATTTCAATTCTCTCAACTTTTCCCTAGCAAACTCATCACCATACTCAAGCCTTTCAGGTTCTATAATCATCACACTTGAGTCTGAGCTAGCTCCATCACTTTCTTCTTCTGAAGTCACAACAAATGGTGACTTTTCCTTTTCACCTTGTTCCATCATTTGTTCAGTCAATCTTCTATCAAATTCAACTTGGGCTGCATCCTTTGGAACAATTTCTTCTACCAATTTACCCTTACCCTTATCTGATGGTGCAATGGTTGGTAAGGTAGATGGTAATACCTGAGTAGAAACCTCCTTGATGATAGATGATGACTGGGATACATCACCTTCATGTGCAGGTCTGTCAACGCCCAAATTTATCCTATCAGCGCCCAAAATACTTCTATCAGCGTCCAAATTTGCCTTGTCAACGTTCAAATATTTTCCCTCAGCGCCTTGTGTAACCTCTCTCAACATAGCTGTAAATGATAAATTTAGATTGGTGGGAGAGATTAAGGACGTGTTAAAACCTGTTTGTTCCTTCAAAGTTGTAAGGACTTTAGCAACATCCATTGATTGACCATCCTGGCTGCCCTTATCACTCAGATTTCTTTGTTCTTCCTCCCCTTTGGAAGACTCCTCCATACCCCTGCTAACACGATCACTTTCCAAAACAACAATCCTCTCCCTCAATTGCTTGAGTTCAAGGCCTTGTGAGCTGACAATTTGTACTAAGTCTGCATTTTGCTTTTGCAAGCTAATGCAGACTGCCGTCAATTCCATAAGAGTCATTGGTTCCAGTCTGCCCTCTTCTAAAATGGGGATTTGACCTCCCAAGTCAGATTCATTGGGCAAGGATGAGGACTTAATGATGGTGGGACTGCCTTGGCCAGCATCTAAGCCAGAACCAATAGTCCTAGCCTCATCCAGGTCACCAGCCACACTTGTGGTGGTGGTTCTCTCTGCTTCATGGCTAGGACCACCAGAGGAGAACACTCCAGTAGTCCTTTGGCGTTTCATCAACCTATATTCAGGTGGTGTGGAAGATGGTGTGGAAGAATGGGTAGATGTGGGTTGGTTAAGGGGTGTTTGGGATTGTGAAGGTTGTGTGTCAGCTTTGGAAATAGGCACATCAACGCCAACATTTGATGTGTCAGCGTCAAAGGGTTCTTGGTCAATTTGCATTTGTTCAGGTGATGGTAAAGGTTCAGGAATGGGTTCAAGTTGTGGTTGAGGGTCAATTTGAGGTTGGGGGTCTGGTTGGGGTTGTGGGTCTGGTTGAGGTTGTGTTGCTGCAATAACAGCAAGCATGGCTGAGGTTAAAGGTAAGTCTCTATGGGGTGGTGAATCCATCTTCATAAAAATAGCTTTCTTTTGCTCAGGGATCTTATTAAAATCATTGTGATCCCTTGAGCAGTAACCTTGATCATCAAAAATCATTTACAGAAAACGGGGATAAGCTAAAGTCATTTTTGTCCCCTTGTTTTTACACATCCCTTCAAAAATCATTTTAGAATAGTTATATTTTTGCCCAGTTGCAATACACACAATAGCACTAGCAATGGATCTATTGATCTCATTGTGTGCAGTACATTTGGGACTCAAACATTGAAGGAGGATATGTATGAGGTACTTCCAGGCTGGGGGAAATTCCTGCTTATGATACTTGTTTAGAGTACCTTCATCAGGAAAGGGATATCCTAAAGCCCTAAGCCCTTGTTCTATTTCATTTATGGGAAGGGTGACTATACCATCAGCATCATCAAGATGCAAGGCTTGGCGTACCAAGGCCTCAGTAACCACCCAAGACCTCCCATGAACAATAGAAGTTAATGTGGTCACTCCATTAATTGTTGAGGAACTAACAGTGTTCCAAAACTGCTTAATGTGTGTGACTGGAATGAGTGGTGCATGAGAAAGAGCATACCTTAAAGGGGATGCATTCAAATACGCCACCATTTGTGTGTATTGAGGAAACAGATCATCATCAGCTTCAAGATAAGCAATCATGTTGTGTTGTGATCTGAACCCCAATGCCAATTCTGCTGAGTTAAACTTTGGTGCCATTGATGAAAGTTGTTAATTTTAAGTGAAGAAGATGAAGTTGATAAGAGAAAAGTGTTAGACAAGAATCATAGATACCCTGTTTAAAATAGGAGCCAAATTTATAGGAGAGAAAGAATGCATGTGATTGGCCCAAAAATAGGCAAAGATTTTCAAAAACTAATCATGAAAATATTGAAAAAAATTATAAGTTATCTCATGCATTAAATGAAAGTAACAACTCCTAATATTACGGCTTGAAAATATGTCAAAAAGTAACAACTGGGTAGGTCCCATTGAGTGTCAACGGTCAAAAATAACCTATCAACGCCCAACGGCTATTATCTTGTCAACGTTCGCCTAAAGCCATGTCAGCGTTCAATTTGGTCACAACAACGCTTGGAAAAATCTTGTCAGCGTCTAAAAATAAAAATATTTAAAAAAGTGAAAAATGACCTTAACAAGTAATTTATCCTAGAGAAGATAACCAAAAGCTAATAATTATCATAGGGCGGCAAGCACTGTCCAGTTATGCACACTTGCATAAGCAAGATAGACATAACAGTCCTCTAGTGTCCCTTGCTAACCAAAATTCTTAACAACAAAGTTACCTTATAAAATCCTTGTTACTCCCAGGTAAATCCCATATCAAAATCATTCCCAAGTCTCCCAACAGACCACAACCAATTCTAGGCCAAAAATGTCTTTGGCAGCATGCAAAGTTGATATACTATGCATGCTACAGTGCCTCATGATTTAGTAAAACTAACTCATACTCACCTGTGGACACAATCTAGAATTGTGATAAGAGTATCATATGGATACCCAAACATCCTAAAGGTTCCTAAAACCTCCCCTTAAACTATGATACAAAAGTTTGCTAAAATTATGCATGAACATAAAAAATTTATGTCAAGATAGGAATGAAACATTCCAACCATCATCCATAAATAAAAACTTGTCCAAATGCTTCTCCATTGATCCATAAGCAACTCTGTATCCAGTGGTATACTGCTAACACCATCTACACATTTAGATTGAAAACCACAAAACTAACATTGTTGCTGACAACGCCCCGATAACACATGACAGCGTTGAGGGAAGCTTTGTCAGCGTTAGACAATTATATTGCTGACAACGTTGCAAAAACACTTATCAGCGTTCAAGCAACCTTTGTCAGTGTTAGAAAAAGATAGTGGAAAATCTAAATCATCAATAAGACCAATAATAACAATGCATCATCCTGTACATACTTTTACAAAAAGAATCCAAAACACATATTAAGTGAGATTAACCATTCCAATACTTGTTACCAAGTATTGAAATCTCCCAGCATCAAAAGGTTTAATTAATAAATCTGACACATTTTCCCCAGTGTCAACCCTATCTGGTTGTATTAAACCTTTTTCAAAGCAATCTCTTATAAAATGGTGTCTAATTTCTATGTGTTTAGTTTTAGAATGATGTACATGATTCTTAATGATGCATAAAGTACTATTATTGTCAACAAATATCTTAGTATGCATGAAATTATACCCATAGTCCAACAGCTGGTTCTGAATCCACAACACTTGACCACAACATGCTGCTGCAGCCACATACTCTGCTTCAGTTGTAGAATTAGCCACCACTGTTTGTTTCTTGCATTGCCAAGATATTAACCTACTCCCAAGAAACTGACATCCACCAGTTGTGGATTTCCTATCAAACTTATCACCTCCATAATCACTATCTGAATATGCAATCAGCTCCAATGGTGAATCCTTTGGATACCACAAACCAAGATTAGGATAGCATCTTAGGTACCTAAAGATCCTCTTCACAACATAAAGGTGACATTCTTTGGGAGTCACTTGATGGCGTGCACAAGCACACACAACAAACATAATGTCAGGTCTGGAGGCAGTAAGATACATCAAGGATCCAATCATGGATCTATAATGCCTGACATCAACATCTTTCCCATCTCCAATCTTTCCCCAAGGGTGTTCTCTATCCATAGGAGTAGTAGCCCTCTTATCATGTGGAGAAAAGCCAAACTTCTTCAAGATCTCAGCAACATATTTGTCCTGGGAGATGAAGATACCATCCTCTTTCTGCTGAACTTGTAAACCAAGAAAGAAGTTCATCTCGCCCATAGCACTCATCTTGAATTTGTCTGTCATAAGCTTGGAGAAATCCTCACTCATCTTTGGATCAGTAGACCCAAAAATGATATCATCAACATAGACCTGAACAAGCAACACATCCTTGCCTTTCGTCTTTGTAAATAGTGTCTGATCTATGGTGCCCCTCTTGAATCCATTGTCCACCAAATAGGTAGACAGAGTACCATACCATGCTCTAGGGGATTGATGAAGGCCATACATAGCCTTTTTGACTCTATACAATTTATCTGGATGCTCTGGATCCTCAAAACCAGGAGGTTGCATCACATAAACTTCCTCAACAATAGTTCCATAGAGGAAAGCACTCTTGACATCCATTTGATAGACTGTGAAGCCCATGCAGGATGCATAGGCTAGAAAAATCCTAATAGCTTCAATCCTTGCAACTGGTGCAAAGACCTCCTCATAGTCTATCCCCTCCTCTTGTGTATAACCTTGAGCCACTAACCTTGCCTTGTTTCTGACCACAATACCTCTTTCATCTCTTTTGTTCCTGAGAACCCATCTTGTCCCTATAGGTCTGACATATCTAGGACAATCAACCAGCTCCCAAACATCCTGAATTGCAAATTGATGAAGCTCATCCTGCATTGCTTCCACCCAACTTGGTTCTTTGAGAGCATCAAATATCTTCTTGGGTTCTTCTTGTGACAGAAAACATGAAAACAAACATGCTTGCACAAGAGTGGTATCAACCTTCTTGTGTATATTGGCAATAAACCCACCAAGACCTTGATGAGATCTTCTGGTCTGAACTGGAGTCATAATATCACCAATGATCTGAGATGTGGGGTGATTCTTCATTGTGGAAGTGAGAACCCCTCCTTCAAAAAGTCTGGTGTCCTCAACTTCACGCTCCATGTTGCCAATATCTTCTTCATCAGACTCTCTTTGATCAACAGGAATCTCTTCATGAACAGTGGAAGGTCCACCTTGTTCAAAACTGGAGGAGAAAAGATGCCCATAAGTGTTGTCAACGTCTGAATCTTGGTTGTCAGCGTCTGGGCTAACATCGCTTGAAATGTTGTTGTCAACGTCTGAGCCATCAACGTCTGAATTGGTCTTGTCAGCGCTAGATTTGCCTTTGTCAGCGCCTGAAGAACCATGCATGTTTGTATCTGGTGGTATTTGGAAACCACCATTATCTTGTCCAGCAGCAGCAGCAGCAGCAAAAGCATCTGTCCAAATGGGAATTGTGACATATTCAAATGTAGGAGATGCCTTTTCTGCTTGTGATCCAACCTTCTCATGAACCTATGTACCTGAAACATTAACAACTTGTTCCTCCACAACATTTAAAGTTATCTTCACAATGTCTAGATTAGTGACAGGCATATAATTTAAAGTTCTAGATAAGGGTTCCAAATCAAACAACCAATTAGGACCACTCTCAGGATCACTAGGTTTATTCTCTAAGAACCTAACATGTACTCTCTCAACTATACGTTTGTCCTCTTTAAGATAAACCCTATAACCCTTGCTCTGGGCTGAATACCCCATGAAATAGCCCTCATCACCTTTGGCACTAAATTTCCCTAAGGCATCACTAGTATCTAATACTACTACATGACATCCAAAAGGTCTGAGAAAACCAATATTAGATTTTCTTCCCCAAAGTAACTCATAAGGTGTTTTGTTCTGAATTTTGTTAACCAATGCTCTATTTTGCACATAGCATGCTGTATTAACAGCCTCAGCCCAAAAGGCTATAGGAAAGTGAGCATCAGCCAACATTGTTCTGGCTGCTCAATTAGGGTTCTATTTTTCCTCTCAGCAACCCCATTTTGTTGTGGGGTTCTAGCAATACTGAATTGCGTAGTAATTCCTTTCCTGGCACAAAAATCATCTAGCTTCTTGTTCCTAAATTCTCCACCATTATCACTCCTAAGCATTTTAACCTCATTTCTAGACCTTTTCTCAATCTGAGTGATAAAATCAATAAGAACATCAGCTGTGTCACTCTTCATAGCTAGAAAGAATGTCCAAGTAAACCTAGAAAAGTCATCTGTGACAACAAAGCAATATGACTTACCATTCACACTCTCTATATTTGTTGGACCAAAGAGGTCCATGTGAAGCATATGAAGAGGTCTGGAACTAGTATGCACATGTTTGGACTTAAATGAGACCTTGTGCTACTTGCCTTTAAGACATGAGACACAAGAGTGGTCATTGTGGAAGGCCTTCTCAGGCAAACCATCAACTAAACCAAGCCTCACAAGCCTATTTATATTCTTAAAATTTATGTGCCCTAGTCTCCTGTGCCACAAAATACTCTCATCTACTGAGGCCTTAACATAAAAACAAGACATATTTGTATTCATTTTAATCCCATTTAAATTCACATTATATATGTCCTTATGCCTAGGTGTTCTATACTCAATATATTTCTCATCAGGGATCTTAAAATCCTTGCTTAACACCAAACACTCAGTATCAGTAAAAAGAACCTTATTTTTGTTATCACAAACTTGTGATACACTAAACAGATTATAATCCAGTTCTTTTACCAGGAAGACGTTTTCAAAACGCAGATTATTGGTGGGAAGGGTTCCTTTGCCTGTAATGGTGCCATAGCCACCTCCAAAGTATACCTTATCACCATCTTTAATAGGGGTGAAATTCGTCAGATAGTCTTCCTTCCCTGTCATGTGCCTTGAGCATCCACTATCCCAATATCCATTGTAGATTTGTAAATCTATGCTTATGTTTTTAGAGAGAGAAAGAGATAGAGAAATGGTGGATTTCACACTTTAGAGAGAGAAAGTTAAAAGGAACTATGTGTAAAATAAGAAAACCACACCCCTCTCCATCAAAGGAGAGGGTTTATATACCCAAGCCTTGTAATGGGCTTGGGTTTACATGTTTGGGCCGGCCTACACAAGTTGTAGGCTAGGCTTGAACTTGTTTGTTAAATAACGAAAGTTAACTAAACTACGAGCTATTACATGGACTATCGTTGGAGTGGCCGATCCTTCTTAATACGTAAAACGTATTTCCAACAATCTCCCCCTAAGGGAGGTCACTCCAAACAAGGGCGTTACCCGAGTTACAATAATGAAATAAACCTAGCATACTATGCTTGTCTTGAGATCGTAGTCTTCGTCTTTCTTTTCTTTTTCTTTTTCTGGTGAACATGCTGATGTGATCTTTGATATCAATCTTGAGCATTAATCTCTTGCCTTGATCTTGTGCATCCATCACTTGTGATCTTCGCCTCTTCGTGACACCATGTCCCACATACTTATACATTCGTAATTCTTGAAAGCTTCAGAGTTCGATACAGCGGAAGACTTAACTTTTAGGCTTTCTTAAATTAGATGAGATATTAAGTGCATAAAGTATAAGCATGCGGGGACGACTTCTTCTTGGATTCCGCAACGCCACCGTCTTCAAATTCCGCAACATAAGTAGACACGAACGAAATGGCTTTGAACATTTTATTCTAAATCGGTAGCATTTTACCTCCGGTCGGTGAAGACCGTTGGACGATATTAGATATCGTACCCGTGACGGATAGTTTCAATTAAGTAACTTCATGACAGGATTTCGCGGGTAAACCCGTTCTCTTTATTCGACCGTCCAAAGCTGACTGCGAACATAAAGAGTGAATCATTTGGATAATAATATCCGCATGATTTGAAGCCGTCAATTCATGTTCCTGGAACAAGTGAAATTCAATTAAGAACCGCACCATCGTTGTTTTCCAGTTGTCACGAGCTTGATTCGTATAGAATCTTGCAAGTTACCTACCAAGTGCTGTTTGAGGTTAACACTAGAAGGATTTCTACTCATCACTGTGAACACTAAGGTATCACTCTGAGTGTTCTGGCAAGATCACTAAGATATTGCGTAGAGGCCTGGAACGTGTTTAAATTCAGTTATGAATTAAACAGCTGTTGCTTTCCAGTTATCACAAGTTTGATTCATAAAGAATCGCACAAGTCACCTACCATGAGCTTTTTGATATTCGCTCAAGAAGGATTTCCATCTTCATTGTAAATACTTTCGTATTACTCGGATGTTCAGGCAAGATCATGAAGATTTTGTGTAGGACTCTTAAAATCTTTCTTACTTTTCACAGCGTGTGAAGAAGCAAGAAAATATGAAAGTGTGTCCTAATGAGATATTTGATGATCTCAAATGGCTCTAGACTCGATCGTGCATTTTGGATTTTAGTGATCGGAGGCTGGAGAGGAGTGCCACCTTTTCAATACCAATTTATTCGGAGTGAATAAATCAATAGATAACGTGTTGTCTCCGTGTGATTAAAACAAATATCTTTTGAGAGATACCTGAGTTAGCTGGGATGGGTTGTGCATTGCATCACTGGGTCCATGATGTCTGTCTTCAATATCAAGAATCATTAAAATGATCTCAATAGCATATGTGTTGACCCGGTTTCTGCCTAAGTTGTAAGGACGGCTTCTTTCTTTACACCCTTTATCTTTACAATTCTTTTTCATTCTTCAACCCCTTCAATGCTTACCAATACGTCATGACTAGCACCTTGTTGTGATTGTTCCAGTGCTAACTTAAGTACTTGGTCGGCATTCAGCTACGTTCACAATCTTTCTCCATCTTTCCTAAGGACTACTATTTCTAGCTATGGAATGTCCTTGGGAAGATTCCTCCGGTTCTGGAAGAATCATAGGACTTAACCTATCATACCATCCTTATGTCACCACAATCTTCATCGTCGTGAAATAAATGGGTTCCGGGTAAGTATATGTCACCATGAAAATCCATTTTGATATAGCAAATCCATTTTGCTCCCCCTTAGCATATGCTACGATATTCGAAAACATTTCGCACATGTAGGGATGAGCCAGCACATTAAGTCAAACCGTTTGTGATAATATCCCATATTAAATCACATTTTCTCCCCCATATTAAAAATATTAACCCAATCGATGTTTTTAATATCAATTGATTTAATGAAGTTTTAACAAAGGTTTTGGGAAGAGAATGCAAGTCCGTTTTATCTTCATGATACCAAATTTATGAGATATGATATCGATTTGTCACATGATCACATATTCACCATATTAAAAAGAATTGACAAGGTTGGACCTGATAGATGAGAACATCATATGATAAGATCAAATGGTTCTTGTCAGCATATGTTGGTCGCCTCGTCACGTCTGAAGTCATATCTTGACACCACATGTACGATTGGTATTGTTGTCTTGACGCCAGTTAGTGAGCTTGGCACGTTCGGCATCGAAGATTCTGAATGCTTGACAATTGCTCCCCCTCAATTGTTGACCCGTGTTCTATTAAAAGAGCTGTAGTCGTCGGTTGAGTAGTCGCATCGTCGAGTATGTAGATACCAATTGTAGATAGCATGGTTGTAGAGATGATAGCTTCATAAAAACAAGACTTCTCTTGTTTTAACAAATAAATGCACTGAAACGTACATAGATTTGTGTTAGACCAAGTTATAAAGTAAACTTGATCCCTTACAAGGTTTTAAAGTAAACCTTGCCCGAGAAAATTAATTCCCGTTGAGAGCCAAAGCTTTCATAAGAAATACCTGACTTTAATGTGAAAACCGGGTTGCAGTCTGAAATAACTACAAGCCATTTAGGCATGTTTTATGAAATATTTACAACTTTTGTACGAACTATATTTATGGCGCCGTGTCAATATTAATCATTTCTAAAGCCGTAAATATTATCGTACCAAAAGACATGCCTTTGAAAAATAAAGTAAAAATATTTTTGGATTTTAATGAATTTTTCAATTTTTATGGTTTTTATATGGTTTTATATTTTTGTATTTTGCTTTTGTGGATAAAAATATAAACAATATATACAGATGATCACCAAGGATACGGAGAATAGTTTTACCAAGACTATTCTTTCGCTTCATCTGCTAGTTCCTTAAGAGTCTCAGGCGAGAAGGTTCTCATTCCTAGCTTGTCGGCCAAAAATTCAATTCGAGCGCGATCTAAAGCCTTCGTGAAAATATCCGCCAATTGATACTCAGATCGAACAAAGTAAAGCTCGATTACTCCATTTTCCACTTGCTCCTTGATGAAGTGGTAGCGAATGTCAATATGCTTCGACCGGGAGAATTGAACGTTGTTGCAGCATAAGGCAATTGCACTCTTGTTGTCACAATACATCGGAATCTTGTTGAAACCTAGACCATAGTCGGTTAATTGCGATCTCATCCAAAGAATTTGAGCACAGCAACCGGACATAGCTATGTATTCTGCTTCCGTACTTGAAATTGCAGCGCTTTTCTGCCTTTTCGATGCCCAACTGATTAGTCGATCTCCTAGTAGTTGCAAAGTTCCACTCGTGCTACGTCGTGTATCTTGACAACCCGCGTGATCCGCATCTGCATATGCCATTAGTGCAATAGAAGAGTCCTTCGAATACCAAAGTCCCCGATTAATGGTTCCTTTAAGATATCGAAAAATCCTTTTAACAGTAGCTAAGTGTAACTCAGTAGGCCTAGTTTGATACCTGGCACACATACATATAGCAAACTGAAGATCAGGTCGACTGGCTGTGATATACAGAAGAGTACCGATCATTCCACGATAAAGTGTCGGATCAACGGCAACTCCATGTGGATCTGCATCAAGCTTAGATTTCTCCACCATTGGAGTGTCCACAGGGTCGCAAGATTCCATCTTATATTTCTTAACCGATTCAAGGGCATATTTGGATTGATTAATAAAGATGCCTCTAGGACTCTGAGATATCTGAAGACCTAAGAAGAATGATACCTTGCCCATCATTGACATCTTAAACTTGGAAGACATGAGTGTCCCAAATTCATCGGATAAGGTTTGGGTCGAGGCAGCAAATATAATATCATCAACATATATTTGTACCATAATCATATCTTTACCTCGTTTCTGAATGAACAGCGTGGGATCCACCTTGCCTTTAGCGAAGCCTTGAGTAATGAGGAATTGTGACAATAGATCATACCATGCGCGTGGAGCTTGCTTCAACCCATAGAGAGCCTTCTTAAGCTTGTACACATGATTAGGATAATTAGGATTCACAAAACCATCCGGCTGTTGAACATAGACTTCTTCCTTGATTTCACCATTAAGAAATGCCGTCTTCACATCCATCTGATAGACGATCATATTCATATGGGCTGCATAAGCGAGGAATAGTCTAATAGCTTCCAAACGGGCAACAGGTGCAAAGGATTCCATAATGTCGACGCCCAATAATTGCTTGTATCCACGAGCTACTAGTCGAGCTTTGTTCTTCAATATTCCGCCTAACTCATCGAGTTTCACCTTGTAAACCCATTTCAAGGTGAGTAACTGCACTTGATCCGGGCATGGGACAAGTTCCCATACTTCAAGACGTATAAACTCATTAAGTTCTTCTTGCATAGCTTCTATCCAACAGGATTGAGTAAAAGCTTCTTTCCATGTCTTAGGTTCAACTTCAGTGAGAAAAGCATCAAAGTGACAAAACATTGCACTTTCTTGTAACTGACTTCGTGTGGATACCGGACGATTAGGGTCACCAATAATAGAATCTATAGGATGATCCTTTTTCCACTTGCTGTCATGTTCACGAATCCGTGGATTAGAGTAAACTGTAGAAGGAGCTTCCTCTGAGGTGGACGACCCGACTTGATTAGGGTCGGGAATAGGTACACCAAAGAATGGAAGTTCACGCATTTGAGCGAATTCCAAATCGTGATCATCATCATCCTCTTCATCATCAATAGGTATGACGTGGGTAGTTGTTACATGTGTTGGTTGAGAATTACCTGTGGATGGTATATCTTGACCAATTGAAGGTGCAGATGTATCTGATTGTGCTTCGGTTGCTGGAGTGACAACTTCGGTTTCCGGATCTATTACCTCAGGTTCTGGAGCAACAAAACTTGGAGGAGTAAAGAATTCATCAAAGAACGGTTGAAACAACGTATCCCATTCAGTCCTAGAAGGTGGTGTAAATGATGATGAAGTAGGGTTGTTTGGGACAAGACCAGAACTAATATTACTGGGTCCCATTTCATGAAGTGCGGGTTCAGAGCTGCTTTGCTTAGAAGCCATAGCTGTCAGCTCATCAAAATCAACATTCATAGTTTCAAGGATCCGGTGCAGATGTATCTGCTTTGCTAAAATGGATCCGGTGGTCTAATGTGGTGGTAAATGGTGGTGGAAGCCATTGTTGGCTTAGAGAGAGAGAGGAGAGGTTGAAAGAGAAATGTAAAATATATTGAAATGAAACAAATGACAATCAACACCCCTCCTTGGAAGCTAAGGAGGGGTATATATAGTCACGCACACAACCTAAACTTTACAACAAGCCTAGTCTAGTCTAAATGTGCGTGACTATGATAACTAACGGGAATTCTTAAATGTCGTCACATAAAGTGAGTTTCCAACAATCTTCCCCCATGGGACGACGTGTAGAATTCCTTTCAATATTCTTCCTAACAAGTACAAAATAATTAAGAACAAGAGCTTTCATGAAGCATCCAATGCTGATGATGTCTTCTGAGGCCTTTGACTTCAAAACGACTCATCTTTAACTTGTAGTAGAAATACTGTAACGGCACGAGCTAAGTAACCCATACACATTTGGTTAAGCATAAGCTTCTGAATTAGCTTCCCCCTAATTCATGCCACGTAAACTTGATGTAGAAGGATTTTAAATAGCTTCCCCCTAAACCAACAATCCTCGTAAGCAACTTCAAAGCTTTCAATAAAGCTTAGAATGATTAAGCGCACAGCGGAATCTAACTAGCAAATCCCATCATATAACATGATAATGTTGCTAAGAGGGATTGAAAGTTTGGGGCACACCAAGTAGATCAACAACTTTTCATCCCACGCTTGAATAATTCTTCTGAATTTTTCTTCCCCCTGAGAGTTCAAGTTATGCATACCATAAAGAATCAAGACACTTCTTCCCCCACATAGTTGAAGAAGGTAAATCAATCCCAATTATGAAGCTCAAATACTGAAGTGGACACTTTATCCCATTCATGAAGTTGACATCGTAACACCAGAGTCAATTAAGTCCCGGAAATGCACACGTCTTCTTCCAGAGATGCACCAGAGTCAATTAAGTCCCGGGAATGCATATAGGATAATGATGATGTTTAATTGCAACAATCAAACAATTAAACCTCGAATCAGTAGTGTACCGTTTGGAGATTGATAACGACACGAGTTAAAACACTGATTTTCTCTGCGGCTATGACAAATGTCATCCCGGAATATCTTCAAATCAAAAGAAGGTATGAAGTTCATCATGTGTACTCGTTGTGCGTTCAATGTGTCTTCTTCTTCCCCCTTGATGGTTTCGAAACTCGGAACCATCAATAAATTGTACGCATATGAACCTGAAATCTCGTGAGAATAATAAATAAGCTGAATTATATATTTTGTGAGAATCAGCTGCTGATCGAAAATCTCTTCTCATAAACTCTCCATGGCCACCTTTACCAACCCACGTGAAAGCAATTTGAAGTGACCACTGAAATAATGAACCAGATACATCAAATGTGAAACTGAATAAGAATCCTTCGATCTTGTGATTTAAACTTGCACTATTGTTGATGAAGAACGGTGTAGAAATCTCTAAGTACTCAATGCATGACTGAAGATGTCTATAAGCACAACACCTCTTGAAATTATCCACGTCGACTACGCGCGTGACACTGAGTACAACAATGTAACCCCTTTAAGTGATAGTTATCAGAGTCATCAACCATCCACCCCGAACCCGGAAACCAGATAACCAAGTCTTCATTCTAGGATTAAGCACGAGCAAGTTATCTAGTAAAAGATAAAATAAATACACGCCTTCGAAAAATCCGTCTTCAACGTCACGTAAATAATACCCGATCAAACAAAATCTATAGCCACTAAAAAATCGCCCATTTTTCTTGGTCTCGTCAAAATAGATTCACGTCACATTTGTCACGTCACTTTGTCGCGTCACATTTCTCGTCACCCAATCAGTGTCAAGAATAAATTAAAGAATCACAAATGCAACAAAAAAACTACAAATTCAAAAAAGGAACTTGTTTGTTTGAGCATCCATTCTCCTTAACAATGTCTCGTCACTTTTGTCCGACCCGATGACGACCAAAGTAAAACTTAATACACAACAAATTTATTTAAAAATTTGTATGTATGTTTTACCAAAACACATTAACACACGGCTCAAACATTGTTTTGAAAAATCATGTGAGTCCATCACATATTTTCAGCCCGTGAGAGTTCATGGCCCAAAATTCATACCCGGTCCAAAATTGAGTTAACTATCCCTACAACCCGGCCCATCACTTGAAAACTTATACCCGGTTATAGCACCCGGTTATAAGACTTTCCAACCCTAAACAAACTCACAAATAATCCTTCACATAGACTAATCCGCCCCCTTATCCCTAACTTCATCTTCTCCCAACAACTCACCTCGAATCCTCCGTCCCCCTTTACTCTCCATCAAAAACTCCGTCCCTTTTCAAACCCTTCAATCATTCATCAAATCTCATCCCAATAATTAATCTCAATCTAAAAACCCACCAAATGAATTCCAAAACAAATCACATACATCGATTCTAATCGATTTCATATGAATCAAATGGGTTCATTTGGAACTGTTATCACCACACAAACATGATGAACGTGAGATGATTGTAGGTCCGATTCGAGATGCATGTGGCTGTAAGATCTAAAAACGATCCCGGGTAGGTGTATATGTAGTTTTTCGTTTTGAGTGACCTTTAATCGAAACAAAGAGTAGGTTTATAACATACATGTTATTAATCTGAATTTGTTTTCGAAAATGAAAGGATTAAATTCTACATATATGGTCGATGATGATATGATTTCGGGTGGTAATGATCTTTCGAGGTCATAATAAATTATAACCCACGAAATTAATCTGAGATCAAAAAGTTTTCTGATTTTATGTTGAGTTTGAGTCTTGTCAGATTGATAGAGGGTTTAGGTGACGATGGGAGTAGATTAGTTTTGTAGTTGTGGAGATAAAAGGTTGGTCTGTTAAATTGTGTTCGACTCAGTGAGTTAAACTGAGTCAACTCGGTAATGACCGAGTTGACTCGGTTGTCATGGATTTGGTTTTGATTGAGGTCTCAAATTTGGTCCACTGATTTTTAAAAGAAAAACAGTCCATCGGAATCAAATGCCATCGCAAAGTCAACCATCTCATTGCGATGGTACCCATTGTGATGGTACCCATCGCAATGGTACCCATCGCAATGGATACCAGCCATCGCAATATTGGGAAAAAATGGGCAGCATGACGCTATGCATATGCCATTGCGACAGATCCGACCACCCATCGCAATGTGACTCATCGGAATGAGTCCCATTGCAATGGGTATGTCGAACCCATCGGAATGTGTCAAAAAACAATCCATCGCAATCCATGCGATCGTACCAAGTAGCTGACATGTTCTCCAAAAGTGTACTTTTCTGGAAAAATCTGGGTTTCTGGGTATGTCCTGATCTTCATCTTAAAAAAATTAAGATTTAACCATAAAAGAAACAGATCTGTGATTTTGGCAAACACCTTTTTACCAGTATTCTTATCTGGCCATCATCTTCATCTTCACAAAAAACATGTGACGTTCGAAAAAAGAATAGCTTGTGGCCAGAATAAAGAATGATACCAGTGAACATATGGACCAAATTGGTATACCTTTGACCATGAAAATGATGAAACCCAGGGAATAAATTAATAAGTTGAGACCCAACACATGCAACTGTTTGGACAGATGGACACAAAAAGAAGACGTGACCAAATTTTTTTGATAAAATGAGACAAAAATAAATGTAACGAGACACAAGGAATAAAATAGACCACCAAATCGCATATATAAACACGATCCAAGGATGGAACCGTGGCTCTGATGCCAAATGTAGAAATGCTAAAATGGATCCGGTGGTCTAATGTGGTGGTAAATGGTGGTGGAAGCCATTGTTGGCTTAGAGAGAGAGAGGAGAGGTTGAAAGAGAAATGTAAAATATATTGAAATGAAACAAATGACAATCAACACCCCTCCTTGGAAGCTAAGGAGGGGTATATATAGTCACACACACAACCTAAACTTTACAACGAGCCTAGTCTAGTCTAAATGTGCGTGACTATGATAACTAACGGGAATTCTTAAATGTCGTCACATAAAGTGAGTTTCCAACATAAAATCATTGATCTGTCTTTGAATGCCCTGCACATAAAGAAAACAAATTAGTTTTCTTTGGGAACCCAAGTCTCACAAGACTTGGATTCATCTGGTTGTTCAATAAGAACAGACTTAGTTCTCACAACAACCCCATTCTCATCCTTTTTAGGATAAAATACCCAGTTAACCCCAATAGGTTTTGTAATGACCTTTAAAATGTAATTAAATCTATTGCAAGTCATTGAAATCCCATTTTCATTAGGGTTTTGATCTTTCTTGGGTCTCCATGTTAAGCTTGAAGAAGCTTTAGACCCCTTACCTTGTGGCTGCAAATATTTAGGTCTGGTCACGTTTCTGTCAGCGTTAGAATTTGTCCTATCAACGCTGAAATTACCCTTGTCAGCGTTGAACCTAGGTTTTGCTACAGGAACCCATTGCCTATTTGACCAGGTGTTTGTCTTTTGAAAAGGTCTTTGTCCATGAGTGTTAGACCTTCTAGAAAAGAATGGGGCAGGTCTAATCACTTGTGGACTTTGCTGCACACAAGGTTTGGGTCTGACAACGTTTGACTTCCTAACAACATTGACTTTCTTCCTATCAGCGCTGAAATTGTTCCTGTCAGCGCTGGCTTTGGGAGCGTTGACACACTTGTATGCCAAATGTGAAAAGCTACCACAAGTATAACAGGCTTTCTTAGACACAACCTTAGGTCTAGTAGAGAAGAAACCTGTTCCATGATTGCTAACTTGGCTCTTGGGTGACCTATTATTCCTATACATCTCTGCATATTTAATGGTAGGTCTTCTAACAGTGTTTGAGCCTAGGTCAACAGCTTTACCAGTGATTGGGTGAGTAACCTTAATAGGTGGTGATTCATTGGGACTTTCACATAGCAAACCTCCCTTAACAAATAAAGTAGGGTTAGCTTTCTTCCACTCATTTAGGTCAGTCAGTTTTTGTTGATACTCTTCCACTGGAGTGACAACTCTTGGTGGAGGAATGAATTCCTCCTCTTGGCACTCTGGTATACCAGTCCAAGACAAGTCCTTTCTAAGGACACCATAGAAGTCACCAGCTGGTGGTGGAACCAGAGAGTAATCATTCATCCCAATCCCAGTCATGTCCTTAGGATCCCTTTGTTTAGCTTCATAGTCTCCTAGGGTTTGGGTGGCTCTATCAAATCTTTGAATCTTGAGGTCAACATTATCTTTATTCTTAATGGCCTCATCTAACTTAGCCTGTAGATCTCTATTAACCTTTGTCATGATGTTTCTAACATCCATACTACCCTCTAGCTCATGTTTTAAGATATTGATCTTATCTTTTAAGTCAAATTCCATTTTCTTGTATTTAGAAACGGTTTTCTCAGTTTCAGTAAGAGCTAGTTGGTAATTAGACAATTTACACCTTTCAGTACTCATATCATCTTTTAGTTTTGACATCTCTTTGTTAAGTCTTTCAGTGTTTAACCTACAACCTTTGCTACAAAAAGCATCATCATATACCTCATTATCAGATGAAGAGGAGGAGTGTGCCATGAGAGCATATTTAACATGCTCTTCTTCTTCAATATCAGCAACCAAAGCTTTATCCTCTTCAGCATTCTTAGCCAGATAGCTCCAATCCCATCCTGTACCATCAATTCCTTGAACTGCAACCATGGCTTTGGAATCCTGAGCTTTAACAACCTGACTTGAGGGTTTACCAGCATCAGATCTTCTAGGAGATCTGCACTCCCTCATGAAGTGGCCCATACGATGACAGTTGTAGCATTCAACTTTAGATTTATCAAATCCAGCTGTGTCTTTAGCATTGAAGGTCATCTTCTTTTTAAAACTTATGTTCCACCTATTTGCTCTTATACTAGCAAGATCCATGTTCCACTTGATGTACATCTCTTCCAAGTGCTCATCACTTATCTGTTCAAGGTCCTCATATGTAATCACTGAACCATTGGGCAAAGAAGCAATGTAAGCACAAACAGTATCCAAATCCAAACCAGCAGGTTTAACTCTTGGGGAGTCATTCTTGAATGTGTCAGCGTTTGAAAAAGAGACGTTGACAGGACTTGTTCCAGCGCTGACATATGATAATCCAGTAACTGGATGCATAAAAGAGTCCTTCTGATTGAATTGACCTTCACTATGAGAGAAGAAGGCCATGTTGCTGGTGGTAGATTTGCTTCCATGCTCTGAAAGAGTTTCATCTTCCAACAGTCTTAGTTTGTTGTAGATGTCATCAAATGAGGAGCTCTTGTAAGTATTATTGGCAAGAATAGATCTTGCCTCAATCTTCCATGCCTCACCAAGACTTTTAAGAAAGGTAGCATTGGTGTCAACATCACCAACTTGTGTCCCCATGAAGGACAACTTGCTTGTGATGTCAAGCAATCTGCATCTCACACTACTCAGTTTCTCATTGGGTTGAGCTTTGAAGACAACATAATCATGCAGAAGTTGCTTTTTCTTTTCTTCCTTAGTGTCTGCATTGCCACCATATGCAACTTCAAATGCTTCCCAAAGATCTTTAGCAGATTCATAGCCTCTATATATGTGCTGGTTTTCTTGTCCCAAAGAGACTTTCAGAATATTTAGGGCTTTCATGTCAACCCTTTTCTTTGCAATATCTTCAGAACCTACAGCTCTACCATCTCCAGGTTTTTCTTTCTTATCCTTTTCAGGTCATCCTTCAACAGCTGTTCTTTGACTAATGGCATCAAGAATCTTCTGAGCCATATTGAATGAGTTTCCATATTCAGTAATCTCCCAGAGTGTGTAGTCATAGATCCCCAGATATTGTTCAAAGTTGAACTTCCATAAGTCAAAGTGGGTTGCATCAAGCATGGGAATCTTGATGTTAGGTAAGGCTGAGGAGGAGGTTATTGCTTCAGACATGATGTTGTTAGGGTTTCTGAGAAAATTAGGGTTTTGGTGTTTTTAGGGTTCTAGTGTTCTTCAAAGATCAAAAGTTCCTCAACAAGCTCTGATTAGCTTTGTGTATACGAGATTAGATCAAGTAATACACGTAGAGAAACCTTTGTATATGCTTTGTAAATCTAAGTGTTATGAGGAAGTTAACACTTAAACAAGAACACACAAGATATAAACAAACTTTCACTTTGATTATCAATGTCGAACTTGCTTACAATGAAAGATGTTTATGAACGAAAACTTATGTAAAACTTATATCAAACATTAACCTAAAGGCCTTCTTTTATAGATACAAGAAGCCTTGTACAATAAGCTACGTATCAACTATTCTAGGTAAAGATAAGCATAGAAAATACATTGTCGTTTTTATCCTTACTAGAAGTATTCTAGAATATAATAAACGTGTAGATTATATCTTCCATCAGTGCTTGTCTTCAATGTGTCAACGCTTGACTTTAACTTGTCAACGCTTGAGCTGTCAGCGCTTGCTTTGTTCCTGTCAACGCTTGTTTTGTTCTTGTCAGCGCTCAAGTGATCTGGCCTTAATTTATTCCCAACAGGAAGTACCGGCGTAGCCTTTTCGCGGCGTAGAACAGTGATAAAACCAACTTCTCCATTGAGGAATAGTTCAACTCCAGCCCTTGCAATGCTCTACTTATGAAGTAAACCGGAGTCTGGACTGTATCCCGATCCGTCATGAGGACGACGCTTATTGCCTCGTACGTATCAGACATATACATGATGAGCTCTTCCTTAGGTCGGGGAGCCACTAGCATGGGAAGAGTCGCAAGATGTTGTTTAAGCTGTCCAAAGGCTTCCTTTGCCTCCTTTATCCAGCGGAAGTCTCCTTTATTTAAGCACTTCTTGAGTGTTTTAAATAAAGGTAGTGACTTCTCCGCGGACTTGGACAAGAACTTGTTGAGCCCGGCCAGCTTCCCATTGAGTGATTGTACCTCCTTTCGTGTCCGGGGTGACGGTAGCTGTATCACGGCATCCGTCTTCTCTGGACAAGGTTTGATGCCGTTTGGATTAATCATGTACCCAAGTAACATTCCTTCGGTTTCCCCAAATGTGCACTTTTTTGGATTCAGTTTCATGTTGATTTTCCTCAACGTATCACACGTCTCCTGGATGTCACGGAGAAGTGCCTCCTCAATATGGCTCTTGATGACCAAATCGTCAACATAAACCTCGAGGTTACGGCCTATTTGGGAGTCGAAGGCTTTATCAACAAGTCGGTGATATGTCGCTCCGGCGTTCTTTAGTCTGAACGGCATTTTTGTGTAGCAATACACGCCCTGACTAGTGTGGAACGCCGTCTTCTCCTCGTCTTCCTCCGCCATCTGAATCTGATGGTATCCTTTGTACGCGTCTAAAAAACGTTTGAAGGGTATCCACATAGGGATTCTACCTTCCAATCTATATCTGGTAACGGATAGCGGTCCTGTGGGCAAGCTTTGTTAAAGTCTGTGAAGTCCACACACATGCGCCAGTTCCCGTCATGCTTCTTGACCATGACCAGATTGTATAGCCACTCATGGTAGTATACCTCACGCATAATTATTGCGCCCACCAGCTTTCGTACCTCGTCCAGTATTACCTGGCTGTTCTGGTGCTTGACCACGCTTCTTTTGCTTAACCGGGGGATATCCCGGGCGGATTTGCAGCCTATGTTTTGCTATCGAACGTGGAACGCCCGTCATATGCTTTGGCTCCCATGCGAATATAACATGGTTTTCCTTTAGAAGAGAGCACATGGCCTTCTTCCCTTTTTCTAATAGCGTGCCCCCGATGGCTATCTCTTGTTCTGGATAGTGGGGGTGGATTGCCACCTTCCAATTGGGAGGTGGTGATCCTTCCTTTATAGGAGGTGGTTGGGCTGGTGTTGTCACGAAATGGTACTCGGATATTGGTACAATTGAAATTTAAATAGTAACAATTCCCCCTTCAACAGGGAATTTAATCATGCCATGAGCCGTAGACGGAACTGCCCGTATGGCCAGGATGCCTGGTCTTTTAATAATCCTATTGTATGGAGAGTGTGAGCGTATCACCGTGAAGTTCATCCACGCCATGGTGGAATGTTCCTCATCCCCAATAGTTAATATCAGACGCAGTTGTCCTATTGGCCAAATAGTGTCTCTACTAAAGCCAATGAGTGGCGACGTAGCCGGTACTAATCGGCTTCTTATCTCTGGTCGTAGCTGTACGAATCAATGTTCGTAGAGTACTTCCGCCGATGACCCTCCGTCCACATACATACGACGAACGTTGTGGGTTCTAATGCTTACCTCAATCGTGAGAGGTGCATCAGCCACGTTGTTTGCCGTAATAGGAGGGAATGAGATCTCTGGTCCGCGCGAAAATTTTTGGGTAACCTTCTGCTTTATGCGGCGCTGCCACGATTGGATCATATATATGGTTGAAGGCTTGTCCTTTTGGGTGTCCTTCTTGTCATATTTTTTATTATCCTTCACATCCTTCCAATCCTTGACCATGTGCTTGAGTTTGCCTGATTTAAGCAACGACTCAATGTGCTTATTGAGCTGGATGCACTCCTCCGTGCCGTGACCCTTGTCGTTGTGGAATTCGCAAAAGCGATTTCCTTCATGGCGGTCCACTGGAGTTTTCATTGGGGGAGGCCTTGGGAATTTAGCCCCCTCCGTCAACAAGATATCCCGATAAGTCATCTTTAGAGGGGTGAATTTGTCATCCGACCGCCCTCCTTTATTCTGGCTCTTGTAATCCGACTTCCTTCCATTGACTTGGGTGCTCTGACAATCTAATTGCCTCTTGGGTTAGTCGTTCGATCGATAGTTATGGTTTCCCTTTGTAGGATATGTTGCGGCTACCGCGGTTTCTCCTTCTACAAAGTTTCTGACCCTTTCCATGAGGTCGTCATACCTCTCCGGTCGCTTGTCATTGAGGCGCCTATTTAATTCCTTGTCCGTTATGGCATGCATGTAATCAGAAATTTTTAGGAGCTCTGGCATTGTTTTTGTGCGCGTGCACTCATCGTTAAAACGTTCCATGAAGTCCTCCGTAGACTCTTCGGGCTGCTGCTTGACGGTTACTAATGAGACCGGATCCCTATTATACTTCTTTCGCTGAGTTTAACTGTTTTTAACGTGGTGCGTAGCTCCCCAAAGGTATCAATACTATGGTGAGGAAGCCCCTCAAACCAATCACGGGCATTGCCAATCAAGGTCGCATTGAACATCTGGCACCATATAGGCATTGGCCATCGTTCGATCTTTGCCTGCGTATCAAATATCTTTAGGTGATCATCCGGATCACCAGATCCATCATAGGTTTTGACGCACGCCGGCATACGGTGCTTCTTATCCTCGGAGTAGTTCCATATGCACAGAGTGAAGGGATCCTCCCTGTCATCACATCATGGGCGGGAGATACCTCATCCTCTACATCATTATAGTAAGGATCATCATAGTATCCCTCATCGTCTGATGGTGGTGGAGGGGAATGCCTAGGCTGGCGGCGCTTGGGAGGACAGTCATCCGAATCAGACCCTGAATGGTCGTGAGACGGGGCGGTGCCCCACCCCTGGGTTGGCTATGATGGGCCCTTTTATGGGAAGAGTTAGGAGTATTCCTCTCACCAGAGTCCACCCTATCCCACACAGTAGTGCGACGACTTCTTACGGGGGTTTCCAATACCGGGCGTCCAATAGAGTCGTCAGATCTATCCCCATCCTCATGGGTTTTTTGCAATTCCTGCATGATGCGATCCCCTATGCGCTCGAATACGTTCCGAGGTTGAGGGACGTCCTCAAAGAGGGGAGGGTCGTTCCTGGGCGCGTACCCTCCTCTTCCTCTTCTGAGTTCGAGGAGACATACCGAGCATGGAACTACCAAAGTTAAGCCTGTATTGGAGGTTCCTTCCCAGGTTTAGTCTTGACGAGATGCCCGGGACGATTTTGTCAAAGTTCTGCGTGAGAACACGGTCGAGGTCCTCGTCTTCGAGTAAACCAACCTCCATCTCTGTCTCGACCAGTGGTGGCCTCTACGGCTCTTTAGTATGAGCCTTTGGCCCAGCCCCCGGGTCGGGGTTATCCAAACTGATGGAAGGTGGTGGGGTATTATCAGACGTGCCTGCCCTACCAAGAGATTGAAAGAGGTTTCGGTTATTTGGACCTCCTGCTTGGTCGCCCTAATTTTGAGCGAAGGTGATTACCCCGTCACCTGCGGACTTCCGGTTCCCAGGATTCGTGTTCCTAGGATTCCCCTAAAAGTGTCCCTTTGTCATTAAGAGAGAATGAGATAAAAACTTGTTCTAACATAGTGTTTGGATCCCACAGATGGTGCCAACTTGTTGATACAAAAGTTGGATGATCCTTGCTTGACCCGAATTAGGCTTAATTCGGGTAGGCTGGGCCCCGGCTCTTGCACCAAGTGAATAACTTGTTGAGATCCTACACACTAAAGCAACACGTGTTAGACTTACCGTATGAACGTATCCCACGATTAGACTCCAATGTGAGAGTAAGTATTCAGTTAGGGTTAGAAATCGGTTGTGAGTTGAGAGTATGAAGAACGTAATACCGTTGTGGAACCCTTGGGGTTTCCTTATATAGGCAGTAAAACCTTAATGGGCTCACTATTACTTCGGCCCCAAGCATAAGATAATCACCATAATTAGCTTTATTGTTATCTCCTAATTATGGTGAGTGTATATCTTATTCTTTGAGGCAAATCCCAATCCTGGTAGGATTGTGATTCTGTCTAACCCTGTTCCGGTCGTGCCAGGTCGTGGGCCACATACATCTTATGCGACCACTATTCGCTTAAGCCCATAAGCTTAAATGACATTAATCCAACCCACTCGTGATGGGCCAGATATGGGTAGTACCCGTGGGCCGGGTTCATGACCCGGTTGGGGACTATACGTCATCAGTTCTAAAGATTGTAAAGTGAAGTTTGCTACGGGTACGTTAGTAGAAGAAGCTTTGTCTTGGTGGATTGCTTATGCACAACCCAGTGGGATAGAACAAGCTTATCGTACTCCATGAAATGAATTCGAAAATCGGCTAACTAAGAAGTATTGTCCTCGCAATGAGATTAGGAAAATGGAGGAGGAATTCTATAATTTAGTAGTAAAGGAGAATAATCTTAAAGCTTAAATCTGAAGATTTCAGGAATTAGCATCACTATGTCCTAATATGGTGCCTAATACTAAAAAGTTGATGGAAGCTTTTATTGGAGGATTGCCTAGAAGCATTGAAGGGAATATTACCGCCTCTAAACCCCAAACTTTAAAGGAAGTTATCACTATTACTAAAAGGTTAATGGATAAAGTGATAAGGTATATTCATGCACCAATGGCAATCAATAACAAGAGGAAGTATGATGATAGGAGGAATTTTCCTATTAATCGTAATTTCTAGAAGAATAGTTTTCGTAATTATAATCAAGGCAATAATCATCAGCAACAGAACAAAAGAAATGATGTTTCTAAAGTTTATGTTGTAACTACGAACAATGGTAATAATGGAAGACAACCCTTTTGTCAAAAATGTTCTCTACATCTGTGAAACCCGTATTTAAAATCCTCGAATATTAAATATGCGTACTCTTAGCGTTAACTTTAAATAAAACGTAAACAGTAAATACGCAGTCTCAGTTTTTTTAAATACTACAATAAAGTAATTATTCAGAAAATAATTATTAAGTTTCAGAAAATATTACGTATGAATTATTTATTATACATAAAATAATTAAACGTTAACAGTAATTATGCAGTCTCAGTTTTAATTAAGATCGTAATGTAATTAATTATTCAAAAAATAATTATTCAGTATTACGTACGTATTTATTCTCAGTAAAATAAATAAATACATGGCGGGATTTTAAAACATGAAACACAAGTTAAATGTTTATAAATGAAACGAAACGAAATTTGAGTATGCACGTATTTAGGCCATGGCTAAATAAAAGAATAGGAAGGAGTTTGGGCTTTTGAGCCCGGTTCTATCACTAAAGAAAAAAATACGGGGGGTTACCCCATTACTTTCACTAACAATAAACTAAAACAAGACAACCAAAGAAAAATTATGGTTGTTTGCTCCTTGTTCCTGCCGACACAAAAGACAAAAAAAAAGTGGCCGCCGGATAGAAGGACACAACAGAAGAATCGGGCTAAAAGTTCCATCCTCGATTCATGTTTATTTTGTCTTTCCTTTATCAATCTTTAAAGGTAATCACCTCCTTTCCTTTGAATCTGATTTATGCCACGAATTAGTTCTTAATAATCTATACAAATGAATATATATGGGGTAATCAAGAATTAAAAACATGAATGGAGTGTCGTGTTTCTTATTTATACACGAAAACCGAGACCATAAGGTCTCGGTGTGTCCATTGTTGACCAGCCGTGACCCTTACAAGGGCGGTGGTGGCGGGGTTGTTTTGGCCGCAACAAACCAAACCTAAACAGGGGAGTTAACGCACAGTAGGGGTGATTGGTTCGTGATTAGAGGGTGTCGGATTGTTGGTCAGTGGGGTTTTGGAGTACTGCCGAGACATGAATGTCTCGGTGGTGCCTTGTTTGATCAATCACAACCAGAAAACATAAAAGGGGGGTGTTTGGGTTAGTATATAGCAGTTAAAAAGGGGACAGCAGGGTGTGTTTGTTTAAAGCAGTTAGAACCACTGCATTAGTAGTGGGAACCACTGCATTAACAGTGGGAACACCAACAAACAATGGGTTTAATATGCTAAACAGTGGGAATAATATTCCAACCAGTGGGAACGAAACCAAGCAGTAGGAACTGCTGGTTGGTGACGTCAGCAAGGGGGACCACAGTGTAGGCTGTGGTGGGGTTGGTTTGGTCAACCCGAGACATGGGTGTCTCGAGAGGGTTTTTAAGCGCGAATTCGGGGATACACGAATATATAAAAATACAAGGATTTACTTAGTTTAATTAAATCTTTTTTTAAATAATTTTTATAATGAATTTAATTATATTGTTTATCTTATTAATTTAATTAGTAACATTAAATTAATCCTTTAGTTACTTTAAACATGTGATTTTTTTTATGATTAAATTTCAAAAAAACTAATTTGGAAATCTTTCTAAATTTAGAAACTTTTTGTTTATAGTAATATTATTATATCGGAATAGATATTACACAGTAATTAGGAACTCATTATATATATTAATCTTTTATGTTTTCGAACAGTTAGAACTTATTAGATTATATACAAACAGTAATACAAGAGTAAAATAAATGAAACTAAGAACATATAAGAATCAGTGACAGTAAAAAGTAATCAGACAACTTATTACGCGTCCGTTATTTATGTAGTATCCGTGAAGTCGGAGTAGATCTTTCAGCTTTCATTCTTATTTCATTACTGGACACGAGGTACTGATTTCTCGTCCTTCAGTAAGGACTTCCTTCTATGCATGACTAGGATTCCCCGTATGCAGCCAAATGTTTTTCCCAGTATATGTTTTAAGCTTACCAGTAATCATTTTAATAACTAAATAAATTGCTTGAGCGTTATATACAAGCATGACCAGTTTATGTACTACTTACGGAGGTACCGTAACGATGACACTAGAGGCACCAGTGTCATGACTCATCTACGAGGGAGGGATTTCTCGCAGTGTCCCATTTATTCAGCTTGGCCATTTTATCAGTATTATCAGCGGGTCGTATGGATGCATCCCAGGCTATTAGTTTACAGTTTATCAGGTGAATGTGGTGTGTGCTCTTCATACTTCACATTGGAGTTGATCCCTCCACCCGGCATATTAGTTAGAGGTTACCCCTCTACAGCATGATGAGGTCACCCCTCTAGTTATTCATGCAACATTTGTTACATCACATGACCTATATAAGCTCTTGGCAATTAAAATACAGTAAATACATGTTTTCAGTTTTAACAGATAACGGTTCAGCTTTATTATTTATATATCAGACTTTTCAGATTATACAAAGATTTACGCTGTAACTTTACTTATCAGTCTTACAGCTTCAGTATTTTTTTCATCTGCTTCATTTCAGTATTTCTTATCATGCTTCATATTTGTTCACTGGGCGTTATGCTCAACCGTAGTTCCTTTCATGTTCTAACGGCAGGTACACCAGGACGCTCTTAGGATTCTGAGAGCATGTGCATTTGGATGGAAGTTATCTAGACTTCTTACTTTATGCACTTCTTACATTATTCTGCTTATTTGGACATTGTTTAGTCCTTTCCTTCAGTATTTATTTTTCATGTTTTGAGCATATGTTTGGATTATTGATGTTTGATTCTGGTATTTCCTTTATGGTCAATTAATGTTTTAGGACATTTACCTTATGCTTTGATGACACGCCATAAATACACGTAACAGTACACTTATCCAAGTGGGGTATTACAATTATGGTATCAGAGAGTAAGGTTCGACCTGTAGGCTCTAAAACTTGATCTGTGACTAGTGGGTAGTCACCAGGAACTTCCCAGATTTTGGCGTTGTTATCGTTCAGGTTTCTCATTCATTTATCATTCAGTTTCTTAATTTATCAGTCAGCTTTCTTATAGTTTTTTACTATGTAAAAGGATGGTACATGACTGACCATATTTAGTCGCATGTGCCTTTCTTCGAATTTTTTATTGGTGAACCGACCCATAGGCATTCACCCTTGCCCGTTCAGATTTTGTATTGGTAAACCGACCCATAGGCATTTACCCTTACTCATGACAGATTCATGTTTCAGTAAAATATTACTTGGTGAACCAGCCATAAACGTTCACCATTATTCAGGTCAAATTCCATGCTTTTTAGTCGAATGTTGTTTTGTGAATCGATTCATAGTTGTTCACCTTTGGCATAGAATGACATTTTATAATGTTTTGACAAGTATGGATTGGACTACAGCCATCCATATTTAGTCCAGGATTTTAAATTCTATACATGACAAATCTTAGAAAATTTTGACAAGTATGGATCGAACCAAAATCACCCATACTTAGTCACATGTTTCGTTCCTTGAATTATGTGGATTGAAGCATAGCCATCCACATAGGTTGATGTCGTTTTGGTGTTGATTCAATTTCATGTCCCCTTACAAGGGTTTTATGTTCAGCAGAGTGATGATGTTTTCATGCTAAGACAGAAAAGGATTTCAGTAAAATTATGTTTTCATGATAAATCATGTTTGGTCTTCATCAATCATGTCTTCATGCTAACCATTGTTGAAATTTAGTTTAATCATACGTTTGAAACTCTATACAACCAACATTAAATCTACGCAGGAATTACCAATCTATAATGTTACTCATTTCAGTTCAGTTTACTATCGTTTTAATCAATTTATTTCTTTGATCATGTCAAACGATTGACACATCAGTATCGATCATCCCATAAAATTTCCACCAGTGCCATGTGCATTATTCCATATGTACCTCATGTAGAGTGTCTCAGTTATACTCCATGTACAGTATTTCATGTCTACTCCATGTATAGTGTCTCAGATATGCTCTATGTGCAGTATTCATTTTGTAATTTGTGTACAGTAGTCCAGGTTTACTCCTTGTACCCACCTCATGGATATTGCTATCTGATCCTCAATCATCTCAGGCGTTTCCACCTGGCGATATTCTACCAGATGCTGATGATGCTCGTGAGTTGAAGATTTTACCAGATACTGATGCTGCTAACACTTTGAAGACCTCACGAATGCTGATGTTGCTGATACTTTGGGTATTTCTCAAGATGCTGATGCTGTTTATACTATGAAGACTCTTCTGAAAAAGGACGACAACTATAAATTGAAATTTCTGACAAGAATAAACATCAATCCTCAGACACTACCATTCTATTCTGTGCTTTTACTTTCTCAGCTTGATGCCACACTTCACTCAACTAATCTTCATTCAGAAGAGTGTGAACCGGTACCCATCCGGCCACTCAACATAGTAGTTATAGAAATCACGGTCGTAATAATGATCGTCGAGAAACTGACAGATAAAGTGGTAATGACAACCACTGTGCTTATAATTATCAGTCAGTAGCCATCAGAACTCCGGTAAGGACATGACGAGAAATACAGAGGACAACAGTCTAACCGGTCCGCTAATCCTAGCAGTTACCAAAATTTTCAACCTTATTCGTCTACCAAAACACATATCAAGACATCAGTCGAGACACAGGTCTCTAGTATCGTTTCGGAAGACACATGTCAGGATACCAGTCATGATACATGTCATACGAATATCTTCTCAGGGCACGAGACAAGACTCGTAATTTCAGTATTGTCTTCTAAACCAGGCCCTTAGAAATTCAGGGTACCCTCCAAGGAGGTATACTTGTTTTGTCATGCCATGCATAAATTAAACCATTAAAGACTCTCACCACTGGAGTATTATCCAGGGTAGACATGCAATATTCATTCTGTGAGATTACAGACGAACACATTCGGTGAGAGTTTTCACGTTTACTTCACGTATTCTTATGTCAGTTTCATCTTAAACCGGGTATTACCTACCTCCCAGCCAGAAAAGACTCCACAGTATCACCCTTAATTATAAAGATTTTCCTTCCAGTTGAAGACAAGATCCGTCTTACTAACTCCCAATTATATCCATTTATTTTCTGCTAGAAAAATCAATACAAGTTGTTATGCTTTACAACAAGTAAATTTTATTCTAAGGCTACGAAGACTTTTAGCTACCAGTTATAAATTCACTTATGAAGAACTTTAAATTCATGATCATCAGATTATTCTAGAACTTCCAGACCCTATACCAAAAGGTTTCTAGAAAAAATTTCTTTACCACGAGGCAGAATTTAACATCGAGCTTGCCTCAAGAATAGAACCTGTTTCCAAACTCTTTACTACAGGAATTCAGCTTGGTTAAAAGAGTTGCAGCATTTGTGGGAAGAGTTATTGCAACGAGGCTTTTATCGCCCTAGCACACCACCAGAAGCCGCACTGTTTCTGTCTACCAGAAAGAAGGCCAGTAACATGAGATCATGTATTGACCAGCTGAAAATTTACTAGATAACCATTTTAAATCGATATTCATATTACGTATAGAAGGTTTATCTGGTCTGCTATGATGTCTTAAATATTTCCAGAACAATTCACGATCATACCACCATCAGTGGTGCGAGAAAGAACATGATGTTTTCCAGACTGCTGTTCAACAAGTTATAGTCTCTCAAAATTTTGGACATTATACGTCTGATCTCCCTAATGCCCCAGCTATAGTATGAAATTTATGAATATTTTTTTTATTTTTTTCATGACTTCACAGACAAAATCGTGAGTATGTTCTTTGATAACATCCTGATCTCCTAAATTCTAGAGAAGAGCATGAGAATCATCTTTACACAACCCTGTCGATTCTCCGATAGGAGAAAAGTATATATACAACCTGCCAGAGGTGTGTTCCATATGAACAAGGTGGCATTTCTGAGCCACCCTATTTCAGCAGAAAGAAATTTCAGACAGTCCTGCGAAGATGAAGGCCATCAACAGATGGTCAAGATCGACGCTTGTGACTAAAGTAAAATTTTTTCTAGAACTCAGTTGACTACTACCACAGAAATTGATGACAGTTCTCACGATTAACTTTCCATGGCTAAGCTTACGCATAAAGTAGAGGACCTACACTAAAATTTTGCATTCCATAAGATCTTATACTAGGAGAGAACTACATTACTAAGACTCATAATTTGTTCATGACTACTCACCCACATTTCCACTAGAATGTCCCACAACCCCAGACAGAAGTTTGATAGAAGCAGTATAACACATTGATGCAGCTATGTTCATATCTAGATGCGTGACATACCGCGGGTTAAAGATAGAACACTAACATGCTAGTGAGTTATTACAACCATTAGAAATTTTTGAACTGAAATGAGACAAGTTTCCCATATAGTTGTTATCAGATTTTCACAGCCTCAGAAGAAGTATGATACTACCTAATTCATTGCCAACCAGTTCAGCTAGCCTACACGTCTTATTTCATCCGAAATAATTACGCAGTAGCAGATCTACATGAAATTCAGCAATAGATCGTACGATTTCAGGGTATTCCATCAATAATCATATCAGATAGAAATGTCGTGATCACGTTTACGTTCACCTTCACGGTTACGTCTCACGTTCACAATTATGATGTTGTTCAGTTCATGTTTCGTGTTATCTCATGATTTAAGCTCACGTTAGCGTTCATAACATTGTTCACGTTCAAGCTCCTATGCCATTCCGCGATACACGTTTCACAGTTTATTACCGAATACGGTTACAGAAAGCTTGAGAAACTAGACTCAAGTTTAGGACAGCTATTCCATAACCAGGCAGACGTTTCACGTCTCAAGCCGAATCGTTTGGCATTCTTCCTCAGTCAGCATACGTTCATGATATACTCCATGCCTGACATTCATCAGATGATCGTGAACCACGTTCACAATTGCTCACATAGCACATTCACAATTGTTCACGTAGTTTGTCCCTATATATTTTCAGCAGCTTGCTCAGATATATAAACGTTATTTTTCATGATATTTGTACGTACCGTTTCATGTATACTACATGCTATAGATTATTCATTCTATCAAATTTAGAAAATCCACCTTAAGTATGGAAATAGAAACTATTCAGTATTCAGCAGGTCAGGGTCATCAGGACCAAGATTTTTCATCGTGTTTAGACCTTTGAAGGAGTCGTTTCGAGCGGGAATCCACCCAAAAAGGAGGAGTCCATCCGGACCCCTCATCCTTTTCCTTCAATAATTCAGTTGAGTTCTATTAGTAATGTTAGGTCCCAGATTCTCTTCAGTCAGGTCATGATATATGCTTTCAGCAACATTATGTCCTAATTCGAGGACGAATTATCTTTCAGCTTATATGTCCTTTCAGCTTTCATATTCTTTCAGCCTATGTGTTTTTCCCAGCTTTTATAACTTAATCTACTTATTACCTTTAATTCGAGGACGAAATACTCCTTTTTAGAGGGGAAGAATTGTTAAACCATAGTATTATCGCACCCTTAATTCGAGGACGAATTATTTTTTTAGAGGGGAAGAATTTTAAAACCCGTATTTAAAATCCTCGAATTATAAATACGCGTAGTCTCAGCGTTAACTTTAAATAAAACGAAAACAGCAAATACGCAGTCTTAGTTTATTTAAATACCACAATTAAGTAATTATTCAGAAAATAATTATTAAGTTTCAGAAAATATTACGTATGAATTATTTATTATACAGAAAATAATCAAACGTTAATAGTAATTACGCAGTCTCAGTTTTAATTACGATCGTAACGTAATTAATTATTTTGAAAATAATTATTCAGTATTACGTACGTATTTATTCTCAGTAAAATAAATAAATACATGGTGGGATTTTAAAACGAGAAACACAAGTTAAATTTTTATAAACGAAACGAAACGAAATTTAAGTATGCACGTATTTGGGTCGTGGCTAAATAAAAGAATAGGAAGGAGTTTGGGATTTTTCCCGGTCGTATCACTAAAGTAAAAAAATACGGGGGGTTACCCCATTACTTTCACTAACAGTAAACTAAAACTAGATAACCAAAGAAATATTAGGGTTGTTTGCTCCTTGTTCCTACCGACACAAAAGACAAAAAAAAAAGAAAAAAAGTGGCCATCGGCTAGAAGGACACAACAGAAGAGTCGGGCTAAAAGTTTCATCCTCGATTCATGTTTATTTTGTCTTTCCTTTATCAATCTTTAACGGTAATCACCTCATTTCCTTTGAATCTAATTTATGCCACGAATTAGTTCTTAAGAATCTATACAAGTGAATATATATCGGGTAATCACGAATTAAAAACATCAATGGAGTGTCGTGTTTCTGATTTATACACGAAAACCGAGACCATAAGGTCTCGGTGTGTCCAATGTTGGCCAGCCGTGACCTTTACAGGGGCGGCGGTGGCTGGGTTGTTTTGGTCACAGCAAACTAATGAGACTGCTTTTATACATAGTCTAATCGTCCAAAACGGGCTTTAAATGCATAAAATATCATCAAAATACCCAAATATATGATTGTGTTTTTTACTTCTGTATTTTAGGTACGGATATTGAGGAAATGACAAAAGATCACAAAGAACATGCAAAAACGAACACGGGAAAAAAGCCGCACAATGAACCGGACCGAAGTGATGATTTTCCAAGAATAAACTTTGAAGATTTGAAGATTCTACAAGAAGGGTCCTCCAATATTGAAGAATTGACACTTTAAACCCTTGTATATTCATAATTACAAGAGTGGTCCTTAAAGTTTGTCAAAATTGTTAAAAGGACCCTCCACTTTGAAGAATTGGCAAGTTTAGTCTCTCATCAAAACTAAATTGTCAATATTAGTCCTCCTCAAAGTCAAACATACAATGAAGGACTTCAAGTTACAATAAATTACAAGTTTGGTCCTTTAAAAATGTCAAAATTACCAAAAGGACCCTTAACTTTGGAGAAATGGTAAGAATGGTCCCTCATAAATCATGAATTATTAAAATCAGTCCTCCAAGAAGTCAACAAGACGAGTCAAGAGCATTATCAATGAATAAAATGCCAAAACAACCCTTCAAGAATCATGAATTGGCAAGAAATACCCCTAAAATTACTTTACTAAACTTTTTGGGGCAAAAGTGTGAAAAGTGAAACTTCAAATACAAAGGGAATCTAGTTTTAGCCTGTTTAAAACAAAGTGGCAAGAGTTAAAGAAACAAGGGACTAAATTGGGCAGACACAATAACTTACCTAGACCTATAGCTGCCTACCACGTGCCCCACTCACCAAAATCCACCAATCACCTTCCACCATTCCTCCACCTCACCATCCACTCACACCACATATTGACTAATCTTTATTAGTTAAATATTTCGCGCCTAAACACCTTTTTAAAACCTTAATCAGATTAAAACCTGGTGTTCTTAGTGTTCATACCAAAATTAGGGTTTTCTTAATTATTGAAAATGAAGCCCCAATCAACTCCAGATATTTGATTAAGGTCCCATTGATTATAAACCCACCCTTAAACCCCTTGCCACGTCACCCCAAGGCTCACATGCTACACCCTTACTACACGTTTTTTAGGGAAGAAGACAAACCTTGCAGGAAATCAACCATCCACAATTTAGCTTCAATTCTAAGCTCATTGGGAGCCCTTTGATCACATTTTCACCATTGGCACTCCAACAAAACGCCAAGAAAGCTCACATGAGCTCAAGTTTTAAAATCTTCCAAGAGCATTTCTGGAAGTTTACCACTAGGGTTTTCTTTACTTTTTCAACATTTCTAGGTTCCATGTAGCCTATTTAAAGGCATTAGTTTACAACTTTTAGCCTTGTTCTCAGTTTTACTTTGTCAAGCCTTGTAAAGCCATTTTTCTGAAATTTAATAGATTGTGGTATTGTGTTGTGATTGAAAACTGAGTTCCATTGATTATTATTGTGTTAAGTAGTTGTATTGTCACGTTTTTGTACTTAAACAAAACCTTGAACAAGTCTAAGATAGCCTATAAGCCTTTGAGTCCCTTTGTTCTTACTGAGTGCAAGAATTTGGCATGTGCTTTGGTGAGGATTGTTCATTGAGGTGTTTCTTTAAGTGACATAAGTAACAAATCAACTAGCTTGAGTGATAGGTGTGTAAACACCCATCCTTTTTACCACTTAACTATAATAATAACCAAGCCAAAACGTGTATTTTATGTCATAAATGTCGGAATTATGCGTGGTTTGTGTTTTTGTTGTGATTTAGGACGAAAATGTGAAAAGGGGAGAAAACGGGCTTTCACGGGCTTTTATCGAAGAAAAAGACAAAAGACGAAGTCAATAAATCAAGAGTGCGAAAAGAACAGAAGTCCAAGACCAATTCTGAAGATTTATCGAAGAAAAAATCAAAAGACGGAAGTTTACTAAAAGCCGAAGAACTCAAGTCTAATTTATTGAAGAAATTACAAGACGAGAGTAGAAATCCCGAGACAAAGTCGTTAAAGTCAAATAGTTAAGAAGATTAAGGACTTAATGACAATTAAAGAAAGAAGAAAGAGGGGAGGAAGCTTCCTCTAAGCACCTCCCTAATCCTCCTATAAATAGGCCTTAGTTCATTTCATTTCATTTTGTTGGCTAAGTGTGACAATTAGCTCTTCCATTTTTAATTACTTGTTCTTTAATTACATGTCATTTAATTAATTGTCTTGCACCTTAAATACCTTTAATTTCAAGTAAGTTTCCTTTTAATTATTGTTAATCTTTACTTTTATTGTTCATCTCCTATCTACCTTTCTTGGTTAATCTTTAATCTTTATGTTTATTGTTGATGTTCATGTTCTTGAGTTTTTATTAAATTGATTAAGTGGGTTTTGATTATTTTGATTAGTATTGTTAGTTTGATTGTTTTGGATTGTTTGTTTATGATTAGTAGATGTTATTTGGTTAGTTTGATTTAATCTTTTGGTTGATTTGGATTAGTTTTGGTTAGATCCGTATTTCTTTTTGTCTCGTGTTCTTCGCTACTGTTGTTATTTCCAGGTTATTCCGGATCAACGGTTTATTCAGAACCAAGCAATCTTTCCTGGTCAAGTGAATATTCCGGATCAGTGGACTTCATTCGGAATAACTTGATATTCCGAATCAGTGAACTTCTTCTGAATCAGTGAACATTCCGAATAAAGGCAGATATTCCGGATAGGTGACATATTCTGGATAAAGCTTTTATTCCGGATCGGAGCAGATATTCCGAACCAAGCAGATATTCCGGATCAACAACTTCTTCCGAGTCAAAGGTTTTTCATTCGGAATATTCAACATTCCGAATCAAAGGTTGTTCATCCGGAATATTCAACATTCCGGGTCAAAGGTCTTCATTCGGAATACTTGTATTCCGAATCAAGGTATTTATTCGGAACATTCCGGATCAAGGTGTTCATTCGGAACATTCCGAACGAAGGGTTTGAGGATTTATTCCGAATAAGGTGAACATTCCGAATCAAGGCTGTTCATTCGGAATACCATATATTCCGGATGAGTTGCTTATTCCGGATGAACCATTATTCCGAGTGAAGGATTTATTCCGCATCAAGCTTTTATTCCGGGTGAAGCATTATTCCGAGTGAAGTATTTATTCCAGATAAGTGACATATTCCGGATGAATCAATATTCCGGATGAGCTTATATTCCGAATGAGTGTTTTATTTTGATTATTCCGAACGAAGAAGAATTATTCCGGGTGAAGGTGACATTCCGAACGAATAATTATTCCAAGTGAGGAATTTTTAGAAATTTTTAATATTCAAGCTTTACTTTTCCCGCCTTTTTACTTAGTTGCATTTTAAGTTTACTTGCCTTAGATTTATTTTAAGCCTTGCCTTATTTTAAGTTTTAGTTGCGTTTTAAGTTTGCCTTTAGGATAGTTTTAAGTTTGCGTTATTTACGTTTAGTGCCTTTTAATTTTTCTTGACGCTTTAATTTCTCGTCATTTATTTTAAATTAGATTTAGATTTAAAGTTCAGCCATTTATTTTAATAGTTTTTGCAATTTTAATATACTACAACGACACAACTATTGTTTCCACCAAAGACAGCTGAGTAGCACATTAAACTAGTAATCAATTCGATTAGACAGGAACAACGATAATTTTCTTACTAGGTAAAAGCCTTGTATCAAATGGCGCCGCTGCCGGCTCTTTTCGTAAAGATTAACGGTTTTCTGTGATAGACGCGTTGCTTTTTGGGATCCGTTCATTCGTGAGCGTTATTTTCTTGCTTAAAAATTTCAAAAATCCAAAAAAATTAAAAATTGTTAAAAAATCCATAAAAATAAAAAAAATTTAGTGTGTATATATATTGTCTATTCCTTTGGTATTGTTTTCTTTTGCTTTCGCAGGTGTATGCGTACTAGATCTTCTACTTATCAAGAGCCCGAGACTCCTGAAGATTTAGCTATGGCAGGTGTGAACAACAACAATAATCCACCGCACCTCAACAATAACAACAACAACGTTCTTCCACAGCCCGATCTTCAGACAATGGAGGAGCTTTGTCAACCCACCATGTTTGGACGAGGAGGACCGATTGCGCCGATGCAAATCACGGCTCCGGAGTTTTCGTTGAAGCATCACATGATCCAACAAGTGCAATCTAACCCATTCCGCGGAATGCTTGATGATGATTCCAACAAACACCTCGACAAATTCATTACTATCACTTAAAGCATGAAGTTGCCCGGTGCTACAATGGATGTTCTTCGCCTTCAACTCTTTCCACATACTTTATCACACCACGCCGAGAAATGGTTTGATCGTCTCCCGAAGAATTCTATTCATACTTGGGATGACATGACTCAACGCTTTTTGTCGCGCTACTTTCCACCATCCATGGTCACGAGCCTTCGAAATCAAATCAGCGGTTTCATGCGAGAACCCGATGAATCTCTCTTTGATGCTTGGGAAAGATATAATGTTTTGATCGATCGATGTCCAAACCACAACATGCTCCCAGTAACCTTAATTGATACTTTCTACAACGGTTTGACTTTTCATGATCGTGATACGATTAATGCAGCCGTCGGTGGCACATTTATGAAAAGGAGACCCGAGGAGTGTAGAGAGCTTATTGATAACACGACTACTCATCACAAAAATTGGGATTCCTCCGCTTCTTCAAGGAACAACCCGAGAGTCAATGTTTCTTCTACTTCAGCAAACCCCGACATGACCGAATTCACCGGCATGATGGCCGAAATGAACAAAAATATCTTGCTCATTGCTACAAACCAACAACAACAAGTTAAAGCGGTAGCCAATCCTTGTGAGACATGCGGCGGTCCTCACTCATACACTGATTGTCCTTCTACTCAAGGAAATACGGAAAACGTGTATGCGGCTTATGGTAATTATTCACCCGAAAATTACCAAGCCCGAGCTCAAGGGGATAGAAATTTTCTAAGTTACCGGTCAAACAACTACCTTTCACCCGGTTTTTCTCCTCAAAACAACAACCCCAACAACAATTACAATAGAAGCAACCAAATCCTACCTCGAGCTTCTAATCCTTATCACCCACCCGCTCAACAAGCCCCACCTATCAATCAAGATGTTGAAGCCTTAATGAGAACCCAAGGAGAGCAAATTAAGAATCTGCAGAGCCAAATTATCAATTTGAAAGGGGATATCACCAAGCAAGGAAATGACATTAGATCCGAGCTTCGAAATGATATTCAATCCTCCTTCAGCAATCAAACGAATGATTTGAAGAATATGCTGACTAGTTTCTTACCCACCACTCAACCCTCTACTTCGAGTTCTCTACCTTCAAACACCGTCACCAACCCGCGAGCGAATGTGAGTGCTATTACTACCCGTAGTGGAGTTACTTTAGTAGGACCATCTATCCCACCCCCAGTTACTCCATCTACACCTCTTCCACCACCATTTATCCCTACTACTCCCACACCTAGTATTAGTGCACCATTACCGTCTCCGCCTCGTCGTGAAGAAGTACCCAAGACGAATCCTCCACCAACCCCACCTTCCACCTTTAACCCTTCAACATCTCAACCTGCACCTTCTACACCTCCACCACCCAAACCCAATATTCCTTATCCATCTCGCTTAGACAAGGCCAAAATGCACACCAAGGAGGACATTCAAGTGTCAAACTATTTGAAGAAAGTTTCGGAAATGACCATCACTTTTAGCCTTGTTGAAGCTCTAGCACAAATGCCTAAATTTGTTAAGATGTTTAAGGAATTGCTTAGCAAGAAGGAGAAGATGGCCGAGTTTGTTAATACTCGATTGAATGAAAATTGTTCTGCCGTCCTTCTTAAAGAACTTCCGGAGAAACTTGTAGATCCCGGTCGTTTTGTGCTACCTTGTATTTTAACCAAACCGACAAATTTACTGCCTTAGCCGATCTCGGGGCAAGTATAAATTTGATGCCTTTAAGTGTTTGGAAAAAGTTATCATTGCCTGACCTTACACCCACTAAGATGACTCTTGAGCTTGCCAATCGCACTCTCGCTTACCCCGTTGGTATTGCCGAAGATGTGTTCATTAAAGTTGTCACATTCACTTTTCCGGTCGACTTTGTCGTTTTTGATTTTGAAATGGACCCTCGTATTCCGTTAATACTTGGACAACCATTTTTGAGAACCGGTAGAGCTTTAATAGATGTGGATAAATGTGAACTCATCTTAAGAGTCGGGGATGATGCACACGTTTTTGAAATGGGGAAGCTTACAAGCAAATCCCATGGAAGAGAATCTGCGAATATGATTAATGTGCTTGATGATTTTGTCGTCTACAACAATCCTCTATTTGATTCTTGCAATGATAATCCACTGTTACAAGATGATGTGGATAATTCTCTCTCCAATTTGGAACCTTCACCCATATATGATTCTCCACCGATCTATGATTCTTATAATGATGATTCTAGTTCCGATGGAGATGATTATGATGATTTTACTTCCGAGTATCCCGACATGCCCACTTATGATGATTTTGATGAGGCCGATACCCTTTCGAGTGATTCTTCTCATTATGAAGATCCTCTGCCAACCATGCATAATCCTACTTTGGATGACTACTCATTTGAGGAAGACTTCTCTACTTTTCTCAATACTTACTTCCCTTATGAGAGTGATGCTCCTCCTTTAGACTTTGATGATTATGGTCTTGATCCTTCTACGGATTTGAAGAAAATTCTTTCAAAGGAGAAGAAACCGGAGGACACCAACATCTGCAGCACGTATGTTTTGACACCTCTTTGTCCACCTTTTGAGGACGAGGTTGTGCATTTTCTTAGCGGATCATCTTCAAATTCTGCTGAGCCTGAGTGCTATTTTCCCCTAAAGGAAAAGGTGTTCGACCCCGGTATTGCAATTGTTAAGCCATCTCAGTATCCATCTGATGAAATAAAAGGAAAAATCTTTGAAACTTATGAAGATATGCTTGCACCTCTTCACCCTTGCTACCACCGTGCTCCATCTTTGCTTAAGGGAACCTTGCCTAATCTTCTTTGGCTTTCCTTGTTCGCCTTAAGCTTGTGCTATTTGATGGACGAAAACTATGTATTTGATCCCGGTGGATGAGTTTCATGCTTCTTCCTATGCTAATCAATGTCGAGTCAGGCTCACGACTCGGTAAACAAAAATCAAGCGCTTCTTGGGAGGCAACCCAAGTATCTATCTTTTAGCTATCTTAATCCTAAGTGTAGGGGAGACCCGTTGGTGTTTGCTATTTCCTCCCTTCTCTTCTCATATTCAGGGATTCGAGCGCTTAATGATCCACTCTTGATGATTTTTGACGACCCATGATTCCGTGTTCCTGTCTTCCCGGTTATATCCTAAACTTTTTTGATTCTCTATTTTATATTCTTCAATAGTAAAATAGGAATCTCTTTAGTTGTCCTTTCCTTAGCAAGATTTAAAAAACGTGCACAATGTCCTAAGTGTAGGGGAGTTTACTCCCACATGCTTAAAGATTGAGGACAATGTTTATATCAAGTGTAGGGGGGACTTCTATCGAAGTTAAGTGGTCTTTTCCTTGTATTTGTCCTCATTTTAACCGGAAAATCAATTTTTCGACATTTTTCAAAATTTTTGATCTATTTTGGCCTATTAGTTTTTCCTTTTTTATAGTTATTTTCTTTCTTTGCTAGAATAAATTTTAATAAAGTGGTTTTAATTTTCAGAACGTTGTGAATCTTTTGACTCAACCCGAGTTTACTCTAGCTAGTATCCTTAACGTGTTTAAGTCAAGTTTTGCTAGGCTTTTATATAGGGAGCTATAAAACGCTAAAGTCTTAACTCTCACGGGTTAAGGACAAGAACTTTTCGCAAGTTCCTATAATTGATCCTAGAGAGTCGTTTATCAAGGGAACTTTAAAATGCGAGTTCTAAACTTGAAAAAGTCTAAGAGTTTGCAAGATCCTATAGACGACTCGAAAACCCAAAACTTTGATTTAATAGGCTAAGCATCCACGAGTATCATTCCTTGAGATTTTAAATTGTGGAGAACGAGAGATGATAGAGTCAATTATAAGTTCGGTATTCTTTAAAAGTTGCTCGGTGTGGATTAGAGTTCATAGCCAAGGCAAAACTTATTGAAGCGGGATGCGAAGATTGGCGAGTCCGAAAAAGCCCTAACAAGGCATGAGGGCTACATTTTGTTGCTAAAGATCCCAAGTGATGTGAAGAATCATTTATCTAAAATCAATATGAAGGATCGAGACACACGACGAAAATCAAGTACTCCCCTAAAGATCATGGAGAAGTCTATCAGAAAAGACTCTAGCAAGGTATGAGGATAAATAGATCCAAGTCCTAAAAGGAGGCGGATCGTTGTATATCAAAAATCCCAAATAAAGATTGGAGAAAAATTAAGAAGTCGTGGTCCAAATATGAAGAATCTCTCAAAACTTCAAGTGAAGAAATTCCTATTATGAAGAGAAGACCATTATTTCATGAACGTCTCTCAAGATTTGAAGTATGAAGTCGCTGCCAAATATCGGTCCGAGAAAGGTCTCAAATCGTGAAGCGAGTTATGCCAAGATATGAACTTTTTGAGGTCCCGAGAAGCAGTTTTAAAAGATTTTGTCCTTTAGCTAACTATTGATTAAATCATCCCACTTTATTTTCAGCCTAAATAACTATCGAAATAAGTCAACAATGCATCCTCGTGATCATTCAAGACAACAATAAAATATAATAGATACACCTAGGAATAAGGGACTCTAAGTAAATAATTGGCCCACATGAGTTCGTGTTAGTTTGCTAACTTATAATAACAATGATCTCGTTTTTAAGCTTGGTTTGGAGAATGTGAAAACTTGAGGATGATGATCATTCATGACATTTTCAAAACCCTAAGATATGTCTTTGATTTCTTTACTTACTTTCTTCCTTTGAATCTTTATATTTTTCTGTCTCTTTAATAAAGGCCAATGTGGATTGATTGTGATGAAAAGTGTGTTAGGACCATTGTAATAGTTAAGTGTAATAGATAGACTAGGAGGTATGTAGTTCCTCCTGGTCCTAGTAGTAGTAGGAGCAACTCCTGCTCCTGGTCCTAGTCGAAGTAAAACTTTATTATTTACTTAATATTCTGTTAGGATATGCATGAGATATGTTAGGAAAGGATATGCATATCAGTTTTACACGTTTTGATTAATGTTGTATTAGGGTTTCCTTGTAGTATAAAAGGAACCTTAGGCAGAAGGGTTAGACACACCTTCACCAAACGTAGTTCTAGTGATTATCAATATTAGAAATCCTTAGAAAGGATCAAGTCTTTATAGTTATTCTGTTCTTCTTTATAATATTTGTATTCTACATTCATATTGTGTATAGAGTCTCTCTGTGGATTGACTTGTGATTACAGAAGTCATACACCGTTCCTGTCAGGCTGTAAGATCTTCATCTGGTAGACCCAACAAGTGGTCAGAGACTGGGAGGGTCTCTGTACAAGAAGAATCAAGTTTTCTTATTACTGACATTATTGTTTTATCATGTCTGCCTCAACTTCTACTCAAACAGGAGAAGACAACACTCCTAAAATTATGCAACCTCAGCAGATCGTTGCTACGGTTTCCAACACGAATGGTAAATTCCCTCTTCTGAAAAAGGATGAATATGATAACTGGGCAATGAAGATGGAATGGTGGATCACCAACACCGATCAAGATCTTTGGAAGATCATTCTGAATGGGAACAGCAGGAAGCTAACTGGAAGAGACAAGAATGGTAATATTACTCTTCTTGACCCTAAATCTCACGAAGAAATCATAGCTATTCAGAAGGAGGTCAAAGCAAAAACGATTTTGCTTCAATCTCTTCCTGAAGATCACATGGGTGACTTCTACCATTTGGATGATGCCAGAGAGATCTAGAATGGCATAAAAGAAAGGTTTGGTGGGAATGAGGAGTCAAATAAAATGCGAAGATCCATGCTGAGAGATGAATTCACAGAATTCAAAATCTCAGAAACTGAAGGTTTACATCAAGGATATGACAGGTTTCAGAAGATATTGAGCCAATTGAATCAACTTCGGTCAAAGCCTGATGATGGTGATATTAATGCAAGGTTTCTTAAAGCCTTATCCTACTCATGGAATCAGGTGGTGATTTCTCTCAAAGCCAAAGGTGGGCTTGACTATCTCAACTTTGATGATCTGTTTCATAAGCTCAGAACTTTTGAACCCCATGTGAGAGGTTTTTCAAGTGACTCTTTTCCCACTCCTGCTAATTCTGCTTTTGTGAGTTCTATGGCATCCAGTCCCATGTCATATGCTAGTAGCCCAAGCAATACTGTCTCCTCTCAACATACTTTTCAGCACACTTCTGCTCCTGATCCTACTGCCAAGTCTGGTAGTATGGTAGAAGCTGTTCTCCATTCTTTTATGGCTGATGTTGATGCTCAGCAACAACTTGCTTTTGATGACTTCAAACAGGTCGATAAACTTGACCTGGATGAAATGGATCTTAAATGGCAGATGGCCATGCTTACTCTTCGGGTTCACAAGTTTGAGAAGAAAGCAGGTCGAAAATTCAATTACAACCCTCGGGAGCCAGCAAGATTCGACAGAAGCAAGGTTCGATGCTATAACTGCCAGCAACAAGGTCACTTTGCAAGGGAGTGCCCTAGCAAGAATGACTAGGAGAAGAGCAGGTACTCAGCCTTTAAGGTTCAGGAGATAAAAGATGACAAGAAGGCATTGGTATCTGTTGACTCTATGGTCAACTAGAATGATCATCAGGCTTCTACTATGGAATCAGCTGAGTCCTCGACTGACGTGTTTGCAATGATTGATGGGAATCTCTCTGATACAGAATAAGCAGACGAGTTTGCTCTTATGGGCATCTCATCTCAGTTACAACATTGTCCTCTTGGTTGTCATGATAAATATTCAGAATTGTTGTCCCAATTTAATGAAGTAAATGATCAAAATGATAAGTATTTTTTTAGAGGTTCAAGCCTATAAGGCTTCATTAAACACATTGGAACAACAAAAGAGGTGGCTTCAAGATACTCAACGTGAGTATGAGGATAAAATCAGGATACTAAGCATCGATTTAGAAAACACAACAAATATGCTTAAATATACAGAAAAAGTAAGAGATGCCAGTATCAAAGAAAAAGAGGAGATGCAAGAAAAATTAGATGCTACAATATTGAGATTTGACAAATGGCAAAAGGCACCTAAAAATCTTTCAAAATTAATTGATAGTAGCATGTCTGGTAGAACTAAAAGAGGCTTAGGATTTGAAAAATATATTGATTCAGAAGATGTGTTTGATTTTATCTTTTTCAAGTGTCTTTGATGCCGACAAAGAGGACGAGGGAAAACCTAGTTACAATAGGTTTAAACCAGCAGTAGAAATGCATGTTGTCCCTCCTCCTCTTACTGGAACTTTTATGCCCACTTCATGGCATAATGACTTGGATGGATCACAGATGCATGAGTCCCCAAAAAGCTCTACTAATTTTTATGACTTTGTCTCGTGTACTTTCAGTGACAAAGCCAGTGACTCTGCATCTCGTGGTTCAAGTGAAGAGTCAAGACCTACAAGTTCCAAGTTGAATGATCATGCTGCTACTGGTGCTAGGAAGTGTGAAGAAAGAGTTGCTGTTATGTCGAGTGTGTCTGGTCCTAGTTTATTGAGTCCTAGGAAGAATTTTTCTCCTAGAATTGTGTGTAATAATGTAGGCAGTATGAAACAATTTCATTCTAATAAAAGGTCTTTCAAAACATGTTTTGTTTGTGGCAGTGCCTTTCATTTAATTAAAGATTGTGATTTTTATGACACACATGCTTCTGCTAATCATGCTTTTCCTGCTCCTGGTCCACCAGGATCTGCCCCATATACTTATAGAAGACTTAATCCTAGTGCTCAATCATTTCCTTCTTCTCGAAGGTCCTCTCCTTTAGTTTCTGATCATTGGAGAAACACTGGATTACAAACCACTAGTAATTATTTTCAAAATTTTAATCCAGTTTATCCACATAATTTGGACCACGCGTATTTTGGTTTGGGTAGTTTGGGAACTGCTGTTAAGCCCTCAACAGGTTGTTCTTGGTCAAATAATAATACCCATATGATGCGTTGGCAACCAAGGAACAACGGTGGATCTCATCAATCTTCTTGGCACTCTTCTAAAGATCCACAAGGCAGGCTCAAACCTAAAAAGGTTTGGGTCCCCTTAAGACACTAACTTTTGCATTTTTTTTATTATCTTGTTGTTGTAGGTTACTCCATACCAAGATCCTAGTCTAGGCATTATTGATAGTGGTTACTCCAGGAGCAGGACAGGAAATAAAAGTCTTCTCTCTAACTTTGTACCATTTCATGGAGGCAAGGTCTATTTTGGTGGGGGTGAAGGCAGGATCACTGGCAAAGGAACGATAAAGACTCCTAATCTAAATTTTGAGCAGGTCTACGACGTGGAAGCACTTCAGCACTTCAACTTGATATCAGTCTCTCAGATTTGTGACAAGAAGCAGTTTGTTCTCTTCACCGATACTGATGCACTTGTGCTTTCCAAAGACTTTCAGCTTCCGGATGACTCACAAGTTCTGCTCAGAATCCCTAGAAGACACAATCTCTATAGCATCAAGTTGAATGAAGTCAACCCTACTGGTCAACTAGCGTGTCTGGTTGCTAAGGCCTCAGAAGATGAAGCCACTCAATGGCATAGAAGGATGGGGCATGTGAACTTCAAGACCATTCACAAACTTGCAAATCTGAACCTGGTCTCTGGTTTACCTCCCAAGTCGTTTAGAAATGATATAAATTGTATTGCTTGCAGCAAAGGCAAACAGCACAAAGCATCCTTCAAGGCCATTACTGCTCTTAGTCTTATCACTGAACTATTGCAGCTACTACACATGGATTTATTTGGTCCTACTTCCATTAGAAGCATCGACCACAAGCAATTCTGTCTGGTGGTAACTGATGGATATAACAGGTTTACGTGGGTGTTCTTCATGGCTGCCAAGAGTGAGACCTACTCAATTCTTAGATATTTTCTTACCCTGATAGAGAACCAGTTGACCAAGAAGGTTAAAGGTATTCGTTGCGACAATGGAACCGAGTTTAAAAATAAAGACCTCATAGAACCTTGTAATGCTAAGGGCATCAAAATAGATTATAGTGCAGCGAGGACTCCTCAACAGAATGGTGTGGCAGAAAGAAAGAACAGGACACTAATAGAAGCAGCAAGAACTATGCTTGCCGATTCCAAGCTTCCAACCATGTTCTGGACAGAAGCTGTTAATACTGCAAGTTATGTTTTGAATAGGGTTTCTATTACCAATCCTAACAAGAAGACTCCTTATGAGCTGCTCACGGGCAAAGTTCCTAATATTGCTCATTTGAAGCCTTTTGGGTGTCCAGTCACCATTCTAAATACTAGTGACTATTTGGGGAAGTTTGATGGCAAGGCAAATGAAGGATACATTGTGGGATATTTAGCTCACTCTCGGGCCTATCTTCTCTACAATCTCCAAGCCAAGTGGATCATTGAAACTATAAATCTCAGGTATTTTGAAGAGAAGTCAATCATCCAAGGCAAGGGTCCTGAATGGTATTTTGATCTTGATTATCTTAGTGATTCGTTAGGATATTTTCGCTTCAAAACTAACCATGATGCAGGCCTACAAGTGTTTGCAACTTCTAGTACTGGTGTTCCTTCTAGTCTTTCTGATTCAGATGACGAGGATGACATTTTTGTGGTTCCATCCTACTCCACCTCTATCTCTCCTACTCCTCCTATTGATGCAACTCCATTGGATGTACAGGATTCTCAAGTAGCTCTTGACACTCTTCTCAAACAACAACAAGAAGCTACTACAGCAGCTGCTCAAGGTGGTTTTGAGTTTCCCTTGGATAAACCTACTGACAAAGCTGCTCCTGGTACCCCAGCTTCTGCTCCTAGTGCTAGCTTATCACCTACTGGTACTCTAGCTAGTGAGTCTGCTTCCAATACTCGTTTCTCCAGTCCTTCTGATTTGGGGAACCATCAAAAGAAGTCTTCTACCAAGCTGGATGATATTCATAAACAACCAGTATATGGGATCTTCAACACTGCTTCATATGATGCTGACTTTGTTGGTGATCTCAATAACTTGGCACCAGAAGTGGAGGTCTCTTGCAATCACACAAAGATCATCCTACCACTCAAATCATTGGAGATCCTGGTTCTACTGTCAAGACACGCAGAATGCAGCAAAAGGCCTCGTTTGATCATCATGCTCTTGTGAGCTATATTGAAGATCAAAAGCGTAATAATCAACACTATTTGTTTGCTTGTTTTCTTTCACAGGTGGAACCTAGGTCAGTTTCTCATGCTCTTGAGGATCAAAGTTGGGTGGAGGCTATGTAGGAGGAGATGCAGCAATTCTTGTTTCAGAATGTTTGGGTTCTGGTTGACTTACCAGATGGAAAGACAGCAATCAATACCAAATGGATTCTCAAGAACAAGAAGGATGCACGGGGAATTGTCGTAAGGAATAAAGCTAGGCTTGTCGCACAAGGCCACACTCAAATTGAGGGCATTGACTACACTGAAGTTTTTGCTCCGGTTGCAAGGATAGAGGCCATTCGTCTGTTTTTGGCTTTTGCTTCTTATGTGGGCTTTACGGTGTTTCAGATGGATGTCAAGAGTGCATTTCTCTATGGCAAAATTGACGAGGAGGTGTATGTCACTCAACCTAAGGGCTTTGTAGATCCACTTCATCCCAAGAAAGTTTACAAGGTGGTCAAGGATCTTTATGGATTACATCAGGCTCCTAGAGCTTGGTATGAGCGTCTTTCCACTTTCTTGTTGAAGAATGGCTATAGACGGAGTACTATTGACAAAACACTATTTCTTCGGAGGAATACCAAGGACATTATTCTTGTTCAGGTCTATGTGGACGACATTATCTTTGGTTCTACGAGGAAGGAATGGTGTGATGAGTTTGAACACTTAATGAAAGGTGAATTTCAGATGAGTGCGATGGGAGAACTTTCTTTCTTCCTTGGTCTTCAGGTCAAGCAACAATCGGATGGGATTTTCATCAGTCAAGATAAATATGTTCATGAGATTCTTCAGAAGTTTGACATGGATCCTCTTTGACCAGCAGCGACTCCTTATGAAGTTACTAAAATCAAACTTAAGAATGAGCCAGACCCCCGGTCAATGTTCACATGTACAGGTCTATGATTGGCTCCCTCATGTATTTGACTGCATCACGTCCGGATATCATGTTTGCAGTAAGTGCTTGTTCTAGACACCAGGTGACTCCAACGGTTTCGAAATTAAATGTAGTGAAGAAGATTTTCAGGCTCAACCTAAACTGGGCTTATGGTATCCTAGAGAATCACCTTTTGTTCTAGAAGCCTATAGTGATAGTGACTATGCTGGTGCTAATAATGACAGGAAGTCTACTACTGGTGGTTGTCAGTTCTTGGGTCGTCGACTTATTTCATGGCAATGCAAGAAACAGACAATAGTAGCTACTTCTTCAACAGAAGCTGAATACGTTGTTGCTGCTAGTTGTTGTGGACAAGTTTTGTGGATCCAAAATTAGATGTAGGATTATGGTTTCAATTTTATGAATACCAAAATTTTTATTGACAATCAAAGCACTATTTGCATTGTGAAGAATCCTGTTTTTCATCAGCGAACAAAGCATATAGAAATTCGGCATCATTTTATACGGGATGCCAATGAGAAGAAGCTGATTCAGGTTCTTAATGTTCATACGGATGATAATGTTGCTGATTTGCTGACTAAAGCATTTGATGGTCCTCGGTTTAACCACTTGGTGGTTCACATTGGGATGGTCAATCCTTGAGGTCTAGGATTGAGTGGAGGCTAAGCCTAAGGGGAGGCTTTGTGTACATATTCTTAGGACAGACTAACGTATTTATAGATTTCAACAACATATTATATTGGTTCTGGTGGTGTGTGTTACTTCTGGTGGAGGATTTTGCTCACTTCTGGTGGATATGGTCTTACATGACTGGCTTCTGGTCCTCATTGGTTAGCTTCTAGTCGTAATTGGTTGGCTGCTGGTGGTTCAAAGTCCTTCCTTGTCAAGTGGTGATTGGCTTCTGGTACTGGTCTGGGACACTGTTCATTCCTTTTGTCCTTTGTTGACCACGTTTTGCTCCTGGTCTGACCATTGTGTGCTTTGACTTTTGGTCAACGCTCCTAATCCTGGTATTCACATTTTTAATTCACTATGGTAAATTGGGAGTTGGTAATTATGTTAAAAAGGCCAAGTGGTTACTATGCAATTATGTCTAAATTTGAAAGGGCAACCCCCCATTAATAGGGGTCAATGAACAGTTACTAATTTCCTTATTAATGGTCAACTTAACCCCTTGACTCACTCATTCCAATCAACTCACACACAAAACCGATCCTACTCTCTCAACCCTAACAAAAATCCTTCTTCCATCAATTAATCAAGGTCCATGGCTGCTCTTGCTTACCTACCTGCTCACAACCGAGTTGCTTATCTGGGTGATGGTCCACATCGTGAACATTTTGCTGACATTCTGGATTTCATCGAAGCTTCCAACCTAAGATTTGCGTTTACTGTATGTCCCACTATTTATGATAGTGTTATTCGTCAATTTTGGGCATCTGCTCGTCTTGTGGTTGTTGTTGGACGTCCACGTGAACTCCATGCTACCATAGATGGACGTTCATACGTGGTGACTGAGGCTACTATTCGATCTTCTCTTCATCTTCAAGATGAAGGTGGTGTTGAGTCCATCCCCAATTCAGAAGTATTGGAGGGGATGGCTGCTTTAGGATACGAACATGGGGGGAAGTTTAACTTCCAGAAAAATAGGTTTTCTCCCCAATGGAAGCTTCTGGTGCATTTTCTAATTCATTGTATGAGTCCCAAGTCTGGGAGTTGGGATGCTTTCCCTACTCCCTTGGCTACTGGTCTTATTTGCTTAGCCCAGGGTAGGGTATTTAACTTTTCTCATTATCTATTTGAGGGGATGGTTAGTAATCTATCTAATGCTGGTTCTAGAAAGAAGTTTCTTATGTATCCTAGGTTTTTACAACAAATACTGGTTTTTATTCCTCGTGATAGGACTGAACATGTGCCGTCTAAGCTTACTGCAAAAGTGTATTACAATATGGTCCATGGGTTTACCGGGGAGTGGAGGCCCCTGACTAAGGCCATGTTCGGACTGGCTCAGGGTCCTATGGGTGAGGAGGAGGAGGCTCCTGAGTTTGTTGTGATTGATGATGACCCTATGGAGGAGGAGGCTCCTACTGGTGGTCCTTCTCATGTGGTTGAGGAGGAGCTGGTTGAGGAGGTGGTGGTTGAAAAACCACCCCCCCTCCACGGCTGGTCCTTCTTCAGCACCACACAAGTCTTCATTTGTGGAAACTCTACCACCTAGTCCTGCTCCACACTCTGCTGATAAACCTTGTGGTGCTAGTACCCCACAGGTTGACCCATCTGTTGCTTCGGGCTCCAATGACGCTTTCCCTGACCCAAGTTCTCTTGGTGGGCAGGCGGAGGAGCCTACTACACTTATGTCTTTACTTGATCTTGTGCGCAGGTATCATGAGCGGATGATTTCATTGGAAGCTGATTTGAACCAACACCGGAAACTTACTAGGGAGTTTGTTCTTCCTCTGGCTGATCGCATCAAAGCTTTGGAAACTCAACAAAGACGCAGAAAGAAGCATGTGATCCATTCAGATTCTGATGAGGAGGGTACGGAGCGTGTTGAGGATGGTTTGACATTATTGGCAAAGGTTGCCTTTGCTGATAAAGTGTATGATGATTTGCCGGTTCCTCCGACAGCCTCCAGTGTTCCTTCTCCTGGTGCTATTCCCACTCCTATGGATGGTGATTCTGGTCCTGGTGCTGGTTCCAATGCTGGTCCCTCCCATGATTCGAAGGGAAAGTACCCAATGACTGATGCTCCATCACCATCTCGCAAACGTACTCGCCGACAGCTTGAAGAGGATAGGCTTGGTGAGGAGGCTGCTCAACGGATAAAGCCGAGATTGATGAAGCTGATAGGGTTGCAGAAGAGGAGCTTCGACTGCGGAGGCGTGAACAAGTTCAGCATGATGCAATGCATTGGAGTGATAGTGAGTGGATGCAGGTGTTGACTATTCTTACCAGGGATTATGCTCAGTTTACAGATCTTTTGGGTGACGATGTTGATGAGCATAACTGAATTCCAAGAGCGATGGTATTGATGCGCAAGCAACAGTGGGCCCTTGCTGCACAGCTTCATGAGTAGAGAAAGAATAGACCTTTATCAAGAACTGAACAGCGCAAGCAGATGCAGCGTTATGTGAAGTATCAGTCAGCTGCTCATTTTAATGCTCCATGGACGTGGGACAGAGTTCGGGCTTTATCCTTTGATGAGCTCAAGGCACTTTATGAGCGTATGGTTAAGCGTCAAAGTCAACCAATTCAGGAAAGATTTATTTATCATCCTCGTGGTGTGACCTCTTCTTCGCCTGCTGCTCCTACTGGTCCTTCATCTGCTCCTACTCCTGGTTCTGTTGCTAGTCCATCCGTTTTTGTTGCTACTTCCGTTGGTACTTCTACTTCTCCTTTGGTTGCTCCTATGGGTTCTTCTGCTGTTCCTGCTACCACCACCACCACACATGCTACCACCACCACCTTTACTACTACAACCACCACAACTGCAACACCTGATATGGCATCACCATTACCACCGGTTCTGGAACTCAACCAATTCCTACTTCTGATGCAGCTCCTATTGATCCATTAAGTGTGCATACTCATGAGTCTACTTCTCCTGCTCCCACTGCTGCTGCTGATGTAAAGGTAAAGGTTGAACTCACACCTAGTGATCCCACACCTAGACGTTCGCTTCGCAAGAAACAAGCTCGACGTGTTCGCCGTGGCAAGACAGTCCCTTATGAGAAGCGTGATCCTGAGAATTTGATTGATGCAGCTTCTGACAGTGATTCTGACTTGCCTTTGGGGAATGGGAACATTACTGGTTACACGGTTGAGCGTTCCACAACTATTCCTGGTGTGGTATCCCATAGAATTACTCTGAGTGATGGGTCTGTGCGTTTGGCTTCGGGTTTGCAGGGTGTGTTGTCTTGGGCTGATCGTATGGATCTTATGGCCTTATATGGATTTGTGGATTCTAGCATGCCTTTTGACCCCATGCCTGTGTCTTCATGGCCTGGTCTGCGTATCTGGGCTGATCTTAAGCTGATGTTGGATGCACCTCCTCATGCTCCTGTTTCGGGTATATGGAAGGATCAAATGCAATGGGTGATTCAACGATGGAAATTATATGCAGGGTGTGGTGTGCATATGTTGGAATTAGAATCTGGTCATATGGTTTTTATGCTGACTGACGTGGATTATCCTTTGACAATTTCTTCGATGGAGGCGATGTTGGCTAGTAATTTGCAAATTTCCAATGCTCCATCAGGAAATGAGTCCTCTATGGCCACGGCATTGGTGGAAGGAATTCAGGCTCGTTTGATAGCAGATAAGAAGGCTGCTTCTGGTTTGTGATGTGGTTGGGTTGTAAGTGTTTCTGTTTTGTATTTTTTGATCATTTGTTCTTATTATCATTCTTTTCACCAATATGTACAGTGATTGGTGAATTTCATTCTTTATAGTTAAAAAACATTAATTAAAAATTAAACTAACTTAAAACAATTTAAAAAAAAGAGAAATATACTTTTTATATAATATCTGCTTATACTTTTCACACATCTTGGATTTTATACTTGTGAATATGATACCATTTGCTGCTTCACATTGTGGGTTCTGGTTACTGAATTGTGATTATGCTGGTTACTGGTTTCACTTGGTGTTGGACTTGGTCCTCACAACAAATGGTTCTCAACTTACCATGTCTAATCGACAAGAAAAAGTTAATTCCCCTTGAGGATACGGCTCCTGGTGCGATTCTCAAATCCGTTGATGGTTGCCAGGTTACCCAAAACTGGATGGTTTTCACTTGCCATAGTCTTGGACTGAAAAGTAGCTAATCCAAGGGGGTACGGCTCTTGGTAAAGATCTTATCAAATCCATTGATAGCTGTAATAGCTTGCTTAAAGCTATAGGGTTTTCTACTCACCGATGCTTTATTGCTGAGAGTTGGCGAGTCCAGAGGGGTACGGCTTCTGGTAAAGACATATCAAATCCGTTGACGGCTGTGATGGTTTGCCTAAAATCATCAGGGTACTCCCACTCACCATTGATTCACGTTCTAAGAGTTGGGTTGGGTTCTAGTCTCCCAGGGTGATGCTTATTCCACCAGAAAGACTGGCTAGCCTAAGAGCGAGCAGCTACTTGGTAAAGGCTCATCAAATCTGCTCATGTTGCTGAAAAGATTCAACACGATGCTGATTTGTTCCAAGCTTTGGAGAAGCTTCTAGTGTTTCATGTTGCGGCGGTTACTCTGATTCTTATCTTGCTGATGCTGCTATTTGTTTTGCTGATACAATCCTCGGGCTTTACTTGCACGTTTTCCAGGAAACTTGAACTCAACAGGTCAAATTCAAGTTTAGGGGAGGATTGTTAGGACCATTGTAATAGTTAAGTGTAATAGATAGACTAGGAGGTATGTAGTTCCTCATGGTCCTAGTAGTAGTAGGAGCAAGTCCTGCTCCTGGTCCTAGTCGAAGTCAAACTTTATTATTTACATAATATTCTGTTAGGATATGCATGAGATATGTTAGGAAAGGATATGCATATCAGTTTTACACGTTTTGTTTAATGCTGTATTAGGGTTTCCTTGTAGTATAAAAGGAACCTTAGGCAGAAGGGTTAGACACACCTTCACCAAACGTAGTTCTAGTGATTATCAATATTAGAAATCCTTAGAAAGGATCAAGTCTTTATAGTTATTCTGTTCTTCTTGATTATATTTGTATTCTACATTCATATTGTGTATAGAGTCTCTCTGTGGATTGACTTGTGATTACAGAAGTCATACACCGTTCCTGTCAGGCTGTAAGATCTACATCTGGTAGACCCAACAAAGTGTAATCGTGCTTTGTAACTAATGCATTGCATGAGGACATTGCAAAGGTCAAGTGTAGGGGATTTGATAGGTGTGTAAACACCCATCCTTTTTACCACTTAACTATAATAATAACCAAGCCAAAACGTGTATTTTATGTCGTAAATGTCGGAATTATGCGTGGTTTGTGTTTTTTTTGTGATTTAGGACGAAAATGTGAAAAGGGGAGAAAACACGGTGTAAAACCCGCATGCTTTTATCATGAATAGTACCCTTAAAATCGTACGTACTAGATTAAAACTTTCCTTTTTATAGTACGATTACGTTTACGTGTTAGGATTTTACGTATTACGTACGTGTTAGAACACGATAAGTATTTATTACGCACGAACACGCAATAATTATTTAAACAATAATTAATCACGAACATGCGATCATGAAATCATGAACGTAATTAAATCACGAACTATTATTAATTACATATATATATTTATTACGAGCGTAAATAAATATATTAGGTCACGGTAATTATTTAACGAGAACACACAAAACGCGAACACAAATAAACACGAACAAACACATAAAACACGAACACGAGAACACACTTATTAATTAGACACGGAAAATGATTGGGTTACCCCATGTGGGCCCCCTTACCACGAAATTAGGGAGGAATAATGGGCTTAGCCCATCAATTTTTACTAAACAAGAAAAACTAGGGAAAAACATGTCATTTTTCACTTTACAGGAAAACATCAAAAACCCTAATTCTCTTCCTTCTCCCTCTTTTGGCCGCCACCCATACAACACACCAAAGGGGTGTTTGTTGATCTTGGATCTTGGAATTCTTGTTGGTGTTCGTGTTTGTTCTTCGTTCTTTTGATCCACGTATTCGGTAAATCCTTTTTAAACCTTTTTCTTTTGATTTTATCTTTTATTAATTAAGAACATGTTATGTTTTTATAAAAACCTAATTAAAATCATAGATCTAACATGAATTGGGATTTAATAAAATCAAAAGTAATGTTTTAAGGGGTGTTTGTTTTGGCCGCAGCCTACACCGAACCCGAAGGGGGTTTCGGTTTGGCCATCCGACCACCACCGATACCATATGGTCCCGGTTGGTTGGTTTGGGTCCCACTGCAGCATCAAGACAAGGGGTACCCCGATTTGGTTCGGGGTACGATGTCGATTTCATGTCCGGTTCATGGTTTTTAGTCTAGATCCGGTTCACGGTGTATGTTTAGATTTTATTTTTTTTTATGATCTTATGTTAAAATTAAATTAATGAACATGACATGATTAATTTAATAACATGACTTAGGTTATTTTAATTATTAAAAATCATGAAATTATTAACCTAAGTATTTTATATTTTTAAGACTTATAATTAATTAATTATTTAAAAACCATGGTTATAATTAATTAATTAACATGACTTACGTTATATTATTAATAAATAATAATACATGTTTTAACCTAAGTATTTAACTTTATTTAATTAAAAACATGATATACTTTAATTAAATATTTTAACCTATAGTTTATTTTAATTACATGAAATAATTAATAAACTATACATTATATCATATGACTTAGAAAATAATCATGAAAACACTTAGGCTTATATACTTAGCTTATTTAACCAGCTTATTTCTAATTATGGAAACATTCTATTTTTATAAACTTAATAAAATAAGGCAGCTAATCTATTTATGGAAACCTTCTATTTTTAGAAACTTATTTATTTCAGCCAGCAAATCTATTTATGGAAACTTATTTAATTAAGGCAGCTGATCTATTTATGGAAGCTTTCTATTTTTAGAAACTGATCTATTTTAAGCAGTAATTCTATTTTTGGAAACTTTCTATTTTTGGAAACTTTTCTATTTTAGGAAACCAGCTATTTTTGGAAAGTTATTTATTATTACACAGTAAGTATAATAATACATGAAATACCAGAAATACTTAATCAGAGTAAACAGAATATAAGATAAACGCACTTTATGGCTTTAAACAGTAAAACATGATAAGAACATATAAAATAAGCTAAGACATGACATAAACCAGTTACGTATTTAGTAAGCAGATACTTATTCATGTATGTATTCATGTAGCATTAGTGATTCGGGAGTAGGATTCCTCTCAGTTCATCTTCTTCGTTCACTGGACATAAGGTACGGATTCCCATCCTTTCAGTATGAACATTCTTCCTTAGTAGGATTCCCCGTATGCAGCCAACTGTTTTCCCCAGTATATGTTTTATGTGTTTTTGAATTGCTTATCTTTAATTAGAATACCTAAAGCCATATACATGCATGACCAGTTTCACCTAGTTATGGAGGTACCATAACCATAACATTAGAGGCACTGATGTTATGACTTCACCATGGCGGAGTGATTGCTCGTGGCGTCCCTTCAGCTTTTGGCCATTTATATTATACTTATCATGTGGGGCGTATGGGTGCATCCTAGTTACATGTTTTCAGTCAAGATTTCATGGTGAATGTGGTGTGTGCCTTGCATCCTTCACAAGGAGCTGATCCCTCCTACCCAGAACCAGTATATTAAATTAGAGGCAGCCCCTCTAATTTTCATGATGAGGTCACCCCTCCAAGTATTCATGCACGGTGGATTTTCGTGACCTATATTGGCTAATGGTAAAATATGTTAAACAGTTTTCATAAGATAAACATAAGGCTTTTCAAACTATAAAACCAGTTTTATGAGCATGTTCCAGGTTTTCCAGGACTTATACATTTCCGCTGCTATTAAGTCTCTTTTATGTTTTAGTCACTATACTATGTCTATATCCGTGCACTGAGCGTTTTGCTCAGCCGTTACTTTCCTTTCCATGTCCCAAAACGGCAGGTACCCTAGGAAAGACTCGAGCATTTGGAGGACGTGTATAGGATAGAAGCTGCCAGAGACTTCTTTTTCTTTTTGCCTTCATATACTTATGCTTGTTTAGTCTTTCATTCATTTCCTTTGCTTTATTATGTTTTGGGCTTATGTTTGGGAACCGATGTTTGATTCCGGTTTACCATATGGTCATGTAATGTTTTAGACATTTATCCTTGTATGCTTTGATGACACGCCATAATTACGCATGACATTCCATTATCAATATGGGGTGTTACAATTATGGTATCAAAGCCAAGGCTTCGACCTGTAGGCTCTAAAACTCGACCTGTGACTAGTGGGTAGTCACCAGGAGCTTCCTAAGCCAACGTTTGTCATTCTACGTATTGATGTTTTCAGCGCATTGTTGTTTTAACCATGATGTTTTCAGCACCTTGAGGTTTTAACCTTGTTGTTTTCATCGATATTGTTTTACTAATATGGATGGACAACTGTCATTCATATTTAGTTATGTGTCATTGTTTCATGCATAATGTTCCTCGTGAACTGTGGCTAGGTGGACTGAACCCCAGTAGTTCATAATTAGTCACATAAAAAAAATTCTGATAAGTTTTTACAGATGAGTTTCATTTATTTATGTTTCATGTATCATTGTTGGAGGGATTATGACTAAGTAATGGTTGGTACAGGACTGGCCCTATTTAGTCGCATGTGCTTTTATCGAAACTTTTAACTTTGGGACCGACCCATAGGCGTCCCCTCGCCATGTCTTTTGTGGGACCGACCCATAGGCGTCCCCTCGCACATATGAAGGTTTTATAAACTACATTACGCATTCATGCACTGTTTTTCATGCATAAAATTTTTTCTCATGATTTAAATTGCCATAAATTTTTTCATGTCCCCTCATAAGTTACTATGTTTTTATGTCAAGTATGTTTTCATACTGTCATGGTTAACTTCAGTTTCATGCTGATTATGTTATACCCTTCTTCATGATAGATGGTTACATGTTTCTTCATGATAATTTCGTCTTCATGTTGATTATGTCTTACGCCTCTTTTGTTATTTACGCTGTCCTGCAAGACATTGTTAGATTTCATTGAATCCTGCCCTCATGATAGTCATGGTTGGTTTTCATTGATCATGCTGTCAGGCAAATCATCGTTGAATTTTGTGTAACCACACTTTAACGTTTCCCGTTACAACCAGAATGATGTCTATGCTAATGCTGCCAGGTTATCATGATGGTTTTCCTCACCGTTTAACCGATATACTTTCCTTAAATCATGACAAATGATCTACCCCATATCGATCATTTCATGTGCATTCCACGTGTACTCCACGTGTACTCCACGTACCGTATTTCATGTGTATTACGCGTACCTTAATCCATGTATATTCCACTTGCAATACTTCACGAGTATTCGCTAGTCGATTCTGAATCACCTCAGGCGTATTTTCTATTGCTAATATTCTACAAGATTGATGATGCCGCTCGTAACTTGGAGATGTTACTAAAGGTTGTGCTGCTGACGTTCGGAGACGCTACGAGATGCGGATACTGTTCACAACCTGAAGATCCTACGAGACGAAGACAAAGGCGTCAGAGCAAAGTTATTGGACGAGAAGATACTTCACCATCAGACGATTTTATCAATCATTGTCCCTAATCATTAGTTACATGTCACACGTCATTCAGCTGTCATTTCAGCTATATGAGTGCAAACCGGTACCAACCGTCCACTCAGCTGAATAGGTACATGAATCACGGTCATGAGAATGACCGTCATGGAACTGACAGACAGGACGATAGTAACCACTACTACGACAGAAACTATCCTAGAAATCACAACCGAGGCTCCGGCCGCGGTCGTGATCAGACTTACAAATGATCAGTAGTCCAACCGATCCGCCAATTCTGGCATAATAACCTAATATTGTAGTTCTATTGTTTTACGTCTCGAGACACATGTCAAGACATCAGTCAAGACACATGTCTCACGTATACCTCCTGAAGACACATGTCAAGACACCAGTCAAGACATATGTCATGCTTATAGTTCCATGAAACGAGTCAAGACACATGACTCACGTCCAACTGTGGAACATTTCTAAGAAATTCAGGGTACCCTCCAAGGGTATATCTATTTTTGTTGTGCCATGTATTAATCAGGCCACAAGAATTTCTATACCATTATCAGCGCATCAGTGAGAACTGTCACGTTGCCGATGTTACTTTCATTTCTTTCACCATGGTTCATATATTCATGACCATGAAGGACGCCTTTCGTATTCCCACGTATACGAAGGTTTTCCTTCAGCTTAATGATGAGATCCAAGCTGCTAACTCATTTCCTCGGACAGACACGAGATGAAATTTATCCTAATTATGTGCTATGAACAGCACACCATGCTACGATTCATAATTATGTATAGTAATGTTCAGGCTCCTGAATACATTCAGCTTGATTTTCCATCGGGAAAATCTGTACAAATTATCTATGCTTACAAGCATGTGCGTTGTTAGCCATGGTCGCTAAAATTTTCTAGCTGTCAGTAAGACACGACCACTTAAGTCTTTTACGCATAGCCAGTTGATTATTCCAAAATCTTCCCATACATTCCAGAAGAACTTACAAGGAGAAGGACGGTACCATGAGATTATGTGTCGACTACCGTCGGCGTAAACAAATCAACATTCATGACCGTTATTCTCCTCCACGTATTGACAACATGTCCAATCGACCTTATAGTGTTAATCACTTTTCCAAGATTGAACTCATGATCATGCTGCCAACAGTGACGGGTGAAAGAGCAGGACATGTCCATGACTGCTATTCGTACACGACTCGGTCATGCGAGATTTATAATTTTGAATTAGTCTCATCAATGCTTCAACGGCATTATAAGAATGAGTTTCCATGAACTCATAGCAAATTCATCAGTGTTTTCATTGAGGATAACCTGATTTCCTTTAAGCCCAGAGAAGAACAGGAAGACCATATCTGCACTATGTTACAAATTCTATGACAAGAGAAATTTTACCCTAGAAAATTTTTCCAATATCAATTCTGTTTGATTACAGTGACACGCTGAATCACATGGGTTTCTACGGTTAATCTTACTATGACTCAGCTTATGCGTAAAGGAGAGAACCCTACACTACATTAGGTGTTCTAGAAAATCCTACGCTAGGAGAAATCTGGATTCAGAAACTCAGAGTTTCGCAAACTCCTATGTATCAAGTCCTACGAAGCAAGATACAGTTACGTTCATATCTAAGTACCTGACATACCAACAGGTTAAGATAGGACACCAACAGACTGGGATGTTTTCATCATCTGAAATGGTAAATTGAAATGGGACAAGATCTCCACGGATTTTGGTTACCAGATTAACGCAAACTCAGAAGAAGCATGATGCTATCTGGGTTATTGCCAATAGTTTGATCAAGTCTGCAGAATCCTTACATCCGCAAGGATTGTAGAACCAACAGATTGATCAGACATGTTCCAGCCAAGGCTCATCCGACCACTTGGTAATCCCTCAGCTATCGGGTCAGACAAAGATTCGCAATTGTACTCCTAAATTACTTCAAGTCTTCATTCTGATTCCACAACTTGCTTTCACGCTCGCGTTCATGACACTATTCACGTTCATGATCATATCTGGGCTTACGATTTTACGTTATTCGTTCTGGGAAGTTTTGCAAGAACTTGAGAGACAGACCCAAGTTTAGTATAACTCTCCATCATCAGATAGACGTTTCACGTCATATTCCACGTCTCACCATGTAGCGTTTGGCGTTACCGCCATTATATTCTATGTTCACGATATGTTTCACATGTCATGTTCATTCCACGTTCCTCATATCATGATCAAGATATGTTACACGTATCATGGATCACGATATGTTTACTCATACTACACTCGCCATATCTCCACGTAGCACGTTCAAGATTTTTCACGTATCATGTTCAAAAATTTTCACGTACTATGTTTCTTTATGTCTCGCGCATCGTTTCAAGTTAACAGTTAAGTCAGATTGTCTTTCATCGTAACGTTTCAGTTACCCTTGCACGTTAACTCTTATTTTCCTCGATCGAATTTAGGGGATCTACCTTCCGTAGATAACCAAGAATTTCTTCGGATTCCAAGTCAAGGTCAGGAGGACCAAGATTTATCTTTAGTGTCAAGATCTTCTGAAGGAACCGTTCCAAGAGGGAGGCCACTTGGAAGCGGACAAGTTCATCCGAACTTCTTATCCGTTTTTCACTTATCAATTAGATATGTCCTTTCAGCCACGTCACGTTCCATGTCCTTGGAAGACATGTCACCTTCCGCGTTCTTTCTGCCAGGTCACCTGCACGTTAATTTATCTTACATACCCTCTCAGTTTGATTCGGGTATGTTTCTCTTTCAGTTACGTTATCTATAATTCGGGGACGAATTATTCTTTTTAGGGGGGAAGAGTTGTAAAACCCGCATGCTTTTATCATGAATAGTACCCTTAAGATCGTACGTACTAGATTAAAACTTTCCTTTTATAGTACGATTACGTTTACGTGTTAGGATTTTACGTATTACGTACGTGTTAGAACACGATAAGTATTTATTACGCACGAACACGCAATAATTATTTAAACAATAATTAATCACGAACAAGCGATCATGAAATCACGAACGTAATTAAATCACAAACTATTATTAATTACATATATATATTTATTACGAGCGTAAATAAATATATTAGGTCACGGTAATTATTTAACGAGAACACACAAAACGCGACCACAAATAAACACGAACAAACACGTAAAACACGAACACGAGAACACACTTATTAATTAGACACGGAAAATGATTGGGTTACCCCATGTGGGCCCCCTTACCACGAAATTAGGGAGGAATAATGGGTTTAGCCCATCAATTTTTACTAAACAAGAAAAACTAGGGAAAAACATGTCATTTTTCACTTTACAGGAAAACATTAAAAACCCTAATTCTCTTCCTTCTCCCTCTTTTGGACGCCACCCATACAACACACCAAAGGGGTGTTTGTTGATCTTGGATCTTGGAATTCTTGTTGGTGTTCGTGTTTGTTCTTCGTTCTTTTGATCCACGTATTCGGTAAATCCTTTTTAAACCTTTTTCTTTTGATTTGATCTTTTATTAATTAAGAACATGTTATGTTTTTATAAAAACCTAATTAAAATCATAGATCTAACATGAATTGGGATTTAATAAAATCAAAAGTAATGTTTTAAGGGGTGTTTGTTTTGGCCACAGCCTACACCGAACCCATGGGGGTTTCGGTTTGGCCATCCGACCACCACCGAGACCATATGGTCCCGGTTGGTTGGTGTGGGTCCCACGGCAGCATCAAGACAAGGGGTACCCCGATTTGGTTCGGGGTACGGTGTCGATTTCATGTCCGATTCATGGTTTTTAGTCTAGATCTGGTACACGGTGTATGTTTAGATTTTTATTTTTTTATGATCTTATGTTAAAATTAAATTAATGAACATGACATGATTAATTTAATAACATGACTTAGGTTATATTAATTATTAAAAATCATGAAATTATTAACCTAAGTATTTTATATTTTTAAGACTTATAATTTATTAATTATTTAAAAACCATGGTTATAATTAATTAATTAACATGACTTAGGTTATATTATTAATAAATAATAATACATGTTTTAACCTAAGTATTTAACTTTATTTAATTAAAAACATGATATACTTTAATTAAATATTTTAACCTATAGTTTATTTTAATTACATGATATAATTAATAAACTATACATTATATCATATGACTTAGAAAATAATCATGAAAACACTTAGGCTTATATACTTAGCTTATTTAACCAGCTTATTTCTACTTATGGAAACTTTCTATTTTTAGAAACTTAATTAAATAAGGAAGCTAATCTATTTATGGAAACCTTCTATTTTAGAAACTTATTTATTTCAGGCAGCAAATCTATTTATGGAAACTTATATAATTAAGGCAGCTGATCTATTTATGGAAACTTTCTATTTTTAGAAACTGATCTATTTTAAGTAGTAATTCTATTTTTGGAAACTTTCTATTTTTGGAAACTTTTCTATTTTAGAAAACCTCTATTTTTGGAAAGTTACTTATTATTACACAGTAAGTATAATAATACATGAAATACCAGAAATACTTAATCAGAGTAAACAGAATATAAGAACATATAAAATAAGCTAAGACATGACATAAACCAGTTACGTATTTAGTAAGTAGATACTTATTCATGTATGTATTCATGTAGCATTAGTGATTCGGGAGTAGGATTCCTCTCAGTTCATATTCTTCGTTCACTGGATAAAAGGTACGGATTCCCGTCCTTTCAGTATGGACATTCTTCCTTAGTAGGATTCCCCGTATGCAGCCAACTGTTTTCCCTAGTATATGTTTTATGTGTTTTTGAATTGCTTATGTTTAATTAGAATACCTAAAGCCATATACATGCATGACCAGTTTCACCTAGTTATGGAGGTACCATAACCATAACATTAGAGGCACTGATGTTATGACTTCACCACGACGGAGTGATTGCTCGTGGCGTCCCTTCAGCTTTTGGCCATTTATATTATATTTATCATGTGGGGCGTGTGGGTGCATCCTAGTTACATGTTTTCAGTCAGGATTTCATGGTGAATGTGGTGTGTGCCTTGCATCCTTCACAAGGAGCTGATCCCTCCTACCTAGAACCAATATATTAAATTAGAGGCAGCCCCTCTAATTTGCATGATTAGGTCACCCCTCTAAGTATTCATGCACGGTGGATTTTCATGACCTATATTGGCTAATGGTAAAATATGTTAAACAGTTTTCATAAGATAAACATAAGGCTTTTCAAACTATAAAACCAGTTTTATGAGCATGTTCCAGGTTTTCCAGGACTTATACATTTCCGCTGCTATTAAGTCTCTTTTATGTTTTAGTCACTTATACTATGTCTATATCCGTGCACTGAGCGTTTTGCTCAGCCGTTACATTCCTTTCCATGTCCCAAAACGGCAGGTACCCTAGGAAAGACTCGAGCATTTGGAGGACGTGCATAGGATGGAAGCTGCCAGAGACTTCTTTTCCTTTTTGCCTTCATATACTTATTCTTGTTTAGTCTTTCATTCATTTCCTTTGCTTTATTATGTTTTGGGCTTATGTTTGGGAACCGATGTTTGATTCTGGTTTACCCTATGGTCATGTAATGTTTTAGACATTTATCCTTGTATGCTTTGATGACACGCCATAATTACGCGTGACATTCCGTTATCAAAATGGGGTGTTACACACGGGCTTTCACGGGCTTTTATCGAAGAAAAAGACAAAAGACAAAGTCAAGAAATCAAGTGTGCGAAAAGAACGGAAGTCCAAGACTAATTCTGAAGATTTATCGAAGAAAACGTCAAAAGACGGAAGTTTACTAAAAGCCAAAGAAATCAAGTCTAATTTATTGAAGAAATTACAAGACGAGAGTAGAAATCCCGAGACAAAGTCGTTAAAGTCAAAGAATTAAGAAGATTAAGGACTTAATGACAATTAAAGAAAGAAGAAAGAGGGGAGGAAGCATCCTCTAAGCACCTCCCTAATCCTCCTATAAATAGGCCTTAGTTCATTTCATTTCATTTTGTTGGCTAAGTGTGACAATTAGCTCTTCCATTTTTAATTACTTGTTCTTTAATTACATGTCATTTAATTGATTGTCTTGCACCTTAAATACCTTTAATTTCAAGTAAGTTTCCTTTTAATTATGGTTAATCTTTACTTTTATTGTTCATCTCCTATCTACCTTTCTTGGTTAATCTTTAATCTTTATGTTTATTGTTGATGTTCATGTTCTTAAGTTTTTATTAAATTTATTAAGTGGGTTTTGATTATTTTGATTAATATTGTTAGTTTGATTGTTTTGGATTGTTTGTTTATGATTAGTAGATGTTATTTGGTTAGTTTGATTTAATCTTTTGGTTTATTTGGATTAGTTTTGGTTAGATCCGTATTTCTTTTTGTCCCATGTTCTTCGCTGCTGTTGTTATTTCCAGGTTATTCCGGATCAACGGTTTATTCCGAACCAAGCAATCTTTCCTGGTCAAGTGAATATTCCGGATCAGTGGACTTCATTCGGAATAACTTGATATTCCGAATCAGTGAACTTCTTCCGAATCAGTGAACATTCAGAATAAAGGCAGATATTTCGGATAGATGACATATTCCGGATAAAGCTTTTATTCCGGATCAGAGCAGATATTCCGAACCAAGCAGATATTCCGGATCAACAACTACTTCCGAGTCAAAGGTTGTTCATTCGGAATATTCAACATTCCGAATCAAAGGTTGTTCATCCGGAATATTCAACATTCCGGATCAAGGGTCTTCATTCGGAATACTTGTATTCCAAATCAAGGTGTTTATTCGGAACATTCCGGATCAAGGTGTTCATTCGGAACATTCCGAACGAAGGGTTTGAGGATTTATTCCGAATAAGGTGAACATTCTGAATCAAGGCTGTTCATTCGGAATACCATATATTCCGGATGAGTTGTTTATTCCTGATGAACCATTATTCCGAGTGAAGGTTTTATTCCTTATCAAGCTTTTATTACAGGTGAAGCATTATTCCGAGTGAAGGATTTATTCCGGATAAGTGACATATTCCGGATGAATCAATATTCCGGATGAGCTTATATTCCGAATGAGTGTTTTATTTTGATTATTCCGAACGAAGAAGAATTATTCCGGGTGAAGATGACATTCCGAACGAGTAATTATTCCAAGTGAGGTATTTTTAGTAATTTTTAATTTTCAAGCTTTACTTTTCCCGCCTTTTTACTTAGTTGCATTTTAAGTTTACTTGCCTTAGATTTATTTTAAGCCTTGCCTTATTTTAAATTTTAGTTGCGTTTTAAGTTTGCATTTAGGATAGTTTTAAGTTTGCATTATTTACGTTTAGTGCCTTTTAATTTTTCGTCACGCTTTAATTTCTCGTCATTTATTTAAAATTAGATTTAGATTTAAAGTTCAGCCATTTATTTTAAAAGTTTTTGCACTTTTAATATACTACAACGACACAACTATTGTTTCCACCAAAGATAGCTGAGTCGCACGTTAAACCATTAATCAATTCGATTAGACAGGAACAACGATAATTTTCTTACTAGGTAAAAGCCTTGTATCATTGAGCAATATTAGAGTTTGGTTATACGTTTTTATAACAAAAATCAGTCAAGTGGTTTGCTAAGTACTTTTGGTTCAACAGCTTGTAGATTGAACTTAAGGGTGATCATAGCCTCCTAATCTTGGTTGATTAAGGGGTGGTGAGGCCTTAAGGAAAGGTACAAGGCTTGTGAGAGCCTAAGTGTTGCAAAGACTTGACCTTTTGTCACCTTATTTATCTGATTTGTGCTAATCTAGGCTCAAGACTTTGGCTAGGCATGTTTGTTGTTCTTAGCAGGGGGAAGCTGGTGCTTGTTCTTGCTAGCACCTCAGCTATTTAATTCCAAGGTGTGGATGTACATCTTGGAGGTTTGTATTCTCAAATTTCATCTTTCTGGTTAATATTTGATATTTATGTGATTTTTTTGGTATAAGTGTGTTTTTATGCCTGCAAATTGGTTCTTGATTCACTTGTGGTATGTTATGATGCTAAACTGGGCTTAAATCAATCTTGAGAATACTTTTACTTTGTTAAAATTGAGTTTAAAAAGTTAAAAGGGTGTTTGGGATTGACTGTTGGTTCTAGTTTATGTGATTTAGAGTTTGTGTTTGAGTGTTATTTTAGTTGTTATCTGTTATAGAGGTTATTGTGTTCTGATATATGCAGTTTTTGTGCCTTAAAACACTTAATCAAACATTTGGCTATAAAATCTTGAATATTTGTTGTTTTGCTCTGAAATCTTGTGCACACCTAGATCTCATGTTAACCTAGGGCTAACAAGTGTTGAATCATTGTTAATGCAACATATGTGATAGATCTGAGGCCTTGAATTTGTATTTTGTGTCAAGTAGATCAGAAAACTTTGTTCTTGTGTTCTTCATTGTTCATCAGTAACTACATATGCTTGAATCTTGTTCATTTGTTGGATTTGTTGCATGAAATATGTTAAGCTGTGTTACTTTAAGTTGTTCTGAGATTGTGTATGCATTTGTTGGCTTGTGGTTAGCTTTTACTAGCTTAAAAGTAGCTTATAACTGCCAGATCTGCTTATTACATGTCTGGAACACATCTGGGCAAAGATTGAATTAACTACACTTATTGGCTGGGTGATTTTGTGATTAATTGCTTGTTATTGACTCCTTGTGATTCAGTGATCACAAGGGTGCCTTGTTTGTCCAAAGATACCAAGTGAAACTCTCTAAAAATCCAATTCAAAAAGTCAAGGCAGTGGGAACTCCTTTCCCCTGCTTCTAGCCACTGCTAGTTATAATTGGTGTTCAGCTATTTAATAAGTCATTCTGGCTTATTCCAATGTGCAACAACTTCTTTTTTGTAACAGGTCTTAATATTTTGAGCTTATAAGTGAATATGGAAGTTTATAGCTATTGGTTTTAAGTTTTTACTAGAAAACGACTATTTTGTCTTTTTCAAATTCATCTTATTGTTTATTTCAGCTTATTTTGTGTGCTTATTGGAAAACTTTTTGTTGATTGAGCTTAGTTAAGCCATTTGTGACTTATTGCAACTTGAATCAGCTCTTGAAATAGTCTAGAACTCAAAAACGACTATTTTATCGTTTTGTGAAGAGGGCTTTGGCTTATTTCAGGCTTATTCCTTGAGCTTATTTCAAGTTTCTTTTTTCAAATAGCTTAATTAGGTCAAGATAAGGACGTGGGTAAAATCTTAGCTTATGGCATCAGCTTATAGCTTAATCGGCCAAAAAGCCCATTAAGAATAAGCTGTTTTGAAATAAGCTAGCTTAAGCTCATTTTCAGCTTTTGGGCCATTGGAAAATTGTGTTTAAAATCAAATTTTAAGCTTGACTGGAGCTTTTGGGCAATTTCTAAGGACTTTTTCTTATTGGACCCAATATTAAGCCCATTAAGGATCTGTTTGGGTATTTGGCCCATTTGAAGGCCCAATAGGGGCATTTTTGGTATTTCAAGTTCATTTTCTGTTTAATTAGGTTAAAATAAACAAGTTTGCAAGTTTTTAGAATTTTTTATAAATTTTGGTTTTTAATATTATTTTATTATTATTTTATTATTAAAAATTAAAATGTAGATTTTTCAAGTTTTTATATTTTTCATAGGTTAAATACATTAAATTGGGAATTTTACAATTTTTAGAATGTTTTTATTGTCCTTAGATTAATTTTTATAATTATTTTAAGTTTTAATAGTTTTTAATTGTTATTAAATAGTTTTAATTAATTTTAAAATTTTCAAATATAGTTTTAAATTAATTTAAGTCATTTTAGAGGTTTACAATTGAAAAAATCTCACTTTGGGCTTTTTGTTAATTAAATTGATTTTTTGGGCTTTTATTAGCATTAAAAAATTATTATTTAATTAAATAAAAGGTTTGGGTGATTTTTGATTTTTTGTAAACTCTAATTACATTATTTAGGATTTATTGCAATTTCCTAGGGATTTTTACGGGTAAATTTTTAATTTTGCTACTTTTTACGGTTGTACGTGTATGACTTTATCGTCTTAGTTTAATTCGTCATCGCAACCGTCATTCTCTTCTAAATCTCATTTTTGTTTTCTCTTCTCATAATCAAATAATCACAAAGTTAATCATCTCTTAACACAACGCACTAGCCTCCTTGGGAAACGAACTTGAACCACATTGGTCATTAGTGCTTTGTTTTCCTAAACCGACACTTAATACTTTCCCTATTTTGCTCTCTTTTCCTAAAGGGTAGAAAAAACACTACATCAATTTTGGCGCCGCTGCCGGGGAGGCGTGTTGTGTTTTGATTTGGCAATTGTTGTTTTTATATATAGCCATAATATCTATTGGTATTAGTAGCACTCTACTAATACGTATTATCGGTTTTTCATTTTTAGTGTGAATACTATTACTATTTTGTATACGTAGAACAATAAATTCACAAGTACTCCAAAAGTGTGAAAACACAACCTTGAATTGGGAGGTCATTACCCAATCATTGTATTCGAATCTCAAACAAGAAAGAAAGGCAAAAAGAGATAAATACTTTCGTGAAGCTCGATTTTGAAAAATACAAGCTATAAGGTGGGTATAAGGCGGGTATTATAAAATATACCCTTAAGGAAAAAGGCTCTTAAGTGCTTCGTGCCGCCTCGTTTACCCGCTTGCTTGTGATTATTTTAAGACTGAATGCTAATCGAGGGTTTTTCCGCCCAAAGTATTATTAAGTATCATATATACTTTCTTGGTTTCATTTGATTAAACCCTCTTGAACGTTTTGGTGTTCCACCAACGTTCTAAAGTCATCGAAGGCGTTCACTTCACGTGATCGTTTTCATTCCTTGAGGCTTCTTTAATCAAGAGATTTGATTAAATAGGAGATTTGTAGATTTTTGTCTACTTAATACAATTCCAAAATCCAAAAAAAGTAAAAACAATCAAAAACCCAAAAAAATTGAAAAAGTCAAAAACACCTAAAAGAATCTTCTTTGCTCATCCCCACGTTGTACGTGACATTTATGCAAACTCGAAATCAAGCAAGACGTGCACGTAAACGTCGTAATCGAAAGGAAAACACACCAACACCTTCTAGTTAAGAGACTCCAAGTGAAGAACCTATTGTAGAACAAGAAGCTATCATGGCTAATCGTACTATGATGGAATTTCTTCAAGCACCCACCAAGGGTTTTGGAGAGGCCATTATGATTCCCGCCATCCTCGCGGAGAACTTCGAGATCAAGACGGGTTTAATATCTATGCTTCAAGCCAACAAGTTTCGCGGACACGAAAAGACAATCCACATTATCACATTAGGCAATCCAATCGTCTCACCGCGACAAGCAAGTTTAAGGATGTACCCCACGATGAAATTAAGATGATGTTGTTTCCATACTCGTTAGATGGACCCACCAAGATATGGATCGAGAAAGAACCCCAAATTTGATTTTGACATGGGGTGATCTCGTTTCTAAATTTGTGAATCAATTTTTTCCACCATCTAAAACAACACATTTGAAAAACGAAATTTCACGATTTACTCAAAGGTCTAATGAAAGTTTTTCAATGGCTTGGGAAAGATTTAAAGAAATGTTACATGAATGTCCACACCATGATTTATCCGAATTGCATCAAATTGACACCTCTATAACGGGCTTAATGATCATGAACGATATTACTTAAATGCCGCCGCGGGTGGTAATCTTTTGTGCAAAACGACCGATGAGGCTTTGAAATTCATTGAGAATAGGTCTAAGGTTTATAGCCCTCGTAACACACCGAGTGTTGCCACTATGCGTTCGTCATCGTCGTCTCATAACATGAGTGCCTTGCAAGATGAAGAAAATGAGGAGAATCGGTTTTTCGATAGGTTTTCGACTCTTATGACTCATTGGAAAGCACAAGATACTTTGAATTCCGCATCGGTTAAGGCGGTTGCCAAGAGTTGTATTTCGTGTGGTGGACCTCATTATTTTTCCGAGTGCATTACCGCGGATGGTAACACTTCGAATGCTTATGTAGCCACGGGAACTTATAACTAAAATGGTCAAGGTTCCCGCCAAAATCAAGCTCCACAAAATCAAAATGCTAACAACTATCGAAACAATCAAAATGGTGCTCAACATAACTTCAACAAGGGTAATTATCAAATTGGAAATGGGCAAATTTCAAACCAAAACCAAAACCGTGATTTTCAAAATACTACCCAAGGTTTTCAAAATGATCACACCAAAAATCTTCAAGGAGAATTTTTGAATTATGCTAAAGCAAACGATGCTAAGTATGATAATATGCAACGCAAGATGGTTAGCTTAAGATCCAATTTGGAAAACGAGCTTAAAAACAAAATTGCTAATGAACTTAAGACTCATGCTAATAAAATGGAAGGAAATGTTCAACGTCTCCAACAAAATCAACAAAAAATGGAGCAAGGTCAACATGAAATTAAGCAAGAGTTGTTAAAAGCGGATGCTAGGCAATCTAAGTTTGAAGATCGAATGGGAAAAATGTTTGAAGCTATCATGTGTAAACCTTCTTCTTCTGGTGGTCTTCCTAGTGATACCATCGTGAACCCGAAAGGAGAATTGAAGGTTATTACTACTCGTAGTGGTAAAACTTTCAAAGAACCTATTTCTCGTCCAAGTACTTCTACGGAGAAGGAAAAAGAGAAAGAACCCGAGGTGGTGGTTGAAAAGGAGAAAATTCCAAGACCACGAAGTACCGCTCAAACCACACATACGGTTGAACCCATACCAATAGTGGAACTCGAGATTCCAAGGCCGTTTCCTATGCCCCAACCCACACCACCCTTATATTACCCTTCAAGACGAAGCAAGGAAAATGCACAAGAACGAAATAATTATCAATTTGAACTTTTTATGAAAATGTTTTGTGACTTGCATTTTAATATAAGTTTTGCCGACGCCTTGGTCATGATGCCTCGATTTGTCGCAAACTTTAAAATTATGTTGAATAACAAAGAGAAAATGCAAAAATAATCTAGTTGTTCTTCGGTTTTTCTTATCCGCATACCTCAAAAAGTCGGTGATCCCGGTAAATTTTTAATCCCATGTGCAATACATGATATGGAGGAATGCTACGCCTTGGCCGATCTTGGTGCTAGTATAAACTTGATGCCTCTTGAGATTTTTAATTCGCTCAATCTTCCTAATCTCGCTCCTTCAAGAATGTCAATCGAGATGGCCGATCATTCTACGATTCTGGCTTGTGGAGTAGCCGAGGACGTCTTCGTGAAAGTTGGAAAGTTTTACTATCCCGTGGACTTTATCGTTGTTGACATTCCCATCGATCCTAAAGTTCCTCTAATTTTAGGTCGATCATTTTTGGATACCTAATACTTGGTTTTCACACCTTGTATCAAAATTCGTAGTCCCAAGTCTTTTCGAATTGAAAACCGGTCTAAAGTGCGACTCAATCGTCTTTTGGTGAACAAGAGAATGGTTTGGTTTTGATTATCTATTTTAAAACTATTAGCAAGTAATTTAAGTGTCGTTGAGTAAAGTAGAAGTTTAAAGATTGATATTAAAATGACGAGTTAAAATAAATGCTTGAAAAACTAAAGGCAATTTTTGAAAAATACTAAAACACTAAATAAAAACTAACACTTAGAACAATAAACTAAACAAACCCTGATCGGAATATCACAAAAAATGAGACAATCGGAATAAATCATAAAACCCTCAATCGGAATATCTGAAGCTACACACAATCGGAATATGTGAAAGAGGTCCTGATCGGAAAGTATTCCGATCTCTAGTGATCGAAATGTGGAGCTTAGACTCAATCGGAATGATCAATAAGGGGGAAATCGGAATGTTAGCAAATAGGTCCAGATCGGAATAAGCAAATAAGTCCAAATCGGAATACACAAAAAGGGGCCAAATCGGAATATGGGATACGGTCCCAATCGGAATAACACAAACCTGCCCAATCGGAATATTGGAAAGAATCTCAATCGGAATACTAAACAGAAAATCCCAATCGGAATGCTCAAGTAGGCAACCGTCGGAATGTGAAAGCCCTAATCCGATAACTCGATCGGAATAAGTGAGGTGCTAATCGGAATAATAGTGGATGCTATCGGAAAACTCAAAACCCTTTTGCGATTTTACAATTAGAAAGAGGGATAGGGCGTCTGCTCGGAATGTGACAATCGGAAAGGGGTTTAATCCCTTTCCGAAATATATGGAATTCGGTTAAAGCCAATGAATAAGCTATATTGCCAAGCTTAACACAATATTAAAACGAATCAAGGATTAAACGGATCAAATAAGCACTTATCACAACTTATCTAACTCGAAAATAAACAAACTTTTGGATCAAACAATAAAAACATGAACTTTTTAAGAAAACTTTTTATAAGTAAATAAGCTAATCATAAAAATAAGCCAATAAGCACAAAAGTCTCAAAGCTTATTCGCATGAAAACTTAGGTAATGATCAAAAGATTAACTTTTTAAGCACGAAATCATTTAGAACAACACGGATCATATGATAATCGCACCAAAATCAATCTAAAATCAAAGAAAGGTAGAATGAGATTAAGGATTGAAAGCTTGAAAAGAACTTGATTAATGAAAAATAAGCAATACAAATGTTTAATCTTGAAAGATTAAGAGAAAGATGAAACTTAGTGAGAGAAAGTTTAAGACTTTCTCTCTCTAAAAATAGAAAGAAAAGTAAGAGGGCGGAGGTGTAGGAAGCTCGGGTTCCATATAACCTTTTCCACTACGAGTGGTGATTGCTTTCATCTACCCTCTTGGATTCGCAACGGTGTTACTCGGAAGAGTACCCGAAGAAGAGGGTTGATTACTTTGGATGAGCGAACCAATCATATCACGAAGGTTAACCGCTTGAGTATTGAAAGAGTCTCTCATTTTAGCATGAATTTCATTGTTGTGTTTTGCCATGTCATTCCTTAGCTCGGCTCGAATATCATTCCCTTGTTTTGCCATTTCTCCCTTCAAGTTGCGGACTTGACTCTGAAGATTCGTCACCATCTCCCTATTAGTCTTCATGAATGTCTCGACGTCTGGACTCACTGCCATAGGTTGATTGAGAGGTGGAGCTTGGTAGGCTTGAGAATTTCCTTGAGGTGGGTATGGGTTTCGTTGGGATTGATATTGATTGTTTGCACGAGGTTGGGATTGGTTGTAGCTTTGTTGTTGGTTTTGGTTTACAGGAGGGAAACCGGGTGGAGCAAGATAGTTGTTCGAACAATAACTTAGCAAGCCACGGTCTCCTTGAGGGCGAGCTTGATAGCCTCCCGTGGGATAAGTGCCGTAAGCTGCGTTAATGTTTTCAGAAAAATTGCCTTGGGTAGAAGGAAATCATTATAAGAATGAGGACCACCACATGTGTCACAAGAAATAGCAACAACTTTAGCTTGTTGAAAGTGGTTTGTGGCAATGGAAATGAAATCCTTGTGCATACTCGTGATTTGTCGGGTAAGTTCGGATATCTCGGGATTGGAAGTAGTAGAAGAAACATTGACTCTCTGATTAGATCTTGAGGATGCGGATGAATCCCAATTCTTGTGGTGAGTAGTAATGTTTTCGATCAACTCTCGGCACTCATCCGGTCTCCTTTTCATAAAGGTACCACCGGCGGCGGCATTAGTCGTGTCACGATCACGAAAAGTGAGACCATTGTAGAAGGTGTCAATGAGAGTGACGGGGAGCATATTGTGATTTGGACAGCGGTCGATCAAATCATTGTATCGTTCCCAAGCATCAAAGAGCGATTCATCATTCTCTTGCATGAATCCACTGATTTGGTTACAAAGGCTAGTGACCATGGATGGGGGAAAGTAGCGCGATAAAAAGCGTTGAGTCATGTCATTCCACGTATGAATAGAATTCTTAGGAAGACGGTCAAACCATTTTTCGGCATGGTGAGAAAGCGAGTGGGGAAAGAGTTGAAGGCGAATGTCATCCATAGAAACACCGGAGCACTTCATGCTTTGGGTTATGGTAATGAATTTGTCGAGGTGTTTGTTGGCATCATCATCCGGAATTCCACGAAATGGGTTAGTTTGCACTTGCTGGATCATGTGATGCTTCAACGAAAACTCCTGAGCCGTGACGTGCATCGGCGCAATCGGGCCTCCCTGTCCGTTCATGGTGGGTTGACATAATTCCTCCCTTGTCCGTAAATCAGGTAGGTGGACATTGTTGTTGTTGTTGTTGTTATTGAAATTGGGTAGAGGTGGGTTGTTATTGTTGTTATTAACACCAGCCATATCTAAATCTTCACGAGTCTCGGGCTCAGAATAGTTCGAAGATCTAGTACGCATACACCTGCAGAAGAAAAATATACACAGAGAAAATATCTATATAATCTATATAATCTTTTTGGTGCAAAACCTTTTGAAAAGTATTGCTTTTATGATTTTTTAATGTTTTTGTATTTTTGAAGAGTTTTATATTTTTTATGGATTTTTAAAATTTTTAAAGCAAGGAAAATAACGTTCAAAGAACGGATCCCAAAATTCAATGCGTCTCTCACTACAAACCGTTAATCGTAACGAAAAGAGCCGGCAGCGGCGCCATTTAATACTTGGTTTTCACACCTTGTATCAAAATTCGTAGTCCCAAGTCTTTTCGAATTGAAAACCGGTCTAAAGTGCGACTCAATCGTCTTTTGGTGAACAAGAGAATGGTTTGGTTTTGATTATCTATTTTAAAACTATTAGCAAGTAATTTAAGTGTCGTTGAGTAAAGTAGAAGTTTAAAGATTGATATTAAAATGACGAGTTAAAATAAATGCTTGAAAAACTAAAGGCAATTTTTGAAAAATACTAAAACACTAAATAAAAACTAACACTTAGAACAATAAACTAAACAAACCCTGATCGGAATATCACAAAAAATGAGACAATCGGAATAAATCATAAAACCCTCAATCGGAATATCTGAAGCTACACACAATCGGAATATGCGAAAGAGGTCCTGATCGGAAAGTATTCTGATCTCTGGTGATCGAAATGTGGAGCTTAGACTCAATCGGAATGATCAATAAGGGGGAAATCGGAATGTTAGCAAATAGGTCCAGATCGGAATAAGCAAATAAGTCCAAATCGGAATACACAAAAAGGGGCCAAATCGGAATATGGGATACGGTCCCAATCGGAATAACACAAACCTGCCCAATCGGAATATTGGAAAGAATCTCAATCGGAATACTAAACAGAAAATCCCAATCGGAATGCTCAAGTAGGCAACCGTCGGAATGTGAAAGCCCTAATCCGATCACTCGATCGGAATAAGTGAGGTGCTAACCGGAATAACAGTGGATGCTATCGGAAAACTCAAAACCCTTTTCCGATTTTACAAACGGAAAGAGGGATGGGGCGTCTGCTCGGAATGTGACAATCGGAAAGGGGTTTAATCCCTTTCCGAAATATATGGAATTCGGTTAAAGCCAATGAATAAGCTATATTGCCAAGCTTAACACCAAACTAAAACAAATCAAGAATTAAACGGATCAAATAAGCACTTATCACAACTTATCTAACTCGAAAATAAACAAACTTTTGGATCAAACAATAAAAACATGAACTTTTTAAGAAAACTTTTTATAAGTAAATAAGCTAATCATAAAAATAAGCCAATAAGCACAAAATTCTCAAAGCTTATTCGCATGAAAACTTAGGTAATGATCAAAAGATTAACTTTTTAAGCACGAAATCATTTGGAACAACATGGATCATAAGATAATCGCACCAAAATCAATCTAAAACCAAAGAAAGGTAGAATGAGATTAAGGATTAAAAGCTTGAAAAGAACTTGATTAATGAAAAATAAGCAATACAAATGTTTAATCTTGAAAGATTAAGAGAAAGATGAAACTTAGTGAGAGAAAGTTTAAGACTTTCTCTCTCTAAAACTAGAAAGAAAAGTAAGAAAATAAAAACTAGCTCACTAACTAACCTCCTAATGACTATTAGGAGGGTATTTATAGGGAAGGTGGAAGGAGTGCATGTGTTGCATCTTCTTTCTTGCTTTCTTCACGTCTTTTCGACTCGACTTTAATTCTTTGTCTTTTCTCGATGTCGTCTCGGGATTTGAACTTGTCTTTTAATTTTCTTCTTTTATTAGACTTAAGTTCTTCGACTTCGTTAAACTTCCGTCTTTAGACTTTTTCTTCGATAAATCTTCAGAATAGGCCTTGGACTTCCGTTCTTTTTGCACTCTTGATCTTTTGACTTCGTCTTTTCCCGTTTTCTTCGATAAAAGCCCGTGAAAGCCCGTGTTTTCTTCCTTTTTCATATTTTGGTCCTAAAACATAATAAAAACACAAACCACGCATAATTCCGACTTTTACGACATAAATCACACGTTTTGGTCTTGTTATTATTGGAAATAAGTGGTAAAAGGATAAGTGTTTTCACACTTATTAATACCTCGAGAGCACTTATCGATGTGCATGCTAGGAAAATCACTCTACGTTTAAATGAGGAGGAACTCGTCATAAATGCAAATCAAAACTCTACGCTTTCTCATGTGTATTCTATCACGTCTTTGAACAATGTTAATCCCATCAAAAACATTTGCAAAAGGATTTCAAAAAGAGTTTTAGGAGTTGATGATAAAAACGATTTTCCGTCCCCTCTGCCGGTGGAGGTTAAGCGTGTTAAGCCTACGTCTTCAATCACGAATGATTCTTCGGATGATGAATATGTTGACCCCGATGGGGAAGTTTTCTTTGTCGACAAACGTTTTGAGAACTTACCACCACCAAAACCAAAATAATTTTCAAATGTGAGATATTTTAGTGTGACTAACATTGTTTTAGAAACACCAAATATTTTTGACATAATCAAGTCGGGTTTTCATAAGGAGAGTTTAAAAGATGAAAAAGGAAAAAAATTTGAATTGGATTTAAAAGATTTTTTCTACAATGCTAAGTCCGTCATCACCTCGTGATTTGAGTGCTACAAGCTCGTCTTCTCCTTTTGACGATGCTTTATGTGGACTTAGTGTGGGGGAAGCCCCTTATGTTACCTCCCCTTTCTCCACCGAGGACGAGATATTTGATCTTGGAATTGCTTCTAAAGGGAAATCTCGGTCTTCCACCGATGCAATAAATAGAAAATCTTTCTATTTGATTGGTGCGAGTCTACCTCGAGTAGCTCATGGTTTTTGTGACTTACCCATTGTCCCACCCTTCTATTTCTTCTCATCTATTTTCTTTAAACCCTTTGGGTTTATGTTGACACATGATGAAGTGGCGTTGACTTGTTTATCCAATGAAAATGAGAACGCCATCTTCGATCCTGATATTTTGCACTATCAAAGGACCTAGTCCTTATTACCGGTTGTTTTTGGGCCTTGTTTATCATGTAAGCCCCACCAAAAATTGACCATACCATGATTATCCCTAAATGATCACATTTATGGGGGATTCGAGTCGAGCTTTTGACTCGGTTATCAAAAACAAGATGCCTCGTGGGGGAGACCCATGCTTATCTATGTATATATTATCGCTTTCTAATGTAGTAACGTGTGGGGATTTGTGCCCTTCCAACCTTTGTTTCGTGGTTGTTTGTGAATTGTGGATTTTAGATGATCATTACCTTCACGATTGGAGCCTCTCGTGTTCGTTTTATGGGAGCACTCGATCGTTTGCTTTGAAGACTTTCTCAATATCCATGATATATCCTTTTATGTTCTAACCTTAGGTTTATAGCACACGTCATAAACGGCTTTAAATTTAACGGTTACACCCTTTCCATGCTAGATTAGGCATTCGACTACGTCTCTAGTATGGGGGTGTTTGCACCCCTAGACTCGAAACATTGAGGACAATGTTTAACATTAGTATGAGGGGTGAATAGATACTTGCCTTGCCAAACCTTCACGCTTTCCAATGTTTATATTTTTGTTTATCGTTTTGTTGCAAAATAAGGCTAAAAATGGCCAAATTTTAATAAAATTTCTCATATTTTATAAGTGTTTGAAGACACGAATGTAGGTTTTCCGATGGCGAGAATAAGAGTATTTTTTGACTCGACCGTGCGTGTTGAGCACTTAGCTTTGATTCCTTAACTTCACATTAGGCTAAGTCTCTTAAATGAGGACGAGAAATGATAGAGTTAATTATAAGTTACTATGCTAAACGTAGAGTACTCTTATTCTTTCAAAAACTCATGTGTTCTCGTTGTTTGCTTATTCTCCCTTCGCATGTAAATATTTTTTGCTTAATAAATATTGACTTAGCGGTTTAGTCTTGATTGTTGGTTTCTAATCTTTTCTAGTAGCTTCCATGTAATTAAATTGGGAAGACATTAAGGTATCGCCAGCGTCACGGTTTTGAAGTATTGGCACCCGAATAATCGAAAGCTTCACCCAATAATAAGGTTTCAAGTGCTCACCTAAATCATGCAAACAATTTAAAGCTCACAAGTACGAAAAATCTATGCAAAATTGAAAGTGAATCAAGCCTTAATCTTTGAAACTTTAAAGATCCAAAATTCGCCTTAGCGTGAGGATATACGTCTTTGGCTAATAAAACCACCGATGAGGTGGATAATAAAAGGCAAGGCAAGACCGAAGTCATAATAAAAGCTTCATGTCGAAGTTGAATAAAAGATGGAGGTAAACCTATGATAATAAGGCCCTTCCGTTAGGGGGCGTATAAAAGTCTTGGTAATAAGTCTCATGTTCAAAACCGTTATAAAACCGTTTTTATCGATCCTTCTTGTTCACTTATTTTTTTGACTTCGTTGTCTATTAAGAGGGGTTATTAACTTGATGGTCTTGGTTACACCGTTAGGACTCTATTTTAGACCTAAATCTCTATCATCGCATAAGTCAAACAATGTATCCTCGTGAAACATTCAAGACAAAATAAAATATAAGAGATACAACTTAGGAAAATGGGAGGATAAGTACGTGATTAGGGCATGTGAGTAGTGTTAGCATTACTAACTTATAATAACAATGATCCCATTGCACGCTTAGCATGGAATTGGGGTGCAAATCGAGGATGATGAAATTATTTCTAATGAAGCATTCACGTGTTCTTATTCTATGAACCTAAACGTCTCATTTTGCGATGAAAATCTTACATTATGTCTAAAACGTAAGTAGTAGTAATAGTAGTAGTGTAGATAGTTTATCATTCAATGAATGTGAATAAAAATAAATTTTGGAGGTGATATGATACTTTATTCTAGCATTGCGTGAGGGCACGGCAATGGTTTAGTATGGGGGAGTGATGAGCCTACTTTTATACATAGTCTCATCGTCTAAAACGGACTTTAAATGCATTAAATATCATCAAAATACCCAAATATATGTTTGTGTTTGTTACTTGTGTATTTTAGGTACGGATATTGAGGAAATGACAAAAGATCAGAAAGAACATGCAAAAACGAACATGGGAAAAGAAGCCGCACAATGAACCTGACCTAAGTGATGATTTTCCAAGAATAAACCTTGAAGATTTGAATAATATACAAGAATGGTCCTCTAATATTGAAGAATTGACACTTTAAACCCTTGTATATTCATAATTACAAGATTGGTCCTTAAAGTTTGTCAAAATTGCAAAAAGGACCCTCCACTTTGAAGAATTGGCAAGTTTAGTCCCTCATTAAAACTAAATTGTCAATATTAGTCCTCCTCAAAGTCAAACATACCATGAAGGACTTCAAGTTACAAGAAATTACAAGTTTGGTCCTTTAAAAATGTCAAAATTACCAAAAGGACCCTTAACTTTGAAGAAATAGCAAGAATCGTCCCTCATAAATCATGATTTGTTAAAATCAGTCCTCCAAGAAGTCAACAAGACAAGTCAAGACCATTATCAATGAAGAAAATGCCAAAACAACCCTTCAAGAATCATGAATTGGCAAGAAAAACCCCTGAAATTACTTTACAAAACTTTTTGGGGCAAAAGTGTGAAAAGTGAAACTTCAAATACAAAGGGAATCGAGTTTTAGCCTGTTTAAAACAAAGTGGCAAGAGTTAAAGAAACAATGGACTAAATTGGGTAGACACAATAACTTACCTAGACCTATGGCAGCCTACCACGTGCCCCACTCACCAAAATCCACCAATCACCTTCCACCATTCCTCCACCTCACCATCCACTCACACCAGATATTAACTAATATTTATTAGTTAAATATTTCGCACCTAAACACCTTTTTAAAACCTTAATCAGATTAAAACCTGGTGTTCTTAGTGTTCATACCAAAATAGGGTTTTCTTAATTATTGAATATTAAGACCCAATCAACTCTAGATATTTGATTAAGGTCCCATTGATTATAACCCCCCCCCCCCCCTTAAATCCCTTGCCACGTCAACCCAAGGCTCACATGCTACACCCTTACTACACGTTTTTTAGGGAAGAAGACAAACCTTGAAGGAAATCAACCCTCCACAATTTAGCTTCAATTCTAAGCTCATTGGGAGCCCTTTGATCACATTTTCACCACTAGCACTCCAACAAAACGCCAAGAAAGCTCACATGAGCTCAAGTTTTAAAATCTTCCAAGGGCATTTCTGGAAGTTTACCACTAGGGTTTTCTTTACTTTTTTAGCATTTCTAGGTTCCATGTAGCCTATTTAAAGGCATTAGTTTACAACTTTTAGCCTTGTTCTCAGTTTTTACTTTGCCAAGCCTTGTAAAGCCATTTTTCTGAAATTTAATAGATTGTGGTATTGTGTTATGATTGAAAACTGAGTTCCGTTGATTATTATTGTGTTAAGTACTTGTATTGTCACGTTTTTGTACTTAAACAAAACCTTGAACAAGTCCAAGATAGCCTATAAGCCTTTGAGTCCCTTTGTTCTTGCTGAGTGCAAGAATTTGGCATGTGCTTTGGTGAGGATTATTCATTGAGGTGTTTCTTTAAGTGACATAAGTCACAAATCAACTAGCTTGAGCAATATTGGAGTTTGGTTATACGTTTTTATAACAAAATTCAGTCAAGTGGTTTGCTAAGTACTTTTGGTTCAACAGCTTGTAGATTGAACTTAAGGGTGATCATAGCCGCCTATTCCTGGTTCATTAAGGGGTGGTGAGGCCTTAAAGAAAGGTACAAGGCTTGTGAGAGCCTAAATGTTGCAAAGACTTGGCCTTTTGTCACCTTATTTATCTGATTTGTGCTAATCTAGGCTCAAGCCTTTGGCTAGGCCTGTTTGTTGTTCTTAGCAGCGGGAAGCTGGTGCTTGTTTTTGCTAGCACCTCAGATCTTTGATTCCAAGGTGTGGATGTACATCTTGGAGGTTTGTATTCTCAAATTTCATCTTTCTGGTTAATATTTGATATTTATGTGATTTTTTGTTGGTATAAGTGTGTTTTTATGCCTACAAATTGGTTCTTGATTCATTTGTGGTATGTTATGATGCTAAATTGGGCTTAAATCAATCTTGAGAATACTTTTACTTTGTTAAAATTGAGTTTAAAAAGTTAAAAGGGTGTTTGGGATTGACTGTTAGTTTTAGTTTATGTGTTTAGAGTTGGTGTTTGAGTGTTATTTGAGTTGTTATCTGTTATAGAGGTTATTGTGTTCTAATATATGCAAGTTTTGTGCCTTAAAACACTTAATCAAAAAATTTTGGCTATAAAATCTTGAATATTTTTTGTTTTGCTCTGAAATCTTGTGCACACCTAGATCTCATGTTAACCTAGGGCTAACAAGTGTTGAATCATTGTTAATGCAACATATGTGATAGATCTAAGGCCTTGAATTTGGATTTTGTGTCAAGTAGATCAACAAACTTTGTTCTTGTGTTCTTCATTGTTCATCAGTAACTGCATATTCTTGAACCTTGTTCATTTGTTGGATTTGTTGCATGAAATGTGTTAAGCTATGTTACTTTAAGTTGTTCTGAGCTTGTGTATGCATTTGGTGGCTTGTGGTTAGCTTTTACTAGCTTAAAAGTAGCTTATAACTGCCAGATCTGCTTATTACTTGTCTGGAACACATCTAGGAAAAGATTGAATAAACTGCACTTATTGGCTGGGTGATTTTGTGATTAATTGATTGTTATTGACTCCTTGTGATTCACTGATCACAAGGGTGCCTTGTTTGTCCAATGATACCAAGTGAAACTCTCTAAAAATCCAAGTCAAAAAGTCAAGGCAGTGGGAACTCCTTTCCCCTGCTTCTAGCCACTACTAGTTATAATTGGTGTTCAGCTTGTTAATAAGTCATTCTGGCTTATTCCAATGTGCAACAACTTCTTTTTTGTAATAGGTCTTAATATTTTGAGCTTATAAGTGAATCTGGAAGTTTATAGCTTTTGGTTTTAAGTTTTTAATAGAAAACGACTATTTTGTCTTTTTCAAATTCAGCTTATTGCTTATTTCAGCTTATTTTGTGTGCTTATTGGAAAAAGTTTTGTTGATTGAGCTTAGTTAAGCCATTTGTGACTTATTGCAACTTGAATCAGCTCTTGAAATAGTCTAGAACACAAAAACGACTATTTTGTCGTTTTGTGAAGAGGGCTTTGTATTATTTCAGACTTATTCCTTGAGCTTATTTCATGTTTCTTATAGCATCAGCTTATAGCTTAATGGGCCAAAAAGCCCATTAAGAATAAGCTGTTTTGAAATAAGCTAGCTTAAGCTCATTTTCAGCGTTTGGGCCTTTAGAAAATTGTGTTTAAAATCAAATTTTAAGCTTGACTGGAGATTTTGGGCCATTTCTGAGGACTTTTTCTTATTGGGCCCAATATTAAGCCCATTAAGGATATGTTTGGGTATTTGGCCCATTTGAAGACCCAATAGGGGAATTTTTGGTATTTCAAGTTCATTTTCTGTTTAATTAGGTTAAAATAAACTAGTTTGCAAGTTTTTAGAATTTTTTCTATAAATTTTGGATTTTTAATATTATTTTATTATTATTTTATTATTAAAAATTAAAATTTAGATTTTTCAAGTTTTTATATTTTTCTTAGGTTAAAAACATTAAATTAGGAATTTTACAATATTTAGAATGTTTTTATTGTCCTTGGATTAATTTTTATAATTATTTTAAGTTTTAATAGTTTTTAATTGTTTTTAAATAGTTTTTATTAAATTTAAAATTTTTAAAAATAGTTTTAAATTAAGTTAAGTCATTTTAGAGGTTTACAATTGAAAAAATCTCACTTTGGGCTTTTTGTTAATTACATTGATTTTTTGGGCTTTAATTAGCATTAAAAAATTATTATTTATTTAAATAAAAGGTTTGGGTGATTTTTGATTTTTTGTAAACTCTAATTACATTATTTAGGATTTATTTCATTTTTCTAGGAATTTTTAGGATAAATTTTTAATTTTGCTACTTTTTACGGTTTTACGTGTACAACTTTATCGTCTTACTTTAATTCGTCATCGTAACTGTCATTCTCTTCTAAATCTCATTTCTATTTTCTCTTCTCATAATCATATAATCACAAAGTTAATCATCTCTTAACACAATGCACTAGCCTCCTTAGGAAACGAACTTGAACAACATTGGTCATTAGTGCTAGCTTTTCCTAAACCGACACTTAATACTTTCCCTATTTTGCTCTCTTTTCCTAAAGGGTAGCAAAAACACTACATCACAAACCAAACCCAAACAGGGGAGTAAACGCACAACAGGGGTGTTTGGTTTGCGATTAGAGGGTGTTGAATTGTTGGTCAGTGGGGTTTTGGTGTATTGTCGAGACTTAAATGTCTCGGTGGTGCCTTGTTTGATCAACGACAGCCCAGAAACATAAAGGGGGGGGTGTTTTGGTTAGTATACAGCAGGTAAAAAGAGGACAGTAGGGTGTGTTTGTTTAAAGTAGTAGGAACCACTGCATTAGCAGTGGGAAACACTACATTAACAGTGGGAACACCAACAAACAGTGGGTTTAATATGCTAAACAGTGGGAATAATATGCCAACCAGTAGGAACGAAACCAAGCAGTCGGAACTGCTGGTTTTATTGACGTTAGCTAGGGGGACCACAACGTGGGCTGTGGTGGGTCCGATTTGGTCAACCCGAGACATGGGTGTCTCAGGAGAGTTTTTAAGCGCGAATTCGGTGATACACGAATATATAAAAATACAAGGATTTACTTAGTTTAATTAAATCTTTTTATAGATAAGTTTTATAAATGATTTTAACTATATTGTTTATGTTATTAATTTAATTAGTAACATTAAGTTAATCCTTTAATTACTTTAAACATATGATTTATTTTATGGTTAAATTTCAAGAAAACTAATTTGGAAATCTTTCTAAATTTAGAAACTTTCTATTTAAAGCAGGTTTCTATTTATAGTAATATTATTATATCGGAATAGATATTACACAGTAATCAGGAACTCATTATATATATGAATCTGTTATGTTTTCGAACAGTCATAACTTATCAGATTATATACAAATAGTAATACCAGAGAAAAATAAATTAAGCTAAGAACATATAAGAATTAGTGACAGTAAATAGTAATCAGACAACTTATTACGCGTCCGTTATTTGTCTAGTAACCGTGAAGTCGGAGTAGATCTTTCAACTTTCATTCTTATTTCATTAGTGGACACGAGGTACAGATTTCTCGTCCTTCAGTAAGGAATTCCTTCTATGCATGATTAGGATTCCCTGTATGCAGCCAAATGTTTGTCCCAGTATATGTTTTAAGCTTACCAGTAATCATTTTAATAACTAAATAAATTGCTTGAGCTTTATATACAAGCATGACCAGTTTATGTAATAGTAACGGAGGTACCATAACAATGACACTATAGGCACCGGTGTCATGAATCCTCTGCGAGGGAGTGATTTCTCGCAGCGTCCCATTTATTCAGCTTGGCCATTTTATCAGTATTATAAGCAGGGTGTATGGATGCATCCTAGGCTATCAGTTTTACAGTTTATCAGGTGAATGTGGTGTGTTCTCTACATCCTTCACATTGGAGTTGATCCCTCCACCTAGCACATTATTTAGAGGTCACCCCTCTATAGCATGATGAGGTCACCCCTCTAGTTATTCATGCAGCAGTTATTACAAAACATGACCTATATAAGCTCTTGGCAATTAAAATACAATGCATGTTTTCAGATTTAACAAATAACGGTTCGGCTTTATTATTTATATATTAGACTTTTCAGATTATACACAGATTTCCGTAGCAACTTTACTTATCAGTCTTACATCTTTAGTATTTTATCATCTACTTCATTTTCGTATTTCTTATCATGCTTTATATCCGTTCACTAGGCGTTATGCTCAACCGTAGTTTCTTTCATGTTCTAACGGCAGGTAAACCAGGACGCTCTTAGGATTCTGAGATCATGTGCATTTGGATGGAAGCTATCCAGACTTCTTACTTTATGCACTTCTTACATTATTCTACTTATTTGGAAATTGTTTAGTCCTTTCCTTCAGTATTTACTTTTCATGTTTTGAGCTTATGTTTGGATTACCGATGTTAGATTACGGTATGTCCTTTATGGTCAATTAATGTTTTAGGACATATACCTTATGCTTTGATGGCACGCCATAAATACACGTAACGGTCCATTTATCCAAGTGGGGTGTTACAACATCACGCAGGGAAAAACATGACATCAGACAAGATTCTGTAGTGGTAAAGGACCAGCTACTGGGAGTAATCAAAATCCAGTAACTAAGTTTTGCCATAACTGTAGAGAAAAAGGGCATCCGATAAATGGGTGCCGTAAAGAGAGCAAGAGCAAAGGAAAATCTTATTTGCTGAACGATACTCATCAATATTTGAATACGGTTACTGGCATGTTTCATCTAAATCAACATCTGATTAAAGTAATATTTGACTCAGGAGCTGATAGAAGTTTCATATTTGTTAAAAATGCTGATAAGTTAGGTATACCGACTATTTCCATGAATACTAAGTATGATGTAGAAATGGCCGATGGAAAAATAGTTAGCACTAATACCGTTATTCAAGGATGTATCATTACTTTATTACGTCAATCCATTGAAATCGACCTTATGCCAATTAAGCTCGGTAGCGTTGACATTATCATAGGGATGGATTGGTTATCTAAATACCAAGCTAAAATCTTATGTGACGAGAAAGTTGTTCATATTCCTTTTAACGATGAAGTTTTGGTTGTCCATGGTGAGCAAAGTAAGACTCGAGTAAATCTCATATCATGCTTAAAGATAAATAAGTATGTATCCTGAGGTAGTCAAGTTTTCTTAGTTCAAGTAACGGAGAAACTGCAAGAAGCAAAACGACTAGAAGATATTCGGGTAGTTAGAGATTTTCCCGAAGTATTTCCCGAAGAATTACCAAGTTTGCCACCTGAACGTCAAGTTGCATTCCAAATCGATTTGATACCAGGATCAATAGCAATTGCTAAAGCGCCTTATCGATTAGCACCTTTGGAAATGCAAGAATTGTTAAGTCAAATCCAAGAACTAACTGATCGAGGATTTATTAGACTAAGCATATCGCCGTGGGGAGCTCCAGTCTTATTTGTGAAAAAGAAATATGGATCTTTTAGAATGTGTATCGATTATCGTGAGTTAAACAAACTTATTGTAAAAATCGTTAAACATTACCCAGAATCGACAATTTATTTGATGAACTACAAGGATCAAGCGTGTATTCTAAAATTGATTTACGGTAAGGTTATTATCAAGTAAGAGTTAAGGAAGACGATATTCCTAAAACTGCTTTCAGTACACGATACGGACATTATGAATTTCAAGTTATGACTTTTGGTTTAACCAACGCACCAGCTATTTTCATGGACCTCATGAATAGTTTGTGTAAGCCTTACTTGGACAAATTTGTAATCGTGTTTATCGATCATATTATTATTTACTCTCGTAACAGAGAAGAACATGCCAAGCATCTTGGTATAATTCTCGAGTTACTTAAGAAAGAGGAGTTGTATGCAAAGTTCTCGAAATGCAAATTTTGGATCAATGTTGTTCAATTCCTAGGACATGTCTTTGATAGCCAAGGTATTCGTGTGGATCATGTGAAGATTGAAGTGGTGAAAATTTGGAGTAAGCCTAGTACGCCTACGGAAATTAGACAATTTTTAGGACTTGCTAGGTATTATTGAAGATTTAACGAAGTTTTTTCAAAGATTGCTAAAGCTTTGACAGAATTAACTCAGAAAAACAAACCGTTTGTCTGGGAGATAGTCAAGAGATAGCTTTTCAATTATTCAAGCAGACGTTATGGAAAGCACCTATCCTAGCATTATCAGAAGGTAACGATGACTTTATCGTTTATTATGATGCATCTATTCAAGGAATGGGATCAGTTCTTATGCAAAGGAATAAAGTTATTGCTTATGCTTGAGGCGCTTTAGCAATTGGTATTGATAGTCACTAGGTCTCCCAAAAATGGTGTGTTTGAAACCAAGTTAATCATAGATGTCTTAAGCTCAAAGGAATTTACGGGAATCTCGGGTATAGCAATAGCATCGGCATATCCTTGCACATTAGATTGAAGGTGGTCCATCAAAGGTCGATTATCAATAGAGGCCATGGCTTCTTGTTGTGTGTTGTTCAAAGCACGATCCTCGGGATCGGCTTGATGGACGGTGTTGTTTTTACTCTTTCTCTTTTTCTTCCTTTTCGGAGGAAGGGTTGTACACCAAATGGTATTTGTGCACGCCCGCGGGTGAGCAAGCAACTCAAATCAAGGAGTGAGAGAGAAGCTCTCGTTCGAATTTGAAGAAGAAGTGATTATCCTCTTCGAGATTCAGTAAGTAATATCCACAAGAAAGTATAGTATACGTAAGTAATACTTGGGTGAAAGACCCCCAATCAAGCTTTCCTTCTTAGAATAAGCACTAGTGAACGGGGGGTAAGGTGGCGCGAAGCACTTAAGTACCTATTAACCCTTAGACAGCATTTTATAGCACGCCGCCTTTCTATTCACTTTGTACTTTGTATTCTTCGAATTCTTGCCTATTGGAAGTATTTAAATTTGATCGATACACGTGTCAAGGACCGGAACGCTCCCGAACATGGTGTATTGCAAAATCAATACTTATGGAAGTATGTGTATTGAGTGTTCGTATACGTATACGTATCTACATATAATAATATAGAGAAAATATTTTTGTATTTATTGGGTTTTTAAAGAAAATACTATATGTACGTAAAAACCGATGAAATCCAATAATATATATTTTTGATTGCAATCTCTTAGGAAAAATATTGCTTTTTCAAATTTTTTTTATTTTTCTTGTCAATTCTTTAGGAAAAGAATTTATTTTGTGGTTTTTTAGTTTTTATATTTTTGATTTTTTATGTTTTTTATTTATGATACGTAAAAATAACGTTCACGAGGTGAACGGATCCCAAAAGCCAATCGAAACCGTTAATAAATAGTCTCTCGTAATGTCATGAACCGACAACGACGCCATTTGAAATTGAGTATTTTGAAGTTCGTTTATTCTCGATTCTTGACAAATTGAAAGTCCTAAAAATATCAAGCCTTTAATTGTTCTTGGTTGTTAAGGGTATTTGGAAATCTATGTCTAATTCAATCAACACGTAAAAAATAGAAAATAACAGGCTACGTATCCGTAAAACACCTTGTAAATACCAATTACTATTCATAAAGTTCAAAATTTAAATGCATAAAAGTAAAATTGCTTGAAATGTAAGCTAAATGAAAGTATAAGGACTAAAATGTAAATTTCAGAAACTACAAGGACTAATTATGTAAAATTTAACCAACTAGAAACAACTTTAACCAAAATAACAAACTTGCTAACTGAATTTGTCAAAAACTAAAAATAAAAGGACTGATATCTTGCAAACCCTAGAAACAAGTAAGTTTAGCACTGAAAGCAAACAATTACAAACAAAAGGGACCAAAGTGCAATTAAATGGGATTGTATATCAAAAACAAGCTAAGCAAGATTAATAAGCTGGTTTGAGCTTATTACTGAACCAAATCAACTCTGGTTTGTTTTAAAGTGCTTTAAATGGAAAATGAGCTAGACTTGCAAAAGGAAACAGCGTAAAAGCTTGTAAATCACAAGATAGCTTATTCTAATAAGCCAAGAATAAGCAAACTAGAAATCCAGACTTCCACACTTAGATTTTGTTGAACAATCTGATTAATAAGCTAATAAGAAGATTGGAATGTCTTTTAAAACCTAAAATGGTTCACTAGATAAGCCAGAATCTGAAATTAAGCACTAAAGAGCTTATTTGACGAAGCGTTGACCAAAAATTCCAAAAAGCTGAAAATTTCCAAATATGTTCGAGACATGTTGGCAAAACATTTTGTGAAAGAAAAATGGCAAATTTTTTAAGTGGAAATTAAGATATGAGAAAACAGTATTAACTTTATCTCAGAAACATGCAAATGCTCAATGGCTTATCAAAGAGCTTATTTCTCATTGAAAAATAGATACTATAGAATTTCCTTTTACACACTAATTCTTTGGATGTTTAACTACAAGTAGCAACTAGTTTGAAGCAAAATGATCAAGTAATGAAGAAATGACAATGGATTGAAGTTAGTAAGTTTTCTGATTATAAAGTAAACAGATTTTTAACCCAAACTTTTTATGTACCAATTGCCTCTTTGACTGATCTTTTAACCACAAACCTGAACCAAATTGTTTACACTAGTTATCAAAATGTAAATGATCACAATTCTACTAGTTAAACAAATTCTAACAACCAAAACTCATTAAATCCAAACACTACTTAAAATTAGTTATCAAACTTTAACAAAGGATTTTTTATGCAAGAAAGGTTATGACTCTTATCAGACTATGTTTAGAATGTGAAATGAGAGATATTTGTACTAAAAACAAGCTTGTAAACACACTTAACTATAAAATGAACTCAATGACTAAAATCTGATGAAAATCAAAACTGAAAGCATGTAAACCAAGATTCAGGCTACAAGATCACTCAACTACTATCAAACTAACACAGTTATACTAGAATTAAGCTAAACACATTATCAGATCAACAATTAATAGCTAACTAGGAATGTAGCATGCAAAACTGATTCAAAGGAACCAAAACATAATTCTTGACACATTTTAGCAATAAGCCTCCTCTGATGGAGTAGAGGAGCGCTGAACTCTCTAATTCACACGTCTTTCAACCTAAATCAACTAATATCTACAACCAATTTACCTCCAAAAGCCAACTCTGATCTAATCAACAAAATCTGCTTCAAATTGCTACTCAAGTACTGGAAATGAACTGAACTGGCTAAGAATACTTGATAAGCTTCCAAATCACAACACAAACTCTATTGATCAATAGAATCACAAGATATCAACTAGAATGCAGAATTTAGTGAAGTAACATGAAGATATGTACTGAATATATTTTGTTTTATTTATTTGGAGGGAAAGTTTGTTACAAAGGCTAACTGACTAACTAACAAGATCTTAAGTGTGTGTCAAACACTTAAGAGCTGTTGTAACTGAAAATGTAAACTAGAATTAAGAGAGAAATTGAAAGTGTGTGTTTTTAACACTTTAAGCTACGTGTTACAAATGAGATGATCTATTCCTATTTATAGAGCTGGAATGATAAGTTGTTGGGGAGTGTGATGTGTCTTAGCCAATGAGAGAGTGCCAGGTGTCTTCGTCTTCTTAATTGCAGATTCATTTTCAAGAACACAAAAGGGGCTTTTTGATCCATTGACTTGCAATATAATTGGTTATGAGAACTGGATTCCCTGTTGGATTGCGAGTAAGTTTCATGTTTTACACTTTATCTGAAATGCAGTGTAGCTAAATCCATGATCTGGGTTCGTTGCTTGAAGAAGATGACATGTGGATTGATTCTATAGGTTCTCAAAGCGTCACACGGATTGATATCCATTTTGGATATAATGAATATTTCATGGTTGCTTCTGATTGGTTGAAAGGAAAGAAAGTGGGTTTCCACTGTTTGGATTCGTTTATTAAATGTGAGTAAGTAAGTGGCCAGCTGTCAGCCTATTTGGCGATCCAAACACCACTTTTTTGTCACTTTTAGTCCCTCTCTATTAGCAGATTTATCATTTGAGCTCCTTTCTTCATTCTTTTGGCAAATTAAGTCCTTTGACTTGCATTCTTGATTATTTAAGTCCCTTGACTTGGTTGACGTGAAGGTTGACCAGGTTTGACCTTAATCCTGACTTTTTCCAAAATTGTATTTAAGTCCCTCGACTTTTGAACATAGTCAAGGTAGGTCCTTTATATTCAAATGGCTTGTCATCTTTGATCCTTCTCTTGTCTTTTCATCACAAATGAGCTTGATTTTCACTTGTTTTCTTGAAATTGTATCCTTGTTACCTATTTAAGCATAAACACAAAACATACCACATAATACTGCTTTATAGCACAAAAGTTAGGTATTTTCTATGTGTTTTTGGGTGATTTGTTGACTTATTGATATGAGATTTTTCTCATATCAAATCTCCTACAGTCTATCATTGCCATGACCTCATGCAATGCTATATTTTAAAGCACAAATTTACATTTTGTTAGCCTCAAAATATTGAGTCAAACAAGAATGCTCGGTCATATGTTTATTATGTATCGTATTTTAGAACGTTGTAATAGGTAGTAGATTAGTCGTGTTATACGGGCTTAACTTTAGGGTAAAGTTCATTGATAAGTAACTAAAGCCCAAAAGGATAGCCCGGCCCATTAGACTATAGTCCATAAGCAAGCCCGCATGTGGGTGGAATATATATACCCTTCCTACCATGTTAGGAAGGGTGTTGGTCATTTTCATTTTTCTCTCTCTAATCTAATCCTCCAAAAGTTCCAACCATTCTCTCTACATTCTCTCACTACTTTCTCTCTCTAGAATTCATCTTTTATCTACCTTACTTTCTTGTTTAATCATAACAAATAATGGGACAACAATTGGTATCAATCGCCATAGGGTAGCTTTGTGATTGATTGTTGTGTTTTTTGTGTGATTCGTATCATTTCATCTCCTAAACATCTCTCGAATTCAAATCTTTTTGTGTTTTTCGTACTCTATATCTTGGTATTCATCTCCTACATAGTTGAGGTAGGGATTTGGTTGCTTTTGGTTGGTTAAAATCATGGATTTCTTGTCAAAAATCTCATTTTTTAACTAAAGTTTCGGAAAAGTACAAGCATTCCGACTGATTTCCATCGAAATAGGGTTTAATTTTCCGACAGTTATTCCGATAACACTCTATCAGAAAAGGGTTCTAATATTCCGACCGTTATTCCGATTGTGTATTCCGATAGGTTATTCCACCAGTGATTCCGACAGCCTTATTCCGACAGCCTTATTCCGACAGTGATTCCGATAGGTATTCCGACCGCCTCATATTTCGACAGATATTCCGATACTACATTCTGACAGACATTCTGATACTACATTCCGACAGTATTCCGACAGGCATTCTGATAGCACATTCCGATCAACTTTCTAGTTTTAGGACATTTCTAGCTCGATTTCAAAATTTGGCAATTACAAATTTTTTGGTCTACCGTTTTGTCGGATTGGGGAATTTATTGTCGGACTGAAGAAAAATTGAAATTTTCAGAATTTAAACCACAACAACAATCACAACACATCTACTTAAGATCCATATTCACTTCATCATTTCAGAGATTAAGATGGATTCTACTGCCGAATATCGTGTGACGAACAACAACATAATGGTGGCGCGTATTAAAGAGAGACCACCAAGGCTTGTGTCGGGTCGATATGATCAATGGCAATCTCGTTTTCTATGTTATCTTGACACAAAACCTAACGGTGATGCATTAAGGCAGTGTATTTTAGAAGGACCCTATAAATTCTCAAGGATTCAAGTTCCTAGAGTACCAGCCACAGACACTACTGAAGAACAACCAGCTTATGAACATGATGAAAAAAGGAACGACCTCTCCCCAGAGAACTGTGCTTGGTTTGATGCTGAGAAGGAAGCAATCTACTTAATTCTCAGTAGAATTGGAGATGATATTTATTCCACAGTTGATGCATGCCCTACTACTCAAGAAATGTGGACGGCTATTGAAATATTGCAACAAGGTGAATCACTTAACAAACAAGATGTGAAAACTAAGATGTTTTGGAACTTTGGAAAGTTTACATCAAAGGATGGGGAATCAATTGATTCTTATTACTCCCGATTCTAAAAAATGATGAATGATATGACCCGAAACAACTTGCAAGTTTCCACCATGCAAGTCAATGTCCAATTTCTATAGCAACTTCAACTAGAGTGGACACGGTTTGTCACCTTGGTGAAACAACAACAAAAGTTAGACGAAGTTTCATATCACAAGCTCTTTGACATTTTGAAACAATTTCAAAATGAGGCAAATGAACTTCAAGCTGAACGAGTTGCAAAGGTTTCCAATCCACTTGCTTTGGTGTCTACAACTCGACATTACCCAGATTATCACTCTCGTACTTCAAAGACCTACTCTACTCAATCATCATCACTACGATCATCCACTGTCTACAAGTCACATGCTCCAACACGATCCCGAGGTAAAGAAGTTGCAAGAGCACCATCACCCACACCTGAGCAATCATCCGAAGAAGACAGTGATGAAGAACTAGCTCAAAAGGATAAGGAATTCAAGCAACATATGGCTTTCATTATGAAGCAATACAATAAAATCTACAAAACCACCAACAAAAACCTTCGAACATCTTCAAACCCGAGGAACACTTATGCACAGAGTCCTCCAAGGTATGACACACGACGGCGTGCTGAGAGTCCTTCAAAGTATGATCGACAACCTAAGTATGATTGTTAAACACGTAATTATTCATGCATTTAGTGAGAATCTCCCTTCATTTTTCGCATAATAAATAGCAAAACGTGTATTTTTAGTGCATTTATCGTATATATATGTTATTCATTATTGTAGGTACGAATATTGAAGAAAAGGAGAAAAAACGAAGAAAAATACCAAAAACGAGCACGAGAAATGGAAAGAGCACGGGAAATCGAGTTTGATGGTGCACTCATGATTTTATTGGGCCGGCCTGACACCATTTAAATGGGTCGGACCGACCCATTAATACCACAAAACCGAACAACCAACACAAGTCCAGCTGGCCCAATATGTGACGCATCATGTATGATCCAAAAAAGCCCTTAAGGCCCAATGAGAAAAAAAAATAGATGAGAGCTGCGTACAAATAAAGCACTCAAGAAGAATCCATTTTTTTCTTCCCCTCACTTTATTCTATTCTAAACCTGCGTTTTATTTTTTTCATGAAGTAGATAGATTAGTTTTGTTTCTTTTTATTTCTTTTTCTTCTTTCGGTTCATTAAATCATCCATATCTATTTAGATTAATAAAAACGTGTATCAATATCTTGTTTCTTAATATTTGTAATCGAGTTTCGATTAATGAAAACGGATTTGGATTCGGTTAATCTTGTATTCTAGTTTGTTGTTTGGTGCTTGTTCGATTCGTGAATGAATCTGTTATAGCAGTTTGTGTTTGAATTCGTGATATAGGTTCAGCAGGTGTAATATACTTTTGGTTGATGTTCAATTCAGCAGCTCGTAGCACTCGACATCAATGGTCAGGCCTAGACGCAGCTTTCAAGCTTCGGTCTCAATTTTAGTTTTCAGATTTCGGTTCAAGTATAGTTTTGATTTTAGCTTACTTTCGGTTCGATGGCACGTCATCAGCGGGCTGGTTCGGATGAGGGCGTCGATTTCAGGTTTTGGTTCATTGTAGCAGTTCGATTTGCGCAGTAAGCTCATGGCCTTGGATGGAAGGTTGTCCTAATTTACATTTTCAGTATTTTTATATTTTGTTGCTAGCTTATTTGGAATCTGCTAGATCTTCGTTTCTTAGTGTAATTCTGTTTCTCTTTGATAGTCTCATTTTATTTTTGGCAAATGATAGTGTAATCTACAAGTAGTCAGTTGTAGTGTAAATCCTTACTTACAAATAGTTGCAACTTGCTTACATTGCTTAGATACATGATACTTGTTTCTTGATTTGGAACTGTGCTTGTAGTTATATGTTATAACATTCTGATTTGCTCTCTACATGATATGGTATACACTATGTTGATTATTGCTTTAAAATTTGCTATTTAGTTATATGTTTTATTTAGTTTTAAATAAAAAGTTAAAAATAAAAATAAAAATAGTTTAAATAAATAAATAAATAGAAAATATAAAAAGTATAAAAAATTTAGTTTTTACATTTTTAGAGTAAATTTGATATTTATATTTTTGGCATTATAGTATTTTGCATTTTTAATTATCATTTTCATTTAGCATTTTAGTAATTCTCGTTTACATTTTATTTGCGCATTTTATATTTTTACTTTGTGGTTCTTACTTGCGGTATTTGCGATTTGTTTTTAGATTAGTAAGTATTACATATATATAATTTTTACCTTTTTTAAGTGCTTTGAGCTCAAATAGATATAGAATACCATTCAAATACTTTAACCAAGAACAAATAAAGTCTTAACGATAAAATTGGATATCAATTCGAGTCGAGAGGATAAAACGATTATATTAAAAAACAATACATTAAAATGGCGCCGCTGCCGGTTCGTGCTCGTTACGATTGCCTAATTTTCGTGAGACGATTCGGATTTTGGGATCCGTTCACTTTTGAACGTTATTTTTCATTGCCTTAAATATATATATATATATATATATATATATATATATACACACACATATATATATATATATATATATATATATATATATATATATATATATATATATATATATATATATATATATATATATATATATATATATATATATATATATATATATATATATATATATATATATATATATATATATATATATATATATATATATATATATATATATATATATATATATATATATATATATATATATATATATATATATATATATATATATATATATATATATATATATATATATATATATATATATATATATATATATATATATATATATATATATATATATATATATATATATATATATATATATATATATATAAAATATTTAAAAATCCAAAAAAATATATAAAGTTTATAAAAACAAAAATATTCTTACTTTATTTTCTTTTCTTTATTACTATATAAATCATTTAAAAAAATCCAAAAATATTTTCTTTCGGCTTTATTTTTCTTTTAGCTATATATTATATATGATATGATATATAGTTTTATATAGTATATTATAATCTAATATTTTCTATTTTATTATTTTATTATAAAAAAAGTTTTAAAAATATTCTTCTTTGTCTTCTATCGTGTTTAATTCTTTTTCTCAACCTCCTCTTATTTTTAATTCTTCATGGATTCGCATGTGAGTTGTGTAGGGTGTGGGAGACCATCGTCTGGTAGTCAATCATATCATTGGTGTTCATGCGAGCGGTGCGGAATGGATGTCCCTAATTACGAATTTGGACATTGTTCATTTTGCAATTCGATCAATTTGTACTTCACCTCTAATGACACTATCTCAGCCTCTTACATTTATGGGGATCCTTATCCACAAAATGCACCGAGTTTTTGTCAATACCCGTGTTGCAACAATTGTGGGGGCCCTCATGACTCTTTTTCTTGTCAACCGATGAATTATTATGAGCCTGATCCGTGCTATAAATCTGGTTTTCATAATTTTGAGCCCCCACAATACACCCTAGATCATCAACCTTCTTTGAATCCGAATGACGTAACACAAGCACTTCTTTTGAAACTTTATGACGGTGTAATTCGACTAAAAGAAACATGGGAGGAGGAAAAGCGACAATGACAAGAGCAAGTATCTAATCTTTGTGCTTATACCTCTACGCCTCGTGTGATTCCTTATTTTTATGATGATGACGAGGATAATTGTAACCCGCATGCTTTTACCATGAATAGTACCCTTAAGATCGTGCGTACTAGATTAAAACTTTCCTTTTATAATATGATTACGTTCACTTATAAGAATTGTAAGTATTACGTACGTGTTAGAACACGATAAGTATTTATTACGTATGAACACACAATAATTATTTAAACAATAATTAATCACGAACATGCGATCATGAAATCATGAACGTAAATTAATCACGAGCTAATATTAATTACGTATATATATTTATTACGAGCACGAATAAATATATTAAGTCACGGTTAATAATTAACGAGAACACATAAAACACGAACACGATAAAACACGAACGAACACTAAAATAATTAGACTCGGTAAAAGGTACGGGTACCCCATGTGGGGCCCCCTACCCGCGGCTACACCAAAGCAATGGGCGAAGCCCATTTTAATTTTTACTAAAACAAGGAATTAGGAAAGATTTTGGTCATTTTTCACATTACAGGAAAATAACAAAAACCCTAAAACTTTTCCTTCTTCCTTCTCACCCTTGGCCGTCGGACTCAACACACCAAAAGGGGGTGTTTGATTGATTTTGATTTTGAATTTTGTATAGGTATTGGTGTGTGTTCATCCTCGTTTGATTCACGCATTCGGTATACCTTTTTAATCCTTTTCTTTTTTGTTTTGATTTAATAAATTACATAATATCATGATGTTTTTAAAAGCTAATTAAAAACATTAATTAAACATGTAAATGGTTAAGGGGTAAATCAAAACGAGGGATTTAGGGGTGTTTGATGTGGCCGGCGCCTAAACCGAACCCCCAAGGGGTCTCGGTTTGGCTTATGAACCACCACCGAGACCTCATGGTCTCGGTTTGGTGGTGTGGGTCCCACGGCAGCAGCAAACAGGGTGAAACCCCGAAGTGGTTCGGGGTATGGTGTTGATTACGGGTCCGGTTCATGGTTTCTAGTCACGATTCGGTTCATTGTTTATGTTAAGGTTATGCTTTTAATAATCATATGTTAAAGATTAAATTAATAAAACATGACATAATTAATTTAATAAACATGACTTAGGTTATAATTTAATTATTAGATCATGGATTTTTAACCTAAGTATTTATATTTTCTAGACTTTATAATTAATTAATTATTAAAAACCATAGCTATAATTAATTAATTAACATGACTTTGGTTATATTATTAATAATTAATAATATATGTTTTAACCTAAGTATTTAACTTTATTTAATTAAAAACATGATATATTTAATTAAATACTTTTAACCTATAGTTTATTTAAATTACATGTAATAATTAATAAACTATACCTTATATATGACTTAGAAAAATAATCAGAAAACACTTAAGCTTATATTATTAGCTTATTTAACCAGCTTATATCTAATTATGGAAACTTTCTATTTTTAGAAACTTATTTAATTAAGGCAGCTAATCTATTTATGGAAACTTTCTATTTTTAGAAACTTATCTATTTTAAGCAGTAATTCTATTTTCAGAAACTTTTCTATTTTTGAAAACTTTCTATTTTTGGAAACTTTCTATTTTTGGTAACTTTCTATTTTTGGAAACTTTCTATTTTAGGAAACCTACTATTTTTAGAAAGTTACTTATTATTACACAGTAAGTATAATAATACATGAAATACAAGAAATACTTAAGCAGAATATACAGAATATAAGATAAACAAAGTTTAAAGCTAAAAACAGTAAAACATGACATGAACGTATAAAATGAACTAAGACATGACATAAAACGAGTTACGTATTTAGTAATCAGATACTTATACACGTATGTATTTATGTAGCATTAGTGATACCAAAGTAGGACTCTCTTCAGTTCGCCTTCTTCGTTCACTAGACATAAGGTACGGATTCCGGTCCTTTCAGTATGGACATTCTTTCCTTATTAGGATTCCCCGTATGCAGCCAACTGTTTTCCCGTAGTATAAGTTTATATGTTTGATTTGCGTATGTTTAATTTAGAATACCTATAGCCATATACATGCATGACCAATTTCACCTAGTTATGGAGGTACCATAACCATAACACTAGAGGCACTGGTGTTATGACTTCCCCACGGCAGAGTGATTGCTCGTGGCGTCCCTTCAGCTTTTGGCCATATTATTATATTTATCATGTGGGGCATATGGGTGCATCCTAGTTACATGTTTTCAGCAGATTACTTAGTGTGAATGTGTTGTGTGCCTTGCATCCTTCACAAGGAGCTGATCTCTCCTACCCAAACCAGTATATTAAATTAGAGGCAGCCCTCTCTAATTTGCATGATGAGGTCACCCCTCCAAGTATTCATGCACGGTGGATTTTCAAGACCTATATTGGCTAATGGTAGAATATGTTAAACATTTTTTATAAGATAAACATAAGGCTTTTGAAACTATAAAACCAGTATTACCAAGACTTAACCGGGTTATTCGGGACTTAGTTTCTTCCGCTGTTATATGCTTATATGCTTATATTGTTCATGCTTTATTGTGCATCCGTGCACTGAGCGTATTGCTCAGTCGTTTTTCTTTTCTATGTTCCCAAAACGGCAGGTACTCATGGACGCTCGTAGACTTTAAGCGTACGTGCATATGGACTGGAAGCTTTCTAGCCTTTCTTTACTTTATGCATTATCTTTACTTGATACTCTTGCCACGGACATTGTTTAGTCCTTTCATTTACAGTACTTAGGTTTGTGTGTGATGAGCTTTACTTTTGGACTACCGATGTTTGATTCCGGTATTTTCCTTTTATGGTCATGTAATGTTTAGACATTTATCCTTGTATGCTTTGATGACACGCCATAATTACGCGTGACATTCCATTATCAAAATGGGGGGTTACAATTATGGTATCAGAGCCAAGGCTTCGACCTGTAGGCTCTCAAATTATGACCTGTGATTAGTGGGTAGTCACTATGGTCTTCCTAGAACTGACAGTCGTTTTCATACATTCATCATTTTTATGCATACATATATATGTCATTGTCGCAGGTTTATGACTGTTGTCCCATATATTTGTGATTGATTAAGCAATGAATAAAGAAAGAAAATAGATGAAGAAGAGATGAATTCCCAGAGAGAGAAAGTAGTGAGAGAAAGTAGAGAGGAGATGATTAACTTAGTGAGATTAGATTAAGAAAAGAATTTGTTACAAATGACCATCCACCCTCCTAACATGCTAGGAGGGTAGTATATATAGTCCACCCACATGCGGGCTTTAATGGACTATATATTGGGTCGGGCTTGTCTTTGGACTTTAATTAGTTTAAATCTAAGCCCGTGAACCACGACTAAATAACTACTTATTACAACGTTCTAATAAATATTACAATAGAAACCTATGACCGAACATTCTAGTTTGACTCAATATTTTGAGGCAAACAATCTCCCCCAATGTGAGGTCATTCCTCTTTGATATTCGGATTCCAATGGAGATTTATGAATTTCGTCATAAATGAGTCTTGAACGTGTAACAGTAGTTTTGTTCCTTCATGCTGTGATCTTTGAGCCTTTGTCGTTGTCTTTCGACTTTGTCTTTAAGTCTTGAGATCTTCAAATCATTCTTGACTTGTCTTTGCCATCTTGTGATCTTGTATCTTTGTCCACATGCTCACACTATCAATTGTTGGATAAGTCTTTGGGCATGAATATGTGGTTGTGAATCTTTGACTTTGCTGAGTACACCGTGACGCCACCTTCTCGAGACAAAACATAGACACGGACTGAATGGCTTTGACATTCGTCCTAAATCGGTAGCGTTTTACCTCCGGTCGGTGAAGACCGTTATACGATATTAAATATCATACCTGTGATCAGGTAGATTCAATTAAGAATCTCCTTGACAGGGTTTCGCGGCTGTACTAGCCGTTCTCTTTACTCGACCGTCTCAAAGCAAGACTGCGAACATAAAGAGTGAATCAATTGGATAGATATCCGCTTGATTAAAGTCGTCAATTCAAATTCCTGGAACAAGTTTTATTCATTAAGAATCTTACCATTGTTGCTTTCCAGTTGACACAAGTTTGATTCATAAGAATCTCACAAGTCACCTACCGTAGCGCTGTTTGATGTTGACGCTAGAAGGATTTCCATTCGTCACTGTGAATATTAATGAATATCCACTCTGAATGTTCTGGCAAGACCATAAAGATATTGCGTAGAAACCTGAAACGAGTTTGAATCAATTCAGAATCAAACCACTGTTGCTTTTCAGTTTTACATATGTTCAATTCATAAAGAATCTTGCATATGACCTACCGCAGTGCTGTTTGATGTTAACACTGGAAGGATTTCCACTCATCATTGTGAATACTAAGTAGTATCACTCTAAGTGTTCTAGCAATATCGCAAGGATATAGCGTAGGACTCTCTTGATCTTCATCCGTGTGTCCTAACGAGATTTGATTGATCTCTTGGCTCTAGACTCTATTTGTGCACTTTTAGTGGTCGGAGGCTGGAGCAGATGCCACCTATTCAATATCAACTATCTCGGAGTGAGAAAGTCAATAGAAGTCGTGTTGATCTCCGTGACAATAAAACAAACTTCTTTTGAGAGAATCCTGAGTAGCTAGGAAAGGGTTGTGCTTCACATCACTGGGTCCATGATGAGTTTGTCTTCATGATGAGTTGACCCGGTTTCTGCCTAAGTTGTATGGAGGGCTTCTTTATTTAGACCCTTTATCCTTACATTTCTTTTTCATTCTTCAACCCCTTCAATGCTTACCAAGACATCATTAATAGCACCTTGTTGTGATTGTTCCAGTGCTATCATCAGTACTTAGTCGGCATTCAGCTACGTTCACATTCTACTCCATCTTTCCTAAGGACTTCTAATAATCTATTGGATTGTCCCTGGGAAGATCCCTCAGGTTCTGGTTGGATCATAGGACTTAAACCTAACCACCCTTTTGACACCAATAACGTCGTGAATTAAAGATGTTGTGGGTATTTGATCGTAACCATGAAAACCACTTTAAATTCTAACAAAGTGTGTGAAAAAAATTTAACACCTTGCTAGTTTTGTCGTTTCAGAAAAACTCCCCCTTCACATGTGCATCGATAATCGAAAGTGTTTCGCACATGTGGGTAAGAGTTAAAGTGCTTGAGTCTTATAGATCACATTTTAATCACATTTTCTCCCCCTATCTCTAATATATAAAATCTTTTGATATTAGAGATACCAAATTTGATTAAAATATATTTTGAAAAATAGTCTTGAAAATCTTCGGGAGAAACATGTGTCAAACTTAGCATGAATTTGGAACGCTGCCCCTCAAAAATTGATCCAATGGAATTGTCATTACGAGGATTTGATCCACATTAAACTTTTGAGGATAAGAGTTGTTGAACACACAATTTTTGAAAGATTTTGAATATCATTGAGAAATTCTTGAAAAAATTGTGTTCAACGCTTTTTGAAAAATCAATTCTTTTTGACGAAAAGGTTTTTCTAAAGCATAAACTTGAGTTCATAGCCTTTGAATGTCTTGACGAATCCACTCAAGTGTAAGAAGATTTAACTTCTTTTGCTAAGGGTAATAGTACAAAAGCGTACACTCCCCCGTGAATTTAGATCCGGGTTGCAATCTGAAAGTGATTACAAGCCATTGTGTTGAGCTCAAAACGTTGAATGTTTTGTGACTAGCTCAACCCGTGATAGATTGCTCTACCCGTTTGTTAGGATATGTTATCTTTAAAGATACACTTTCCTTTATTTGAATTACGAGTTACAGTCTGACATTTAACTGTAAGTCGTTTACATGAGCTTAAAAAATTTGAATGTTTTTAATGAGAGCTCATGACCGAGAAAATTTAATTTCCCGTTGTTAAGGATAAGTTATCATTCGTGATCAACTTTCCTTTCTTTGAAGTACGAGTCACAATCTGAGATAATTGTAAATCATTGAAATGACATGTTTTGAAAAATATTTACAACTTTCATTCGAGCTTTATGTACACACCCGTGTCGTTATTGGGCGACATTTCTAGGTACGTCCATATTATCGATACTGAAAGACATGTGGATAAAAATATTTTTGGTATTTTGAAAGTTTTTCCATTTTTTATTTTGTTTTTCTATGGATATTTAGGTTTTATTATATATTTTTTTTTTAAGTTTTTCGAAAATAATCCAAAATAGACTTTTCTAAAGCAGAAGAAGGTGATATCAAATGTACAGAATTGGAACCCTTTGAAGAAGGAGAAGTGGGTTCAGAATCCGCTGTTGTACCTGCAATCACAGAAGAAGAGTTCGCACAAATACTAGAATTAGGAGTAACAAATTCCTTTTCAGTGTGTAGAATAGTAGCATTAGTGCTGGTGCAGGTGTCATCACTCTTCTCTATTGGAATCCACTTAATACCAACTTCTGTGAAGATCCGTCCCGTTGGTTTCCACTGAAGACTAGATTTAGGAGTAGCTTTCTCTTGCACAGCGGAAGACTTATTTGGAGAGAAACTAGGTCCTTTTTGAATCCACGTTTCAGATTTGGTGTGGTTGCTTTTCTTTACGACTGGTTTGTCTCTCCTTGTTGTCTTACGGGATTCTGTATTCGACCTCCGTTCAAAGGAACGAGATTTGACCTCATAGAGGTATTGCAAAATGCAATGGTCATGATTTCCATTGTGAATGCCCTTTTTGCAAGTGGGACATACAGGGAATTTTGGATTCACGAAAGTACTTGTATTCCTTTGTTTTCCAAATCGTTCAGGCGTAGTGTTTGAAACACGACTATTCATGGATGGTTTCCAATTCCTAGATTGCTGAAGAGGGATCCTAGATTTTGGTTGACTACCATTAGGAGTGTGTAGAACTCTAGCGGGATTTGGTGAACTAGGTTTTTCATACACTGGTTTGTCTTTCTGAATCTTCCCTTTTTGTTTCGCATCCTCTAGGTTGTGGGTATGAACGAGGTCATTTGAACCTACAGATTCCTTTGTGGACGTGAATGTTACACGTTTTGGAGGAGTCCTAGAAGTGCTAGGTGCATTCACATGGTTGGGTTTAGCAACAGTGTGCTTTCTAAATGGAGGAACATAGGGTGATATGGATGGTTTTGGAACACTTGGTTGCACATCAGTCTTAGGGGGTAACCTAGACTTCATATGAGAAGAATTGGAGAACGGAGTCGGTTTTCCTAAGATAGACAGATTTGGATCCTTGTAGGCATTGGGTTGTCGAACAACAGGTTTCTTAATGCTAGGTTCCACGATTTTCCCACCCATTTTAGCAACGAGTTTCTGCAACTCTGCTATTGCTTTGTCCCTGTCTTGTAATTGAGCTTTCAACCCTTTAATTTCCAAATTCTGTTCATTCATTTCTCGAAATGTTTGGGAAAGTTTTTCTTGCAATTTATTATCATGTGGAAAACTACCAACTTCTTTTTGCAGAGCAAGTTCAAGTGAATGACAATGTTTTTGAAGGAAATCAGTTTTGTGTTGAAGTAACTCAAAAGCCTTTTTGTCAACATTTTCTTTACGTTTCGAAAGCTCAATTTCAAGACGTTCACATTCTTTGATCTTATCAAGATATTGGCATGCAACTTCAGAATATTCATCAATATCAGCACAAGATGTAAAATAAGCACACATAACATCTTTAGAAACGCATTCTTGCAAGAGTAAATCATATTCATCCGAAAAATCAGACTTCTCCATTTGAAGATCATCAATGTGTTTCTCAAGAGATTCAACGTATTTTAAATCATCAAACATTTCAGTCCGAATGAACTCCTCAAGTTGAAGAACAGTTTCTTTAATCAACGCCTTGTTAGGAATTAAGAGTTCTTTCACAAGCAAGGTAATATCTTGAGGAATCGGACGTGTCCACTCAGCATTTTCACGTTTGGCCCAGTCTCTTTCAACAATAGATTTAACATTATCTATGTGGTGTTTAAGAATACCTAATGTTTTCCTACTCTTGCTTTTAGATTCATCTAGAGGGAGGTAGTTTATGTATTTGTAAACATTAGATTTCTTAGGGGCAAATGCTTTCTTCTATTGAATTCTCTTTTGTTTGCATTCTAGAAACACTTCCTCACGAGTTTTCTGAGTTTGTTTGTTGAAAAGACCATAAAGACTATTCTCATAAGCATAATTATATGGTTTCACAAACTCCTTATTGACAAGTGGTTGACTATCATCATCCCAAAGGGCAGTCTCTTCACTATTGGCACTAACAGGCATGCAATCAAGATCTGTCCTTTCAGTCTCATCAAGATAGAGACACGGGTTCGCAGCTTGAGCTTTGGCAAGGTACTCAGGACTTGCAAAGCTAGCTTGACCCTTAAACATCGATGGAGGTGCTAGCATTCTTACGGATTGAATAGAATCATGCGTTTTATAAACAACGTTCTTCAAAAAGTCGACTTGTGCTTCTAGTTTTGTAACTTTTTCGGTTTCTTTATCATATATACTTTTGAAGTCTTGTTTTAACGCATCTACCTCTTGTTTCTTATCCTCTAGAATTTTAGCAGAATCAGTAGTGGTCATAAAAAGCTTTTGTTCAAGTTCATTAACTTTGGTATTGGCAAGGTACGTTTTTTGATGTTCATCCATTAAGAAAACATTATATTGACGCTTCTCTTTAGCTAATAACTCAAGAGTTGTATTATATTTGTTTTCAAAATCGTCCTTTTGATTTTTTAACGCACTTCCCTTGTACCCCTCAAGCTCTTTGGTTTTCTGAATAAGCTCAGCCCTATTACTTTCAAGGGTCTCATTAGATTTAATTAGAGCGGCTTTGCATTCTTCAAAGTTTTGAGTGAGCGCTGCGTTTGCCTTCTTTAATTGCTTGTGACTCTTTCTAGTTTCATTGACATCTTTTTGTAAACTAGCAATTAAATTAGCAAGTTCGACACGCTCCTCATCATCATACTCATTTGCATGTTGATCACCCTCAAACTCATTATTGCACATGTCTGATGAGTTGGGTGTGGTATTGCTATCAACCTTTTCCGTCATACATGTGTCAATAAGGTTTGTTGTTTGATCACTATGCTCATGCGTATTGGCATTGGCAAACACATTAAATTCAGCATTGTGTACCTCTTCCAATGGCTCAGAATCGTAAACAGGACCATTATCATAGGAAGGTGTATTGCTGATGACATTCTCAGAGTCGATGTGTTGTTTGCCAGAGCTGCTGTTGTCTTTCCCAGAAATGTTGTCATCATTCCTTGAACTCTGCGTTGGAGTCTCATATCTGCAGCTTATATTCTCAATATCTGATGCGATACCACAACTGGTATGAAGTCTGTCATCAATGGTTTGTTGCATCTGTATTGTGTGATTCACATAGGTTACAATGAAGTCGATGTTGCGGGTTATCCGATCTTTGTATGATAAAGCATCCATTCCATGATATCGCTTGAAGCACTCGTTGGTAAGCGAAGACTTGATGAAGTCAGAAGAAAACATCGTTTCAAGTGATGTCTTGAGATCAGTGAAAGTGATCTTGCATTCACTAGCAATGATTCTTTCGTTGACAAGTTGTGTTTGAAGTTTATCCATGGCATGAGTGAATGTTTTGCTGAATGTGCCAGTGGATTCACGTAAGTCGAACAAGACTTTTGAAAGGTTCTGAAAAGAATCTTGAAGTACTCTAAAACCGTCCATGGCATTTTTTCTTAAGAAACATATCTGTTGTTGTAGTCGTTCCATTTCAAGGTCTTTCACGTCTGAACTTTCAGTAACCGCATTACTCGTTGGCATGATGATCGTCTCTCTCTGTGGATGAAGTGACTTTGGATCTTAAGTAGATATGTTGTGATTGTGTTGTTGTTGAAATTTCGAAAATTTGAAATTTTTCCTCAGTCCGACAATAAATTCCTCAGTCCGACTAAAACGGTAAACCAAAAATTTTTTAATAACCAAATTTTGAAAACGAGTTAGAAATAGCCAAAAACTAGTAGGGAAAAAATTTGAAAAATGAAATTTTTAACGAAAAATAAAACCTAAAAATGGCCTAAAAATTTAAATTTTGGTCCGAAAATTTGAATTTTTGGTCGAAAAATTTTTCGCATCGCCAAAATTTGAAATTGAAGCTTAAATGGCCTAAAAATGGTCTAGGAAAAAATAAATTTTACATGGGTTTTCCCGCCAACTAGTCTAGATGGTGGCTAAGTCTAAAAAATACTCAAACAAAATTTAGCAAAACACATCATCGGAATGTCCCCTAATCGGAATGTCTAATCGGAATCCCAATCGGAATGCCTAATCGGAATCCCAATCGGAATGTCTAATCGGTATCCAATCGGAATGGCTAATCGGAATCCCAATCGGAATGATGATCGGAAAGACCTTGTCGGAATACCCAATCGGAATGATGATCGGAAAGACCTTGTCGGAATACCAAATCGGAATGATGATCGGAAAGACTGGTCGGAATACCAAATCGGAATGTCTGATCGGAAAGGCTGGTCGGAATACCAAATCGGAATGTATGATCGGAATGATAAAACCCTTTTCCGATTGCACAGATCGGAATATATTCCCCTTTTCTCGGACAAAACTCAACCAATACGTGATTTTAAGCCAAAAAATGATCAAAACACCCAAAAATTTTGTGTTTTTAGCCAAAGTAAATATACCAAATCACTACTACAACTATGTAAAAAGATGTAGATGAAGAAGTAGAGCACGAAAAACACAAAAAGAATTTGAATCCGAGATAATTTATGGATTAAATCATTCGAATCAAATATAATAACAACAATGAATCACAAGTCTACCCCATGGCGATTGATACCAAATGTTGTCCCATATATTTGTGATTGATTAAGCAATGAATAAAGAAAGAAAATAGATGAAGAAGAGATGAATTCCTAGAGAGAGAAAGTAGTGAGAGAAAGTAGAGAGGAGATGATTAACTTAGTAAGATTAGATTAAGAAAAGAATTTGTTACAAATGACCATCCACCCTCCTAACATGCTAGGAGGGTAGTATATATAGTCCACCCACATGCGGGCTTTAATGGACTATATATTGGGCCGGGCTTGTCTTTTGGACTTTAATTAGTTTAAATCCAAGCCCGTGAACCACGACTAAATAACTACTTATTACAACGTTCTAATAAATATTACAATAGAAACCTATGACCGAACATTCTTGTTTGACTCAATATTTTGAGGCTAACAATGACTAAGTAATGGTTGGTACATGACTGACCCTATTTAGTCGCATGTGTTTTATCGGAACTTTTAAATTTGGGACCGACCCACAGGCGTCCCCTCGTCATGTCTTTTATTTTGGGTGAACTGACCATAGGCGTTCACTCTCGAGCATACAAAAGTTTTCATAAAAGTGCATCATGCATTCATACACAAAATTTCTTGCATAAAATTTTTCTATGGATTTATTGGTATAAATTTTTTTCATGTATATATATTTTATCTTTTGATCTGTTTTATCATATGTTTTATGTTAAACTGTCAGATGGTTCTCACACGCGAACAGGAACAACTCAATGCAGCAATCTAAGCTGCAATGCAAGCTTTGCTTCCTCAACCGAGGAATGACATCAGGGCTGAGGTTCAAGCTGCCAACAATCAGCAGCATAACCAAGCACCTCTTCCTCCTCCTCTAGTGACATTGGCAGTATGGTTGGAGAGATTCAACAAGCTCCGTCCTCGAGCTTTCGAGAATACAGATAGCCACAGTGACACTGAAAGCTTGTTGGCTCACATCGAGAAAATTTTCAATTCTATGGGTTGTGACCCCGTGTTCAAGGCGAGGTTAGCATGCTACCGGTTCGAAGTCGATGTGGTAAATTGGTGGTTAGCATTGATGCAGTCTGAGGGAGGTGACGAATGGGTGGTTGGTCTTACATGGGCTCAGTTCAAAGATAGGGTGATGGAGCAGTTCTTTCCCAAGGCTGAGCAAGACAAGCTCAAGAGGGAGTACCATATGATCCGACAGAGAGCTAGGGAGAATAGCAATGAGTTTATGCAGCGCTTTCTCCGCTTAGTTGGTTTCCTTGGTGCAGCGGCAGGTACTCCTGAAGAGCAGGCACACCACTTTAGGTGGGCTCTTCGCACATTGGTCGTAAACAATCTGGTGTGTGATACGTTCAACACTGTAGCATAAGTGGCCGATGCGGCACGTAAGCTGGAGATGCTGCATGAGAGAGATGAGTTCGGGGAAGCTGAGAAACCCGACAAGAGGTAAACATTCGTATTCAAGCGGTGACTAATCCGTATTCTTTCTATATATGTCAATTATTTATCTCTTAAATTGTATCTTCCAGGCATAAAACTGGGGACCGGTCTCAGCCGGCTACTCAACAACAGCCTCATCAGCCCAAGGGAAACGGTCAGACTAACGACTGTTCTGCTATAGATAGGCGTGGCGGTAATGATAATTACCGTAACAACGTTGGACAGTCCAACGGAAGCAGGTCCTAATACTTACGCATTTTCTTATGATTTCATGTTATAATTCATATTCTGACACTATAACAAATCTTCTACCAGGAACAATGGAAACGGTAGGGACCAGAACCAGAGAGGTTCACAGCCTATCTGTCCAGCTATCACTGGTATTCAATCTTACGATTATTGATTATTCACATTGTCCTTTGTACCCTATTATCATGTCCTATGAAAAATGTTTTATCAGGTCCTCAGCCAGCCAGAGCACCTGCTGGAGGATATACTCATCCTCTTTGCTCTACTTGCCACTGTAGGCACCCAGAGCCATGTCGTCGTAACACTGACGCATGCTTCAAGTGTGGTCTTCCTGGCCATATCATGAAGGATTGCCGTAAGGGAGAGATGGAGGTCACATCGGGACATGCTGATACCAAGCCGCCTCCTACCACTGGACGTGTCTACATGACATCTCGAGACCAGGCCAACAAGTCTATAGGTACCATCACTGGAATCTTGTATATGTATGGTCAAGCTGCGTGTGTTCTTTTCGATACGTGTGCTAGTCACTCGGTCATTTCTACTGCCTATGCTAAGAACATTAGGATGCTCCCAATGCCACTAGAGAATAGACTTACTATTTCCACGTCTTTGAGGGACTCTGTACTAATCACCCATGTATACAAGAGTCTTCCCCTAGAATTTGACGATAAGGTTCGTCCTGTTGACGCACTTCCGCTGGACATGAATGACTTTGATATGTTTTTGGGCATGGATTGGCTATCCAAGCATCATGCTACCATAGACTGCCATTCATATCGAGTTATCTTCGGTGATCTTAATGCACCAGAGTACATTCACAACGGGTTTATACCCTGAAGGTCTGTACAAATTATATCTACCCTACAAGCGCGTGCACTACTATCACATGGTTGCGAGGGTTATCTAGCTACGGTTCACGACATGGATGCTGAATCTCCATCAATTCAGGATCAACCAATAGTGTCGGAATTCCAAGATGTATTTCCAGAAGAACTTCCGGGCATACCACCTACACGAGAAGTGGAATTCAATATCGAGCGTATTCCAGGAGCTGAACCGATCTCCAAAGCTCCTTATCGCTTGGCTCCCATAGAGTTAAAGGAGCTGAAGGATCAACTGCAAGAACTTCTAGAACGAGGTTTCATTCGACCGAGCGCATCTCCATGGGGCGCACCGGTCTTATTTGTTAAGAAGAAGGACGGCAGTATGCATCTTTGTATAGACTATCGCGAGCTCAACAAGATTACTATATGGAATAGGTATCCACTGCAGCGTATAGACGATTTTTTTAACCAACTCCAATGAGCCAAACACTTCTCTACGATTGATATTAGGTCAGGCTATCATCAGCTACGGGTTAAGGAGCAGGACATCGCCATGACTGCTTTTCGTACCCGCTATGGCAACTACGAATTTGTAGTTATGCCATTCGGCCTGACAAATGCTCCAGCAGTGTTCATGGACTTGATGAACAAAATCTTCCATGAATTTCTGGACAAGTTCGTCATTGTCTTCATCGATGACATCCTGATTTTCTCAAAGTCCAAGGAAAAACACGAAGACCATCTTCATATAGTACTACAGATTCTTCGCCAGAAGCAACTGTATGCTAAATTCTCTAAATGTGAGTTCTGGTTAGACAAGGTGGCATTCTTAGGTCACATTGTATCAGCAAAAGGAATGACTATGCATCCAACAAAGGTTGAGGTTATTACTAAGTGGCCGAGGCCGACATCAGCGACGGAAGTCCGCAGTTTCTTAGGCTTAGCTGGCTATTAATTTTCCCGCTTAGCACTACCATTGACCAAACTGATGCGGAAGGGGAGAAATTCGTCTAGACTGAAGAACGAGAGAAGAGCTTTGAAGACCTGAAGTAGAAGCTAGTATCTGCACCTATTCTTACTCTCCCATCTGGTAAGGGTGGATTTCAAATCTACAGTGATGCATCGGGGAAGGGACTTGGCTGTGTTCTCATGCAACATAGGAAAGTGATCGCGTACGATTCACGGCAGCTTAAGCCTTATGAAGAAAATTACCCTACGCATGACTTAGAACTTGCTGCAGTCGTGTTTGCATTGAAGATATGGAGGTTCTACTTATATGGAGAATCATGTGACATTTTCACGGACCACAAGAGCTTGAAGTATATCTTCACTCAACGTGAATTGAACTTGAGGCAGAGGAGATGGTTAGAGCTGTTGAAGGATTATGACATTAATCTACAATATCATCTCGAAAAGGCAAATGTAGTACCAGATGCTCTGAGCAGGAAGTCCGGAATGATCAACGACATTAAAATTGAGGAGGAAATCATAAGAGACTTGGAGCGACTAGACATCGAGATCATGGTACGTGAACAACACGGTTACTGGGCTAATCTTAGAGTAGAACCCGAGTTACTCTCTAAGATCAAGGAAGCTCAGAAAGATGATGGAGAAATCTGGGCGATAGTTCAGAATTTGGAGAAATAGACGGAATTCAGAGTAGATGCAGATGGTATCGTATGGCAGGGCACGAGACTTTGTGTTCCTGATGACCAAGAACTCCAGGAAGCCTTGTTAGTTGAAGCTCATAGCTCCCCATTCTCTATACATCCTGGTTCGACTAAGATGTACCATGACATAGCTCCCCATTCTCTATACATCCTGGTTCGACTAAGATGTACCAAGAACTCCAGGAAGCCTTGTTAGTGGTATGAAACAGGATGTGGCCACTTACGTCCCCAAATGTCTTACCTGCCAGCAGGTTAAGATCGAGCATCAGCGATCTGGCGGTCTCCTCCAACCGTTAGATATCCCAGAGTGGAAGTGGGACAAAATCACCATGGATTTTGCCACTGGTCTTCCGCCTACCAAGAGGAAGCACGATGCAATTTGGGTTATCGTAGATTGACTTACCAAATCAGCTCATTTCTTACCGATCCGCAAGGAAGATCCGGTAAGTAAAATCGCCGATACGTATAGAAGAGAGATCATGAGACTCCACGGTGCTCCATCCAGCATCGTCTTAGACAGAGATCCTCGTTTCACTTCGCGAATTTGGAAGAGTCTGCAGAAAGCTTGGGGTACACAACTTAAGCTTAGCACGGCTTTTCATCCTCAAAAAGATGGACAGTCGGAGCGAACGATTCAGACATTGGAAGACATGTTGAGGTCATGTGCGTTGGAATGGACGGGTGATTGGGACGATTATATCTGTTTGGTGGAGTTTGCATACAACAACAGTTGGCACGCAAGTATCAAGTGTCCTCCTTTCGAGATGTTGTATGGCAGAAAGTGTCGCGCCCCAATCTGCTGGGATCAGGTTGGCGGGCGAACACTTGAAGGACTAGAAATCATAGAGATGACCAGTGAAAGGATCGCAGTAGCTAAACAGAAACTTCAGGAAGCACGGTCACGTCAGAAGAGTTACGCCGATAAGCATCGTAGGGACATACATAATAACGTAGGAGATCACGTCTTCCTTAAGGTTTCACCGGCACGTGGTGTTAGACGCTTCGGGATTAAAGGGAAGCTCAGTCCTCGTTTCATCAGACCGTTTGATATCATTGAGCGAGTCGGTGAAGTATCTTATCGGTTAGCGTTACCTCCGCAGCTTTCGCATGTACACAATGTCTTTCATGTGTCCTTACTAAGAGGGTACCAGTATCACCCCTTCACATGGTTCAGTATCCACTGGAACTGATACGTGAAGATCTCACTTTCATAGAAGAACCCGAACGAGTTCTTGACAGACAAGAACGAGTCATGAGAAGGAAGACGATTCCATTCGTCAAAATCCTTTGGAGGGATCATACCGAGCGGTAAGCCACTTGGGAAACAGAGGAGTCTATCCGGGCTTCTTACCCTCATTTCATATTTTGAATTCGGGTATGTTCTTCTTTTCCAGTTTACTTTATCTATAATTCGGGGACGAATTATTCTTTTTAGGGGGGAAGAGTTGTAAAACCCGCATGCTTTTACCATGAATACTACCCTTAAGATCGTACGCACTAGATTAAAACATTCCTTTTATAGTATGATTACGTTCACGTATAAGAATTGTAAGTATTACGTACACGATAAGTATTTATTACGTATGAACACACAATAATTATTTAAACACTAATTAATCACGAACATGCGATCATGAAATCATGAACTTAAATTAATCACGAGCTAATATTAATTACGTATATAGATTTATAACGAGCACGAATAAATATATTAAGTCACGGTTAATAATTAACGAGAACACATAAAACACGAACACGATAAAACACGAACGAACAATAAAATAATTAGACTCGGAAAAAGGTACGGGTACCCCATGTGGGGCCCCCTACCCGCGGCTACACCAAAGCAATGGGCCAAGCCCATTTTAATTTTTACTAAAACAAGGAATTAGGAAATATTTTGGTCATTTTTCACATTACAGGAAATTAAAAAAAAACCCTAAAACTTCTCCTTCTTCCTTCTCTCCCTTGGCCGCCGGATTCAACACACCAAAAGGGGGTGTTCGATTGATTTTGATCTTGAATTTTGTACAAGTATTGGTGTGTGTTCATCCTCGTTTGATCCACACATTCGGTATACCTTTTTAATCCTTTTCTTTTATGTTTTGATTTAATAAATTACATAAGATCATGATGTTTTTAAAAGCTAATTAAAAACATTAATTAAACATGTAAATGGTTAAGGGGTAAATCAAAACGAGGGATTTTAGGGGTGTTTGATGTGGCCGACGCCTAAAACGAACCCCCAAGGGGTCTCGGTTTGGCTTATGAACCACCACCGAGACCTCATGGTCTCGGTTTGGTGGTGTGGGTCCCACCGCAGCAGCAAACAGGGGGAACCCCGAAGTGGTTCGGGGTATGGTGTGGATTACGGGTCCGGTTCATGGTTTCTAGTCAAGATCCAGTTCATTGTTTATGTTAAGGTTATGGTTTTAATAATCATATGTAAAAGATTAAATTAATAAAACATGACATAATTAATTTAATAAACATGACTTAGGTTATAATTTAATTATTAGATCATGGATTTTTAACCTAAGTATTTATATTTTCTAGACTTTATAATTAATTAATTATTAAAAATCATGGCTATAATTAATTAATTAACATGACTTAGGTTATATTATTAATAATTAATAATACATGTTTTAACCTAAGTATTTAACTTTATTTAATTAAAAACATGATATATTTAATTAAATACTTTTAACCTATAGTTTATTTAAATTACATGTAATAATTAATAAACTATACCTTATATCAATATGACTTAGAAAAATAATCAGAAAACACTTAAGCTTATATAATTAGCTTATTTAACCAGCTTATATCTACTTATAGAAACTTTCTATTTTTAGAAACTTATTTAATTAAGGCAGCTAATCTATTTAAGGAAACTTTCTATTTTTAGAAACTTATCTATTTTAAGTAGTAATTTTATTTTTGGAAACTTTCTATTTTTGGAAAATTTCTATTTTTAGAAACTTTCTACTTTTGGAAACTTTTTATTTTTGGAAACTTTCTATTTTTGGTAACTTTTTATTTTTGGAAACTTTCTATTTTAGGAAACCTGCTATTTTTAGAAAGTTACTTATTATTACACAATAAGTATAATAATACATGAAATACAAGAAATACTTAATCAGAATAGACAGAATATAAGTTAAACACAGTTTGAAGCTTAAAACAGTAAAACATGACATGAACGTATAAAATGAGCTAAGACATGACATAAAACCAGTTACGTATTTAGTGATCAGATACTTATACACGTATGTATTTATGTAGCATTAGTGATACCGAAGTAGAACTCTCTTCAGTTCGTCTTCTTCGTTCACTGGACATAAGGTACGGATTCCCGTCCTTTCAGTATGGACATTCTTTCCTTATTATGATTCCCCGTATGTAGCCAATTGTTTTCCCATAGTATAAGTTTATATGTTTGATTTGCTTATGTTTAATTTAGAATAACTATAGCCATATACATGCATGACCAGTTTCACCTAGTTATCGAGGTACCATAACCATAACACTAGAGGCACTGGTGTTATGACTTCCCCACGGCGGAGTGATTGCTCATGGCGTCCCTTCAGCTTTTGGCCATATTATTATATTTATCATGTGGGGAGTTTGAGTGCATCCTAGTTACATGTTTTTAGTAGATTACTTAGTGTGAATGTGTTGTGTGCCTTGCATCCTTCACAAGGAGCTGATCCCTCCTACCCAAACCAGTATATTAAATTAGAGGCAGCCCCCTCTAATTTGCATGATGAGGTCACCCCTCCAAGTATTCATGCACGATGGATTTTCATGACCTATATTGGCTAATGGTAGAATATGTTAAACAGTTTTTATAAGATAAACATAAGGCTTTTCAAACTATAAAACCAGTTTTACCAAGACTTAACCGGGTTATTCGGGACTTAGTTTCTTCCGCTGTTATATGCTTATATGCTTATAGTGTTCATGCTTTATTGAACATCCGTGCACCGAGCGTATTGCTCAGCCGTTTTCCTTTTCTATGTTCCCAAAACGGCAGGTACTCAGGGACGCTCGTAGACTTTAAGCGTACGTGCATATGGACTGGAAGTTTTCTATCCTTTCTTTACTTTATGCATTATCTTTACTTGATACTCTTGCCATGGACATTGTTTAGTCCATTCATTTACAGTACTTAGGTTTGTGTGTGATGAGCTTTACTTTTGGACTACCGATGTTTGATTCCGGTATTTTCCTTTTATGGTCATGTAATGTTTATACATTTATCCTTGTATGTTTTGATGACACGCCATAATTACGCGTGACATTCCATTATCAAAATGGGGTGTTACAATAATATTTACGATCTCAATCCATCATGTGAGACTACCACTCCTATTCTCGATTCTTCCACTACGGAGACCGATGCCTCTCTCATCATGGGGGGGTGAGGGTCTTATCACTATTCCTTGTGACGAGACTCTTATTCCAATCCAAAGTGAGCCTACGGTTGCTTCCAATAGTGATAGTGAGTGTGAATCTATTTCTAGTGATGATTCATTACCTCCCACCGACATCTTGGGAGATGATTCTTTGGCTTTCTCTAATCCTCTTTTTGATCTCGATGATGATTTTACATCTAGTGATAACGAGTCACTATCCGATGAAGACGTTCTAAAGGAAAATTTCAAGATTTATTCGAACCCTTTATTTTATTTTGATGACGCCTACATATCTAGTGAGGTGAATCCTCTCTTTGAAGAGGGGATTGAGGAAATTGATAGCTTCGACTCACTTGTTATTGATGAGCATTCTTTGTTAGCCATGCCACCTCCCATCGTAGAGGAGGTGGAGAGATTTGACCCTACCTTTCGTTTGATTAGGTCTGGAGAGGTGACGCGGGTGGTAGATATTTCTTATAATATTTCTCATATTATGTTGCCACCCCGTCCTACCACGTGCACACCCAAGCAGGTGATGTATCACTTTTACTCTCCTTATTTCATATCGGGAAATGAGGATGAGTAATTTGATCCTAGAGGAGACGTTGATGTTGCTATTACTTGTGATGTTTTATCGGTTACCCCATCGACTATTGCTTTGAGTTTCTATCAAGTGTCCTCAGGTGACACTTTGATATATTTTTCTCCCACCCTCTCGCCCTTGGCGAAGACGAGTATTCTTAAGGATCGCCTTTATACCTATTTCTCGTATGTTATAAGAATCCTTTTGCTTTTCTTCACTTATACTGTGGATTCTTCTTCTTTATTCTCATCCGATAATGAGGATAATATTTTTTACCCTGACATATCTGTTTTGAGCAAGTGGAGATTCTCTTGTTCCCCCATGGACCATTAAATTCGTGGTCGAGTCAGGCTCGTGACTCGGTTAACAAAAACAAGCGCTTCTCGGGAGGCAAACCGATGATTTATCTATTTTATCTATTTTCTAACATAAGTTTAGGGGCGTGCTTCTCTCCATGTGTGCTTGTTGGTATTTGTTTTTGTGTGCAGGGTTCCCTTGGATCGAGAAGACTTTTAGAGGGTTGATGTTGGTGTTTTCCATCATCTTCTTCATTCAGTCTCCGATCGATCTTTATGTCTATATCAGGGGAGTACTCAGTTCTCACCTTTATCCATGCATATCTGATTGTGTTCTCCTTCTTACACATGGAATTCTAGCATTAGCCTTTTGTGTTCTTAAGTGTAGGGGTAGCACCTTATCACTTTTGAACATTGAGGCCAATGTTCGGTTCTAAGTGTAGGGGGTTTTATATCATATTGATCATATTCATGCCTACTTGTTTGCCCTCTTGCATCCTATTTTGATCAAATGTGTGTTTTTTTTAAATAATAATAAAACGTTTTTGATCGTGCGTGATTGACTTTTCCCGTAGGCTAGAACAAAGGGGATCCTGACTCTGCCTGAGTGTTGATCTGGCTGCTCCCTTTACTTGTAGACTAAGCTTTTAGGAATTGTGCAAATGAAAATGCTAAACGTGGAGTAGTTGTTTCTCTTTAGAGGTTATATGAATAACCTGTGGCTTTTCCTCTTAGATTATAACTAGACTAAATAAGTGTGTTGATAGTTGTAAAATACGTCTTTTAGGAAAAAGAGCGTAATTAGGGCAAGTATTAAGTGTCGGTTTAGGAAAACCAAGCACTAATGACCCAAAGTGGGGATCGTTCTCAAAGAGGCTTGTGTGTTGTGTTAAGAAATGAATAATGGTTTGTGATTATATTGATGAGAAATGAAAAGAAGAAAAGAGATTAGAAGAGAGTGACGGTTACGATTATGAATTAAACTAAGACGAATAGTCGTGCACGTAAAACCGTAAAAGGTGACAAAATACAAAATTTACCCTAAAAATTCCTAGAAAATTGCAATAAATCCTAAAAAAATGTAATTTGAGTTTACAAAAAATAAAAAATTAGTCAAACCTTTTATTTAGTTAAATAATAATTTTTTAATGCTAATTAAAGCCCAAAAAATAAGTTTAGATAACAAAAAGCCCAAAATGATAATTTTTCCACTTGTAAACCTCTAAAATGACTTAACTAAGTTTATAACTATTTTTGAAAATTTTAAAATTAATTAAAACTATTTAAAACAATTAAAAACTATTAAAAATTAAAATAATTCTAAAAATTAATCTAATGACAATAAAAATATTCTAAAAATTGTAAAATTCCTAACTTAATGTATTTGATCTAAGAAAAATGAAAAACTTTGAAAAATATAAATTTTAATTTTTAATAATAAAATAATAATAAAATATTATTAAAAATCCAAAATTTAAAAAAAAAATTCTAAAAAGTTGCAAACTAGTTTATTTTAACCTAAATAAAATAGAAATGAAGTTGAAATTACAAAAATACCCCTATTGGGCCTTAAATGGGCTAAAAGTACAAACAGTCCCTTAATGGGCTTGAAATAGGCCCAATAAGAAAAATGTTATCCAAATAAGCCCAAAATCTCCTATCTGACTTAAAATTTGATTTTAAGAACAAAACTCTAAAGGCACAAAAGCTTAAAATGTGTTTAAGCTATCTTATTTCAAAGCAGCTTAATCTTCTTAATGGGCTTTTTGGCCCATTAAGCTATAAGCTAATGACATAAGCTAAATTTTGACACACAAGCTTCTTTTGAGTTACTTAAGAGATCTGTAAAAAGAAAATTGGAAAAAGCACAAGAAATAAGCCTGAAATAAGCCAAGACTCTCTTCACAAAAAGACAAAATAGTCGTTTTTGAGTTCTAGACCACCTCAAGTGCTGATTCAACTTTCAAAAGCTTTTAAATGACTTAATTAAGCAAAATAATAAAAAAGTTTTCAAATAAGCACATGAAATAAGCCAAAATAAGCAGATAAGCACTTGTTTAAAAGTCAACTTAATGAGTTTTCTAGTAAAAAGTCAAAGTCAAAGTCTAATAAGCTCCAGATCAAATAAATGGGTCAAATGAGGAAGATCTATAACAAAAAATAAGTTGTTGCAAGTATGGATAAGCCAATATGGCTTATGAATAAGCTGTTTGAAGATTTACACTAGCAGGGGCTAGTTTTGGAGGTTGAGCAGTGGGAACTTTTCCCGTTGCTTGACCTTTTTGACTTTTTGTCTTATATGACTTTTTTGTGGATTCAAGTTACAAACAAGGCACCCTTGTAATCAGTGGATCACAGAGAGTCAAGAACAACAAAAATATCACACTTTCAATCAGCCTAATGATACAGTTAATTCAATTAAGCCCCAGATCAGACACAAACTTGAACACTAGCAGTTACGAACTTAATAAGCTCTTTTAGCAAGATTCGGCCAACCAAATTGCACCAAAAGCATACACAAGCTATATTTAATTCGAAGGAACATAAATCAACAAGTTTCATGCAAAGGTTCAAGGTCTAGATCAAGATTCAAGCATATAAAGGTTACTGATGAACACTAAACAAGCAGTTATTGTTTGGTCAAAAAGTTGATGTGGCAGAAACTCAAAACCGAAGAAAACATGAAGATATTGTCTAAGCGTTGTCAAGAGCAATCCAAGCGTTGACAAGTGAAAACTAAGCGCTGATGGCTCAAGATTTGTCATGTGCAATCTAAGCATTGTCACATGCAATTCAAGAGTTGATAGAAATGTAGACAAGAAGCTTATGGAAGCTTCTATTTAGATAAACATGCAGGATATATTCTGTATAAGTTTATCTAAATTGAAGATTTACTTTTTTATTTTATTTTATCTCTTGTAAAACCCTAATCCTTACACTATAAAAGGAACCAAGGGTCTTAGGTTTTATTTATAAGTTCATTCACAATGTAAACCTAAAGCATGTGTCGACTAGGTGTGGGATTCAATATACATACACCTAGTGATTGTTTGTTATTAATATAATGAACAATCCATTAGAGTAATTCATGTGTTTTGTGCCTAAACACCTTGTTAATGGTTGTTGTTCTAATTCCGCTTTGATTATGTTAATCATATGAACAATGATCATTCCTAGTAGCTTTATAGATCCGGACATCAAGGTTTCCACAATTGGTATCAGAGCCTCGTGGCTCGTAATGCAAGGACCAACAAGGTGTTCATGTATGGTGAAAAGAAGAAAAATCCGTCTAGGGTTTTTCTGGACGTTTTTGTGTGAGCAACAGTATTCAGAAGGTCATAACTTTTAATTGAACCGTTGGATCGTCACGAAATTTCTTGTGTGTGTTCTATACACATATATCTAGACATCCACCAGAGGGTTGTCGTGTTTTATCCCTAATCAAAAGTTATTAAGCATCGAAGTTGGCTGTAATGATGATTTTCACTTTTCTGATTTTGCATAAAATAATGATTTCGGGTTTCTAAAAACCCTAGATCGTTTCTATACCAGAAAAAGGGACGATTTGCAACAGTGTTATTTATTGAGTAGCAGCAAGAAAAGGGTTTTTCAAAAACCCTATATCTATTCATGATGTTTCTGAATCCACGCTAAGCTTACTGTGTTTTATTCTTGTAAAGGAAGCATATTGGCAGTTTGGCTCATGGATGACAGTAAAAGACGTGGGTTTGGATATTAGAGCTGCTGCTACAAAAGGAGATGGGTGTCTCGTATGGTCTATTGGTGATACTCACGTGAGGAAAAGACAAAAACAGTAAAGTTATGTGCATTAAGGAGAGTCACGTTTATAGGCTGCAAATAGGATATGCTATGGGAAGGAGATATACACGAATATGGAGTTGCTGATTTTTGGACAGAATGATAAAGACGTGAGTTGTTTGCAAATAATTAAGATCACATGGGTACAAAGTTAAAGGCTGAGAAGTAGCAAAGTTGTTCACGTGATCCAATGATGGGGACTTGTGACTATGATAAGCTTTATGGCAATAAGAAGTACTGTTCGCTGGTTCACTTTGGGATTTAAAGAGAAATTCCTAACTTTTAGGGATTGTTTATTGATCCTAAAAGATATTGCCTACTTTGGACATGAGCTATGATAGAGTAGGAATGCAAAGATGTGCGATATATGCTACAGTATGGGGAAAATATATTGCCTACTTTGTAGGAATATTTGTATCTTTAAATATGGAAAGTATATATCAAGGCTGACATGGATACAGGAAAGGCATGGGATATACTGTGAGTTAGACGTTGATGTTTGTTATTTGACGCTGACAAGAAATAAGTGAACGCTGACAGAAGAGAGCGTTGCCAGAGTTGTCCGAGATATGATTGTACCAAGCGTTGATACGCTTTGTCTAATATCGGACAAAGCATGTGTTTAAGAAGTTGGACAATATGGGATCTCGGATAACAAAAGGATATCTGCTGTTGAGAAAATTGGTACGTTTTTAGCACACAAAAAGGAGGAGTTTACACACAAAGGTACATGGAATATCCTTTTATTTAGAATATCATGTTGATATTTATGGCTCGGATATTTTTAAAAGGGACAAATTATCTTAAAGCGAGTTAGCAATTATTCGTGGGAATTTGATGGATATTTAAACTATGTAATCGGGATAGCCTTGCAAAAGAGTTATTCAATCAAGAACTTTTACATATGGTATGAAGAAGTTATTTCATTAAATTCGTCATGAAGAGGTGTTAGCTTAAGGGGAAGAATTCTTTTGGTAAGTTTGATGATTGAAGAAGATTTTCGCGAGTTTGTGTTCTATCATATCTTAAAGTCATGCACTTCTAGTCACTGACTTTTAAAGATAACTTGTTCGTGCTTTACATGGTTGGTGATGAAGACTTGTCATATCTAGCAAAGTTAGATTGCTATCACTTGAAGGAGTTACATGATCGTGCTTAGTGTCTCACAAAGGATGAGGATTTTGACAATGGGATCGAGGTCTACTTATATCTTCTCTATAAGTTCTTTATCACGTGGATAGTACAAGACATAGGTTTGGGTTACTCTACTTCTACATCAAGATTACTTTATTTATTTTTTTCTTCAAGATCATTACTTAGAGCTACATTTGGAGAATCTTCAAGATTGCATACATTGTTTACTTCCCTGTTGATGTGACAAAAAGGGGAAGACATACATGCTACAATTGAGGGGAAGGAATTTGAAGATCATGTACAACTTACAAGAGATATACAAAGAGTTTTGCCGACATCAACTAGGGGAAGATTGTTGGGTCAAAAAGTTGATGTGGCAGGAACTCAAAACCGAAGACAACATGAAGATATTGTCTAAGCGTTGTCAAGAGCAATCCAAGCGTTGACAAGTGCAAACTAAGCGTTGATGGCTCAAGAGTTGTCATGTGCAATCTAAGCATTGTCACATGAAATTCAAGAGTTGACAGAAATGTAGACAAGAAGCTTATGGAAGCTTCTATTTAGATAAACATGCAGGATATATTCTGTATAAGTTTATCTAAATAGAAGATTTACTTGTTTATTTGATTTTATCTCTTGTAAAACCCTAATCCTTACACTATAAAAGGAACCAAGGGTCTTAGGTTTTATTTATAAGTTCATTCACAATGTAAACCTAAAGCGTGTGTCGACTAGGTGTGGGATTCAATGTACACACACCTAGTGATTGTTTGTTATTAATATAATGAACAATCCATTAGAGTAATTCATGTGTTTTGTGCCTAAACACCTTTTTAATGGTTGTTGTTCTAATTCCGCTTTGATTATGTTAATCATATGAACAATGATCATGCCTAGTAGCTTTAAAGATCCGAAAACCAAGGTTTCCACAGTTATGAAAACTTGCTGATATACTTGACCGCACAGCCAAATTCAAACACTTAAATCTTCTTAACAGGTTATGTTGGATATGATTTATCACTTTTTATCCTAAGTCTAAGCCTAGAACTAGGTGTGCACCAAATCACAGTCCAAAATATTAACTAATCAAGATTTTATAAGCATATGTTTGATTTAGGTGTTCAAAAGCATACAACTTGCAGATTATCACTCTATTGCACTTCTTAAACAAGAACTAGCAACATACAACAGCAAACACTTAACCAATAACACAATAACTTCAATATACAGTTTACCCAAACACACCTTTATATTTTCAAATTTATATTTTCAAATAAAAAGTTGGATTCAGGTTAGCACATGCATACATAAGCATCAAAACATCAATCTTAAACACAAACAACAAGATTTGGAGCCAATGATCAACAGATACACAAGCAGAACTCAAATATCAAAAATATCCAAATTTTTGATAGATTTTGAGATTAAGGGTTTAAACCTCATGGATGTACATCCACACCTACGTATGTTTGAGCTGATGTGCCTAGCAAAACAAGGCACAAGCTTTCAATATCAAGCTGCTAAGATAGAACAAGGTTAGAAGCAAAATTATAAAAACAGAAAGGTGACAAATCTTGATTGATGCAACCCTTGTACCCCACACTTGATTATCCCCAAGTTATAAGCCTCACAACACCTTGATAACAGTTTATCAGGATGCTATGATCCACTTATAGCCCAAGAGTTCCAAGGTGTACCAAGGAACTTAGCAAAATATCAAGGTTTTAGAACTTTGAGCAATTTCTTGCACAAAGCTTGAGAAAACGTTTTGAGATTCAAGTTTAGCAAACATATAACGTAAACAAGCCGAATAAAAGGTTGGCACTTGGTTTTTCTTCACAAAATTCAAACTCTATTTCATAACTTGAAAGTAGGATTTATAGAAATGTGAACTAGGAAAAATCAAGAGCAGCTGAAATGAAAAGTCTAAGTGCCTTTATATAGGCTACAAGGGTTCTAGAAATGCAAGAAAAACGTAAAACCCTAATGTGTAAAGTCCCTGAAATGCCCTTGAGAGTTTTGGCTTTTTGCTTGATGATGTGACTTAATTTGGCAGTTTGTTGAGGTGTCAAGCATGTGGAAGTGATCAAAGGCTCACAAGGAGCTTAAGTTTGAAGCTACTATCTTGAACGTTGGATGGCTGGCAAGTTTTGGCTTTTTCTCCCAAAACCGTGTATGAGGGTTTATCATGTGACCAAGGTGATGATGTGGCATGTGTTTTGGGAGTTGGGTTATGATAACAAGACCCTTAATCACTAATCTGGAAGAGATTAGGGTTTAATTGTTGGTAATTAATAAATGCCCAAATTTGTGAAGAACATGAAGAACATTTGTTTTGATCTTTGTTTTAGGTTTAAAAGGTGTTTAGCGCGTGTTTTTAATATTAATTAACATTTAAAAAGTTAATTAAAAATAAACGGTGAGTGTGTTAATGCAAGTGATGCCTAAAAACATTATCAGTGTTAACTAATCTTTCTTAGTTTTGATCACAACAAACTATACAACACATTTAGTGTAAAACACAAAACGAATTATTTAACTAACACTATCATCAAGGTAATAATCATATCACTAACCTTTCTTAATCATACTTAGTGATCATCAAAATGATTATCCTTAAAACTCAATTTTGTTAAATATGACAAAAGACTTTTTAATAAACTTTCTTTTTTAGAAAATGTTTTATTAAAATGGAAAATGAAAATTTGAAAATAGCATATTCCATATGCTATTAGAATATCCTTTGAAGGCTTCAAATACCTCAGATATTCCTACCCCACTAAAAGACAAATAACGAAGCGTACTCTAGGGGCGGAACCTTAAGTAGCTAGGCGGTTCCCTAGCGATATGGAACCGCCGGGCTAGATAAGGTATCGCGCCCAGATAGCCGTTATATATCCGTTATACTTTGTGTCCTTTAAATAGTGGGTCAAATCTCATTTTCCAACAAGCCTCTTGGACGTTTTTCTCAGCCCCTTTTCTCTTTTCTATAACATAATCATTAGTAAATGATCACTTAAAGTGTTAAGGATGTTTACATATGATTATCCTCTTGATCCCCTCCTTTACCTTGTCCAATAAGAAGATCACTCACTCACTAGTGTTGTGATAAAGATGAATCTATGAGCTAGTCATATTCATCATGATACCCTTCTTGTTTTATGTTAATCCATTGTATTTATGAATACTTGGACTAGTTGTGTTCATCCAAGTTATTTGTAAATACTTGGATTTGTTGTGTACATCCATTGCATATGTGTTTGCTTGGATTTGTATTGTGTAGATCCAAGCTACATGTGTGTACTTGGATATGTCTAGTTGAGTTGTAATAGATTTGATTAGTAGTTCTCACTAAACTATAAAGTGATGTGGTTGTGTCTTGTGAGTTCTCACTAAACTTGAAAGTGATTAGTAGTTATGTTGTGTGAAGTTCTCACTTAGCTTCAAAGTGAAGAGTCGTGAAGATTTGTTCTAGCTTTGGATTAGAACTCGACATCTAGCCTTGTGTCGTAAAATGGTGAAGTAGGCAACTTCGTGAAGATTGGTTCTACCTTAAGATTAGAACTCGACATCTAGCCTTGTGTCATTAAATTGTAAAGTAGGCAACGTTGTGTAGATTGGTCCTAGCTAAAGATTAGGTCTCGACATTTAGCTTAGTGTAGGAAAATAATGTAATTGACGATGTAAGGTTTTCTCCGCCAAGAAGGGAGCTTGTGGATATAGTGGAAATATCGAGTAGGTGTACTCGAGGAGTGGAGTAGAAACGAGGATAGAGCCTCGTTTTCGAACCACTATAAATCTTGGTGTCTTCCCAATAGGTTGTCTCCTTCCTTACTCTTTACTTATTTGATTATCATTACACTTACCTATTATCTTTGCTTGTTCATTTGAATTGAACCTAATCATTATGCAACTTAGCTTCAAGCAAAAGATATTTTTGATACAAACCAAATTGAAAGTAATTTTAATTTGGTTGACAATCGAAGAGAAACTATTCAACCCCCCCCCCCCCCCCCCTCTCCCTTTCAAGTTTCTACAATTGGTATCAGAGAAATGGTCACTTAAGATCTTTAAAGTATATTGTACTTTGAAACTTGGATCGATCCATTGTCTCCTCAAATTAGAAGGTCAAGTTGTACTAAAGTTTCTCTTTGGTCAAAACTATTTTGTTTTTGAAAAATAGGTCTTTTAATTGATAATATTGCATCCCTCTTAAGATTAGTAGTCTTTATGCATTTTACATCTACTCTTGAAATGTATCTTCTAGTTTGCATCTTGCTTTGTGTAGGTACTCATGAATATTAATCACTTAATTGGTCGTAGATTGAGTTACTTGCACTTGTAGAAGACTCATCTTCATTGATCTTTAACATCTTTGAATGATGATACCAAGATGATTGGGAATGATACTAGTCCTTGAAGACTTAGTACTCATCATAGTCACTGTTGGGCATAGCATTGACTCCTTGACGGATTGCTCTTTGTGGCCAAGGTACGCTTTCGTTCTTCCACACGCCCTTTGATCATTCTTTTGATCATTACTTGACTATGTGCTTGTTCTTGGCATCCTTGCCTTGACATTTGTTTGTGGTTTGTGATTCTTTTCTTTTATCCTCTCAAACCTTCATTGCTTGGATAATTGACTCACTATGGTGATGTAGAGTGAGTTAGTAGTAGCTTAAAGTATCAAGCATGATTTTCATGGTTTGCACTGATACGGTTAGTAGGCCCCTTTGTGGGAGAGAAAGTGAATTAATACCTTGCTCATATTTTGGTTTAGACTAAGACTATTATTGAAAGTGATCTTAGTCTATACATGAATAATTGCTTTGTGTTTATTCATTACCAAAGCCGTTTAACGTTTCGCCTGAAAGGCACGTCTGAAACCACTATATATGACACAAGCTCTTCGTTACCACTATTTGAAGATTGTCACTAATCCCTTGAGGATTGGTCCTCGTCTTGATTCACTTCCCTTGACTTCTCTCTACTTTGCTGTTTTGCTACGAGTAGTCGTTTGTCCATTCGGTTCTTTTCGATCTTGATTCAACTCGTAATCCTTCATTAAAACATATTGCCTAGTGTTTTGATGATCCAATGTTATTCTAAAAGGTTCATGATATATTTTTAAGTATCTTATAAAAACTTGATTTTTAAAATTTGGCGTTTTTCATTGATAAAAACCTGCCTCTATAGGCGGTTCTTTATCTAGGCGGCTCAAACCCGCGGTTCCTTATCGATAAGGTACCGCGGGCAGTAGAGTTTGTCAGAGCGCCAATTTGATTATTTTATTCTTTTTCAAACCACTATCTCTCTCTCCCAAAAACATACAACCGACGTTTTTCATCTTTTCCACCATTGTTGAAGCTTCCAAAACCATCAATCACTCAAATTAATTGATTCCAAGTTTTGGGTTTCACTCATCCTTCATCTAACATCAATTAATTGTAAGTATTTTCTTTCAATTTCATCTATTTTGCTCTAGGGTTCATCCTTTCATAATTGGGGATTTTTAAAATTGAAATTGAATTAAAACCTTAATAGGAATGTGGGTTGACATGGTTATTTTACTATGATTCCTTAGGTTCATATTCATTAAGATTTCACAAAAACCCACTTGTTGAACAAATCTGAATTTTGGCTAAATGATTTTGGTTAAAAGATGGATTTGAGATGAACCCATGAACAAATAGGTAATGACATTGTTAATGCTCACCTAAAAACCTTGTTATGATAAACCAATGTTCTAAGTCCATTGTTGATCCAACATAGTTCATATGTTCTTGGTAAATAATGGAATAGCTAAATTGTGAACATGAGAATGATATGGATACAATCCTTTGTTTGTCAAGAAATTGATATAACACATTCTCATATTTTTTTTTATTTTTTTTTTCATATGAGTGATTGGAGAAATATTGTCTTATGTTTGTATTAGGTACTAATCATGCCTTCTCAATATCAAAAGGATCATCAACTTACTAGACAATACATGCCAAACCTTTCCCAAACCTATGCTTCCCCTCAACTTCGAAATTCATTTCCATCCCTTTCTACTCGTTGTTTCCATGAGGGTAGAGTCATTGACGAGGGAATAACGGGTTATGACTATATCCAATCTATGTTTGAGCTTTCGGGGTTTGATTGCTTGCTCAACATAGAAGAAGATATTTACCCCTTATTCCTTCTTGAATTCTTTAGCACCTACTCCATGCTTGAATACAATGGAGAAATCTTCATTTGTTTCGTGTTGAATGATCAATTGATTCAATACTCCCTCGAAAACTTTGATGAAATTCTCGGTGTGCCATATGAAGGCACTTGTCATTTTACGGATAAAGGGGACTTGATGCTCTCTTGGAATCCTACGATAAACCTCCAAATGACCTCACCGAAATTGATCTAGAGTTTATCATTGACATCATTTCGAAAGAGCGTGATGGAAACGTTGTGAGAAGCCTTCATTTAAATGTACGAAATGTGAATCGATATGAAGTGCTCTCTAGCGACCTTAAGGATTTTATGGTCCAATGGGCAAATATCCTTAGGGAGAATGTCTTTTGTCTTGGTGGAAACCGAGATCATATCGCGGCTTGTATGGTGCATATGTTGAGTTGCATCTTTACATCCACCAAGTACAATTTGGCATTCTATATCGCTCGACGAATAAATTATGCCCTTTCAAAGCCCAAAACAAACCTTCCCTATGCTATACTTCTTACTCGCCTTTTCAAAAGGGTTGCTCAAGATTTTCCCCACCTCGATCTTTCTCGCTTCCACCCGGTTCATCGGGTTATGTTGCCTATTCAAGAGGCATATGCAAGAAAGACAAGAAGTGATCGAGGTTCGCGAAAATCCGATCATTAAGAGATGGATGATGAGGACACCTACATGCCAACAAGTGATGGTGATGGCATAGGTACTAGTTCTCACTTCAACTCTTCGAGTAATTCCCACCCATCCTCAAACTCATTCGTGGATGGACTTGAAGACTTAGCTCCTCTACCTCATTACTCCTCTGGTGAAGTACCGGAAGATCTCAACATGGAGCATCTCTACCGTGAAATCTTAGGACTAGAGGTGAGTTGCATGAGCATCGGGTTGAGTCAAGGAAGGGATTCAAGTATTTGGGGAATATGATCAATGGATTGGGCAAGAAGAGAATGTGAAAGCTTTGAAGTATTTCAAAGAATACATGTTGGTAAACATGTAATGTTGAACAATTTTTTTTATTATTATCTTGGATGTGTATTAACTTATGCTACATGTTTGGATTGTTATTTATTTTAATCCTAAATGTTGTTTATGCCATTATGTTTGTGATTTACATAGCTTTGTGCATGGCTTATGATAGTTAGCTTCTTAGATTTTGGTCAGTAGTTAACTTTGGCTTGTGAATCCTTTGGTAAAAATCTGGGCTAACCAAAATCTGAGATGTGAATTTTTTTGAAAGACCTCTGTTCGCGGTTCCATATCAACCCGCGGATCCTTATCGATAAGTAACCGCCGGTCCTAGATAAGGAACCGCCGCCACTATGTCTGACAGAATCTTTTGCTTTACACTATTTTCTTCAATCTGTGTAAACTTTGCATGATTCTTTGCAAAAACCTGCATATTTCCTAAACTAGGTTACCTGAATTCATTATTCACCTATAATGATTTTAACCCATTACTAGTTTGGATCATCCCCTCACCCATTTAAACCCACCTTGTTAGTCATGTTCTTCACACATCAAAACATCCTTTCCTAACCCTTAAACCACCCTTGTCAACCATGGTTTCTACAAAAACCTCAAACACCCCAAGGAAAACACTTAAGATTAGGATTAACGTACCCAAGCCTAACTCCTCACCATTTCACACACCCAAAAATGAGATGGTTCCAATCCTCATTTCCTCATCACCTTCACCACCCCTTGCACCATGCAACACAACATCCACACATGGTACTAACCACTCCATTGGTTCTACCTCCTCTTCATTCAACTCAAGAATGAATGAGCTCTCTTCACCCTTCACTCCAAGTGCTCCCTTGGATGTGACCACACAACCCCAACTAATCCAAAGCATTCCTTTTGTGAATTACTTTGATGACACCTTGGTGACTTCACCATTTACCCCTCCTAACTCACCCATTTCACCAACCTTGGAGAACATACCTCCACACTCACCCATTTCTCCTTTGGGAACATGCCTCCACTCTCACCCACATCACCCTTGGAGAACATGCCTCCTCCACCTCCACCACACTCAAATACTCCAATTTTGGGTGTCCCTCTTTCCCTCCTCTCGGGTGATCCTTACTATGGGTTTCAAGAGACTCATCGTCCTAATTGTCCATGTTGTCTCTACATCCACTACATCATCCATAACCTCAGGATGGAGATGTTTGGACTACATAGGAGGTTGCAAGAGTTCTTGCTTACCTTGTTCTCCATAACCTTAGTTAGTTGTTTTTTATTTCTTTTGTCATTGTACTTTCTTCCTTCATGAGTTTCTCATGAAGTTAGTTAATAGATTTAGCTTTATGTGTTTCTACTCTTATGTGCACATTAATCAACTTTAATTTGAAATTAAAATTGAACCTAAATCTATCACAACCTCTAAAAACTTGACTAAAATTGGTTCAAAATGTTATCTAAATATTTTGTTTGTGAATGTGTTGCTTTTATGCAACCCTAGCATAATTTAATGCTAATAGAGGTACAATTCCAAGATTTGCAATTTTTTGAAAAAGTCTTAGTTTTTTCTCAAAACCCTAGAAAAACTTGGTTTCAAGTCCACTGCACGCGGATCCTCAAAGTCCCGCGGTTCCTTAAGTGATAAGGAACCGCCGGTCCCTATAAGGTACCGCGGACTGTAAATGACTTTTGACATGTTTTTGGTCAAAATTATTTAAACCCTATACCCTATCAAGATTCCTTGTTTGCTCAATTTGGCTAAACATTCCTTGACACTTCACATTTTGTATTCAAATTCTTACCTTGATTACATTTTACTTATACCCCAACCTTGAGATTTCATTCTCACACCTTCCCAACCTTGAGAATTCATTCTCACACAACCTTGAGATTTCATACTCACACCTTCCCAACCTTGAGATTTCATTCTCACACCTTCACAATGCCTAACTCCTCCATTCCTAACCTTGACATTTCTTTGTCACAACCCCACTCACCCAAAGCTTCCTCATCCAAGCTTTTAAAGAAACCGAAAATCTCGGTTCGTCCTATTTGGGTTAAGAAGAATGAACCATCTTCCTCCAAACCACCCAAAAACCCTACCTTCTCTCCAATCAAGTATTGGAATGAGATTTATGCCATTAACCCCATCACCGGAGCAAAAGAAAATGTTCCCCCACCACCTCAATCCTTCAACATCCCTCAACTCAATGACCTTTCAACCTTCCCAAACCTTACAAGGCATTGTGAAAACATTTCCTACCCGATTACCCCACCACCACCAAACCATAGGTTTGATGCCCTACCCCCATCAAACGATTTTATGTTGCATCATGGATCCTCGTGTGCTTGTTGTCGATTTCAACAAATTGAACTTGCTCATGTATATGAGAAGTTAAATTTCCTTGAATTCCTCCTCACTCGACCTCCTATCCAAGTTTTCGTTCTGGTGGACAAAACTTCGAATGATGCATCGTCGTCTTATTTTTCCAAATAAAGGACTAACTACTCTTAGAGTCTTTATTACTTTATTTGTTTTAGAGTCTTTTATCTTTTAAGCAATCTTGGAAAATTATCACTATTATAATAACTTATGCTTAGTGGTTTATTTTCCATATTTTTTGCTTTAGATACTCATATTGTGTGTATGACTATCTACCTTGTTATATCTTTTCTTTTATGTAATCTTTGTGTTGTTTGTGTGTTATTTCCTTAGTTCTCTTTTGAGTTGATCATGGTTAATTTTTACAATTGCTTATGGGTGATTCCATCAATTCTAAACTTTAACCCATTGACAAGTTTATCATCTTCATTGGATTGAAGCTTGATTTTGTCAATTACCTTTTTGGACATACTTAGCAAAATACTTGCTTCTAATTTGAGATTTCTTCTCTCTCTCCCTCTCAAGTTAGTTAGTAGGTAGTGATCATATATAAATTGGTGTTTCTTTTCTTTCGACTAACCTTTGTGTAGCATTTCACGTTAGCTCACATACTTGGTGCCCCAAGCAAGGGGGAGCTACTAGCAAAGTCTGATTTTCTTCAAAAGACTTGTGCTAACCTTTTTGCTACGACAAAGGGGGAGAAATGATAGTGATAAACTCGTTAATACTTCGATATTTTGTGTTTTTACGTAAATGAGTTTATCGTTTGTCGTAATCAAAAAGGGGGCGATTGTTAATGCAAGTGATGCCTAAAAACATTATTAGTGTTAACTAATCTTTCTTAGTTTTGATCACAACAAACTATACAACACATTTAGTGTAAAACACAAAACGAATTATTTAACTAACACTATCATCAAGGTAATAATCATATCATTAACCTTTCTTAATCATACTTAGTGATCATCAAAATGATTATCCTTAAAACTCACTTTTGTTAAATATGACAAAAGACTTTTTAATAAACTTTCTTTTTTAGAAAATGTTTTATTAAAATGGAAAATGAAAATTTGAAAATAGCATATTCCATATGCTATTAGAATATCCTTTTAAGGCTTCAAATACCTCAGATATTCCTACCCCACTAAAAGACAAAAAGCGGAGCGTACTCTAGGGGCGGAACCTTAAGTAGCTAGGCGGTTCCCTAGCGATATGGAACCACCGGGCTAGATAAGGTACCGCGCCCAGATAGCCGTTATATATCGGTTTTACTTTGTCTCCTTTAAATAGTAGGTCAAATCTCATTTTCCAACAAGCCTCTTGGACGTTTTTCTCAGCCCCCTTTCTCTTTTCTATAACATAATCATTAGTAAATGATCACTTAAAGTGTTAAGGATGTTTACATATGATTATCCTCTTGATCCCCTCCTTTACCTTGTCCAATGAGAAGATCACTCACTCACTAGTGTTGTGATAAAGATGAATCTAGGAGCTATTCATATTCATCATGATACCCTTTTTGTTTTATGAAAATCCATTGTATTTATGAATACTTGGACTAGTTGTGTTCATCCAAGTTATTTGTGAATATATGGATTTGTTGTGTACATCCATTGCATATGTGTTTGCTTGGATTTGTGTTGTGTAGATCCAAGCTACATGTGTGTACTTGGATATGTCTAGTTGAGTTGTAATAGATTTGATTAGTAGTTCTCACTAAACTATAAAGTGATGTGGTTGTGTCTTGTGAGTTCACACTAAACTTGAAAGTGATTAGTAGTTGTGTTGTGTGAAGTTCTCACTTAGCTTCAAAGTGAAGAGTCGTGAAGATTGGTTCTAGCTTTGGATTAGAACTCGACATCTAGCCTTGTGTCGTAAAATGGTGAAGTAGGCAACGTCGTGAAGATTGGTTCTACCTTAAGATTAGAACTCGACATCTAGCCTTGTGTCGTTAAATTGTGAAGTAGGCAACGTTGTGTAGATTGGTCCTAGCTAAAGATTAGGTCTCGACATTTAGCTTAGTGTCGGAAAATAATGTAAGCGACGATGTAAGGTTTTCTCCGCCAAGAAGGGAGCTTGTGGATATAGTGGAAATCTCGAGTAGGTGTACTCGAGGAGTGGAGTAGAAACGAGGATAGAGCCTTGTTGTCGAACCACTATAAATCTTGGTGTCTTCCCACTAGGTTGTCTCCTTCCTTACTCTTTACTTATTTCATTATCATTACACTTACCTATTATCTTTACTAGTGCATTTGAATTGAACCTAATCATTATGCAACTTAGCTTCAAGCAATAGTTTTGATACAAAACAAATTCAAATTAATTTTAATTTGGTTGCCAATCGAAGAGAAACTATTCAACCCCCCCCCCCCCCCCCCCCCCACCCACCCCTTCTAGTTTCTATAGAGTGGATGGTGGGGTGGAGGCAGGATGGCTTGTGTGGTTGAAATGGGATAGTGGGGCACGTGGAGGCTGCCATAGGTCTAGGTAAGTTCTTGTGTCTGCCCAATTTAGTCCTTTAATTCTTCCACTTCCTTCACTTTGTGATAAATGGCATAAAAACAAATTTCCTTTGTTAATAAAGTTTCCATTTTCACACTTTTGCCCCAAATACTTTTCCAAAGTATTTTCAGGGGTAGTTCTTGCCATTTGTTGATTCTTGAAGGGTTGTTTTGGCATTTTTTTCATAGATTATGGTCTTGACTTGTATGATTGACTTTTTGGACGAATAATATTGGCAAGTCTTCATTGTTGACGGACCATTCTTGCCAATTCTTCAAAGTGGAGGGCCCTTTTTGTAAATTTGACAAACTTTAAGGAAAAAACTATTAATTATGAATAAACAAGGGTTTAAAGTGTCAATTATTCAATATTGGAGGACCCTTCTTGCATTATCTTCAATTCTTAAATGGTTTTTCTTGGAAAATCTTCATTAGGGCTTGGTTTATTGTGCGACTTCGTTTCCCATGTTCATTTTTGCATGTTTCTTGTGATCTTTTGTCATTTTCTCAATATTTGTACCTAAAATACACAAGTAACAAACACAAGCATATATTTGGCATTTTTGATTATATTTAATGCATTTAAAGCCCGTTTTGGACGATGAGACTATGTATAAAAGCAGTCTCATCACTCCCCCACACTAAACCATTGTCGTGCCTCACGCAATGCTAGAATAAAGTATCGTAGCACCTCCAAAATTCATTTTTATTCACTTTTATTGAATGATAAACTAGCTACACTACCACTATTACTACTACTTGTGTTTTAGACATAATGTATGATTTTCATCGCAAAATGGGACGTTTAGGTTCATAGAATAAGAACACGTGAATGCTTCGTTAGAAATAATTTCATCGTCCTCGATTTTCACCCCAATTCCATGCTAAGCGTGCAACGAGATCATTGTCATTATAAGTTAGTAACGCTAACACTACTCATATGCCCTAATCACGTACTTATCCTCCCATTTTCCTAAGTTGTATCTCTTATATTTTATTATGTCATGAATGTTTCACGAGGATACATTTTTGACTCATGCGATAATAGAGATTTAGGTCTAAAAATAGAGTCCTAACGGTGTAACCAAGACCATCGAACTAATAACCCCTCCTAATAGACAACGATGTCAAAAAATTAATTCAACAAGAAGGATCGATAAACACGGTTTTACAACGGTTTTGAACATGAGACTTATTACCAAGACTTTTATACGCCCCCTAACGGAAGGGCCTTATTATCATAGGTTTACCTCCATCTTTTATTCAACTTCTCCATGAAGCTTTTATTATGACTTCGGTCTTGCCTTGCCTTTTATTTAACCTCGCCATGAGGTGTTTATTGTGGCCAAAGACGTATATCCTCACGCTAAAAGCGAATTTTGGATCTTTAAAGCTTCAAAGATTAAGGCTTGATTCACTTTCAATTTTGCATAGATTTTTTGGCCTTGTGAGCTTCAAATTGTTCGCTTGATTTAGGTGAGCACTTGAAATCTTATTATTGGGTGAAGCTTTCTATTATTCGGGTTGCCAATACTTCAAAACCGTGACGCTGGCGATACCTTAATGTCTTTCCAATTTAATTACATGGAAGCTACTAGAAAAGACTAGAAACCAACAATCAAGACTAAACCGCTAAGTCAATATTTATTAAGCAAAAAATATTTAAAAGCGAGGGTAGAATAAGCAAACAACGAGAACACATGAGTTTTTGAAAGAATACGAGTACTCTACGTTTAACATAGTAACTTATAATTAACTCTATCATTTCTCGTCCTCATTTAAGAGACTTAGCCTAATATAAAGTTAAGGAATCGAAGCTAAGTGCTCAACACACACGGTCGAGTAAAAAATTACTCTTATTCTCGCCATCAGAAAATCTACATTCGTGTCTTCAAACACTTATAAAACATGAGAAAATTTTTAAAATTTGGCCATTTTAGCCTTATTTTGTAACAATACGATAAACAAAAAGATAAACTTTGGAAAACGTGAAGGTTTGGCAAGGCAAGTATCTATTCACCCCCATACTAGAGTTAAACATTGTCCTCAATGTTTCGAGTCTAAGGGTTGGAATACCCCCATACTAGAGACGAAGTCGAATGCGTAATCTAGCATGGAAAGGGTGTAACCGTTAAATTTAAAGCCGTTTATGAAGTGTGCTATAAACCTAAGGTTAGAACATAAAAGGATATATCATGGATATTGAGAAAGTATTCAAAGAAAACGATCGAGTGCTCCCACAAAACGAACACGAGAGGCTCCAATCGTGAAGATCATGATCATCTAAAATCCACAATTCACAAACAACCACGAAACAAAGGTTGGAAGGGCACAAATCCCCACACGTTACTACATTAGAAAGCGATAATATGTACATAAGATAAGCTTGGGACTCCCCCACGAGGCACCTCGTTTTTTATTACCGAGTCATGAGCTCGACTCGATCCCCCCAATACTAATTATCATGGGGGAAGGTGATTTGGTCGAGGTAGTTCAAGGATGGAACTTCCCGCCAAAGTAGTGCTTCAACCTATGTCCATTCACCTTGAAATTGGGGCCATAATTTTGAGCTAGCTCGATGGTCCCATAAGGAAAAACTTGAGTCATGGTAAATGGACCGGACCAAAGGGATTTCAACTTACCGGAAAAGATTTTCAAACGATAGTTAAAAAGCAACACTTGATCCCCATTGTAAAAACCCGGTTTTTAATTTTTGAATCATGAAACTTTTTAGTTTTTTCTTTATAAATCAATGAATTTTCATAAGCAATGTCTCTCAATTCATCCAATTCATTAAGTTGTATTTTCTGGTGTTTTCCTACGGTCTCCATATCGTTATTACAATGCTTTAGGGCCCAATAAGCTTTGTGTTCAAGTTCAATTAGCAAGTGACAATTCTTCCCATACACAAGCTTATAGGAAGTGCACCCGATGGGCGTCTTATGAGCTGTCCTAAAGGCCCATAAAGCATCGTCCAACTTATCCGACCAAGATTGTCGGTTTTCCCCAATAGATCTCTCCAAGATCCTCTTCAAAGCTCGGTTTGAAACCTCGACTTGCCCATTCGTTTGTGGGTGATAAGCCGTAGAAAGACGATGTGTAACCCCATATTTCCTTAGGACCCTTTCGAATTGGTCGTTACAAAAATGGGTTCCACGATCGCTTATGATCGCACGAGGGGTTCCAAACCGAGAAAACAAGCTTTTCAAAAACATGACTACCACACGAGCATCGTTGGTGGGCAAAGACTTAGCTTCCACCCACTTAGATAGGTAGTCAACGGCGACAAGGATGTACTTATTACCACGAGATGATGGGAACGGCCCCATAAAGTCAATGCCGCAAACGTCAAAGATCTCACACACTTGGATGATATTTTGTGGCATTTCATCATTTTGTGAGGCTTTTCCTTGTCGTTGACATGAGTCACATGACTTCACAAGTGCGTGTGCATCTAGGTAAATAGTAGGCCAAAAGAAACCGGCATCAAAAACCTTCTTAGCCGTGAAATTAGCACCGTGGTGACCACCCGTGGGTCCCTCGTTGCAAGCTCTAAGGATGTTAGAAGCTTCGGTACCAAAGACACAACGTCAAATGATTTGATCCGCACAAGTTCGAAACAAGTAAGGGTCGTTCAGAAAGTAGAACTTGACGTCACGAAAGAATTTTCGTTTTTCTTGAGTTGTCATACCCTTGATGATGAAGTTGTCTGCATGGTAATTTGCGATGTCCGCAAACCATTGGGTGGAAGAATCAAGCTTAGAATTCACTACACCAAGTGTCTCAAGCGGAACTGTTTCAGTGATTTCCTTTGGCTCGTGAACACTTTGGTGAGGATCTTCCAAACGAGAAAGATGATCGGCCGCTAGATTCTCGGCCGCTAGATTCTCGGCTCCTTTTTTTCAATGATTTTGTGATCAAATTCTTGAAGGAGAAGAATCCAACGAAGTAATCTCGGCTTTGCATCTTGTTTAGCCATAAGATACTTCATAGCCGAATGATCCGTATACACTATGCATTTAGTCAAGACGAGATAAGGTCGGAAATTCTCAAATGCATACACCACGACAAGGAATTCCTTCTCCGTTGTAGTGTATTTTAGTTGAGCCTCGGTCATCGTTTTGCTAGCATAGTGAATAGGCAAGAAGTGTTTTTCATGACGTTGCCCTAATACGTGTAACACCCCAAAATGTGATATGCGGAAGCGGTGAAGCTCGGGGGCTGTTACGTCATTGTATCATAGTTCAAGGTACAAGAGAATGACTCTAAATGAGACGTTTTATAAAAATACCTCGTTGAATTTAAATAAAAAGCATCACAGTACAAAAGGTCTCAGTTTCAAAAGATAGTGCAGCGGAAAGTAAAAGTTTTCAACATCAACGAGATAATTGTTCAAAAGCATAAGTAAATAAATGTCCGAAGATAGCCATGAAATGCATGCGGACTCCAAGTACTTCATACAGCAGATGCAACACATCATCAATTACCTGAGATAAATGCTAAATTGGGTCAACATAAAGTTGGTGAGAATATAGGTTTCAAGTAAAAATTCATAGTCATTCAATTTCATATTTCATTTCATATACACATGCAACTATAGGAGATATAGTGCCAAGTGTAGGATAAATTGGGTGTTCACAATATTTATGATAGCGCTAAGCTCGTGACATCGAAACTAGTGATCCAGTGCATACAATAGAATGCATACATAAATTTTGCCCCAATGGAGTACCTAGCCAAGATAACTCCGTTCATACAAATGGTACACACTCGTCCGGCGTCAGAATGCCCGAGTGGAGGTTTTCAACCCTCAATAGATCTATCCGTAACATAAGAGCTTACTCCAGCAGAGTAACTAACGATTCACGATAGTGGTGACTATGGCTAAAGCAACTTAAGCTATCTCATAAATAGTGTTCACAAAGCGTTCACAGAAATCAAGTTTTACTTGCATCCAGAAGCAAGTCATCAAAGCATTTATCACATCCCTAAAACATTAAACATAGAAAAATAGTTTAATAGGGATCTATAAACTCACCTCAAGCAACGATTCAAACCGCACAAGTAAGATCAAATAGTAGCGAGCAACTCTAGCAACAACCTAAATATAATACTATAGTTTAGGCGCTAGCAAATAAGTCACAAAAGTTCATCACGTACGTTACTCATCGATCAAGTATATATTTTGTTGTCAAAATCGTGACTTGTAAATGTTACATCGTTATAAACATTATAGTATATATATACTTAGGCAAAAATATTTATTTTTGACTCGACGAAATTTCGTCAGCCTTTCGGCGTAAATTTTAATTTACCAAAATTTATCTTAACAAATTTTCCTACGTAAATTCTAACGAAAATTCGGCAGCCTTTCGGCGTCACATAAAAATTTGCCATTTTTAGTAAATACTCAAATCTCATCCTAAAACCCCTATTTTCAACAATTTATCAATCGCCAACAATTCAACCATTCATTTTTCACAATCGTAACCATTTCAACTCCCAACGTTCAAACTTTCAATAGTAATATAATTATTCGCTCTTCGAGCTAACACGCTTTTACAAAACAAGTCCAACATCCATACATACCATTTAGTAACCATTTCGACACTAAAAACAACTCCGTTTAACTCGAAAATGTCGTTTCGACCACTTTAAAAATCTGGACAGCAACCACTTATAGTGTTGTTCTCCAAAAATAAAGTTTTCCGACAACGTAATTTAAACAACCACAACTTACTCATTTTAGCTCCGTTTTTAGCCCATAATATATCGAAACGAAGGTATTCACTTATATTTTCATAATCTCGTAGTAAACTAGTGTCAAAACAATTTTTACGACTCTCTAAGCCACTTACAAAAGTCGGACAGATTATACACTTTTCGCAAAAACTCGTTTTCGACCATTTTTAAGCGTACCCACTAGTAATAACACTACTAATTCCTTCCAAATACTCATAAACACAATAAAAATCAAAGATTTATTTTCATGTTCATAAATCACAAAAGTATATATGTATATATTTCATAAATCCTTTAACTAAAACCTTTTCATACATGGATTTAAAAGATTTCTTCAAAATACTTATAGATCTAAAAATATATCATGACTAAAATAGTTTTTACCATTTTTATTTCAATAAAATAGATGATGAGTAACATATATGCATGAATCTTCAAAGATTATGCATAAAAATGAAAAGATGAAAAAGGTTTAAGAAATAACCTTGTGTAACGATTCTACGTAACCACGGTAACACGATCTACGCTCTAATCAACAAATAATCAACAAAACCCAATCTACAACTTCAACCCGAAAACTACTCAAATCAACAAACCAATCAAAACCATTCTTCTTTATGTCTTTGCAACCTTTGTGTGTATTTGTTTTGTGTTAATTCTTGCTAAAATGAAGCTTTTAGAAAATCAACAATGGTGGATATGAGGAGAGTGTTTGTGCCGTGTGTTTTTAGAGAGAGAGAGGGTTTTGTGTGTTTAAATTTTAGTTTAGGTGAAAGTGAATATTTGAGGTGAAAACAAAATGATTTAGGGTTTTTAGGAGTGTGTGTTTATTTAAGCACAAGAATAGCAAAGTTAAAATTTTGGTATTCCTTACATGTTGTTGATGGTTTTGGCCGGATATGGGGGGTCTCATAGGGGGTAAATAATTCAAAATTTTTACTATGGTAATTAGTTAAAAGGTTTAAGGTAAAAAGGGTAATTAGTTTTAGGTAATTAGTGAAAAGTATGCCGTTATGTTTAAAAATACGTAAAACTTAGAAATTTGACGAAATATATTAAATTTACGATTTTTCGACGAAAACTGACATTTTACGATTGGTAAAGTATTTTATGCATGTTAACGACGGTTAAACGTAAAAACCGTAAAAGACGAAAACGCGATACATTAATTAAATATTCACAGTAAATACGATTTATTACTATAAATAGCAAAAATACTAGAATACAGGCATATATAAACATATACAGAAATATTGAAATACGCTGGTCAAGAAAATACGATCACGCTGCTAAAAACTAAATAGTTAAGCACATAATTCAAAGATAACGAATAATCTCATGGATTATCGTCAATTCATTGACCGTCTCAGCACTTTGGTCAGGTTCACAGAAAATGTTCAGAATAATGACTGAGCTCAGAGTAAGGTCATTAATCGTCAGCAAACAGTTTTTCAGAAGACGTGGGATAACTTCCCGGTTCCAACACAGTTAAATCACATAGTTGACTAAATAAAAAGTCAAAGGGTAAAATAGTCATTTTACAAAGTAGGGAAAATTACCAGGTGTTACATCATCCCCTTGATAGAGAAGCTTTGTCCTCAAAGCTTAGGAGTGTCACGGTCTCTAGAATTGTCAAAGAGTTGCGGATATTTCTTGCGAAATTGATCCTCACGCTCCCAAGTGAATTCAGGTCCACGTTTAGAATTCCACCTCACCTTGATAATAGGAATACGACTCTGTTTCAATCGTTTGACCTCACAGTCCATGATTTCAACAGGTTCCTCGACGAATTGCATCTTGTCGTCGATTCGGAGTTCCTCCAATGGTATAACGAGTGTTTCATTAGAAAGGCACTTCTTCAAGTTCGACACGTGAAAAGTGCTGTGCACGCGGCTCAACGCTTGCGGTAATTCGAGACGATAGGCTACAGTTCCAACCTTTGCCAGGATTTTGAAAGGTCTAATATAACGGGGGTTCAGCTTTCCTCGCTTGCCAAAACGTACCACACCTTTCCAAGGCGATACTTTTAGCATCACTTTGTCTCCCACTTGAAATTCGAGAGGCTTACGTCGAACGTCGGCGTAACTCTTCTGACGATCACGGGCTGCTTGAATTCGGCTCTTGATTTGAACAATCTTCTCAGTCGTTTCACGGATGAGTTCAGGGCCAGTGAGTTGACTATCCCCAACCTCACTCCAACACACAGGCGAGCGACATTTACGACCATACAACGCTTCAAACGGTGCAGCCTTAATACTGGTATGATAACTATTTTTGTAAGAGAATTCCACTAGAGGTAAATGTCTGTCCCATTGCTTTCCAAAGTCAAACACACAAGCACGCAACATGTCCTCCAGCGTTTGAATAGTTCTCTCACTCTGTCCGTCAGTCTACGGGTGATAAGCAGTACTCATGTCCAATTGCGTACCCAACGCTTTCTGAAGTGATTTCCAGAATTCAGAAGTAAATCTACCATCTCTATCAGAAATTATCGAGATCGGTATTCCATGTTTTGTGACTGATGACGTATAGTCCCCAACCGGGTCATGAGCCCGGCCCACGGGTACTACCCGTATCCGGTCCATCACAAATGGGTGGATAAATGTCATTCAGGCTATGGGTTTGAGTGAACAGTAACCGCACATGTGTGCGGCCCACGGCCCAAGGCGGCCGACATAAGATTAGACAGAATCATATTCTGTCTGGAGTATCTTTATCCCAATGAGAGAGGATATTCACTACCAAGATTAGAAGATAACAATCATTCTAAATTCTAGTGATTATCTCTTCCTTGGGGCCGAAGCATCAGTGGAAGCCCACTAGGGTTTCACTGCCTATAAAAGGAACCCCCAAGGGTTCCACAAAGGTATTACGACTTGTACTCTAAACTCACATAAACCCTAAATCGATTACTTACTCTCACGCTGGAGTCTAATCGTGGGAAACATTCCCACGGTAAGCCTAACGCGTGCTGTTTAGTGTGCAGGATCCCAACCAAACGATTCACTTGGTGCAGGATCCGGAGCCCGGCCAACCCGAATTAAGCCTAATTCGGGTCTAGCAAGGATCAACCAACTTTTGCATCAACAAGTTGGCGCCATCCGTGGGGCCCATAACACTAAGCTAGAACAAAACCTCATCTCAAATTCCAATGACGAAAGGGCATCAGCAAGCCAATCCCAGGAATGTGAATCCTGGAAACCGGAAGTCCCAAGGGGAAGGGATACTCATCCCCACCCAATCACCTAGCCGCCTTGCAGGCGGATCGGGCAACCGTAGCGGCTTCCAGCCCTTGGGGGTAACGAGCACGATCTCCACAACGCCCCCACCTACCTCAACCCTGGACAATCCGGACCCAGGGAGTGCGCCCAACCCTCCTAACAAGGAGCCGCGCAGACCATCGGTAGAGGAAGAGGTAGAGGCCCTACCCCTCAGCGAGGAGGATCTTACGCGAGTTCTCACACAGAACTTCGATAGGATCGTCCCGGGAATCACATCGAGGTTGAATCTGGGGAGGAACCTCCAATCCAGGCTCAAGTTTGGCGACACCGGACCAATCACCTCCTCCCAAATTCAGAGAAAAAGGAGAGCTCGACCTCAGGAACAGGGCACCTTTGAGGAAATTCCTCAACCCCGGAACGTGTTTGAACGCATAGGGGATCGCCTCGTACAGGAACTAGTGCAATCGCGAGAAGGAGATAGGTCGGATGGTTCACCCGAACGGCCAGATCGAAAGCTGGACAGAACCGCACGCCGCCCGAGTGTGTGGGACAGAATGAACACTGGGAGAAAGGCTCCTGGTTCGTCTCAAAAAGGTGGTCCCTATTAAAAAGATGGGGCACCACCACCGTCCCCAGATCCGTCTGGGGAGGACTCAGATGACCATCCGCCTAAGCGTCGCCGGCCTAGGCGCACCCCTCCACCACCAAACAATGAGGAGTATTATGGTGGCCCTTACTACCGAGATACGGGAGCAGAGGATCTCTCGCGTCCATGGTGTGAACCATGGGATGACCCTAGGCTCTCCCGGCCATGGGCGGATCCCAAGGAAGACCCGTTCACCCTCCGCATACGGAACTATTCTGAGGACACCAAACGTCGCATGCCGACGTGTATCAAGACTTACGATGGGTCCGGTGATCCTGTGGATCACCTCAAAATATTTGATACACAGGCTAAAATTGAGCGATGGCCCATGCCCATATGGTGCCAAATGTTCAATTCAACCTTGATCGGAAATGCCCGCGACTGGTTTGAGGCACTCCCTCCACGGAGCATTGATAGTTTCACGGAACTACGCACTGCCTTTGAGAACAATTATACTCAAAGGAAGAAGTATAATAGAGATCCAGTCTCATTGGCAACTGTCAAGCAACGGCCGGGGGAGTCCACAAAAGCCTTCACTGAACGCTTCAATGATGAGTGCACGCGCACGAGAACCATGTCGGAGCTCCTGAAGATCTATGACTACATGCACGCCATAACAGATAGAGAATTGATCAGGCGCCTCAATGACAAGCGTCCAGAGAGATATGATGACCTCATGGAAAGGGTCAGAAATTTGATAGAGGGAGAAACAGTTGTTGCCGCGGCCTACCCATCCCGAGGAAATGGGTACCGGTCAAATGACCAGTCCCGGAGACAGTCGGGCGGTCAAGGTAACCAGAACAATAACAAGGGCTCAGACTATAAGAGCCAAAGCAAAGGCGGACGGTCGGACGATAAGTTCACCCCCCTAAAGATGTCCTACCGGGAGATCTTGCTGACTGAAGGGGCGAACTTTCCAAGGCCTCCCCCCAATGACCACTCCCCCGGAACGTCGGCAAGGAAGTCGCTTCTGCGAGTTCCATAATGACAAAGGACACGGCACGGAGGAGTGTATCCAGCTCAAGAAGCATATTGAGTCGCTGATCAAATCAGGCAAACTCAAGCACCTAGTTAAGGATTGGAAGGACGGAAAAGACAACAACAAGAAGTATGATAAGAAGGATCCCCAAAAGGACAAGCCTTCGACCATATACATGATCCAATCTAGACAGCGCCGCACAAGGCAGAAAGTTGGCCAAAAATTTTCACACGGCAGGGAAATCTCATTCCCTCCCATCACAGCAAGCGATGTGATTGATGCACCTCTAACTATTGAGATAAGCATTGGAACACACAACGTTCGTCGCATATATGTGGATGGAGGATCGTCAGCAGAGGTACTGTATGAACACTGTTTTGTGCAGTTATGCCCAGAAATAAGAAGCCAATTAGTACCGGCCACGTCGCCGCTTACTGGCTTTAGTGGAGACACTATCTGGCCGATAGGGCAATTGCGTTTGCTTGTCACCATTGGGAATGAGGAACATTCCACTACGACATGGATGAACTTCATGGTGATACGCTCACACTCTCCGTATAATGGGATCATAGGCAGACCAGGCATTTTGGCTATCCGGGCAGTACCCTCTACGGCACACGGAATGATCAAATTCCCCGTTGAGGGGGGAATTGTTACTATTTACAACACAGTCATACCAACATCCGAGTGTCACACCGTGACAACACCGGCTCCACCTGTTCCACCCAAGGATGGATCACCACCTCCCAATTGGAAGGTAGCAATTCACCCCGACTATCCGGAACAGGAGGTATCCATAGGAGGGGCGCTCTTGGATAGCGGCAAAAGGGCCATGTGCTCTCTCTTGAGTGCAAACCTAGATATATTTTCATGGGAGCTAAAGCATATGACAGGCGTGCCACGCGCGATAGCAGAACATAAGCTCCAGATCCGCCAAGGGTACCAACCCGTTAAGCAAAAGAAGCGCGGCCAGGCGCCCGAGCGCAGCCAAGTGATACTGGAGGAGGTACGGAAACTAGTGGACGCAGGCATCATGCGCGAGGTATACTACCACGAGTGGCTATCTAATCCGGTCATGGTCAAGAAACATGACGGAAGTTGGCGCATGTGTGTGGATTTCACGGATCTAAACAAGGCCTGCCCACAGGACTGTTACCCGTTACCAGAAATCGACTGGAAGGTGGAGTCCTTATGTGGATATCCTTTCAAATGCTTCTTGGATGCATATAAAGGGTATCACCAAATCCAGATGGCGGAGGAGGATGCCGAAAAAACGGCGTTCCATACGAGCCAGGGCGTATATTGCTATACGAAAATGCCGTTTGGATTGAAGAACGCCGGCGCTACATATCAGCGGTTGGTGGATAAAGCTTTTGAATCACAAATAGGACGCAACCTGGAAGTATATGTTGATGACTTGGTGATAAAAAGCCACACGGAGGAGGCACTTCTCCGGGATGTCCAAGAGACATTCGACACGCTGAGAAGGATTAACATGAAGTTAAATCCAAAGAAATGTACGTTTGGAGCAACTGAGGGAATGTTCCTGGGATATTTGATTGACCCAAATGGCATCAAACCTTGCCCAGAGAAGACGGATGCAGTGATACGACTACCGTCCCCTCAGACACGGAAGGAGGTGCAGTCCCTGAATGGGAAGTTAGCCGGGCTGAATAGATTCCTATCTAAATCCGCAGAGAAGTCATTACCCCTATTCAAGACACTCAAGAAGTGTATTAGAAAGGGAGACTTCCGTTGGACGAAGGAAGCCGAGGAAGCTTTCGGCCAACTCAAGCAGCATCTCGCATCTCTCCCTATGCTAGTAGCTCCCCGGCCAAAGGAGGAACTCATTATGTATCTCTCAGCTACTCATGGCGCAATAAGTGCGGTACTTATGACGGATAGAGATACAATACAAACTCCGGTCTACTTTATAAGTAGAACACTACAAGGGGCGGAGTTGAATTATTCCTCCATGGAAAAATTGGTGTTAGCACTAGTATTTGCTACAAAGCGGTTGCGCCGGTACTTTCAGGCGCACCCAATTGTGGTTATTACTGATCAGCCAATCAAGCAGGTTATTTCTAGACCGGACGTAGCAGGGAGGCTAGAAAAATGGAGCATCCTATTGGGGGGCATAATATATCTTACAGACCAAGGACGGCTGTTAAAGGCCAGATCTTGGCAGATTTCCTGATCAAGAAGCCGGATGAGGAAGAGCCAATCATTAAGCAAGACGAGATCCCAACGGAACCTTGGGTACTATTCACGGACGGATCCTCGTGTACAGACGGGTCCGGGGCAGGTCTCATCCTCACAAATCCAGAAGGAATGGAATTCACGTATGCCCTCCGTTTTGAGTTCACGGCCACCAACAACGAAGCGGAATATGAAGCATTAATTGCGGGTTTAAAAATCGCCGCTAGAATGGGAGTCCGCAACCTTGAGGCCTACGTGGACTCACGGCTTGTCGCGAACCATATTCTAGGTGGGTATGTGGCTAAGGAGGACAACATGGTCAGGTACTTGGATAAGGTCAAGTCGTTAATCGCGACTTTCAGTAAGTTTTCCATCAAGCAGGTGCCAAGGGGCGAGAACAAGAAAGCGGATGCTCTTAGCAAGATCGCGTCCACGAGCTTCGCTCACTTGTCTAAACAAGTTTTGGTGGAGATACTCAAGGTGAAATCTATAACGGAAGGGGAGGTTGCCGCTATAGTTGAAGAGGAGGGACCTACGTGGATGACCCCAATCATCAACTATTTGACTAATGAGACCCTTCCAGACGAGGAAAAAGCAGCAAGGCGCATTAAAAGGAAGTCGCAACATTTTGAACTTCGAGAAGGCATCCTTTACAAGCGCTCTTTCTTGCAGTCGTGGCTGCGGTGTGTTGGACCACGACAGGCAGCTTACGTAATCAGTGACATACACGAAGGGTTGTGCGGTATGCATGCAGGCCCACGATCCGTGGTAGCTAGAGCCTTACGAACAGGTTATTATTGGCCTACCATGCACAGAGACGCGCGTGATATGATTCGCAAGTGCAATGATTGCCAAGTGCATAGGCCAGTACCGCGGCACCCGCAGCAGGAGCTTACACCTATCACGTCCCCATGGCCATTTTATAAGTGGGGAATCGACATTGCAGGACCATTTCCTGTAGCTGTGGGGGGGGTTAAATTCTTGATTGTTGCAATGGACTACTTCACACGATGGATAGAAGCCAAGGCAATCAAGTCTATCACAGGTAAGCAGGTCAAGAAGTTTGTGTGGGAACACATTGTGTGCCGTTTTGGTCTACCAGGAGAAATCATCTCGGACAACGGCAAGCAGTTCACGGACAACCCATTCAAAGATTGGTGTGCATCATTGAACATCAAACGGCGCTTCGCGTCTGTTAAGCATCCACAAACAAACGGCCTTGTCGAACGAGAGAATAGGAGCTTGGGGAATGGAATCAAGGCGCGTCTGGATGAACGAAATGGCAAATGGGTCGATGAGTTATCACATGTGCTATGGGCGCATAGAACCATGATCAAAACAGCCAACGGAGATACTCCATTTGCATTGGCTTACGGCACTGAAGCCGTTATACCAGCAGAAATAGGGATGCCTACCATCCGCACGGCGGAGGTTAATGTCGTCACAAATGATGAACAACTGCGAATCAACCTGGATCTGTTGGAAGAAAAAAGGGAAATAGCAGCCATCAATGAGGCTAAGTCCAAGGCTAAGATGAAGGCTTATTATGACGCCAAGGTCAAGGGTGTTTCTTTTCGACCGGGAGACTACGTCTATCGTGCTAACGAAGCGAGTCGAGTGGAGAATACAGGGAAACTGGGCCCTAAATGGGAAGGACCGTATGAAGTCACTGAAACCTTGGGACAAGGCGCGTACAAGTTACGTGACATTGATGGCCGCGACCTAGAGCGCACATGGAACATCTCCAATCTCAAAAGGTGCTATCTTTGAAAGCTACGGCTTCCGCATGGGTACTTCGCTATAGGCAGTCTTAATAAAGAACCATGCGGTTTATTTGTTTTTTTTTTTTGCTTTTCTTATGTTTGTTTAGTTTCCTTTCTTGTTTTTTAGGACTTGTCGTCATTATTCAAACAAAAGTGTAAACGTTCTAATGAAATGCCGTGGTGCCTAGCTAGCTCCACGGCCTGTTTCGTGCAAATCATTTTCCTTTCTTTGTTAGATTCTTTGTTAGTCGTATGAATTTTACTTGTATTATAATATGCCATGTTTCATTCGTATGCATTCTTTCAAATTACCGTACATGTACTATACGCCTCCAGGCGGGGTAAGAGGATTAAGTGAACCTACTAATTCAACTTGCCGCGTAAGAGGGATGCAACCCCAGCCACACGGATCATGTATCCTTACTAGACGCCTTACTCACAAGACGTTGTGATAAGTTTTTTGTGCACCGTACCCACACGGTACTCTGCATAGTAAAGAGGCACGTCGCATGTCTAGTAAATTATAGACTTGTATTTATTTTCCTTTTTTCTTTATGTGTACGACGTGATACATCACGCGGCATCGAAATACAATGAAATACACAAGTTTCAAAATTAACAATAAACAAAATGGCCGTGGTGGTCACGGACTTCTAAATAAAAGGACAAGTTATTACATATATGTCTTAGCCGTGTACATACACGGACGAATATAATCACAAGTGTTTACAACATATAAGTTACAAGGGGGGGGAGGAATTCTCCTAGATCCTTCTTCCCTTCCTCAATTAAAGCACGAAGGGCCTCCCTACGAGCATCTTTCCCGTCCTGAACTTTGACTGCAAGAGCATCTAGAGCTTCTCCAAGCGGCTTCTCACCTGACATGGCTTTGGATACGGAATCATAAGTAGCCAACGTCAAGGGAATTGGATCAGCACTCAGCCGGGACATTATTGTTTCGTTTGGAGCATCTTTCATGGCTTCAAGCTCGTCCAGGAGGGGGTGTTGGAGGTCTGCCAAGGCATCCATGGACGCAGTCATCTTACCCGCTGCGGAGGGGTTGTGATACGGATGCTGTGTGATATCCTCATCTTTTGCGATCATCTCCGCAGCTTTGACCAGGCCTTCAGGCCTACCACGGTCGATCCCATCGGATACGACCCCAGCAAATGCCTGCAGTAGGTGTGGAGCGTTCAGGGCCCCACTTACGGCAAGCCACAGTCCTTGCCCGATAATCCACCTACGACCGGCTGTAGCGGTTAGTAGGGGGGGCATACTCTCTCCGCACAGCTTACAACCACCTTGCTCAACTCTTCATCAGCTAAGGCAACTTGATTTTCAAGATTGGTTTGGGCCTGCGTCAATTCCTCCTTCAGTGCGTCACGCTCCTGGGCAATGCTGAATGATTGCACGGTCATCGCCTTAGTAGCAGCCTCAGCCGCAGACACCTGCGTATGAAATTTGGAGTTATTACAAGAATATATACTTTTTGGGCTACGTGCATACAAGAAGTAGGAGTATATGAACAACATTTCTGAAAGTTTACCTTCTCATCTGATGCGGCTACGAGGGCCTCCAACTCAGCAATACGCTTCTCTCTGGTATCGGCGTGAAGCGCCTGCTCCTTCACCGTCGCCTCGGCAGTCAATAATGCCGCCTGCAAGGATGCGATGGTCTTCTCGTTCTTCACGACCATCGCCTCACGGCGGGCTATCCTCTTATCAGCACGGCTCACATTAGTGAGGGCCTGGATCAGACGGCGTCTTAACGCGGCACCCACTGTCACCTGATGTGCGGATGATACATCAAACTGTTCAATCAGGGCCTCATGATCTAGTTCATCTAAATCCTGTGCGAGGGCAGGCGGGGTGATGTGTTCGATGAATTGTGAACACTCGGATTCGGCCTCCAGCCGTGTCAAGCTCGATAAGTTCCATGCTAAGCGCAAGCTCTCTTCTGGCCCCTCGGGGCGCGGTTCCTTGGCACGTGCGGTAACAGGTGATGGGGGATTGTTGGTAGCCGCGGGGGATGGATTTCTCCCCACTTCTTCTCCTTGCGCTGCGGCTGCCGGATTCACCCTGTTGTTTAAAAAAAAAAAATTTTAATCTATATACCTCATACAAAGGTATAAATCATAATTACAAGGGGTACTTACGGGGTGCCAATGTCAGGGTCTGGGCCGGTAGGAGCTACGGCGCTCACAGGGGCGACTTGCAAGATGGGCCCTTCCATGGTCGGGGTAGGGTCGGCTTGGGCAGTTGTGGTGCTGCTTCCTTCTTGGTATTGTGGGTGGTCTTTCCGCAGCTTCTTGGGGGGAGCATTTGCAACTCCGGCCTCCTCCCCAACTTTCTTCACCACCCGCCTGGTTGTTTTTCTCTTCTTAGAGGTAAGTGGGGTGGACCCGGAAGCTTGCGTGGTGTTTTCATTGGGATCACGCTCTTCCTCCTGATTGATGGTGCCTCCCTCCAGCAATGGGTCGTCGCCGTCTTCGTTATGAAAGTCCAATGGCGATTTCTCGATAACAGGCTCTCCTTCTCTGACCTGGGCTCGGTTGTCTCTTCAAGCGGCATCGTGCGGTCGGCTAAAGCTTCTAGCAAAGGGAGCTCATTCGGCTTTAACGGCCGGAATCCTTCCGCCACCTTCATGGGGTCGCCCTGACGAAGTAGTCCGTGGAGGTTCATCTCTGCAAATGATTGTAGAAGTATATGGGTTAGTAAAATTCTACGCATGTGTGATAAATCAAATTTACAAGATATATATGACCTACCCTCGCCCTGTTCCGTTAAGAAGCACGGGTATAAGTCATCCCTCCCAAAGTAACGGCGGCTTATCCCTACTAAGCACAGAAAGTGTTCCGGCAACCCTCTATGAAATTCCGTGCGATGGGTATCTAGTATTTTCAGGTCCCGGCTACTATAATCTTTGGATTTGGGCGGATAGTCTTTTGGGGCTTTGGTTTTAAGTACGAAGGGGGTAGGGAATACTTTCTCATCTACAAAGAAGTAATGGTCGTACCAATTCTTAAGGGAGTCAAGAGGTTTCCTATATGTCATCGGGGCATTCCCGGGTCGTTTCTTGAACGACAACCACCCGTTCACTAATTGGGGAAAGTAGAAAGCCCTAAAAAGGTTCACGGTGGGGGTTACTCTGCAGGTATGGCATGTAATCTCAAACTGGTTGATTTTACACGCCCCTATACAGTGGAGCTGGGTGATATGAAAGTCATAATACAAAAGAAGGTCTACCAAGAACTTGGACAACGGGATACGGTAGTTGGCTGAGTCAAACAGGCGTGTATATATGCCTACTTTCCCCGCCGGTGCATCCATAATAGCCTCACCATCACCCGGATAGGTGGGGTGCACACTTTCGGGCACATAATACTTCGATAGGAAGTCGAGGTATTTCTCCGCAGACATCACGTTAAGGACGTCCGTGATGAGGGGATTATCCTTGACCATATTTTATAAAAAGGTTTTTAAAGGCGTGATAATCTAACCTGCGGTGACGGATATCCGTGGAAAAGAAGGCAAAAATTTTGGAGATAAAAGCTTGAGATTAACAATGGCGGAAGAATGAGTGAGTTGTGTGTGTGTAACATACACGCATACCCACTCTTATATAGGGTGGCCTCGGTTTCCGAGGTGCCGTGGATCTTCGACACGTGTCAGTCACATTCCCTATCCAATGGATAGGGTTTCTGGCATTTCTGCAACGTCAGTGGGGGACCCACGGGTCACTTCTTAGACAGTTTTGCGTGGCTCAAGGATGGGCAGTAATAATGCATTTTTTGCAGACATGCGACTGGATTATTGACTATCATTAATGCGACTGGATTCTTGTCGGGTTATGCGGCTCTTACGTAAGACCGTATTTAATGTTACATTTAAGTTGTCTCGGCCGTTACATGCGGCTGAGGTAGTATTCATTAAAATTCCTACGAAGGGGTGCCACGTGCGGCCAAAACAACGAAAATTTCAATGTCTCATTTCTTGTCTTTCCTTGGTATGTCCGGAGAGCATCTTGATAGTCTAGAGGTTACGTCTACGACTGTAACAACTAGACTGGGGGGACATGATGATGTATAGTCCCCAACCGGGTCATGAGCCCGGCCCACGGGTACTACCCGTATCCGGTCCATCACAGATGGGTGGATAAATGTCATTCAGGCTTATGGGTTTGAGTGAACAGTAACCGCACATGTGTGCGGCCCACGGCCCAAGGCGGCCGACATAAGATTAGACAGAATCATATTCTGTCTGGAGTATCTTTATCCCAATGAGAGAGGATATTCACTACCAAGATTAGAAGATAACAATCATTCTAAATTCTAGTGATTATCTCTTCCTTGGGGCCGAAGCATCAGTGGAAGCTCACTAGGGTTTCACTGCCTATAAAAGGAACCCCCAAGGGTTCCACAAAGGTATTACGACTTGTACTCTAAACTCACATAAACCCTAAATCGATTACTTACTCTCACGTTGGAGTCTAATCGTGGGAAACATTCCCACGGTAAGCCTAACGCGTGCTGTTTAGTGTGCAGGATCCCAACCAAACGATTCACTTGGTGCAGGAGCCGGAGCCCAGCCAACCCGAATTAAGCCTAATTTGGGTCTAGCAAGGATCAACCAACTTTTGCATCAACAGTGACTATTTCCCTTAGATAAAGTCTCGTAAGCTTATCCATCGAATCATCTTCCTTCATAGCCAAAAAGTGTGCAGATTTCGTAAGTCGATCCACATTTACCCAAATTGTGTCGTATCCGTTTGTCGTTTTAGGTAGCTTAGTTATGAAGTCCATGGTTATATTTTCCCATTTCCACATAGGAATTATAGGTTGAACCAACAATCCAGATGGTTTTTGGTGTTCTGTTCTAGCGCAAGTCAGGCACTTCCCTACGTAAGTAGCGATTTCAGCTTTCATATTTTGCCACCAATACAGCTTCTTCATATCCTGATACATTTTTTCAGATCCTGGGTGAATCGAATACTTAGATTTATGCGACTCGTGCATAATCACGTCCCTTAGTCCTCCAAACCGTGGTAACCAACTTCTACCATTCAGACATAGCGTTCCATTAGTGCTAGTCTCCAATTTCTTGGTAACCATTCCTCCTAGTTTCTCATCTTCAACATGTTCGGGCTTAAGAGCTTCGGTTTGTGCTTCACGAATTTGCACTGTTAAGTTCGAATTCATAACCATAGCTAATGATCTAACTCTACGTGTCACCAGTTGTTCCTTTCTACTTAGCGCATCCGCCACTACATTGGCCTTCCCAGGGTGGTAACGGATTTCACAGTCATAATCGCTGAGCAACTCGATCCATCGACGTTGTCTCATGTTCAGTTCCTTCTGATCAAGAATATGTTGTAAACTCTTGTGATCGGTATAGACGACACACTTGGTTCCATACAAGTAATGTCTCCACAATTTCAAGGCAAATACTACAGCTCCTAGCTCCAAGTCGTGCGTAGTATAGTTTTTCTCATGCGTTTTCAATTGTCGTGACGCGTAGGCGATAACTTTCTTCCTCTGCATCAACACAGCTCCCAATCCTTTTGCTGATGCATCACAGTAGACCACAAAGTCTTCCGATCCTTCTGGTAACGATAGAATAGGCGCACTACACAACATTTGTTTCAACTTTTGGAATGCTAATTCCTCCTTATCTCCCCATTCGTATTTCACCTTCTTTTGAGTCAACTTCGTCAATGGTTTCGCGATTTTCGAGAATCCCTCGATGAATCTTCGGTAATATCCGGCGAGTCCTAAGAATTGGCAAATTTCAGTTGGTGTCGTAGGAGCAGTCAACTCCCTAATTGATTCAATCTTAGCAGGATCAACATGAATCCCCTTGCTATCTATAACGTGTCCTAGAAATTGTACTCTTGGCAACCAAAAATCACACTTCGAGAACTTAGCGTACAATTCCTCCTTCTTAAGCAATTCCAATATTATCTTAAGATGTTCCTCATGTTCTTTCTCATTCCTTGAGTAAATCAGTATGTCATCGATGAACACAATGACAAACTTGTCCAAATACGGTTTACACACCCGGTTCATGAGGTCCATAAACACAGCAGGTGTGTTTGTCAAACCGAACGGCATCACTTGGAACTCATAGTGTCCATACCTAGTCCTAAAAGCAGTCTTTGCAACATCTTCCTCACGGACTCTCAATTGGTGATAACCAGACCTAAGGTCAATCTTCGAGTAAACGCTCGATCCTTGCAACTGATCAAACAGATCATCGATCCTAGGTAACGGGTAACGGTTCTTGATGGTAAGTTTGTTCAACTCACGATAGTCGATACACATCCGAAAACTTCCATCCTTCTTCTTCACAAATAAGACTGGAGCTCCCCAGGGTGAAGAACTCGGTCTTATGAATCCTTTATCAGTCAACTCTTGTAGTTGCGTCGCTAGTTCATGCAATTCTGACGGTGCTAAACGGTAAGGCGCTCGAGCAACAGGTGCAGCTCCTGGTATTAAATCGATCTGGAATTCAACTTGTCTAGCCGACGGTAATCCAGGAAAATCTTCAGGAAAGACTTCCGGAAAATCCCGTACGATAGGTACATCTTCCAACCGTTTTTCTTCCGTCTGATTTTCAGTAACACAGGCTAAAAATACGTGGCAACCTTCCGACAACAACTTTTGAGCCTTGACACGCGAGATAATGTTCAGTCGTGACTTCCCTTTTCCGTCACTTGTATCCCCTCGTATCTCCAAAACTTCATCACCAAACGGTAAACGAACGATCTTCTCGTCACATACAATCGTAGCACGATATCTCGACAACCAATCCATTCCGACAATCACGTCAAAACTCCCTAACTCAACAGGCATAAGGTCTATTACGAAAGGATGACCTAGAAGATTTAAAGTGCATCCACGAAGTATAGTGTCGGCTTCTATCAACTTCCCATTAGCTAACTCAATAGTGTACTTAGTGTCTAAGGGCGAAGGGGTCACATCAAGTAAAACACTAAAAGCAGTCGACACAAAACTCCTATCGGCTCCAGTATCAAATAAAATAGAAGCATAACGACCATTGAGAAGAAACGTACCCGTCACAACGTCGGGGTTTTGTTGCACTTCTCCTCCTCCTATCACATAGACCCTTCCACGAGCTTCCCCAGCTTAAGCATTCTGTCCTTGGTCCTTGTCCTTGTTCTTTTTCTTTGGGCACTCATTGCTGTAGTGTCCCTTTTGCTGACATTCATAGCAAGTGACGTTGGCTTTCGTGTTGGGTGGTGACTTACAATCCTTAGCAATGTGTCCAGTTTTCTTGCAGTTGTGACACTTCACATTGCATTGTCCATTGTGGTGACGCTTGTATCGATTGCACAGAGGTATTGTACACTCCCTTTTCCCCAGTACCAGCAGTGTACGCTTTCACAGTGTCTTGCCTCTTATTCGGATTGTTCCCATGGTTGTTCCTTTGGTTATTACCCCACTTTCTCTTGTTGTCCGCGGCATACCCAACATTTGCTCGAACAACTTGGTCCATCAGACTGTGAGCCATCCTTATAGCATCACTAAATTTTGTTCGTCCAGACGATGTCACATTCCCTTGAACTCTACTAGGTAAACCCCAAATATAGCGCTCAACCTTCTTTTCTTCATCCGGAACCATTCCAGGACATAGCAAACACAATTCTTGAAACCTCCTAGTGTACGTCCCAATATCATTGTTCTTCACAGTCAAGTTCCACAATTCGATTTCCATTTTCTGAATCTCATTACGAGGACAGTACTTCTTAGTCAACAACTTCTTAAGTTCCTCCCAACTCATTACATACGCCTCCTCGGCTCCAACCGTTTGCACATGTGTGTTCCACCAGGTCAACGCTCCAGCAGCTAAAGTACAAGTAGAATAAGTCACTTGGTTCTCAACAGCACATCCACTAACACGGAACACAGCTTCCATCTTTTCAACCCAACGAGCTAATCCGACAGCTCCTTAAGTACCATTAAAAGTCAAAGGGTCACAGCTCCTAAAGTCCTTGTAAGTACACGGCTTACGCGGTCGATTGTCAACATTGTTCGGTGGTGCTTCGTTCACATTGTTGTTAGCTTGAACGTTTGCCAGCAGCAGTCACTCGTTGCGTAATCAGTGCTTCCAATTGGGCGTCAGTCATTCCGTTACGTGTGTTCACCATTGTTTCTCTGCGTTAAGACAACAATGCAAAATAAGGTTCAAGCATGAATATACACGTTATATATTTCATAGCTAAAATAGAATGCAGAATTTAACAGTACAACAACATAAAAAGGATAATCACTGGTCAAGGTCATAAAGTTAAATTCCCATTCATAATCAAAATATCAAGTACATAGTCATAAAATAAGAGTACGATTACATCTAGTCTACTCCAACTAACCGAGTACTACTCTAGTTTAGTGGATACAATACCCAAAAGATAAAGATGTCAATCTACTCTAGAATCAAGCACAATAACGACGAATCTCTAAGTGCGACGACGACGATCACACTCATCACATCTCGGTGAATCACTCCTCGGGTCTCGATCTGCAGCTCGGTCTCCTCCACGAACTGACTCTAACTCACGCCTCAACCTAGCAACCTCCTCAAGTGTGGTATCCAACAAGTCACGGGTATCCTCATTATCCTCTAACAATCCAAAAACCGCATCCTCAAGTAGACGAAAACGAACAGCATCTGAATCCCTATCACATCCTATCATAACAACACATGACCTAGGTCTAGAGGGCTCTCCAACATGATGAGTAGGTGGTGTGGAAACAGCAGAAGCAGCTCGAATCTCATGAGTAGGCGATGCCTCAGGTGTAGTGTGTGAATCAGACATACGGATCCTCTTCCATGGGCATGGTGAATCAGAATCGGACAAAGCTCGAGATTTAACACCGGATGGTCCAGCTCCATCAGCAGGTGGTACAGTATCATCGGAATCAGTATAAACTTCAGCTGGCGGCGTACCCTATAAAGCTTCCCTCTCCTCTCTAAATCGCTGACAGGGAACAGTAGGCTTCTTCCTCAAGTTGGACGTCTTCCTAATCTCACTCCTCCTACTAGGCTCAACTCTCTCAGGTACAATAGTCAAAGCATCAACCCTAATATCATCCTCAGCCTCAGCACCCTCGCTATCACTACTAACCACAACCACCCTAACGTCAGTATCACTCTCAATCTCATCATCCATGTCCTCATCATCCTCACGATCTACCTCATATCCATCCATATCATCATCACCCTCATGATCTACCTCAACACCATCTATATCATCCTCATGACCTACCTCATGTCCATCCATATCCTCATCATCCTCATCGTCCTTACTACCACTAACCCACTCAATCAAAGTACGATGCAAAACATGTGGCATCTCATCAACAACATCAGAACTATCAGACAACACATCAGGCTCACCCTCATCATCCTCCTCCGGGTCCTCGTCAGGGTCATACTCCGCACCTTCCTCCTCGGGATCAGCCTTCTCTTGGTCATTCTCCGGCTCAACATGATCTGGTACCATCTCAACCTCGTCTTCCCACTCTTCGTCGGCAGAGTCGGGCTGGTAAGAAACAGTAGATGACGACATAACCTGCAACAACCAAAATGCGTATTAAGCAGTTGTAGGATATGCATGAAATAATCATGTATAGAAATTAAAGTGTGCAAATCAACGAGATGCATATGTATATAACACATATCACGTATTACATAATATATATTACATATTACTTATAGTGTTATCCTACGTAATACATTACGTAGTACACATATATATACAGAGTAACAAGTAGCCACATCGGTTATAGTCTAGGCCTAAGATGCAAACCTAGTTCTCTATAACCAATGCTCTGATTACCAATTCTGTAACACCCCAAAATGTGATATGCGGAAGCGGTGAAGCTCGGGGGCTGTTACGTCATTGTATCATAGTTCAAGGTACAAGAGAACGACTCTAAATGAGACTGATACACGGTTTTTCAATGGGTTCTAATTTTTGTCTCGATATCCTCTCGAATTGATCTAGGCCTTAAGTGGAATGATTGTTCTTGGTTACTAAATAAGGGGGTTTGGTTTTCTAATTTAATAATAAATGAAAGTCTAAAGCAAAGGCAATTACTTTAATTAAGATCAACAAAAACTTGGTTGCAAATTTAAAGTTCAAATTAAAATCAAATTAAAATTAAAGTTAAAGAGTTAAAAAGTAAATTGTGAAATGTGAGAAGAGAAATAGTAAAACATCAACAGGAAAACAGTAACTTAAAAATACCCAAAATTTTACTGATTCGGAACTTTCTGATTCTGAAAACACTATTCATTCATTCGGAACTCTCTCATCCGGAACTTAATGGCTGATTCGGAACATACTCATGCGGAACTTATTCACCCGGAACTTTCCGAATGAAGGGTGCTGATTCGGAAGTTTTGGAAACTTCCGAATGAAGGATTGGTTCGGAACTTATTAACTGATCCGGAACTTTATGACTGATCCGGAACCTTCCGGATGAAAGCTTGATTCGGAAGTTTTCTATTGATTCGGAACTCTAATTCTTGGTTCGGAAGTTTCCGAATGAAGGACTCATTCGGAACTTTTTGGCTGATTCGGAAGTTTTGGAATCCCAGTTACAGTAACAGTGAAAGCGAAGAACACGGACACAAAATTAATCAAAATCAAATCAAACACTTAAAAAGGTTTTACCAATTTAAACACAAATCATTTAGACAATATAAGCAACAAATCCCACTAATAAAAACACAAATCCAAACAACTTTTGAAGATCAAATCAAGAAAAATAAAACTTAAGAACTTGAAGATAAAAATGGAGATGAACAAGATGAAATGAAAGATTAAACAAGAACTTTGAATTGGATGATTAATGTTTTGACAAGATGAAACAAGGATTAAAATTACAAGATCAAAGAACTAACAATAAAAATCACCAATCACCCTAGTGGTGATGGTGTTCTACGAACCAGGAGAAAGAAAAAGAAGAAGAAAGAAAAACTAGCTAACTCCAAAAGTGTGTGTGGGATGGCCTATTTATAGGTGTTTCCTTTGGTTGGTGAGTGGGCTTTCTCCCGTTCTTTGTGTCTTTTCGTCTTTTCAGAAAAGTTTCCGTTTTCGATTCTGATTCGGGATTTGTCGTCGATTAAATTCAACTCGTCTTTTAATTTCTTCATTTAATAGACTTTGAGTTTCTTCGACTTATATAAATCTTCCATCTTTGGTCCTTTTCTTCGATAAATCTTCGAATAGGCCCAGTGACTTCAAATCTTTTGCATCTCTTGGACAATAGACTTTATCTTGAGTCTTTTTCTTCAGTAAAACCCGTGCAATCCCATGTTTTCTTCAATATTTATCCGGTTGTCTCTGAAAACACAACAAACACAAAAACCACGCATAATTCCAAACAAATGATATTAAATACGTGTTTTGGTCTCGTTTTAGCCCGAATTAAGTGGTAAAAGGATGGGTGTTTACACACCTATCAAATCCCCTACACTTAACCATTGCCATGCCCTCATGCAATGCTTAGTGATAAAGTAGGTTTACACTTTTCTCATAATTAATCAACCTTGGCCTTATTTAAAATTCTACTAAACAAAAATTAAAGAAATAAAACTTCAAAGATAACAAAGGGATAGAAAACCATTTTCTCGTGAAAATAGCTACATGGAAATAACTTGTAGAGAAATCGATGACTTACATTAGGGCTTTGGTGCTGCGAAGATTTATCATCCTCAAGTTTCACGTTCCCCAAACTAAGCTTAAAAACGAGATCATTGTTATTATAAGTTAGCAATTCAAACACTTACACACATGGCTTAATTAAATGCTTAAACTCCCTTATTCCTAGGTGTATCTCTTATATTTTATTTTTGTCTTAGAATGATCATGAAGATGCATTTTTGGACTTATTTCGATAGTTTATTAGGGCTGAAAGCAAAGTAGGACGATTTGATCAATAGTTAGCTAAAGGACAAAATCTCTTAAAACTGCTTCTCGGGATATCAAAAAAATTCATATCTTGGCATAACTTGGTTCACGATTTGAGACCTTTCTCGGGCCGATATTTGGCATGTACTTCATACTTCATATCTTCGAGAGACGTTCTTGAGATAATGGTCTTCTCATCATAATAGAGTTTCTTCACTTGGAGACTTTTGAGGGGTACTCCAACTTTGTTGACCACGACTTCATGATTATTTCTTCAATCTCTAATTGGGATTTCGAGATACAATGATCCGCCTCCTTTTCGGACTTGGATCTATTTATCCTCATACCTTGTTAGGGTCTTTTCGGATAGACTTCTCCATGATCTTTATGGGAGTTGATTGCTTTTCGTCGTGAGTCTTGATCCTTCATATTGACTTTAGGAATAATGCTTTTCACATCACTTTGGATCTTCAGCAATAAAATTGAATCCTCATGCCTTGTTAGGGCCTTTTCGGATTCGCCAATCTTCGCGCCTTGCTTCATAAGTTATGCCTTGGCTATGAACTCTTATCATTACCGAGCAACTTTTAAACGATCTTGGGCTAGAAGCTAAGTAACTTTTCAAATCGTAAGACCTTACTTATTGCAGATAAATTATTAGCAAGTGATGGGAGAATAGGCAAATAATTACACCAAGTGAGCTTGCGCAAGAATACCGACTTATAATTGACTCTATCATTTCTCGTCCTCCACAATTTAAAATCTCAAGTAATGAGACTCGTGGACACTTAGCCTAATAAACCAATTAAGGTCTACATGGTTAAGGATACTAGCTAGAATAAACTTGGATAAGTCTATTCGGGTTGAGTCAAAATAAACGCAACGGGCCTAATATGTCAAAGATTCCTAAACTAGCTACACCACTTTATTAATATTTTTGACTTTATTGCGGGATATATACATATGAAAGCAACGATAAAAGTTTAAAAATTACGAATAAATGGCCAAAGTTAATAAAAAATTTGAAAAATGCTGAAAAATAGGATTTTCCGGTTAATTGAAGGCATTTTCATGGAAAAGTCCACTTAAAACTTCGATAGAAGTCCCCCCTACACTTAAGATAAACATTGTCCTCAATGTTTAAGCATGTGGGAAAAGGTTCCCCTACACTTATGACATTGTGCACGTTGGTTAACTCAAGTTAAGGAAGAGACGACTAACGTGATCAATTTCAAATGTGAGTATGAAGAAGATTGAATCACGATAGTTGAGAGATAGAACCGGATTTCGGATAAACACGGGAGCACGGTTCTTCAAAGATTCCAAGAGTGCACTTATCCCTGTAATCACATCACCACACAAAGGCAAACACATATAGAAGTCCCCCCTACACTTAGGGGATTAAAACATGCAAGGATAGATACTCGGGCTGCCTCCCGAGGAGCGCTTGTTTTTGATAACCGAGTCACGAGCCTGACTCGACCCAAAATTAGTTCATGGGGAACGTGGTGAGGGATGGAATCACCTCCTTAGAGGTGTCTTCACCAAAGTACAACTTCACTCGTTGGCCATTCACCTTAAAATTTGGTCCATTAGGTTGAGCAAGCTCGAGAGTACCATATGGAAAAATTTGGGCAATGGTGAATGGGCCGGACCAACGAGATTTGAGCTTTCCGGAAAAGAGTTTCAACCGAGAGTTAAAAAGTAAGACTTTGTCTCCAACATGGAACTCTCGGTTTTTAATCTTAGAATCGTGAATGAGCTTAGTTCTTTCTTTATAGATCAAAGAATTTTCATAAGCCTCATTCCGAAGTTCATTCAGCTCATTGAGTTGGATCTTGTGTAGGCCACCGGCTTTGTTTATATCAAAATTGGCCCACTTCAAGGCCCAATAAGCCTTGTGCTCCAACTCAATGGGGAGGTGGCACGCTTTCCCGTACACAAGACGATAAGGCGTACAGCCGATCTGGGTCTTGTAAGCAGTACGGAAAGCCCACAAAGCATCATCCAATTTATCAGCCCATGAGGCGCGATGCTCTCCCACGGTTCTTTCAAGAATTCGCTTCAGCCCTCGGTTGGATATTTCAGCCTGGCCATTAGTTTGTGGGTGGTAGGCTGTGGAAAGACGATGATTTACACCGTACTTAGCCATGACTCGAGCAAATTGATCATTGCAGAAATGAGTCCCACGATCACTAATAATGGCACGAGGCACACCGAAGCGAGCGAATAGAGCCTTCAAAAAGTTACAAACCACCCTTGCGTCATTAGTAGGCAAAGCTTTGGCTTCAACCCACTTTGAAACGTAGTCAACGGCTACAAGGATGTATTTGTTTCCTTTAGATGAAGGGAATGGCCCCATAAAGTCGATACCCCAAACATCAAAAATTTCACACTCTTGAATGAAATTCTGAGGCATCTCGTCTTTATGTGTGATTTTGCCTTGCTTTTGGCAAACATCACATCTCTTAACCATATCGTGAGCGTCACGGTATATGGAGGGCCAATAAAATCCCGAATCAAACACTTTCTTAGCAGTGTAGTTAGGACCAAAGTGACCACCGGTGGGTCCTTTATGACAAGCATCAAGGATGTCCGACGCTGCCGGTCCATCAACACATCGGCGAATTATCAGATCAGCACATTGTTTGAATAGGTAAGGGTCGTCCCAAAAGTAAGTCTTAATGTCGGTAAAGAACTTCTTCTTTTGTTGGGACGTCAACCCTTCCTTGAGAATTCCACCCGCCAAGTAGTTTGCAAAGTCCGCAAACCACGGGGTTTCATTCGGCTTTGAGTTTATAGACAATAAGGTCTCCAAGGGAAAAGAATCATTGATTTCTTTGGTCGGATGATCCCCTTGGTATGGATCCTCAAGTCTACTAAGATGGTCCGCGGCTAAGTTTTCTGCTCCTTTTTTATCGCGGATGTCGATTTTAAATTCCTGGAGCAGCAAAACCCAGCGAAGAAGTCTTGGTTTGGAATCTTGCTTTGTCAACAAGTACTTCAACGCGGAATGATCGGTGTACACAATGGTGGTGGAAAGGACAAGATAGGGGCGGAATTTTTCAAAAGCATAGACAACAGCTAAAAGCTCTTTCTCGGTTGTCGTATAATGCAATTGTGCCCCAGTCATTGTCTTGCTAGCGTAATGGATCGGTTGGAAGTGTTTGTTCACTCTTTGTCCAAGAACCGCTCCAATAGCAAAATCACTAGCATCACACATCAACTCAAAAGGAAGCTCCCAATTAGGGGTAACCAAGACGGGTGCCTTAGTTAGCTTATCCTTTAGTGAGTTGAAGGCTTCAAGGCACTCTTTGGAGAAGATAAAAGGAGTATCTTTCTCTAAGAGGTGGGTCATCGGGCGAGCAATTTGAGAAAAGTCTTTGATAAATCGGCGGTGGAAGCCCGCATGACCCAAGAAACTTCTCACACCCTTCACAGTGGAAGGTGGAGGCAACTTTGCTATAACATCAACTTTAGCACGGTCTACTTCAAGACCGGCTTTCGAAATCTTATGTCCAAGCACGACGCCTTCTTTTACCATAAAATGGCATTTTTCCCAATTTAGAACGAGGCGAGTGTCTTCGCACCGCTTTAGCATACGTTCTAAATTGGCAAGGCAAGCAGAGAAGGAATCCCCGAAGACCGAGAAATCATCCATGAAGACTTCCATGGTTTGTTCAACCATGTCATGGAAGATAGCTAACATACACCTTTGGAAAGTCCCAGGCGCATTACATAGGCCAAAAGGCATTCTTTTGTAAGCGAAAGTGCCGTAGGGACAAGTGAATGTAGTCTTCTCTTGATCTTGGGGATCGATGGGTATTTGGAAATAACCCGAGAAACCATCGAGAAAGCAGTAATATTCATTACCGGCTAATCGTTCAAGCATTTGGTCCATGAAAGGTAGAGGGAAATGATCCTTTCTCGTGGCATCATTGAGTTTGCGGTAGTCTATACAAACTCTCCACCCAGTAACGAGACGAGTGGGAATCAACTCGTTGTGTTCATTGGGAACAACGGTTATTCCGCCCTTCTTGGGCACACAATGGATTGGACTAACCCACGGTGAATCCGAAATAGGGTAAATCATACCCGCATCAAGAAGTTTGATAACCTCTGTTTTGATGACTTCATGAATTTTTGGATTCACCCTTCGTTGGCTTTGAATAGTGGGCTTGAAGTCGTCCTCCATGAGAATTTTGTGTGTGCAGAAGTGAGGATCAATTCCACGAATATCCGAAATCTTCCAAGCAATAGCCTTCTTATGATCTTTCAACACAGCAACGAGGCGAGTCTTCTCTTCATCGTTCAAATCCTTTGCAATAATGACGGGTGACTTCTTGTTGTCATCAAGGAACACGTACTCGAGATGTGGCGGCAACTCCTTAAGTTCCAAATCCGGAGGATTTTCGACGGGAGGCGTTGTCAAAGTCGGAGTATCGATAGCAATGACCGTGGGAGATGGAGGCGAAGGATTGTCTTCAGTGAGAAGATTGTCAAAGAAACTCATATCATCATCCCTCTCGGTGGGAGAATCATTAGTAGCTAAATTCGCATCTCCCATGGCAGCTTCAAGATTGTTCCAGAATAAATCACTATCTCCAAATAGAGACAACGAGGAATCAATGGAGGACACGGTCTCAACAGTGGGAAGAGAGGTAGGAATACTTTTGCAAGCATCATTAAAGTGTTCTTCACAAGCCTCATCAAGAACGTCAATACAATTAATGCTCTCATATGAATAAGGCTGTTTGGACAACTTTCCCATGTTGAAGACTACTTTGTCGTCACCCACTCTCATGATAAGCTCACCGGCTTCAACATCAATGAGAGTGCGACCGGTCCTCAAGAATGGACGACCAACAATAAGTGGCACACGGGGGTCCATTTCGTAGTCGACGACAACAAAATCAGCAGGGAAGGTGAATTTGTCGACTCCTACGATGACATCTTCGGCTATCCCCACTGGATAAGCAACCGTACGGTTGGCCAATTCCAAAGTCATCTTGGTGGGGACTAGCTCTGGGAGAGATAATTGCTTCCAAACACTTAGAGGCATGAGATTAATACTGGCACCTAGATCGGCTAGGGCCATGCAATTCTCTACCCTCGGGAAATTGCAAGGGATAAGAAAACGACCCGGATCACCAAGTTTAGTTGGTAATTTCCTTAAGAGCACTGCAGAGCAGTTCTCATTAAGTTGGGTGTTGGCAATGTCGAGGAGCTTTTCCTTGTCGCTCAGAAGGTCTTTAAACATTTTGGCGTATTTGGGCATGTGAGCGAGAGCCTCAGCGAAGGAGATATTGAAATTCAGTTGTTTAAACATTTTAAGGAAGTTAGAAACCTGAATATCATCCTTGCTCTTTTGCTTCTCTTTCCTCAACCTAGAAGGATAAGGTATATTGGAAGAAGAGGAAGGCTTTGGGAGTATAGGATCACTCACAACCACGGGTGGAGGAGGGGTAGAAAGAAGAGGTGGAGAAATTGGGGAAGGAGAAGGATGAGGAATGGGAGCAGGTGACTCGTTCTCCTTAGTCACAACCACCGGTGGTGGTATAGGAAGCTCGGGTTCCTTGGTACCTTTACCACTTCTAGTAGTGATTGCTTTCATCTCCCCTCTTGGGTTCGCAACGGTGTTACTCGGAAGAGTACCCGAAGAAGAGGGTTGACTACTTTGGAAAAAACTAGCCATCATGTTCCTCAGATCATTAGTCTGGCTATCCAACGTGTTTCTCATATCAGCTCGCAAATCATTTCCTTGCTTGACCAAATCTGCCTTCAAATTGCGCACTTCCTCTTGGAGATTTCCCACTATCACATCATTGGTCCTCATATAGGTGGCGACCTCTTGGTGTAGTGCAGTGTTGGTTTGGTTGGAAGGAGCATTGTATGCAGGTGGTTGGTAAGCAGGTTGTTGGTAGATTTGATTGTTACGTTGAGGCGGTTGTTGCTGCTTGTGAGGTGGAATATATGGTTGTCGAGGTTGTTGTTGTTGTTGAGTAGGGCGGTTAAGGTTTTGTTGTTGGTTTGGGTTGGTTGGAGGAAAGCCAGGTGGTGAAAGATAGTTGTTGCTGCGGTAGCTAAGCAAGTTACGGTCACCTTGAGGTCTAGCTTGATAAGCAGGTTGTTGGTAGGTGCCATATGCCGCATTCACATTCTCAGCAGGGTAATCTTGGGTGGCGGTACAAGTTGTATAGGAATGGGGACCACCGCATATCTCACAAGGTTGGCTGACAGCGTTCACTTGTGCGTTTTTGGCGTTGTTGCTGTTGTTGTTGCTGACGGTGTGGGTGACAAGCGATTCAAGAAGCGTAGTGATTTTGTCTAATCGCTTGTCGCTGTCATTAGTGCTAGCACTAGCAACATTGGTCCTAACGCTCTTGGTTTGCACACGAGACTTGTTCTCAATGATATCCCAAGCAGCATTGGAAGTCTTAGCCAATAAATTACCCCCTGAGGCACTATTCAGTGAATCTTGGTCACTCATGCTTAAACCATTGTAAAAAGTATTTATTTGATGTACTTTGGTAAAACCATGTTGTGGGCATTTTCTTAAAAGATCTTTAAAACGATCCCAAGATTCACTGAATGACTCATCGTACTTTTGTTCAAAGTTTATAATCTCATTCCGCAATGTGGTAGTACGAGAGGGTGGAAAAAAGTAATTAATGAACTTTGTTTCCAAATCCGTCCACGAGAGAATACTCTGTGGCGGTTCCTTAGCAAGCCAATGCCGGGCTTGTCCCTCTAAAGAAAAGGGAAAAAGTTGTAACCTTATCACTTCTTGTGAAACTCCATTGAATTTGACCGTGTTAGTGAGTTGTAGAAATCTCTTGATGTGGTCGTGTGGATCATCAATGGTGCGTCCCAAGAACGGTTGAGCTGAGACCATCTGGATAAAGCCTGACTTGAGCTCGAAATTGTTGGCGGCAATTGGTGGTATAACAATTGGATCCGTGTTGCCATCAACATGAGCTTGTAGCAATTCAATCATTGGGCGATTATCCGGTTGGTGCTCATTGTTGTTGTTATTCATGTTGTTGAAAGGTGGGTTGTTGTTGTTATTATTGTTGTTCGGAGGTGGTATGTTATTGTTGTTTTGTACACCAGCCATGTCTAAGTTATCGAGAGGCTCGGGCTCTTGATAAGACGTGGATCGAGTGCGCATACACCTGCAAAAGAACGAACAAAGAAAAACAAAGCAAAAATATTTTTGGTTTTTATTGTTTTTTTTTTTTTTTTTTTTTACTTTTTAGGATTTTTGAAAATTTTCTTGAAAAAGTAACGTTCACGGGGAACGGATCCCAAAATCCAAGTTCTACAAAAAACTTTTGATCTTAACGAGAAGAGCCGGCAGCGGCGCCATTTGATACACGGTTTTTCAATGGGTTCTAATTTTTGTCTCGATATCCTCTCGAATTGATCTAGGCCTTAAGTGGAATGATTGTTCTTGGTTACTAAATAAGGGGGTTTGGTTTTCTAATTTAATAATAAATGAAAGTCTAAAGCAAAGGCAATTACTTTAATTAAGATCAACAAAAACTTGGTTGCAAATTTAAAGTTCAAATTAAAATCAAATTAAAATTAAAGTTAAAGAGTTAAAAAGTAAATTGTGAAATGTGAGAAGAGAAATAGTAAAACATCAACAGGAAAACAGTAACTTAAAAATACCCAAAATTTTACTGATTCGGAACTTTCTGATTCTGAAAACACTATTCATTCATTCGGAACTCTCTCATCCGGAACTTAATGGCTGATTCGGAACATACTCATGCGGAACTTATTCACCCGGAACTTTCCGAATGAAGGGTGCTGATTCGGAAGTTTTGGAAACTTCCGAATGAAGGATTGGTTCGGAACTTATTAACTGATCCGGAACTTTATGACTGATCCGGAACCTTCCGGATGAAAGCTTGATTCGGAAGTTTTCTATTGATTCGGAACTCTAATTCTTGGTTCGGAAGTTTCCGAATGAAGGACTCATTCGGAACTTTTTGGCTGATTCGGAAGTTTTGGAATCCCAGTTACAGTAACAGTGAAAGCGAAGAACACGGACACAAAATTAATCAAAATCAAATCAAACACTTAAAAAGGTTTTACCAATTTAAACACAAATCATTTAGACAATATAAGCAACAAATCCCACTAATAAAAACACAAATCCAAACAACTTTTGAAGATCAAATCAAGAAAAATAAAACTTAAGAACTTGAAGATAAAAATGGAGATGAACAAGATGAAATGAAAGATTAAACAAGAACTTTGAATTGGATGATTAATGTTTTGACAAGATGAAACAAGGATTAAAATTACAAGATCAAAGAACTAACAATAAAAATCACCAATCACCCTAGTGGTGATGGTGTTCTACGAACCAGGAGAAAGAAAAAGAAGAAGAAAGAAAAACTAGCTAACTCCAAAAGTGTGTGTGGGATGGCCTATTTATAGGTGTTTCCTTTGGTTGGTGAGTGGGCTTTCTCCCGTTCTTTGTGTCTTTTCGTCTTTTCAGAAAAGTTTCCGTTTTCGATTCTGATTCGGGATTTGTCGTCGATTAAATTCAACTCGTCTTTTAATTTCTTCATTTAATAGACTTTGAGTTTCTTCGACTTATATAAATCTTCCATCTTTGGTCCTTTTCTTCGATAAATCTTCGAATAGGCCCAGTGACTTCAAATCTTTTGCATCTCTTGGACAATAGACTTTATCTTGAGTCTTTTTCTTCAGTAAAACCCGTGCAATCCCATGTTTTCTTCAATATTTATCCGGTTGTCTCTGAAAACACAACAAACACAAAAACCACGCATAATTCCAAACAAATGATATTAAATACGTGTTTTGGTCTCGTTTTAGCCCGAATTAAGTGGTAAAAGGATGGGTGTTTACACACCTATCAGAGACGTTTTATAAAAATACCTCGTTGAATTTAAATAAAAAGCATCACAGTACAAAAGGTCTTAGTTTCAAAAGATAGTGCAGCGGAAAGTAAAAGTTTTTAAACATCAACGAGATAATTGTTCAAAAGCATAAGTAAATAAATGTCCGAAGATAGCCATGAAATGCATGCAGACTCCAAGTACTTCATACAGCAGATGCAACACATCATCAATTACCTGAGATAAATGCTAAATTGGGTCAACATAAAGTTGGTGAGAATATAGGTTTCAAGTAAAAATTCATAGTCATTCAATTTCATATTTCATTTCATGTACACATGCAACTATAGGAGATATAGTGCCAAGTGTAGGATAAATTGGGTGTTCACAATATTTATGATAGCGCTAAGCTCGTGACATCGAAACTAGTGATCCAGTGCATACAATAGAATGCATACATAAATTTTTCCCCAATGGAGTACCTAGCCAAGATAACTCCGTTTATACAAATGGTACACACTCGTCCGGCGTCAGAATGCCCGAGTGGAGGTTGTCAACCCTCAATAGATCTATCCGTAACATAAGAGCTTACTCCAGCAGAGTAACTAACGATTCACGATAGTGGGGACTATGGCTAAAGCAACTTAAGCTATCTCATAAATAATGTTCACAAAGCGTTCACAGAAATCAAGTTTTACTTGCGTCCAGAAGCAAGTCATCAAAGCATTTATCACATCCCAAAACATTAAACATAGAAAAATAGTTTAATAGGGATCTATAAACTCACCTCAAGCAACGATTCAAACCGCACAAGTAAGATCAAATAGTAGCGAGCAACTCTAGCAACAACCTAAATATAATACTATGGTTTAGGCGCTAGCAAATAAGTCACAAAAGTTCATCACGTACGTTACTCATCGATCAAGTATATATTTTTTTGTCAAAATCGTGACTTGTAAATGTTACATCGTTATAAACATTATAGTATATATATACTTAGGCAAAAATATTTATTTTTGACTCGACGAAATTTCGTCAGCCTTTCGGCGTAAATTTTAATTTACCAAAATTTATCTTAACAAATTTTCCTACGTAAATTCTAACGAAAATTCGGCAGCCTTTCGGCGTCACATAAAAATTTGCCATTTTTAGTAAATACTCAAATCTCGTCCTAAAACCCCTATTTTCAACAATTTATCAATCGCCAACAATTCAACCATTCATTTTTCACAATCGTAACCATTTCAACTCCCAACGTTCAAACTTTCAATAGTAATACAATTATTCGCTCTTCGAGCTAACACGCTTTTACAAAACAAGTCCAACATCCATACATACCATTTAGTAACCATTTCGACACTAAAAACAACTCCGTTTAACTCGAAAATGTCGTTTCGACCACTTTAAAAATCTGGACTGCAACCACTTATAGTGTTGTTCTCCAAAAATAAAGTTTTCCGACAACGTAATTTAAACAACCACAACTTACTCATTTTAGCTCCGTTTTTAGCCCATAATATATCGAAACGAAGGTATTCACTTATATTTTCATAATCTCGTAGTAAACTAGTGTCAAAACAATTTTTACGACTCTCTACGCCACTTACAAAAGTCGGACAGATTACACACTTTTCCCAAAAACTCGTTTTCGACCATTTTTAAGCGTATCCACTAGTAATAACACTACTAATTCCTTCTAAATACTCATAAACACAATAAAAATCAAAGATTTATTTTCAAGTTCATAAATCACAAAAGTATATATGTATATATTTCATAAATCCTTTAATTAAAACCTTTTCATACATGGATTTAAAAGATTTTTTCAAAATACTTATAGATCTAAAAATATATCATGACTAAAATAGTTTTTACCATTTTTATTTCAAGAAAATAGATGATGAGTAACATATATGCATGAATCTTCAAAGATTATGCATAAAAATGAAAAGATGAAAAAGGTTTAAGAAATAACCTTGTGTAACGATTCTACGTAACCACGGTAACACGATCTACGCTCTAATCAACAAATAATCAACAAAACCCAATCTACAACTTCAACCAGAAAACTACTCAAATCAACAAACCAATCAAAACCATTCTTCTTTTTGTCTTTGCAACCTTTGTGTGTATTTGTTTTATGTTAATTCTTGCTAAAATGAAGCTTTTAGAAAATCAACAATGGTGGATATGGGGAGAGTGTTTGTGCCGTGTGTTTTTAGAGAGAGAGAGAGGGTTTTGTGTGTTTGAATTTTAGTTTAGGTGAAAGTGAATATTTGAGGTGAAAACAAAATGATTTAGGGTTTTTAGGAGTGTGTGTTTATTTAAGCACAAGAATAGCAAAGTTAAAATTTTGGTATTCCTTACATGTTGTTGATGGTTTTGGCCGGATATGGGGGGTCCCATAGGGGTAAATAATTCAAATTTTTTACTATGGTAATTAGTTAAAAGGTTTAAGGTAAAAAAGTTAATTAGTTTTAGGTAATTAGTGAAAAGTATGCAGTTATGTTTAAAAATACGTAAAACTTAGAAATTTGACAAAATATATTAAATTTACGTTTTTTCGACGAAAACTGACATTGTACGATTGGTAAAGTATTTTATGCATGTTAACGACGGTTAAACGTAAAAATGACGTAAAATACGAAAACGCGATACGTTAATTAAATATTCACAGTAAATACGATTTATTACTATAAATAGCAAAAATACTAGAATACAGGCATATATAAACATATACAGAAATATTTAAATACGCTGGTCAAGAAAATACGATCACGCTGCTAAAAACTAAATAGTTAAGCACATAATTCACAGATAACGAATAATCTCATGGATTATCGTCAATTCATTGACCGTCTCAGCACTTTGGTCAGGTTCACAGAAAATGTTCAGAATAATGACTGAGCTCAGAGTCAGGTCATTACTCGTCAGCAAACAGTTTTTCAGAAGACGCTGGATAGCTTCCCGGTTCCAACACAGTTAAATCACATAGTTGACTAAATAAAAAGTCAAAGGGTAAAATAGTCATTTTACAAAGTAGGGAAAATTACCAGGTGTTACAATACAGCCCCAATAGCGTAGTCACTAGCATCACACATGAGCTCAAAGGGGAGGTTCCAATTGGGAGCAACAAGAATGGGAGCTTCGGTAAGTTTCCTCTTAAGGATTTCAAAGGCTCGTACACAATCTTCGTCAAAGACAAAACGTGCATCTTTTTCGAGGAGATGTGTAATAGGTCGAGAAATCTTTGAAAAATCCTTGATGAATCGACGATAAAAGCCCGCGTGGCCTAGGAAACTCCTAACTCCCTTGACGGTTTTGGGATGAGGTAATTTAGCGATGACGTCTACCTTAGCTTGATCTACCTCAATCACCGCCTTCGAAACCTTGTGCCCTAAGACGATTCCACTTTTAACCATAAAATGACATTTTTCCCAATTTAGCACAAGGTTGGTTTCCTCACAACGTTTTAACATTCTCTCAAGATTCAACAAACACGAAGTGAACGAACTACCAAACACGGAAAATTCATCCATGAAGACTTCCATCGTCTTCTCGATCATATCATGAAAAATAGCCATCATGCACCTTTGAAAGGTTCCCGGTGCATTACAAAGTCCGAATGGCATTCTACGATAGGCAAACGTTCGATATGGACACGTAAACGTAGTTTTTTCTTGATCACGAGGATCGATGGGGATTTGGAAGTAATCGGAAAAACCATCTAAAAAGCAATAGAAATCGTTTCCCGCAAGACGCTCCAACATTTGGTCCATGAAGGGCAAGGGAAAATGGTCTTTTCGAGTGGCGTCATTCAACTTACGATAGTCAATGCACACTCGTTGGCATCGTTTGGCACAACGGTCATTCCTCCCTTTTTAGGGACACAATGAATAGGACTCACCCAAGGGCTATCGGAAATAGGGTAAATCATTCCCGCGTCAAGGAGTTTGAGGACTTCCTTTTTTATGACGTCGTGAATTTTGGGGTTCACCCTCCTTTGGCATTGGATTGCGTGTTTGTAATCCTCCTCCATTAAGATTTTGTAGGTACAAAATTTGGGATCGATCCACTTAATATCGGATAACTTCCACGCAATTGCCCCTTTGTGATCCTTTAGAACATCGACAAGTGCGGATTTTCATCATCCGAAAGATCTTTCGCAATAATAACCGACAACTTGTCGTCCTCCTCTAAAAATACATATTCGAGATGAGGAGGTAATTCTTTCAACTCGAGGATAGATGGTTCCTCAATTGAAGATTTGGGCTCGATACTCATAACCTCCTCTGGTGGAGGAAATGGGAAATCGTTAAGAAAATCCTTGATAACCGAGAAGTCCTCTTCATTGTCGATGTCTTCGTCACAAGTACGTGGAACATCGAATTCTTCAAACGTAAAACCACCACCTTCAAATGGAGTGAATGTTGGTGTCGAGTTATCAAGAATGGGATCTAACATAGTGGGATTGCCACTATTCTCATCATCACCAAAACCTAGAACTTCTTGTGAAAATTCCTTGCAAACAACGTCAATCATGTCAACGAGGTTTACGGTTGCAACGGAATAAACATGAGAAATTGGAGAATTTTGAGTTACGTTTATAACAAGTTCCTCGTCGTTGAAACCTAAGGTGATCTTTCTAGCATGCACATCAATTAAAGCCATAGACGTATCTAAAAACGAACGACCTAAAATGAGAGGAACTTGAGGATCCGTGGGAATATCGACAACGATAAAGTCTACCGAATAATAGAACTTTCCTACTTTCACAAAAACGTGTTCCGCCAATCCACATGCGGGAATCGTGGAATGGTCGGCCAACTCGATAGACATTATTGAAGGTCTAAGATTAGGAAGATTGAGCGACTTGAATATTGCAAGTGGCATCAAGTTAATACTAGCACCAAGATCGGCCAGGGCATAGCATTCTTACATATCTTGGATTGCACAAGGAATCAAGAATTTACCGGGATCACCGACTTTTTGAGGTATGCGGTTAAGATAAACCGATGAACAACTAGACAATTGTTGCAATTTCTCCTTGTTGTTCAACATACTTTTGAAGTTAGCGGCAAATCGAGGCATCATGACCAAAGCATCGGCAAAACTCACATTAAAATGAACGTCACGAAACCGTTTCATAAAAAGATAAAATTGGTAATTATCGCGCTCTTGACGTTTATCCTTTCTAAGTCTCGATGGATAGGGCAAAGGTGGTGTGGGTTGAGGCATAGGCATAGCCTTTGGAATCTTGGGTTCCAAATGTGGTAATAGGTCAACCGTAGGTGTGGCATGAGCTGTACCTCGTGGGATTTGGACATGCTCCTTTTCGACCACCACCTCGGGTTCTTCCTCATTTGCATTCTCCGTAGGAGAAATTGGTTGAGGAGTCGGTTCCTTAAGTGTCTTACCACTTCGTGTGGTAATCACTTTCATCTCTCCCTTAGGGTTCAATATGATGTTGCTAGGAAGACTAATCGAAGACGGTTCGCACATTATAGCCTCAAACATAGATGAAATTTTATCCTCAAACATGGATTGCCTCTTCTCGGCCTTAATCTTCTCTTGTTTTATTTCATGTTACCCTTGTTCCATTTTTTTGTTGGTGTTGTTATAACCTAGTTACATTCCCTTCCATTTTGTTTGTATGGATTTTAATATCATTTGCTAACTCGTTTTTCAACTCCTTCTTCAAGTCATTCTTAAACTCGGATCTTAGGCTAATGATTTCTCTTTGAATACTGTCAAACCTAGCATCCTTTCCATTAGCGTATTCAACAAATTCAGTTGGTAGATCTTTCAAAGTTTGCAAACCATTGTTGTTGTTTTGAAAATCATTGTTTTGATTTTTGTTTGAAACTTGATTTTTATTAGCCCCTTGATTCCCATAGTTTCCTTTGTAATTGTTTTTAAAACCAACTTGATTGTTTCGATAGTTGTTGTTAGCATTTTGATTGGGAGCAAAACCCGGTGGAGTCAACTGATTAGAGCGGGTAACTTGACCGTTTTGGTTGTAAGTTCCCGTGGCCGCGTAGGCACTCGAAGTGTTACCACCGTGGGTAATGCACTTGGAGAAATCATGACCTCCACCACAATACATACATGAAACATCAACCGCTTTAGCCGTTGATGTTGGAGTTTTTACCACTCTTTAGGAAAAGAGCAATAAATAGGGCAAGCGTGTAGGACGATTTAGGAAAACCGTGTGTAAATGACCCTAAGTGAGTTCGTTCTCGAGGAGGCAAGTGCGTTGTGTTTAGAATTGATTAATGTTTGTGATTATATGATTGAGAAAGAAAGAAAGAAATAGGATTAGAAGAGAAAAACGGTTACGAAGACGAATTAAACTATGACGAAAAAGGCGATAACGTAAAACCGTAAATAGTACAAAAATTAAAATTTTAACCTAAAAATTCCTAAATATTACTAAAAATCCCTAATAATATTCTAAGAGTTTACAAAAAATCCAAACTTGTTAAAACCTTTTAATTAATTAGATAATGACTTTTTAATGCTAATTAAAGCCCTAAAAATCACAATTAATTATTAAAAAGCCCTAAACAAGATCTTATAGTTTGTAAACCTCAAAATATCCTAATTAAGCTAAAAAATATTTTTAAAAATTTTAAAACCAAATTAAACTATTTTTAACCACTTAAAAACTATTAAAATCAATTAAAACTTAAATTAATTCTAGAAAATATTTGAAAAGTCCTAAAAATATTTGGAAAGTTACAAAACTCCTAATTAAGTGTCCTTAACCTAGGAAAAGTGTAAAAACTAAATAAAATCAAACTTCAATTATTAATAATAAAATAATATTAAAATAATCAAAAAAATTCAAAGTTTCTAAAAAAAATTCCAAAAAATTACAAAAAATCTAGAATAATGTAACTAAGACAAAAATGCAATCAAAATTTTCTGAAACCTATTTAATAATTTTATATTGAATTTTAAAGTTGGTTAAAACCCTAAAATCCAATAAAATCAAAAATTAGACTTTTTGAAAACTTAATTAGCTGTAAACCTCAAAAATATAATTTAAAACCTAAAAACTATTTTTTCATATTTTTAAATTACCTTTTTCTATTTTAAAATTACTTTTTAAATTTTAAACTAAAAATAATCCTAGAAAATTATTTAATTAAGGGAAAAATAAACTTTTTAAACAGAAAAGTCCTAAAACCTAATACAAACAAAAGAAAAATGCTAAACAGTCAAAACCTAAAGAAAATAAGCTAGAATAAGCTTAATTATAAGCTGCTAATTAAAATAAGCTACAAAACAAATGCCCTTAAATATAATTTGAAATGAAACCTAGCAGTCAAAGACCCTAGGGCGCAATGGTATGTGTGATGTGTTGTGAGGAGGATGGCGCAGGTTCGAGTCCTGGCCAGTCCTTTTTGAAAAACTTTTCTTTTTTTTTTAAACTTTAAAACTCAATCCTTATACTATTTTAATCATAAAAACATAAAAACAATTCCAAGTTAACTAAGATCAAAGCAATCTAGAATCAAAAACGTGCTCAGATATGCACTTGTTTCTGATGAACACAAGTGTAAATCTTCACATGTGCAGTTATCAAGAGGACTTGATTTGTGAGATTTTTATGGTATTTAATTGGACAAATGGGGCACCCCTATACTCAGTTGAGTATAGGGAGTCAATAAATGCACAAAACAAGCAAGTACAACACCAAGATCAAGCACAAAAAGTTTCTGAATAAGCTAAGATTAAGTCTGATATGATTAGCTGGTTTACTTGGCACACAAATGAATTTCAATAGCTAAAATCTTGCACACAAGCTCACAAAACAGCATACAAACAACACACAATCCTTAAACAACCCGGTATCTAACAGATTATCACACTTGAATGCACAAATTTCATCAAAACAAGTAGAAAGATGAAATGACTGTTTTAAGGCAATGTTTTCAATTTTTAGCAAGAAAAAGTGTTCAATATCCTACCAAACTGAATAACAAGAGCATATAACACTAACAACTACCTAGTGAGTATATTGAACTAGTTTAAAGCCAAGATTTAACACATTAAACCCTACTTATCCCTTAATCCAAACACCCCTTTAAAAAACTGAAAATCAATATTACAAAGCAAATCAATCCAAAACTTAAGCAAAATGATTCCAACCAATCTAAACATGCATAATAACAAGTAAAAGACCTACTCAAGCTGATTAAACACATAAACAAGCAGTTTCACCAAAATTCATGTAAAATCACATAAATCTGAAAAATCTTAGAAAACTGAAAAAGGGACAAGTAAGCTACCTTGTTGGGCCTACATCCAGGCCCAACAGTGACTGAATAGTCACCTCCAATCAGGCTGGGGCCTGAGCAGAACTTTGCTGAGATGATTATGAAGAATTTCTTAACAAAAAATGGATTAAAATGGCTCTTGTTTTGGACCTGCTAAGAGAGAAGGAACAAAGCTGTGTAAAAGCTCAAGGGCTTTCCCCTAGCTTATAGATTAAGCTAGAAGAGAGCTTAAAGCTTGGGTTAGACTAAGATAATGTAATCAAAATGACCAAACAAATGGATTATTTAAGCTTGGGTACCCACTACACCAGAACAAGCCATGGTGTCTTGGACATACACAAACTCAAACACCATCAAACCAACACACTTAATCACCATTTTATCAGGTTTTTATGGAAATTTAAGATTTAAGAAAAACTTGAAAAGAAAACAGAAACTTGGAAACTTGATAACCTTTGCTGAAAATTAAAACCAAACTCAAACAATTATAACTTAAATCAACTGAAATGTAAGATGGAACTTGTTTTCATCACCAACACTTAACTTAGTTTCTCATTCAGAACAAAAAGATTTACAAGGTTGTGAAAACAGGAAAACAAGAACAGTTTAACCTAAGTCCTAAACGCCCTATATATAGGGTCACAAATGATTCTAGAACTGATAAGAAGCTAAAAACCCTAATAACTTGAACTCCCAACTTTCCCCTTGAAATTCCAGAAAGATGCCATTTTTTGAATTTTAGTCAAGAACCCATGTGATGATCTTGGATGTATGTGGGATGCCAGTGAGGAAAAGATGATCTTGGTCGTCCTTTTTTCCTTTGGGAGCACGAAATTGTTGTGAGTTGTTGATCCTGCTATCATCTTTTTGTTTGGGAGTGAATAGTGGGGCAGGGGAGGGTGGCACAAGCATGTGGGGTGATGGTGATGGGGGTTTAAGGGTGGTTTTAGGTTTAAGTGATGGTTGATCATGGATCTGGAGCAAATAAACAAAAACCCCTTTGTTTTAATTGATGTTCATCCTGGAAATTTTTAGGGTTTAAGGGTGGATTAGGAGGTGGTTTAATCCGGTTTTGGGGGTTAAAGTAATTAAAAAAGTGTTTTTGTGGGAAGATTAAACTGATTAATTAAATCAGTTAATGAGTGAGTGGAGAGGTGATGTGGTGAAAAGGGTGATTTTGATTGGGTGTGGGGTGGAAGTGGGTGATGTGGCAGCTTGTGAGTGGGTGGATGGAGTTTGGTTGTCTGGCAGGAATGGCCCCCAAAGGTTTAAGTTTCTTTCACTTTGTAATAAACAGCCCTCAACGCCTAAATTACAAATAACAACTTTTGGGTAGTTGTCATTTTTGGCACAAATACTTTCCAAACTTGAAACAAGGGCTTGAAATGTAATTCCTTCATATTTGAAGGACTGATTTTGGCATTTTCTTCATTCTTCAAGGTTTGACTTGATTGTTGACTTCTTGGAGGACCAATATTGACAATTTAGTTTTGTTGAGGGACTAAATTTGCCAATTCTTCAAAGTTAAGGGTCCTTTTTGTAATTTTGACAAACTTTAGGGACTAAACTTGTAATTATGAAGATACAAGGGTATAAAGTGTCAATTCTTCAAAGTTAGAGGACCAATCTTCATAATTCTTCAAATCTTCAAGGGTTTTCTTTGGAAAATTCTTTATTAGGGCTTGGTTCATCGTGCGACTTCGTTTCCCGTGTTCGTTTTTGAATGATTCTTGTGATCTTTTGTCATTTTCTCAATATCCGTACCTAAAATACACAAGCAACAAACACAAGCATATATTTGGGTATTTTGATGATATTTAATGCATTTTAAGCCCTATTTGGACGATGAGACTATGTATAAAAGCAGTCTCATCACTCCTCCATACTAAACCATTGCCGTGCCCTCACGCAATGCTAGAAGAAAGTATCGTAGCATCTCCAAAGTTCATTTTTATTCACTTTATTGGAATGATAAACTAGCTATACTACTACTATTACTACTACTTATGTTTTAGACATAATGTATGATTTTCATCGCAAAATGGGACGTTTAGGTTCATAGAATAAGAACACGTGAATGCTTCGTTAGAAATAATTTCATCGTCCTCGATTTTCACCCCAATTCCATGCCAAGCGTGCAACGAGATCATTGTCATTATAAGTTAGTAATGCTAACACTACTCATATGCCCTAATCACGTACTTATCCTCCCATTATTCCTAAGTTGTATCTCTTATATTTTATTATGTCTTGAATGTTTCACGAGGATACATTGTTTGACTTATGCGATAATAGAGATTTAGGACTAAAAATAGAGTCCTAACGGTGTAACTAAGACCATCAAATCAATAACCCCTCCTAATAGACAACGATGTTAAAAAATTAAGTTGACAAGAAGAATCGATAAACACGGTTTTATAACGGTTTTGAACATGAGACTTATTACCAAGACTTTTATACGCCCCCTAACGAAAGGACCTTATTATCTTTGGTTTACCTACATCTTTTATTCAACTTCGCCATGAAGCTTTTATTATGACTTCGGTCTTGCCTTGCCTTTTATTATCCGCCTCATCGGTGGTTTTATTAGCCAAAGACGTATATCCTCACGCTAAAGCGAATTTTGGATCTTTAAAGCTTCGAAGATTAAGTCTTGATTCACTTTCAATTTTGCATAGATTTTTCGGCCTTGTAGGGCTTCAAATTGTTTGCTAGATTTAGGTGAGCACTTGAAATCTTATTATTGGGTGAAGCTTTCGATTATTAGGGTGCCAATACTTCAAAACCGTGACGCTGGCGATACCTTAATGTCTCCCCAATTTAATTACACGGAAGCTACTAGAAAAGACTAGAAACCCAACAATCCTAACTAAACCGCTAAGTCAATATTTATTAAGAAAAAATATTTACATGCGAAGGGAGAATAAGCAAACAACGAGAACACATGAGTTTTTGAAAGAATACGAGTACTCTACGTTTAGCATAGTAACTTATAATTAACTCTATCATTTCTCGTCCTCATTTAAGAGACTTAGCCTAATGTGTAGTTAAGGAATCAAAGCTAAGTGCTCAACACGCACGGTCGAGTCAAAAATTACTCTTATTCTCGCCATCGGAAAACCTACATTCGTGTCTTCAAACACTTATAAAACATGAGAAAAATTTAAAATTTGGCCATTTTTAGCCTTATTTTGTAACAAAAACGATAAACAAAAAGATAAACTTTGGAAAGCGTGAAGGTTCGGCAAGGCAAGTATCTATTCACCCCCCCCCCCCATACTAAAGTTAAACATTGTCCTCAATGTTTCGAGTCTAGGGGTGCAAACACCCCCATACTAGAGACGTAGTCGAATGCCTAATCTAGCATGGAAAGGGTGTAACCAATAAATTAATAGCCATTTATGAAGTGTGTTAAACACCTAAGGTTAGAACATATAAGGATATATCATTTGGATATTGAGAAATGTCTCCAAAGCAAACGATCGAGTGCTCCCATAAAACGAACACGAGAGGCTCCAATCGTGAAGATCATGATCTAAAAACCACAATTCACAAACAACCACGGAACAAAGGTTGGAAGGGCACAAATCCCCACATGTAAGCTACATTAGAAAGCGATAATATGTACATAGGATAAGCATGGGACTCCCCCACGAGGCACCTCGTTTTTGATTACCGAGTCATGAGCTCGACTCGATCCCCTCAATACTAATTATCATTGGGGAAGGTGACTTGGTCGAGGTAGTTCAAGGATGGAACTTCCCCACCAAAGTAGTGCTTCAACCTATGTCCATTCACCTTGAACTTAGGACCATCATCTTGAGCTAGCTCGATGGTCCCATACGGAAATACTTGAGTCACGGTGAATGGACCGGACCAACGGGATTTCAATTTACCGGAAAAGATTTTTAATCTTGAATTAAAAAGAAAAACTTGATCCCCAATGTTAAAAACCCGGTTTTTAATTTTAGAATCATGCAACTTTTTAGTTTTTTCTTTATAAATCAATGAATTTTCATAAGCAATATCCCTCAATTCATCTAATTCATTCAATTGCATTTTCCGGTGTTTTCCCGCGGTCTCCATATCATCATTACAATGCTTTAGGGCCCAATAAGCCTTGTGTTCTAACTCGATAGGCAAATGACAATTCTTTCCATACAGAAGCTTATAGGGAGTGCACCCAATGGGCGTCTTATGAGCGGTCCTAAAGGCCCATAAAGTATCGTCTAACTTATCCGACCAAGTTTGTCGGTTTTCTCCAACGGATCTCTCCAAGATCCTCTTCAAAGCTCGGTTTGAAACCTCGACTTGCCCACTCGTTTGTGGGTGATAAGCCGTAAAAAGCCGATGTGTAACCCCATATTTCCTTAGAACCCTTTCGAATTGGTCGTTACAAAAATGGGTTCCACGATCGCTTATGATAGCACGAGGGGTTCCAAACCGAGAAAACAATTGCTTCAAAACTTGACTACCACACGAGCATCATTAGTGGGCAAGGCTTTGGCCTCCACCCACTTAGATAGGTAGTCAACCGCAACAAGGATGTACTTATTACCACGAGATGATGGGAACGGCCCCATAAAGTCTATACCCCAAACGTCAAAGATCTCACACACTTGGATGATATTTTGTGGCATTTCATCTTTTTGTGAGGCTTTTCCTTGTCGTTGGCATGCATCACACGACTTCACAAGATCTTGTGCATCTCGGTAAATAGTAGGCCAAAAGAAGCCGGCATCAAACACCTTCTTAGCCGTGAGATTAGCACCGTGGTGACCACCTGTGGGTCCCTCATGGCAAGCTCTAAGGATGTTAGAAGCTTCGGTGCCAAATACACAACGTCGGATGATTTGATCCGCACAAGTTCGAAACAAGTAAGGGTCGTTCCAAAAGTAGAACTTGACGTCACGAAAGAATTTCCGTTTTTGTTGAGTCGTCATACCCTTAATGATGAAGTTGCCCGCATGGTAATTTGCAAAGTCCGCAAACCATGGGGTGGAAGAATCAAGCTTAGAATTCACTACACCAAGTGTCTCGAGCGGAAATGTTTCGGTGATTTCCTTGGGCTCGTAAACACTTTGGTGAGGATCTTCCAAACGAGAAAGATGATCGGCCGCTAGATTCTCGGCTCCTTTTTTGTCAACGATGGTGTGATCAAATTCTTGAAGGAGGAGAATCCAACGAAGTAATCTCGGCTTAGCATCTTGCTTTGCCATGAGATACTTAATAGCCGAATGGTCCGTATACACTATGCATTTCGTCAAGACGAGGTATGGTCGGAACTTCTCAAATGCATACACCACGGCAAGGAACTCCTTTTCCGTTGTAGTGTATTTTAGTTTAGCCTCGGTCATCATCTTGCTAGCATAGTGAATAGGCAAGAAGTGCTTATCATGACGTTGCCCCAAAATGGCCCCTATAGCGTAATCACTAGCATCACACATGAGCTCAAATGGGAGGTTCCAATTGGGAGCAACAAGAATGGGAGCTTCGGTTAGTTTCCTCTTAAGGATTTCAAAGGCTCGTACACAATCTTTGTCAAAGACAAAACGTGCCTCTTTTTCAAGAAGATGTGTAATGGGTCGAGAAATCTTTGAAAAATCCTTGATGAATCGACGATAAAAGCCCGCGTGGCCTAGGAAACTCCTAACTCCCTTAACGGTTTTGGGATGAGGTAATTTGGCGATGACGTCTACCTTAGCTTGATCTACCTCAATCCCCGCTTTCGAGACCTTGTGCCCTAAGACAATTCCACACTTAACCATAAAATGACATTTTTCCCAATTGAGCACAAGTTTGGTTTCCTCACAACGTTTCAACATTCTCTCTAGATTCGACAAACATGAAGTAAAAGAATCACCAAACACGGAAAAGTCATCCATGAAGACTTCCATCGTCTTCTCGATCATGTCATGAAAAATAGCCATCATGCACCTTTGAAAGGTTCCTGGTGCATTACAAAGTCCGAATGGCATTCTACGATAGGCAAACGTTCCATATAGACACGTAAACGTAGTTTTTTCTTGATCATGAGGATCGATGGGAATTTGTAAGTAACCGGAAAAACCATCTAAAAAGCAATAGAAATCGTTTCCCGCAAGACGCTCCAACATTTGGTCCATGAAGGGCAAGGGAAAATGGTCTTTTCGAGTGGCTTCATTCAACTTTCGATAGTCAATGCTCACTCTCCATCCGGTCACGAGTCTAGTGGGAATCAACTCGTTGGCATCGTTTGGCACAACGGTCATCCCTCCCTTTTTAGGGACACAAGGAATAGGACTCACCCAAGGGCTATCGAAAATAGGGTAAATCATTCCCGCGTCAAGGAGTTTAAGGACCTCCTTTTTGATGACATCGTGAATTTTGGGGTTCACCCTCCTTTGACTTTGGATTGTGGGCTTGAAATCCTCCTCCATTAAAATTTTGTGGGTACAAAACTTGGGATCGATTCCCTTAATGTCGGATAACTTCCACGCAATCGCCCCTTTGTGGTCCTTAAGAACATCGACAAGTGCGGTTTTTTCATCATTCGAAAGATCCTTCGCAATAATAACCGGCAACTTGTCGCCCTCCTCCAAATAGACATATTCGAGGTGAGGAGGTAAATCTTTCAACTCGAGGATAGGTGGTTCCTCAAGTGAAGATTTGGGCTCGATACTCATACCTCCTCGGGTGGAGGAAATGGGAAATCGTTAAGAAAATCCTTGATAATCGAGAAGTCCTCATCGTTGTCGAGGTCTTCGTCACAAGTACGTGGAACATTGCATTCTTCCAACGTAAAACCACCACCTTCGAAAGGAGTGAAGGTTGGTGTCGAATTATCAAGAATTGGATCTAACATAGTGGGATTGCCACTAGTTTCTTCATCACCAAACCCTAAAACTTCTTGTGAAAATTCCTCGCAAACCACGTCGATCATATCAACGAGGTTTATGGTAGCAACGGAATAAACATGAGAAAGTTGAGAATTTTGAGTTGCGTTTATAACAAGTTCCTCGTCGTTGAAACGTAAGGTGATCTTTCTAGCATGCACATCAATTAAAGCCATAGACGTATCTAAAAACGAACGACCTAAAATAAGAGGAACTTGAGGATCCGTGGGGATATCAACAACGATAAAGTCTACGGGATAGTAGAACTTCCCCACTTTCACAAAAACGTCTTCCGCCAAACCACATGCACGAATCGTGGAATGGTCGGCCAACTCAATAGACATTAGTGAAGGAGTAAGATTAGGAAGATTGAGCGACTTGAAGATTGCAAGTGGCATCAAGTTAATGCAAGCACCAAGATCGGCCAAGGCATAGCATTCTTCCATATCTTGAATGGCACAAGGGATCAAAAATTTACCGGGATCACCGACTTTTTGAGGTATGCGATTAAGATAAACCGACGAACAACTAGACAATTGGTGCAATTTCTCCTTGTTGTTCAACATACTCTTAAAGTTAGCGGCAAATCGAGGCATCATGACCAAAGCATCGGCGAAACTCACATTAAGGTGCAACTCACGAAACATTTTCATAAAAAGCTCAAATTGGTAGTTGTCGCGCTCTTGTCGTTTCTCCTTCCTAAGTCTCGATGGGTAAGGCAAGGGTGGTGTGGGTTGGGGCATAGGCATAGCCTTTGGAATCTCGGGTTCCAATGTTGGTAATGGGTCAACCGTAGGTGTGGCATGAGCGGTACTTTGTGGGCTTGAAATATGCTCCTTTTCGACCACCACCTCGGGTTCTTCCTCAATTTCCTCCACCGTTGGAGTAATTGGTTGAGGAGTCGGTTCTTTAAGTGTCTTAGCACTACGTGTGGTAATCACTTTCATCTCTCCCTTCGGGTTTGAAATGGTGTTACTAGGAAGACCACTCGAAGTAGAGGCTTTGTTCCCCATGACGGCTTCTAAAATGGCATTAAGCTTAGCATCTTGACTATTAAACTTAAGATCTTGACTAGCGGCTTTTTGGTCAATTCTTTGTTCAAGCCTAGCATGACTTTGTTCAATTTTATTGTTTTGACCTCTAATTTGATTAGCAAAATCATTTTTCAACTCATTTCTCATGTTTAGATTTTCCTTCACAAAATTAGCTAACTCCTTGGTGTTTTTAGCCGTGTCCCTAGCTTGACTAGCCAATTGCTCTTGAATGTTTTCCAAAATCTTATCATTTTCCGTAGCGTAATTCAAAAAGTCCATTGGAAGTTCTTTAGTGTAAACATTTTGAAGACCTTGACTTGTGTTTTGAAAATTATGGTTTTGATTTTGATTTTTCAATTGGCTACTACTTCCTTGATTCCCATAGTTGTTATTACCCTTGTAATTGTTTCTTTGATTGTTTTGGTAACCAACTTGATTGTTTCGATAATTGTTAGAATTTTGATTTGGTGGAAAACCCGGTGGAGTCAATTGATTAGTGCGAGGAACTTGACCGTTTTGGTTATAAGTTCCCGCGGCCGCGAAGGCACTCGAAGTGTTACCACCGTTGGTAATGCACTCGGAATAATCGTGAGCTCCACCACAATACATACAAGAAACCTCAACCGCTTTAGCCGTAGCGGGAGTGGGTTGTTCACCAACTTTAAATTCAATTAACAATCCCTTAAGCTTATCAAAAATCTTGTTCTCCACATTAGCCTCGATTTGGCAAGCATCAACGGTGTGTGACAATGAAGGCGAAGGCGAAGACGAAGTCTTACGAACACTCGACGTGCTAGGAGGACTATAGACCTTAGACCTATTCTCAATGATTAACAATGCTTCCTCGACCGTCTTACACAAAAATTTACCACCCGTGGCGGCATTAAGATAATCACGCTCATGATCGTTCAAGCCATTGTAAAATGTGTCAATTTGATGCAAGTCGGAAAAACCATGATGAGGACATTCGTGCAACATTTCCTTAAACCTATTCCAAGCCGTTGAAAAACTCTCATTATACTCTTGTGAAAACTTTGAAATCTCGTTTTTCAAATGCGTAGTCTTAGAGGGCGGAAAAAATTAGTTCACGAATTTTGAAACGAGATCCTTCCACGTCAATATAGAATTGGGTGGCTCTTTCTCTAACCAAATTTTTGCGGGCCCCGCAAAGGAATACGGAAAAAGCATCATCTTAATAGAGTCGTTTGAGACGTCCTTAAACTTGCAAGTGGCGGTGAGACGATTAAATTGCGAATGTTGTTATGAGGGTTGTCCTTTTCGTCACCTCGAAACTTGTTGTTTTGAATCATAGACAACAAACCCGTCTTAACCTCAAAATTCTCTGCAAGGATAGCGGGAATCACAATCGCTTCTCCATAACCCTCGGTGGGTGCTTGAAGCAAATCCATCATAGTTCGATTAGCCATGGGTGCGTCTTTCACTACAATGGGTTCGTCAATAGGAGACTCCTCACTAGAAGGAGTGATGGATTTGTTTCTTCGTTTACGAGCACGTCTTGCTTTAGAGCGAGTTTGCATAAACGTCACGTACAACGAGAGGGCGAGCAAAGAAGATTCTTTTTGGTGTTTTTACTTTTTCAATTTTTTTGTGGTTTTTGATTGTTTTTAACTTTTTTTTTGGATTTTTAGAATGTATTAGGTAGACAAAAATCTACAAATCTCCTCCTTAATCAAATCTCTCGATTAAAGAAGCCTCAAGGAATGAAAACGATCACGTGAAGTGAACGCCTTCGATGACTTTAGAACGATGGTGGAACACCAAATCGTTTAAGAGGGTTTAATCAATAGAAACCAAGAAAATATATATGATACTTAAGTAATACTTTGGGCGGCAAAACCCTCGATTAGCTTTCAAAATCAAAATACGCACAAGCAAGCGGAGGAAACGAGGCGGCGCGAAGCACTTAAGAGCCTTTTTCCTTAGGATATATTTTATAATATCCGCCTTATACCCACCTTATAGTTTGTATTTTCAAGATTAAGCTTCACGAAAGTATTTATCTATTTTTGCCTTTTTCTTTGGTTTGAGATTCGAATACAATGATTGGGTAATGACCTCCCAAGTCAGGGTTGTGATTTCTCACGTATTTGGAGTACTTTTAAATTTATTGTTCTACGTATACAATATAGTAATAGTATTCACAAAAAACGAAAAACCGATAATACGTATTAGTAGAGTGCTACTAATACAAATACTAATTATGGCTATATATAAAAGCAACAATTGTTCAACCAAAATACAACACGCCTCCCCGGCAGCGGCGCCAAAATGATGTTGGAGTTTTTACCACTCTTTAGGAAAAGAGCAATAAATAGGGCAAGCGTGCACGACGATTTAGGAAAACCGTGTGTAAATGACCCTAAGTGAGTTCGTTCTCGAGGAGGCAAGTGCGTTGTGTTTAGAATTGATTAATGTTTGTGATTATATGATTGAGAAAGAAAGAAAGAAATGGGATTAGAAGAGAAAAACGGTTACGAAGACAAATTAAACTATGACGAAAAAGGCGATAACGTAAAACCGTAAATAGTACAAAAATTAAAATTTTAACCTAAAAATTCCTAAAAATTACTAAAAATCCCTAATAATTTTCTAAGAGTTTACAAAAAATCCAAACTTGTTAAAACCTTTTAATTAATTAGATAATGACTTTTTAATGCTAATTAAAGCCCTAAAAATCACAATTAATTATTAAAAAGCCCTAAACAAGATCTTATAGTTTGTAAACCTCAAAAATATCCTAATTAAGCTAAAAACTATTTTTAAAAATTTTAAAACCAAATTAAACTATTTTTAAACACTTAAAAACTATTAAAATCAATTAAAACTTAAATTAATTCTAGAAAATATTTGAAAAGTCCTAAAAATATTTGGAAAGTGACAAAACTCCTAATTAAGTGTCCTTAACCTAGGAAAAATGTAAAATTAAATAAAATAAAACTTCAATTTTTAATAATAAAATAATATTAAAATAATCAAAAAAATTCAAAGTTTCTAAAAAAAATTCTAAAAAATTACCAAAAATCTAGAATAATGTAACTAAGACAAAAATGCAATCAAAATTTTCTGAAACCTATTTAATAATTTTATATTGGATTTTAAAGTTGGTTAAAAACCCTAAAATCCAATAAAATCAAAAATTAGACTTTTTGAAAACTTAATTAGCTGTAAACCTCAAAAATATAATTCAAAACCTAAAAACTATTTTTTTCAGATTTTTAAATTACCTTTTTCTATTTTTAAATTACTTTTTAAAATTTAAACTAAAAATAATCCTAGAAAATTATTTAATTAAGGGAAAGTAAACTTTTTAAACAGAAAAGTCCTAAAACCTAATACAAACAAAAGAAAAATGCTAAACAGTCAAAACCTAAAGAAAATAAGCTAGAATAAGCTTAATTATAAGATGCTAATTAAAATAAGCTACAAAACAAATGCCCTTAAATATAATTTGAAATGAAACCTAGCAGTCAAAGACCCTAGGGCGCAATGGTAAGTGTGATGTGTTGTGAGGAGGATGGCGCATGTTCGAGTCCTGGAAAGTCCTTTTTGAAAAACTTTTTTTTTTTAAACTTTAAAACTCAATCCTTATACTATTTTAATCATGAAAACATAAAAACAATTCCAAGTTAACTAAGATCAAAGCAATCTAGAATCAAAACGTGCTCAGATATGCACTTGTTTCTGATGAACACAAGTGTAAATCTTCACATGTGCAGTTATCAAGAGGACCTGATTTGTGAGATTTTTATGGTGTTTAATTGGACAAATGGGGCACCCCTATACTCAGTTGAGTATAGGGAGTCAATAAATGCACAAAACAAGCAAGTACAACACCAAGATCAAGCACAAATTAGCACAAAAAGTTTCTGAATAAGCTAAGATTAAGTCTGATATGATTAGCTGGTTTACTTGGCACACAAATGAATTTTAATAGCTAAAATCTTGCACATAAGCTCACAAAACAGCATACAAACAACACACAATCCTTAAACAACCCGGTATCTAACAGATTATCACACTTGAATGCACAAATTTCATCAAAACAAGCAGAAAGATGAAATGACTGTTTTAAGGCAATGTTTTCAATTTTTAGCAAGCAAAAGTGTTCAATATCCTACCAAACTGAATAACAAGAGCATATAACACTAACAACTACCTAGTGAGTATATTGAACTAGTTTAAAGCCAAGATTTAACACATTAAACCCTACTTATCCCTTAATCCAAACACCCCTTTAAAAATATGAAAATCAATATTACCAAGCAAATCAATCCAAAACTTAAGCAAAATGATTCCAACCAATCTAAACATGCATAATAACAAGTAAAAGACCTACTCAAGCAGATTAAACACATAAACAAGCAGTTTCACCAAAATTCATGTAAAATCACATAAATCTGAAAAATTTTAGAAAACTGAAAAAGGGACAAGTAAGCAACCATGTTGGGCCTACATCCAGGCCCAACAGTGACTGAATAGTCACCTCCAATCAGGCTGGGGCCTGAGCAGAACTTTGCTGAGATGATTATGAAGAATTTCTTAACAAATAATGGATTAAAATGGCTCTTGTTTTGAACCTGCTAAGAGAGAAGGAACAAAGCTGTGTAAAAGCTCAAGGGCTTTCCCCTAGCTTATAGATTAAGCTAGAAGAGAGCTTAAAGCTTGGGTTAGACTAAGATAATGTAATCAAAATGACCAAACAAATGGATTATTTAAGCTTGGGTACCCACTACACCAGAACAAGCCATGGTGTCTTAGACATACACAAACTCAAACACCATCAAACCAACACACTTAATCACCATTTTATCAGGTTTTTATGGAAATTTAAGATTTAAGAAAAACTTGAAAAGAAAACAGAAACTTGGAAACTTGATAACCTTTGCTGAAAATTAAAACCAAACTCAAACAATTATAACTTAAATCAACTGAAATGTAAGATGGAACTTGTTTTCATCACCAACACTTAACTTAGTTTCTCATTCAGAACAAAAAGATTTACAAGGTTGTGAAAACAGGAAAACAAGAACAGTTTAACCTAAGTCCTAAACGCCCTATATATAGGGTCACAAATGATTCTAGAACTGATAAGAAGCTAAAAACCTAATAACTTGAACTCCCAACTTTGCCCTTGGAGATTCCAGAAAGATGCCATTTTTTGAATTTTAGTCAAGAACCCATGTGATGATCTTGGATGTATGTGGGATGCCAGTGAGGAAAAGATGATCTTGGTCGTCTATTTTTACTTTGGGAGCACGAAATTGTTGTGAGTTGTTGATCCTGCTGTCATCTTTTTGTTTGGGAGTGAATAGTGGGGCAGGGGAGGGTGGCACAAGCATGTGGGGTGATGGTGATGGGGGTTTAAGGGTGGTTTTAGGTTTAAGTGATGGTTGATCATGGATCTGGAGCAAATAAACAAAAACCCCTTTGTTTTAATTGATGTTCATCCTGGAAATTTTTAGGGTTTAAGGGTGGATTAGGAGGTGGTTTAATCCGGTTTTGGGGGTTAAAGTATTTAAAAAAGTGTTTTGGTGGGAAGATTAAACTGATTAATTAAATCAGTTAATGTGTGAGTGGAGAGGTGACGTGGTGAAAAGGGTGATTTTGATTGGGTGTGGGGTGGAAGTGGGTGATGTGGCAGCTTGTGAGTGGGTGGATGGAGTTTGGTTGTCTGACAGGAATGGCCCCCAAAGGTTTAAGTTTCTTTCACTTTGTAATAAACAGCCCTCAACGCCTAAATTACAAATAACAACTTTTGGGTAGTTGTCATTTTTGGCACAAATACTTTCCAAACTTGAAACAAGGGCTTGAAATGTAATTTCATCATATTTGAAGGACTGATTTTGGCATTTTCTTCATTCTTCAAGGTTTGACTTGATTGTTGACTTCTTGGAGGACCAATATTGACAATTTAGTTTTGTTGAGGGACTAAATTTGCTAATTCTTCAAAGTTAAGGGTCCTTTTTGTAATTTTGACAAACTTTAGGGACCAAACTTGTAATTATGAAGATACAAGGGTATAAAGTGTCAATTCTTCAAAGTTAGAGGACCAATCTTCATAATTCTTCAAATCTTCAAGGGTTTTCTTTGGAAAATTCTTCATTAGGGCTTGGTTCATCGTGCGGCTTCATTTCCCGTGTTCGTTTTTGAATGATTCTTGTGATCTTTTGTCATTTTCTCAATATCCGTGCCTAAAATACACAAGCAACAAACACAAGCATATATTTGGGTATTTTGGTGATATTTAATGCATTTTAAGCCCTATTTGGACGATGAGACTATGTATAAAAGCAGTCTCATCAGCCGTAGCGGGAGCACTTGGTTCTCCAACTTTGAATTCAATAAAAAGTCCTTTAAGCTTATCAAAGATTTTGTTTTCCAAGTTCGCCTCAATTTGGCAAGCATCGATGGTATTGGACAAAGAAGGTGAATCCGAAGACGAAGACTTACGAACACTCGATGTGTTACGAGGATTATACACCTTAGATCTATTCTCAATTATCAACAACGCTTCCTCAACCGTTTTACACAAAAAATTACCACCCGCGGCGGCATTTAGATAATCTCTTTCATGATCATTTAATCCATTGTAAAACGTGTCAATTTGATGCAAGTCGGAAAAACCGTGATGAGGACACACATGTAACATTTCCTTAAACCTATTTTAAGCCGTTGAAAAACTCTCAATAAATTCTTGTGAAAATTTTTAAATCTCGTTTTTCAAATGCGTAGTCTTAGAGGGCGGAAAAAATTGGTTCACAAACTTTGAAACGAGATCCTTCCACGTCAATATAGAATTGGGTGGCTCTTTCTCTAACCAAATATTAGCGGGCCCCGCTAAGGAATACGAAAAAAGAATCATCTTAATCGAGTCATTAGCAACATCCTTAAATTTGCAAGTGGCGGTAAGACGATTGAATTAGCGGATATGGTTATGCGGGTTGTCCTTCTCATCACCACGGAATTTGTTGTTTTGGATCATCGACAACAAACCCGTTTTCAATTCAAAATTCTCCGCCAGGATAGTGGGAATTACAATAGCCTCTCCATAACCCTCGGTGGGTGCTTGAAGTAACTCCATCATGGTTCGATTCGCCATGGTTGGTTCTTCTCTTACGATAGGTTCGTCAATAGGAGACTCCTCACTAGAAAGATTAGGAGTGGGTGTTGAATCCTTTCGGTTTTTTCGTTTACTTGCACGTCTTACTTGATTACGAGTAAGCATAAACATCACGTATAACGTGGGGATGAGAAAAGAAGATTCTTTTTGGTGTTTTTAATTTTTCCAATTTTTTTGGTGGTTTTTGATTGTTTTACTTTTTTGGGTTTTGTGATTGTATTAAGTAGACAAAAATCTACAAATCTCCTCCTTAATCAAATCTCTTGATTAAAGAAGCCTCAAGGAATGAAAACGTTCACTTGAAGTGAACGCCTTCGATGACTTTAGAACGTTGGTGGAACACCAAAACGTTCAAGAGGGTTTAATCAAATGAAACCAAGAAAATATATCTGATACTTAGATAATACTTTGGTTGGAAAACCCTCGATTAGCCCTTTTTATCTAAATACGCACAAGCAAGCGAGGAAACGAGGTGGCGCGAAGCATTTAAGAGCCTTTTTCCTTACGGTATATTTTATAATACCCGCCTTATACCCATCTTATAGTTTGTGTTTTTCAAAATTAAGCTTCACGAAAGTATTTATCTAATTTGCCTTTTCTTTCTTGTTCGAGATTCGAATAAATTGATTGAGTAATGACCTCCCAATCAAGGTTGTGTTTTCACACTTTTAGACTACTTGTGAATTTATTGTTCTACGTATACAATATAGTAATAGTATTCACACAAAAACGAAAACCGATAATACGTATTAGTAGAGTGCTACGAATACAAATACTATTTATGGTTAGTATAAAAACAACAATTGTTCAAATCAAAACACAACAAGCCTCCCTAGCAGCGGCGCCAAAATGATAGTTGTAAAACACGTCTTTTAGGAAAAAGAGCGTAATTAGGGCAAGTATTAAGTGTCGGTTTAGGAAAACAAAGCACTAATGACCCAAAGTGGGGATCGTTCTCAAGGAGGCTTGTGTGTTGTGCTAAGAAATGATTAATGGTTTGTGATTATATTGATGAGAAATGAAAAGAAGAAAAGAGATTAGAAGAGAGTGACGGTTACGATTATGAATTAAACTAAGACGAATAGTCGTGCACGTAAAACCGTAAAAAGTGACAAAATTAAAAATTTACCCTAAAAATTCCTAGAAATTTAAATAAATCCTAAAAAATGTAATTAGAGTTTACAAAAAATCAAAAATCACTCAAACCTTTTATTTAATTAAATAATAATTTTTTAATGTTAATTAAAGCCCAAAAAATCAATTTAATTAACAAAAAGCCCAAAATGAGATTTTTTCACTTGTAAACCTCTAAAATGACTTAATTAAATTTATAACTATTTTTGAAAATTTTAAAATTAATTAAAACTATTTAAAAACAATTAAAAACTATTAAAACTTCAAATAATTCTAAAATTTAATCTAATGACAATAAAAATATTCTAAAAATTGTAAAATTCCTTACTTAATGTATTTGATCTAAGAAAAATGAAAAACTTTGAAAAATCTAAATTTTGATTTTTAATAATAAAATAATAATAAAATATTAATAAAAATCCAAAATTTATAAAAAATTCTAAAAAGTTGCAAACTAGTTTATTTTAACCTAATTAAAACTGAAATGACAATGAAATTACAAAATACCCCTATTGGGCCTTAAAATGGGCTAAAAGTCCAAACAGTCCCTTAATGGGCTTGAAATAGGCCCAACAAGAAAATTTTTGTCCAAATAATCCCAAAATCTCCTATCTGACTTGAAATTTGAAGAACAAAATTCTGAAGGCCCAAAAGCTGAAAATGTGTTTAAGCTAGCTTATTTCAAAGCAGCTTATTCTTAATGGGCTTTTTGGCCCATTAAGATATAAGCTGATGCCATAAGCTAAAATTTGACACACAAGCTTCTTTTGAGTTACTTAAAAGATCTGTAAAAAGAAAATTGGAAAAAGCACAAGAAATAAGCCTGAAATAAGCCAAGACTATCTTCACAAAACGACAAAATAGTCGTTTTTTAGTTCTAGACCACCTCAAGTGCTGATTCAATTTTAAAAAGCTTTTAAATGACTTAATTAAGCAAAATAATCAAAACGTTCTGAAATAAGCACAAGCAATAAGCCAAAATAAGCAGATAAGCACTTGTTTAAAAGTCAACTTAATGAGTTTTCTAGTAAAAAGTCAATGTCAAAGTCTAATAAGCTCCGGATCAAATAAATGGGTCAAATGATGAAGATCTATCACAAAAAATAAGTTGTTGCAAGTCTGGATAAGCCAATATGGCTTATGAATAAGCTGTTTGAAGATTTACACTAGCAGGGGCTAGTTATGGAGGTTGAGCAGTGGGAACTTTTTCCCCTGCTTGACCTTTTTGACTTTTTGTCTGGACTTTTTTGTGGATTCAAGTTACAAACAAGGCACCCTTGAAATCAGGGGATCACAGGGAGTCAATAACAACAAAAATATCACACTTCCAATCAGCCAAATGATACTGTTAATTTAATTAAGCACCAGATCAGACACAGACTTGAACACTAGCAGTTATGAACTATTTTAGCAAGATTCAGCCAACCAAATTGCACCAAAAGCATACACAAGCTATATTTATTTCAAAGGAACATAAATCAACAAGTTTCATGCAAAGGTTCAAGGTCTAGATCAAGATTCAAGCATACAAAGGTTACTGATGAACACTAAACAAGCAGTTATGAACACTTGCTGATATACTTGACCACACAGCCAAATTCAAATACTTAAATCTTCTTAACAGGTTATGTTGGATATGATTTATCACTTTTTATCCTAAGTCTAAGCCTAGAACTAGGTGTGCACCAAATCACAGTCCAAATTATCAACTAATCAAGATTTTATAAGCATATGTTTGATTTAGGTGTTCAAAAGCATACAACTTTCAGATTATCACTCTATTACACTTCTAAAACAAGAACTAGCAACATAGAACAGCAAATAGATAACCAATAACACAATAACTTCAATATGCAGTTGACCCAAACACCCCTTTATATTTTCAAATCAAAAGTTGGATTCAGGTTACCACATGCATACATAAGCATAAAAACATCAATCTTAAACACAAACAACAAGATTTGGAGCCAAAGATCAACACATACACAAGCAGAACTCAAATATCACAAATATCCAAATTTTTGACAGATTTTGAGATTAAGGGTTCAAACCTCATGGATGTACATCCACACCCACGTATGTTTGAGTTGCTGTGCCTAGCAAAACAAGGCACAAGCTTCCAATATCAAGCTGCTAAGATAGAACAAGGTTAGAAGCAAAATTATAAAAACAGAAAGGTGACAAGTCTTGATTGATGCAACCCTTGTACCCCACACTTGATTATCCCCAAGTTATAAGCCTCACAACACCTTGATAACACTTTATCATGATGCTATGATCCACTTATAGCCCAAGAATTCCAAGGTGTACCAAGGAACTTAGCAAAATATCAAGGTTTTAGAACTTTGAGCAATTTCTTGAACAAAGCTTGAGAAAACGTTTTGAGATATAAGTTTAGCAAACATATAACATAAACAAGGATTCAAACTCTATTTCATAACTTGAAAGTAGGATTTACAGAAATGTGAACTAGGAAAAATCAAGAGCAGCTGAAATGAAAAGCCAAAGTGCCTTTATATAGGATACAAGGGTTCTAGAAATGCAAGAAAAACGTAAAACCCTAATGTGTAAGTCCCTGAAATGCCCTTGAGAGTTTTGGCTTTTTGCTTGATCATGTGACTGAATTTGGCAGTTTGTTGAGGTGTCAATGATAGGTGTGTAAACACCCATCCTTTTACCACTTAATTCTAGCTAAAACAAGACCAAAACACGTATTTAATATCATTTGTTTGGAATTATGCGTGGTTTTTGTGTTTATTGTGTTTTCAGAGCTAACCGGATGAATATTAAAGAAAACATGGGATTGCACGGGTTTTATCAAGGAAAAAGACTGAAGACGAAGTCTATTGTCCAAGAGATGCAAAAGATTTGAAGTCAATGGGCCTATTTGAAGATTTATCGAAGAAAAGGACCAAAGATGGAAGATTTACATATGTCGAAGAAACTCAAGTCTATTTAACGAAGAAATTAAAAGACGAGTTGAATTTAATCGAAGACAAATCCCGAATCAGAATCGAAAACGTCAACTTTTCTGAAAAGACGAGAAGACAAGAAGAAAGGGAGAAAGCCCACTCACCAACCAACCACTAGGACTATAAATAGCTTCTCCTTTCACAATTTAGGGAGTTAGCTTTCATTTTCCTTTTTCCAGTTCTCTTAGGCACGGTTCATCACCAACACCATTAGGGTGTTTGGTGATTTTTAATTTCTTTTCAATCTTGTAAGTTTTAATCAATTCTCTTGTTACTTTTAAATTAATTTTTCAATTCAATCTTTCTATTCATCTTGTTCTTCATCATCTTCTATTGCAAGTTCTTAAGTTTTTTTATTTGATTCAAGTTTGATCTTAAAAAGTTGTTGATTTAGTGTTTTTATTGGTGGGATTTGTTTCTTATGGTATTTAGATGATTTGTGTTTGATTTGGTAAAACCTTTTTGAGTATTTGAGTTGATTTGGATTTAAATCTGTATGCCCTGTTCTCACGTTGCTGTTACTGTTCTTCAACCCAGATTTTCCGAATAGCTCTTTTTCTTTCTCTCTTATTCGGAACATTTCAGTCTTTCCGAATTGCTTGTTTATTCCATCCTTATTCGGAATATTTACATATTCCGAATAGTCCCTATTTTCCGAATGGAACCATGTTTTCCGCATAGGGTACTTTTTTCCGCATAGGCCTTGTTTTTCCGAATAGCTTACTTTTTCCGCATAGTCCAGTTTTTCCAAATAGAGCATTACATTCCGAGTAGCTAGTTTTTCCGAATAGGACAGTCTTTCCGAATTGCCCATACTTTCCGCATAGGGTACTTTTTTCCGCATAGGCCTTGTTTTTCCGAATAGCTTACTTTTTCCGCATAGTCCAGCAAAATTCCGAATAGAGGAACTTTCCGAATAAGAACTACATTCCGCATAGACATACTTTCCCAATAGGCCATTTTCAGTAAGGGTATTTTCCTAGTGTTGCTTTTTAATTGTTGATTGTTTTAAGCTGAAATCTTTATTTACTTACCCATTTCCTTGTTTAGTAGATTAGATAACCAAAACCACTTTTTGTCACCAAGAACAAACCGTTCCACTCTTAACTGAGATCAATTCGAGAGGATTCCGAGAATCATATTTTGAACCCATTAAAAAAGACTGTATCAAATGGCGCCGCTGCCGGCTCTTCTCGTTAAGATCAAAAGTTTTTTGTGAGAACTTGGATTTTGGGATCCGTTCCCCGTGAACGTTACTTTTTCATAAAAACTTTCTAAAAAACTAAAAAATATAAAATTTTCAAAAATACAAAAAAAAAAATAATTTAAAAACATAAAAACCAAAAATATTTTTGCTTTGTTTTTCTTTGTTCGTTCTTTTGCAGGTGTATGCGCACTCGATCCACGTCTTATCAAGAGCCCGAGCCTCTCGATCACTTAGACATGGCTGGCATACCACCTCCAAACAACAATAATAACAACAACAACCCGCCTTTCAACAACATGAACAATAACAACAACAATGAGCCCCTTCCGGATAATCTCCCGATGATTGAACTGCTGCAAGCTCATGTCGATGGCAACACTGATCCGATTGTTATACCAGCAATTGCAGCCAACAATTTCGAGCTAAAATCAGGCTTTATCCAGATGGTCTCCGCTCAACCATTCTTGGGACGAACCATTGATGATCCACACGACCACATCAAGAGATTCTTGCAACTCACCAACACGGTCAAATTCAATGGTGTTCCACAAGAGGTTATAAGGTTACAACTTTTTCCCTTTTCTTTAGAGGGACAAGCCCGACATTAGCTTGCTAAGGAACCGCCACAGAGTATTCTCTCGTGGACGGATTTGGAAACAAAGTTCATCAATTACTTTTTTCCACCCTCTCGTACTACCGCTTTGCGGAATGAAATCATAAATTTTGAACAAAAGTACGATGAGTCGTTCAGTGAATCTTGGGATCGTTTCAAAGATCTTTTAAGAATATGCCCACAACATGGTTTTACCAAAGTACATCAAATTAATAATTTTTACAATGGTTTAAGCATGAGTGATCAAGATTCACTGAACAGTGCCTCGGGGGGTAATCTATTGGCTAAGACTTCCAATGCTGCTTGGGACATCATTGAGAATAAATCTCGTGTGCAAACCAAGAGTGTTCGGACCAATGTCGCTAGTGCTAGCACTAATGACAGCAACAAGCGATTGGACAAAATCACTACGCTTCTTGAATCGCTTGTCACCCACACCGTCAGCAACAACGCTAAAAACGCCCAAGTTAACGCTGTCAGCCAACCTTGTGAGATATGCGGTGGTCCTCACTCTTACACCACTTGTACTGCCACCCAAGACTACCCTGCTGAGAATGTGAATGCGGCATATGGCACCTATCCTCAACCTGCTTATCAAGCTAAACCTCAAGGTGACCGTAACTTGCTTAGCTACCGCAGCAACAACTATCTTTCACCACCTGGTTTCCCTCCTACAAACCTAAACCAACAACAAAACCTCAATCGTCCTCCTCAACAACAACAACAACCTCGACAACCATACATCCCTCCTCACAAGCAGCAACAACCGCCTCAACGTAACAATCAAGTCTACCAACAACCTGCTTACCAACCACCTGCATACAATGCTCCTTCCAACCAAACCACCACTGCATTACACCAAGAGGTTGCAACCTACATGAGAACCAATGATGTGATTGTGGAAAATCTCCAACAGGAAGTGCGAAACTTGAAAGCAGACTTGGTCAAGCAAGGAAACGATTTGAGAGCTGATATGAGAAACACGTTGGATAGCCAAACTAATGATCTGAGGAACATGATGGCTAGTTTCTTCCAAGGTAATCAACCCTCTTCTTCGGGTACTCTTCCGAGTAACACCGTTGCGAATCCAAGAGGGGAGATGAAAGCAATCACCACTCGAAGTGGCAAAGGTACCAAGGAACCCGAGCTTCCTATACCTCCACCGGTGGTTGTGACTAAGGAGAACGAGTCACCTGCTCCTATTCCTCATCCTTCTCCTTCCCCAATTTCTCCACCTCTTCCTTCAACCCCTCCTCCACCCGTGGTTGTGAGTGATCCTATTCTCCCAAAGCCTTCCTCTTCTTCCAATATACCTTATCCATCTAGGTTGAGGAAAGAGAAGCAAAAGAGCAAGGATGATATTCAGGTTTCGAACTTCCTTAAAATGTTCAAACAACTGAATTTCAATATCTCCTTCGCTGAGGCTCTCGCTCACATGCCCAAATACGCAAAAATGTTTAAAGATCTTCTGAGCGACAAGGAAAAGCTCCTCGATATTGCCAACACCCAACTTAATGAGAATTGCTCTGCAATGCTCTTAAGGAAATTGCCAACTAAGCTTGGTGATCCGGGTCGTTTCCTTATCCCTTGCAATTTCCCGGGAGTAGAGAATTGCATGGCCCTAGCCGATCTAGGTGCCAGTATTAATCTCATGCCTCTAAGTGTTTGGAAGCAATTATCTCTCCCAGAGCTTGTCCCCACCAAAATGACTTTGGAATTGGCCAACCGTACGGTTGCTTATCCAGTGGGGTTAGCCGAAGACGTCATTGTAGGAGTCGACAAATTTACCTTCCCTGCTGATTTTGTTGTCGTCGACTACGAGATGGACCCCCGTGTGCCACTCATTGTTGGTCGTCCATTCTTGAGGACCGGTCGCACTCTCATTGATGTTGAAGCCAGTGAGCTTATCATGAGAGTGGGTGACGATAAAGTAGTCTTCAACATGGGAAAGCTTTCTAAACAGCCTTATTCTTACGAGAGTGTTAATTGTATTGACGTTCTTGATGAGGCTTGTGAAGAACACTTCAAGGATGCTTGTAAAAATATTCCTACCTCTCTTCCCAATGTTGAGACCGTTTCCTCTATCGACTCATCACTATCTCTATTTGGAGAAAGTGATTTCCTTTGGAAAGATTTGGAAGCCACCATGGGAGATGTGCATTTAGACAATGACGATTCTATCACCAATTGGGATGAAGATCTCAGTTTCATTGCAAACCTCCTCAAAGAAGACAATCCTTCCCCTCCATCTCCCACTGTCATTGCTATCGATACTCCGACTTCGAATACGCCTCCCGTCGAAAATCCTCCGGATTTGGAACTTAAGGAGTTGCCGCCCCATCTTGAGTATGTATTCCTCGAAGAAGAGAAGAAGTCGCCAGTCATCATTGCTAAGGATTTGAAGGATGAAGAGAAAGCCCGACTTGTCGCTGTATTGAAAGATCATAAGAAGGCTATTGCTTGGAAGATTTCGGATATTCGTGGAATTGATCCTCACTTCTGCACACACAAAATTCTCATGGAGGACGACTTTAAGCCCACAATTCAAAGCCAACGAAGGGTGAATCCAAAAATCCATGAAGTCATCAAAACAGAGGTTATCAAACTTCTTGATGCGGGTATGATTTACCCTATTTCGGATTCACCATGGGTTAGTCCAATCCATTGTGTGCCCAAGAAGGGCGGAATAATCGTTGTTCCCAATGAACACAACGAGTTGATTCCCACTCGTCTCGTTACTGGGTGGAGAGTTTGTATAGACTACCGCAAACTCAATGATGCCACGAGAAAGGATCATTTCCCTCTACCTTTTATGGACCAAATGCTTGAACGATTAGCAGGTAATGAATATTACTGCTTTCTTGATGGTTTCTCGGGTTATTTCCAAATACCCATCGATCCCCAAGATCAAGAGAAGACTACATTCACTTGTCCCTATGGCACATTTGCTTACAAAAGAATGCCTTATGGCTTATGCAATGCCCCCGGGACTTTCCAAAGGTGCATGTTAGCTATCTTCCATGACATGGTTGAACAAACCATGGAAGTCTTCATGGATGATTTCTCGGTCTTCGGGGATTCCTTCTCTTCTTGCCTTGCCAATTTGGAACGTATGCTCAAGCGGTGCGAAGACACTCGCCTTGTTCTAAATTGGGAAAAATGCCATTTTATGGTAAAAGAAGGCGTCGTGCTTGGACATAAGATCTCGAAAGCCGATCTTGAAGTAGACCGTGCTAAAGTCGATGTTATTGCAAAGTTGCCTCCACCTTCAACCGTGAAGGGTGTGAGAAGTTTCCTGGGTCATGCGGGCTTCTACCGTCGATTCATCAAAGATTTTTCTCAAATCGCTCGCCCGATGACCCACCTCTTGGAAAAAGATACTCCTTTTATCTTTTCCAAAGAGTGCCTTGAAGCCTTCAACTCGCTTAAGGATAAGCTAACTAAGGCACCCGTCTTGATTACCCCTAATTGGGAGCTTCCCTTTGAGTTGATGTGCGATGCTAGTGATTTTGCTATTGGAGCGGTTCTTGGACAAAGAGTGAACAAACACTTCCAACCGATCCATTACGCTAGCAAGACAATGACGGGGGCACAATTGCATTATACGACAACCGAAAAAGAGCTTTTAGCTGTTGTCTATGCTTTTGAAAAATTCCGCCCCTATCTTTTCCTTTCCACCACCATCGTGTATACCGATCATTCCGCGCTGAAGTACTTGTTGACAAAGCAAGATTCCAAACCAAGACTTCTTCGCTGGGTTTTGCTGCTCCAGGAATTTAAAATCGAAATTCGTGATAAGAAAGGAGCAGAAAACCTAGCCGCGGACCATCTCAGCAGACTTGAGGATCCTTACCAAGGGGATCATCCGAACAAACAAATCAATGATTCTTTTCCCTTGGAGACCTTAATGTCTATAAACTCGAAGCCGAATGAAACCCCGTGGTTTGCGGACTTTGCAAACTACTTGGCGGGTGCAATTCTCAAGGAAGGGTTGACGTCTCAACAAAAGAAGAAGTTCTTCACCGACATTAAGACTTACTTTTGGGACGACCCTTACTTATTCAAACAATGTGCCGACCTGATTATCCGCCGATGTGTTGATGGACCGGCAGCGTCGGAAATCCTTGATGCTTGCCACAAAGGACCCACCGGTGGTCACTGTGGTCCCAACTACACCGCCAAAAAAGTGTTTGATTCGGGATTTTATTGGCCCTCCATATATCGTGACGCTCACGATATGGTTAAAAAATGTGATGTTTGCCAAAAACAAGGTAAGATCACACATAAAGACGAGATGCCTCAGAATTTCATTCAAGAGTGTGAAATTTTTGATGTTTGGGGTATCGACTTTATGGGGCCATTCCCTTCTTCTAAAGGAAACATATACATCCTTGTAGCTGTTGACTACGTTTCTAAGTGGGTTGAAGCCAAAGCTTTACCTACTAATGATGCAAGGGTGGTTTGTAACTTTTTGAAAGCTTTATTCGCTAGATTCGGTGTGCCTCGTGCCATTATTAGTGATCGTGGGACTCATTTCTGCAATGACCAATTTGCTAGAGTCATGGCTAAGTACGGTATAAATCATCGTCTTTCCACAGCCTACCACCCACAAACTAATGGCCAGGCTGAAATATCCAACCGAGAATGAAGCGAATTCTGGAAAGAACCATGGGAGAGCATCGTGCCGCATGGGCTGATAAACTTGATGATGCTTTGTGGGCTTTCCGTACTGCTTACAAGACCCCGATCGGCTGTACGCCTTATCGTCTTGTGTACGGGAAAGCGTGCCACCTCCCCATTGAGTTGGAGCACAAGGCTTACTGGGCCTTGAAGTGGGCCAATTTTGATATCAACAAAGCCGGTGACCTACGCAAGATCCAACTCAATGAGCTCAATGAACTTCGGAATGAGGCTTATGAAAATTCTTTGATCTATAAGGAAAGAACTAAGCTCATTCACGACTCCAAGATCAAAAACCGAGAGTTCCATGTTGGAGAAAAAGTCTTACTTTTTAACTCTCGGTTGAAAATCTTCTCGGGAAAGCTCAAATCTCGTTGGTCCGGCCCATTCACCATTGCCCAAATTTTTCCATATGGTACTCTCGAGCTCGCTCAACCTAATGGACCTAATTTTAAGGTGAATGGCCAACGAGTAAAGTTGTACTTTGGTGAGGACACCTCTCAGGAGGTGATTCCATCCCTCACCACGTTCCCCATGAACTGAATTTGGGCGAGTCAGGCTCGTGACTCGGTTATCAAAAACAAGCGCTCCTCGGGAGGCAGCCCGAGTATCTATCCCTTTAACCCCCTAAGTGTAGGGGAGGACCTATTTTGGTCGTTTGTGTTTGTGTGGTGATGTGATTACAGGGATAACTGCACTCTTGGAATCTTTGAAGAACCGTGCTCCCGTGTTATCCGAAATCCGGTTCTATCTCTCAACTATCGTGATTCAATTTTCTTCATACTCACATCTGAAATTGATCACTTTAGTCGTCTTCCTTAACTTGAGTTAACCAACGTGCACAATGTCATAAGTGTAGGGGAGACTTTTCCCACATGCTTAAACATTGAGGACAATGTTTATCTTAAGTGTAGGGGGACTTCTATCGAATTTTTAAGTGGACTTTTCCATGAAAATGCCTTCATTTAACCGGAAAATCCTATTTTTCAACATTTTTCAAATTTTTAATTAACTTTGGCCATTTAGTCGTAATTTTTAAATTTTTATCGTTGATTTCATATTTATATATCCCGCAATAAAGTCAAAAATATTAATAAAGTGGTGTAGCTAGTTTTGAAATCTTTGACATATTAGGCCCGTTGCGTTTATTTTGACTCAACCCGAATAGACTTATCCAAGTTTATTCTAGCTAGTATCCTTAACCATGTAGACCTTAATTGGTTTATTAGGCTAAGTATCCACGAATCTCATTACTTGAGATTTTAAATTGTGGAGAACGAGAAATGATAGAGTCAATTATAAGTCGGCATTCTTGCACAAGCTCACTTGGTGTAATTATTTGCCTATTCTCCCATCACTTGCTAATAATTTATCTGCAATAAGTAAGGTCGTACGATTTGAAAAGTTACTTAGCTTCTAGCCCAAGATCGTTTAAAAGTTGCTCGGTAATGATAAGAGTTCATAGCCAAGGCATAACTTATGAAGCGGGGCGCGAAGATTGGCGAGTCCGAAAAGGCCCTAACAAGGCATGAGGATTCCATTTTATTGCTGAAGATCCAAAAGTGATGTGAAAAGCATTATTCCCAAAATCAATATGAAGGATCAAGACTCACGACGAAAAGCAATCAACTCCCATAAAGATCATGGAGAAGTCTATCCGAAAAGACCCTAACAAGGTATGAGGATAAATAGATCCAAGTCCGAAAAGGAGGCGGATCGTTGTATCTCAAAGTCCCAATTAGAGATTGAAGAAATAATCATGAAGTCGTGGTCAACAAAGTTGGAGTACCCCTCAAAAGTCTCCAAGTGAAGAAACTCTATTATGATGAGAAGACCCTTATCTCAAGAACGTCTCTCGAAGATATGAAGTATGAAGTACATGCCAAATGTCGGCCCGAGAAAGGTCTCAAATCGTGAACCGAGTTATGCCAAGATATGAACTTTTTGATATCCCGAGAAGCAGTTTTAAGAGATTTTGTCCTTTAGCTAACTATTGATCAAATCGTCCTACTTTACTTTCAGCCTAAATAAACTATCGAAATAAGTCTAAAAATGCATCTTCATGATCATTCTAAGACAAAAATAAAATATAAGAGATACACCTAGGAATAAGGGAGTTTAAGCATTTAATTAAGCCATGTGTGTAAGTGTTTGATTTACTAACTTATAATAATAATGATCTCGTTTTTAAGCTTAGTTTGGGGAACGTGAAACTTGGGGGTGATAAATCTTCGCAGCACCAAAGCCCTAATGTAAGTCATTGATCTCTTTGCAAGTTATTTCCATGTAGCTATTTTCAAGTGAAAATGGTTTTCTATCCTTTTGTTTATTTTAAAGCTTTAAGTTCTCTTAGTATTTTAATTTTTAGTAGTATTTGAATAAGGCCAAGGTTGATTAATTATGAGAAAAATGTAAAATTTGCTTTATCACTAAGCATTGCATAAGGGCATGGCAATGGTTAAGTGTAGGGGATTTGATAGGTGTGTAAACACCCATCCTTTTACCACTTAATTCTAGCTAAAACAAGACCAAAACACGTATTTAATATCATTTGTTTGGAATTATGCGTGGTTTTTTTGTTTATTGTGTTTTCAGAGCTAACCGGATGAATATTAAAGAAAACATGGGATTGCACGGGTTTTATCAAGGAAAAAGACTAAAGACGAAGTCTATTGTCCAAGAGATGCAAAAGATTTGAAGTCAATGGGCCTATTTGAAGATTTATCGAAGAAAATGACCAAAGATGGAAGATTTACATATGTCGAAGAAACTCAAGTATATTTAACGAAGAAATTAAAAGACGAGTTGAATTTAATCGAAGACAAATCCCGAGTCAGAATCGAAAACGTCAACTTTTCTAAAAAGACGAGAAGACAAGAAGAAAGGGAGAAAGCCCACTCACCAACCAACCACTAGGACTATAAATAGCTTCTCCTTTCACAATTTAGGGAGTTAGCTTTCATTTTCCTTTTTCCAGTTCTCTTAGGCACGGTTCATCACCAACACCATTAGGGTGTTTGGTGATTTTTAATTTCTTTTCAATCTTGTAAGTTTTAATCAATTCTCTTGTTACTTTTAAATTAATTTTTCAATTCAATCTTTCTATTCATCTTGTTCTTCATCATCTTCTATTGCAAGTTCTTAAGTTTTTTTATTTGATTCAAGTTTGATCTTAAAAAGTTGTTGATTTAGTGTTTTTATTGGTGGGATTTGTTTCTTATGGTATTTAGATGATTTGTGTTTGATTTGGTAAAACCTTTTTGAGTATTTGAGTTGATTTGGATTTAAATCTGTATGCCCTGTTCTCACGTTGCTGTTACTGTTCTTCAACCCAGTTTTTCCGAATAGCTCTTTTTCTTTCTCTCTTATTCGGAACATTTCAGTCTTTCCGAATTGCTTGTTTATTCCATCCTTATTCGGAATATTTACATATTCCAAATAGTCCCTATTTTCCGAATGGAACCATGTTTTCCGCATAGGGTACTTTTTTCCGCATAGGCCTTGTTTTTCCGAATAGCTTACTTTTTCCGCATAGTCCAGTTTTTCCGAATAGAGCATTACATTCCGAGTAGCCAGTTTTTCCGAATAGGACAGTCTTTCCGAATTGCCCATACTTTCCGCATAGGGTACTTTTTTCCGCATAGGCCTTGTTTTTCCGAATAGCTTACTTTTTCCGCATAGTCCAGCAAAATTCCGAATAGAGGAACTTTCCGAATAAGCACTACATTCCGCATAGACATACTTTCCGAATAGGCCATTTTCAGTAAGGGTATTTTCCTAGTGTTGCTTTTTAATTGTTGATTGTTTTAAGCTGAAATCTTTATTTACTTACCCATTTCCTTGTTTAGTAGATTAGATAACCAAAACCACTTTTTGTCACCAAGAACAAACCGTTCCACTCTTAACTGAGATCAATTCGAGAGGATTCCGAGAATCATATTTTGAACCCATTAAAAAAGACTGTATCAGTCAAGCATGTGGAAGTGATCAAAGACTCACAAGGAGCTTAAGTTTGAAGCTATAATCTTGAACGTTGGATGGCTGGCATGTTTTGGCCTTTTCTCCCAAAATCGTGTATGAGGATTTATCATGTGACCAAGGTGATGATGTGGCATGGGTTTTTGGAGCTGGGTTATGATAACAAGACCCTTAATCACTAATCTGGAAGAGATTATGGTTTAATTGTTGGTAATTAATAAATGCCCAAATTTGTGAAGTACATGAAGAACAATTGTTTTGATCTTTGTTTTAGGTTTCAAAAAGGTGTTTAGCGCGTGTTTTTAATATTAATTAACATTTGAAAAGTTAATTAATAATAAATGGTGAGTGGATGGTGAGGTGGAGGCGGGATGGCTTGTGATTTGTTGAAATGGGATAGTGGGGCACGTGGCAGGCTGCCATGGGTCTAGGTAAGTTCTTGTGTCTGCCCAATTTAATCCTTTAATTCTTCCACTTCCTTCACTTTGTGATAAATGGCATAAAAACATATTTCCTTTGTTAATAAGGTTTCCATTTTCACACTTTTGCCCCAAATACTTTTCCAAAGTATTTTTAGGGGTATTTCTTGCCATTTGTTGATTCTTAAAGGGTTATTTTGGCATTTTCTTCATAGATTATGGTCTTGACTTGTATGATTGACTTTTTAGAGGACTAATATTGGCAAGTCTTTATTGTTGAGGGACCATTCTTGCCAATTCTTCAAAGTGGAGGGCCCTTTTTGTAAATTTGACAAACTTTAAGGACCAAACTTGTAATTATGAATAAACAAGGGTTTAAAGTGTCAATTATTCAATATTGGAGGACCCTTCTTGCATTATCTTCAATTCTTCAAGGGTTTTTCTTGGAAAATCTTCATTAGGGCTTTTGCTTCATTGTGCGGCTTTGTTTCCCTTGTTCGTTAATGCATGTTTCTTGTGATCTTTTGTCATTTTCTCAATATCCGTACCTAATATACACAAGTAACAAACACAAGCATATATTTGGCATTTTTGATGATATTTAATGCATTTAAAGCCCGTTTTGGACGATGAGACTATGTATAAAAGCAGTCTCATCATGTGTTTTTTTTTCAAGCCTTTGAACTTTAAAAATTGAGTTGTTATGCAAAAATAAATTCTTATGCAATTTTGATATAGAGTCCTAGTTCAACTTTTTATTTAAATTTGACTGAAAGCATAATTTCTTAAATCTGAAATAATGTTGCGTGAATAAATATGTTGAAAAAAAAGAGAGATAAAAAAGAAAAAAAAAGAAGAAAAAAAAAGAAAAAAATGAAAAAATGAAAAAAAAAGAGTGTTCAATAGAGTTAGAAGAGTCGAGTGAATGAATAAGTGTTTTTTGTTGTTTTAATTATAATTGTGAGAAACTTGCTTTTTCTTAAATTTAAATCCGATGTTGAACTAGAATTCATCAATTTTGTATAAGAGTTTAGACGGTATTAGAGAGTGTAGAAGTCAAAGGTCGCGTGAGCTCCGATACTATTCTCGAGGGTGTAAAAACCTAGCCTCCTAATCTTTAATAAAGGACAAGCTGAGAAGAAAGTCGCTACATGGAGTGATCTCTCCTTTGAATCTTCAATCTCTAATTACCGTCGTTGTTTTTTATCTAAGTGTCTTTTATTAGCTTAGCGGTGATTTCAAGATCTTTGATTTCAAAATCCAGCCAATCCCGGTACTATTCTGTCACACCCCACCAATGGCGGAATATGCGGCGCGACGTATGGATATCATCACAACAAATGGTGTCTCTATAGAGAAGACTAAAATGCAAATATAATGTCATAAATGGCGACACAAATGTCATGACAATATCTCAACAATGCAGGAGTCTAGGTAAGTAGGTAACAGTCCTACCACTTACCCAAGACAAACAGTAAACATAAACCAAACAAACATATAGGTGCCAACATGTATCACTTATCAAAAACATAAAGGTAAACTAAAAAGGAACATGGATCTCCTTCTATATGCAATCCTAAGGCATCCAAGTCTAGCCACTTCTATCCTCAAGCTTAACCACATTCTCACCTGAAAGAGACACTAAAACACGTCAACATAAAGTTGGTGAGAGTCATAGGTTTAGACTCCAACTCTAAAACAGTTACAAGCTGTGAATAACAATCATCAACAAAAGAAACATATGGACAATGTGTTACAATTATGTATTAACAACTATCAATCAAGACCAATCATACCAAACAAATCCAAGGCTCCTACCTTGCCAAACAACATCATGGTACCTTAGATGATCACCGTATGTACCTATCCCAAGGCCACTACCTTGGCAAACCACAAGGCCACTACCTTGTCAAACCACAAGGCCACTACCTTGTCAAACCACAAGGCCACTACCTTGTCAAACCACAAGGCCACTGCCTTGTCAAACCACAATAACATATCAAAAATCGCATAGCAGTTAATCACATAAGTGTACACACTAGTCCATCACAACCATAAAACATTCACAGCAACAATTTAGAAACAACTCAATATAGTGTCTCTTCCATCCCATCTGGAAGTCAAAAACAAAAATAAACATGGGACTATGAACACTCACCTGATAGCTCCTTCACACGTCCTTGCACTAGCAACAAGCTAACAAACCAAAAACACGAAATCAATAAACGAACCAATCACTAAGATGGCTCATTAACCTATGATGGACATCTAACCCATTCTCACATATTTACCTCATTAATAAGCTCTAATTATCCCATTACCCTTCCTTAACAAGTCCTTAACTTGGTTAAGTTTAATAACTAACCCGTTCGTATTTTACCCAAAACAGTCCCAGTTTTTAGGTCTCAAAACTTTAGGTCAAACTCCCACTTAAACCTACCCATGGTTTCTGTAAAAGGAATATTCACACCATTACATATGTTGGCTAACACCTCCCACTTGCCCTAACCTTAAAGCTACTGTTAAGGCCCCGATATATATATATATATATCTACTTTCGTCATTCCAGATTTCCTGATTTTAAACGTACTAAACGTTTGTTACCATTAAGGGGTCTTACCCTAAACCACCACCTTAGCCCAAGTGCAGATATTAACTAAAATATATAAACCATCTCTCACGTTCGTGAGAAGATCCCAATGCAACCCTAAGTGCCCCAAACAACCCAAAACTTAAAAAGAAAACAGGCTGAATTCAAAACTGTTTTGACCTCCGACTGTTGTAACCTGTTTTTGACCCACTTCCCTACCTACAATTTAGTTCTCGTTTCTTTCATTGGAAAGACACTTCAAATAGCTTTCCAGGGGTACTTGGATCGTAAAATAAGAGTTCATAGAACTCCCGATATGATTAAAACAATTGACTCAAAATCTGCCCAGTTTTTAAAAACGGGTTTAAACAAATTGAACTAATTAATTACCCATAACCCCATCTAATACAAGCCCTAGATTATATGATCATCATATTATGATTATAACATCATTAATTTACTGATTTTATATAAACCCTAACCCAAATCCATCATAAGAATGATTAATTAAACATAAAAACAATTTAATATGAAAAGGGTTTTGAAGATTTACCTTTAAATTAATGGAAGATGAGAAAACCCTAATTTTATGAAGAACCCTAATTTTTCTCTTCTATAAGTCGACTATAAACTCCAGGGAATGATTATAATTCGTTTGGTATAAGTGTGGGGGTTTCTTATATAGCAAAACAATCTTTGTCCAAGTATAACACTTGTTTCCTTTTTTCCTCTTTTCCCTTTTTCTTTCTTTTTTTTTTAAACCGACCATACCCCTCAAAATTCGTTTTTTATTTATTTTTATTATTAATATATGTATTAATAATGTTACCTTAATTTACCTTAATTTATTTCAGCTCCTAAAGCTCCCAAAACCTCAAAACCGTAAAACTAGTCAAATTTACGTGTTTTACCGTAAAAGACGTAAAATATACACTTTTAAAAAAAATATCAAATTTTTAAATAAACTTTATAACTAAGTCCTAAATGACTTAAAACCATCCCGAAAAATATCCATATGACTAATTACCTCATCCGAGACCTCTAAATGTTAAACCGTAAATCCTAAAAAAAATACACTATTACTATAATACTTATACGTATACGTAACCACCAAAATATCACCATTTCATTTCATAGTCACTAATTGTGATCTCATGAACATGAATTAACCGTTCCTCGATTTACTTATGAGTACTCTATACTCATAAACGATAATCACACCAACCTCGTTCACACAAAATAAACACGTAAGCACAAAAAATCAAGTAGTTACACATAAAATAACCTAAAAGTAAGACCAAGTGACGAACCTCAAAACCACGGTTGTCACATCACTCCCTCCTAATAGAAATCTCGTCCCGAGATTTACTCCTTAGGATCAACACACAGACAACAAATCACACGAGGATACTTGTTCTAAATGAACTCCTCTCATTTCCACGTGAACTTCAGTTCAAGTTTCAAGATACCACATGATTCTTCCCAAAAAATAATTAAACCCATTGCCAAACTCTTGACCTCACAGTCAATAAATCTCGCAAATGACTCTTCGATAAAACAAAGACTCTTATTAACACAAGTCCCGAATAACCGTACAGGCAAAATGCATTCTCAAACAACCTTTACCAATCCCAATACATGAAATGTATCATGTATACAACTTATTTTCCCCAGGTAATTCTATGCTCATATGCTACTGGTCCGATCTTTCCAAAGATCATAAATGGACCTCCAAAACTCTACGTCAACTCTACCATTTTACCAAAACATACCACCTGTTACTATGGGTGAAACTTCATACACAACTTTGTCACTAACTCTAGTGGTTTCCTCCATCTCTACATAGCATCCCTTGCTGCTCTCATCCCGTCCACAAACACCATTACCACATTAGTAGCATGCTTTTACCAATTCTAGTCCACAATGAGGACAACTCACCCTATCCTTTCATATCGTGCCTCAAATGGCATTTATCAACTTCTAGTACGATAACTATCATTATATGAAAACTTAGCCATCGCTAACGAGTTTCCGAACTACCTCTAAATCAATCACCCATGTCCAATTACGTTCATCAACTCCCTTCAGTCCATATCCCAAACTACTTTAAATTCCAATTTCCTTACAAAGTGACCTATGACGGTCTTTCACATATCCATTAATTCTTCCAACTTCCCAACTACGTGACTTCTCATTCCTCTTGAAATAGGTGACGAATTAGTCAGTCTATCGACTATCACCTAACTCTCATCGTACTTAATCCCCCACCGCATTATGTATCCCTTCCACCAACTTCGTCCTTACATCGCCCTTTCTAACTACTCCTATCCATGTAGGAAGTATAGTCTACGTCCCTTTCCTCCTTACGATTGTCCAAGCCACGCAACATAAATGTTGACGCGTTCACTGCTTTAGACAACTCAACTCGTGCAATCCACATCCTTCATACAAACCACTCTAATACATCATCCCTATAGTTCAAGTTTGTCTCAGCTTCACCTCATCCTTCTTATTCCATGTCTCATCGACCATGCTTGCCTTTCCCAGATGGTACTTGGCCTTGCAATTTTCTTTCATCAGTTAACTCCACCCATCACCTTTGCCAAATGCTCAATCAAGATGATTGAATATGTGTTGGATACGTTCATGATCCGTATAGATCATTCTCCACGTCTCGTACACCAAATGCCTCTAGCATTCTAGGCAGATATAACAGTCCAGCTCCACTAACTAAGTCTATCCAGTTCTTCCAAATCTTAAGAACCTGCAACGTATAAGCGATCGCCTTTCTTTGTCGTCCTCGTACGCGTCCAAATCCCTGCTCCACGTATCGTCATGCTTCGCGAATTCATCCAGTCCTTCCGATAATGCCAAGATCTGCTCATCATCCAATCCACCTCTTCAGCCTCCAAAATGCTTCCTCGTCCTTCTTCACTTCGCCCCTTGCTAGTTCCACGATATGCCATCATCTCTGACTACTAGTCCTGGCCAACTAAATCCTAAAACTCACACTTTAAAATCTCACGTTTCATTCCCTTTACTAACAACTCCAAAACCAACACATAATTCGCCTCATCCTCCTTCTAAGATTTGAGTAGATCAAGATGTCGTCGATGCTCCCGATGACAACTCGTTTATAGACGTTCATGCACACTCGGTTCATTGACTCTATGAAAACCGCTAGTGCTTTGGCGAAGCCAAATGCATAACCGTAAACCCAAAGCGTTCATATAACATCCTTAGCAATTTCAACTATGTCCTCCTCACACCCTCTCTTAGCGGCAATACGAATAAATTCCTTGCAATTTCTAACAGCTCTTGTTCTTAATTCACTCCATCAACGATTTGCCTTGGATGACACTAACTACAACTCCTCTCACTTCTCCTACTTGCTCTATTCATGGTTCTACCTCAACGCTCCTAAACCATACAAAACCAAAACTACATCCTGAATACACCAGATACGATCGACGAATTAAACCCACAGATAACTAATGGCATTTCACGTGCACCAATTAAAACAAATCAAAAACCACGAGACTCCAAAGAAAACTCAAACCCAAAACATGTATCAATTTCCAAATGACCCATGACAACGAAAAATAATCCAAGAAACACCCAATGGCAACCAAAACATATTACGCCCCGCCACATATTATTTAAACCGTGCAAAAGATCGACTTTTACAAAAGAATATATATCTTTTTTTATTATTACCTCCCCACATCTATGTGACTCAAACCATCTAGAAACAACCTTCTAGACGATCTCAAAACTCAACTCAAAGACTAGGTATCCCGTGCATCCCAAATCATAAAAAAAAAAAACTACTATTCAAACTCAACCTTGAACCCGACACTTGTACAACAATTCCGGCCAGTCCACTGACCTCCCATGACTATACATTCTGAATATTTGAAAAGTACGTTCCGAGTACATAATTTTTGGCTTTTGAATCACCCAAAAAGCTTTAAAAACGAACAAGTTATGACCAAAACAATTTTATGCTAGTTGTTTTAAAAAAACTAAAGAATAGACTTAGTGATCAATGCAATCCTTTTCAATGAAAGATATAATTGTATGTGAAATATTCATAAACTCCTTTTAACCTTGTATCAATAACTATAAATGGCATAAATCAGTTAAATCCGATTATATAAACTATGTAAGTAGAAAGAAATTTTACTTCGCTTTATTTTAATGAAAGTCTTTTAGAATTTGAAATAAATAAGTGTTGATAAAAAAAACTTATGTTACATCTTGTTTCAAACATGACTCCAACACCTTACCCTTATTTTACCGAATACAACCAACTATCTAACTCTATAGTAGATTTTCAAGTCCCCCATTTTTCCATATACCAACCAAAAGAAATGTAAGACTCAACACAAAAGATTCCATTATCTCAAAAGAAATCCCAAGTTATTTCAATAGACTTGAAACCAAAAACACCATTTTAAAACGTACACGTGAAATACGAAACTCAAAGAATACGCCACAAAACACACTTCAAACGATTCAAAACGTTGTTGAAACTCCACCAAACTCCAGCACCATAAAACACGAACAAACACAAGGTACGTTCAAGTTATAATAACTAGTGAACGACCATATACCATAACTTAACACATAGTAGTATATCTACATCCGTATATATATACCTATTAAATCACCCACAACATACTCGTTACCATACATGTCGGATCAACCAATCACGTCATACACTCGTTTTTTCCACACGAGTAATCACCATCTCACCGTGCCACAACAAAGCATAAAACCCACCTCCAAAACCAAACCATTTCGTGTGACCCCAAAATCACACAACACAACTATAACCCAAAACATATAACACACTAATAAAAATAGCCATATCGTAGGCAGCCGTTACATAAACCCATATATTATACGTATACCCAATATCTACATCTCACCATATACAAGCATGTACTAATCCTCTTTCATGCAATCATACTTGAGAACCCATTGAAGTTGTGGTACTTGTATAACTATGTTGGCCACCATACTTATACAATTACCATTTCCCCAATGCACTCCCTCCTATGATGACACTTATAAGAATCAATACAACATATAACACATAAATTCATCTACTCACATAAGCACATGACCACATAACCAATAAGGTCCAAAACTCCATCTATAAGAATAACATAATAAAACTCTTGGAATACAAAAATCCATAGTCTAGCTAAAACAGCCTAGACTAACTCCAAAACGAAAACATAATCAGTTATAAGTCATGTCGCCCATAAGAGTGGAAACAACTTAGAATCCTTCATACCCACCTACTCCTAATAACTCGAACCACCACATGATTCTTAGGGAACATGACTTAAACATCAAAAGGAAATAATATACCTCAGGTACATAAAATAACTCATCAAAAGATAGAAACTACTATGTACCAAATTATGTACTATAATGTACAATATAAGCAAAATACGGCAATGACTAGTGTGGATGATTATGGTTCAACCCGTACTACTCAAAACTCGAAAAGAAAATAACATGTGGCTAAGTATGAATTTACTATGGTTCAATTCATACCAGTCAAAACATCACAATAAATAACATCCAAACACATCAATTATTATAAAATACACACATACTCCTATGACGCCTATATGCAGGGACCCTTAAGCTATAGACTAGGCTACGCGACTAGGCAACCTAATTCTCTATAACCATTGTCTCTGATTACCATTCTGTCACACCCCACCAATGGCGGAATATGCGGCGCGACGTATGGATATCATCACAACAAATGGTGTCTCTATAGAGAAGACTAAAATGCAAATATAATGTCATAAATGGCGACACAAATGTCATGACAATATCTCAACAATGCAGAAGTCTAGGTAAGTAGGTAACAGTCCTACCACTTACCCAAGACAAACAGTAAACATAAACCAAACAAACATATAGGTGCCAACATGTATCACTTATCAAAAACATAAAGGTAAACTAAAAAGGAACATGGATCTCCTTCTATATGCAATCCTAAGGCATCCAAGTCTAGCCACTTCTATCCTCAAGCTTAACCACATTCTCACCTGAAAGAGACACTAAAACACGTCAACATAAAGTTGGTGAGAGTCATAGGTTTAGACTCCAACTCTAAAACAGTTACAAGCTGTGAATAACAATCATCAACAAAAGAAACATATGGACAATGTGTTACAATTATGTATTAACAACTATCAATCAAGACCAATCATACCAAACAAATCCAAGGCTCCTACCTTGCCAAACAACATCATGGTACCTTAGATGATCACCCTATGTACCTATCCCAAGGCCACTACCTTGGCAAACCACAAGGCCACTACCTTGTCAAACCACAAGGCCACTACCTTGTCAAACCACAAGGCCACTACCTTGTCAAACCACAAGGCCACTGCCTTGTCAAACCACAATAACATATCAAAAATCGCATAGCAGTTAATCACATAAGTGTACACACTAGTCCATCACAACCATAAAACATTCACAGCAACAATTTAGAAACAACTCAACACAGTGTCTCTTCCATCCCATCTGGAAGTCAGAAACAAAAATAAACATGGGACTATGAACACTCACCTGATAGCTCCTTCACACGTCCTTGCACTAGCAACAAGCTAACAAACCAAAAACACGAAATCAATAAACGAACCAATCACTAAGATGGCTCATTAACCTATGATGGACATCTAACCCATTCTCACATATTTACCTCATTAATAAGCTCTAATTATCCCATTACCCTTCCTTAACAAGTCCTTAACTTGGTTAGGTTTAATAACTAACCCGTTCGTATTTTACCCAAAACAGTCCCAGTTTTTAGGTCTCAAAACTTTAGGTCAAACTCCCACTTAAACCTACCCATGGTTTCTGTAAAAGGAATATTCACACCATTACATATGTTGGCTAACACCTCCCACTTGCCCTAACCTTAAAGCTACTGTTAAGGCCCCGATATATATATATATCTACTTTCGTCATTCCAGATTTCCTGATTTTAAACGTACTAAACGTTTGTTACCATTAAGGGGTCTTACCCTAAACCACCACCTTAGCCCAAGTGCAGATATTAACTACAATATATAAACCATCTCTCACGTTCGTGAGAAGATCCCAATGCAACCCTAAGTGCCCCAAACAACCCAAAACTTAAAAAGAAAACAGGCTGAATTCAAAACTGTTTTGACCTCCGACTGTTGTAACCTATTTTTGACCCACTTCCCTACCTCCAATTTAGTTCTCGTTTCTTTCATTGGAAAGACACTTCAAATAGCTTTCCAGGGGTACTTGGATCGTAAAATAAGAGTTCATACAACTCCCGATATGATTAAAACAATTGACTCAAAATCTACCCAGTTTTTAAAAACGGGTTTAAACAAATTGAACTAATTAATTACCCATAACCCCATCTAATACAAGCCCTAGATTATATGATCATCATATTATGATTATAACATCATTAATTTACTGATTTTATATAAACCCTAACCCAAATCCATCATAAGAATGATTAATTAAACATAAAAACAATTTAATATGAAAAGGGTTTTGAAGATTTACCTTTAAATTAATGGAAGATGAGAAAACCCTAATTTTATGAAGAACCCTAATTTTTATCTTCTATAAGTCGACTATAAACTCCAGGGAATGATTATAATTCGTTTGGTATAAGTGTGGGGGTTTCTTATATAGCAAAACAATCTTTGTCCAAGTATAACACTTGTTTCCTTTTTTCCTCTTTTCCCTTTTTCTTTCTTTTTTTTTTAAACCGACCATACCCCTCAAAATTCGTTTTTTATTTATTTTTATTATTAATATATGTATTAATAATGTTACCTTAATTTACCTTAATTTATTTCAGCTCCTAAAGCTCCCAAAACCTCAAAACCGTAAAACTAGTCAAATTTACGCGTTTTACCGTAAAAGACGTAAAATATACACTTTTAAAAAAATATCAAATTTTGAAATAAAATTTATAACTAAGTCCTAAATGACTTAAAACCATCCCGAAAAATATCCATATGACTAATTACCTCATCCGAGACCTCTAAATGCTAAACCGTAAATCCTAAAAAAAATACACTATTACTATAATACTTATACGTATACGTAACCACCAAAATATCACCATTTCATTTCATAGTCACTAATTGTGATCTCATGAACATGAATTAACCGTTCCTCGATTTACTTATGAGTATTCTATACTCATAAACAATAATCACACCAACCTCGTTCACACAAAATAAACACGTAAGCACAAAAAATCAAGTAGTCACACATAAAATAACCTAAAAGTAAGACCAAGTGACGAACCTCAAAACCACGGTTGTCACATATTCTCCGTGGGGTGTCAAAAGCCCGGACACTTAACCAATTAGGTTGGGACGTTCCGAGAAGAAAGCCGCTACATGGGAAAGGCCATTTTTGAATCTCAAATCTCGTCATTTTTTGTGAGTCTAATATTCCACTTAGATGATTAGCAACCATAACGAATGTCGATTTGAATGATCAAAAATTTGAAAATGAACACACTTGCCTAGTCTTTTATAATTATAGGAGTGAAAAATTATATTTACATAGGTTATTAGTATAAGTAGTGTTAGCATTTTGACAAAACGTTTGCACAAGGAAGTTTAGCTTAGTTGGGAGTAATAAAATGAGGATGACGATTTTAATTCCCTAGAGACACCCAGTTTGCGTGTTTCCCGTTCTATGATCCTTATACCTTGAATAAAAAGTCAAGCATGGCGCGTCACAAGTTTTTTTTTAATTTTAGCAGTTTTGAATAAAGTAATTTTAAATTGTTTTTGGATTTAACGTTTGTGATGATAGTTGCTTGGGGCAAGCAACGTTCAAGTGTTGGGGTGTGTTAAACACGTAATTATTCATGCATTTAGTGAGAATTTCCCTTCATTTTTCGCATAATAAATAGCAAAACGTGTATTTTTAGTGCATTTATCGTTTATATGTGTTATTTATTATTGTAGGTACGAATATTAAAGAAAAGGAGCAAAAACGAAGAAAAAGACCAAAAACGAGCAAGAGAAATGGAAAGAGCACGGGAAATCGAGTTTGACGGTGCACTCATGATTTTATTGGGTCTGCCCGACACCATTTAAATGGGTCGGACCGACCCATTAATATAATAAAACCCAACAACCAACACAAGTCCAGCTGGCCCAATATGTGACGCAGCATGTATGATCCAAAAAAGCCCACAAGGCCCAATGAGAAAAAAAAAGAATAGATGAGAGCTGCGTACAAACAAAGCACTCAAGAAGAATCCATTTTTTTCTTCCCCTCACTTTATTCTATTCTAAACCTGCGTTTTATTTTTTTCATGAAGTAGATAGATTAGTTTTGTTTCTTTTTATTTCTTTTTCTTCTTTCGGTTCATTAAATCATCCATATCTATTTAGATTAATAAAAACGCGTATCAGTTTCTTGTTTCTTAATATCTGTAATCGACTTTCGATTAATGAAAACGGCTTTGGATTCGGTTAATCTTTTATTCCAGTTTGTTGTTTGGTGCTTGTTCGATTTGTGAATGAATCTGTTATAGCAGTTTGTGTTTGAATTCGTGATATAGGTTCAGCAGGTGTATTATATTTTCGGTTGATGTTCAATTTAGCAGCTCGTAGCACTCGACATCAGTGGTCAGGCCTGGACGCATCTTTCAAGCTTCGGTCTCGATTTTAGTTTTCAGATTTCGGTTCAAGTATAGTTTCGATTTTAGCTTACTTTCGGTTCGATGGCACGTCTTCAGCGGGCTGGTTCGGATGAGGGCTTCGATTTCAGGTTTCGATTCATTGTAGCAGTTCGGATTGCGCAGTAAGCTCATGGCCTCGGATGGAAGGTTGTCCTGATTTACATTTTCAGTATTTTTATATTTGGTTGCTAGCTTATTTGGAATCTGCTAGATCTTCGTTTCTTAGTGTAATTTTGTTTCTCTTTGATAGTCTCATTTTATTTTTGGCAAATGATAGTGTAATCTACAAGTAGTCAGTTGTAGTGTAAATCCTTACTTACAAATAATTGCAACTTGCTTAAATTGCTTAGATACATGATACTTGTTTCTTGATTTGGAACTGTGCTTGTAGTTATATGTTATAACTTTCTGATTTGCTCTCTGCATGATATGGTATACACTATGTTGATTATTGCTTTAAAATTTGCTATTTAGTTATATGTTTTATTTAGTTTTAAATAAAAAAGTAAAAATAAAAATAAAAATAGTTTTAATAAATAAATAAATAGAAAATATAAAAAAGTATACAAAATTTAGTTTTTACATTTTTAGAGTAAATTTGGCATTTATATTTTTGGCATTATAGTATTTTGCATTTTTAATTATCATTTTCATTTAGCATTTTAGTAATTCTCTTTTACATTTTATTTGCGCATTTTATATTTTTACTTTGTGGTTTTTACTTGCGGTGTTTGCGATTTGTTGTTAGATTAGTAAGTATTACATATATACCTTTTTTTAAGTGCTTTGAGCTCAAATAGACATAGAATACCATTCAAATACTTTAACCAAGAACATATAAAGTCTTAACGGTAAAATTGGATATCAATTCGAGTCGAGAGGACAAAACGATTATAATAAAATACAATACATTAATGATAATCAGAGGGTTGCTACTGTTGTTGGAAATAGGGAAACTGTTGGTACTCAAGTTTTGTAACAAAGTGGGATTCAGTGTTTTAACTGCAGAGGTTTTGGGCATTTGGCTAGGGAATGCAGGCAGTCAAAGAGGGTTAAAGATTATGGTTATCATAAGGAAAAGATGCTGCTGTGCAAGAAAATGGAAGCTGGATTCAAGTTATCATCTGAGGAAAGAGAAATGCTTGACGACACAGATGATGAACTCTCCGACCAAGAACTCGAGGCACATTATTCATACATGGCAAAGATTCATGAGGTCCTTAACATCAATGAAGATGGAAATGGCCCTCTCTTTGATACTGAGCCAATTGATAAGGTACAACATGATGATGAATATAATGTGTTTGGTGATACGCATGAGCATAGTGATCTACCAACAACAATTACTGACACGTGTATGATGGAAACGGTTGATAGCAATACCACACCAGATTCATCATACATGTGCAATAATGAGTTTGAGGATGATCAACATGCAAATGAGTATGATGACGAGGAGCGTGTCGCGCTTGCTAATTTAATCGCTAGTTTACAAAAAGATGTCAATGAAAATAGAAAGATTCAAAAGCAATTAAAGAAGGCAAAAGCAACGCTCACTCAAAACTTTGAAGAAAGCAAAGCCGCTCTTATAAAATCTAGTGAGACAATTGATAGTTATAGGGCTGGGCTGCTTCAAAAGACCAAAGAGCTTGAGGGGTACAAAATTCGTGTCAGCAATGTTAAAAAGGATGATTTTGAAAATAAATACAACGAAGCTCTAGCTTTATTAACTAAAGAAAAACGTCAATTTAATGTCTTATTAACTGATGAACATCAAAAAACGTACCTTGCCACAACAAAAGTTAATGAACTTGAACAAAGGCTTTTTATGAATACCACCGATTCTGCTAAAATTCTTGACAAAAAGAAACAAGAGGTTGAAACATTAAAACAAGATTTCAAAAATAGACAAAGCAAAGATACTGAAAAAGTAAAGGATCTCGAAGAACAAGTCGATTTTTTGAAAAACGTTGTTTATAAAACACATGACTCTATTCAAACCGTCAGAATGATAGCACCTCGGTCGTTTTTCAAGGGTCAGCCTAGTTTTGCAAGTCCAAAGTACCTCGAACAAGCTCAAGCTGTGAACCCCTATTTATATCTTGACGAGTCCGAATGGACCGATCATGATTGCCCTGTAGTTAACCTCGATAGTGAAGAGACGTCCCTTTGGGATGAGGAGAGTAGATCACCGATCAATAAAGATTTTATGAAACCATATAACTATGCTTATGAAAACAGTCTTTATGGTCTTTTCACTCCACAAAAACATAAGTCTCGTGAGGAATTGTTTTTAGCATGCAAACAAAGAAGAATTTAATGGAGAAAAGCTTTTGCCACGAAGAGGAAAACTAATGTTTTCAAATATATTAACTATTTGCCTCTTGATGCTTCTAAAAGCAAAAGTAGAAAAACACTCGGATTTCTTAAACACACATTGATAATGTTCAATCAATTGTTGAAAGCGATTGGGGAAAACGTCAAAAGGATAAGTGGAAAACCGAGATTCCTCACGACATAACTGTGCTTGTGAAAGAACTTTTAATACCAAATACGAAGATAATAAAAGAACATGTTCTTGAGTTTGAAATTTTGATTCGGTCTGAAATTTGATGATTTGAAATATGTTGAGTCTCTTGAAAAAGAAATTGATGAACTTCAAAATGACAAATCAGAATTTTTAAACGAATATGATCTACTCTTAGAAGAATGTCTCTCCAAAGATATTTTGTGTGTCACTCTTCAATCTTGTGCTGATATCGATGAATATTTTTATGTTGCATGCAAATATCTTGATAAAATCAAAGAATGTGAGCGTCTTGAACTTGAGCTTTCGAAACTTAAAGAAAATGTTGATAAAAAGGCTTTTGAGTTACTTCAACACAAAATTGATTTCCTTCAAAAACATTGTCATTCTCTTGAACTTGCTTTTCAAAAAGACGTTGGTAGTTTTCCAGATGATAATAACTTGCAAGAAAAACTTTCCCAAACGTTCCGAGAAATGAATGAAAATAGTTTTGAAATTAAAGTTTGAAAGCTCAGTTACAAGACAGGGAAATAGCAATAGCAGATTTGAAGAAACTCGTTGCTAAAATGGGTGGGAAAATTATGGAACCTAGTGTTAAGAAACTTCTTGTAAGACAACCCAATGCTTAAAAAGTGACTAGACCCTCTGTCTTGTGAAAACCATATATTTTCTCTAATCCTGCATTTGCAAAACCCGCGTTTGCCCCCAAGACGGATGGGAAGGATAGGTTACCACAACACACTCCCAAAACACATATTCGATCACAAAGCATTAAGAACACAAATGTGGTTAAACCAGGGATGTATAGATTGGCCACTAATGTACGTGTTTCTTTTACTACAGGAGTAATCCCCACTGATAGTGTTAGCCGGCCTCAGCTTAAGGGCACTCGAATAAATGAAAAGGTTTGGCAAAACAAAAGTCAATGGAAGATGAAGACAGTAGAAGACCACCCTAGGATTTTCAATGTTTCTAAGAATAAAACGCCTGTAATCGCGTGTAATAAAGATTTGAATTATTCACTTTGAATGCTTTGAATGTTAAGTTTGTTTTTGTGAAATGTGGAAAGTGTGCTAATGCTAATCATGCTATGTGTGTTTCGAATAATGTCAAAGGCGTAGATACTAGAACTAAGAAGCAAACTGCGATGCCTATTAGTGCTAGAAAACCCAAATGCAAAGTGAACCATTCTGGTGCAACCCCCCTGAGAAAAGTATTGCATCAGACTCCACCACTAAGAACCCTAGAAGTAGAATTAGGGAATTATATGAGTCTTCTAGCAAGTCTTGGAAATGGTGGTTTGCTAATCAATTTCCTCTGGGATATAAATGGATACCTAAGGTTAGGACAGAAAATGTGACTACATGCGTTAGTGTGCCTCCAAGTGATGAAATTAGGGAAACTAATGAATCGGAAATCACAACTAACATGGAATCCAATTTAGTAAATGCTCCATCGTGTTCTAATTCTTCTGCAGGTGATCGAGATAATTCTCTTCATACTGGACTCCGGATGCACGAAGCACATGACGGGGAATCTCAAGCCTCTAATTAACTTCTTCGAGAAGTTCCTGGGTACGGTCCGATCCGAAAATGATCAATTTGCACCGGTCCTAGGCTATGGAGACTTGGTTCAGGGGAATATCACAATCAAAAGGGTTTACTACGACGAAGGGCTCAATCACAATCTCTTCTCGGTTGGTCAATTATGTGATGCGGATTTGGAGGTTGCTTTTAAAAAGAAGACATGTTTTCTTCGTGATTATGATGGGAATGACTTACTTACCGGTTCACGGGGTACTGATCTCTACACTATTTCACTACAAGACTCCACATCTTCAACTCCAATCTGTTTCATGGATAAAGCTTCAATGACTCAAGCTTGGTTATGGCATCAACGATTATCTCATCTTAACTTGGATACCATCAACTTGCTTTCCAAGAAAGATATTGTGCGAGGCCTTCCAAACTTGAAATTCAACAAAGATCATCTTTGTTCTTCTTGTGAGATTTGTAAAGCTAAACGGAGTAGTTTCAAGACAAAGACTACACCAAGCTCTAAAGGACGGTTAGATCTTCTTCATATAGATTTTTGTGGCCCCATGCGTGTTCAAAGCATCAATGGGAAGAAATACGTTATGGTAATTGTCGATGAATACTTGAGGTACACATGGACTCACTTCTTGAGGTCCAAGGATGAAACACCTGAGGTTCTCATTAACTTCCTGAAGCTGATACAACGTGGTCTTCAAGCTCATGTAATAGTGGTATGCACTGACAGAGGCACATAATTCTTTAATTCAACTCTGACGAATTATTTTGAAGCCGAAGGGATTGAACATGAAACATCTATTGCTCGAACACCTGAACAAAACGGAGTTGCTGAAAGACGAAATTGTACTTTAGTTGAGGCTGCTCGAACATTATTATCTGCTTCAAAACTACCATTATTCTTTTGGGCCGAAGCCGTATCAACCGTATGCTAAACACAAAACCGTTCCTTAATGTGACACCCTAGAATCGAGGTCATTAACGATACCCTAAATTACGCTAATTTTTGAAATTTTTGATGAATTTTAATTTCTATAATTATAAGTATTTTGGTTAGAGCCGATGTTCGAGGTTATAATTTTTACGGTTGACGTTTTGAGAAGGACGATGACGATTACGACCCCGAGAGATGCCCAATTTTATATAATTTTTGACGATTTATCGATAATGTAATTTTTCGAGAATTTTATTTACGGTACGTGTTAAGTTGAGTCGTGTGAGTTTTATAGCCTTCCAAGTACATTTAAAGTATCCCAAAAATATTTTGGAGCATTCGGGAAGATTTCCGACTCCCGTAAAATTTTCAAAATTGACAAATGAGTCAAACCCGCAAAGTTTTGAGGTTGTTTTCTATTTAAGGACAAAAGAAACCCAATATTGCACTTAGGTCCCTCCTAACTAACAAAAGGGGGCAAAGTGAACAAACACACAAACACACACAACATTTTACAAGAAAAATCAAACCCACACTCTCCTTGTCTCTCTCAAACTCACGGCACACCCACAACACACAAAAATCCACCTAAAATCTTTTCTACTTGATTTTTCAAAAATCTAAGGTTAGACCACGCTTAGTTTGGTCATTACCCACCTATTCATGTAATCAAATCCAACATGCATTGATAAAAATTTTTCAAGATTTTTCATATGATCCAAAATTCGTTTTTGTGGCTATTTGAGCTAATGCATGTTAATTTTGAGTGTTATGGAAGTATAAACACCATGAAAACCCACCAAAATTAATTTGGTTGTGGTGTTTTGGTCACCCAAACCCCACGGCAAAGGGGGGTGTTTGGGGGAGCCATGGTGGTTGATGAATATGCATGTTATTATAGTGTTTGGTTATTTGTTTTATGATGATTTACATAGGTGTTACTACTTGCATGTGTATTTTTCTTTGATTTTGATATTGAGATTGGTTGATCAATAGGGGTAGGATGGAAGTTTGATGTTAGGATATGTTTGGGAAGTCTTAGGATGATGTTTAGAGTTGGTTAGAAGTCTTGGAATCGAGTCTAAGCATGTTTTTGGTATAGTCATTTTTAGGCAGAAACATTTGGTCTATTTTGGAAAAATGATTTTTGTTCCAGGTCTTGAAAACTAAATATAGTGATAGAGGGTTTTTCTAGCTTTAATTTGGTATAAGGTAGAGCCCGTGATTCAAAACGAGCTAAAAGTTATGACATTTTAAAGATCGGGTACCGGGAGACGAGGACTTTCACAATCCGGATTTGTGTAAAGTTTTAGTCAAATCCCGAGGGTCACAAGTATAATTTGGTGAATGATCAAGGGTCAAAACTTGGTCCCTAACCTGTACAAATGAGTCTATATGTTGACTTATGAGTCAAGGAAGTCAAAGGTATTTTTCATATAGGTCAAAGTGGTCAAAATTGGTCGAAGCGCAATTTCAGCCCGTAAAATGTAGTCGTGGAAATGAGTTGCGTGACGGGTCGTAAAAGTGAAAACTTTTGTTGGACTTAAAAACATGTTATCTACAGGTCATATAGGATTTTTGGAAATTTTGTCAAATTTTATAAGCATGGTTTAATAAGGTAAAACAGCCCGTACTTTAGTCAAGTACCGGCGAGAACGTGTAAAAATGGACAACGTAGGTTATAATAACGAATGGTATAAAATGAATGATACTTGTTGTTTTTGTTTTTGGCGTGAGTTATATTGGTCTTAAGTGACTTATATATATGTATTTTATACAGTACCGTAAGTATTTAAATGAGATTACTCATTACGCGTTATTTGTGATAGGTGTTGAATTACCCGGGCATCCGTAACATCGTCAGTGAACATTCCTCGAACTACCGACTACTTAATATCTAAGGTGTGAATTTATAGCCTCGCTTATATTATTTCAAATTGTTTTACCCGCGAGGGAAATGCATGCTAGTTTTTAAAAAGGAACGTATATCATGAATGATTGTTAGACCCGAAAGTTGCCTTAGAAATTGTGTTGAGTACCAAAGTTGCAAAAGTCCCTAAATTCATGAACTATTAACTATTGTCTTGCCCTTGCGAAGGGGGAAATAGCCGCTTATGCAATTTGTAGTACTACGGGGTTAACGACCCAATGCTAGCCGAGAAGCTGTACTTATAGTAAGTTCTGCGGTAGATTATTTTGTATGAGAGATAAGGTATAATTGCAACTGATGCCTTTAGAGGGGCACTAGTTTCATCTGAATCATGCCGGTATATTTACGCGGGTGATTGAGTTAACGGATTAGTGTCATGAGCTTAAACACAATTGTCAGTATCCTGATTATAGTTTGTTTGATCGACAAGACTATAAATGATCACGAATGGTTTTTATTATATATACGTTCAAATGGATTGAAAAACCTATGAATTCCACTCAACGTTTTCGTTGACCAAATTTTTGGCATGTATTTCAGGTAACCACTGAGCAGTAGGATGGAGCATGCATGGGATGGAGGTTGTGTGATCGGCTTGGTGTCCGCTTGTTTTTCCCTCCTTTTCTACTTAAACAATTTTTATGTTTAATGTCATGTGGTTGTAAAACTGAAGTTTTTGGGGTTGAGATTCATGGGGACCGAAACGCTAAACTCTGTGCACTTTTTGGGGTTGGAAAAACTGTGGACATGTATTATCTAACAATTTTAAATGTTGAATTTTTAAGTTGACGTCTTTTAGCGTCGTTTGATATGTCTTGTGTGCAATGAATACTGTGTAGCACCCATTGTTGTAGTTCCGCTGCGCATAACAAATGTGGGGGTGTTACAGATTGGTATCAGAGCCACGAGTTATAGAGAACTAGGTCGTTTTTGAAAATCCTAAACTATAACTTTTGGTGTTGTAAGAAAGGGTCCAAGCGCACACAACTATCCTGCATGGCTCCGGTAAGATTTATTGTTGTATTTATGGCATTTGACGTATACTTTTGAGTAAAGTATATAAGTGGGTAATTATTATATAAGTATGGAATTACTATATGTAGACGTTAAATTTTACGTGAAATATCCGACATCGTAATTTTTGTATTAATCATGCATGAGCATCATATTATTACATTTCGGGCATATGTACCACCTTTGCATTGCATTTGCATGCATATATTTATAATTATTGTATAATTACTTATGTACCCTCCGAAATTCGCTGTTATTGCAGGAATGGCCGAGGTACCGCCCAACGATTACGTCGTAGGTCACGAAGGGGGACCGTTACCTCCGAACCCGCCGGACAATAATAATGGATGGATCGCTCCAGAAGACGAAATAGGACCGGAAAACGACAATGGCGAAAGTGAGGTGGATAATTTCAGCATGAGTAGTGACGACAATGAGGATTCCGAAGAAGAACCCGAGGAGCTATTGGATGATGGCATTCCCGAGGATGCCGTAGGCCAGACCGAACCCGATTTGTTTCAATCCCCGAGTTCGCCGAAGGGTTATGAGGTACCACCGACTGGTCGTTTTGAGCAGCAACCCTTTGATCGCCCGATGGACAATAGTAATGGGAGCAGTGGAGAGTCATCCAAGTCGCCATCGATTCACGAGAATATTACAAGGGTCTATTTTCCGAGACCGAGTCACTACTGGGATCCCGCAGGTCGTTTGGGGAGGATGGAAAGGTTAATGTATGAGCGGTTTGTAGTTGAGACTAGGGTGATTAAGAAGTTTGATAAGACTGAGAGGGAGCATCAAAGATTGTTGGAAAGGACTTCAAGGATTGCGTATGATGGGATGATGAACACAAGTGCCATCAACAGTTTGAAATCAATGGTTGCGAATTTAAGTGCTAGTCTTGATCGTGTGAGGGAAGATCAGATGAGGTTGTCGAGGATGCAGAGTTGGGAGCATCGTGTGAGGGATTCATTGCCCCCGGATTGGAGATTCGTGGACGATGTGGAGATGGAGGCGAATGACTTCATGGTTCAGCCGCCTACTGGAGGTGCTTGTATTTCGGTGGGAAGTCAAGTAGCGATTGAGCATGGATCCACATCAGGGATGAGAAAGGAAACAGAATGTGGGCCAGATGAGAAAGGAAAGGGAAAAGTGGATGATGTGGACGAGGACGTGAGTGATGAGGAAACCGAGGACGACGACGAGCCGCCATCCAAGAGGCCGTGTGGATCACCACATGCCTAGTTACTTGTTTTGTATTTTTCTTTGATCATTGTAATAGAACTATTTTAGACCTTTGTATGATGGTATTATGACGAGAAACTCAAGTACTTGATGTTTTGTGGTGAATGATTGTAGTGGCATTACTTGTCACGATTTTGGTTAACTATCAATACAATCTATGTTACCTTTCATGATCTGTGATATGTCTTAAATTTGATCTTTTGTGGTGTGAATTGATGAATATTAGTAACTCCGTAGTGATGTGTCGTTGTATGTATTTTATGTCTGGGAAACTTGATATGAATACTTACATTGTTTTTCTATTTTTCTTGTCTTGCAGAAAGAGATATTCGATAAAACAATGCCTCCAAAGTTGACTGCCGATCGTGTTAACAACATGATTCAGGAAGCGATAGCTAATGCGTTGGAAGCAGACCGAGCTGGGAGAAATCAGGATCCAGGAAGGAACGCGGGGAGACAACCAGCCCCGAGAGTGTGTACCTATTCAAGCTTTATGAAGTGCGGTCCTACGCAGTTCCGTGGATCAGGTGGAGCCCTAGAACTTAGGCGATGGTTGGAAAAAGTTGAGAGTACGTTTGAAATCAGTGGTTGTGCAGAGGCGGATAAAGTAAAGTTTGCAGCAGCTACATTTCTGGATGATGCGTTAAGCTGGTGGAATACCCAGGTAGCTACGGTGGGATTGGCTGTGGCAAATGCGAGAACGTGGAATGCGACCAAAGCTTTGTTGACAAAGAAGTTCTGCCCAGAGGAGGAATTGGGGCAATTGGAGGACGAACTGAGACACTTGACCTTAAGGAACAACGATATAGCTGCTTACACCAGGAGATTCAATGAGTTAAGTCTTTTGTGTCCGGACATATTTGCCAATGACGCCAAGAAAATGAAGCAGTATATTAAGGGTTTATCTAGCAACATCAAGGGTGAAACAACTTCGTCGAAACCTGGAACGTTTGACGAGGCGGTTCAAATGGCACACGCTTTGATGGACGTTAAGCTTCAGGATAAGCAGAACTACATTGCTGAGGGTAACAAAAGGAAATGGGAGGCAGCACAAGGCAATCAATCCCAAGGCCAGAACCGAGGAGGAAATCGAAACAACCAAGGGCCGAACCGTAATCAGCAGTTTAATCAGAGAAGGAACGAAGGAATGAGGGCCGTGACAAACCCTAGAGGTGTGAAAGTGAACCCCCATTGTGGAAAGTGCAACTTGTATCATGTTGGAAACTGCCCGCAGGCATGCGGCAAGTGTGGAAAGGCAGGTCATAGGACTGCTAGTTGTCGAATGGGAGGAGTAGCCACTGGGGCTAATGCTATCAGGATGAGAGGATGTTATAGCTGTGGAGAAAGGGGGCATGTGCAAGCAAATTGCCCGAAGGCAGGGAACAGACGGGGAGGAAATAATGCGGCAGCTGTGTATCAAGTGGGAACTGCTGATAAACCACAAGGTCCCAATGTGGTTACCGGTACGTTTTTGCTAGACGCTTGTTATGCTAGTATTTTATTTGATTCTGGCTCCGACAAGAGTTTTGTAGACGTTAGATTTAGTCGTCATATCGATAGAGAACCGGTATTGTTAACGACTAGTTATAATGTTGAATTAGCCGATGGAAAAATTGTTAGTACGAATTCTATACTGAAAGGGTGTACCTTGAAGTTAGGAAACTACGCTTTTAAAATCGACTTGATGCCTATAGAGCTAGGATCGTTTGACGCGATTGTGGGAATGGATTGGCTTATGGAGCATAGTGCTACAATCGTCTGTGGTGAGAGATTGGTGCAGATTCCGCTGAGGAATAGGGTTTTGACGGTAAAGGGAGACGAATGCACTTCTCGTTTGAAGGTGATTTCGTGTTTGAAGATGATGAAGTACGTAGAGAGCGGATGCGATGTGTTTTTGGCACAGGTTTCGAGCGATGGTGATGTAGAGGCGAGAATTGAAGAGGTACCAATTATTCGCGAGTATCCGGACGTTTTTCCAGACGAGTTACCAGGTTTACCGCCTAACCGTGAGGTCGAGTTTCGAATTGATTTAGTGCCAGGAGCTGCGCCGGTTGCACGAGCACCTTATCGTTTAGCACCATCTGAGTTAAAGGAGTTAGCGGATCAATTGAAGGAGATGATGGACAAAGGATTTATTAGGCCGAGCTCATCACCTTGGGGAGCGCCAGTGTTGTTCGTAAAGAAGAAGGATGGTTCGTTTAGAATGTGTATTGACTATAGAGAACTCAATAAGCTGACGGTTAAGAATCGGTACCCATTACCGAGGATTGATGATTTGTTCGATCAATTGCAAGGGTCCAGTGTATACTCAAAGATCGATTTAAGATCAGGGTATCATCAACTGCGTGTAAGAGAGGAGGATATTCCTGTAACCGCCTTTCGTACGCGGTATGGACACTTTGAATTTCGAGTGATGCCGTTTGGGTTGACTAACGCGCCTGCTGTATTCATGGATCTTATGAATCGCGTGTGCAAGCCGTATCTGGATAAGTTTGTTATTGTTTTCATCGACGACATACTTATTTACTCTAAGAGTAAGGAGGAGCACGAGAAGCACCTAAGAAAGATTTTGGAGTTGTTAAGGAAGGAGAAGCTGTATGCAAAATTCTCTAAGTGTGAGTTTTGGTTGGAATCAGTGCAGTTTCTAGGTCATGTGATTGATAAGGAAGGAGTTCGTGTAGATCCTGCTAAGATCGTAGCGATCAGGGAATGGTCAGCACCGACGACGCCGACTGAAGTTCGACAATTTTTGGGTTTAGCTGGGTATTATAGAAGGTTTATTGAAGGATTTTCGTTGATTGCGAAACCATTGACGCGGCTTACTGAGAAGAATAGGGTGTATGAATGGGGAATTGAGGAAGAGCTTGCTTTCGAAACGCTCAAGGATAAGTTATGTTCCGCGCCGATCTTATCATTGCCTGAAGGAACCGAAGATTTCGTGGTGTATTGTGATGCGTCTCGTAAAGGTTACGGAGCAGTGTTAATGCAACGGGAGAAGGTGATAGCTTACGCATCGAGGCAATTAAGGAAGAACGAGGAGAACTACACGACGCACGATTTGGAATTAGGAGCGGTAGTTTTTGCGTTGAAGCTGTGGAGACACTATCTGTATGGGACAAAGTGTGTTGTATTCACTGATCACAAGAGTTTGCAGCACATTTTAGATCAAAAGGAGTTGAATATGCGACAAAGACGATGGGTTGAACTATTGAGTGATTACGACTGTGAAATTCGCTATCACCCTGGGAAGGCGAATGTTGTAGCGGATGCATTGAGTAGGAAGGAACGGGAGAAACCTTTGAGGGTTAGAGCTTTAGTGATGAGTGAGAGCGTTGACTTAACCGAAACCATACTGAAGGCTCAGGAGAGAGGATTGATGAAAGGGAATGTTGAAGCCGAAAACTTGGGACGAATGTTGAAACCTCTTTTTGTGATTAGATCTGACGGACTAAGATATTTTGAGAATCGGATTTGGTTACCATTGTGTCCATCTGAGGAAGGAAAGCCTGGAGTTCGAGAATTGGTTATGAATGAGTCGCATAAGTCGAAGTATTCGATACATCCTGGATCGGATAAGATGTACCACGACCTGAAGAAAGTTTATTGGTGGCCGAATATGAAGGCAGATATTGCTCGTTACGTCAGTAAGTGTTTGACTTGCGCGAAGGTTCAGGCAGAACATAAGAAACCATCTGGATTGTTGGTACAACCGGAAATCCCAGAATGGAAATGGGAGAAAATCGCAATGGATTTTGTGACGGGTTTACCTAGGACTCCTAGTGGATGCGATATGATATGGGTAATTGTGGACAGGTTGACGAAATCTGCTCATTTCTTACCTATGAAGAAGACGGACAGCATGGAAAGACTCGCCAGCGTGTACGTGAAAGAGATCGTCTGTAGACATGGAGTGCCGTTATCGATCATTTCGGATCGCGACAGTAGATTTACGTCGGAATTTTGGAGATCGCTTCAACGTGCGATGGGCACTGAACTGAGTTTAAGCACGGCTTATCACCCGGAAACTGACGGCCAGAGTGAACGAACGATTCAAACGATGGAGGACATGCTCCGAGCGTGCGTGATTGATTTTGGAGGAAGTTGGGAACGCCACTTGCCTCTAGTGGAGTTTTCGTACAATAATAGTTATCATGCGAGTATCAAAGCAGCACCGTTCGAAGCATTGTATGGAAGGAAGTGTAGATCGCCCGTGTGTTGGAGTGAAGTAGGGGAAAGTCAATTGACTGGACCCGAAATGGTTTTAGAAACGACAGAGAAGATCGTGCAGATCAAGAACCGACTACTTGCTGCGAGAAGCCGACAGAAGAGTTATGCCGATAACCGAAGGAAACCGTTGGAGTTTGAAGTTGGAGATATGGTTATGCTCAAGGTATCGCCATGGAAGGGTGTAATTCGTTTTGGGAAGAAAGGAAAGTTGAGTCCGAGGTATATTGGACCGTTTAAGATCGTTGAACGAATTGGACCAGTAGCGTACAAGTTAGAATTGCCGACCGAGCTTAGTGCTATTCATGACACGTTTCACGTATCGAACCTGAAGAAGAGTTTGGCGGACAAGGAATTGGTGATTCCTTTGGACGAGATTCGACTAGACGACAAAATGCACTTTGTGGAAGAACCTGTGGAAATTATGGACCGGGAGGTCAAGCGGTTGAAGCATAGTAGGATTCCTATTGTGAAGGTCCGATGGAATTCTAAGCGTGGACCGGAATACACCTGGGAACGTGAGGACTTTTTCAAGGAAAGGTATCCTCATTTGTTCCAGTAGACGAAATGTGAGCCCAAGAAGAGGCGAGCGCCGGGACGTCGCTCTCTTTAAGGAGGGGTGGATGTGACACCCTAGAATCGAGGTCATTAACGATACCCTAAATTACGCTAATTTTTGAAATTTTTGATGAATTTTAATTTCTATAATTATAAGTATTTTGGTTAGAGCCGATGTTCGAGGTTATAATTTTTACGGTTGACGTTTTGAGAAGGACGATGACGATTACGACCCCGAGAGATGCCCAATTTTATATAATTTTTGACGATTTATCGATAATGTAATTTTTCGAGAATTTTATTTACGGTACGTGTTAAGTTGAGTCGTGTGAGTTTTATAGCCTTCCAAGTACATTTAAAGTATCCCAAAAATATTTTGGAGCATTCGGGAAGATTTCCGACTCCCGTAAAATTTTCAAAATTGACAAATGAGTCAAACCCGCAAAGTTTTGAGGTTGTTTTCTATTTAAGGACAAAAGAAACCCAATATTGCACTTAGGTCCCTCCTAACTAACAAAAGGGGGCAAAGTGAACAAACACACAAACACACACAACATTTTACAAGAAAAATCAAACCCACACTCTCCTTGTCTCTCTCAAACTCACGGCACACCCACAACACACAAAAATCCACCTAAAATCTTTTCTACTTGATTTTTCAAAAATCTAAGGTTAGACCACGCTTAGTTTGGTCATTACCCACCTATTCATGTAATCAAATCCAACATGCATTGATAAAAATTTTTCAAGATTTTTCATATGATCCAAAATTCGTTTTTGTGGCTATTTGAGCTAATGCATGTTAATTTTGAGTGTTATGGAAGTATAAACACCATGAAAACCCACCAAAATTAATTTGGTTGTGGTGATTTGGTCACCCAAACCCCACGGCAAAGGGGGGTGTTTGGGGGAGCCATGGTGGTTGATGAATATGCATGTTATTATAGTGTTTGGTTATTTGTTTTATGATGATTTACATAGGTGTTACTACTTGCATGTGTATTTTTCTTTGATTTTGATATTGAGATTGGTTGATCAATAGGGGTAGGATGGAAGTTTGATGTTAGGATATGTTTGGGAAGTCTTAGGATGATGTTTAGAGTTGGTTAGAAGTCTTGGAATCGAGTCTAAGCATGTTTTTGGTATAGTCATTTTTAGGCAGAAACATTTGGTCTATTTTGGAAAAATGATTTTTGTTCCAGGTCTTGAAAACTAAATATAGTGATAGAGGGTTTTTCTAGCTTTAATTTGGTATAAGGTTGAGCCCGTGATTCAAAACGAGCTAAAAGTTATGACATTTTAAAGATCGGGTACCGGGAGACGAGGACTTTCACAATCCGGATTTGTGTAAAGTTTTAGTCAAATCCCGAGGGTCACAAGTATAATTTGGTGAATGATCAAGGGTCAAAACTTGGTCCCTAACCTGTACAAATGAGTCTATATGTTGACTTATGAGTCAAGGAAGTCAAAGGTATTTTTCATATAGGTCAAAGTGGTCAAAATTGGTCGAAGCGCAATTTCAGCCCGTAAAATGTAGTCGTGGAAATGAGTTGCGTGACGGGTCGTAAAAGTGAAAACTTTTGTTGGACTTAAAAACATGTTATCTACAGGTCATATAGGATTTTTGGAAATTTTGTCAAATTTTATAAGCATGGTTTAATAAGGTAAAACAGCCCGTACTTTAGTCAAGTACCGGCGAGAACGTGTAAAAATGGACAACGTAGGTTATAATAACGAATGGTATAAAATGAATGATACTTGTTGTTTTTGTTTTTGGCGTGAGTTATATTGGTCTTAAGTGACTTATATATATGTATTTTATACAGTACCGTAAGTATTTAAATGAGATTACTCATTACGCGTTATTTGTGATAGGTGTTGAATTACCCGGGCATCCGTAACATCGTCAGTGAACATTCCTCGAACTACCGACTACTTAATATCTAAGGTGTGAATTTATAGCCTCGCTTATATTATTTCAAATTGTTTTACCCGCGAGGGAAATGCATGCTAGTTTTTAAAAAGGAACGTATATCATGAATGATTGTTAGACCCAAAAGTTGCCTTAGAAATTGTGTTGAGTACCAAAGTTGCAAAAGTCCCTAAATTCATGAACTATTAACTATTGTCTTGCCCTTGCGAAGGGGGAAATAGCCGCTTATGCAATTTGTAGTACTACGGGGTTAACGACCCAATGCTAGCCGAGAAGCTGTACTTATAGTAAGTTCTGCGGTAGATTATTTTGTATGAGAGATAAGGTATAATTGCAACTGATGCCTTTAGAGGGGCACTAGTTTCATCTGAATCATGCCGGTATATTTACGCGGGTGATTGAGTTAACGGATTAGTGTCATGAGCTTAAACACAATTGTCAGTATCCTGATTATAGTTTGTTTGATCGACAAGACTATAAATGATCACGAATGGTTTTTATTATATATACGTTCAAATGGATTGAAAAACCTATGAATTCCACTCAACGTTTTCGTTGACCAAATTTTTGGCATGTATTTCAGGTAACCGCTGAGCAGTAGGATGGAGCATGCATGGGATGGAGGTTGTGTGATCGGCTTGGTGTCCGCTTGTTTTTCCCTCCTTTTCTACTTAAACAATTTTTATGTTTAATGTCATGTGGTTGTAAAACTGAAGTTTTTGGGGTTGAGATTCATGGGGACCGAAACGCTAAACTCTGTGCACTTTTTGGGGTTGGAAAAACTGTGGACATGTATTATCTAACAATTTTAAATGTTGAATTTTTAAGTTGACGTCTTTTAGCGTCGTTTGATATGTCTTGTGTGCAATGAATACTGTGTAGCACCCATTGTTGTAGTTCCGCTGCGCATAACAAATGTGGGGGTGTTACACTTAATTATCCCAAGACACGAAAAGACACCATATCACATAATTAATGATCGCAAACCTTCACTCAAACACCTTTATGTTTTCGAATGTACGTGTTACATTATTCGAGATGGTGAAAATTTGGACAAGATGAAAGAGAAAGGTGATGCATGCATTTTAGTGGGATATGTAACTCAGTCTAAGGGATACAGAGTGTACAACAAGAGAACAAAATTGATAGTCGAGACTATTCATATCAGATTTGATGAATTGCAAGAAATGGTACTTGAACAAAGAAGTTTAAGTCCCGATCCACAATGACAGAAGACTTCTGTGCACAACCGCACGGAACTTGGAAATCAAGACCACAGCAATGAATCGTCAAGTTCAAAGGTGGTTCCTGAACATGTTCCTAGAGCAGATATGACAGTGGACACGACACATGAAGAGTTGGAAATGTTATATGGACCAATGTTTGATGAATATTTCACGGGGGAGAAACATGTTGTATCAAAGTCTTCTGCTGTCACTCATGATAAGAATGATGATACTGATCATCATCCACAAAAGGATACAACTTCATCTACTTCAACACGGGTTGCTACACATTTACCTTTTTAGAATATCACTTCAACAATCGATCCTACAACACCCACAACTACTGTCATTGCTCCAGAGAACACAAATCAAGCAGACAATTCATTATCTGACGATGATGATTTTCACAACCCATTCGGTACACCGGTACATGAAACCGGAGAGTCTTCTTCTCGCCATGTTGATCCGTCAAATATGCATACGTTCTACCAATGACATCCTTCAAAACATCATTGGACCCGAGAACATACTTTGGTTCAGGTAATTGGAAACCCTTCACAGCCTGTTCGTACAAGACGACAACTAGCCACTGATGGCGATGTTTGTATGTTCGCACTCGCCATGAGTACAGCTGAACCGAAAAACATCAAAGAAGCCATGGCTGATCATCTTGCATTGAATCAATGACGGAAGAACTTCAACAATTTGAAAGACTTAAAGTTTGGGAACTTGTTGACAGACCATACGATGTGATTCCATTAAATCTTCGTTGGATCTAGAAAAACAAGATGGATGAAGAAAACACGATCATCAAGAACAAAGCTAGGCTAGTGTCTAAGGGGTATGGCCAGAAAGAGGGAATTGATTTTGACGAATCATTTGCACCATTTGCTCGTATAGAAGTGGTCAGGATTTTCCTTGCTTATGTTGCACATAAAAGATTCACTGTTTATCAAATGGACGTAAAGATGGCATTTCTTAACGGTCCTTTGAAGGAAGAAGTCTATGTTACGCAGCCAGAAAGATTCGTTAATCCTCATTATCCTGACAAGGTGTATCGTCTCCACAAAGCACTTTATGGACTCAAGCAAGCTCCAAGGGCGTGGTACGATGAGCTCTCGAAATTTCTGGTATCTAAAGGTTTCTCAAAAGGTTCCATTGATCTAACTTTGTTCACTTATAAATATGGGGATGACATTTCGCTTGTGCAGATTTATGTTGATGACATTATTTTTGGGTCTACAAACCCAAATCTTTCAAAATGGTTTGAAAAAGTCATGCATAGCAAATTTGAAATGTCTATGATGAGCGAACTAAAATTCTTTCTAGAAATTCAAGTTCACCAATCCCCAAGTGGTATCTTAATAAACCAAGCTAAGTATTGTCAAAAGATAATCAAAAAGAATGGTATGACTTCTTGTGACCCCGTTGGGACACCATTATCAACCACACGCTTGATGCTGACTTGGAGGGAAATGCCATAGATCAAACGAGATATCATTCAATGATCGACTCCCTCATGTAATTGACAGCAAGCATACCAGATATATCACATGCTACGTGTTATTGTGCACGTTATCAAAGAAGACCCACTAAAAAGCACCTCAAGGAGGTTAAACGGATCTTTCGGTACCTTAAGAATACCATTCATTTGGGACTCTGGTATCCGAGGGAAATCCGTTTCTTTCTAACGGCCTATTTAGATTCTGATCATGCAGGATGTCTTGATACACGAAAAAGTACTTTGGTGGTGCACAATTTCTAGGTCAAGATAAGCTTGTGGGATGGTCTTCCAAGAAGCAGGATTGCACGTCACTGTCATCAGCCGAAGCGGAGTATGTGTCTTTATATGCGTGTTGTGCTCAAGTTCTTTGGATGCGAACACTACTCACGGATTATGGCTTCCACTTTGATAAAGTACCTATGTACTGTGACTCAATGTCAGCCATAGCCATCTCCTGCAATCCGGTACATCATTCCCGCACGAAGCACATTGATGTCCGATATCACTTAATAAAGGAACAAGTTGAACGAGGTATCATTGAACTATACTTTGTTGGAACAAATTACCAATTAGCCGACTTGTTAACGAAAGCTCTGACGAAAGATAGGTTTGAGTACCTCGTTAGGCAAATTGGTATGAGATGTTTGACTCCAGCAGACCTGGAGATTCTGGCAAAGGTGCCTGATTGATTTATATATCAAACATCAACCTGTAAATATCTTTGAAAAAGCAAAATACAAAAATATAAAACATATAAAAAACAAAACATAAAATTAAAAATCTTTTAGAATCCAAAAATATTCTTCTCGACATGTCTTTCAGTATCGATAATATGGACGTGCCTAAAAATGTCGCTCAATAACGACACGGGTGTGTACATAAAGCTCGAATGAAAGTTGTAAATATTTTTTCAAAACATGTCATTTCTATCTTCTAATAAAGGAAAATGTCTATTTTGGACAATTTTTCCAACAACGGGTATAACAATCTATGTTGGGTTGAGCTTGTCACAAAACATTCAACGTTTTGAGCTCAACACTATGGCTTGTAATCACTTTCAGATTGCAACCCGGTTCTATATTCACGGGGGAGTGTACGCTTTAGTGCCCTTACCCTCAACAAAAGAAGAGAAATCTTATTACACTTGAGTGGATTTGTCAAGACATTCAAAGTCTATGAACTCAAGTTTATGCTTTAGAAAAACCTCTTCGCCAAAAAGAAATAGGATTTTTCAAAAAGCGTTGAACACATTTTTTTCAAGAATTTCTCAATGATTATTCAAAATCTTTCAAAAATTGTGTGTTCAACAACTCCCATCCTCAAAAAGCGAAATATGGATCATATCCTCACAATGATAATTCAACTGGATCAATTTTTGAGGGGGAGCATTTCAACTTCATGCAAAGATTGACACATCTTTCTCCCGAAGATTTTCAAGACTATTTTTCAAAATATATTTTAATCAAATTTGGTATCTCTAATATCAAAATATTTTATATATTAGAGATAGGGGAGAAAATGTGATTAAAATGTGATCTTATATAAGACTCAAGCACTTTAACTCTTACCTACATGTGGGAAACACTTTCGATTATCGATGCACATGTGAAGGGGGAGCATTTCTGAAACGACAAAACTATCAAGGTGTTAAATGTTTTTCAAACACCTTGTTAGACATTTGAAGTGGTTATCATGGTTAAGATCAAATACCCACAACATCTTTAATTCACGACGTTATTGGTGTCAAAAGGGTGGTTAGGTTTAAGTCCTATGATCCAACCAGAACCGGAGAGTTCTTCCCAGGGACAATCCAATAGATTATTAGAAGTCCTTAGGTAAGATGCAGTAGAATGTGAACTTAGCTGAATGCCGACTAAGTACTGATGCTAGCACTGGAACAATCACAACAAGGTGCTAGTAATGATGTCTTGGTAAGCATTGAAGGGGTTGAAGAATGAAAAAGAAATGTAAGGATAAAGGGTTTAAACAAAGAAGCCCTCCATATAACTTAGGTAGAAACCGGGTCAACACATCATGAAGACAACTCATCATGGACCCAGTGATGTATGCACAAACCTTTCCCTAGCTACTCAGGCTTCTCTTAGAAGAAGTTTGTTTTATTGTCACGGAGATCAACATCACTTCCATTGACTTTCTCACTCCGAGATAGTTGATATTGAATAGGTGGAATCTGCTCCAGCCTCCGACCACTAAAAGTGCACAAATCCTAGACCCAAGAGATCTATCAAATCTCGTTAGGACACACAGAATGACGATAAAGAGAGTCCTACGCTATATCCTTGCGATATTGCTAGAACACTCAGAGTGATACTACTTAGTATTCACAATGATGAGTAGAAATCCTTCCAGTGTTAATATCAAACAGCACTACGGTAGGTCATATGCAAGATTCATTATGAATTGAACATGTGTAAAACTGAAAAGCAACAGTGGTTTGATTCTGAATTGTTTCAAACTCGTTTTAGGTTTCTAGGCAATATCTTTATGGTCTTGCCAGAACATTCAAGGTGATATTCATTAATATTCACAGTGACGAACGGAAATCCTTCTAGCGTCAACATCAAACATCTCTACGGTAGGTGACTTGTGAGATTCTTATGAATCAAGCTTGTGTCAACTGGAAAGCAAAAAAGGTAAGATACTTTATGAATCACACTTGTTCCAAGAACTTGAACTGACGACTTTAATCAAACGGATATTTATCCAATTGATTCACTCTTTATGTTAGAAGTCTTTCTTTGAGACGGTCGAGTAAAGAGAACGACTAGTACAACCACGAAACCCTGTCATGGAGATTCTTAATTGAATATACCTAATCACAGGTACAGTATTTAATATCGTATAACGGTCTTCACCGACCGAAGGTAAAATGCTACCGATATTAGGACGAATGTCACAACCATTCAGTCCGTGTCTATGTTTTGTCTCGAGAAGGTGGCGTCACGGTGTACTCAGCAAAGTCAAAGATTCAAAACCACATACTCATGCCTAAAGATATATTCAACAATTAATAGTGTGAGCATGTGGATGAAGACACAAGATCGTAAGATGGAAAAGACACGTCAAGGATGATTTGAAGATCTCAAGATTAAAGACAAAGTCGAAAGACAATGACAAAGGATCAAAGATCACAGCATGAAGAAAAAGACTACTATTACACGTTCAAGACTCATTTATGGTTAGATTAGTAATCTCTACAAATCTCCAAATGACAAAGGGTAATGACCTCTCATAAAGGATACTGACCTCTCATTGGGGGAGATTGTTAGCCTCAAAATATTGAGTCAAACAAGAATGCTCGTTCATATGTTTATTATGTATCGTATTATAGAACGTTGTAATAGGTAGTAGATTAGTCATGTTATATGGGCTTAACTTTAGGCTAAAGTTCATTGATAAGTAACTAAATCCCAAAAGAAATCCCGACCCATTAGATTATAGTCCATAAGCAAGCCCACATGTGGGTGGACTATATATACCCTTCCTAGCATGTTAGGAAGGGTGTTGGTCATTTTCATTGAGTTGGTCCTTTCTATGTGAACCGGCTTGGTTTAAATCAAAGTTAGCCCACTTGAGAGCCCAAGAAGCCTTATGCTCTAACTCGAATGGGAGGTGGCATGCTTTTCCATAGACAAGCCTATATGGAGTACAACCAATTGGTGTCTTAAAATCCGTCATAAAAGCCCACAAAGCATCATCAAGCTTATCCGACCAAGAAGCTCGATGCTCTCCCACGGTTCTTTAAACCATGATTTGTGACCTTGGTTTGACCATTGGTTTTAGGGTGATACGCGGTAGAAAGTCTATGGTTAACAACATACTTCTTCATGAATCTTGTAAATTGATCGTTACAAAAATGAGTCCCATGATCACTTATGATGGCCCAAGGTACACCAAATCTAGCAAATAATTGCTTCAAAAATTTCACTACAACTCGAGCATCATTAGTAGGTAAGGCTTTGGCCTCAACCCACTTTGACACATAATCCACCGCTACGAGTATGTACTTATTTCCCTTAGATGGGGGAAAAGGTCCCATGAAATCTATTCCCCAGACATCAAAAATCTCACATTCTTGTATGAGTTTTGTGGCATCTCATCTCGTTGAGTAATTTTTCCTTGTCTTTGACATACATCACAAAATTTCACCATCTCTTGGGCATCTTTGTATATGGAAGGCCAATAGTAGCCCGAATCAAAGACTTTTTTGGCGGTATAGTTGGGCCCAAAATGTCCACCCGTAGGTCCCTTATGACAAGCTTCTAAGATCTTAAATGCTTCGGGCCCATCTACACACCATCTAATGATTTGGTCCGCACATTGCTTAAAGAGGTTAGGGTCATCCCAAAAGTAGTATTTCACTTCCTTAAGAAATTTCTTCATTTGTTGTGAAGTAAGATCCTCAATTAGCACATCCCCCACAAGATAGTTTGCAATATCCGCAAACCAAGGGGTGGCATCCTCTTGAGAAGAGATAGACATGAGCTTCTCTAATGGAAATGACTCATTAATTTCCTTATGAGGCAATTCACCTTGAAAAGGTTGCTCAAGTCTACTCAAGTGATCCGCCGCTAAATTCTCGGCCCCTTTCTTATCACGAATCTCAATGGAAAACTCTTGTAGCAATAAAACCCATCTCAAAAGTCTAGGCTTAGCATCTTGATTTGTAATGAGGTACTTGAGAGCGGAATGATCCGTATACACTATGGTTTTGGAGAGCACAAGATAGGGTCTAAATTTCTCAATGGCATAGACTATAGCAAGCAACTCTTTCTCTGTGGTAGTATAATGAAGTTGAGCACCCGTCATGGTTTTACTAGCATAGTGTATAGGTTGAAAATGCTTATTCACTCTTTGTCGTAACACGGCCCCCACGGCATAATCACTAGCGTCACACATAAGCTCAAAAGGCAAATCCCAATTTGGAGAAACCAAAACGGGACCCTTAGTCAACTTTTCCTTAAGTATCTCAAAAGAGTCGAAACTCTCTTGGGTGAAAATGAAAGGAGCCTCTTTTTCCAATAGGTGGTCATCGATCTTGCAATTTTTTAGAAATCTTATATGAAACGTCTATAGAATCCCGCATGACCCAAAAACCTTCTAACTCCTTTCACCGTGGTAGGTAGGGGAAGCTTAGCAATCACATCGATCTTAGCACGATCCACTTCTAAACCTTTGTTGGATATCTTATGTCCCAAAACTATCCCTCTTTGACCATGAAATGGCACTTCTCCCATTAAGAACAAGACGTGTTTCTTCACACCTCTTAAGCATACGTTCTAAATGGGAGAGACAAGAAGTGAATGAATCTCCAAAAAGCGAGAAATCATCCATGAAAACTTCCATAGTGTGCTCAATCATGTCAGGAAAGATGGTCATCATACACCTTTAAAATGTCCCCGGTGCATTGCACAAGCCAAAAGGCATTCTCTTGTAGGAAAATGTACCATAGGGACAAGTGAATGTGGTCTTTTCTTGATCCTTAGGGTCAATGGGTATTTGAAAATAACCCGAGAATCCATCTAGAAAGCAATAGTACTCATTTCCCACTAAGCGTTCAAGCATTTGACCCATGAAAGGTAATGGGAAATGATCTTTCCTAGTAGCATCATTGAGCTTCCTATAATCAATACAAACTCTCCAACCCGTGACAAGTCTAGTAGGAATAAGCTCATTGTTCTCATTAGGCACTACGATGATTCCACCCTTCTTAGGAAAACAATGTACTGGGCTAACCCATGGAGAGTCGGAAATGGGTTAAATCATGCCCGCATCAAGGAGTTTGATAACTTCCTTCTCAATGACCTCATGGATTTTAGGGTTAACCCTTCATTGGCTTTGAATGGAGGGTTTATAATCATCCTCCATAAGGATTTTTTGTGTACAAAAATTTGGATCAGTGCCCCTTATGTCGGATATTTTCCATGCTATGGCATGCTTATGTTTCTAAAGGACCTCTATGAGTTTTTCTTTCTCGTCCTCTTTCAAATCTTTAGCAATGATCACGGGTGATTTGTTTTTCCCCTCTAAGAAGACATATTCAAGGTGTGATGGAAGATCCTTAAGTTCAAGGGTAGGTGGACTCTCTATGGAAGGTTTCACTATGGATGGATCGTCATTGGTAACTTCTTGTGGGATAGGTGAAGGAATGGGGTCCTCATTGAGTAACTTTTGGATAGTGAGAATGTCTTCTTCCTAATTGATGGGAGAATCATCATTACCAAGGAAGTTGGACTCAAATTCCTCCAAGAGTAAGTTACTCTCTCCAAAAGGTGTTAAGGAGGGAGCAATTGAGGCAACAGTCTCTACGTGAGGCATGTCTTCACTATCATTATTACAAGCTTCATGGAAATGCTCATCACACACCTCATCAAGCACATCCACTATGTTAATTGTTTCACAAGCTTGAGACTTCTTAGTCACTTTTCCTAGCTTAAACACCACTTTCTCATCCTCAACTCTCATAATTAGTTCTCCCTCTGCCACGTCTATAAGAGTACGACCCATCCTCAAAAATGGTCTACCAACAATTAGAGGAACTCTCGGGTCCATATCATAATCAACCACTACAAAGTCCACCGGAAAGGTAAACTTATCCACACCTACAAACATATCATCCGTAATACCTACCGGGTAAGCTATGTACGATTGGCTAACTCAAGGGTCATCCTAGTTGGAGTGAGCTCAGGAAGAGAGAGTTTTTGCCAAACCAATAAAGGCATGAGATTTATGCTTGCCCCTAGATCCGCTAGTGCCATGCAATTTTCCACCCCGGGAAAATTACAAGGGATCAAAAACCGCCCTGGATCTCCAAGTTTTGTAGGTAAGGTTTTGAGCAACACTGTGGAGCAATTCTCATTAAGGGATGTGTTAGGTAAATCCACCAATTTTTCTTTGTTGGAGAGGAGATCTTTGAACATTTTAGAAAACTTTGGCATATATGCAAGAGCTTCCGCAAAGGAGATGTTAATGTTAAGTTGCTTGAACATCCTCAAAAAGTTTTAGACTTGTATATCATCCTTGTTTTTCAATTTCTCATTTCTTAATCTTGATGGGTAAGGAAGGCTTGGTTTTGGTGTAGGTGGAGTAGTTGTGGTTGTGGAAGGTTTATCTTTGTTGGTTTCTTCATTAGGAAGTGTGGAAGGTAAAGGAGAAGTGGGTGTATGATGAGAAGGTGCAGGTGTTGAAGTGGTAGAAGTTGAGGGTAGTGAAGAAGATGTAGAAGGCTTATCACAAGATGGAACCATAGTAGGCTTAACCATAAAAGGTGTAGGAGGTGAAGGATCATTAGTTGTTTTTCCACTTCTTATTGTGATAGCATTGACATTAGCCCTCGGGTTTGTTTGTGTGTTTGAAGGTAGAGCTCCTTGTGGTCTTTGATTGATTTCCATTAAAATCCTCTTGGTAGACTCCTCATTCATAATTCTCATATGCTCTTGCATTCTCTTTTTACATTCACGAATTCTTCTTTTATTTTATTGGTTCATCTTTTGAAATAGCTCATAGTTATCATTTGGCCCATATCCTTGATTTTGAACTTGAGGGTATCCTTGATTTGGAAAGGGTAGAGGTGGTTGGTTAAATCCTTGATTGGGTGTATGAAAGTTATTTCCTTGATTGTGAATGTTTTTGGGTGTTTATAGTTATTCCCTTGGTAATGTGTCCTAGGCCCTTGATTTCTTTGTAACAATTGAGGGGGATTGGGTTGAGTATGCGTGGGTGGATGGGGTGGAAATCCGGGTGGAGCAAGGTAGTTTTGTGACTTGTAAGAGAGATTGTTTTGATTGATGTTGGGTTTGAAATGCTCTCTATCTTCTTCTTGGTAAGCATAACACTCAACTTGATAACCTTGAACCTTATCACATTGTTGGTAGGAATGAGGACCTCCACAAGTCTCACATGAAATAGCAATAGCATTCACATCATTGGTGGGATTTTTGTTCAAAGAGAGTTCAGAAATTTTCAAGATAGTATCAATCTTTTGAGAGATATTCCCATCCATTTGTGGAGTAACACTCTCTTGCACCACATGGACTCTCTCATCAAATTGTGTGTTAGTTTTCACCATGGATTTGGTGTCAATAATGTCCCATGCATCTTGAATGGATTTGGAAAGAATATTCCCACCCGTGGAGGAGTTTAGGGAATCTTGATGATGTGGTCTTAATACATTATATAATGTATTGATTTGGTTAACTTCATTGAATCAATGATTGGGGCATTTTCTCAGTAACTCCTTGAACTCTTCCTAAGCATCACTAAAGGTTTGACTAGGTTTTTGTTGAAATCCAATAATTAGGTTTCTCAAAGCCGTGGTCTTAGATGGGGGAAAGAACTTGTTCAAAAACTTCTTAGTGAAATCATCCAAAGTATTAATGCTCTTAGGTTGTTGTGTATCTAGCCAATACCTGGCATTGCCCTCTAGTGAAAATTGGATCAATATGAACTTAATGGCATCATGGGGAACTCCATTGTACTTAATGGTGTTTCAAAGAGATAGAAACTTCTTGAGGAGATCATGTGGATTATCACTAGGTCTCCTAAAAAATGGTGTGTTTGAAACCAAGTTAATCATAGATGTCTTAAGCTCAAAGGATTTTGCAGGAATCTCGGGTATAACAATAGCATCAGAATATCCTTGCACATTAGACTGAAGGTGCTCCATCAAAGGTCGATTGTCAACGGCGGCCATGGCTTCTTTTTGTGTGTTGTTTAAAGCACGATTCTCGGGATCGGCTTGATGGACGGTGTTGATTTTACTCTTTCTCTTTTTCTTCCTTTTCGGAGGAAGGGTTGTACACCAAATGGTATTTGTGGACGCCCACGGGTGAGCAAGCAACTCAAATCAAGGAGTGAGAGAGAAGCTCTTGTTCGACTTTGAAGAAGAAGGGATAATCCTCCTCGAGATTCAATAAGTAATATCCACAAGAATGTACAGTATACTTAAGTATTACTTGGGTGCAAGACCCCCAACCAAGCTTTCCTTCTTAGAATACGCACTAGTGAACGGGGGGTAAGGTGGCCCGAAGCACTTAAGTACCTATTAACCCTTAGACGACATTTTATAGCACGTCGTCTTTCTATTCACTTTGTAGTTTGTATTATTCGAATTCTTGCCTATTGGAAGTATTTATCTATTCTTGCTTAATTAAATTTGATCGATACACGTGTCAAAGACCGGAACGCTCCCGAACACGGTGTATTGCAAAAGCAATACTTATGGAAGTATGCGTATTGAGTGTTCGTATACGTATATGTATCTACATATAATAATATAGAGAAAATATTTTTGTATTTATTGGGTTTTTAAAGAAGATACTATATGTACTTAAAAACCGATGAAATCCAATAATATATATTTTTTGTTGTAATCTCTTAGGAAAAAGATTGCTTTTTGAATTTTTTTTATTATTTTGGTCAATTCTTTAGGAAAAGAATTGAGTTTGTGGTTTTTTATTTTTTATATTTTTATATTTTTTATTTATGATACGTAAAAATAACGTTCACGAGGTGAACGGATCCCAAAAGCCAATCAAAACCGTCAATCAATAATCTCTCGTAATGTGATGAACCGGCAGCGGCGCCATTTGAAATTGGGTATTTTGAAGTTCGTTTATTCTCGATTCTTGACAAATTGAAAGTCCTAAGAATATCAAGCCTTTAATTGTTCTTGGTTGTTAAGGGTATTTGGAAATCTATGTCTAATTCAATCAACACGTAAAAAGTGGAAAATAATAGGCTACGTATCCGTAAAACACCTTGCAAATACCAATTACTATTCACAAAGTTCAAAATTTAAATGCATAAAAGTAAAATTGCTTGAAATGTAAGCTAAATGAAAGTATAAGGACTAAAATAAAAGGACTGATATCTTTTTTTTCTTAACGGTTAATTTATTAAGAAAAGGCCACAAAGGCAAAGTACAACGCTACTAGCTTAACAAAAATTAGATAGGGACACACCCCCTACTAAACAAGCTAGAGCACCACATCATTGGCATGGACAAATCCCATGCTCAATATCAACAATACTACTCAAACAAAAAAGTACTCAAACAAATGGCAATGGACAAACCCATGCTCATACAAGAGAAAACAAAACAAATACAACTTATGCAAAGAACATAAACTGCTACCCCAACCAATACAATATGGACCCAAAAGACGAGATCCACCTTCTGCAAATCCATGGCACTCCACACAAACCAGTTCATAAGTTGAAATAAGGTCCCACTTCAGAATACATGGTCACTTTGATTCAACCCCAAAAGGGAAGAAACAAGAGCAACCAATCCATCCCCCATGGAAACCTTACCTCACACTAAGAACAAAGTAAAGCAGGCATCAGACAACCTACTCAAACGCCATCAGAATTAAACTGCAGGAATACTTGGAGAGGTGCCAATGTAGCACAACTTGTTTATTGCCTCCTTAAAACCCCCGTCTATGTAAAACCCAGTGGGAAACCATAGAGGGGGGAAAGAGTACAACTAAACAAATTTCCTCTCACATGATGCATAAACCAGAATATCTATCTTCACAACATTAAACAGATACAAGGTTTATAAGAATGGACAGAGCATCACAAACAAGATTTGGCAACTAAAAAATTGTACAACTGGTGACACCAAAGAGAAATGAAGCTTACACCCTCTCGGATTACCAGATTGTCCACTAGTAGCACATCAAATCTGACCCAAAACCAACCATAACTTGTCCACCCAAGTCCTCAACACAAGAGGAAATAAACCGTGCATATCCCTGAAATCAGCAACAAACAGCCGAAAAAGATAGTAACATGGACGAAATCCATAGCAGCACACACCATAGGACCAGCAGAATCAGCCATAAAACCTTAAAGCAATCAAGCCCTAACCTGCAATAAGACATAACAGCCACCTCCCACATAATTCCTGCTAAGGTTATAAATTAGACACAAATGAACCCAATTTCAGTTACACTTCCAGAGACCAGTCCCACCAAAGGCCTTCTCAAACCACAAATCTAGATAGTAAAGGTTACACATTAAGATAACATATGGTCATTACTCTCAAAACTGACTATATCACAAGAGTTAGTTCCCCTGATGAATTTAACATTCCAAACCATAGCAGCATCAGAAACATCACTAGAGGGTTTAACATTAAGACTAAGTAACTTCAGTCTAACAGTGTTAGTAATCAAACTGATTAAACACTCCACATTCCTATTGGCCATACCCATTCTTCTATTATTTCTCTCCTGCCAAAGATAGTAAATGCACGCACCAAAAACCAACCTTTGGATCACACTCCATATACTGTTCCTAGCCGGATAATTAACAAGGCCAGAAATCACATTAGGCCAAATGTTACTTAAGTGGTCCAATCTTGCCATAGATTTAAGCCTTTCCCAAAGTCTTTTAGAAAACGCACAAGAGAAGAATAAGTGACTATGAGACTCAGTAACATCACCACACAAAAAGCAAGAAGTAACACTAACATTAAACCACTTAGCAAGTCTATCCCTAGTTTTAAGTCTCTCTTTGACAGCCAACCAAGCAATAAACGCGTGTCTAGGAATACATTGGTTGAACCATATATGTTTGTTCCATATGACCTCGGGATAATCACTTCTAAGCGCCCTCCAAACCTCTGTAGCACTAAAATTACTTTCTATCCCTTTCTTATCCCACCAAACAGTTAAGTCTTTCCTACCATCACTAAGGTTTGGCACCGGGATATCAAGGACATTTCCAAATTCCTCAAGCCAATCAATAGGCCAAGCCCAAGTACCATTAACAATAAGATCACTAACACTATTATCTAAAGCTAACCCAGCCTGTTTAATAATAGCATGGCTAATGAAATTGCTAATAGGACCCCTAGGATGCCATTTATCAGCCCATATATTACAAGACTTACCATCCCCTAATTTAACAAACACAAAATTCTTAATCATATCTCTTAATGATAACATGTGCTTCCAACACCAAGACATACCTCTAGTAGGTTTTATATCCCAAATGTTTTGACCTTTCAGTTTATGGATCTTCACCCATTTAACCCATACAGAGTCTTTATCACAGAGGACATGCCAAAGGTGCTTAACCATAAGGGCAATATTCCAACTATGCATCGATTTAAGCCCTAGACCCCCTTGACTCTTTGGCTTACAGATATCCTCCCATTTAACACTAACTAGAGCACCTGTCTTCCTGTTATTACCCCACAGAAAATTGCTCAACAACATATCTATATCATCACATACAGCAATAGGAAGAATAAATAGGGAACCCCAATAAACTTGCATCGAGGAAAGAACAGCAGCTATCAGTTGTAACCTACCAGCAAAGGAAAGACATTTGTTCTTCCAAGAGTTCAATTTATTTTGAACAATCTCTAAGAGATAACTACAATCCCTCTTAGTAATCCTTTGCAAACAATTACAAACAAAAGGGACCAAAGTGAAATTAAATGGGATTGTATATCAAAAGCGGGCTAAGCAAGATTAATAAGTTGGTTTGAGCTTATTACTGAACCAAATCAACTCTGGATTGTTTTAACATGCTTTAAATGGAAAATGAGCTAGACTTGCAAAAGGAAACAACTTAAAAGCTTGTAAATCACAAGATAGCTTATTCTAATAAGCCAAGAATAAGCAAACTAGAAATCCAGACTTCCACACTTTGATTTTATTAAACAATCTGATTAATAAGCTAATAAGAAGATTGGAATGTATTTTAAAACTAAAAATGGTTCACTAGATAAGCCAGAATATGAAATTAAGCACTAAAGTGCTTATTTGACCAAGCGTTGACCAAAAATTCAAAAAAGCTGAAAATTTCCAAATATTTTCAAGACATGTTGGCAAAACGTTTTGTGAAAGAAAAGTGGGAAATTTATGAAGTGGAAAGTGAGATACGAGAAAACAGTATTGACTTTATCTCATAAACTTGCAAATGCTTAATGGCTTATCAAAGAGCTTATTTCTCATTGAAAAATGGATACTGTAGAATTTCCTTTTACACACTAATTCTTTGGATTTTTAATTACAGTTAGCAACTAGTTTGAAGCAAAATGATCAAGTAATGAAGAAATGACAATGGATTGAAGTTAGTAAGTTTTCTGATTATCAAGTAAACAGATTTTTAACCCAAACTTTTTATGTACCAATTGCCTCTTTGACTGATCTTTTAACCACAAACCTGAACCAAATTGTTTACACTAGTTATCCAAATGTAAATGATCACAATTCTACTAGTTAAACAAATTCCAACAACGAAAACTCATTAAATCCAAACACTACTTAAAATCAGTTATCAAAATTTAACAAAGAAAATTTTAGTTCAAGTGCAAGAAATGTTATGACTCTTATCACACTATGTTTAGAATGTGAAATGAGAGATATTTGGACTAAAAACAAGCTTGCAAACACAATTAACTACAAAATGAACTGAATGACTAAAATCTGATGAAAATCAAAACTGAAAGCAAGTAAACCAAGATTCAGGCTACAAGATCACTCAACTACTATCAAACTAACACAATTATACTAGAATTAAGCTAAACACATTATCAGATCAACAATTAATAGCTAACTAGGAATGTAGCATGCAAAACTGATTCAGAGGAACCAAAAACAGAATTCTTTACACCTTTTAACAGTAAGCCTTTTTTATGGAGTAGAGGAGTGTTGAGCTCTCTAATTCACACTTCTTTCAACCCAAATAAACTAATATCTACAACCAATTCACCTCCAAAAGCCATCTCTGATCTAATCAACAAAATCTGCTTCAAACTGCTACTCAGGTACAAGAAATGAACTGAACTGGCTAAGAATACTTGATAAGCTTCCAAATCACAACACAAACTCTATTGATCAATGGAGATCAACAGAATCACAAGACATCAACTAGAATGTGTTAGTGAAGTAAGATGAAGATATTAACTGAATATTTTTTGTTTTATTTATTTAGAGGGAAAGTTTGTTACAAAGGCTAACTGACTAACTAACAAGCTCTTATGTGTGTGTCAAACACTTAAGAGCTGTTGTAACTGAAAAGGTAAGCTAGAATTAAGAGAGAAATTGAAAGTGTGTGTTTTTCACACTTTAAGCTACGTGTTACAAATGAGATGATCTAGTCCTATTTATAGAGCTGGAATGATAAGTTGTTGGGGAGTGTGACGTGTCTTGGCCAATGAGAGATTGCCAGGTGTCTTCGTCTTCTTAATTGTAGATTCATCTTCAAGAACACAAAAGGGGATTTTTGATCCATTGACTTTCAGTGTAATTGGTTATGAGAACTGGATTCCTTGTTGGATTACGAGTAAGTTTCATGTTTTACACTTTATCTGAAATGTAGTGTACTAAATCCATGATCTAGGTTTGTTGCTTGAAGAAGATGACATGTGGATTGATTCTATTTGTTCTCAAAGGGTCACACGAATTAATATTCATTTAGGATATAATGAATATTGCATGGCTGCTTCTGATTGGTTGAAAGGAAAGAAAGTGGGTTTCCACTGTTTGGATTCGTTTATTAAATGTGAGTAAGTAAGTGGCCAGCTTTCAGCCTCTTTGGCGATCCAAACACCACTTTTCTTGATCTCTGATTCGTCCAACAAGTTAACACTCGGATTAAGACCAAAGTTTGTGTAAATTTATCACTTTCAGTCCCTCTCTTTTAGCAGATTTATCATTTGAGCTCCTTTCTTCATTCTTTTGGCAAATTAAGTCCTTTGACTTGCATTCTTGATTATTTAAGTCCCTTAACTTTGTTGACTTGAAGGTTAACCAGGTTTGACTTTAATCTTGACTTTTTCCAAAATTGCATTTAAGTTCCTCAACTTTTGAACATTTTGAAGATAGGTCCTTTATCTTCAAATGGCTTGTCATCTTTGATCCTTCTCTTGTCTTTTCATCATAAATGTGCTTGATTTTCACTTGTTTGCTTGAAATTGTATCCTTGTTATTTAAGAACAAACACAAAACATACCACATAATACTTCTTTATAGCACAAAAGTTAGGTATTTTCTATGTGTTTTAGGGTGATTTGTTTACTTATTTATATGAGATTTTGCTCATATCATACTCAATTCGATATGAGTACGGCATATCATCCACAAACAGATGGACAAAGTGAAAGAAAAATTCAAACTCTCGAGGATATGCTCAGAGCTTGTGTGATAGATTTTGGAAAAGGGTGGGAGAAACATCTACCTTTAGTAGAATTCTCTTATAACAATAGTTATCATGCTAGTATTAAACCAACGTCTTTCGAAATACTTTATGGAAGAAAGTGTCGATCTCTTGTTTGCTGGGCTGAAGTTGGAGATATTCAACTGACAGGACCAGATATAATATATGAAACTACTGAAAAGATTGTTCAAATTCAACAACGATTACAAGGTGCACAAGATAGACAAAAAGTTACGCTAATACTAGACGTAAACCTTTAGAATTTTCAATAGGAGATCATGTTATGTTGAAAATTTCGCCTCGTCAAGGAGTTATTCGATTCAGAAAGAAGAAGAAACGGAATCCAAGGTATATAGGACCGTTCAAAATAACCAAAAGAATTGGCCCTCTAGCATATAAACTAAAGCTTCCTGAAGAGCTCAGTAATTTTCACAATACTTTTCATGTTTTGAATCTTAAGAAGTGCTTTTCTGATGAATCCCTCATCGTACAGATGAAAGAACTACAACTCGATGATAAGTTAAATTTTATAGAAGAGCCGGTAGAAATTATGGATAGAGAAGTGAAACGCTTGAACAAGAGTCGTATCCCAATAATTAAGGTACGATGGAACTCGAAAAGAGGACCTGAGTATACTTGGGAACGTGAAGATCAAATCCGTGCTAAATATCCACATCTATTCCCTTCTGTTAAACCTAGTTCTATTTAAATCTCGGGACGAGATTTTAAATAAGGGGGGGGAGACTATAACATCCATTAGTTTTGGTTAATGTAATATCCATGTTTATAAATAAAGAGTTGATTTTACTCATAATTTTTTGCGTTTTCACTATAGTATATGACTGACTTATGGATCTTACTATCACAATTGCTACATCAAAATATGCCTATATGTTGTAAACATGATGTATATATAAAGTCTGAGTTCTAAAAGTTATCATATGAATAAATAATGAATAACAACAACTCAAATATAACAAAGATACCCTAAATTCCTATAGAAATCTTAGAAATCCCTTATAAATATTTAATATAACCACAAAATAACTATGTACTATTATTAAAAACTTTACACTAATTCTAATCCACCATATAAAGAAAAGGGAAATAATCATAAAACACTAATATTCACTAATCACAAGCTAATTACAAGAAAATGACCTAAAGACAAGATTAGAATATAAAATCCAACCTATAATGAATTAGACTCTAATCTTTTGCAACAAAACATAAAACTCAACTAAGTATCATAATATGATCATACATTTATCTTGAACCAAGTTACAAATTATTAAAGCATAAAGTACAAGTTTTCAAAGCATAGAACCTTAATCTTATTTAAATAACCCTAGAATATGACCAAATCATATAAACCCTTAAACTAAGAATGTAGAACCCATAGAAGTAATAAACATATTATATAAGACTTAGAATAAGTTTACATTAAGATATAAACCCTAATTCCCATGATAGAAAGTCATTGGGCTTAATGATATGAAAACCCTTATATTAAGAAATCTACATTGAATCATCACATAGTTCTTTAAGGACAAGTCTAAAAATACTTATAGGACTGCATTAATATTATAAGATTATATTAATACAATGTACAAGTACCATAATGCACAAGGTATAAGATTTCAATGCATGACTTGTAAATTAGGTCAAAATAGGTATTTTCACTCTTTAGACATGTTTACCGAAACCAAACCCTTAAACCAAGTGTGAGAACTTTTTTGAAACCTAAGACACAATTTCTAGGACCTAAATTAAGTTTACATCAGTAACTAAGAGGAGGATAATCACATTTACTAATATTAAACACTAGATCATTAAAAACCCTAATCTACAATTGTGTACTTAACATTTTCACATCAAACCTTTGTTAAACTTCAAACCAAGGACCCAAATATCTTAAATAGAATTTCTAAACCCTAATTAATCCTTAATCATTCACTAATCACTTTCCTAAGCCCCTAATCACCAAAAACACAAAACATAAGTTACAAGCCTTAGTTTTTGAATCCAGTTTTGTATTTTCTATCCAAAACACAATTTCAAACCATTTACCACCATTCCAAGTTTGAAAACCTGATATTTATGAATCCTAAGATATTTTAGGAGTGTGACAAGTAGGTGCATCACCTCGTTGCTTGCTACACATCACCATTCTTATCCTATGTATGTCGTGACCAATTTTGAACCACTGATGTGTCGTTGATGTGTATAGTGATTTATTTGAGATTACGTTATAGGGTAAATTAGAAAATTACCTTTAGGAAAAAGTAATAGTCTAAACTTACCAAAGACGGATTCAATTAACCACGTGGGTGAACCAAGTTTGTTGTACACGAAGATCTTATGAATTTGAGATGTTTTGTTTTGATTTGGACAATCGATTTGAATTGGTTTTAGGTTTTTAAACTACAATTAAATTCTACGATTTTTAAGCTATTTAAAATAAACCTAAAGTGCATGAATCGTAAATCCCGCCTATTTAAAATTCTACAAATAATTACCTAGAAATTAAAAGCACTATATAAAAATTAAACTAATTTAAACTCTTTAAAAATTTAATCTATTTAATTATCTATTAAAAATAAATCTATTTAATTAAATCAACTTTTAAACTAATTTACTTTTAAAAACTAATAAGCTATATTAAAAATTCACTTAAAATAAATTTATTTAAAAACTATTTTTTTATATCAATCTAAAATTATTAAAATCTATTTAATTAAAAATAAACTAATTTAACTTTTTAAATAAAAACATTTTTTTTATTTTTATATTATATTTTTTTTTAATCTAAATAACTATTGCCAAAATTTAAATTAACTTTTTATTATTAAAAGTAGTTAAAAGAAAGTTATTAAACTTTTAAAAAGTAAATTGAAACGTTTACAAAATCATAAAGACAGTCCAGAGAATTTTACATATAATAAGTTCTTTAAGTAGAAATAAACAAAAATGTGAGACCAGCCCAGTTGGTTGAGGCGTGGTGCAGGTGAAGGGAAGGTCACAGGTTCGAGACCCACGAATGACGGATTTTTGGAATTTAATTATTTTGGTACAGAACATGTCTAATTGCGATAATTCAATAGGAAAAAAAAATCACACAGCAGACTTTAAAAACACAAATTAAATAAACAAACCAGTAAACAAATTACCAAATATAAGTAACTTCTAAATATCAGTAATTAACAAAAAAAAATAACTTGAATAAAATTATCAGACAGCCTAAACTTCAGCATTTGAAATAAAGCTCAGTAACAGTACCCAAATAATTCATTTTGGTAACTAGAACGTAATGAATCAGTTAAAACAACTATAAGTAATCTTACTAATAGGTTATTTCATCAGTGTATCAAAACAAATCAGCAAACTCAAATTTCAGACTTAATACTAGCAGTAACATCTTATAACGCAACAGCAAAAAGCAGTCACGTGAATCTACGAAAACAACACAAATCAGCAACTATATACTACACAGATTCTCACAGTCATACATTCAGCGGTACAAATATATGAAGTCCAATCATATCAGCATACTAATATAAATGCAGTCTAAAACAAAGCACAACTTATTACCTTCAAACAAAATCAAACCATAATACTTAAGCTACTAATGAAAATCAGCTAATCGATTCGAGTTCAATCAAGCAGCCTAACAGATTCATATGCTTAAAAACTGTATAACTAACTAGATGCATTAAACCCTAATACCAGCAGAATCTATAGCAATGATCTCAAAATCAAAACACTCAGTAAGTTACAGAAACATATATCAGCAATTAACTCAGAAGAAGTAAACAGCTAACATGGTTAAAATCGCAGCAGCAAGACGAATAATAACAAAGATTAACCGAATAAAACTTATCTGACAACTAGAATCTATAAGTTGCAAAAGCATTAACGGTCAATAACAGTTAATCTGAAAACAATTCAAATGAGTCAGTCAAAATGACTGTAAATGCAGGAATTATACAAATCTGAAAGAAAACAAATCACCACCCAAACTTTCCTAACTAAGAAACGATATAATCTCACTTAATTAATGTGACAGACCTCAAATCACAGCTCATCAAAGGCATGTAAACATATTCCAAACCAAAAATTAACTTGAACAAAGGACTAACGCAGATTCAAATTAATCATAAACTCAAAATTTAACATTAATCTCATAAACTAAAAATAGCAGATACATAAAAATAAATATCAGCAAATAAAGTCAGTACCAAATCAGTAAAGATCCACAGTTAACATGAATCAATATTCAGAAAACAATTAACTTAGCAATAGCAGTCCTAAATCTAAACTCAGTAAAGTCAAAAACATTTAATCTGCAACTCTACAATATTCATCTAATTTATAACCATATCATTACCAAAAACAGATTAAACAGCAAAGTACTCATTCAATCAGACTGATTATACTAAATAAAACTTAAGATATAAAATCGTGCTTAACCATCTATTGAAGATACCGTTGGGCAGAAATCACGCGCTGAGCGGATTTAGACTACATCGACACCCAAACTCGATCAACCCCACCAAAATGAACATCACTAACCATAATCATCATACCATTAACTTTTGAACTAAGAATCATGAAATAATCTCGAACCAAACATCAGGATTTCGAACCAGCACTATTATTTGATGTTTAATCAGTGGGATTAAACTTTTCCCCTATTCAAACTCTTTAATCGTATAAGCTATATTTTAAATTGATAAGATTAATTTATCACTTTATAACATTGATAAGATTCAACTGAAATCAATTTTAACAGAATATAAAGGTAAATACGCAAGATGAAATCGAAACAAGCCCTTTTATTAATCTCAAATTAAATCAAATTACACTATTTTAAAAACAGAAATTACAAAATCCATAATCTAAATCTAATATTATAAAACTAAAAGAAAGAAAAGGGGAATAACTTTTCAGTAAAAATGATGGGGGTTTTATAGCGAACCCGAGGCTATTGGTGATGGTTTGTTGAAAACGAATCTTTCATCTCGACCCTCCATTCTTCTCTTTCTTCTTTCTGTTTTGATCCAAGGGTGTGGATTCGCCTAACTTCACTCGGATTGCCAGCTTGGCAAATCCTGTGCTTCTTGTGCTACTTCCAAGATGAGGTGGCAAGCCCGGATTGGATGGATGGGGAATCTGAGGTGTCTTGGCCAGTAGTTTTTTGCCACATATCCCAGCTCTCCACTCTGCCTTCCGAAATCTTTGGGGAATTAATTCCTCTCTCATGTGCATTCACACGAGTGAATTGAACAATAGCCCGAATATTTATTTTGTTATTAACTGGACTAGGGTTTTATGAACAGTAAGTATTACTGGTCATTTGGGGTGAAAATGGAATGGGGAAGAAGGGTTTTAGAGTGAAACATAGGTTTTATCGAAGTTTGTTTTCTTGTGTGTGTAAAAAAACGTGTGAGGTATTAATATGAGTGGGTGAGTGTAACGTTTTATTTATTAAGTAAAGGGAATGGGTGTGAGTGGATAATGAAACGTGTATAATGAGTGGGTAAGGTTGAATCGTTCAAATGGGGTAAAAAACTTTGTCATTTATTTGTTATGTGGTGAGTGCAAATCTTGACTACAAACAAACCCTAGAGGCCCATTAAATCGTTTCTTGCCATCTTTTTCTTTCAAAACTTGGACAGTTGGGCCCTTAGCCCATAAACATTCCAGCCATTTCATTCACTTTGGGCTATTGAGTGTTATTGGACCCAATTATAAAAAACAATAAGATTAGTATCCAAATTTGCGCTTTTCAGGCCCAATAAGCTCTTGTGGGTCCCACTTGGCCAAAATCCTTTATTAAAATATTAAATCCTCTAAATCAAACTCGATTTTGGCTCTTTGATCTTATTCTTCATTCTCGTGTCGATTTTTGTCGGTTTTCGCGAACTTGGTACCTACACACATGAAAACAAGAAACAAGCATATCCAAGGCATAATTGATACATTTTGAGCATAATTTCATTGTTTTACGCTACTATTGATATGAGTAAAATCACTCATATCAAATTCCCCCATGCTAAGCAATTGCCGTGTCCTCACGCAATGATAAAATAAAACTATATCTACACCATTATTCAAGTTTTGACTTATTATTTTGCAAAGACATAATGTATTGCTTTCATTATTGGAAAATAACTTTAAGGATCATAAAACTCAACTAGATTCATCGTCCCCGACTTTTCACTTTTCCAATCCAAGTGCAAAAACAAGATCATTGTTATTATAAGTTGGTAGACTAACACGAACTCATGTGGGCCAATTATTCACTTAGACTCCCTTATTCCTAGTTGTTTCTCTTATATTTTATTGTTGTCTTGAATGATCACGAGGGTGCATTGTTGACTTATTTCGATAATTTATTAGGCCTAAAATAAAGTGAACGATTTAATCAATAGTTAGCTAAAGGACAAAATCTTTTAAAACTGCTTCTCGGGACTTCATAAAGTTCATATCTTGGCATAACTTGCTTCGCGATTTGAGACCTTTCTCGGATCGATATTTGGCAGTGAATTTATACTTCCAACCTTGAGAGACGTTCACGAAATAATGGTCTTCTCTTCATAATATTTCTTCACTTGAATTTTTGAGAGATTCATACTTGGACCACGACTTCTTCATTTTTCTCCAATCTTTATTTGGGATTTTGATTTACAACGATCCGCCTCCTTTTTGGACTTGGCTTCATTTATCCTCATACCTTATTTTGGTCTTTTTGGATAGACTTCTCCATGACTTTTTGGGAGTATTTTGCTTTTCGTCGTGTGTCTCGATCCTTCATATTGATTTTTGATAAATGAATCTTCACATCACTTGAGATCTTTAGCAATAAAACATAGCCCTCATGTCTTGTTAGGACCTTTTTGGACTCGCCAATCTTCGCATCCCGCTTCAATAAGTTATGCCTTGGCTATGAACTCTAATCCATACCGAGCAACTTTTAAACGATCTTGGGCTAGAAGCTAAGTAACTTTTCAAATCGTTCAACATTATTTATTGCAATTAAATTATTAACAAGTGATGGGAGAATAGGCTCATAATTAACTCACATAAATTCCCGAAAGAATACCGAACTTATAATTGGCTCTATCATCTCTTGTTCTCCATAAATGGATACTTAGCCTATTAAATCAAAGTTTTGGGTTTTCAAGTCATCTATAGGATCTTGCATCTTCTTATACTTTTGCAAGTTTTAGAATTTGCGTTTTAAAGTTCCCTTGATAAACGACTTTCTAGGATCAATTATAGGAGCTTGCGAAAAGTTCTTGTTCTTAACTCGTATGAATTAAGACTTTCGCGTTTTAAAGCTCCCTATATAATAGCCTAGCAAAACTTAATTCAAATACGTTAAGGAAAAGCTAAGGTTAAAAACCAAGTCGAGTCAAAAACTATTCTTATTGAAAGCCTACATTCGTGTCAAAAGAACTTATTTTATTTATTAAAACTTAAAAATAACACAAAAAATTTTAAATTTTATTGAAAAATGAGAAAACAATACGTTTGGACACGACAAAAGCAATTGCAAGCGATTATATCGATTGACTCCCCCATGCTAAAACCAAACATTGTCCTCAATGTTTCTTAGCTCAAGAGTGACACCCCCTTGCTAAGACACGAAGAGTCTAATGCAAAATCCTAGCATGGAAAGAGCACGCAAATCTATAAGCCGTTTATTAATTATGCCTCAAGATAAAACGTTAGTCGATAAAAATCAAGGGTAAAGAGTGTGCCCCTTTTTGGCATTCAAAGAACGGACGATCAAGTGGACCGGCAAAAACCGAACACGAGAGTCTTCAAATGATAGGGTCATACCTAAGATCACAACACAACAAAAACACGAGCACGAGCTTGAAAGATCAAGCCTTATTAGTGTTAGAAAATAGAAAGAAGATAGAATGTATGGGACTCCCCCACAAGGCACCTCGTTTTTGTTCACCGAGTCATGAGCTAGACTCGATCCCCGCATTCATTTGTCCTTAGGGAAAATGGTGAAAATCGGCATAATGGAATAAAATCCATCATAAAGCGTGATGTCGGGGTCAAAGATCTCATCCTCGTTGTCGGATGACAAACGAAAGGATAAAACTCCAACACAAATCTCTAAAACGAGATGGTAGTCACAACGAATGGTATGGATAAAGCATGCTCCCCGAGATTAACCCGCACCAAAATGATAGAAAAATCTTTCAATTATTGCATCGGTGAAAGTCTGAGATTTCCCTAAATAAACAATTCCGGGATCGAATACCTCGTCCTCGGTGGAGAAAGGAAAAGATAACACGGTGTCATCCCCCCATGCTAGTCCAAGATCATATAAAGCACATGGTAATGGTGGAATAAAAATTTCATCCATAGTGGAATCAACATTCTTTGCTTTAACGACCATTTCACCCTTAGGTATGTGATCAATAGGGTCATGGTACTCAATATGAGACACATGAAAAACCCGCACATTAAGGTCAAAGTGGGTGGGAGGAGGACTTGGGACGAAATCATCATCAAGTAAATTCTCTAAAAAGAGAGTGTCCCCCTCCGGGTCGATATCATCAACACCCGGTGGTATCGAATCATGAGAAGCAAGAAAAGTGTCAATCTCCTCCATAAGCGGATCACTATCCTCAACGGGAATAGGAGATGGAGAGAAAGACTTGGGATTAGACTTAGAATTCAAAGCCTCGATCCTAGAAATGAGAAGATAGACGTTAGATAACTTCTCACGAAGAACCACGTCTTCCACATCTAAATGAGTAAGTTCATCGGTAAACTTCTCAAGGATCAGAATAGTCAAACCAACCTCATTTCCCGGTGGAAATGGGTCTAAAGGAGCAAGTTCAAAAGTGAACCTCTCAAAAATCGGATCACAATCATCCTCATTTCCTGGTGGAAATGGGTGAAGAAGAGTAGGTTCATCGGTGAACCCCTCAAAATCCGAGTCGTGAATATCATCTTTATAAGAAAGTTCATCAGAGAACTCCTCATTAGAAAATTCACTAGAAGTAGAATCATTCTCAAAATCTTCATTTCCATCACAATTTTCATCATTAGAATTGGAGAAAATATCAAAGTGAAGGGAAGAAGTCGAGTCATCACAATGTGGCAAATCACACATCTCATTGGAAATACCGTCAAACTCTCTCGGGTTTTGGACAAGAATAGTGCTAATATGCCCGTCCCCCTTGCTTAGAGAATTTTCGGGTTCCAAGATGGAAGAATCATGAATAGGAGTTGTGATGTCATGAGAGATTTCCTCATCATCTAGGATGGGAGAATCCTCGGGCTCAATAGCCGGCAAGATACGAATAGGAAACACGATAGCACTAGATGAAGGATGAAGAGCCATAAGATCTCGCAAAGAAATACTACTATCTCGTCATCATGCAAAAGAACAGAACGATTTATTTCACGATTAGCAAGATATCTTTCTTCCTCTTGAATTTTTTCTTTCTTTCGAATTTCAAAGTGATGAGATGGCATTTATACATGATCTCATCGTTCTTTTCGGGCCTTAAATGCATAAAAATGTCATAAAAATACCATATATATATGCTTGTGTTTGTTTACTTGTGTATTTTAGGTATGGATATCGTGAAAAAGACAAAAGATCACAAGTTACAAGGAAAAACGGACACGAGAAACGAAGCCGTACAAAGAACCGGGCCCTAATCATGGAAAATTCAACAAATACCTTGAAGACTTGAAGACAAACAAGATTGATCCTCATTCATTGAAGAAATGACACTTAAAACCCTTGTATATTAATAATTACAAGTTTGGTCCCTTAAGTTTGTCAAAATTACACAAAAGGACCTTCAAATTTGAAGAAATGGCAAGATTGGTCCCTCAACAATTCCAAATTGTCATTATGGTCCCTCATCAAGCCAAAGATACATTGAAGACCTTTGAAGATCAAGAATGTCCAAGATCATCCCTTGAAATATGCAAAAGTGTCAAAATTAACCCTTGATAACCTTTTTCCAAAGTTTGTGCCAAAACTGCCAAATGGTGAAAGATATTAACAAAGGAAATACGTTTTTGTGGCTGAATTGCTTGATATACCATAAATCCCAAAACACAAGGGCTAAATGTGTGCATTTGAAACATTCAAACAAGAAATGCGCCAAACAACTCCACTTCCCCCAAAAACGGATCAAAAGGTGTTACTGTTCACCTTTTCACCCCCAGAAATTACTCACTTAAAACAAAGGGTAAATCCCAATTACCCTGGCACATGTGTGATTCACACATGCAGAAACACATCCCACACACAAAACCGTTAACCCCATTACCCAAAGGACCCCACCATTCAACACGTCACCCAATCAAAATGCAACTTTCTCTCCAAGCTTAGCCACGTGTCAAGATCAACAGCTGACACTCATTGCTTCATCACAAAGCTATTTTAAACGGTTTGGATGCATTTTGGACAACTCGCACCAAGAAAACGTCTAGAAGGACTTAGGGCATTTAGGGAATTTCACTTCTAGGGTTTGTGAATAGTGTACCCAGGCATTTGCCTATAAAAGGAGACCTCAACATGTGAGAGTCCCTTTGTTCCAGATTTTAGCTTTAAATCTTTGTAATTCCTTTTTATGAAATAAAGTTTGAATTTCTTAAAATTTTGAGTTCTAATCTGTTATTTATAAAAGTTTGGTGTTTGAGAAGCTAAAATCTTAGTTCCATTATCTTGTTTAAAGGTTTTTGAGGCAAGGTTTTAAGTGATAAAGCTTGTGCATCAAAAATCAGAAAGTTGGCATTATATTGATCTCACCTCGTGGTTTGTTCTTCTTAGCAGCTTGGAAGCTGGTACTTGTTCTGCTAGTACCTAAGCTCAAACAATCCAGGGCCTGAATGTAGGTCTTGGAGGTTTGCATCCTTCTCCCTTTTCATTTTCTCTTTTATTTTTCTGAATTTGGTGATTATTGCATGTTTTTGCTTGAATCTGTGTTATTGTTGTTGATTATTGTTGATTTGGTTTGGTTTGATGTTATTGAGGTGTTAGTGATCTGATTTGTGGGTTGAATCTTCATAAGCCTTTGAAAATTTATGGAATCAAGTTTTAAAAGGGTGTTTGGGATTACTGCATAAATTGGGATTGTGGTTTGCTAAGTGCTTGTTTGTTGTGTGCAAGTGTTGGTATCTGTTGTTTTGGTGTATTTTTTCATCTGTTTGCAGGTTTGAGGGTTTTGAACACACAGATTCTTGATTTGGCTATAAAATCTTAAATACTTGGTAAAATTGGCTAGGATATTGAGGACACCAAGATCTAAGCATAGGCTAGGGCTAACAAGTGCTAAATCATAGTTAATCACATCAGGGAAGAAGGATTTGAGGCTTGAAATTGGATCAAGTGTCAAGTATATCAGCAAACTTGTTTTCTTCACATGTTCATTGTTCATCAGTAACTTCTAGTGCTTTGATCTTGTTATTTACTTTGATTCAGTGTTTGATTCTTGTTGCTTTGTGTTTGTTCTTAGTTTATATAGCTTGTGTATGCATCCTGTCAAGTTTGGTTGGCTTATTGTGGCAAAATCTGCTTATTAAGTGCTTAACTGCTTATTTCCATATCTGGTGCATATCTGGTGACTGTTTGGCTTATTGTGGCTTATTGTGTGAACCATTTTGTGATTTTATTGTTGCTATTGACTCCTTGTGATTCACTGATCACAAGGGTGCCTTTGTTTCCAATTGAATCAAACCAGAACTCTCATATAAGCTTGGTCAAATAGTCAAAGCAGTGGGAACTCCTTTCCCCTGCTGGTTGCCACTGATAGTGTAAAACTGGTGTCAGCTTATCAATAAGCTATAATAACTTATTCCAACCTGCAACAACTTTGTTTTTGTAATAGGTGCTCATATTTTGACCCATTTGTTCATACTGGAGCATTTGGGTGTTTGACTTTAAGGTTTGACTAGAAAACCAACTCCTTTGACTTTTACATAAGTTCATTTGTGCTTATTCTGGCTTATTGGTTGTGCTTATTGGATTTTTGTTGATTGATTTTGCTTATTGAGTCCATTTGAAAGCTTTTGCAAGTTGAATCAAGTTCTGAGGTGCATTATTTCTCAAACCCGACTATTTTGTCGTTTTGTGAAATAATACATTGCTTAATTCTGGCTTATTGAGTGAGCTTTTTCAAAAATTCTTTTTACAGATCTCATAAGCATCCCAAAAGAATGTTGCGTGTCAAATTAGAGCTTATGGCATTAGCTTATGGCTTAATGGGCTGAAAAGCCCAATAAGAATAAGCTGAGTGTTCAATAAGCTGTGATAAGCTCATTTTCAGCTTTTGGGCCTTTAGAGTTTTGTTCTTAGAATTGAATTTTGAGTCAGATAGGGGTTTTCCAAGTCAATTGGGCCAAGTTTGACTTTTTGGGCCCAAAAGCCCATTTGTGTTGACTGATTTTGGATTTGGCCCATTTGAGGGCCCAATAGGGGTATTTTGGTAATTTCACTTTGCTTTTCTGATTATTTAGGTTAAAATAAACTAGTTTGCAAGTTTTTAGAATTTTTTATAATTTTTGGATTTTTAATATTATTTTATTATTATTTTTAAAATTTCACATTTTCCAACTTTTTACATTTTTCTTAGGTTAATTACATTAAAATAGGAATTTAGCAACTTTTAGAATAATTTTATCTCTTTTAGATTAATTTTTATAATTATTTTAAGTTTTAATAGTTTTTAAATCATTTTAAATAGTTTTTATTAGTTTTAAAATTTCTAAAAATAGTTTTTAATCTTTTTAGGTTATTTTAGAGGTTTACCAATTGAAAAATCTTTATTTAGGCTTTTTGATAATTTATTTGATTTTTAGGGCTTTAATTAGCATTTAAAAATTGAATATTTAATTATTTAAAAGGTTTGAAAAAGTTTTGATCATTTGTAAACTCTTACTTTATTTATTTTGATTTTTGGTGAATTTTTGGTAATTTTTAGAATTTATTTTTATTTTTGTGGTTTTTAAGGTTCTACGTTTTAACTTTCTAGTAGTAATTTTTAGTTAATTTTTATTTTTACGTCTTCGTCATCTTCTTTTCTAATCCCCTTCTAAACCAATAATTAATCACAAACATTTAACAAATTTCTCACACACATATACCTCCTTGGGAAACGAACTTTCATACCTTAAGGGTCATTAGTGTTTACGTTTTCCTAAACGTACACTTAATACTTTACCGCTTTTACGCTTTTTTCCTAAGAGGTCGTATTTTACCACAATCATTTTGGCGCCGCTTCCGGGGAGGTGTGTCGTGATTAATTTGCATTGTTGTTTTTAATATTAACCAAATAGTATTTGTATTAGTAGAACTCTACTAATACGTATTATCGGTTTTCTTGGTTTTTCTTGTACAAATATTATTACTATATTGTATTAAGTATCACAATAAATTCACAATATCTCCAAAAGTGTGAAAACACAACCTTAATTGGGATTTCATCACTCAATTATTGTATTCGAATCTCAAACAAAAAGAAAAAGGCAAAAATAGATAAATACTTTCGTGAAGCTCGATTTTGAAAGATACAAACTATAAGGTGGGTATAAGGCGGGTATTATAAAATATACCCTAAGGAAAAAGGCTCTTAAGTGCTTCGCGCCGCCTCGTTTCCCCGCTTGCTTGTGAGTATTTTGAAATTGAAGGCTAATCGAGGGTTTTGCCGCCCAAAGTATTATTACGTATAATATATTTGCTTGGTTTCTTTGTGATTAAAACCTCTTGAACAATTTGGTTTTCACCAAAGTTCTAAAGTCATTCGAAGGCGTTCACTCAACGTGATCGTTTTCATTCCTTTGAGGCTTCTTTAATCAATAGTTTGATTCGAGGAGAGATTTTGTAGATTGTTGTATACGAAGATACACCAAAATCAAAAAAATTAAATATCATCAAAAACACAAAAAAAATTGAAAATTCACAAAACACCCAAAAAGAATCTTCTTTGCTCACCTCCCATTCTTCGTGAAGTTTATGATCACTCGTAATCAAGCAAAACGAGCTCGTAAACGACTTCAAAAGCAAGCCAATCAAGAGACGTTGATTGTTGAAGAGCCTCCAATTGTTGAAACTATTGTAGAACAAGAAGTCGTCATGGCTAATCGTACTATGATGGAGTTGCTACAAGCACCCACCGAGGGTTTTGGAGAGGCTATTGTGATCCCCGCCATCCTTGCGGAGAATTTCGAAATTAAGACAGGTTTAATGTCGATGTTGCAAGCAAATAAGTTTAGAGGTCACGAGAAAGACAACCCGCATTACCACATTAGGAATTTTAACCGTCTCACCGCCACTAGCAAGTTTAAGGATGTTCCACATGACGCCATTAAGATGATGTTGTTTCCATACTCGTTGGATGGACCCGCAAAAATTTGGCTTGAGAAAGAACCGCCAAATTCGATTTTGACATGGGCCGATCTCGTTTCTAAGTTTGTGAACAAGTTTTTTCCACCATCTAAAACAACACACTTGAAAAATGAGATTTCACGATTTGTGCAAAGAAATAATGAAAGTTTTTCAATGGCATGGGAACGATTTAAAGACATGTTACATGAATGTCCACACCATGATTTTACGGAATTGCATCAAGTGGATACTTTTTATAATGGGCTTAATGATCATGAACGAGATTATTTGAATGCCGCCGCGGGTGGTAATTTTTTGTGCAAGACGACAAATGAGGCTTTACAAATCATTAAAAATAGATCTAAGGTTTATAGCCCTCGTAACACACCGAGTGTTGCCAATATGGGTTCGTCATCTTCGTCACAATCGTCTCGTAGCATTAATGCCTTACATGATGAAGCTAATGAGGAAAATCGTTTTTTTGATAGATTTGCTAATCTTATGTCCCATTGGAAGGCTCAAGAAGCTTCCAATTCCGCTTCGGTAAAAGCGGTTGCTAAGAGTTGTTTATCTTGTGGGGGAGCTCATGATCTTTCCGAGTGCATTACCCCGAATGGTAACACTTCGAGTGCTTATGTAGCAACGGGAACTTACAACCAAAACGGCCAAGGTTCCCGCCAAAATCAAGCTCCACCAAACCAAAATGTTAACAATTATCGAAACAACAACCAAGGTAATTACCAAGGCAATTCACGCAATTACAACAAGGGGAATTATCAAAGTGGGAATGGACAAATTTCTAATCAAAACCAAAACCGTGATTTTCAAAACACTACACAAGGTTTTCAAAATGCTCACACTAAAAATTTGCAAGGAGAATTTTTGGATTATGCTAAAGCAAATGATGCTAAATTTGATAACATGCAACGTAAGATGATTAGCTTAAGATCCGAGTTGAAAAACGAGCTAAAAAATGAACTTGCTAATGAACTTAAAACTCATGCAAACAAAATGGAAGGAAATGTCCAACGTCTACAACAAAATCAACAAAAGAAGGAATTAGGACAACATGAGATTAAGCAAGAATTATTAAAAGCGGATGCTAGGCAATCAAAATTTGAGGACCGAATGGCTAAGATGTTTGAAGCAATCATGTGTAAACCCTCTTCCTCGGGTGGTCTTCCTAGTGATACCATTGCAAACCCGAAGGGAGAAATGAAGGTTATTACTACACGAAGTGGTAAAACTTTCAAAGAACCAATCTCTCGTCCAAGTACTTCTACGGAGAAGGAAATCAAGAAAGAACCCGAGGTGATGGTCGAAAAGGAGCACATTACAATCCCACGAAGTACCGCTCATACCACACCTACGGTTGAACCAATACCAATTGTGGAACCCGAGTTTCCAAGGCCGTTGCCTAATGACCAACCCACACCACCTTTACCCTACCCTTCGAGACGAAACAAAGAGAAAATGCAAGAACGTAACAAACAACAAATCGAGCTTTTTATAAAAATGTTTCAACAAGTGCATTTTGATGTGAGTTTAGCCGACGCGTTGTTATATATGCCTCGTTTCACTTCCACTTTTAAAAGTATGATGAGCGATAAGGAAAAGCTTTCAAAGCTTGCTAATTGTTCTTCGGTTTATCTTAACCGCATACCGGAAAAAGTTGGTGATCCCGGAAAGTTTCTCATTCCTTGTGACATACAAGATATGAAAGAATGCCTCGCCTTGGCCGATCTTGGTGCGAGCATTAATTTGATGTCGTTTTCCATTTGGAAATCGCTTTCGCTTCCGGCTCTCATTCCTTCGAACATGTCCATCGAGATGGCCGATCATTCTACGATTATGGCATGTGGAGTAGCCGAAGATGTTTTCGTGAAAGTGGGTAAGTTCTACTATCCCGTTGATTTTATAGTAGTTGACATCCCCGTGGATCCTCAAGTTCCTCTAATTTTAGGTCGTTCATTTTTAGATACTTCGAGATCACTTATCGATGTTCATGCGAGAACTATCACTTTGAGATTCAACGAAGAGGAACTTGTTATAAACGCTACTCAAAACTCGAAACCTTCTCATGTTTATGCAATCGCTACCATCAATCACATTGACATCGTTGATGTGGTTTGCGATGAGTTTTCACAAGAAGTGTTAGGTTTTTCTGATAGCTCGTCAAGTGGCAATCCCACTATTTTGGATCCGATTCTTGCTAATTCCACACCAAATCTCACTCCATTCCAAGGAGGCGATCTCACTTCAAATGAGATCGACAATGAAGATGAGGTGTTGATTAGTGATGAAATTTCTATTCCACCATTTCTTTCGCCGATAGAAGTTATGAGTGTTGAACCAAAATCTTCAATCGAGGAACCACCTATCCTTGAATTGAAAGATCTTCCTTCTCACCTTGAATACGCATTCTTGGAAGGTGATGACAAGTTGCCGGTTATTATTGCAAAAGGTCTTGCTAATGATAAAAAACCGAGCTCTTGAAAGTTCTTAAGGCTCATAAAGGGGCAATTGCATGGAAAATATCCGACATTAAGGGTATTGGCCCAAAATTTTGTACTCACAAGATTTTAATGGAGGAGGACTACAAACCCGCAATTCAAAGTCAAAGAAGGGTGAATCCCAAAATTCACGATGTCATTAAAAAGGAGGTCCTTAAACTCCTTGACGCGGGAATGATTTGTCCTATATCCGATAGCCCATGGGTGAGCCCAATCCATTGTGTCCCTAAAAAGGGAGGAATGACCGTTGTGCCTAATGAAAACAACGAGTTAATTCCCACTCGTGTTGTGACCGGTTGGAGGGTGTGTATTGACTACCGAAAGTTAAATGACGCCACTCGTAAAGACCACTTTCCTTTGCCCTTCATGGATCAAATGTTGGAGCGACTTGCGGGAAATGAATTCTATTGCTTTTTAGATGGTTTTTCCGGTTACTTTCAAATCCCTATCGACCCTCGTGATCAAGAGAATACTACGTTTACGTGTCCTTATGGAACGTTCGCTTATCGTAGAATGCCTTTCGGACTTTGTAATGCACCCGGTACGTTTCAACGGTGTATGATGGCGATTTTTCACGACATGATCGAGAAGTCGATGGAAGTGTTTATGGATGACTTCTCGGTATTTGGTAATTCTTTCACGTCATGTTTATCTAATCTCGAGCAAATGTTAAAACGTTGTGAAGAAACCAATCTTGTGCTTAATTGGGAAAAATGTCATTTTATGTGTAAACAAGGAATCGTCTTAGGACATAAGGTGTCGAAGGCGGGGATTAAGGTCGATAAAGCTAAGGTAGACGTCATCTCCAAGTTACCTCATCCCAAAACCGTTAAGGGAGTTAGGAGTTTCCTAGGCCACGTGGGCTTTTATCGTCGTTTCATCAAGGACTTTTCGAAAATTTCTCGACCTATGACACACCTTCTCGAGAAGGATGCTCCTTTTAACTTCAATGAGGATTGTGTTAAGGCTTTCGAAACTCTCAAAAGGAAACTTACCGAAGCTCCCATTCTTGTTGCTCCTAATTGGGAATTACCCTTTGAAATCATGTGCGATGCAAGTGATTATGCTATAGGGGCCGTCTTAGGGCAACGTTATGACAAGCATTTTCGTCCTATCCACTATGCTAGTAAGACGATGACCGAGGCTCAATTAAAATACACCACAACGGAAAAGGAATTCCTTGCCGTGGTCTATGCTTTTGAGAAATTCCGACCTTATCTCGTCTTGACTAAAAGCATCGTGTATACCGACCATTCGGCTATCAAGTATCTCTTAGCTAAGCAAGATGCTAAGCCGAGATTGCTTCGTTGGATGCTCCTCCTCCAAGAATTTGATGTCACTGTGCTTGACAAAAAAGGAGCCGAGAATCTAGCGGCCGATCATCTCTCTCGTCTAGAAGATCCTCACAAAGATGTTTTCGAGAACAAGGAAATTACCGAAACATTTCCTCTTGAGACTCTCGGTGTAGTGAATTCTAAAGACACAACCCCATGGTTTGCCGACATCACAAATTACCATGCGGGGAATTTCATAATCAAGGGTATGACGACACAACAAAAACGAAAATTCTTTCGTGACGTCAAGTTCTATTTTTGGGACGACCCTTATCTCTTTCGAGTTTATGCGGATCAACTCGTTTGACGTTGTGTTTTTGGTGCCGAAGCTTCTAATATCCTTAGAGCTTGTCACGAGGGACCCACGGGTGGTCACCACGGTGCTAATCTCACGTCTAAGAAAGTGTTCGATGCCGGTTTCTTTTGGCCTTCTATCTATCGTGATGCACACGCACTTGTAAAGTCGTGTGATTCGTGCCAACGTCAAGGAAAATCGTCTCAACGTGATGAAATGCCGCAAAACATAATTCAAGTATGTGAGATTTTCGACATATGGGGAATAGACTTTATGGGGCCATTCCCATCGTCTCATGGCAACAAATATATCCTCGTCGCGGTGGACTACCTTTCTAAGTGGGTGGAAGCTAAGGCTTTGCCTACTAATGATGCTCGTGTGGTAGTGAAGTTTTTGAAGCAACTATTCTCTCGGTTCGGAACCCCTCGTGCTATTATAAGCGATCGTGGAACCCATTTTTGTAATGACCAATTCGAAAAGGTTCTAAAGAAATATGGAGTTACTCATCGTCTTTCTACGGCTTATCACCCGCAAACGAGTGGGCAAGTCGAGGTTTCGAACCGAGCTTTGAAGAGGATTTTAGAAAGGTCAATTGGAGAAAACCGTGCTTCATGGTCCGACAAACTCGATGACGCTTTATGGGCCTTTAGGACCGCTTATAAGACACCTATCGGTTGCACTCCTTATAAGTTAGTCTATGGGAAGAATTGTCATTTTCCCATTGAGTTGGAGCATAAGGCATATTGGGCCCTTAAGCATGCTAACTTTGACTTGAAGACCGCGGGAGATCACCGGAAAATACAATTGAATGAATTGGATGAATTAAGAGATAATGCTTATGAAAATTCATTAATTTTTAAAGAAAAGACTAAAAAGTTTCATGATTCAAAGATTAAAAACCGGGTTTTTAACATTGGTGATCAAGTGTTGCTTTTTAACTCTCGTCTTAAGATATTTTCCGGTAAATTTAAATCTCGTTGGTCGGGTCCGTTCACCATTACACAAGTGTTTCCTTATGGAACCATCGAGCTAGCTCAAGATGATGGTCCTAATTTCAAGGTGAATGGACATAGGCTTAAGCACTACTTTGGTGGGGAAATTCCTTCAATGGTTGCCCTCGACCAAGTCACCTTCCCCAATGATAATTAGCATTGAGGGGATCGAGTCGAGCTCATGAATCGGTAATCAAAAACGAGGTGCCTCGTGGGGGAGATCCCATGCTTATCTTTTATGCTCACTATTCACTAATAAGGGGACTTGTACCCTTTCAACTCGTTGTCTCGTGGTTGTTTGTGATTGTGTTATCTAGATCATCATCATCATCTACGATTGAAGACTCTCGTATTCGTTTACGTGAGCCTCCATCGTTCGCTTGAAGAAGTTTTTCACGAGTCCATGACATATCCTTTATTGTTCTAACAATTATCTTTTAGCATACTTAATAAACGGCTTTAGATATATTGTTGATCACCCTTTCCATGCTAGATCCTAAGCATTCGACTCTTCGTTTCTAGTATGGGGGTGCTCCACCTTTAGTCTCGAAACATTGAGGACAATGTTTACTTTTAGTATGGGGGGGTGAATAGGTACTTGCTTTGCTACGCCCTCACGCGTTAATTTTTGACTTGATGGGCATTTGGAGCCATTTACATTCCTTAACCCGCTCAATTCAAGTTTTGCTAGACTTTTATATAGGGAGCTTTAAAACGCGAAAGTCTTAATTCATTCGGGTTAAGAACATGAACTTTTCGCAAGTTCCTATAATTGATTCTAGAAAGTCACTTATCAAGGGAACTATAAAACGCATTCTCTAAACTTGAAAAAGTCCAAGAAAGTGCAAGATCCTATAGGTGGCTTGAAAACCCAAAACTTTGATTTGATATAGTCTTAATGAAAGCTAATCCAAATTTGGCTTAATTTTGACTTGCATGGCTAAGTATTCATGAGTCTCTTTAATTAGAGGTCTTTATATAGTGAAGAACGAGAAATGATAGAGTTAGACAAGTGATCATGCTAAACGTAGAACATGAAAGTGTTCTTTCAAAAACTCATATGTTTTTAATTGTGGCTTTTTCTTCCCATAAGATCAATGCATTAGGAATAAATCATAATTGCAGTAAGTAAGGTCGTACGATTTGAAAGGTTACTTAGCCTCTAGCGCAAGATCGTTTAAAAGTTGCTCGGGGTTGAATAGAGTTCATAGCCAAGGCATAACTTATAGAAGCGGGACGTGAAGATTGGCGATCATCCAAAAAGGCCCTAACAAGGCATGAGGAGCTCTATTTTTTCTAAAGATCCAAGATGATGTGAAGTATCGTTATTCCAAAATCAATATGAAGGATCGAGACACACGACGAAAAGCAATTACTCCCCTAAAGATCATGGAGAAAGTCTATCCAAAAAGACCCTAACAAGGTATGAGGATAAATATATCCAAGTCCGAAAAGGAGGCGGATCGTTGTATATAAAAATCCAAAGTAAAGATTGAAGAAAAATGATGAAGACGTGGTCCAATATGAAGAATCTCTCAAAAACGTCAAGTGAAGAAATTCCAAATACATGAAGAGAAGACCATAATTTCAAGAACGTCTTCCCAAGATTTGAAGTATGAAGTACATGCCAAATATCGGTCCGAGAAAGGTCTCAAATCGTGAAACGAGTTATGCCAAGATATGAACTTAAGGAGATACACGAGAAGCCGTTTTAAAAGATTTTGTCCTTCGGCTAACTATTGATCAAATCGTGCTACTTTGCTTTCGGACTAATAACTACTCAAATAAGTCAATATGAATCACTTGTGATCCATGACAAATAGATAAAAATGCTAGTAACCCATTTCCTTTTATATAATAACTAGGATTGCGGGGAGAAAAAGTATTACACAATTTGGACGTATGAGTAGTGTTAGCATTGTGACTTGTACCAACAATGATCTCGTTTTTGCACTTAGCATGGAATGTATGACAATCAAGGATGACGAAGTTTACTCTAAGGGACATTTACTTGTTTCTATTCTTTGACCCTAAAAGTCACTTTTTGTGATGAAAATCATACATTATGTCTTTACACTTCATCGTAGTATGTTGCAAGTCTTTTACTTTTCAATAAAGGCTAATAAAATTGAACTTTGGTGATGCTTAGATACTTTATTCTAGCATTGCGTGAGGGCACGGCAATGGCTTAGTATGGGGGAGTGATGAGATGGCATTTATACATGATCTCATCGTTCTTTTCGGGCCTTAAATGCATAAAAATGTCATAAAATACCATATATATATGCTTGTTTGTTTACTTGTGTATTTTAGGTATGGATATCGTGAAAAAGACAAAAGATCACAAGTTACAAGGAAAAACGGACACGAGAAACGAAGCCGTACAAAGAACCGGGCCCTAATCATGGAAAATTCAACAAATACCTTGAAGACTTGAAGACAAACAAGATTGATCCTCATTCATTGAAGAAATGACACTTAAAACCCTTGTATATTAATAATTACAAGTTTGGTCCCTTAAGTTTGTCAAAATTACACAAAAGGACCTTCAAATTTGAAGAAATGGCAAGATTGGTCCCTCAACAATTCCAAATTGTCATTATGGTCCCTCATCAAGCCAAAGATACATTGAAGACCTTTGAAGATCAAGAATGTCCAAGATCATCCCTTGAAATATGCAAAAGTGTCAAAATTAACCCTTGATAACCTTTTTCCAAAGTTTGTGCCAAAACTGCCAAATGGTGAAAGATATTAACAAAGGAAATACGTTTTTGTGGCTGAATTGCTTGATATACCATAAATCCCAAAACACAAGGGCTAAATGTGTGCATTTGAAACATTCAAACAAGAAATGCGCCAAACAACTCCACTTCCCCCAAAAACGGATCAAAAGGTGTTACTGTTCACCTTTTCACCCCCAGAAATTACTCACTTAAAACAAAGGGTAAAACCCCATTACCCTGGCACATGTGTGATTCACACATGCAGAAACACATCCCACACACAAAACCCTTAACCCCATTACCCAAAGGACCCCACCATTCAACACGTCACCCAATCAAAATGCAACTTTCTCTTCAAGCTTAGCCACGTGTCAAGATCAACAGCTGACACTCATTGCTTTATCACAAAGCTATTTTAAACGGTTTGGATGCATTTTGGACAACTCACACCAAGAAAACGTCTAGAAGGACTTAGGGCATTTAGGGAATTTCACTTCTATGGTTTGTGAATAGTGTAGCCAGGCATTTGCCTATAAAAGGAGACCTCAACATGTGAGAGTCCCTTTGTTCCAGATTTTAGCTTTAAATCTTTGTAATTCCTTTTTATGAAATAAAGTTTGAATTTCTTAAAATTTTGAGTTCTAATCTGTTATTTATAAAAGTTTGGTGTTTGAGAAGCTAAAATCTGAGTTCCATTATCTTGTTTAAAGGTTTTTGAGGCAAGGTTTTAAGTGATAAAGCTTGTGCATCAAAAATCAGAAAGTTGTCATTATATTGATCTCACCTTGTGGTTTGTTCTTCTTAGCAGCTTGGAAGCTGGTACTTGTTCTGCTAGTACCTAAGCTCAAACAATCCAGGGCCTGGATGTAGGTCTTGGAGGTTTGCATCCTTCTCCCTTTTCATTTTCTCTTTTATTTTTCTGAATTTGGTGATTATTGCATGTTTTTGCTTGAATCTGTGTTATTGTTGTTGATTACTGTTGATTTGGTTTGGTTTGATGTTATTGAGGTGTTAGTGATCTGATTTGTGGGTTGAATCTTCATAAGCCTTTGAAAATTTGTGGAATCAAGTTTTAAAAGGGTGTTTGGGATTACTGCATAAATTGGGATTGTGGTTTGCTAAGTGCTTGTTTGTTGTGTGCAAGTGTTGGTATCTGTTGTTTTGGTGTATTTGTTCATCTGTTTGCAGGTTTGAGGGTTTTGAACACACAGATTCTTGATTTGGCTATAAAATCTTAAATACTTGGTAAAATTGGCTAGGATTTTGAGGACACCTAGATCTAAGCATAGGCTAGGTCTAACAAGTGCTAAATCATAGTTAATCACATCAGGGAAGAAGGATTTGAGGCTTGAAATTGGATCAAGTGTCAAGTATATCAGCAAACTTGTTTTCTGCACATGTTCATTGTTCATCAGTAACTTCTAGTGCTTTGATCTTGTTATTTACTTTGATTCAGTGTTTGATTCTTGTTGCTTTGTGTTTGTTCTTAGTTTATATAGCTTGTGTATGCATCCTGTCAAGTTTGGTTGGCTTATTGTGGCTAAATCTGCTTATTAAGTGCTTAACTGCTTATTTCCATATCTGGTGCATATCTGGTGACTGTTTGGCTTATTGTGGCTTATTGTGTGAACCATTTTGTGATTTTATTGTTGCTATTGACTCCTTATGATTCACTAGTCACAAGGGTGCCTTTGTTTCCAATTGAATCAAACCAGAACTCTCATATAAGCTTGGTCAAATAGTCAAAGCAGTGGGAACTCCTTTCCCCTGCTGGTTGCCACTGATAGTGTAAAATTGGTGTCAGCTTATCAATAAGCTATAATAACTTATTCCAACCTGCAACAACTTTGTTTTTGTAATAGGTGCTCATATTTTGACCCATTTGTTCATACTAGAGCATTTGGGTGTTTGACTTTAAGGTTTGACTAGAAAACCAACTCCTTTGACTTTTACATAAGTTCATTTGTGCTTATTCTGGCTTATTGGTTGTGCTTATTGGATTTTTGTTGATTGATTTTGCTTATTGAGTCCATTTGAAAGCTTTTGCAAGTTGAATCAAGTTCTGAGGTGCATTATTTCTCAAACCCGACTATTTTTTCGTTTTGTGAAATAATACATTGCTTATTTCTGGCTTATTGAGTGAGCTTTTTCAAAAATTCTTTTTACAGATCTTATAAGCATCCCAAAAGAAGGTTGTGTGTCAAATTAGAGCTTATGGCATTAGTTATGGCTTAATGGGCTGAAAAGCCCAATAAGAATAAGTTGAGTGTTCAATAAGTTGTGATAAGCTCATTTTCAGCTTTTGGGCCTTTAGAGTTTTGTTCTTAGAATTGAATTTTGAGTCAGATAGGGCTTTTCCAAGTCAATTGGGCCAAGTTTGACTTTTTGGGCCCAAAAGCCCATTTGTGTTGACTGATTTTGGATTTGGCCCATTTGAGGGCCCAATAGGGGTATTTTGGTAATTTCACTTTGCTTTTCTGATTATTTAGGTTAAAATAAACTAGTTTGCAAGTTTTTAGAATTTTTTATAATTTTTGGATTTTTAATATTATTTTATTATTATTTTATTATTATTTTTAAAATTTCACATTTTCCAACTTTTTACATTTTTCTTAGGTTAATTACATTAAAATAGGAATTTGGCAACTTTTAGAATAATTTTATCTCTTTTAGATTAATTTTTATAATTATTTTAAGTTTTAATAGTTTTTAAATCATTTTAAATAGTTTTTATTAGTTTTAAAATTTCTAAAAATAGTTTTTAATCTTTTTAGGTTGTTTTAGAGGTTTACCAATTGAAAAATCTTTATTTAGGCTTTTTGATAATTTATTTGATTTTTAGGGCTTTAATTAGTATTTAAAAATTGAATATTTAATTATTTAAAAGGTTTGAAAAAGTTTTGATCATTGGTAAACTCTTAGTTTATTTATTTTGATTTTTGGTGAATTTTTGGTAATTTTTAGAATTTATCTTTATTTTTGTGGTTTTTAAGGTTCTACGTTTTAACTTTCTAGTAGTGATTTTTAGTTAATTTTTATTTTTACGTCTTCGTCATCTTCTTTTCTAATCCCCTTCTAAACCAATCATTAATCACAAACATTTAACAAATTTCTCACACACATATACCTCCTTGGGAAACGAACTTTCATACCTTAAGGGTCATTAGTGTTTACGTTTTCCTAAACGTACACTTAATACTTTACCGCTTTTACGCCTTTTTCCTAAGAGGTCGTATTTTACCACAATCACAATGCTTAAACCATTATAATCTTGCGAAAGTTGTCTAATCTTAAGCTCACAATCTCGTCTAAATCCCTCATCAATTATTTCTCCATGAAATCGTCGACTTCCTAATTCATTAGTTATATCATTAATCTCTTGATTAATTTGTCTCTTTTCAAGCAACAAATCTTCAATACTTTTTTCAACAACTTCAACATTTATTTGATTCATTATTTGTTGGAACATTGTTTCAAGTCGTTTAAAATTTTCATTCACGCGAGAAAAGGGCTCATAAAAATTATTATCCCTCGGTTGACAATTAAAGCTCTCGTGAGGACCTCCACAATACTCACAACAAAGATGTTGTTGTGAAAAACTCGGCAAATCCTGTGGATAACAATTATCATTAAAGTTTTGATTGTAGCTCGGTTCTTGCTCGTAATTAAGCGAGAATCGATGCGAACAATCATCACTAAAATGAGAATCGTTTCCACAAAACTCACTCGAGGGTGTCTCATATGTAGGGTGTGGAGGTGGATTGAAATCGAGAGATTATTCGAAAAATTCGGATTTCCATATGAAGTAATCTCATTACAATAAGGAAAAAATCCAACACGTATATCGTGACGTAAGTCATTTCCACAACGCTCACACGTGCACCACCGACATGGTGAAAAACCATATAACGGTTCTCCACACCCTTCACAATTGACGAAGGAAGAATTAAAATTTAGAGGGTGAGGAGAAAAAGAATTAAACATGATAGATGGTTAAGAAGATTATTTTTGGTATTTTTCATAAAAACGATACATACTATATAATAAGAAAATAACAAAACTTTCCGAGGACGGAAAGGGTCTTCAAATCAACGATCAACAAATCTCTACAAAGACGAATCGTACACAAGATCCCCGGCAGCGGCGCCAAAATTTTTGATGTGTCGTTGATGTGTATAGTGATTTATTTGAGATTACGTTATAAGGTAAATTAGAAAATTACCTTTAGGAAAAAGTAATAGTCTAAAATTACCAAAGACGGATTCAATTAACCACGTGGGTGAACCAAGTTCGTTGTACACGAAGATCTTATGAATTTGAGACGTTTTGTTTTGATTTGGACAACCGATTTGAATTGGTTTTCGGTTTTTAAACTACAATTAAATTCTACGATTTTTAAGCTATTTAAAATAAACCTAAAGTGCATGAATCATAAATCCCGTCTATTTAAAATTCTACAAATAATTACCTAGAAATTAAAAGCACTATATAAAAATTAAACTAATTTAAACTCTTTAAAAATTTAATCTATTTAATTATCTATTAAAAATAAATCTATTTAATTAAATCAACTTTTAAACTAATTTACTTTTAAAAACTAATAAGCTATATTAAAAATTCACTTAAAATAAATTTATTTAAAAACTATTTTTTATATCAATCTAAAATTATTAAAATCTATTTAATTAAAAATAAACTAATTTAACTTTTTAAATAAAAACATTTTTTATTTTTATATTATATTTTTTTTTAATCTAAATAACTATTGCCAAAATTTAAATTAACTTTTTATTATTAAAAGTAGTTAAAAGAAAGTTATTAAACTTTTAAAAAGTAAATTGAAACGTTTACAAAATCATAAAGACAGTCCAGAGAATTTTACATATAATAAGTTCTTTAAGTAGAAATAAACAAAAATGTGAGACCAGCCCAGTTGGTTGAGGCGTGGTGCAGGTGAAGGGAAGGTCACAGGTTCGAGACCCACGAATGACGGATTTTTGGAATTTAATTATTTTGGTACAGAACATGTCTAATTGCGATAATTCAATAGGAAAAAAATCACACAGCAGACTTTAAAAACACAAATTAAATAAACAAACCAGTAAACAAATTACCAAATATAAGTAACTTCTAAATATCAGTAATTAACAAAAAAAAATAACTTGAATAAAATTATCAGACAGCCTAAACTTCAGCATTTGAAATAAAACTCAGTAACAGTACCCAAATAATTCATTTTGGTAACTAGAACGTAATGAATCAGTTAAAACAACTATAAGTAATCTTACTAACAGGTTATTTCATCAGTGTATCAAAACAAATCAGCAAACTCAAATTTCAGACTTAATACTAGCAGTAACATCTTATAACGCAACAGCAAAAAGCAGTCACGTGAATCTACGAAAACAACACAAATCAGCAACTATATACTACACAGATTCTCACAGTCATACATTCAGCGGTACAAATATATGAAGTCCAATCATATCAGCATACTAATATAAATGCAGTCTAAAACAAAGCACAACTTATTACCTTCAAACAAAATCAAACCATAATACTTAAGCTACTAATGAAAATCAGCTAATCGATTCGAGTTCAATCAAGCAGCCTAACAGATTCATATGCTTAAAAACTGTATAACTAACTAGATGCATTAAACCCTAATACCAGCAGAATCTATAGCAATGATCTCAAAATCAGAACACTCAGTAAGTTACAGAAACATATATCAGCAATTAACTCAGAAGAAGTAAACAGCTAACATGGTTAAAATCGCAGCAGCAAGACGAATAATAACAAAGATTAACCGAATAAAACTTATCTGACAACTAGAATCTATAAGTTGCAAAGTATTAACGGCAATAACAGTTAATCTGAAAACAATTCAAATGAGTCAGTCAAAATGACTGTAAATGCAGGAATTATACAAATCTGAAAGAAAACAAATCACCACCCTAACTTTCCTAACTAAGAAACGATATAATCTCACTTAATTAATGTGACAGACCTCAAATCACAGCTCATCAAAGGCATGTAAACATATTCCAAACCGAAAATTAACTTGAACGAAGGACTAACGCAGATTCAAATGAATCATAAACTCAAAATTTAACATTAATCTCATAAACTAAAAATAGCAGATACAGAAAAAGAAATATCAGCAAATAAAGTCAGTACCAAATCAGCGAAGATCCACAATTAACATGAATCAATATTCAGAAAACAATTAACTTAGCAATAGCAGTCCTAAATCTAAACTCAGTAAAGTCAAAAACATTTAATCTGCAACTCTACAACATTCATCTAATTTATAACCATATCATTACCAAAAACAGATTAAACAGCAAAGTACTCATTCAATCAGATTGATTATACTAAATAAAACTTAAGATATAAAATCGTGCTTAACCATCTATTGAAGATACCGTTGGGCAGAAATCACGCGCTTAGCGGATTTAGACTACATCGACACCCAAACTCGATCAACCCCACCAAAATGAACATCACTAACCATAATCATCATACCATTAACTTTTGAACTAAGAATCATGAAATAATCTCGAACCAAACATCAGGATTTCGAACCAGCACTATTATTTGAAGTTTAATCAGTGGGATTAAACTTTTCCCCTATTCAAACTCTTTAATCGTATAAGCTATATTTTAAGTTGATAAGATTAATTTATCACTTTATAACATTGATAAGATTCAACTGAAATCAATTTTAACAGAATATAAAGGTAAATACGCAAGATGAAATCGAAACAAGCACTTTTATTAATCTCAAATTAAATCAAATTACACTATTTTAAAAACAGAAATTACAAAATCCATAATCTAAATCTAATATTATAAAACTAAAAGAAAGAAAAGGGGAATAACTTTTCAGTAAAAATGATGGGGGTTTTATAGCGAACCCGAGGCTATTGGTGATGGTTTGTTGAAAACGAATCTTTCATCTCGACCCTCCATTCTTCTCTTTCTTCTTTCTGTTTTGATCCAAGGGTGTGGATTCGCCTAACTTCACTCGGATTGCCAGCTTGGCAAATCCTGTGCTTCTTGTGCTACTTCCAAGATGAGGTGGCAAGCCCGGATTGGATGGATGGGGAATCTGAGGTGTCTTGGCCAGTAGTTTTTTGCCAAATATCCCAGCTCTCCACTCTGCCTTCCGAAATCTTTGGGGAATTAATTCCTCTCTCGTGTGCATTCACACGAATGAATTGAACAAAAGCCCCAATATTTATTTTGTTATTAACTGGACTAGGGTTTTATGAACAGTAAGTATTACTGGTTATTTGGGGTGAAAATGGAATGGGGAAGAAGGGTTTGAGAGTGAAACATAGGTTTTCTCGAAGTTTGTTTTCTTTTGTGTGTAAAAAAACGTGTGAGGTATTAATATGAGTGGGTGAGTGTAACGTTTTATTTATTAAGTAAAGCGAATGGGTGTGAGTGGATAATGAAACGTGTATAATGAGTGGGTAAGGTTGAATCGTTCAAATGGGGTAAAAAACTTTGTCATTTATTTGTTATGTGGTGAGTGCAAATCTTGACTGCAAACAAACCCTAGAGGCCCATTAAATCGTTTCTTGCCATCTTTTTCTTTCAAAACTTGGACAGTTGGGCCCTTAGCCCATAAACATTCCAGCCATTTCATTCACTTTGGGCTATTGAGTGTTATTGGACCCAATTATAAAAAACAATAAGATTAGTATCTAAATTTAGGCTTTTCAGGCCCAATAAGCTCTTGTGGGTCCCACTTGGCCAAAATCCTTTATTAAAATATTAAATCCTCTAAATCAAACTCAATTTTGGCTCTTTGATCTTTTTCTTCATTCTCGTGTCGATTTTTGTCGGTTTTCGCGAACTTGGTACCTACACACATGAAAACAAGAAACAAGCATATCCAAGGCATAATTGATACATTTTGAGCATAATTTCATTGTTTTAAGCTACTATTGATATGAGTAAAATCACTCATATCAACCACAAGGAAGTATTAGGACTAATCTAGGACCTATAAAATTGTGTAGACCTTCACTAGCCTCCCTTAGTCGTTAGTATATCTATCTTACACGTCCTAAGTCTTAACTTGGAGCCTAAGTGTTGCAAACACTATAAATAGGGACGAATGGCCATTGTTAAGAACTTGCACCCTGTTTCCATTGTATCTCCTACCCATTATCCATTTCCACCTCTATATACGTCTTAGTACATCCCATAAGAACAAAAACCAGGTCTATAAGCTAGCCATTAAAGCTCTTGAAGCTTTGATAGCAAGTTGTGTTCATAAGAATCCATAAGGTGCTATTTTGGAGTTACCTAGGTAAATCTATGTTAACCAAGGATTTGATCTTGTAATAATGTTTATTTAGACTTTTTATAATGCCAAATATGTTAGAGAGATAATCCAAAAGAAACTAAGTCATTTCATCATTTTAAATTAAAGTTATAAGTTAAAGATGTCTTAAAACCCCAATTTTGTATTTTACATTAAATAATGAGCAAAAACCCATTTCAAAAGCAATAATTCTGAATAAATGTTGTTACTATAATTATAAATGTGTTCATAAACTTTGTTTTTAAATCCTAGATCGTTTGGATTATTTTGTAGCTTGTTATGTGATTTTTACAAGTTCAAGGACTAAAACTTTCAATTCTGAAACTATTTATCATTTTGGGCCAAAAGTGTCATTTTATGAAAGTAAAATCTATAAGAATAAATTTTGCAAAGTTTGAGACCTTAAGGTTAAATATTGAAGTTTGAAATTGCAATTTATGAAACTATATACTTAAAGGGTAAAAAGTGTAAATACACCAAACTATAACAACAAGGCTATTTTTGCCAATATTGAAACTAAAAATTTAATAAAATATGTTGTGTCATGCTAGTAGCGATCTTTATACAAAGATGTTCCATCTCGATATTACGTTATGACTGAGCGGCTGGGTTTACGATTTAAAGTGCCCTTGCTCCTCAAACGTTTATAGAATGCCTTCTGAGTATGATGGCCCGAACAATGATACTATTACTCCAAAATAATTCAATCAAAGAATGTAATATAATAAGAATGAACTCAGATACTAACACTTGATATATATGCATATTGTGTGTCAGTCTTGTTGGAAATATGTTTTACGTATTAGAAAGGATCGGTCACTCCAACAATAGTCCATGTAATAGCTCGTAGTTTAGTTTATTTTCACTTATTAAACATAGCCCAAACCGAGCCCATGAGATGTATGGTTCGGCGGCCCAATGTAAGCCCAAGCCCATCTCATGGGCTTGGGTATATAAACCCTCTCCTTAGATGGAGAGGGTGGTGGTTTAGACTATTCCTCGCTTATGCAGCCCATATGAATATGATCGTCTATCAGATGGATGTGAAGACGGCATTTCTTAATGGTGAAATCAAGGAAGAGGTCTATGTTCAACAGCCGGATGGTTTTGTGAATCCTAATTATCCTAATCATGTGTACAAGCTTAAGAAGGCTCTCTATGGGTTGAAGCAAGCTCCACGCGCATGGTATGATCTATTGTCACAATTCCTCATTACGCAAGGTTTCGCTAAAGGCAAGGTGCATCCCACGCTGTTTATTCAGAAACGAGGTAAAGATATGATTATGGTACAAATATATGTTGACGATATTATATTTTCTGCCTCGACCCAAACCTTATCGGATGAGTTTGGGACACTCATGTCTTCCAAGTTTAAGATATCAATGATGGGCAATGTATCATTCTTCTTAGGTCTTCAGATGTCTCAGAGTCCCAGAGGCATCTTTATCAATCAATCCAAGTATGCCCTTGAATCGCTTAAGAAATATAAGATGGAATCTTGCGACCCCGTGGATACTCCAATGGTGGAACGAACCAAGCTAGATGCAGATCCACATGCGATTGCTGTTGATCCGACACTTTATAGTGGAATGATCGGTACCCTTCTATGTATCACAGCTAGTCGACCTGATCTTCAGTTTGCTATATGCATGTATGATCAATATCAAACTAGGCCTACTGAGTTACACTTAGCTACTGTTAAACGTATCTTTCGATATCTTAAAGGAACCATTAATCGGGGACTTTGGTATTCGAAGGACTCTTTTGTCGCACTCATGGCATATGCAGATGCGGATCACGTGGGTTGTCAAGATACAAGGCGTAGCACAAGTGTAACTTTGCAACTACTAGGAGATCGACTAATCAGTTGGGCATCGAAAAGGCAGAAAAGCGTTGCAATTTCAAGTACGGAAGCAGAATACATAGCTATGTCTGGTTGCTCTGCTCAAATTCTTTGGATGAGATCGCAATTAACCGACTATGGTCTAGGTTTCAACAAAATTCCGATGTACTGCGACAACAAGAGTGCAATTGCCTTATGCTGCAACAATGTTCAATTCTCCCGGTCGAAGCATATTGACATTCGCTACCATTTCATCAAGGAGCAAGTGGAAAATGGAGTGATCGAGCTTTACTTTTTCCGATCTGAGTATCAACTGGCGGATATTTTCACGAAGGCTTTAGATCGCGCTCGAAAGGAATTTTTGGTCGACAAGCTAGGTTTGAGAACACTCTCGCCCGAGACTCTAAAGGAACTGGCAGATGAAGCGAAAGAAGAGTGGTGGTAAACTATTCTCCGTATCCTTGGTGATCATCTGTATATATTGTTTATATTTCTATCCACAAAAGCAAAATACAAAAATATAAAACCATATAAAAACCATAAAAATTCAAAAATTCAAAAAAATCCAAAAATATTTTTACTTTATATTTCAAAGGCATGTCTTTTGGTACGATAATATTTACGGCCTTAGAAATGTTGATTAATATTGACACGACGCCATAAATAGAGTTCGTACAAAAGTTGTAAATATTTCATAAAACATGCCCATATGGCTTGTAGTTATTTTAGACTACAACCCGGTTTTCACATTAAAGTCAAGTATTTATTATGAAAGCTTTTGCTCACAACGGGAATTAATTTTCTCGGGCAAGGTTTACTTTAAAACCTTGTAAGGGATCAAGTTTACTTTATAACTTGGTCTAACACAAATCTATGTACGCTTTAGTGCATTTATTTGTTAAAACAAGAGAAGTCTTGTTTTTATGAAGCTATCATCTCTACAACCATAGCAATCTACAATTGGTATCTACATACTCGACCGAGGACTACAGCTCCTTTCAGTAGAACACGGGTCAAAAATTGAGGGGGAGCAATTGTCAAGCATTCAGAATCTTCGATGTTGAAAGTGCCAAGCTCACTAATTGGTGTCAAGACAACAATACCAATCGTACACGTGGTGTCAAGATATGAATTCAGACGTGACGAGGCGACCAACATATGCTGACAAGAACCATTTGATCTTATCATATGATGTTCTCATCAATCAGGTCCAACCTTGTCAATTTGTTTCTAATATGGTGAATATGTGATCATGTTACAAATCAGTATCATATCTCATACTTTGGTATCATGAAGATAAAACGGACTTGCATTTTTCTTCCCAAAACCTTTGTTAAAACTTCATTAAATCAATTTATATTAAAAACATCTATTGGGTTAATATTTTTAATATGGGGGAGAAAATGTGATTTAATATGGGAAATTATCACAAATGGTTTGACTTAATGTGCTGGCTCATCCTGACATATGCGAAATGTTTTTGAATATCGTGTCATATGTTAAGGGGAGCAAAACGGATTTGCATATCAAAATGGATTTTCATGGTGACATATACATACCCAAAACCCATTTATTTCACGACGATGAAGATTGTGGTGACATAAGGACGGTAGGATAGGTGATGTCCAATGATTCTTCTTAAACTAGAGGAATCTTCCCAAGGACATTCCATAGCTAGAAATAGTAGTCCTTAGGAAAGATGGAGAAAGATTGTGAACGTAGCTGAATGCCGACCAAGTACTTAAGTTAGCACTGGAACAATCACAACAAGGTGCTAGTTATGATGTATTGGTAAGCATTGAAGCGGTTTAATAAGTGTGGAAACACTTATCATTTTACCACTTAATTATAATAATAACCAAGCCAAAACGTGTATTTTATGTCGTAAATGTCGGAATTATGCGTGGTTTGTGTTTTTGTTGTGATTTAGGACCAAAATGTGAAAAGGGAAGACAACATGGGCTTTCACGGGCTTTTATCGAAGAAAAAGATAAAAGACGAAGTCAAAAGATCAAGAGTGCAAAAAGAACGGAAGTCCAAGGCCTATTCTGAAGATTTATCGGAGAAAAAGTCTAAAGACAGAAGAGTAATGAAGTCGAAGAACTCAAGTCTATTTATTGAAGAAATTATAAGACAAGTTCAATTTATCCATCGACAAATCCCGAGACAAAGTCGAAAAAGTCGAAGAATTTAGAAGACGAAAAGACGTGAAGAAGAAGAAAGGAACAACACATGCTAACCTCCCTATAAATACCCTCCTAATGTCACATTAGGAGGTGGTGGGCTATTTGACACATAGTACTTCCATCTTCAATTACATGCACTTTCATATTGTCTTTTACTTAATTGTCATTTAAATTCTTGCCTTTAATTCCAAGTAAGTTTTAATTTTGTGTTGTTTAATCTTTTATCTTCAAGCTTTTTAATCATCTTATTCTTCCTTTCTTGTTTGTTTAATCTTAATCTTTTCATAATCTTTGTTTGTTTTGATTTAGTGTTCTTAGTCTTAATCTTTTTCGTCCACTTTTTACATAAAGTTTACATCTTTTTACTTTTTTTTTGATAACCGTGATTTCCGACTCATTGGCCAAACTAATCCACGGGGTTTGAGCCCACCGCCACACAGACTCAAACCAGGTAAAGCCCTCCCTTTTCAGGAGGTTGGCATGGCCACTTCAAGGTTGTTTGCACCTAGTGGGAATTGAACTTGAGACCTCACACACTTTGGAGTGATAGCCACAAATCTTTTTGCCACTAGGCCACCCTTGAGTGGTTTATCTTTTTACTTTTCTTGGTTCGTTCTTAAAGTTTTTATAAGGTTTATCATTCATCTAGTAGTTTTGGTTAGCTTATTGGTGTTTTTCTTCGCTTATTTTCCTTAAAAAGTTGAGATTTTAGTGCTTATTTTCGTCCTTTTACGATTTCCTATTTTTTAGGAAATCTGATTCGATTTCGCAATACTTCTTGTATTGCGAAATTGAACTTCAGCCTATTGCGAAATCTTGGTCATTTCATGTTTGCGGATTTATGTACTTTTCTAGAATTGCGAAATTAATTCATTTTAATATAATTGCTAAATTATTTCTTTTTCCTCCAAGTTAATTATTAAACTTATTTTTTCCGCCATTTTTACTTAGCTTTATTTTAATTGTTTTGTCTTAATTTTTTTTAGTACGTTTTGTCAAGTTTTAATTTTACGTCATTTAATTAATTTACTTTTAAAGTCTTAAAATTATGGGGTTAATATACAAAGAAGTTTCTAAACTTTCCAAAAAATTTGTCCTAACGTAACGAACGTTCATTTTGTGTTTCTAAGTTACTAAACTTTACTAAACTATACATCAATATAATTTAGTGTTAATTTGAGTAACATGAATGCATGTTTTTTGATAAGTTAAGTAACATAAATGTCTTGTTTTTTCATGTTAAGTAACATAAATATCACGTTTTTCATAAGTGGGTAACTCAATCAACCGGTCATATGAACATAAATAACTTAGAAACACAAAATGAACGTACGTTACCTAAGGACAAATTTCTTGGAAAGTTTAGTAACTTCTTTGTATATTAACCCTAAATTTATTTCCATTTACGTTTTAATCAGTTTTTTAGCTTTATTTACTTTATCATTTACTTTAAAGTTTTGCATTTTAATTTTACTACAACGACCAATCTATTTCTTTTCCACCAAAAGACGACTGAGTCGCACGTTGAACCTGAGATCAATTCGATTAGACTTACTTCAACGAACAATTTTTATACTAGGTAAAACCCTTGTATTAAAATGGCACCGCTGCCGGCTCTTTTCGTGAAGATTAACGGTTTTCTGTGAGAGACGCATTAAATTTTGGGATCCGTTCACTCGTGAACGTTATTTTTTGTGTCAAAAAATTTCAAAAAATCATAAAATAAAAAATTTTCAAAAATACAAAAACACAAAAACGTAAAAAAAACTTATAAAAAGCATTTCTTTTTCAAAGTTTTTCACCAAAAAGATTTTATTTTTATTTTCACAAGTACATATATATTCTCTATTTCTTTGGTATCTTTTTCTTTTTCTTTGTAGGTGTATGCGTACTAGATCTTCATCTTATTCAGAGTCCGAGACTCCTGAAGATTTACATATGGCAGGTGTGCACAACAACAATAACCACCTCAACCCAACATGAATAATAACAACCATCTTCCTCAACCCGACCTTCGAACGATGGAGGAGCTTTGTCAACCAACAATGTATGGACGCGGAGGACCGATTGCGCTGATTCAAATCACGGCTCCTGATTTTTCGTTGAAGCATCACATGATCCAACAAGTTCAAAATACTTGTCCATTTCGTGGATTACCGGATGATGATGCCAACAAACATCTCGACAAATTCATTACCGTCACTCAAAGCATGAAGTTGCTCGGTGTTACTATGGATTTTCTTCGCCTTCACCTATTTCCACATACCTTATCCCACCATGCCGGAAAATGGTTTGATCGTCTTTCGAAGAATTCAATTCATACTTGGGACGAGATGAATCAACGATTTTTGTCGCGCTACTTTCCACCATCCATGGTCACGAGCCTTCGGAATCAAATCAGTGGATTTACACAAAAACCTGATGAATCACTTTTTGATGCTTGGGAATGATATAATGTTTTGATGGATCGGTGTCCTAACCACAACATGCTCTCCGTCACTTTAATTGATACTTTCTACAACAGTTTAACTTTTCGTGATCGTGATACGATTAATGCAGCCGCCAGTGGCACATTTATGAAAAGAAGACCCGAGGAGTGTAGAGAGCTTATAGAGAACATGACTACTCATCACAAAAATTGGGATGCATCCGTGATACAGGGTTTGCTAGGGTTCAGAATTCTCGGAATCCTCTCGAATTGATCTCAGTTAAAAGTGGAATGATTTGTTCTTGGTGACAAAAAGTGGATTTGGTTTTCGATTCTAGGTAAGTAAATAAAATGGTAATGAAGTAAACTTAAAACAATTAATAATCTGAAAATTAATCTGAAAAATAACTCTTACTGAAGAATGCCCTATGCTGAAAATAACCCTTATGCGGAATGTTGCTCTATGCGGAATAAGTTGTATGATTCGGAAAAAGCTCTATGCGGAAAATAATCCCTACTCGGAATATATGACCATGCGGAAAAATCTTGTCTATGCGGAAAAAGAAGCTATTCGGAATAAATGGCCTATGCGGAAAATAAGGCAATTCGGAAAATTATGCCTATTCGGAAAAATGTTCCGAATAGGGATACAAGGATTTGCTATGCGGAAAATTCGGCAACTCGGAAAAAAAGTTCCGAATAAGGAAACTAAAAAATGGCTATTCGGAAAAATGAACTTCTATGCGGAAAATAGAGCCATTCGGAATATCTGGGATATTCCGAATAAAGAGGAAATTAAACCTCTACTCGGAATAATTGAAATATTCCGAGTAAAGCAAACTTGAAAAGGCTATTCGGAAAAATGAACTTCTATGCGGAAAATAGAGCCATTCGGAATATCTGGGATATTCCGAATAAAGAGGAAATTAAACCTCTACTCGGAATAATTGAAATATTCCGAGTAAAGCAAACTTGAAAAGGCTATTCGGAAAGTCTGGGACGAAGATCAGATACAGCAGTAAGGAAAATAGCGGACACGGATTTTAATCCAAACGACTTAAACACTCAAAAAGGTTTCACCAATTTAAACACAAATCATTAACATACCATAAGGAACAAATCCCACTAATAAAAACACTAATTCAACAACTTTTTAAGATCAAACTTGAATCACATAAAAACTTAAGAACTTGCAAAAAGAGATGATGAAGAACAAGATTAATGAAAAGATGGAATGGATTGATTAAGGGAAAATTAACAAGAGTATTGAATCAAACTTACAAGATGAAAAGAAAAAGATGAAAATCACCAAACTCCCTAATGGAGTTTGTGATGAGACGAACTACAAAGCCTGGAAAAAAGGAAAATGAAAAACTAACTAACTAATGTGTGAAGAAAAATCTATTTATAGTCCTAATGGTTGGTTGGTGAGTGGGCTTTCTCCCTTTCTTCTTGTCTTCTCGTCTTTTCAGAAAAGTTGACGTTTTCGATTCTGATTCGGAATTTGTTGTCGATTAAATCCAACTCGTCTTTTAATTTCTTCGTTAAATAGACTCGAGTTTCTTCGACTTATGAAAATCTTCCGTCTTTAGTCCTTTTCTTCAATAAATCTTCGAATAGGCCTAGTGACTTCAAATCTTTTGCACGTCTTGGACAATAGACTTTATCTTGAGTCTTTTTCCTTGATAAATCCCGTGCAATCCCATGTTTTCTTTAATATTCATCCGGTTAGCTCTGAAATCACAGTAAACACAAAAACCACGCATAATTCCAAACAAATGATATTAATTACGTGTTTTGGTCTTGTTTTAGCCAGAATTAAGTGGTAAAAGGATGGGTGTTTACACACCTATCAAATCCCCTACACTTAACCATTGCCATGCCCTCATGCAATGCTTAGTGATAAAGCAATTTTACATTTTTCTCATAATTAATCAACCTCGGCCTTATTTAAATTCTACTAAACAACAATTAAAATACTAAGAGAACTTAAAACTTTAAAGTAAGCAAAAGAATGGAAATAACTTGTAAAGAAATCAAGGACTTACATTAGGGCTTTGGTGTTGCGAAGATTTATCACCCTCAAGTTTCACGTTCCCCAAACTAAGCTTAAAAACGAGATCATTGTTATTATAAGTTAGTAAATCAAACACTTACACACATGGCTTAATTAAATGCTTAAACTCCCTTATTCCTAATTGTATCTCTTATATTTTATTTTTGTCTTAGAATAATCATGAAGATGCATTTTTGGACTTATTTCGATAGTTTATTAGGGCTGAAAGCAAAGTAGGACGATTTGATCAATAGTTAGCTAAAGGACAAAATCTCTTAAAACTGCTTCTCGGGATATCAAAAAGTTCATATCTTGGCATAACTTGGTTCACGATTTGAGACCTTTCTCGGGCCGATATTTGGCATGTACTTCATACTTCATATCTTCGAGAGACGTTCTTGAGATAATGGTCTTCTCATCATAATAGAGTTTCTTCACTTGGAGACTTTGTTGACCACGACTTCATGATTATTTCTTCAATCTCTATTTGGGATTTTGAGATACGACGATCCGCCTCCTTTTCGGACTTGGATCTATTTATCCTCATACCTTGTTAGGGTCTTTTCGGATAGACTTCTCCATGATCTTTATGGGAGTTGATTGCTTTTCGTCGTGAGTCTTGATCCTTCATATTGACTTTAGGAATAATGCTTTTCACATCACTTTGGATCTTCAGCAATAAAATTGAATCCTCATGCCTTGTTAGGGCCTTTTCGGACTCGCCAATCTTCGCGCCCCGCTTCATAAGTTATGCCTTGGCTATGAACTCTTATCATTACCGAGCAACTTTTAAACGATCTTGGGCTAGAAGCTAAGTAACTTTTCAAATCGTAAGACCTTACTTATTGCAGATAAATTATTAGCAAGTGATGGGAGAATAGGCGAATAATTACACCAAGTGAGCTTGCGCAAGATTACCGACTTATAATTGACTCTATCATTTCTCGTCCTCCACAATTTAAAATCTCAAATAATGAGACTCGTGGACACTTAGCCTAACAAACCAATTAAGGTCTATATGGTTAAGGATACTAGCTAGAATAAACTGGGATAAGTCTATTCGGGTTGAGTCAAAATAAACGCAACGGGCCTAATATGTCAAAGACTTCTAAACTAGCTACACCACTTTATTAAAATTTTGACTTTATTGCGGGATATATACATATGAAAGCAACGATAAAAATTTAAAAATTACAACTAAATGGCCAAAGTTAATAAAAAATTTGAAAAATGTTGAAAAATAGGATTTTCTGGTTAATTGAAGGCATTTTCATGGAAAAGTCCACTTAAAACTTCGATAGAAGTCTCCCCTACACTTAAGATAAACATTGTCCTCAATGTTTAAGCATGTGGAAAAAGTCTCCCCTACACTTATGACATTGTGCACGTTGGTTAACTCAAGTTAAGGAAGAGACGACTAAAGTGATCAATTTCAAATGTGAGAATGAAGAAAATTGAATCACGATAGTTGAGAGATAGAACCGGATTTCGGATAACACGGGAGCACGGTTCTTCAAAGATTTCCAAGATTGCAGTAATCCCTGTAAGCACATCACCACACAAACACAAATGACCAAAATAGGTCCTCCCCTACACTTAGGGGGTTAAAGGGATAGATACTCGGGCTGCCTCCCGAGGAGCGCTTGTTTTTGATAACCGAGTCACGAGCCTGACTCGACCCAAAGTCAGTTCATGGGGAACGTGGTGAGGGATGGAATCACCTCCTGAGAGGTGTCCTCACCAAAGTACAACTTCACTCGTTGGCCATTCACCTTAAAATTTGGTCCATTAGGTTGAGCGAGCTCGAGAGTACCATATGGAAAAATTTGGGCGATGGTGAATGGGCCGGACCAACGAGATTTGAGCTTGCCCGAAAAGATTTTCAACCGAGAGTTAAAAAGTAAGACTTTGTCTCCCACATGGAACTCTCGGTTTTTGATCTTGGAGTCGTGAATGAGCTTAGTTCTTTCCTTATAGATCAAAGAATTTTCATAAGCCTCATTCCGAAGTTCATTCAGCTCATTGAGTTGGATCTTGCGTAGGTCACCGGCTTTGTTTATATCAAAATTAGCCCACTTCAAGGCCCAATAAGCCTTGTGCTCCAACTCAATGGGGAGGTGGCACGCTTTCCCGTACACAAGACGATAAGGCGTACAGCCGATCGGGGTCTTGTAAGCGGTACGGAAAGCCCACAAAGCATCATCGAGTTTATCAGCCCATGCGGCACGATGCTCTCCCACGGTTCTTTCAAGAATTCGCTTAAGACCTCGGTTGGATATTTCAGCCTGGCCATTAGTTTGTGGGTGGTAGGCTGTGGAAAGACGATGGTTTACACCGTACTTAGCCATGACTCGAGCAAATTGGTCATTGCAGAAATGAGTCCCACGATCACTAATAATGGCACGAGGCACACCGAAGCGAGCGAATAGAGCTTTCAAAAAGTTACAAACCACCCTTGCGTCATTAGTAGGCAAAGCTTTGGCTTCAACCCACTTTGAAACGTAGTCAACGGCTACAAGGATGTATTTGTTTCCTTTAGATGAAGGGAATGGCCCCATAAAGTCGATACCCCAAACATCAAAAATTTCACACTCTTGGATGAAATTCTGAGGCATCTCGTCTTTATGTGTGATTTTGCCTTGCTTTTGGCAAACATCACATCGCTTAACCATATTGTGAGCATCACGATATATGGAGGGCCAATAAAATCCCGAATCAAACACTTTCTTAGCGGTGTAGTTGGGACCAAAGTGACCACCGGTGGGTCCTTTGTGGCAAGCATCAAGGATGTCCGACGCTGCCGGTCCATCAACACATCGGCGGATAATCAAGTCAGCGCATTGTTTGAATAGGTAAGGGTCGTCCCAAAAGTAAGTCTTGATGTCGGTAAAGAACTTCTTCTTTTGCTGGGACGTCAACCCTTCCTTGAGAATTCCACCCGCCAAGTAGTTTGCAAAGTCCGCAAACCACGGGGTTTCATTCGGCTTCGAGTTTATAGACATTAAGGTCTCCAAGGGAAAAGAATCATTGATTTCTTTGGTCGGATGATCCCCTTGGTATGGATCCTCAAGTCTACTAAGATGGTCCGCGGCTAGGTTTTCTGCTCCTTTTTTATCGCGAATGTCGATTTTAAATTCCTGGAGCAGCAAAACCCAGCGAAGAAGTCTTGGTTTGGAATCTTGCTTTGTCAACAAGTACTTCAACGCGGAATGATCGGTGTACACAATGGTGGTGGAAAGGACAAGATAGGGGCGGAATTTTTCAAAAGCATAGACAACCGCTAAAAGCTCTTTCTCAGTTGTCGTATAATGCAATTGTGCCCCCGTCATTGTCTTGCTAGCGTAGTGGATTGGTTGGAAGTGTTTGTTCACTCTTTGTCCAAGAACCGCTCCAATAGCAAAATCGCTAGCATCGCACATCAACTCAAAGGGAAGCTCCCAATTAGGGGTAACCAAGACGGGTGCCTTAGTTAGCTTATCCTTAAGTGAGTTAAAGGCTTCAAGGCACTCTTTGGAGAAGATAAATGGAGTATCTTTTTCCAAGAGGTGGGTCATCGGGCGAGCGATTTGAGAAAAGTCTTTGATAAATCGGCGGTAGAAGCCCGCATGACCCAAGAAACTTCTCACACCCTTCACAGTGGAAGGTGGAGGCAACTTTGCTATAACGTCAACTTTAGCACGGTCTACTTCAAGACCGGCTTTCGAAATCTTATGTCCAAGCACGACGCCTTCTTTCACCATGAAATGGCATTTTTCCCAATTTAGAACTAGGCGAGTGTCTTCACACCGCTTTAGCATACGTTCTAAATTGGCAAGGCAAGCAGAGAAGGAGTCCCCGAAGACCGAGAAATCATCCATGAAGACTTCCATGGTTTGTTCAACCATGTCATGAAAGATAGCTAACATACACCTTTGGAAAGTCCCTGGCGCATTACATAAGCCAAAAGGCATTCGTTTGTAAGCGAAAGTGCCATAGGGACAGGTGAATGTAGTCTTCTCTTGATCTTGGGGATCGATGGGTATTTGAAAATAACCCGAGAAACCATCCAAAAAGCAGTAATATTCATTACCGGCTAATCGTTCAAGCATTTGGTCCATGAAAGGTAGAGGGAAATGATCCTTTCTCGTGGCATCATTGAGTTTGCGGTAGTCTATACAAACTCTCCACCCAGTAACGAGACGAGTGGGAATCAACTCGTTGTGTTCATTGGGAACAACGGTTATTCCGCCCTTCTTGGGCACACAATGGATTGGACTAACCCACGGGGAATCCGAAATAGGGTAAATCATACCCGCATCAAGAAGTTTGATAACCTCTGTTTTGATGACTTCATGTATTTTTGGATTCACCCTTCGTTGGCTTTGAATAGTGGGCTTATAGTCGTCCTCCATGAGAATTTTGTGCGTGCAGAAGTGAGGATCAATTCCACGAATATCCGAGATTTTCCACGCAATAGCCTTCTTGTGAGCTTTCAACACAGCAACGAGGCGAGTCTTCTCTGCATCTTTCAAATCCTTTGCAATAATGACGGGCGACTTCTTGTTGTCGTCAAGGAACACGTACTCGAGATGTGGCGGCAACTCCTTAAGTTCCAAATCCGGAGGATTTTCGACGGGAGGCGTTTTCAAAGTCGTGGCATCGATAGCAATAACCGTGGGAGATGGAGGCGAAGGATTGTCTTCAGTGAGAAGATTGTCAAAGAAACTCATGTCTTCGTCCCCCTCTGTGGGAGAATCATTAGTAGCTAAATTCGCATCTCCCATGGTAGCTTCAAGATTGTTCCAGAATAAATCACTATCTCCAAATAGAGACAACGATGAATCAATAGAGGACACGGTCTCAACAGTGGGAAGAGAGGTAGGAATACTTTTGCAAGCATCATTAAAGTGTTCTTCACAAGCCTCATCGAGAACGTCAATACAATTAACACTCTCATATGAATAAGGTTGTTTGGACAACTTTCCCATGTTGAAGACTACTTTGTCGTCACCCACTCTCATGATAAGCTCACCGGCTTCAACATCAATGAGAGTGCGACCGGTCCTAAGGAATGGACGACCAACAATGAGTGGTACACGAGGGTCCATCTCGTAGTCGACGACAACAAAATCAGCAGGAAAGGTGAATTTGTCGACTCCTACAATAACATCTTCGGCTATCCCCACTGGATAAGCAACCGTACGGTTGGCCAATTCCAAAGTCATCTTGGTGGGGACTAGCTCTGGGAGAGATAATTGCTTCCACACACTTAGAGGCATGAGATTAATACTGGCACCTAGATCGGCTAGGGCCATGCAATTCTCTACTCCCGGGAAATTGCAAGGGATAAGAAAACGACCCGGATCACCAAGCTTGTTTGGCAATTTCCTTAAGAGCACTGCAGAGCAGTTCTCATTAAGTTGGGTGTTGGCAATGTCGAGGAGCTTTTCCTTGTCGCTCAGAAGGTCTTTAAACATTTTAGCATACTTGGGCATGTGAGCGAGAGCCTCAGCGAAGGAGATATTGAAATTCAGTTGTTTAAACATTTTAAGAAAGTTAGAAACCTGAATATCATCCTTGCTCTTTTGCTTCTCTTTCCTCAACCTAGAAGGATAAGGTATATTGGAAGAAGATGAAGGCTTTAGAGGAATAGGATCACTCACAACCACGGGTGGAGGAGGGGTAGAAAGAAGAGGTGGAGAAATTGGGGAAGGAGAAGGAGGAGGAATAGGAGCAGGCGACTCGTTTTCCTTAGTCACAACCACCGGTGGGGGTATAGGAAGCTCGGGTTCCTTGGTACCTTTACCACTTCGAGTGGTGATTGCTTTCATCTCTCCTCTTGGGTTCGCAACGGTGTTACTCGGAAGAGTACCCGAAGAAGAGGGTTGACTACTTTGGAAGAAACTAGCCATCATGTTCCTCAGATCATTCGTCTGACTATCCAACGTGTTTCGCATATCGGCTCTCAAATCATTTCCTTGCTTGACCAAGTCGGCTTTCAGGTTGAGCACTTCTCTCTGAAGATTTCCCACTATCGCATCATTAGTCCTCATATACGTTTCCACTTCTTGGTGAAGAGCGTTGGGTTGGTTGGGAGGAGCATTGTATGCAGGTGGTTGGTAAGCAGGTTGTTGGTAGACTTGGTTGTTTCGATGAGGTGGTTGTTGTTGCTTGTGAGGTGGGATGTATGGTTGTCGAGGTTGTTGTTGTTGTTGAGGAGGGCGATTAAGGTTTTGTTGTTGGTTTGGGTTGGTAGGAGGAAAACCAGGTGGGGAAAGATAGTTGTTGCTGCGGTAGCTAAGCAAGTTACGGTCACCTTGGGGTTTTGCTTGATAAGCGGGTTGTTGGTAGGTGCCATATGCCGCATTCACATTCTCAGCAGGGTAATCTTGGGTGGCGGTACAAGTTGTGTAAGAGTGGGGACCACCGCATATCTCACAAGGTTGGCTGACAGCGTTGATTTGTGCATTTTTGGCGTTGTTGCTGTTGTTGTTGCTGACGGTATGTGTGACAAGCGATTCAAGAAGCGTAGTGATTTTGTCTAATCGCTTGTCGCTGTCATTAGTGCTAGCACTAGCAACATTGGTCCTAACGCTCTTGGTTTGCACACGAGATTTGTTCTCAATGATATCCCAAGCAGCGTTGGAAGTCTTAGCCAATAAATTACCCCCTGAGGCACTATTCAGTGAATCTTGGTCATTCATGCTTAAACCATTGTAAAAAGTATTAATTTGATGTACTTTGGTAAAACCATGTTGTGGGCATTTTCTTAAAAGATCTTTAAAACGATCCCAAGATTCACTGAATGACTCATCGTACTTTTGTTCAAAGTTTATAATCTCATTCCGCAAAGCGGTAGTACGAGAGGGTGGAAAAAAGTAGTTGATAAACTTTGTTTCCAAATCCGTCCACGAGAGAATACTCTGTGGCGGTTCCTTAGCAAGCCAATGCCGGGCTTGTCCCTCTAAAGAAAAGGGAAAAAGTTGTAACCTTATCACTTCTTGCGAAACTCCATTGAATTTGACCGTGTTGGTGAGTTGTAGAAATCTCTTGATATGGTCGTGTGGGTCATCAATGGTTCGTCCCAAGAACGGTTGAGCTGAGACCATCTGGATAAAGCCTGACTTGAGCTCGAAATTGTTGGCGGCAATTGGAGGAATGACAATTGGATCCGTGTTGCCATCAACATGAGCTTGCAGCAATTCAATCATTGGGCGATTATCCGGAAGGTGCTCATTGTTGTTGTTATTCATGTTGTTGAAAGGCGGATTGTTGTTGTTATTATTGTTGTTCGGAGGTGGTATGTTATTGTTGTTTTGAACACCAGCCATGTCTAAGTTATCGAGAGGCTCGGGCTCTTGATAAGACGTGGATCGAGTGCGCATACACCTGCAAAAGAACGAACAAAGAAAAACAAGGCAAAAATATTTTTGGTTTTTATTGGTTTTTTAATTTTTAGTGTTTTTGAAAATTATATATTTTTTTTAGTGTTTTTGAAAATTTTATGAAAAAGTAACGTTCTCGGGGAACGGATCCCAAAATCCAAGTTCTACAAAAAACTTTTGATCTTAACGAGAGGAGCCGGCAGCGGCGCCATTTGATACAGGGTTTGCTAGGGTTCAGAATTCTCGGAATCCTCTCGAATTGATCTCAGTTAAAAGTGGAATGATTTGTTCTTGGTGACAAAAAGTGGATTTGGTTTTCGATTCTAGGTAAGTAAATAAAATGGTAATGAAGTAAACTTAAAACAATTAATAATCTGAAAATTAATCTGAAAAATAACTCTTACTGAAGAATGCCCTATGCTGAAAATAACCCTTATGCGGAATGTTGCTCTATGCGGAATAAGTTGTATGATTCGGAAAAAGCTCTATGCGGAAAATAATCCCTACTCGGAATATATGACCATGCGGAAAAATCTTGTCTATGCGGAAAAAGAAGCTATTCGGAATAAATGGCCTATGCGGAAAATAAGGCAATTCGGAAAATTATGCCTATTCGGAAAAATGTTCCGAATAGGGATACAAGGATTTGCTATGCGGAAAATTCGGCAACTCGGAAAAAAAGTTCCGAATAAGGAAACTAAAAAATGGCTATTCGGAAAAATGAACTTCTATGCGGAAAATAGAGCCATTCGGAATATCTGGGATATTCCGAATAAAGAGGAAATTAAACCTCTACTCGGAATAATTGAAATATTCCGAGTAAAGCAAACTTGAAAAGGCTATTCGGAAAAATGAACTTCTATGCGGAAAATAGAGCCATTCGGAATATCTGGGATATTCCGAATAAAGAGGAAATTAAACCTCTACTCGGAATAATTGAAATATTCCGAGTAAAGCAAACTTGAAAAGGCTATTCGGAAAGTCTGGGACGAAGATCAGATACAGCAGTAAGGAAAATAGCGGACACGGATTTTAATCCAAACGACTTAAACACTCAAAAAGGTTTCACCAATTTAAACACAAATCATTAACATACCATAAGGAACAAATCCCACTAATAAAAACACTAATTCAACAACTTTTTAAGATCAAACTTGAATCACATAAAAACTTAAGAACTTGCAAAAAGAGATGATGAAGAACAAGATTAATGAAAAGATGGAATGGATTGATTAAGGGAAAATTAACAAGAGTATTGAATCAAACTTACAAGATGAAAAGAAAAAGATGAAAATCACCAAACTCCCTAATGGAGTTTGTGATGAGACGAACTACAAAGCCTGGAAAAAAGGAAAATGAAAAACTAACTAACTAATGTGTGAAGAAAAATCTATTTATAGTCCTAATGGTTGGTTGGTGAGTGGGCTTTCTCCCTTTCTTCTTGTCTTCTCGTCTTTTCAGAAAAGTTGACGTTTTCGATTCTGATTCGGAATTTGTTGTCGATTAAATCCAACTCGTCTTTTAATTTCTTCGTTAAATAGACTCGAGTTTCTTCGACTTATGAAAATCTTCCGTCTTTAGTCCTTTTCTTCAATAAATCTTCGAATAGGCCTAGTGACTTCAAATCTTTTGCACGTCTTGGACAATAGACTTTATCTTGAGTCTTTTTCCTTGATAAATCCCGTGCAATCCCATGTTTTCTTTAATATTCATCCGGTTAGCTCTGAAATCACAGTAAACACAAAAACCACGCATAATTCCAAACAAATGATATTAATTACGTGTTTTGGTCTTGTTTTAGCCAGAATTAAGTGGTAAAAGGATGGGTGTTTACACACCTATCAATCCGCATCTTCAAGGAATAACCTGAGAGTCAATGTTTCTTCTACTTTATCACACACCGAGATGACCGAATTCACCCGCATGATGGCCGAAATGAACAAAAGTATCCAACTTTTTGTTACAAATCAACAACAACAAGTTAAAGCTGTAACACTTTCTTGTGAGATCTACGGCAGTCCTCATTCATACACTGATTGTCCTTCTACTCATGACAATCCGGAAAACGTGTATGCGGCTCATGGTAACTATTCAACGGAAAGCTATCAAGCCCGACCTCAAGGTGATCGTAACTTGCTAAGTTACCGTTCTAACAACTTTCTTTCACCCGGTTTTTCTCCTCAAAGCCACAACCCTAAAAACTACAATAGAAGCAATCCAAACCCACCTCGAGCTTCTAATCCTTATCACCCACCCGCTCAACAAGCACCACCCATCCCTTCACCCACAACTAATAATCATGATGTTGAAGCTTTCATGACGACCCAAGGAGAGCTAGTTAAGAATCAGCAAAGCCAAATCATCAACTTGAAAGGAGATATCACTAAGCAAGGGAATGATATTAGAACCGAGCTTCGACATGATATGCAAACCTCTTTTAGCAATAAAACAAATGATTTGAAGAATATGCTGGCTAGTTTCTTCCCAAGTACTCAACCCTCTACTTCGGGCTCTCTTCCTTCAAATACCGTCACCAACCCAAGAGCGAATGTGAGTGCTATTACTACACGCAGTGGAGCAACTCTTGTAGGACCATCTATCCCTCCCCCAGTTAATCCATCTACACCCCCTCCACCACCATTTATCCCACCTACTTCCACACCTAGTATTAGTTCTCCATTACCGTCTCCACCTCTACAAGCAGAAGTACCCAAGAAACAACCTTTACCTGCTACACCTACACCACCTAAATCCAACATCCCTTATCCTTCTCGGTTAGACAAGAGCAAATTGTTTACTAAAGAGGATGCTCAAATCACTTCTTTTCTGGGATGATATCACAAATGACCTTCAACATTAGCCTCGTTGAAGCACTTGTCCAAATGCCGAAATTCGTCAAAGCATTCAAGGAATTGCTTAACAAGAAGGAAAAGATGCCTGAGTTTGTCAACACACGCTTAAATGAAAATTATTCTTCAGTCATTCTTAAAGAACTTCCGAAAAACTTGGAGATCCTGGTCGTTTTGTGTTGCCTTGCATTTTTTACAAAACCGAAGAATTTACTCCCTTAGCTGATCTCGGGGCAGGTATAAATTTGATGCCTTTAAGTGTTTGGAAAACACTATCATTACTCGACCTTACACCAACAAAGATGACTCTTGAGCTAGCAAATCACACTCTCGCTTACCCAGTTGGTATTTCCGAAGATGTGTTTATTAAATTTGGTACCTTCATTTTTCCGGTCGACTTTGTTGTTGTTGATTATGAAATGGACCCTCGTATTCCGTTAATACTTGGTCGGTCATTCTTGAGAGCCGGAAAAGCATTAGTCGATGTTGTCGAAGGTGAGCTAATCTTAAGGGTCGGGAATGATGCACAAGTTTTTAAAATGGGGAAGATCACAACCAAACCCAATGGAAGAGAATCAGCGAATATGATTAATGTGCTTGATGATTTTGTCGTCTACAACAATCCTCTTTTCAATTCTTGCTATGATAATCCACTTTTCCAAGATGATGTGGATGATTCTCTCACCAATTCGGATCCTCCACCAATTTATGAGTCTCCACCAATTTATGATGACTATGATGATGATTCTAGTTCTGACATGGATGATTATGATGATTTTTCTTTTGAGTATTAAGACATGCCAACATATGATGACTTTGATGATGTCGATACTCTTTTGAGTGATTCTTCACATGATGACCTTGTTCCTACTTTTGATGAAGATCCTCCACCAACAATGCTTGATCCTACTTTGGATGACTACTCATTTGAGGAAGATTTTGCTACTTTTCTCAACACTTACTTCCCAAATGAGAATGATTCTCCTCCTTTGGACTTTGATGATGCTCTTTATCCTCCATTAGATATGAAGAAACCCGTTTCAAAGGAGAAGAAGCCGGATGATACCGATATCCGTAGTACCTATGTCTTGACACCTCTTTATCCACCTTCTGAGGATGAGATTGTGAGATTTATGAGCGGATCCTCTTCAAGTTCTACTGAGCCTAAGTGTTATTTTCCCCTAATGGAAAAGGTGTTCGATCCCGGTATTGCAATTTTTAAGCCATCTCAGTATCCATCTGATGAAATAAAAGGAAAGATTTTTGGAACTTATGGAGATATGCTTGCACCTCATCACACTCTCTTCCACCGTGCTCAATCACTACTTAAGGGAACCTTGCCTACTCTTCTTTGGCTTGCCTTGTTTGCCTTAAGCTTATGCTACTTGATGGACGAGAACCATGTATTTGATCCCGGTGGATGTGTTTCAAGCTTCTTTCCATGCTAATCAAGGTCGAGTCAGGCTCACGACTCGGTGAAAAAAAACAAGCGTTTCTCGGGAGGCAACCCGAGTATCTATCCTTTTTCTTTTGTTTTTATAATAAGTGTAGGGGGAGACCCTAGTATGTGTTTGTTGTTTTCTTTCTTATCATGTGCAGGGATTCGAGCTTTCAAAGATACATTCTTGATGACTTTTGACGACCCGTGATTCCGTGTACCCGTCTTCCCGGTTCTATCCTAAATTCTTTCGATTCATTATTTTATCATTTATGATTGAAATAGGAATCACTTTAGTTGTCTCTTCCTTAGCAAGATTTAAACAACGTGCACAATGTCCTATGTGTTGGGGAGTTCACTCCCACATGCTTAAACATTGAGGACAATGTTTATATTAAGTGTAGGGGCACTTCTATCGAAGTTAAGTGGGATTTTCCTTGTATTTGTCCTCATTTTAACTGGAAAATTGATTTTTCGATATTTTTCAAATTTTTTGATCTATTTTGGCCTATTAGTATTTACCTTTGTTATAGTTATTTTCTTTCTTTGCTAGAATAAATTTTGAATAAAGTGGTTTTAATTTTCAAACGTTGTGAATCTTTTGACTCAACCCGAGTTTACTTATCCAAGTTTACTCTAGCTAGTATCCTTAACGTGTTTAAGTCAAGTTTTGCTAGGCTTTTATATAGGTAACTTTAAAACGCGAAAGTCTTAACTCTTACGGGTTAAGAACAAGAACTTTTCACAAGTTCCTATAATTGATCCTAGAAAGTCGTTTATCAAGGGAACTTTAAAATGCGAATTCTAAACTTGAAAAAGTCTAAGAATTTACAAGATCCTATAAAAGACTTGAAAACCCAAAAATTTGATTTAATTGGCTAAGCATCCACGAGTCTCATTCCTTGATATTTTAAATTGTGGAGAACGAGAGATGATAGAGTCAATTATAAGTTTGGTATTCTTTCATAAATTTATGTGAGTTGGTTATGAGCTTTTTCTCCCATCGCTTGCTAATAAATTTAATTGCAATAAATAAGGTTGTACGATTTGAAAAATTACTTAGCTTCTAGCACAAGATCGTTTAAAAGTTGCTCGGTATTAATTAGAGTTTATAGCCAAGGCATAACTTATTAAAGCGGGATGCGAAGATTGGCGAGTCCGAAAAGGCCCTAACAAGGCATGAGGGCTACATTTTGCTGCTAAAGATCCAAAGTGATGTGAAGAATCATTTATCAAAAATCAATATGAAGGATCGAGACACACGACGAAAAGCAAATAATCCCCTAAAGATCATGGAGAAGTCTATCCGAAAAGACCCTAACAAGGTATGAGGATAAATAGATCCAAGTCCTAAAAGGAGGCGGATCGTTGTATATCAAAATTCCAAATAAAGATTGGAGAAAAATGAAGAAGTCGTGGTCCAAGTATGAAGAATCTCTCAAAACTTCAAGTGAAGAAATTCCTATTATGAAGAGAAGACCATTATTTCATGAACGTCTCTTAAGATTCGAAGTATGAAGTCACTGCCAAATATCGGTCCGAGAAAGGTCTAAATCGTGAAATGAGTTATGCCAAGATATGAACTTTATGAGGTCCCGAGAAGCAGTTTTAAAAGATTTTGTCCTTTAGCTAACTATTGATTAAATCGTCCCACTTTATTTTCAGTCTAAATAAACAATCAAAATAAGTCAAACAATGCATCCTCGTGATCATTCAATACAACCATAAAATATAACAGATACACCTAGGAATAAGGGAGTCTAAGTGAATAATTGGTCCACATGAGTACGTGTTAGCTTGCTAACTTATAATAACAATGATCTCGTTTTTAAGCTTGGTATGGGGAACGTGAAACTTGAGGGTGATAAACATTCATGACATTCCAAAACCCTAAGGTAAGTTTTTGATCTTTTTACTTGTTTTCTTCTTTTTATAAATTTTCTATCTCTTTTTTGTCTTGTGTTTAATAAAGGCCAATGTGGATTGATTATGATGCAAAACGTAAAACTTGCTTTGTAATTAATGCATTGCATGAGGACATTGCAATGGTCAAGAGTAGGGGATTTAATAAGTGTGGAAACACTTATCTTTTTACCATTTAATTATAATAATAACCAAGCCAAAACGTGTATTTTATGTCGTAAATGTCGGAATTATGCGTGGTTTGTGTTTTTGTTATGATTTAGGACCAAAATGTGAAAAGGGAAGATAACATGGGCTTTCACGGGCTTTTATCGAAGAAAAAGACAAAAGACGAAGTCAAAAGATCAAGAGTGGAAAAAGAACGGAAGTCCAAGGCCTATTCTGAAGATTTAGCGAAGAAAAGTCTAAAGATGGAAGTTTAATGAAGTCGAAGAACTCAAGTCTATTTATTGAAGAAATTATAAGACAAGTTCAATTTATCCATCGACAAATCCCGAGACAAAGTCGAAAAAGTCGAAGAATTTAGAAGACGAAAATACGTGAAGAAGAAGAAAGGAACAACACATGTTAACCTCCCTATCAATACCCTCCTAATGTCACATTAGGAGGTGGTGGGCTATTTGACACATAGTTCTTCCATCTTCAATTACATGCACTTTCATATTGTCTTTTACTTAATTGTCATTTAAATTCTTGCCTTTAATTCCAAGTAAGTTTTAATTTTGTGTTGTTTAATCTTTTATCTTCAAGCTTTTTAATCATCTTATTCTTCTTTTCTTGTTTGTTTAATCTTAATCTTTTCATAATCTTTGTTTGTTTTGATTTATTGTTCTTAATTTTAATCTTTTTTGTCCACTTTTTACATAAAGTTTACATCTTTTAACTTTTCGTGGTTTGTTTTTAAAGTTTTATAAGGTTTATAATTCATCTAGTAGTTTTGGTTAGCTTATTGGTGTGTTTCTTTGCTTATTTTCCTTAAAAAGTTGAGATTTTAGTGCTTATTTTCGTCATTTTACGATTTCCTATTTTTTAGGAAATCTGATTCGATTTCGCAATACTTATTATATTGTGAAATTGAACTTTAGCCTATTGCGAAAACTTGGCCTAGCCATATTGCGGAATCAGTGCAAGTCTCTAATTGTGGAATCTAGTCTCCAATATTGCGGAATTGTACTTTTAGCCTATTGTGAAAATCTTCCTTTTTTAGCATTGCGAAATCATTGGATTTCACTATTGTGAAATCGTCTTTTTTTTTAGCATTGCCAAATCATCTTTTAATTGCGAAATCTTGGTCATTTCATGTTTGCAGATTTTTGTACTTTTCTAGAATTGCGAAATTAATTCATTTTAATATAATTGCGAAATTATTTCTTTTTTCTCCAAGTTAATTTTAAACTTATTTTTCCCGCCATTTTTACTTAGCTTTATTTTAATTGTTTTGTCATAATTTATTTTCAGAGTTATTTTATTTTAAAGTTTTTAAATTTACGTTTTGTCAAGTTTTAATTTTACGTCATTTAATTAATTTACTTTTAAAGTCTTAAATTTATTGCCATTTACGTTTTAATTAGTTTTAGCATTATTTACTTTATCATTTACTTTAAAGTTTTGCATTTTAATTTTACTACAACGACCAATCTATTTCTTTTCCACCAAAAGACGACTGAGTCGCACGTTGAACCTGAGATCAATTCAATTAGACTTACTTCAACGAACATTTTATACTAGTTAAAATCCTTGTATTAGGGTTGAAGAATGAAAAAGAATTGTAAAGATAAAGGGTGTAAAGAAAGAAGCCCTCCTTACAACCTTAGGCAGAAACCGGGTCAACACATATGCTATTGAGATCATTTTAATGATGCTCGATATTGAAGATAGACATCATGGACCCAGTGATGCAATGCACAACCCATCCCATCTAACTCAGATATCTCTCAAAAGGTATTTTTTATTCACACGGAGACAACGCATTATCTATCGATTTATTCACTCCGAGTAAATTGATATTGAAAAGGCGGCACTCCTCTCCAGCCTCCGCTCACTAAAATCCAAAATGCACGCTCGAGTCTAGAGCCATTTGATATCATCAAATATCTCATTAGACACACTTTCATAATTTCTTGCTTCTTCACACACTGTGAAAAGTAAGAAAGATCTCAAGAGTCCTACGCAAAATCTTCATGATCTTTCCTGAACATCCGAGTAATACGAAAGTATTTACAATGAAGATAGAAATCCTTCTTGAGCGAATATAAAAAATCTCATGGTAGGTGACTTGTGCGATTCTTTATGAATCAAGCTTGTGATAATTGGAAAGCAACAATGGTTTAATTCTTAACTGAACTTAAACACGTTCTAGGCCTCTAGGAAATATCTCTGTAATCTTGCCAGAACATTCAGAGTGACACTCTATAGTGTTCACAGTGATGAGTGGAAATCCTTCTAGTGTTAACCTTAAACCAAACTTGGTAGGTAACTTGCAAGATTGAATATGAATCAAGCTCGTGACAACTGGAAATCAACGATGGTGCGATTCTTTAATGAATCAAAATTGTTCCAGGAATCAGAATTGACGGCTTCAATCATGCGGATAATTTTATCCAAATGATTCACTCTTTACGTTCGCATTCAGCTTTGGACGGTCGAGTAAAAAGAACAGGTTTACCCGAGAAATCTTGTCAAGGATATTTTTAATTAAATCTACCTGCCACAAGTACGATATGTTATATCGGCCAACGGTCTTAACCGGCCGGAGGTAAAATGCTACCAAATTAGAATGAAATGTTCAAAGACATTTCGTTTGTGTCTACTTATGTTGCGACATTTGAAGACGGTGGCGTTGCGGACTCCGAGAAGAAGTCGTCCCCGCATGCTTATTCTTTATGAACTTAATACTTCATCTAATTTAAGAAAGCCTAAAAGTTAAAGTCTTTCGCTGTATCGAACTCTGAAGCTTACAAGAATTACGACCGGTATAAGTATATGGGAAGTGAAGTCACGAAGAGGCAAAGATCACAAGTGATGGATGCACAAGATCAAGGAAAGAGAGTAATGCTAAAGATTGATATCAAAGATCACATCAATATGTTCACCAAGAAAATAAAAAGAAAAGAAAGACGAAGACTACGAGCTCAAGACAAGCATAGTATGCTAGGTTTATTTTATTATTGTAACTTGGGTAACGGCCTTGTTTGGAGTAACCTCCATTAGGGGGAGATTGTTGGAAATACGTTTTACATATTAGAAAGGATCGGTCACTCCAACAATAGCTCATGCAATAGCTTGTTGTTTAGTTTATTTTCACTTATTAAACAAAGCCCAAACCGAGCCCATGAGATGTATAGGCCGGCGACCCAATGTAAGCCCAAGCCCATCTCATAGGCTTGGGTATATAAACCCTCTCCTTAGATGGAGAGGGTGGTGGTTTTCATTTTCAAATACATATAGTTAATCACTTTCTCTCTAAAAAGTGTGTGTGAAATCATCTATCTTTCTATCTCTTTCTCTCTCTAAAACATAAGCAAGATTTACATATCCTACAAGTCCAGATTCCGTGAGAAGGTTGTGCTTGGATAATCAAAAAGACTCTATATGCTAAGGTGAGTTTATAGACTCACTTTCAAAAAGCTTATAAACAATTTGAAAACCCGTGAGGGGGATATATGTAGAACTGGAATACAAGTGTTTTTGTATGCTGCCTATATGATTATTTACACTATGTTTACTTGTTGCCATTAAAAGTCCCTTTTTAATCGTGAACCGTTAATCATTTAATGAACGCAAATATCGTGAATAGTTCTATTGGAGACTAAAATCTCCTAGCTGGGCAAGTCGCACTTGCTAGCAGCTAATGGTCCATTCCTAGGCTAAACATATATGCTTTATTTTTCTAAATTTCAGGGTAGTCTAGCAATCTTCCTGCTTAAGTACAATTTGTTGGATTTTTCTAATAATGTTTAGTCGCGGGTCATGAGCTAGTGCAATAAGAATCGATGAATTTAAAAACTGGGTGTATAACACTGTAGCCCGAGAGTCATACTTGTATTCAAATGATGTTTAAAACCTATAAATTCACTCAACCTTTGTGTTGACTTTAATCGTATATCTCAGGTGAATGAAGACTGGCGTGTTGCGAAGGGTGGTGTCTTGAATAAGTTATCATTCTATCAATAAAACTAGATCTTTGGGAAACCTGTGTTTGTACAGCGTATGTATAGTTGTTAATTAACTCTAATTTAAATAAATGAATGATAACATTCGTTTTATAAATCTGTCTTTTTGGAATTTTCTATTATTGTGACTATGGTACTATGAAGTAATACCAAAGATTAGCTTCCGTTGCTATATGGTAAAAATTGGGGTGTTACAAAGGAAAAGAAAAGGGAAAGAAAGGAAAAAAGGAAAGCTGGTAATTGTATTGGGCTAAGATTCTTGTGCTTAAGTATATAAGGACTTTTATTAACAAAACACTTTATTAATTCCCTGGAGAAAATAATAGGAGACGATCAAACATGAAGTTTTAGGATTCTTTATAAAAACCTTGACTTCCATTATTTTTAAGGTAAAACCTTCAATATCCTTTTCAATCTAATTGTTTTTATGCATTAGTAATAAATATATGATGGATCTAGGATTAGTTCTAAATTAAAATTTGAGTTTTTATGATATAATCATTTTTTGATTAGTTAGGTTATAATTACACATGTTATGAGTAATTAATTAGGTTAATTATGTTAAATTAGTTATTAAAACTGGGCAAATTTAAGGTCACTTGTTTTGATCATATCTAGAGTTTGGTAAACTTTTAAGTTGCGATCCAAGTACCCCTGGAAAGGTATTTGAGTTAGCTTTTGAATTCAAGTAACGATAACTAAATTGGAGGTCGGGAAGTGGGTCAAAAATAGGTTACAACATTCAGAGGTCAAAGTAGTTTTTGGATCAGCCGGTTTTTAATTAATGTTTTAAGATGGTTAGGGTACTTAGGAGTACAATTGAATCTTCAAATGAACATGAGAATTAGTTCATATATTAAATAAGAGATCTGGTGGAGGGCTAAGCAAATGGGATGGGGTAAGACCGTCTGATTATAACAAACTTTTCATATGTTCAAAATCAGTAAAATCTGGATAGGTAAAAGTATATATATATATATATATATATATATATATATATATATATATATATATATATATATATATATATATAGAATTTAGATAAAATGGTTTAGGTGTTTAAAGTTGTTAAAATGAGAAGTAATAGAAAATGGGGAAAAATCACATTTATTGATTAGTTTTGGTACGTTTATGATTTTTTAGTTCGTATACGATTGTTTTGGAAGTTTTAGTTCGTGTACGAGTAGCTAGTTCACAATTTTTAATATTACTAGTTTTTCGTGTATCAGTTGTGTATCATAATTTATCAATTATTTTGTTATATCGAATGCGACATGTGATAATGTATCACTGAATTTGCGAATAAATAATTATTTATGCTAATAATATTTTTTGAAGTAAAACTATGTATCATATGTATCAGCTATAAATTTTTACGTATCAAATTTTTTAGTGTTTTTATACCAATTTTTATGTATAAGATTTATTGTTTTGTGTTTAATATTAAATAAATCACATGTTAATTGATAAAATCAATGGTTAAGATGACTTTTTATTTTAACAACTTTAAGCTACTACACCACAATAACCTAACTCTATATATATATATATATATATATATATATATATATATATATATATATATATATATATATATATATATATATATATATATATATATACGTATATATATATATACGTATATATATATATATACGTATATATATATATATACGTATATATATACGTATATATATACGTATATATATATATACGTATATATATATACGTATATATATATACGTATATATATACGTATATATATATATATATATATATATATATATATATATATATATATATATATATATATATATATACGTATATATATATATATATATACGTATATATATATATATACGTATATATATATATACGTATATATATATACGTATATATATATATATATATATATACGTATATATATATATATATATATATATATATATATATATATATATATATATATATATATATATATATATATATAGATTTACGTTCAAGTAAAAACCATCTTAAAATAAAAACTATAAGAACCAATAGATAGTTTACACATGGCACTCAAAAGTTAATTAGAATTAAAATACATAAATATATCATAAGGATATTTTAGTAATTGTCATTCCATCCTTTTACTCCTCTTTTCCTGTATCAAAAAAAGTGGAACATCACCTCATAATAACTATCTCCGTCTTATTTTTTCAGATCTAGTTCTTCCCGATATTAAAAGTGAATGTTTTACCATGACATTTTAAATGATCGAATTTTACTCCTTTTTTCATATAAAAAGCGACATGACGACTCCATGTCATATTCAAAAGTTACAATTTAATTATGTGTTTAATATATTACGAAATAAGTTTGTCTAACATGTAACTCATGCTAATTATTTACTCATGGTTAATAATATATGCATATCTTTCTAATTAAATTATTATTTTTTTTGGTTTTCTACAAGTATTGATATTCTAATGCCTCTGTTGTTGTTTTGCATCTTGAAAACGGTTTTCATGATTGCCATTCTATCTCGATAGTTCGTATCAACATTCACTGTATAGTAATATTTTATGATAACAATCATGGATTTGAAATCTTTTGTTTTTGGTGCCTTTTCATTATATGACAATAATGGTTATTAAAAAAATATGAAGATAATGTATCATTATGTAATACTTCCTCATTGTTGTATTAGTTATTAAAACTTCCGTTAGTCAAAACGATAGTCGACTTTTAGATCATTACACATCGGTATATTAGTTAATGCATGGGATAGGTGTTTTTAGTGATACATATGTGTATCGAGACACTATATTTATGATTTGCTACGTACATATTTTTTCTTCACACACATATAGTGACATGTTAATTACTTTCTTGACACACATATAACGACACATTAATATTTGATTTTTTTTTTTTGATGTTCAAAAAAAAATTTGATTTTTTTTATACATGCATAGTGTGACACATAAATATATTAATGACACATTTTCAATGACAAATTAACTATTTTGACACACTTAATTTTATAGTTATACATTTCTAATGACATAGTTAGTTTTTAGATACGTACTTTTGCGACACACATTATTGTCTAATACATTTAATGATAAAAATATGCAACACGTTTAAAAGTAAAAAAAAGTGGACTTCACACATATATAGTGACACGTTAATTACTTTCTTGACACACAGATAATGACACATAAATATTTAATTTTTTTTATACATTCATAGTGACACAAATACTAATGACACATTTTCAGTGACAAATTAATTTTTGACACACTTAATTTTATACTTACACAATTTAGTGACTTAATAAGTGGACTTTATATGCCACTAAAATTGTATTTTGAGAATAAGTGTGCCAATATATTCGATTCATCATCCACGATACGTAACTATAAATTACTATGTCGCTAATGTTTAGTTAGTCACTATATGATAAAAAAAGTTGAGTGTCATGTAAAAAGTTTGATATATGACTATATATGTGTCAAGAAGCTAATTACCGTGCTTAAAAAAAAGTGTGAGTGGTCTTTAAAAGAGCTAGTTAGTACATAAAGAAAGACTACTATACTAGCATTGATTATGCATCACCATTCACGAATCCAAAAAATATCAAATGTTAGTTAAAGAAAATAGAATATCAATAAATACTTTTAAGCGTTACAAAATTTAACCAATGACTAAATTAGACTTTTATTTTTGCAAATTACCAATAACGTTAGGACTTTATTACAAAAATGTCATTATCAATTAATTAATTAATTAAAATTGAATCTCATCCATAAAGATTGATCTAATGGCTAATATTGGTTCTTATTGTTTTTATTTTAACACCGGTCACTACAATAACGCTCCCCTATATATATATATATATATATATATATATATATATATATATATATATATATATATATATATATATATATAGTTTTAAAAACATAGATATATATATACATATATATATATATACACATAGATATATATATATACATATATATATATATATATATATATATATATATATATATATATATATATATATATATATATATATATATATATATATATATATATATATATATATATATATATATAGTGATGGGTTCTAGAGAAAACCTTATCTTCGTAGAAAACCTAGAAAACAAATATTCAAGATAGTTTTAAAAACATATCAAACTTGAAGGGTAAATAATGAAAATTACAAAAATGCGGAGGGGGCACAATTGCCAAAGTCCAAAACACATTCTATCCACACACGAACTAACTCATTCACACACCAAACCCTCATTCACCCATCGCTGCCACCATCTCCATCGTTGCCGCCACCTCTTCATCGCCACAATCACCTCCGTCACTCTATTATTCAAACCTAACTGTAAATTTTTTAACTACCTAAACCACTCCATCATCACCGACATCATCTCCACAGTCATCGGGGAAACTTAAACTACCCAAAATGCACATCGGACCATCTGTCATACATCTGTCGTGCGCCATAGATATAGATAAGTGTAATTTTTTTTACAGATTTGTTGTTTCTATGTTATTTAATTGCATCGTTTTAAATATTATAAAATAATTAGTGTTACTGTGGAATTCAATGACATATAATGAAAAATAAGGTCATAAATGTGTAAGATTGGATAATGGGCATCATTGTGTTTGTTTGTATATGTCATATGTTTTAAAATTGTGTTAGGGAATCACTTTGCTGGTTTAAACTTTTGTTTTTAATAATATTTTGGGGCATCTTTTCAAAACCGTGTTACAACACCAATTCAAAAATGTTTTCGGGCATTGTGTAAGATTGAATATGGAGACTACGAGATTTAAGGCATTTGTTTGTTAAATTTTAGGATATCTTTATGATTATTAAATATAAAAACTATGTCGATAAAAACTGAAAAATTATAGACTGATTAGTGCATTCGTTTGAGATACTTAAAGGCATTTTTTGATTGGCGTATTAAAATAAGAGTTAGCGTGTCTGTTAGTATGTACGCCTACTCATCTCTTAGTATGTATTATTAGTGCTTCATCTAACGATCTATTATTTTGTAGGTTCAGGTGCACCTAATCGTCATGGTTGGTGGTTTTTTGTGATCGTACAAGTGAAAGGCGTAGACATGTTATCAGCAAAATTGGTAAATTATTATTTTCATTTTCAAGTTCAGCTAGCAATTCCCCACAAGGAACCGTTACCAGATGTTAGTATGATGTTTAGTGCATACGTGTGTATCTTTTTTAGTTAAACATAGTTGGGCATATGTTCGTATGTTTAGGTCTTCGTTGAACATATTAGGACGTTTACGATTGCAGTTTTATGCATGTTTATGTGTTTGATTTCAATGTATTTCCTTATTGCTCTTCATTTAACAGGGGTATGTTTCTTCTTTAAATGTTGCAAACCATTCTTAACCATTGCACTTTTATGAACGTTTTGAACACTAGACTAGCTCAAGGTCTATGATAGTTTACCTAGCAGCCAAACAGCCTCTGCCCATAACATAACATAGAGATTATAAAACGTTGATTGACGATTAACGACTTTTGATCAAGAAAATCCTTTTCATTTACAATAAGCATGGTAACGAGTATAGTTTTTTTATCGTGGCAATTGATATCGTTATGTTGATACTAATAGTAAGTCTGTTATAATTAATTATTTGGTCATCCTTTTATTATTTATAGGTAATAAAAGAGAGAATTTGAAATTTATAAGTTCAGCTTATTAATTACTATCAGTTATGTTGGGGCATCATCAACCTGTTGATTATGAACCGTTGAAATATTCGGTCTAAGTTGATCGAGAATATTCACAAATAAAAGGCAAAAAAATCCCGTGAGAAGACTTTGTCAGACCAGTTCAAGGCCAAACGCATAAAGAACGAGGCAAATAGAGAACTGAAGTTAGCCTGAAGAAAGGAACGATTGGCCCAAGGTATGATATCATATGAACAAATTAGGGAACTTGTATGATATCTCATAGTTCGAGTCTCCCCGACCATGGATATATGATTCTTTATTTCTTACATATATCCTTGAAGATTCTGACTTTCGTTTGATGTTATCCTCACCAGGTTGGCTTTTATTCTTTTGATGCAGGTAGAAGATATCACACGTGCATTACAGCAACCTGCTAGTGGTGCGGATAGTTTTTTGGCCCCATAACCTTGTAGGTAGCGTGTTCTCTTTTAACAATTTCTATGTTTCTTAACAGCTTTTGTGGTCTTTCCATTCACACCTTCTATATAAATATTTTTGAATGATTTTACTTTTAGGAACTTCATACAAAGACTAGCAGAAAGCGTGTTAGGCGGTTTAAGGTAACTATTCAACAAACCTAAAACCACCTATCACGCATTATATGACCTGAAGTACTAGTACTCCATTATACGTATGTTGATTACAAAGAATAAATGGTAAAAAGGGCACCAAGGGCTTATGATGAAGGTTATGCAGAAGAAGCGACGAGCTTGGAGAAACCCTTTGTCGGAGCTGTGGAGGGAATTGCAATGGTGATAATTTCTGTGAGATGTGTGGCGATTGTATCATGGTTAATGGTGAAAATAACAACTGCCAGAGCCGAGGCCGAATGCCCTTCGTATCAGCTTATGCTAGAAGTCGATTATTACAAATAATTGTTAAAATGTATGAAGAGCAGTTTGTTACTTAGTTTATGGAACAAAGTCTATATTGATATATAATAAACTGAATATTGAGAGATAATAAATTTTGTTTGTCTGCTTTGCTTATATGAATGCATTTGACTTGCCTATTCTTCCTTTGGTAAAAACATATTTTACGTGTTATAATCTAAGCCATAAACACTCTTCTTTCAAGTTGGAACGTTCAAGATATTTATTTAATTACATTTCAACATACATTTGAGGTACTTGTAAAAAAAATAAAAAAAATCCGTTTGTATATTTTAGTGTATCTGTTTTGTATATTTTAGTGCATTCGTTTGTAGTACACAATCCTTTTCGGCAAACGACACATACCATGAGAGTTTTTACTGAAAAAATGTACCAACTCCAGCCGCAACTGCACTTATATAAGCAACATGCACCAACAAAAAAACCAACATCCAACATTAATAACCACCTGACTGATGTTAACATGTATTATGCAAAATTTGTATAAGTGTACAATAACACTAAGAATAAAGATAGAAAAAAGCCAGATGAAATTCTCCTAGTGAAGGTGCTTTTTTGCTTCAAAGGATCAACAAATGGCAGAGGCGGATGTAGAACCTCCGTTGTTAGATGTCATGCAATTGCTTGGCCTGATCAGGGGGCGTGTTTATGAAGCACGGTGATACCTGCAGAAAAGTAAACGAAATAATTGACATTTTTCATTCTCATGTAATCCGTATTATACACATGGTGGATGGTGGATGTGTAGATGTACGTATTCTGTTCATAAGGAATTGAAAACAAATCCCCAACGCATGAAAGAACAAGGTTTGTACCTGTTGCGGCATATCACGTTGCTTTGTGCAGTCATTTCCCTGAAACATTAGAAAAGAAAATTTATATAAGGCTCGTGGCTGAACACTTTACTGTTTTCAGGTCGAAGTTTGGGTGCTTGTGGGGCAAGTAAACAAGTTAACAATATGTTTGTATAATAGTAGGGCATCCAAGTAATCAAGTTTTTTTAGTCTATCCGTTTGTATAATAGTAGTGCATCCGTTTGACAAACTTAGGTGCATTCGCTCGAGTATCTTCAGTGCATCCGCTTACATAAAAGAGTGATTGGAGCGGTTCCTACAGAGGAGTTGCAAGTTTCATATGACAAAAAAGTGTTTGATTGTGTCCAATCAAATTTCATACTAATTTTGGGATGTAGAGACGAAGAGCAGAATTAAAGAAACAGCAAGAATGTAGGACATAACCGAAGAGCAGGACCAACAAGAATATCAAGTTGGAACCTTAAGGATCTTGAACTTCATCCTGATGTTGATATCAACAAGAATGTAGGCTAGACTCGAAGAGCAGAACCAACAAGATCAGGTTAGGACCTTGAGGATCTTGAACTTCCCCCTCAATATGAGACCCCAAGAACTAATTCAGCTTATCGTACGACATTTGTGGCACCGACTGCTGGTAAGCCAGTGATCTAAATTTGGATTCAAAGATCATCTCTTGCTGGTTAACATGCTATAGCAAGGATATAATATTTCTATATTAGTTAATGGAACTATCATATTTAATCAAGTTTAGGCACAAAAAAAGTTTAATTGTAGTTTATGATAAACAATACCAATCATTTCAGCAGACGGCTCCTCTACCCTACAGGTAGCCTAAATTCCTTAAACGCCTTAACACCTCGATAAAATAAACTGTCAGTCCTAAGCAAGTGTATAACAGTAGGGCATATGTTTTAGGAACTTTAGTGCATCCGTTTGTATATTGGGTTCTCTAGAATACTTTCTTTATCTGTTCAGTTAGAATATGTTTGAGTTTCATTATTTAACTACAATACATATATTTAATTAAGTGCACACTTTGCTGTTTTTTAGGTTTCTACAAGGAAACAAGTTCCCAATTTTTTGTATATTAGTAGCCATCTGTGCTATTAAGTTTTTTTAGTGCATCTGTTTATATAATATTAGGGCAACCGTTTGAGAAACTTTAGTGAATTCGTTTGTATAATAGTAGGTGTTGTGGATATATGTTTTGAATATAATTGGTTAGATTCCAGAAAAAGTAACTCATATGTTGTAGTTGTCAAATTACGATAAAACTTAAGCTAATGAGTTTAATAATTTACTACTCGTTTTTATTGGAAGTGTGAGTTCTCATCTACATATTTCTTCACCTCAATCTTTCCATCATTTGATACTTGCAGCAGATTAGACACGTCTTGCAACATCACCTCAATCTTTCCATCATCTGAAACTTGCACCAGATTAAATACGTCTTGCAACATTGTCTTGTTATCTTGTGCGCTCACCTCATCAATGTTTCTTGATACCTCATAAACCTGATCACAAAACTGGATTCTAGTAATGAATTAACAGAATCTATTAAACATCAAATATACAAACAGAAAAAAGGTTATTAAGCTCACCCTCAAAGTTTGTTTGGGTGTCAAGTTCTTTAAGATTAATGAAATGTTTTCTTTTGTTAATAGTAATGTGAGATAGAAAATAAAGAGAGATATCATGTCTAAGCTTTTCCATAACTTATAAAGATATAGTACAATCTCAAACATCAAAATTTACCTTTGATTTCTTCTTAGCTGCTACTAGCTGTTGAGATCTAGTTTCATAATTTTCCTTGAGAAATCCCATGAGTTTAGTTGCTCAATGAATTCCATAAATTGAGAAATTATGGCACACATAGATTTAAAAAGGGGTCGTGGGTTCACCACAAGGTTCCCACTTGCTAAAGAATTAGCTTAAGTGGCTCAACAGTCTCCATTTTCAAGTAGTGATCTCGTAACCTATCAATTGCTGGAAGATTTTGCAACACTGCATTCGGGAAACAAGCATTTCCTAGATTAAGAAAACCCTTCACTTTATGCCCACCACTAGTATCTAAACTATTTGAAAAATATTAGTTGCTGGTGTGCTCTCGCTTAGTGCACTGCTAGTTCCAAAATAAACACTCAACATCCAATGAGTTATTTAATGATTGTTGAGCATTTGATACTTTAACTTCCAATTGATGAGGCATCTATTTGGAATAACGAGCTCATGTCTCTATGAAACCAAATATCCCCACATGTAAACTAGCCACATTACAAACACACCCAAATGGATTCGGACTCAGATATTGAACCACCCTCGTCTTCTTACCATGTATGATTTACCTACCCTTTTATCAATCACCCCTTCTCTAAAATCATCACAAATCTGTGATAAATATAGAGCTATCTTTAAGGAGGATTTCTCTATATTGATCAAGATGGGGCATATACTATTTCCTCTCTAATAGCCGAAACTGAATCAACTAACGCTGGTGATGTTATCTTTTGTGAGACCGCTTTTATTGGAACAGTCTTTCGGGTAGTTCCTTAGATTTGTTCCTAATTTATCCCCAATAAATGGTAAAAAACTAGAAGATTACAACTACTATGAGATTAATAAAAGAAAACAAGAAGTGCAATTAAACAAAAAACAATGACTAAAGTGTATATTAACAGCATATTGATCAATAAAGTTTTAGTTTTCTTTCTGATTTTTTTTCTTCTTGATATTTTTTTGGATATTGACGCAGTGCATTAACATTGCTTAAATAAATGTCACCCACTCTCATTAGGATAATTCAATATTATATATCATATGATTTTGATATGAGATAGCTTGTGAAAAGCAACGACTCCTACTTACCTACTTTAATAAGTACTTCAATAGTGTAAGCACACGACCACACACTAAAGTAACAAATAAAAAATCATTGCATCAAAATATCGGCCATGAAAACTCATTGCATCAAAATATCGGCCATGCTTTAAATCATGCACAATTTTGAACTTAGTAAGATAAGAGGTACTTGGTTAATCATCTCCAACCATATTGGTAGTTCATAATCACTTATTAGTTTCCCCTCTAGTCATGTCATTCAATAACGTAAATACACAATTACAAATCATGCTATTGCAAATCAGGACGTCCGATTCTCCTACTTACCTACAACTAGAATCACTTAAATGGAGTAAATACGTAATCATTGAAGCAAAAAATGAAAGCTTTGACCATCATTATATCGACGATGTTTCGAATCTAATAGAAATACATAATCAGGATGTCCTACTCGTCTACATTTAAATAACCGAATCCGCCTAGATAGAGTGAAGAAACAATAACTATTGCAGTAATAAATATATATTACCTAGCATCATATATCATTCATGTTTCAAGTCTATCGAAAGTATTAACTATCAATTTCGGTTAGTAAGCACAAAGGTCGTACCTCTAACCTATGTTTGCCACGATCCTTATCACCAATTGAAACGACTTACGCGTCTCTTCACATTTATCATGTATAATTCACAGAGTAACAAACAAGTAATTAACAGAACAAGTAGACAGTACGCTATCCACACACAACAAACTACAAATCCTTATTGCAAACGGCTCACTTGTTCAATCTGATAATCATCAATAATCGTGTGAAACTAAATTTTACTAATCCTAATTGAAACACCTTAATCAGGTTATCAGAAACAATTATGCGAGAATAAATTATACTAATCTTGATTACAACACCTCAACTAGATTAGGTTGATTCTAACAAACGAATAATATACATCAAGTATTAAACAGATCAATTACTTGAAAATGGAAGTCGGTGTTTATGATTATAGTACTGGATCGTACATCTTTCTCCATTTGATCGGTTTTTAATCCGACGATCTTCACCATCGGAAATATGATAAATGGGTGTATAAGATAGATACGAGAGAAAAAGTCAACTATGCGTAGAATGATACAAAAATGGAAACGAGATAATGAAAAAAAACAGCCTTTATATATGGACGGTGTGAATTTTCAAACGGCTCCCTTGAAGAATAAATGAAATTACAAACAACCCCCTGTAGTTTTGTTTTTTAAAAAGGAGGGGAAGGAGGTTTTGATCCAACGGTTGAGAGGAAGTTTTTAGGTTTTCTTTTGAGATGAATTTTTCTATTGATCCCATCTCTCTCTCTCTCTCTCTCTCTCTCTCTATATATATATATATATATATATATATATATATATATATATATATATATATATATATATATATATATATATATATATATATATATATATATATATATATATATATATATATATATATATATATATATATATATATATATATATATATATATATATATATATATATATATATGTATATATATATATATATATATATATATATATATATATACATATATATATATATATATATATATATATATATATATATATATATATATATATATATATATATATATATATATATATATATATATATATATATATATATATATATATATATACATACATATATATATATATATATATATATATATATATATATATATATATATATATATATATATATATGTGTGTGTGTATATATATATATATATACATATGTATATATATATATATATGCACATATGTATATATATTTATATACACATAGATATATATATACACATAGATATATATATATATATATATATATATATATATATATATATATATATATAGTGTG